>JBAIAC010000018.1:8750000-10000000 GCA_037349315.1 Chelydra serpentina
TAGTCTTAAGTGGAGCACAGAATCTGGTCCAATAGGTGACTATAGCTGGACCGCTTGGTAATAGTGACCATAATATAATTAAATTTAATATCCCTATGGCAGGAAAAACACCATAGTGTCCAAACACTGTAGCATTTAATTTCAGAAACTTAATTTTCATTTAACTACACAAAAATGAGGAGGTTAGTTAAATGAAATTAAAAGGTACAGTGCCAAAAGTGAAATCTCTGCAAGCTGTGTGGAAACTTTTTAAAGACACCATAATAGAGGCTCATCTTAAATATATACCCCAAATTAAAAAACAATCAGAGAACCAAAAAAGAGCCACCGTGGCTAAACATCAATGTAAAAGAAGCAGTGAGAAGCAAAAAGGCAACTTTTAAAAAGTGGAAGTTAAATCCTAGTGAGGAAAATAGAAAGTGCATAAACACTGGCAAATGAAGTGTAAAAATACAATTAGGTTGGCCAAAAAAGAATTTGAGGAACAAATTTGAGCTAAAGACTCAAAAAGTAATAGCAATTTAAAAAAAAAATACATCAGACGCAAGAAGCCTGATAAACACCCAGTGGTGCCACTGGACGATCAAGATGCTAGAGGAGCACTCAAGGATGATAAGGCCATTGTGGAGAAACTAAACGAATTCTTTGCATCGGTCTTCACGGTTGAGGACGTGAGGGAGATTCCCAAACCTGAGCCATTCTTTTTAGGTGACAGATCTGAGGAACTGTCCCAGATTGAGGTATCATTAGAGGAGGTTTTAGAACAAATTGATAAATTAAGCAGCAATAAGTCACCAGAACCAGATGGTATTCACCCAAGAGTTCTGAAGGAACTGAAATGTGAAACTGCAGAACTACTAACTGTAGTCTGTAACCTATCATTTAAATCAGCTTCTGTACCAGATGACTGGAGGATAGCTAATGTGATGCCAATTTTTAAAAAGGGCCCCAGAGGTGATCCCGGCAATTACAGGCCTGTAAACCTGACGTCAGTACTGGGCAAACTGGTTGAAACTATAATAAAGAACAATATTGTCAGACATATAGATGAACATAATTTGTTGAGGAAGAGGCAACATGGTTTTAGTAAAGGGAAATCATGCCTCACCAATCTACTAGAATTCTTTGAGGGGGTCAGCAAGCACGTGGACCAACGGGATCCGGTGGATATAGTGTAGATTTTCAGAAAGCCTTTGACAAAGTCCCTCACCAAAGGCTCTGAAGCAAAGTAAGCTGTCATGGGATAAGAGGGAAGGTGCTTTCATGGATTGGTAACTGGTTAAAAGATAGGAAACAAAGGGTAGGTATAAATGGTCAGTTTTCAGAATGGAGAGAGGTAAATAGTGGTGTCTCCCAGGGGTCTGTTCTGGGACCAGTCCTAGCTCCCTGCCTTGTGCAGTAGCATAGCCGGGGGGGAGCAGGGGGAGCGGCCGCTCCCCCACTGAGCAGAAGTGGTGCCTTTTTTTGCTCCCGATGCCTTTTGCTGCGGAGCATTTTTTTTTGCTCCCGGCGCCTTTTTTTTGTGCTCCTGACGCTTTTTGCTCCTACGCTACAGCCAGAGCAGAGCATTTTTTTTTGCTCCCAGCGCCTTTTTTTAGCTCCACTCCCCCTGTGCTCTAAACCTGGCTATGCCACTGGCCTAGTGTGTTGGCTTTTGGGACTCTCATTGTATTCTTAGGTATCTCTCTCCCCTTCATTGTATAGGGAGTGTAGGCACCTAACTCAACTTTGGTGGGTTGTAGTGTTGTTCCTGTGATTTTCTAGGTGCCTAAAATTAGATTCCATAATGCTCTGCATTGCACTGCCTAAGCCTCTTTGTGGATCGTACCCCAAAATCAACAATTTGATGACTAAATACGGGTTTCACTGGAGATGCAAATCTGATCACTCCCTTGGATTCACTTCTTATTAGCAGCAAGTGCCCAAACTTAGTTAAAAATATGGGCAAAAAATGCAAAGATTTTCTATGAATATTCATTCGAATTTTGAATGAGTTTATTTCAGACAATCTCTCTTTTCTGTGAACATATTTGTTAACTTTTGCAAACATGACTGACTACTTGCGGAAGTGAACTTTAATCTTGCACATTTGAATTTTAAAATAGATTTCTGGTGTGAAAGCTTGCAGAAAACTGATGAGCTACATTCATCCAATAAGGGAACAGAAACACAGGAGACTTATTTAATCAATCACAACTAGACAAAGCTATGGTGTTGAATTGCAAATCATAACACAAGGCATTGTTCTGAAGAAACCATTATCTTGTGGACATCCCATCAACAGCAAGAGGTGAAATTATTAAGAAATGATTTCTTATGAGTTACTTGCTCAGCTGTACTTTTAAGCTTACAGTGTATTAGGGCACATATAGCATTCAAATAATAGAATCATAGAATCTCAGGGTTGGAAGGGACCTCAGGAGGCCATCTAGTCCAACCCCCTGCTCAAAGCAGGACCAAACCCAACTAAATCATCCCAGCCAGGGCTTTGTCAAGCCTGACCTTAAAAACCTCTAAGGAAGGAGATTCCACCACCTCCCTAGGTAACCCATTCCAGTGCTTCACCACCCTACTAGTGAAAAAGTTTTTCCTAATATCCAACCTAAACCTCCCCCTCTGCAACTTGAGACCATTACTCCTTGTTCTGTCATCTTCTACCACTGAGAACAGTTTAGATCCATCCTCTTTGGAACCCCCTTTCAGGTAGTTGAAAGCAGCTATCAAATCCCCCCTCATTCTTCTCTTCTGCAGGCTAAACAATCCCAGTTCCCTCAGCCTCTCCTCATAAGTCATGTGCTCCAGCCCCCTAATCATTTTTGTTGCCCTCCGCTGGACTCTTTCCAATTTATCCACATCCTTCTTGTAGTGTGGGGCCCAAAACTGGACACAGTACTCCAAATGAGGCCTCACCAGTGCCGAATAGAGGGGAATAATCACGTCCCTCGATCTGCTGGAAATGCCCCTACTTATACAACCCAAAATGCCATTAGCCTTCTTGGCAAAAAGGGCACACTGTTGACTCATATTCAGCTTTTCGTCCACCGTAACCCCTAGGTCCTTTTCTGCAGAACTGCTGCCCAGCCATTCGGTCCCTAGTCTGTAGCAGTGCATGGGATTCTTCCGTCCTAAGTGCAGGACTCTGCACTTGTCCTTGTTGAACCTCATCAGATTTCTTTTGGCCCAATCCTCTAATTTGTCTAGGTCCCTCTGTATCCTATCCCTACCCTCCAGCGTATCAGTCACTCCTCCCAGTTTAGTGTCATCTGCAAACTTGCTAAGGGTGCAGTCCACACCATTCTCCAGATCGTTAATGAAGATATTGAACAAAACCGGCCCCAGCACCAACCCTTGGGGCACTCCACTTGATACCGGCTGCCAACTAGACATGGAACCATTGATCACTACCCGTTGAGCCCGACCATCTAGCCAGTTTTCTATCCACCTTACAGTCCATTCATCCAGCCCATACTTCTTTAACTTGCTGGCAAGAATACTGTGGGAGACTATCAAAAGCTTTGCTAAAGTCAAGAAATAGCACATCCACTGCTTTCCCCTCATCCACTGGAAATGAAGTGAAAACACAACTTTGAAGGGGCTGCAGGGACTTGTGCCTTAGGCAATGTGTATCCAAAATGGCAGCTATTTATGCTGCTCTGGTGACACTGTGGCTTCCAATACCTATGGGACAATATGAAAAACTGGTCCTGTTCTAATGAACTGGCTTTTGTGAATGAGGAATGTTGCTTTCTAGCCGCTGTAACACAGAAGAATGAGAGACCTGCTCCTCCACCGGCTAAGTGCTCTCCTTTATCATACTTAGTAGAGGTTGGCGCTTTTGGAGCTGAAAGTGAAGGCTTCTTGGCCCAGCTTTCCCTGTAAGTGATTTATATGGTAATGGTATCTCTTTTCTGCAGCACAAATTCATTACACTGTGCTCGTGTGTCACTTGGTAGGAACATTTATTTTTGCACCAGTCAAAATAGTCTCAAATTCCATGAACTGGCCAAACTACACAAATGTACAGATACACAAAGATTGGGTCATGGTTATTTTTAGTAAAAGTCATGGACAGGTTACGGGCAATAAGCAAAAATTCACAGAAGCTATCTGACTTTTGCTACTGCGGTTCCATGGTTTCCCCTGCCACCATGATGGCTGGGAGCTGCAGGGTTCTCCCCGCCTTCCCTGCAAGGCTGTCCACGGTTTCTGGAACCCTGAATAGGGCCCCTGAAGAGGCTGTCACCTGAACCCTGCCGGGGCCCCACTGGCTGCCACCAGCTCCAGTCCTGCAGACCCAGGGGCTGAAGCAGAAAATGTCTCGGAGGTCTCAGGAAGTCATGGCTTCCCTTCCATGACCTCCGTGACATAAACATAGCCGTAGTTATAGTAAACTAATCTGGGCATTACTGCTATTTGCTGTAGATGCATCTCCTTGAAGGAAATCAATCATGTTTCCTGACTTTAGGCAGAAGCACCCCACAAGTCCCATCATCCCCTTACGGTAGTCTGCTAATGTGCTTTTCTTTGATTTGCCATGTAATCAGGTTTTTAAGAGAGAAAAAATTCCCTTTGACTCACAGATGTTGGTCCGGGCGAGTGGACCAATCAATAGCTGTATTTTGATGATCAGTGAAATTCAGGTGGGTATTTAATTTTTCATAGAAGAGCCTAACAAATCAAATGTAAAACATAAATTGAACTTCTTTCCAATAGCATTCCAGCCCTTGCTGTCAAAACCAGATGTTGAATTGAGCTTGCCAGTTTCCTTGGCATCAAGTAAGAGATACTTTTCTGCTGCAAGTCATGATGCACTGTGGCTGATGGATTATTATGTGAATGGTTGTTTATCATTCTTATTATTTTGGCCTCTATTTAGAGTAAAAATGTACCAAAGTAATATTAATTCCTTGGTGCACAAACGGGGCAAGATTCTCAGCCGCGAAGCATTCATGCATATGTGACATCAGTGATATATGGCAGTAGCCCCAAATCACTGGTATCTTGTAGAGGGAGAAGGAGTAGACAATAAACTTTGGAACAGACTTAGAGTTGAAGGCCAGAAGGGACCACTCCATCATCTCATCGGACTTCCTGTATATCACAAGTACCAACATCACCCAGGACCTGCACACTAATCCCAGCAACCAAAATAATACCAAAGTATTACAGTCCACAGGAGAATAGAATTAGGTGCCACAGACAGAACAGGAGGACTGAAGTGTACCAGTGTTCAAAGCCCCCACAATGGCAGTGAAATCATTAAATGAAATATACCCATATAATCCCGGCAACTGACCCAAGCCCACATGCTGCATAGGGCTTGATCCAGCAGTTCTTACTAAGGCCAAATTCTTATTTAATATAAAAGAACTAAGCTCTGAGATTTATCTGTGATACCATCGAATATGTTCAATCACTTACACTTTAAAGCAGGCATTGCACATGAATCAAAGGTAGTAATATTAAAAGCAACTGCTTTTAAGGCATTGGATGCCCTGATCTTTCTGTAACCTATATCCTGAACAAACTGTTATTGATATCAATATAGCTGGATCCCGTGATCTTATGAATAATTTGAGTTAATGTTATTCTCCAGAAATGCTAGTGTCTGGACAACAATCTAGGTTTCCCTTTGGTTCTGTACAGATAATGATTTGGTTTTGTGTCACTGCTGCTATTCTTAAATTTATGAAGTAGTAATTTATTCTATAAACAGGACTTGTATAAGCATTACCTTTTGTGCTTATATACTACCTTTAAATGGTTTAGCTTCCTAGACAGGAATTTGGGAGGAGGAAAGCTACAGCAGCTCACGTTCTGTTGTGTTAAGATAGTTGGGAACTGCAGTCCTGTATAAAGAAGATAGGATCTCTTTCAAGCACCTGGGGCCAAGAGTGATTACTGAATACCACACAGCTCCCAGTGCTAGATTCTGATATTTAACCAATGCACCCACTTGATTTTTTCATCTCTGAGTATGGATGTCAGATCTGTCTCAGAATTAGACAGATGGAAATGGGGGTGCCATTTTCACATCTAATATTCCTACTGATATTACTACTTGCAAGCAAAACTCTTTTCCATTTACTTCCTATTAGTATAGAAAAGCAGGTGACTCATGCAGCAGCTTGCTCCCTTTGCCAACATTCTCCAAGCAGGCATTTCAGTATAAACATCCTTTCCGACACATTTTCTCTCTTACAGCATGCACAGTAAGGAAGAATTCTTGATTTGCTCTCTGGCAGGACAAAACAAGCAGGCCACGCTCATGGAGGCCATTCAAATTACAACTCCGTGCAGCAGTCACAAAAGGCCATGAAGTCAATTCAAACCACACAGAAACATAAACCTTCCCTGTCAGGGCTTTTCCCCTTCCAGGCTCTTCGCTTAGCATAGCCCTTCTCCAGAGGGACTTGTTTTATAGGCTTTAAAAGTCAGGGATTTTCCCTTCCCCAGTCTTTCTGGGGTTAATATCGCCTTTCCCCAGAAAAGACTCTTTCAGTCTTTTCCAAAATCCAAAGAAAACCAGTATATGAAAGTGAAGACACTAAAATGTGCCTAGAGTGGGTTCTGTCCCTTCTTTCTACCCTTTCTAGATCTCAATCTCTCCCCTGTTGGGAGACAGCAGGGTTTGTATACTCCCTTCTGACTGTATACATGCCAACAGTTTCTAGTTGTCTTTTAAACTACGAACCACATCAGTTCTTCAGTGCTGAGGAGAGTTCTTGCCCTTCCATCATGTAGGGACTACAGTTCTGGGACCTGAACACTGCCAATCTTCCTGGCTTAATTCCCAAACTTCCAACTCTCCTCCCAAGACCATTTCTTCTCCTTGACCACATATTCCCTTTCTCATCACTGAAAGGGAAATCCTGGAATGGGATTGTGCTCAATCTATAGGCTTCTTTTGCCACACTTAAAAGGCTGGTAACTGCCTGTTTATATGAATATTTTGTTTATTATAAAAAGAGAACTCTTGACAATTTTAAAAGAAAGTATTCCACCTCTCCCTACCCCAAAGATAAGAGTCAAATTCTTCTCTGTTTACATAAGTGTAAATTAAAAGTAGCCACATTGAATCCATTGTAACTCAGAGAATGCTGAATGGCTAATACGGAGTTGTTTAATACTTCTGCTATTTAAATATTCTCAGCTCAGCATGAACTAAAAAATTTCTCATTTTATTAGGCTGTTACTTCATTCTAACAGTAGGACAGACCAAGTTTGTCCTAATTATGAATCAGTGGTTTGCTGCTATTACATTATTTTATTAATTATTATTATTATTGGAGATGGGCCAATGCTGCAAAATTTGAATCCAGAGCTACCCTTCAAACTCCAAAGTTCAGGGATAATAGAACCTAGGATTTTAGTTCAGTCTATTATAGGAGATTGTGGGTTAGCTCTAAATTCAAATCCTGAACTGGATTCCAACCTCCTCCCAAAGTTCAGGGTCATTTTGATTTGTCTAATGTATCTAGAATTGTGCTATTTAAATATGGAGGTGTTTAAATCACTTAACATAGCAAAGTCCTTTGGTATTTATAATGTCTTATTTTCATTCTTCTAGCAATAGAGAGTCACTTTTCATTTTCTTCCTTTTGTGTAACTCCCCCCCTTGCCTCTCCCCTTCTTTCCTAGACTGGGAAGAGAGTGTTTTCTGTGGTTGCTTCTACCTTGCTGTTTGGTATTAAATCTTTCTAGGAGACTAAGATGACAGCTAAATCTTTTATTATTTCAGTCACACTGACTTTCAGGCTGCAAGTATCTGCTAAATTTCACCACTTCCCTGAGCAGAGGTGGGAATTAAACATGTTTCCAGTAATGTAACTTCTATGTAGTAAGTGATGGTGCAATAAGAATGAATAAAGGCTGTAAACCCCACTGCATCTAATCCCTTAATCCAAAATGAAAAATCCCAGGTTTACCTGGCCAAAGGTTGAGTCACGCCCAATCACATAAGAGAAGCAGCACAAAATGACAAGAGGTACAAATGCTGTCCTTTTTGAAAAGCGTATTTTGAAGGAAGGAAGAGATTCCCTCTGCCCCCCATTCCATATCAATTGCTGGAGCTCGGTGGTCAAGAGGGCCTTTTATCTCTAGGGGAAAAAGAAGTCATAGAATATCAGGGTTGGAAGGGACCTTAGACGGTAATCTAGTCCAACCCCTTTCTCAAAGCAGGACCAATCCCCAATTTTTGTCCCAGATACCTAAATGGCCCCCTCAAGGATTAAACTCACAACCCTGGGTTTAGCAGGCCAATGCTCAAGCCACTGAGCTATCCCTCCCCCCAGCTAAGGGTAGGTCTACACTTACCGGCTGGATCGGAGGCGTCGGATCGATGTTCTGGGTTCGATTTATCGCGTCTTGTCTAGACGCGATAAATCGAACCAGGAAGTGCTCCCCCGTCGACGCTGGTAATCCAGCTCGAGGAACAGAGCAGGCGGAGTCGACGGGGGAGCCTGCGCGCCGCGTGTGGACCCCGGGTAAGTACGTTTTCATTCGAACTAAGATAGTTCGACTTCAGCTACATTATTCACGTAGCTGAAGTTGCGTATCTTAGTTCGAATTGGGGGGTTAGTGTAGACCAGCCCTAAATCTCTGCACTCATATCCAGATGTACTTCAGGTTAAAAATTAAGATGCATTTGGGGGTTTCATCCTAATCTTAATTTGTTTGTTGCAAAACTACCCCACAATTAGACATAGGCCTGTACTGCAAAGCTTAGAGCTGGGTTTGGATCTTTTGATCCCACCTCTCCTGCAGACCAAGGCATAAGTATGTTTGGAGTCAGGGATCTGATTTCGGCCCATCTCTATCCATAATTGGATGCGTTTGTCCTTCTCTTCTCAGGAGACCCGTAGGAAGAGAACTACACGTATAGGGGCAGTAGCGCAGTGGTGTGAGGATGTTTACACAATATGTCATGTACTACTCATACATGGTAGGTTGCAAGGCTGCTACTAGCAGCTCAGGTTTCTATTACAGATTTGAGCTGGTTACAGAGCTTCCATCATGGAGACAGATACAAACGATGTGCTCTCTTTTAAGATCTTTGATGCACTGTCAGGTTACACGGTTACCAGCTCAGATATAGTATTTTACACACGGTGCTACCTACTGGCTGAATACTATAATACAGTTTTAGCATTCCATCATACAGTGCTTGACTGCAGTGCCTCGGCCTCAGTGCATCAGTAGGGACTGATGCAATGAGGTGGGGGACATAGGAGGTGGGGAAGAAGCAGGTTAAATGTGGCCCAGCTGGGGTCACCCCTCCATCTGCAACCCCTTGGACTCAGAACGGTGCAGAGGAGACTCTCACATTCCAGGGGTAATAGGACTGACATAGCTGGTGCCCCCTGTTCCCCCATCACGTGATCTTGGGAGGTGGGTGGGGAACAAGCAGAGAGGAACCTGCCAACCAGTGACTCCAGTAGGTAGGAACAGAAGCAGCCACCTCTGGACATTGACAACTTTGTACAGTTTGGACTGGACTTTCTCTGCCCTGTGTTGCTTGGCTGTTTGATCCAACCTTCCACCTCCCTCACAGTCCCTTTACCTCTGCTTCACTCCGCATCTGCTCCTCTTTCCCTCTTCTCCCCTGCGCCATCTTCCTTATCCCCCTTATGTCCCCTCTTCTTCTCATCTAGCTTATTCTCCAACGAAACACTCCCCCCCTCAAAAGAACTAACATGATGTTTGCTGCTGTAACACTGTTCACACTGCTTACATGCACTGTCTTGTCTATTTCTATTATAAGCTCTTTGTACAATGCCTAGCATAATGTGGGGGAAAGGGGGCAGTCTTGGCTAGCCCTGAGACACTACCATAATAAACATGACTTACAATGTTGGTTCCTCACTTTTGTGATTGCTTAAGGCACTGGTTCCTAACCCTTCTCTGGTTCAAGTTCCCTATGTGACAGATTGACACTTCCCCCACCTTCTCCTGTATCCTCTCACTTATGCTCAGATGGTTACCACATCATCTGCTTTTCTATCCATTTTCTTTCTCTCATGTCCTTGTCTGTCATTTCTATTTTCAGACTTTTCTTTCTGTGGGCTTCCCCCCTTTATTTCTCTGCTTTCTATTATTTTATGTTGTTTGCTCTTCCACCGTGGTGGTTCCTCATCTATTCCATTACTCTCTAGATGCCTGCAATGCTACTCATTGATTCTCACAGTGCATGTCCTTTACTGGGAAAGTTTGTACATTTCATTATTAATGAGCAGTGCCCCCTAGTTCAGGCTCACCCCCTTCCGGGGGGCATTAACAGTAATCCTCTGGTGCACCCCTGCCAAAGTGGCCAACCACACCCCAAAGTCTGGCCCCTACCATCAGGGGTCTGGTGCAGTCTGTTTATGGCCACTTCCCACGGCCCGGTGCAAGGTAAGGAGGAAAGGGGGGGACCCAGGCCTGCCCACTACGCTGGGTCCCGACCCAGGGACCCTCTAGCGGCAGCCTCCCTGCCCTCCTTCTCTCCCCTCATCTGCTCTCTCTCTCTCTCTCCCTCCCTGGGTCACTTCCCCTCTGACCCCTTTTGCATCCTCTAGGCCCTTCTGGTCAGGGCCCACAGCCTGGCAGGTAACAGGCTGGAGCTCTCCTATGCTCCCCTGCATCTGCCCAGCACTGCGCTGTCCAGGGTGCTGGTCTCCTGAGCAGGAGACAGACCTTTCCCTCCGAAGGGCAGCCTTTTTATAGGGCTGCGCCTGGCCCTGATTGGCTGTCGCCAATCTGGGTCCCGATTGGCTCCCAATAAGCCCTCCTTGCATTGGCTACCCATCTGTGCAGGCTCACTGGCCTGCTGCAGCTTACACTCTCACGGAGTGGGGCAGCCACCCCACTACACTCTCATAAGATATCTGGGTGGCCCAGACTGGGTTTCACACCACCCGGACTTCCTAGATTTTGTTTAATCATTCACAATATTCAGGATTTTTATAACTTCAGGTTGTTTAAGATGTATTATGGCCATGCAGAATGTTTTGGATACTTTTGTCATCATGAAGTTAGTGTGTGTTTTGTGCCACCCACCAGTGCTACTGTGTAAGTCCTCCAGGAAGCATAGAGATACCACAGTTCCTGTACACTTTCGATGCAGGCTTTGGTTTTCCAGGGCACACTTCTTTCTAGGGCATAAACCAAGACACCCAGGACAGGGTCGGTGCAGGCTGCAGCTACACAGAGTAGTGAGAAGTTTGTCGCCACATTTTTGTGCGTAGTTCCTGTTCATAAAAGGGTTCATCTTGAAACCAGTCTGCTCAACATTAAGATACAACTACACAGCCCTTAAAGGCTCCTGGGACTGAGCTCTGTGCACTTTTGTAACTCATCTGAGGCTGTGGAACAGAGGGGTTGGGGGTCAGTAGGCTGAGTAACTATTGTGTGCTAGAGTCCCCTGAAGGGGAGGAGGCAGATAAGTGTTACAGACCTGTCCACTGCTTAACCCACCGGAGCACAGTTGCAGGGTATTGGATGGGGTGGATCTCAAGTTAAACAACTTTCCCTATTCATACCATTTGTCTCTCTCGCTCCTTCGATTGCACTTCCCTTGGACTATGTTTTATCTCCAGCATCTTTAGTGCTCTGCCTTGGGCAGCGGATCATCACCACGCCCATAGTTTTCAATAACACGACTACATAGTCTCAAACACCACAATAAAAATCATACCCCTCGAGCTGGGTCAAAAATATTTGTAAAATGTCACTTAAAAGTACAGAAACAGGCAGTGAGTTTTAGAATACCCAACACTGAAGTTAAGAGCATAAAATATCACTACTTGCACATGAGTTTTGCTTCCACAGCTGCTTGTTTCAGATGTTTCTAAGGCAGGCTCTGCAGTGGTGTTATTTTAGCACCATTCTTCACGTTTATAGTCTGCCAGTGAGCAAGAGAAGCGTAGACTAGGGCTACTCAGCATCCTGGCCCTATTCTAGTAAAAAAACAAAACACCACACACACACACACACTTTAAGTTAATAACATAAAAGTCAATGGCCCAGAACCTCAAAAAGGTACTTAGGGAGTTAGGTATCTAAATACCTTCTAAGAACACCATGACTACTTAGGTGCTCAAAGTTAAGAGCTTGTCTACATGGTAGGGTAATGTGCTGTATGGGAGGAATTTCTAAGTGCACGTGGACCCAGCTGGTGAGCTTTAACAGTGTGGTTGGAAACAGTATTATGTTAAAGCACACTAGGGGACTCTTAATGCACACCAGCAGGGGCCTACACAGGCCAATTAATACACAACATGTTAGTGCACGTTAGAATTCACACAGAGCACATAAACACTTGTCTACAGGATAGAGTAAAGGATGTCACTGGATGGGGTCTAGAGAGAGCTTTGCAGCTTGCAGGATTGAGCTCCTAGTGACTTTATCTGTTTGCTAAGCATTGGCTGTAGTTTGTTCCTCCTTAACCTTATTAAAAGAAGGTCTGAGCAGAAGACTGATTCACCGAAAGGACAGACGAAGAGAAAAATAGCTTACTCCAGGGTTATTTTTTTAAAGATCTTGTTATAGAAAAATCCACTTTCATTTCTGAAAATTTGTTATAGTAGCAGGAATCTTGCTGTGCCCTTGATCATATTTCCTGAAACACATGTTTTTGTACTGCTTTTATTTTTCTCCTTTTCAGGGTAATAGATCTTGACAGCTGAAAACTCTCTGAAGGAAACTGATAGTGGTATTCATTCTCCACTCCAGTAATTCTTCTTCTCCTGAGTAATGGCGAGGGCACCTGACTGCTTTAGGCATGCAGATGGCATTCATTTACCTAGCCTAGACTTACCCTATGGTTGAAGAATTCAAGGCACAAAGGAAGTGAGCTATGGGTGACCTTATTGCACATTCTGGAGCGAAACATCCCTGTCACTCTATTTCATCCACAATTCATTTCTGCTGGAAAGATGGATGGCATTTCAAGATGAGTCTCCCAGAAAGAATACCAGCCCCTGTATCAGTTTCCATGCATAGAATTGAGAGGTTAAGGCAGCTTTATAGGGAAGTTAATATATAGCACATATGTATTTTTTCAGTGCTTAGTAGCACTATCTGCCATCAGTGTTGAGGTTGTCTGTACTTGCTGAAATAACTTATTCAAAACTCCTGCCAACTTTATGCTGCTAGAATGCTAAATTACATATTGTATTAAGTGTTAAACATTGGAAGCTCCAATGCATGCATAAATTGCATGTACAAAGTTGCAGAGACTGCTTCTTAGGCACCTTACTGTATTGCTACTTTGCTTGTGGAATTGTGATGACGATTACATATGCAGTCATAGGTGCATTTGTGAACTGGGTCTCTACCTTTTTGGAAACTGGCTCATTAGTATTTTGTGCTACTCTCATGAATAAATTCAATCATTTCAAAGTTTGATCCCCTTATTTACTCCTTTCCTGGAGCCAAACCAGCTTGGTATTTCAATCTCGTCACAAGCTAGGCAGTTTCAGGCGGGGTCATTGTTTGGCTGGAAGGAAGATCACTTTGGAAAGTATTACAGGAAGTAGTGTTGGTGAGTCAGTTCTGAACTGATGTCCCATTATCGGACCTCTGTGGTGCTGGAACTGTATTTTTCAGGTGAGACTTAAAAAAGGATTCTAAAAACTTTTGGTCATTAAAGACGCTATGACCCATTTTGCAATAGGGCTGTAAACACCAGCACTCTGGCCAAAATCCAGTTTGGGTTGTGGCATTCTCCTCAGCTAATTTCCCCTACAGTTAACTGGATACAGTAATATATTCAAGTGAAGCAGAACAGGGTATGGTTGCTGGATAGTGTTAAAATAGCTGCCATTTCACCGCAGAGGTGGCTGCAGTTCACTGGTTTGTGGAGCAGTACTTCCGTATTGCTTTGTTACCAAGTTACTGTGAAAGCTCTAAACCCAGAGCCAGCTTCCCAGCCCTTTCTGTGGCTTTATGTGCAACTCTAGAAGTGTAAAAAGTCCATAAAGGCAGCTTAATTGGATTTCTTTGGATTCCCCTGGCTCAAATAGGGACCTTGGCAAGTTTAAAGGAACAATGACTGGAGGGACCCCATGGTCATTGATTCCCAGTTGCTAGAATGACCACTTGGAGCCATATGCAGCTGGGTGCTATTTAGAGCCGAGTTCTGGCTATAAATTGCACTGGGAATCAAGGCAGCATCAAAAACAAAGGCACAGGATACAAACAATCAAAACTACACACTAAAAAAGCCCAGGGCTAGGGAGCCACAAGGATAACATAAAGCCGCCATTGCCTGTCCATCCCTTGTACAGTGTATAATCCCGCTAGAACAGAGAATCTGGACCTTACCTCAGTGAAAGGGATTATAACTGGCCCTTATACAGGGGCTTTGGGAAGGGAGTGCTAGTCGTTCCCGGTGCTCCTTGGGGCTCTGCCATTTCAAACGGCTGCAACACAGAATGGTGTTGACTTTGCACCATCTATTCTGGCAACGCAGAGCAGTTTTTATTTGGATCTAGGTAAAATGGGTGGGATCTGCTGTGTGCCAGAGACGGATGGGTTACAGAGCTTCCACTCCAGAGATACACGAAGAGGTGTTCTGTTTAAGACACCTTAATGCACCGCCCGCTATGTCTGTTCTTCGCTCGTGTGTGTCAACCATGAGGTAGCACCGTCTGTAACTAGAATAGTTTAGCATATTATTCAAATGGGGAGATGCAAGTTTTACATGCCTACCATTTACAAAATGTACACAATCACGCTATCTTTGAAGTTCAGTATATATCAGGCTGTTAAGTGTGGCTGAAGTGTACTGTTTTTCTAATTACACAACCCATATATGCATAACTACTTGGTCATCTGGCTGTCCATTAGTTGCAACAATTAGCTGTGGTCAATTTGGAATCTTTGAGTAGTTTTGTTCTGAATCAGCCATCTGTAGAGTATGCTCTGTTGACTGTTCTTTCCGAGGAATGAACTGATGTCAGTGGTTTCTGGCGAACTCTCCATTGTTGGTCTCAATCACTTATCAAGGTAATGAGTTCTTTTTCTTTATAACAGCTTGCGTTCTCCATCCTTTTTCCACCCCTCCCATCCAATTTGACACAAATTGGTTCTAGAGCCAGCAGTTCTGAGTGAGATCTGTTATAAAAGTGTTCATAAGACTTTTACCTTTTTAAAGCATTTGGCTATTCCCTTCAAGTCTGGACATTTCGCAGATAGAAATATTCCTAGTCTTTGGAAAAGAATCTGAGTGGTCCTCACATCAGTACCTGTGCTGGACCATATCCAGTTGCTGCTGTTGATCTGTAGCTCAGAAGAACAAGGAATGGAACTTCCTGCTGTAGGATTTTCTTGGCTGTCTGTACAGTTCTCAGCCTCTCCATTCATTTTTGGGTAATGTGGGCTCCCGGTAATATGATCAGAATCATATTTTGTTTACAATGACTTATTCTGCTGTGGTGAATTGTAGTCTGTTGTCCATCATAGTTGTTCTGGAATACAAGAATGAGAAAAATGCACTTCAGTTTCTCTAACATTGCCACCTGTTAGTTTTTTCAACTACATTATAGCTATACTTGGAAAAAATAGACAATGACAGCCAGGTAATGATGTCCTCTGAATATATATAAGTTTGCAGCTAGTTTCTTCCAAGGTCTATTTGGTAGAAGTGTTATTCTATGTGGTTCAGTGTTGTCTCTTAAGGTTATTTGTACTGGATCGTCTTTCAGAAGTCTAAATTCTGCAAGAGGGGCAGTGGTTAGCACATACTTCTCATGTTGGCATCTCCTATTGGCTAGCTTAGGCAGCTCCTTGCCTAGTGTTGGCTTATGTGGATCCGTTCTTAGGTGATTCTCTCTCCCCAGGCATTGTTTAGGGAGTCTAGGTGCCAGGCTTTGTGGATAGCAATGTTGTTCCAGTGATTTTCTAGGCACCTAAAAGACTGGTGCAATGCTGAGTATCACAGTGCCTAAGTGCCTTTGTGGAACTGGTCTGATGGGTTCAATTTTATGGAGATACTGGGCATCTTCAATTCTTAGAGCTCAATGGGAGTCAAGTGTGCTTGACAGTTTGCAAAAACATCAGACCTTTATGCTGAGCAACTGCAGCTCCCATTGACTTGAATGGGATATGGTTGTTCAGCTCTCGGGAAATGAAGCTATTAGATTATAAAGTTTTAGAGGCAGGAACTTTATCATCTTGTAGTTGCCCGTGGCACTGTAGAAATAGTGGCCCAGCATTTCATGAATTTTCAGGGTATGCTATTGGGTAGCACAGCACTGTGATAAAGGGCCATCAACAAAAGGATTAAAATTGCTATACCTAAACATTTGTTAGTGATTTCATACAGTATAGGGGAGCTATGCAAGGCACTCATGGACTGGGTTCTGTTTTAAAATCTATACCTTCACAAATCAACTGCTTTAACAACCCAATACAACAGTGCAATTTAATAAACACGATGGGATCATTAAGTTAAATGTCTCTAGTACATTGTCAGAGGCAATTAATAGTGAGAGCATTAGAAATAATTTAAACCCTGCCTTTGTGTATAGGGACTTATCTGGAAATTCATTATTAATCTAGCAAGTGTTTTTAACATGACAAGTCAATTAAAGCTGTCACATGAGACTATTAAAAGGAAAAGTCAACGTCAAGATTGTCTTATTTCTACTCGATGTGGGTCTCAACCGGCAGTTTAGCTGCTATAGGACAGGCATGAAGAGGGGAAGACGATGCAAAGGGAGCAAACAGCTTCAGGGGTAACCTATACCATTACTACAATATTTCTACAGCACCTTCTATGGTAGTATCTCAAAGTGTGTTACAAAGCATGTCAATACTTGTGCGAGGTAGGTATTATTACACTCTGCAGATGAGGAAACAGAGTGGTTACCTCACGCACCCAAGGTTCCATAGGATGTCTGTTGCCGGACTAGACCCCTGAACTCTTGACCTTTAACCCTCTTCCCCTCCATGTTGGTTATTCAGGTCATTAAAAAAACAGCAACATAGACAGACACTTAGTTATTTGGTCTCAGGCTAACTGCAATTGCAGCCCTCCTCCCTCCCAAGCCATCACCATTAATACATTTTTATTCATAAGTTTTGTAGACATGTCTGAGTTTCTAAACATGAGTAAAGACTTTCATTTTAAGAAAGTTCCCAGAAAAAGTATGTCCTGGATGATATAAGGCCTCACTCAGTCCTTACCTTCAAAGTGCTCAATGGCCTGGGCCCACCATATCTACCAGATTGCTTAAACTCTAGGATAAAGACCCTGGTCAACAACTTGCTTCTCTGGCACAATGGCTCTCTTAATCGTTAGGGTAAAACTCATCTGTGATGGAGACAGAACTTTCCCAGAGGCTGGTCTGAGACTGTGAAACCAAAAACCTCACTGTCTTTTGGTCTAAGTGCAAGAACTTCAACACACCTTCTCCAACATTAATGCACAGTAACAAGTACATAAGACACCTGACTGAAACAAAAAATGACAAAACAAAAACACATACTCCACTGCATACACAATTCCCCTCCGGAGAAAATACAAACCACATGACATTTTAGTCATGTTGTTTAATGCACTACTGGAAGGCACTCAGACATAGATCCACAGGACTTGGGAGGCAGCTGAGCAGGAGTTTTGAAGAACGTGGTGGTGCCTAAATCTGGAGGTGTTAAAGTCCAACATGTGCCTAAATTTCTGCCTATGAGCAAGCACATAATGCCTGAGTCTATGTCCCTGAGCACGTCTCTCCTGCCTAAGTCCCAGTGGAATCATCAAATCAGGAGAAACTAGGCATTGTCCTACTTATCTTTCCCGGAGGGCCCAAATGGTAGGCATGCTCAGAGCACACCTAGCTTCACACAAAGCCAGGAGAAAAAGGTTATAAGGGAGACATTTTTATCTCAGCCGTTGGGGAACTCAGCCAGGATGTGGGATACCCTGGTTCAGTTGCCCCCTCTTCCTGATGAAAAGGGATTTGAACAGCGAGCTCCCAGGTGAGCGCCCTAGTCACGGGATTATAGAGTAAATCTCTGGCCCATTTAATTATTTAGATATAATGGAACAGCTTCAACAGGTGATACAGAGAGAGACTGACAGAGTATCCCACAGTCCAGTGGTTAGATCATTCTCCTTAGTCCCATGTATGGAGGGTCAATTGTGTGTATTAAGGAATATATCACTAAAAGTGTACAGGCTATGAGGTTTTGTTATATAAAAACCTGATCAATAGCACATTTTCAGCAGATACAGACTGATGCTGGCATGTTAAAAAACAACAATTTAGGTATCAGTTTACACTTGCAGTTATGTAGTAAGTACCTGCCCAAGTGTAGATGCATGCAAATAATTTTAAAAAGGCTGTCTTCAGTCTCCACTTACTGAAAGTATAGTTTACAGCGATTCAAATTAGCAGGTAGATATCAATTACCTATCCACAAAAACATGGGTTGCCAGAACATGAATTTTCTTCTCTTGTTTATTATGTGGATGTATGGGATGCTTCAACAGGCAGTTAGTTGTTTAGTAAGTGGAAGCGGAACACTTGTGTTGTCACAGGATGGAATTTGTAAAGTCAGGTGGGTAAAAAAGTGGAAAGTGGCTGAGAATCTGATAATTGGACATTCACAGAATCAGTCCCAGTGATGATTCAACCTGGTGATATTCTGAACAAATCTCTTTGCCATGCTTCTAGCTTTCTTCATGGTTTCACACTGATTCGAAAGACATTCTAGGCTGCAGAGTGACAATCCTGTTATATAGATGTTTTGCGCAGACAAATATGGAAGTATTGGCTTCCTGCTGAAGAATTACCATGGACTATGAAAATTATTCTCAAATCCTGACAATTAGTGGAGGATAGGGCTCAAAATAAGTGCTGGGGATGGCAGATATGTCCTCTCTACTCCCATGTGTGCATACTCAAATGACTGAATTTGATTAGCCAAATCAAATCAACTCACCAATTTGGGGCTCTACACCCCATGAATAAATAAATTCTGTCTCTCCTGATCCCCCAAAGTCACCTGTAACTGCCACCACTTCTCCTCTACTGTTTCTGAAAGAGAGCTGGTAGGTCCAGTCTGCTCTGTTCAATTGGTGTGGTCTATCCGCATTACCCCTCATTAGCAGTCACTACTGGTGACAATTTGAGTAATTAAGCTTGCCCATGTATTTGTTACATTCCCTGTGCAAGTCTGCACACCTCAACATCTGACATGTTTCAAAGTTAGATGCACAGCTGTCATAAGAAGACATGGAATATTTAATTGTGCATTTCAAGAACTGCAACCAAATTTACACAGATGAGTTTTTAGGTAGCTTTGAAAATCTAAACCCTAGGCATTTGGATGTTCAGTTTCCATGAACAGAAATTAGGTATTCAAATCCCCTACATAGCTTTGAAAAAAAAAAGTTACAACCTCCAAGGTTATTACTGAAGAGTAGTTTTGTGCACATTCCCCATTTCCCTTTTTGCTCACTTTCAAAAAGCACAGTGCATGGCAGGGGATTTGGATAACGTATTGAAAACAGATTGATGTGAGGTCTCATATATAGAAAGCAATATTGAAAAATCTAGATTATCCAAGGGAACATTCAAATGACATTTAGAGGAAGCAGCCCACTTAAAACATTCCACAAAGGGAACTTACACTCAGCATCCGCAGTCTCTGTAATTTATTGCTACAAGACACCAGTGATCTTAGCAGCATTCAGAAGAAATTGGACATTTATGACGAATAGAATATCCAGAGTTTCATTAGTGAGGATTAAAAACTGAGTCTGAAAGGAATATAAAACCTCACATCTTAGGGCATAAGGCAACCCCCAGCAGAGAGAGGTAGGAAAGAGCCTTCCCCATCTGCAGGTTTCCTGGTAGCAAAGGGATCATCTGTGTTACCCTGAGTATTAGGGGATGAAGAGATGCTCTGCCCCTCCCTATTTCTGGCTTGCCAATAGGAAGTTTCCCCACCCCATTACACACACCCTGACATAGGTGGTGTAACAATGGGTGCGGCGGGTGCTCTAGCACCCTCTGGCTGGAAGTGGATTCCATTATACACAGGGTTTACAGTTTGGTTCAATGACTCTCAGCACCCCCACTATACAAATTGTTCCAGCACCTGTGTAACACCGACAGGCCCTAGTCATCGGCGGGCGGGATTGAAGCTGGGGCCTCGGGAGCTTAGTGTATGAGCCTCTATTGCATGAGCGAAAAGCTACCTGGCTCTTAACTAAAAGCTGTAGAGCAGACTCATTAATGGCTAAGTGCTCTCAGTGCCACTAGAGGGGACCGGACACCACACCTAGAAGGTGTGTGGGTTACACCTGCACCCTGATACAGGTGAACAAAGCAGCATGTTCCCAACCTGCAGTTCACTGAGCAGAATGTTATGTTTGTTGCAATGAGTGGTTGCTTTACAAAAAGCCTATAACTGCTTACTGTAGAATTTCCTGTACCTTCCTCTGAAGCATCTGAAGTATTGGTCTATCTCAGGCATGATACTGGACCTCTGATACAGTACAACAATTCCTGTGTTCCCAGTGTTAAAAAAATGTAGACGTTAAGAGTGAACAAAAAATGCTCAAGCACAATTCATGGACGTATAAATGTGGCCTCACTGAAGATATCGTGTGTGCACAAACTGGTGATTATACGATTTTCCACACTCCATTACACACATAAAAAAGACTAGATGCATGAACAGAGCTACTGATTTTTAAGTCCCATTAAATCAAACGACTGGTTGAAATCACACATCCAAACAGCATGCAATGACTCACTGTAATACTATACAAATATTATATTTCTGACAGCAGAGGCAGGAATGTCTTAATGGGTCTGTATAAATAAAAGATGAATCGTTCTATTTAGGTGGCTCTCCAGTTTAATCACCAAAGCAATCACAAAGACAGATGCTACCTTGATTCCAGCTGGACGCTCATCCTGGTGCATTAATTACTGCCTCACCAGAACCCCCTGAGCAAAGTAGAAGTTAGCGTGATGCATGTGCAACACAAAGAGTACCTACAGAAAAGAATTACAATAAAAGATTGGTGAACTGGAGCTAAAATTTCTCTCTCTCTACATAAAGACTCAGCAGGCTTTGACGTCAGAAGATCAGTTGCTGAGTAAAAAGCTTATAGTTATGGAAAGATTTTATTAGTCTCAGCTAGGGGCCAGCAGACAAATCACAGTGAAGATGTTCTTTGAAACACAGAGCTTGTCTTTAGATGAATGGTTATAATGAAACCATGGGTACTACAGTTCTCTGAAAATATCCATTCACATAGCAGGGCTCCTTTGTGGCTTGCTTATGCACAGACAGGCTCTACTGAAAATGAATTATGCAGCACTCCCCTTGACAAATACAGTATCATAATCAACCGAGAGTCAGTCGCAACATCTCAGATAACTGGCTTCTGCTGTGCTCAAGAAGTTAAATAAATAAATGAGTAGAAGCGTTTGCAAAATCCTATAAAATCAAAGCCTGGCTATGTGAAGCAGGCAGGGTATAGTCCCCTGGGGAATGACAGAAGTGTTCACAAGGAATGTTATTAACATTCTTAGAGTCAGAAGTTTGTTCTCCTCCTCTCTCACCATATACCTAGGCATTGATTGCGCAAACATTTGTTATCGCACTATGGAAGTCATGTGCTAAAGTTAAGCTTGTGCATGTGTGTCTATAAAGTAAGGTGTTGATCAGGCAAACTCCTTAAGACAGGGAGGATCTTGGTTATACATCTGTACAGCATCTTGTGCAGTGGAGTTCTAGTCTCTTGACTGAGACCTCTTTTTTAGGTACTTATATAGCTCCAATTACCATAGATGTGAGGGTTTCAAACTTTAAATATATTTATCCTCATAAAACACTTATGAGGTAGATGCAGGGCCGGATTTCCAGTTAGTCACAGTAGGCATGTGCCTAGGGGCGCAGTCATTCTGGGGTGGGTTAAAAGTTTCATTTTACACGGAAAACACAAAGGTCAGCTGTAGGCAGTGGGAAGGGAGGGCGGGCACTGAAGATGTTGTGTCTAGGGGTGCATCAGGTGTAAATCCGGCCCTGGGTAGATAAGTACTATCACCCCCATATTACAAATGAAGGATTGAGGCCTAGATCCTTAGAGGTATTTAAGCACAAGGTCAGACAGGATGTCTAACAAGCAAGGAACTGAATGTAGGTCTCATGAGTCAAAGGCTAGCACCCTAATCATTGGACTATTCTCTCTCTCCAGAAGACCAACAGGGATCATAACACTACTTCATAAGACTCATTTAAAATATTACATTTTCCAAATAAAATTAACATGATTTCACACACCTCAACTCATGTGCAAGTAAAAGGGTCATTAATTCCTCCCGTCCCCCCACAAAATAAAGTTTTCCTCATCTATTTTTTCCACAGATACCACAGTGACAGATGGTAAGTACTCCTCCTCCCTAAATTGTTCACCTTTTGTGCTTTTTCTGGAAGAAGTTATTTGAGAGCTAATGAATACAGTCTACATTTTTAGACTGTATGAAAAATTTGACCTGCCATTCCCTATAAAAATAATGGATAAGAATCTTTCCTAGTGCAAGTGGCCCAGCATGTTTAGAGGATTGATAATGGGATACAGAACCTTTTACCTATTGTCACGGAGTGTGGGGGAGTCAGCGCCTGCACCCCTCTTCCCCGGATTCACTGGGAGTCTCAGCCAGCCAGTAAAACAGAAGGTTTATTAGCAATGCCAGGAACACAGTCCAAACAGAGCTTGTCAGTACAACCAGGACCCCTCAGTCGGGCCCTTCCGGGGGGCAGGGAGCTTAGACCCCAGCCCGGGGGCTCCCTGCATTTCACCCCACAGCTCCAAACGGGGGCAGGGAGGCCAGACCCTGTCTGCCCCTCTCCCCTCCTCTCCGGCCAGCTCCAAACTGAAACTGTCCAGCCCCTCCTCTCTCCTTTGTCTCCTTCCCGGGCCAGGAGGTCACCTGATCCCTTTGTTCCAACACCTTTAGCTCTCACCTTTGCAGGGGAGGGGCCGGGGCCATCAGTTGCTAGGCTACAGAGTGTCGGCCCTTCTCTGTGTCCAGGCCCCTTTGTAACAATCATGCACCCTTGTCCCACCACCTAGATACTCAAGCACTGCATAGGGAAACTGAGGCACCCACACAGTACTCAGGGAAAACATTAACAACAGTCCTAGTTCGTCACACCTATAGGTTATGAATTTAACCTAGAGCACCCAGGATTATTCTATGGCATATAAAGTAAAAATATTAAACATTGCAGAACCAATGAGCACTGGAGAAAGACTTGACATACTCTGTTCACAATAGGAAGACTCCATGCTTCAGTGTTCACAGATGGTAGATGTGACATTATCAGCAGGGAACCATCTGAAAAAGCTCATTAGCAGGGCTGCTGGCTAGCATCTGTGGGCAGATGTTACTTCATAGGCCAAGAGAGTGAAATGATAATTTTTTGTATGTGGATCCTCCAGTCTCCCTTGATTGCTTTTTTTTGGGGTGGGGGTGGGAAGAGGACAGCAGTAAACTTCCTGCCCCAATATACCTCTCCCCCCTCGCTGGCAGATACAGAAGAATGGAACTGTGCCAGCCAAATTGTTCCTTGAATTTCAGTGAGTGAGAAAAATCTGCTCCCACATCAGACCATTAGGGATGCTCTGCATGGACGTTATTGTGAACCCTATCAGCATAGAAAGCGATCAGATAGAACAGAGACTGTGACCCTGACCCTGCAAAGGAAGCCACAAACTGCCTAAATGAAGTATTCCATAACCATGATTAAGGGTAACATGATGCACTAGTCCCTGGAAACATCCACGGTTAACGATACCACATTCCCCATGGGTGCAGTTGCTGAGGGAAAGGGAAAGGTCTTTGTGTGATGGTATAGTAGAGACATTCTGGATGCTAATTCTGCTTGAGGCCCAATACTGGAGTTACAAATGTTGGGTGGGCTGGAACTATTATTCCCCTTCTATATGATGAGACTGCAGGGACATTATTCAACAACAGCCAGCAGTATTCCTGACAGAGGTAAGGCATGCTAGGAGAAGGTGTTCTACAAATCTGGTCTACTCAGAGATGAAGGACAAGGCTGAAAAGTCTCTCCAAGTTTGCTTTACCATTTGAAATCTCAGTGGAGTGAGACTTTGGAACACCTCTCCCCCTGCAGTGGAAGGGCCAGATTGACTACCGAATCTAAAGTTTTGTGAAAGAACCCCAGTGACATGGCCCTTTGTTTGCATTGCCCTGCCACAGGCCACCTCTGACTGAGGTGTGGATTTGGTGGTGGCTACAGAACTCAGTAGGACTGAAATTTGTGGGCCAGCCAACACGGAAGTGATTTTTCTTCCAGGATTAATCACTGTGGCTACTTAGAAGTGAGGCTATAGGGCCTCCTTCTGCTTTCACATAAAAGGGGCTCACATTAGTGTACCCTCATTTCAGTCAACTCCAAAGTTGTACTACGCTTGGAGTGAAATTCACCCCTGTGCAGCAGTTCAATACAAGGTCCATACAGAACTTAGTTCAGAGAGATTTATCTTGAAGACTTGATCATTGCCTTGCAAAGGACCTCCGCCCAGGAGTGATATTCACCCCAAGTGAAATCAGACTGTTTTAGCTCCTTATCACTTAAGGCTTTGAAGGTGAGAGAAGAAATGGAAACTGCATTGATTTTTAAATACAGGAGTCTTTTCCTCCCCCCCTCTTTCTGTACTAGTTTGATAGCACAAGCTTGGGCTCTCCTAGGAAGCATTGCATAGAATCTACTAGGAAATTATTTGAAGTCTTAGCTCTCAGGAGCTGGTGCTCTCTCATCAGATGTGATTATGGAGGACTTTTTTTTTTTTTTTTTGTAATGGCCTGCATTTGAGAAGACAATAACCAGGCAATAATCAGGAAAGACTGGAAACAAGTTTTGAAGACCATCTTTTCAGTATGGCTAAATCCAGGTGTTCAAAAAATCATGTGCCAGTCCCCCCAAATGGAGATTAAAACCCCTCATTTTTAAAGTCAAAAAATGTGGCCATCTTATTTTTCTTCTGCTTTCTGCAGCATCAGGATGCACTCACTTCGTGCTCAAGCTCATCTCTGTAACCACTAGGGCCAGAAATGTAGCCCCCGCCCCCCCGGCCACTAACGTAATATTCTCATGCAATCTCTCGATTCCAGGATCAGGGGCTTTGAGAACCAGCTCCCGCATCAAATATTGCAAGACTCATGATGAAATGACAAGAGTTGGCAACACTGTCTTTTGTACAGAAGATGGCAGATGCAGGGCACACTACCCTTAGCCAAACATGCTCTACCAAGATCACTTTATGGTCCTAGTGCATGTGCAGTTCTAAAGGCAGTCTGAGAATTGTATATTTACCAGCTTTAGGGGGTTGATACTGTCTGTTAGGTCCTTGGGACACCTGAGGAGATTGAAAGAGATCCTGCTTATTGGCCAGGACATCATGTTTTCATTTACAAGCCCTGTCTATACTACAAAACTGATCCGTTGCTGAAAACCAGTTGTCAGCAATGCATTGAGTTCCCACCATAGGCCGGGCTATCGAGTTTCTTCTGAATCATACCACAGAGAGTGGAGGGGGCATGGGAAGTAAGGTGAGTCCATGATACTGCGGGTGTTCTACTGCTTAAACTCACTAATGTCCCAGGACCATACAGATCTTGGGACATCTGCAGGGTCATGTGTAGCGGCTCACAGTCTGGCTCAATCTCAAAGCAACGATTGTTCCCATGCTCTCAGTCGATTGAAACAAAACAACTTGTGGTGTGGGGCGGGGTTTCCATAAATCCAATGAAAGTCTCAACTGACTGCAGTGGGCTTTGGATCAATCCCAGAAATCACTTGCTTCCCGAGTTCTCCCTAACTGTTTCCAGTCCCATTCCCAGAGCAGCCTCCTGCAGCGTAGTGAGGGTGCTTTGCAGTCTCTGGTTACAGTGATACAATCACAGGGATGTTGTGGTTTAGTTAATGTTTGGAGAGTGTTCTGAAGATGGAATTTTCACATGCTGTTTTATCACGAGGCTATTTTGAAAATTGATGTCAAACCCAAACATTTTAATTAAGAGTGAACGTTGAAGCAACTAATCAACTGTTCGGAGCTTGGCAGTATTTTGCAAGAGGGCTGCATTAGGAAGGCTGGTATACTACTACACAATCCTGTTTTAGACTAAACCCTTAGTTTTCTTGATCAAACAATAAAAAAATTGCCTCCTTGCAAAAGGGATGCAGTGAAGAAATCAAAGGAAGACCAGAAAACAGAACGTTAGCTCAACAGCAAAAAAAAAAAGAAAAAAAAAAGTGTTTTAAAGATTTTTTCCATTTAGCCAACCTCTCCAAAAACACAAAACACAACTGAACCGTTAAAGCAGCAAGTTTTCAAGCTTCTTAATTTTCAGTGGAGTCAAGTAATTTACTGTTAACAGCATCACAGCAGCGCCAAGCAAAGACATTCATTGTTCTCTCATTAAAGAGAATCTCTTGCATTCTCCTTCACCAGTCTAGACAGCTCCTCAGGCTGCAGACAGAACCATCCAGGGGCTTAGATGTCTTCAAAGGACTCAAATAATCCAAAATTAACACATGTTGAAAAGTGGGAAAGGATTAAGAGGCATTGTAGTAATATCGTTAATATTAGTAATAGGCCAACTACTTATATTTTCAGTGTACGTTTTCTGTTTTTCATCTGGCTATATGTGGAAGGTGGTGTTCACAATAAAGAGGTTTTTTGTTTTGTTTTTTTTAAAGAGTCTTTATGAAAGGACAGAGTGATTCTATTGAAAAAGGGACCGCACAATTTTTTTTTTTTTAAAGAAGTCACAAGCGAACATCTTTGGAAAATTTCAGTGAAAAGGTCTCTTTCTCCCCTCCTCCCTGCAACATGCACACACAAAACCTGTCCAGACAGTGCCAGTTAACAAATGCAGCATCCAAGTACTTTTTAGATCACAATACAGTCTCATGTTAAAGATGAAATGCAGTGTGAAAGATCTCGAAATTAAAGAACCAAGCAGAGGCAGCTACAACCTCCTTCCTCCCACTATGCACAGAGAAGCAGACATCATGACAGGCAGGTAAGAAACAGTCTTATAGGCATCTTGGGACACTGCATACAATACTTTTCAATTCTTACAGTTTATAGACAATGGTTCTTAGCACTGCAAGCCTAGCATGACCATAGAAAGTCATTTGGAAAAACATGCATTACTAACAGCAGTGTGCTCTCAGGCATGCCTGTATGTGTAGCAGCATCACCAAATCTTATCTCATTTAGGGCCAAAGGATTGCTGCTATTGGTCAGCTGCCGCAGCTAGTGCAGTGAGTTGCCTGTTTCTCAGGTTGCAATTACATGCAATTCTACATTAAGCCCACAGTAATCCCTGATTGGTGCTGCAGTTTCAAGATCTCAACTTTAAAGAAATGTATAATGAACTGTGATAGACAGATATATTAAATAATGTTAGAGAAGTAGATAAATATTATGATAAGAAAATGTAAAAGAACTTTTCTGCTTTTTTGAATGTGTCTTGTTGACGACACAGATTTCAAAGGTTGTGGGGGAAAAAAATCAGAAAGTTGGTTTGTGTGTTATCTATAGTGGATTTTTGGTGTGTGTAGCTAACAGGGCAAAGCAAACTACGTAAATGTGTGATTTACTAACTAGGTGCAAGCAAAACAGATTATGGATGATGAGTACTGGCTGAACAGAGCTAGCCAGCATCACCAAGGCCATAAGTGGCAGATAAACAATAAGACAACTGTTGTAAGAAATAACGAATACGTGAAAGCAGTGGTTATTAGAGGATAGATAAGGAGGTACTAATTAGAGTTTTAGCAGAATAGGTAAAATGTATTAGGAAATATATTTAGAATGGAATGTTTATAGATGAAGTAGTTTTAATAATTTGCACCTGCACAACGTTACAAGAGAAGGTATAAAGGAGGTGTGGTTAACAAAGGGGAGGCGGAGCAATGCAAGATTTACACCAGATTAAATCAACATGGATCGGATGACAGAAAGCCTATCTACACCTTAGCACTTGGTCATGCTATTGTGCTGTATCTGTTTTACAGTTGATTAAGGTGGCAATCTATTGCCCTAAAAC
The DNA here is from genome assembly GCA_037349315.1 of Chelydra serpentina. Classification (NCBI taxonomy): domain Eukaryota; kingdom Metazoa; phylum Chordata; order Testudines; family Chelydridae; genus Chelydra; species Chelydra serpentina. Next base: position 8,778,095 of record JBAIAC010000018.1, read on the forward strand.
TATTTTTAAAGGAAATCGTTAAATTAGTTAATCTTAGCAATTGATGTGGACAGTGCATCACCCAACAAGATGAAGAAAAAAGGCAAAAAAAAAACAAACATTCAAAATATTAAAGTGTATCTGTTGGGGACAGACTCTTCATAAAAGACTTTTGGAAAAACCTTTGTTAAAACTTAATGAGTTGAAGCCACTCTTTCACACTGTTCCTAGTTGTCTTGTTAGTTTGGGCAGTCCCCTACTCCCTATATGTTAATCTGTTGTCTCTTGTCTGATACTTAGAATTCTAAGTTATCAGGGGCAGAGATCCCTGACTGGGGCTCATAAGCACTACTGCAATGCAAATAAATAATGCTACTCAAACCACACACTTTTTTCAATGTAATAAAACTGCTAGCTAAAGAAATACATTAATCATCCTAACATATGCAGCCAACTGATTTTAGAATTCCATAAGCCATGTAATAACACTTAACTCTTAGTGCTCTTCATGAGCATATATCAGAGTGCTTTAAAAAGTATCATTGTCCCTATTTTAGAGATGGGGAGAGTGAGGCAAGGAGGCGATGACATGACTTGCCCAAGGTCACCCAGCTGGCCAATGGAATAGAGCCAGGTGCCTGAATCCCCAACTGTGCACTAGAACTATTGACAGTCATGTTACACAAATTGAGATTGACAAGAACAGAATTTTTCAAAGCACAACAAGCATAGTTTGCTAGACAGGTAGGCAGATGGAGCACATGGCTTCCTTTCATCATAAAATATTACAGTGAACTGTAATTATCATTAATAGATAACTATGCCCTATAATTATAATAGGATAAATCTCAAGGTAGTTTATAAGCATTCATTATGTTTAATTTTATAAGAGTCCCTGTGAGATATGTGAGTGGCACGTAATAAATTAGAGTTGGAAAAGTAAATCATCCAGTCCATCTTCCGGCCAATAATGATTGTTCTGAAAGTACATTTACTAGTGATGTGTTTAGTTTAGTTATAGAAGTCTTACGGAACAGGCCTTTCCCCTACTTTCAACAGCCTATTAAATGTGTCCAGAAGTAGTTCCCAATATGTAACTTAATTTTTCCCTTTCTTAATATCATCCCACATATTCCACTTATGCCTGTGTATTATACATCCTAATTCCTCACTGGCCTTGGATACATCCTTCAAATATTTGCAGACCGCTATCATATCCCCTCTTAATCATTTAGCCAAGCTGTATCACATTTAGCTCTAATTTTTTTCTCACAAGTCAGTCTCTATATTAGTTACTCTTCTTTGAACTCTTTTCAGCTGTCATCATCTGTCTGGTATGGAGATGCCCAGAACTGAATGAGATAGTCCATATATAGTTACAGCGGAGCTTTGTAGAGGACTGTTAGCTTCCAGCTTCATGCTATGATGCTCAGACAAAACTGCAATGGCCCTTTTTGCAGCTATATTACACTGCAAACTTATGTCTGTTTCGTTGTCCAGTGTTACCTTCTCTTTTTTCAGAAGTACTGCTTCCCAGGTTTCTTCAAATCACTGCATAGCTACATTTCAGATATCTTTCTCCAAATTCAGTTTTGGAAAAATGCAAGCCTACCAGTCCCATTTTGATATTTTCTGCCTGTGTTTCTAATCTCCAAGTCCCTCTGCCCTAACTGGTTTTACAACTCTTCCCCCTTTAGTATTGTCAGTGCACTTCAGTATTATGCTGTTTCCTCCACCTTATGGATCATTAATAAAGATATTTAATAAGACTAGACCTAACGGGTTCTTGATAAATCTGGTCAAAAATGTAAAGAGTTTGTGAAATTTTCTGAAGTTTTATTTTTCCACAGTGGTTCTAACTACCTAGACCTATTTTACATTAAAAATAACACCAAACCTTGGTTTTCAGTAAAAGAGTACAATCAAGAGTTTCAATAAAGTTTTCAGTACAAATTCCAATTAAAATGTGTGCAAATATTTTAAAAAACCCAGTTTTGAAAACAAAAAAGATGTGGTACAAAAGAAAACTTTTTTAACAAAAAGACTTGAAAGGGTTTTAGCCAACTTTAGTCCTCAATATCTTTCTAGATATCTCACCTCAGTTTGAGGCATCGCTTACAAATATCCTTTAGATTAGCAATTCTCAAATTGTGGTTCATAGGCAGCTTGTCATCTACAGAGAGCTGGATGCTCATAGGGTGCTGGCTTATTACAAGCAGCTGCCAAGTCATATTAAAAAGGCAGCTAAAATACATTCCTTTTCTTATATCACTTTTTTAATATGAACGATGACTGTACTTGCTCCAGACAGGCTATGCAATCGCTACCGGGCAGATGGACAATCTTTATCAAGTTGTGGAAAAGTTTGAGATATCCTACTTTACCCTTTTCAGTCTGCAAGACCTATTTCTAATCCAGTATTAATATTTCAAGTAACATTTGGCATCATAATATAAAAGACTTATTAAAATCCATATAGAGGACATCTATTGCATTTCTTATGTTCATTCATCTTGTAATCTATTAAAACAAAAAAGCAGTCAAATCTATCAAGATCTATCCTGGATAAACTCATTTTAGGAATTTAAATGACCCCCTCACTGCACCATAGTAACTAGTACCTCATAATGTTTAATGTATTTAGGTAGGCTGAGGCAAGATCAAGTATGGGGAGATGGACTAGCGGACCGCTCAAGGTCCCTTTCAGCTGTACATTTTTGCGGTTTCTGTTTATCCTCACAACATTCCTGTGAGATAGGGAAATGTTATTATGCCCATTTTACTGCTGCGCAATTGAGGCCCAGATCCTCAAAGTTATTTAGGCACCTACCTCCCACTGAAATCATGGGGATTTTCCCAAAGTCACACAGGAGGTCTGTGGCAGAGCAGGCAATTGAACTCGAGTCCTAGGCTAACACCATAGCCATTAGGCCGTCCTCCTTCTCCAAGCTCATGGTTCTGTTACCCTCTAGGTGCTTAGTTGTCTCTCAATATCCGTTCCCTTATTCCCCATAACCATCCCTAGTGAAATTAGACGCTTACAGGATTATAAAGGCCAAGTCCCTTTAGTTTCCCTATTTAAAAATTGATACAACAATTTGCCTTTTCCACTCATTTGGTGCAGTCATCCATGGCTTATTTATACACAGATATATGCTATCACTTCACAAGCCACTGAGGTGGAAGACAGCAGCTTGCTAATAATACCAAGCAATACCACACATGAAGAACACAGTCTCCAGCTGCAGATACAGGGGAAATTGAGATATAATATAATTACTTCAACCAGAATTTGGCCAGTACATTAGAGAGGACACCCCTGCACTTGTGGAGGGTGCTATGTTAAGTGTTTAATGAGTGAGCTGTACCAGGTTTAAGTCTCACCTGGAAGGGGGGCAATGTGATCAAGGAGGTGTAATATATTTCCACAGTAGGGCGCAGTTCTGTGTTGATTCAGAGGCAAACAGATATCCATGCAATGGTAATAAGTAGAATATAAAATCTTAGACAGGTAGAGCGCCACTTAAGAAAAAAAAAAGATTCAGCACCACCATTCCTATCTATAAAAAGGGAAATATATATAAAAATATGAATTAAACCTTATGAGCTGGTGAATAAAACTTCAACTACCCTTCTGAATGTGACAACCAACACCGTGTGGGAAGTATTATCAAGGTACTTTATGAACACTGTTAAGGGCACTTTGAGTCATAGGCGCCGACTTCGTGGGTGCTCCGGGGCTGGAGCACCCTCGGGGAAAAATTGGTGGGTGCTCCGCACCCACTGGCAGCTCCCCGCCATCCCCGGGACCCGTGGCCAGCTCCCCGCCAACCCCGGGGCCCGCCGCCATCTTACCTTAGCACCGGGAGACGTGCGGGGCCCCGCCCCCGACACTGGGCGACGTTGCGTCGGCGTCGGGGGCGGGGCCCCGCAACGTCACCCGGCGTCGGGGGCAGGGCCCGGCGTCAGGAGCGGGGCCCCGCCCCTGACGCTGGGCGTGAGCTCCCACCGGCGCCAGAGAAAGTCGGCGCCTGTGCTTTGAGTGCAAAAGGTGAGGGGCCCACAAGGATTCTAAAAATTAATACTTGCCACGTCAGGCTTGTAGTAAACTTCCAAAGTTACAGCTTTTTTTCTCACCTTGGATTGGTAAGTGCTGCCATCACTCAAGTGCAAACCCCCCTTAGGAACCTAGGAAGGCACACCTGGGAATTCCTTCCTGTGGGGTATCCTCAAGCCCTTTCACTCCCCCTTCGGGGAAGAGCTGAGAAGAAAAACAAAGGAAATCAGCTGTTACCATCAGCTAATTAAACAACATGTGCACAGACCTTTTAGGACATATAAATCCAATCCTGTTTTTAAAAAAGGTACATTTTATTAAAAACAAAAAGAAAGAAAATACATCTGGAAACTCAGGCTATTGCTAGATTTTAAAAAAGCCACTTACAAGGATTAAGCATCAAGAATAACATTCTTGAGGTCCATCTTAAAGGTTACAAGCAAAACAGAAGCATTTGGGGTTAGCACAGAGGAGTCCACAAGCCATAAAGAAATAAAAAAAGTGATAAACCTAATCGCATTTTCCTAGACATTTTCTGATTGACTTACTTATCTGGGATTTCAAATTAGTTGTTTCTAGGTAGGATACCGATGATTTTTCATACCTGGCCCCAAGTTTCTTACAGCATAGTTGCTCTGTGTCTGCTTCTCCCCAAGAACAACATACAGACAAAAGGGGAGTTTTGTTTCCATTTTAAAAAGTTCTAGCCTTCCCATTGGCTCCATAAAAGGGAGCTACCCCCCCCCTTCATTTATTACAAACACCCATTCAAATCTATGTTAATGTAATGAAGTTTTTTGATATAGGGTATTCAAGAAATTTTGGTTCGGTAAGTGCAGCAATAGATATTGGCTGAGTGAAATTATGGACACAGAGTTGTAATGAAAAGGAAGTTTTAGCCACACACTCTGGGTGATGATTGGAAACCTACAAACTAAGTTGCAAGCTAGAAGTAACAATTCAGTGTGTTCAAAGAAAGCTGGCTAAGCTGTGCTACATCCATGTTTAGGGTTGACAGTTTCAGAAACAAATGCTGGACTTCAAGAGTGCTTTTAACAACAGCAGGGGCTAATTCAGGGGTCTCAAATACGCGGCCCGCGGGCCACATGCGGCCCGCAGGGTTATTTCCTGCGGCCCACCATAGGTGCCGACTCCACTTGCAGCCAAGCTCCAAACATTACTGAGTGTTTATATTTTATTAAAACCCCTCTTTGCATTATAGTTTTTAAAAAGTTAATACATTGACTTTTAATAGAATACTATATTACTCTTCATTTTTTTCATTTTTGACTATACTTTTGTATCCTTGTATGAAAAGGTTTCAGTGATGCGGCCCTCGGGCCAATTTACTAGTTCTCATGTGGCCCTCGTGGTGATTTGAGTTTGAGATCCCTGGGCTAATTCATGGGCCTAGTTTTATAGGACTGTAGCTTACATAAGACCACTGGCAGCAATTACAAGAATAAAACAAAAATCGCTCTTTCTTCTGACTATGCTTTTGCCAGAAAGGACTATGGTGCCCCTGAGAATGTTAGGCCAGGTCTACACTAGGACTTTATGTCGAATTTATCAGCGTTAACTCGATTTAATCCCTCACCCGTCCACACTAGGAAGCAGTTTATTTCGACATTAAGGGCTCCTTGAATCGATTTCGGTACTCCACCCTGACGAGGGGAGTAGCGCCAAAATCGAAATGGGCATGTCGAATGCGAGGTACTGTGGACGGAATTCGACGCTAATAGCTCCGGGAGCTATCCCACAGTGCACCACTCGGTGGACGCTCAGGGCAGTATTGTGTACTCGGATGCTCTGACCTGCCACTCAGAGAAATCCCCGCGAAAATTTGAATACTTTTTCCTCTGTGGCCATTTTGAATCACATTGCCTCTTTGGACATAGTCGCGAGCTCAGCAGCACTGGCAATGATGCAGAGCTCTACAGCGGTGGTTTCGATGCCATCGGTGAATAGAAAGAGAGCTCCAACATGGAGTGATCGTGAGGTTTTGGATCTCATCGCTGTGTGGGGCGATGAATCCATCCTAGCCGAGCTCCGTTCAAAAAGACGGAATGCAAAAATTTACGAGAAGATTTCACAGGCTATGACGGAGAGAGGGTACAGCCGGGATGCTACGCAGTGCCGCGTCAAAATCAAGGAGCTACGTCAGGCGTACCAAAAGACCAAAGAGTCCAACGGACGCTCCGGCTCAGCGCCTCAGACTTGCCGATTTTACGAGGCACTGCACGCCATGCTCGGTGGTGCGGCAACAACTACCCCACCAGTGTCCGTGGACACCGATGATGGGGTCCATTCTACGGACACATCGGAGGAGGTTTTCGCTGACGGCGAAGAAGAGGAAGGAGGGCAGGGGGACGAGGCAATCGAAAGCGGTCACCCTGGAGATTTCCCCGACAGCCAGGAACTATTCCTGACCCTGACTGCGCTGCCCTTCGAACACTCCCAAGGCAGCATTCCTGACCAGGAATCAGGAGAGGGATCATCAGGTCAGTGTTTTAGACATTTATTTTCAATACAATAGTTATGGTGTGTTAGCGCTCTGTAACTGTGGCTTCATTGGCCTTATGCGCTTCACCTTGGAGTCGCTTTCCCGTGCAACTATTCGAAAAGTCTGTCAATATGTATGGGGATAGAGGTGTAATCACCAGCAGAGATCTCAGAGAAGCTGTCTTGAAGGTACAGCGATAGCTTGTCTAGCACGTTCACTGGGAGAGCTGCCTTATTGTCTCCTCCATGGTAGGATACTTTCCCGCGCCATGCAAGCAGCAGGTACTCTGGTATCATTGCCTTGCATAGCATGGCAGCATACGGCCCCGGGGTTTGCTTGCATTGACTCAGCATGCAGTTTTTCTCTGTCTCCGTAATCCTCATCAGAGTGATATCAGTCATGGGGTCCTGGTTCGAATGAGTAGTATAATTAGTATACTGCATGCTTCCTTTTCCCCTTACAGACAGACACCCGGCAGTTTACGTTACCGCGTGGTGGTAGGGGCTCTGGAGCAAAACCAGTAGTGCATATCGGTGCGCGGGAAGTGACAGTCCCGGGGACCGGCAACGCTAAACCGGGGATAGGATAGGCGAGCCGTTCATGCTGAGCGGTTCGCGGGCATTTTTGATTCCCTAGAGCAGCCACGCTGAGGGGGGGGAGGGTAGGCGAGCCGTTCACGCTGAGCGGTTCGCGGGCATTTTACATTGCCTAGAGCGGCCACGCGGAGGGGGGGAAGGGTAGGCGAGCCGTTCACGCAGAGCGGTTCGCGGCCATTTTGGGGTCCCTGGAGCGGCCACGCTGAGGGGGGGGAAGGGTAGGCGAGCCGCTCACGCTGAGCGGTTCGCGGGCATTTTTGGTTCCCTGGAGCGGCCACGCTGAGGGGGGGGAAGGGTAGGCGAGCCGTTCACGCAGAGCAGTTCGCGGCCATTTTTGGGTCCCTGGAGCGGCCACGCTGAGGGGGGGGGAAGGGTAGGCGAGCCGTTCACGCTGAGCGGTTCCCGGGCATTTTTGGTTCCCTGCAGCGGCAACGCGGACGGGGGGGGGGGGGGGGGGGGGGTTAGGACAGCCGCCGTAGATTACCGGTTTGGCCAGCAGCAGCTACTGACCGCCGCCAGGAACACTGAGGGAGACATGGGAGTAGAGCAGTGCTGTGAATCAATCTCACAGCAGTCGTAAGTAAGCAGCTTACCATGGTTTTCAGAGAGGTGATTTTCTGTGTACGGAAAGGCCTCTGGGATCCGTATACCGGGACCCTAGACACTCACTCAGCCTTAAGGCATATTATTTGACCTTGTAGTACGTGTACATGTGATAGGCACTGTCTTTGGTCCTATTCACGGTGAAAGAGTATGGTCATTGTTCTTGAAAATGTATCTGTCTGAGGAATTCACTCCCTTTCATTTATCCCACAGCTGTGAGTGTCTCCCACCCAACCCGTGCTTCTCCCACCCATGGCCTAGTCCAGATAAGGCGGCGCAAAAAGAGAACCAGGGACGACATGTTCTCGGAATTAGTGATGCTGTCACAGAGGGAGGCGGCACAGCGCAGAGAGGACTTCGCACGGTACGAGCGAGCAGCCAGGGAACGGGAGCAGAGGGCTGAAGCGCGCGAGGACAGGTGGCGGCAGGAGGATCAGCAGGCGACCCAAACAATGCTGGGAATCATGAGGGAGCAAACAGACACGCTCCGGCGCCTGGTGGATATTCTCCAGGACAGGAGACATGAGGAAAGAGCGCCTCTGTACGTTCTTTCAAGCCGCCCTCCCCCGCCACCAAGTCCAGTGGCTTCCTCCCCAAAAGTCACTAGGACAAGGGGAGCCAGGGTGCGTGGAAATACTCAATCCACCCCTGCAGACCGCTGCAACAGCAGAAGGCTGTCATTCCCAAAACCATAGACTTTTCCCTCCTCTCCATCCAGCAGCACCCCTGAGCACCTCCCTTCCCAGGTTCCATGTGAAGTTACTGTTTTGTTGAATAAATCTTGGTTTTTGGTTCACCAATGTTTCCCTGAGTGTTTTAAACGGGACAGTTTGTATCTCTGGGTAGTGGTTAACATAGTTTTTAAGTGCAGAGAATGGGAGCACAAACGAGGGTGCAGACAGGTTAACTGCTGAAGTGACAAGCACAGTACACATTGCATGCATTAAGCACACCTTTCCTTCGTTGTGCTGGTTTCTACGTTCTAAACGTAGGGTTGGGGGTTGGGTGGTGCACTGTATGTTTGGCGAGGGTGGTCGCTGATCTTTTGCGGCTGACAGTAGCCTGCTGGATAGATCAATGCACTGTGTGATCTGTTGGCGATACTCAATACGTAAAAGGCACATAGACACCACCACACACACATGGGATTAGAAGAGGTTGATGGTCCCTATAAGCAAGCGGAACACCTCTTGGCACTGCGCTTTGGGCAGGATCAACAGCTTCCCCTTTGAAGGGAAGTGTTCCCCAACCAAACCTCCCCCCAACCGCCGTATGCCTACACGGTGATAATCATTACCCAAGAAGAAGTACAGGAACACGTTCAAACAAAAAAATCTTTCCTTTACTGTGACTTTACAGCGTTGATCCAAGGAGGGGGAAGGCGGTTGGTAATGGGAGGATGGGCAACGGGACATGTGTAAAGGGACAGGGGTAGGTCCAGTATCTGTTTACGGAAGTGGAGCAGTCAATGGTTAACCCGCTCTGTCTGGAAGCGAGCTTTCAAAGCTTCACGGATGCGGACCGCCTCCCGCTGTGATCTTCGAATGGCTCTGGTGTCTGGCTGAGCGTAATCTGCTGCTAGTCGATTTGCCTCAACCTCCCAGCCCTGCATAAATGTCTCCCCCTTGATCTCACACAGATTGTGGAGCACACAGCACGCCGCAATCACAATGGGGATATTTTTAGGGCTGAGGTCGGAGCGAGTAAGTAAGCTTCGCCATCTTGCCTTGAGACGGCCAAAGGCACACTCCACCACCATTCTGCACTTGCTCAGGCGGTAATTAAAGAGTTCCTTTTCAGTGTCCAGGGCTCCCGTGTATGGCTTCATGAGCCATGGCATTAGCGGGTAGGCAGGGTCCCCCAGGATCACTGTTGGCATCTCCACCTCCCCAACAGTGATTTTGTGATCGGGGAAATAAACCCCCTGTTGCAGGCGTCTAAACAGACCAGAGTTCTTGAAAACACGAGCATCATGAACCTTTCCTGGCCACCCAACATTGATGTTTGTAAAACGTCCTTTGTGGTCCACTAGTGCTTGCAGAACCATAGAAAAATAGCCCTTCCGGTTAATATACTGGCCACCCTGGTGCTCCGGTCCCAGGATAGGGATGTGTGTCCCATCTATGGCCCCACCGCAGTTTGGGAATCCCATTGCTGCGAAGCCATCTATGATCGCCTGCACGTCTCCCAGGGTCACTACTTTGTGGAGCAGCAGGTCAACGATTGCACGGGCTACCTGCATCACAGCAACCCCCACGGTAGACTTGCCCACTCCAAATTGGTTCGCTACTGACCGGTAGCTGTCAGGGGTTGCAAGCTTCCACAGGGCTATGGCCACTCGCTTCTGGATAGTGAGGGCAGCTCGCATCCGGGTGTCCTGGCGCTTCAGGGCAGGGGACAGCAACTCACAAAGTTCCATAAAAGTGCACTTACGCATCCGAAAGTTTCGCAGCCACTGGGACTCATCCCATACCTGCATCACTATGCGGTCCCACCAGTCAGTGCTTGTTTCCCTTGCCCAGCATCGCCGTTCCACGGGATCAACATGACCCATTGCCACCATGATCTCTAGGGTCCGGGGTCCAGTGCTTTGCAAGAGATCAATGCCCCTTTCAAAGTCTAAGTACTCCCGGAGATTACGTTGTCTCCTCTCACGATTTCTCTGCAACAGAGTCTGGAAAAGGTGCGCTATAAGGCGCGAGTTGTTGGCTACGGACAGAACATCTGCGATAATCGCGGAGGTCTCCATGCTCACTGTCCAGTGGCGTCCGAGCTATCAGCCACAGGAAAAGGGCGCGAATTCATTCCCCGCCGGCGCTTTCACGTAGGGAAGGCGGAAGTGTGGGTCGAGTGACGAAATGTACGTATACCGACCCTTGACACAATTTCGTTCCCACAAGGCACTGGGGGCTACACCCAGAATTCCAGTGGGCAGGCGGGACTGCGGGAACTGTGGGATAGCTACCCACAGTGCACCGCTTGCAATGTCGACGCTTGCCCCCCTACTGTGGACTCGGACATTCGAATAAACATCCCTGGTGTGGATTCGAACAATCGACATGGAAATATCGGGTTCACAAGTTCGGTTTCACAGAAATCGAACTAGTACCGTAGTGTAGACATACCCTTACAGAGAAAGAGTGTGAGAGACTGTGGAGTAGTAAATTTAGCTTTTATAACAAAAGTTGGCTACCAAAGCAACCATTTAACGGATTGACTAAAAATGATTGTTTTGTGGAGGTGATGTTCTAACAGAGATGGAACAAATTTGCATTCAATATGTCTGGAGATTTTTAGAATAGAGAGGGTGCCTAATAAGGGCGGTGTAGTGGTAGCCCATATATTCCATCTAAATTAATACAACAATGGTGTCTTGCACATTTCAGTATAGATACTGTAACTTAAAGTATAATATCAATCATCAATTGCCATAACCCTTTTATAGCCAACAAGAGACTCGAGGAGAGGAAATTAAATCCATGAATCTCAGCTGGATAACACAAGCTTGGACGTTCCTTGCAAAGGCCAGGTGGTATAGAAAAATGGTCTCTTGAGTGCAGAAAAATGGATTATATAAAAATTCAGGATGAAATTTGCCCTTGTGCAGAAGTCCAGCACAAGTCTTACATATAACTTCCCTCTTCCTTAAGATCTCAAGGCTTAACCAGTGCATTATCCTGGTGCTGGCCCTGTGCATAGGTGTGAAATTTCACCATCAGTGCAAAAATCTGTCCTCTTTCCATACTATGGGGGGAAAGTTGATTGAGACAATGGCTACTCAGCTCTGCAATCCAGCTGTATCCTCACATCACTTGGGGGAGCTATTTTAATACAGTTAGGCTGATGGGTGTATGCATGGGCCCCCCAGCCTTCTGTTCCCAGGCTCTCCATGATACATAGAGCAGAGGAGCTGGGAGGCACCGAGGTGGACACATACTAGCTCCTTATGTAGTGCTTTTTGGAGTTAAGGATAGGACACTTTGGTCTGCTCCTCCCTTCTCTGATAAGGCTTCTTTCTCCCTGAGTAGTTGGTAGTCTTGAGCTCTTTCTGTCTCAAGCCCCTGGTCAGTACTATCCCTGACAGTATGGTGAACACACAGAACTCACATCAGTCTTCTGTCTGACAAAACATAAAGGCTCACAGGCACTGTTCCCTCTAAGCTGTGCGCGTGTGCGCACGCACACAGACCCTAAACCCTGCGCACACGGTGAAACACTGCACGCACAAACATTTTCACAGAAGGACAACAATTTGCATAGAAGAAATTTTTTGTGCACACGGCCTGTCAAAAATTTGCACAGAACAAATTTTTTGTGTACACGGCCTGTCAAAAATTAGAGGGAACATTGCTCACAGGAATCCTATAGATGGGACACCGAACAGACAGCAATCAGAAGTAATACGGGTGGGAAAGCACAATTATCCAATTTTTTTGCCTTCCATTTCATAAGTTCTACTAAACTAAAGTTTTACCTGATGGATAAGAGGATGCAATGATGGTGGACAAGACAGAGGTCTCAGAACACAAATGGCAACCTGAAAAAAAATGCCAGAACACACCTGATTCTGGGGCCTGGGCAGACCTAGAAGATAAACTCATGGTTGTATCCTTTTGTGCTCTTGTCATGACGTTAACAGCTCTTCTCACAGCTTGGAGCAAAATTATAAATAACAGATGAGTTAAGGAGGCTAAAGAGGAAAAAAAACTATTTCACACACTAAAGATAAAGGTCAAGAAAGATGACACGTACACAGCTTTGATTTGCAAAAACAAGAAGAAAAGCCATTCACGTATTACAGCTCTCATAAGGTTTTGAGGGAGGGAAAAAAAGAGACTTTATAGAAGATCAGCTGAGATCATTCTGAGCTTAAAATTTAATAACTACTAGGCAGACAGTTCCCCTAAGAAAAGCCATTTCTAGGAGCTCAAGCAAGAAACCTCAATTCAGACATTCAGCAACTGTGATAGAATCAGTAGAATGACTGAAAGATATTCTCTGCAGCATGGTAAAACTTGATTTTTTCTGGACTACGAAGTTCAAGAAGAGTTCATATTAAAATTAAAAGGCCTGATACCAAAGCCTACTGAAGTCAGTGAGAGTTGTTACAAACAGACTCTTTATGGAATTAGATTCTCTAATGCAGTGGTCTCCAACCTTTTTATGCACAAGATTGGTTTTTAAATTTAAGTGCAACCCAGGATCTACCCCACCCCTTCCCTGAGGCCCTGCCCCTTCCCTGAAGCCCCACCTCACTCACTCCATTCCGCCCATCTCTGTTGCTCACTCTCCTCCACCCTCACTAACTTTTACTGCATTGGGGCAGTGGGTTGGGGTTAGGGAGGGGGTGCAGACTCTGGGCTGGGGCTGAGGGGTTTGGTGTGTGGGAGGGGGCCCTGGGATGAGCCTGGGGTGAGGATTTGGGGTGCAGGAGGGGCTGAGGGGTGCAAGCTCTGGGAGGGAGTTTGGGTGCAGGAGGGGGCTCTGGGCTGGAGCAGAGTGTTGGGGTGCAGGAGGGGGTCCTGGCTCTTGGAGGGGGGTCAGAGCTAGGGCAAGGGGTTGGGGTGTAGGAGGGGGTATGGGGTGTTGGCTCCGGGGGGGGGGGGGCGGGGCTCAGAGATGGGGCCTGGGGTGCAGGAGGGAGTATGGGGTACTGGCTCCGGGATGGGGCTCAGGGCTGAAGTGCAGGCTCCCGCCAGGCAGCACTTACCTTGGGAGGCTCTCGGTCGGCAGCACAGTGGGACTAAGGCAGGCTCCCTGCCTGCCCCGGTCCCACGTCACTCCCGGAAGGGAACAACATGGCTCTGCAGCCCCTGGGCGGGAGCACGTGGCTCCACGCGCCGCCCCTCTCTGCAGACACTGCCCCTGCAGCTCCCATTGGCCACAGTTCCCAGTTCCTGCAAATGCAGAGAGGGGCGGCGTGTGGAGCCATGTGCTCTCTCTCCCCCAGGGCAGTGCAGGGGGGGAGGGGGTGCTGGCCACTTCTGGGAGCGGCGTAGGGGTGGGTCAAGCAAGGAGCAAGCCTGCCTTAGCAGCAGCCCCGCTGCACCACAGGACTTTTAGCAGCCAGCGATCGCGATCGACTGGGAGAGTCTCCAGGATCAACCAGTCGATCACGATCGACCGGTTGGTGACCACTGGTCTAACATGTCTCCCGATGGAATTCTAGTTTCAGTTTAACAACAAAGCAAATATTTTCATCAACCTCAAAGCACTGCTGTATTTTGTGGAATGCCAATAACTATGCAAAGGAGAAAGCCCTAATTAAAGGCAACTACAGTTGCTACGATGGCTACAGGCAGAGGTGAAAGTAGGCCGGTACAGGCTGGTATGGAGTGGGCGCTGGTACCGGCCTGTACACAGCCGACGTTAAAGCACTGCTGTGGCAGCACTTTAAGGTCACTGCCCCTTTTGCCTCCCCCCAGGCCACCGACATGGGGGTGCAAAAGGGGCAGCTGCCCCGGGGCCCGGTGATTTAAAAGGGCCTGGGGCTCACAGTCGCTGCCACCACAGCAGCGGCCGGAGCCCCGGGCCCTTTAAACCTGGGCAGCGCGGGCCAAGCAGCGTGGAAGGGCTGGCTGGGGAGTGGGGGGGGGGGGGAGCTGACTCCCAGCCCTGCCCCTTCCACCCGAGGCCCCACCCCTTCCATACCCCTTCCGGTAAGTCTTTTATGTTACTTTCACATCTGGCTACAGGGAATTTTTTCATGGGAATGGCCAATTAACCATCTATTACATTCAGTAATTTGTGCATGCAATAACTGATTCCACATGCAGTTATGGTAAATGGCCAGAGACATCAGGCACATTTATTTGTATATTTGTATGTGCAGCCCTAGGCTTTTGTTAAGCATATCTCTTCATCCATTTAGTATGGCACATTGATAGTTTGTAGTTTACTGGTGGGAAATATAATATACCAATCTAGGTGAGAGAGGGGGGATTAAAGAGGGAGCTTTTGGGCACTACCATAAGTATTTACTACCAATACTAATAGTAATGGGATGGAAAACGACAGTGAAAACCAATGTAAAGGGAGGAGACATAGGAGTGGGACAGATTAAATGGAGTCCAATAAAGGAAAACTGAGTTTCATCTTGTGGAATGTCTAGGGATTCAGTAATCCAATTAGCAGTATCATAGAAATTATCTGGGCAGAATGAAGGAAGAGGTTTCCATCCAACAGACCCATATGAATAATAATGACATAACCCTTGCAGATACTGAATATAGCTCAAGGTTTCCTATCAAACGTTATATATAAAATTAGCAAAGCAATAGCTTCCAGTGGCTTCAGATGTTTACTTATGAAGACTTTCTGGAAGCCAGACTGCAGGTTGAGTGCCTTTGAATCACATATAAAGGTTAATGCCACATTGGAGAGTCATAAGTAAGGCCCTACCTAATTAATGGCCATGAAAAACACATCACGGACCATGAAATCTAGTCTTTTGTGCGCTTTTACCCTGTACTATACAGATTTCATGGGGGAAACCAGTGTTTTTTGAATCGGGGGTCCTGACCCAAAAGGGAATTGCATGGGGCGGGGAAGGTTATTTTAGGGGGGTTGCAGTTTTGCCACCCTTACTTCTGAGCTGCCCTCAGAGCTGGGTGTCTGGAGAGCGGCGGCTGTTGCCCAGGTGCCCAGCTCTAAAGGCAGCGCCCTGCCAGCAGCAGCACAGAAGTAAGGGTGGCAATACCAGACCACACCACCCTTACTTCTGCGCTGCTGCCTTCAGACCTGGTTGGCCAGAGAATGGCAGCTGCTGACTGAGGGCCCAACTCTGCAGGCAGCAGCGCAGAAGTAAAGGTGTCAATACCATACCAGGCCACCCTTACTTTTGTGCTGCTGCTGGTGGCAGCTCTGCCTTCAGAGCTGGGCTCCTGGCCAGCAGCCGCCACTCTCCAGCTGTTCAGCTCTGACGGCAGAGCCACCGCCATTAGCAGCGCAGAAGTAAGGGTAGCAGTAACCTTGCCACCACCCCACAACTTCTTTATGGGTCAGGGTCCCTACAATTACACCACTGTGACATTTCAGATTTAAATAGCTGAAATCATGAAATTTATTATTTTAAAAATCCTATGACCAGACCATGAAATTGACCAAAATGGACCGTGAATTTGGTAGGGTCCTAGCCATAGGAGAGTCTTGCTTCTGTGATGAAATGTATAAAACTAAACTGATGCATGTTAGTTCAGTGGGAAGAATCATTTTTCATATTAGGCTCCCTACTTGTCATTATGGCCAAATTCTACCTTTGGGTAATTACAAATACTTAGATTTTTTGGACCAACTCATCTTAAAATAGATTTACTACAGACAGAGATTCTTCTTGTCTCTTAAGACCTGCAGTTACTGTTAGTTTAAATATTTAAACCATAGCTTTTGTTTAAACCATTATTAAACCATTATTAACCCATGCTACATGAAACCTATAAGCCATGCTACTGTAGCAGCCCTAAAAATAAATTTACAGAAAGTACATCCAACTGATTCATTTTGCTCATAATTCATAGAGGGCTGAGAGTATTCTGGAGTTTCAAAGAAAGTGTGCCATTTGGGTCAGCCTGTATCAGTTACCTCCAAGCCAGCCTGCTTTTGCCTGTAACAGGACCAGCTGCCACCCAAACCCTCCCTCATAGCTAGCAGTCACTCTGCACCACTCTGGTACCCTTCTTGCTCAATAACACCACATCACAGTCCAAAAATAGTTGACACTCCCCTTCTGGAATTCGGTTTATTTAGTCTTTACACACATTGGCTTTTCTGGCCCCACTCCCAGTTCACTCTCTCTCTGTCTTCTCTCTCTTAGTAGGGAGCCCCCAGCCCTCCTCCTCAGAGTAGGGGTTCAGTTCACCATCTCTCAGGCTTTACCTTGCTGGAGCTCAGCCTTCAGGCTCTGACTTCCAAACTCCTCAGGTGCCAGACTTACTAGGATATTCCCACTTCTCCTAGCTGAGGCAACTCCCCTAGGCTGAGGGTCTTCCCCATGGGAGCCTTTCAATAGTCTCTGCCATAGCTTACTAAACCTCCTTCTCCCACCAGCCTTCTGCTGCCCCATATAGGGGAATCAGTTGTCCTCCCTGAGGCCCCATCCAGGCTGTTAATGTGACACAGGTAGACTGGAACACTTCCTTCAGTAATGGGTGTTGACTGGCCTAAGCCTCCAGCCCTCAGGGGCAAGCCATGCTGTTGCAATAATATTATTGACAATGTCAGACGTTGCATTTGGATCAACTGCTTTTCATAAAAGAATGTGCAGCAAATCCTGAAATTTCTCACTCCTTATTCAGACAAAATTCACTGACTGCAATGAGGATTTTTCCTGAACTAATTCTAAATAAAGTCTTAGGACTTGGTCCAGCATTTTAAAGCTATTATTATAGTTTTGTCCTTCAAAACAAACATCTGTTTAAGGTTATATCTGAATACATTCAAAATGGCTGGGGGAGGGAGGGGAAGCCAGAACTGTGTGCCGAATACAAGTGCATTGGTATCTAACTAATCATGCTGATCACTGCTGGCTTTTATCTACGTTTTCCTTCGTTGTTCATAAGGAAATTCAGTCTTAATACCCACGGTTGATAACTATACATTATTGTCAGTTAGAAGTTGTAAGGACACATCTCTTTGATTTATCATTAAAATAATTAAAGAACTTGAGTAGGAAAGATTCTCTTCTCAGTTTCTTTTTCCAGTTTCCTTTGTTTTGAATTTAAAAGGCCCTGCACA
Organism: Chelydra serpentina; assembly: GCA_037349315.1. Lineage (NCBI taxonomy): Eukaryota > Metazoa > Chordata > Testudines > Chelydridae > Chelydra > Chelydra serpentina. The sequence continues at coordinate 8,795,565 of JBAIAC010000018.1, forward strand.
AATTTGTCCCATCTAATGATTCGTATTTTGATATAGAAGAACTGTTAATATTTTTTCATGAAGAAACCCTAAGATGCAGAAACCATTTTTCTTCTTTGTTGTGTTGATTCCTAGCTATCATAAAGGATTCCATTTCTATTGCTTCCATTGATTATGGACTCTCATTGGACATAATTTATTTCTTTCATTGTCCCCTTTCGACCATAGACAGAGGCAACTCGGAACATTGTAATTAAACATTGGGGCGTCATAAAGAAATTTCAGAAACTTCTGTGCGAAACTTAAAAAAGTATTTGGGTTTGTTTCAGGTATGAAAAAGTTTCAATACATTTTAAAATGTTGTCTTTCAGTTCTGTATTCATGAGATCTTCCTAGCTCTGATCTAGACGTGACAGTGATGAGGGTTCTAAAGATACATTAACCAGGGCTCAAATACAAATGCACCATACTAGCTCTTTCAAGCCCCCATCTTGTGACTCAGCTCTTATTTAAAGAGAAGAGTAAGTCTTAGATTCACAAATTTATTTAGTCTTCCAAATTCCATTGATTTAATTTTTGTGTGTGTTTGTCCCCCTCCTCCCCTCCCAACTTTCCTTAACTTGAGGGTACTCTACAAGAAAGAGCCCGCAATGGGAGGAAAATGGCACATTGCCAACAGCCCTGCTAGCTCTTCCTCTGTCTGCATCTGACCAGACAGGCATCCAGGACCCTGGAAATTTCTACCAGACCTTGGTCTTGACTTGTTGGGAATGTGCCCTGTATGTTTCCACTAAGAAAAGCCAGGTAGGGGGAATCATCTAGTTTGAAAGGTGTCTGTTGGTGGAGTTCCTCAGGAAGCAGATACGAGAGTTGCAGGAGGAGGTGGCTCATCCAGGAGCACAAGGACTTCAACAGAACATGGAGATGTCCGGGTGTGATGCTGTATGATTGCATATGACCATTGATATCATTGATATTGTCACTGTTATACAACAGCAACAAATCCTGTACAAAGTGGCATGTAAGGTGTCAATGGAAAAGTAATGATTTCCTAAGCATGATTATCCTGTTTATATGCATGTATTATTTTTGTATCCAAAGTTATTAATGTTGGCTATGTACTGGCATTATACATATGTGTTGGATTCCTGGATAACAGCGACCAGCTAAAATTTACATTAAGGCCAGATGGCTATGTATTGACGGCCCATCAACGACATTTAGCTCTCACAATGGGCCATAGCAGAAACTCATTCCACACAGATAGCTCTTCCTGTGGACACCTCTGCAAGAATATGGGCAATGGCAATGTGAGTCATCAAGCCATGTAAGGACCTGTGATATGCTCAGGTGACCCTGGACTCCATCTTGAGACAATAAATTTCCAGGCACACGGCAGAGGATATAAAAGACCCCTGAGATCTCCATTTTGCCTCTTTCCTGCCCTGATTCTCTGAACTATGGATTTACAACTAAAAGGAGCATTTTGAACTATGGACTGAGGACCTTCCAATCTTTTGGAAGTTACCAGAGAGACTTTACAAGCTAGAAGTCTATTCCATCACTGCTACAAACCTGATAAGGATTTTGCAGTTATTTGTGTGCATATGATCTATTAACCATTAACAACTGTTATTATTAAATCTTTAGTTTTTAGTCACTAAAGGATTGGCATTAGCATGATTATTGGATAAAAACTGAGTTATATATTGACCTAGCTGAATGGCTAATCTCTTGAGATTAGAAGGACCCTATGTTTGATGAAATTGGTTTTCAGTAACCACTCATCATTGAGTCCAGTGTCTGGGTGGTGACATAAGGAATAGAATGCCTTAGGAGACTGCATTTTTGACTTCCTGTTAACCAGTGTGGTGAGACAGAAGTTTACTTTAGCCTGCCCATCTGAAACATACCTTGAAGTTTACTTATCTATAAACACAGATCTGGCCCACCTACCTGCATTCATTGATACAGTAGCAGACCTTAATTTTATTTGTAAGGAATGCAAGACCATTCTTTTTAAGCTGATGAGTACACTGTGTAGTTTTTTCTTAGACATTGGGCCAAATTTTCAGCTGGTGTAAGTTACAGTAGCTCCATTGAGCTTATACCAGCTAAGGGGACCCAGTAAATTTAGATCATTAACAAGGTGACAACCTTTAACTTATTTTCATCCTAGTTGGACCTAATGCTGTAGCAAACTGATTGTACTAGTCTAACTTTGTCTGACTTGGAGAACACAGTATTTTTCACATTGTTCTTGGCAATTTTGCCCATTGACAATAGATTTTAATCTGTAAAAACCCTTCATCTAACAATCTTTATTAATAAAGGGAAAGGTCAGTAAGTTGCCTTTATAGGTAGAGGTTGGAGTTAATGTCAGCATCTAACTCTAAATAGATACGTGGCCTTTTCTCTTTTTTCATTAATATGAAACCTACAAAGAGATCTCAAAAGAATTGAGTAGGATTTTATTCAAAATGCAAAAGTTGTAAAAATTAAAGTTCAGTCAAGGGAATATGCAGACACAGCGATGTCTAGAGCTCATGAACAGCAAAATCTCCTGGTAGAACCCATAATCCAAAAAGTAATCCTAAAGTTCAGGAATTAACATGAGGCTTTATGTCAGAGTTTTACAAGAAGATTGATGTAACTGCACATGTGAGGGTGCTGAGGGGATATAGGAATCTCCTTTTCCTTGTATGTACATTCTGGATCACCAAAGAAAGTCACATGAGGTCTCACATGAAAGCCAGTGTCACACTGGTGATCAATATCATTGTGAAATGCAAGTACAGATACTATGTAAGGAGTTATGAACGGAAAATATGTTCTTAAAGTTTGTCTGAGGGTTGGTCACCAGCAAAAGTCTTCTGTCAGACAAGAGATGTTTAACCATCTATCTGTTTACATGTAAACTGAGTATTGTGTTGTTCACAGTGGATCTTCCATCAGCAGTCTGAATTGAATGCAAATAAAGGATTGTGAAAAAGAACTTCAGAAACAAATTAACAGGAAGAGAAACACAATAAGGAGAAATAACCTTATCCTAAGGTGCACTTCATAGGTTTTCTCCACTATATTTTTTTGGGGGGGAGGAAGGGCAGAGATGACATCGTGTTATACTTCACCTGGGAAGTAAATGGACAGCAAGTTTGCTTCATGAAAGTGGGATCTCAACCAGACTTGGGTGAAAATAATGGACAGAACATTGGATGAGATAAGCTTCTTTAGACAGAAGGTTACCCTGTTAGTTTAGTATCTAGAAAGCATGTTATGATTTTGTTTTATATGTAACCATTTATTTTCAATATTCTTACTTGCTATCACTTGCTGGTGCTGAATAGAATCTTACAAGCTGGTGTGTTCTGTTCCTTTAGGAAGAGCAGACCTTCTAACACTATGAGTGCTCAGTGGATAAGGGGCTGGACCAGGGGCGCCGACTCCGTGGGTGTGCCGGTGCTGGAGCACCCACAGAGAAAAATTGGTGGGTGCTCTGCACCCACCGGCAACTCCCCGCCCGCCCCGGACCCGCGGCAAACTTACCGGGCACCGGGAGATGTTGCGGGGCCCCGCCCCCGACGCTGGGCAACGTTGTGTCGGCGTCGGGGGCGGGGCCCCGCAACGTCACCCGGCGTCGGGGGCGGGGCCCGGTGTCGGGGACGGGGCCCGGCGTCGGGGACGGGGCCCTGCCCCCGACGCCGGGTGACAGCACCCACGGGCGGGGCCGAAAGTCAGCCCCTGTGGGCTGGACACTGCAGGGAATGCTCTTTGTATGTGGAAGTTGGTGTGTGCCTATCTCTACCTGTTCAGAGAAAGCTAGGCCTGTGGTGGCCTGGAAGGCAGTGCTCGTGCTGTCAGAGGCTGATGGTTTCAGGGAGGTGATCCATAGCAGGCACACGCAAGATTGCTTCACACTAAGAGCAGGTCATGGTGAGGTCACAGCAGGAAATCTTCTTTGCAAAAGAATTGGAAAAGTTGGAGTAGAAGTTCTGGTAGGTAGCTATGACTATGTAGGTAGTTAATTACAACTGCAATGTGACCCATGGCAAATTTCTTCTAAACAAATATGGCTTATAGGACATATAGTCGTAGCGTTTTAGGGCAGAAGGGGTCCTATAGTATGACCTCCTGTATATCACAGGCCTCCAACACACCCAGCACTCACTCACTACACCCAATGACACCCCATGACCTTCAGGATCATTTAATCTTATGTCAGATCAGACTATTTTTTCTGCAAATAATATTGTCAGAAATATAAAATAAAGACACCTCACCATTCCCCTCTCACTGGAAGTGATTGAAGAAAACCAATGTAATTGCTGATTGTCACAAACCTTGACACCCTGTTGAATTCTGTACAAATGGTCTAATAAAGTCCAGGAAGTTTACAGTGGCGGAAAATGTTTTTTGGAAAAATATTTAGGATTCCTTACTCTGTGGCTTCCTTTAATCAATATTCAGACTTCTCATGAACTTCTCTAATGGGTAGAACCTACAACCTGTACTGGCATAAATTACCTCTCTGAGATAATCTGGAAGATTCATCTCAGTACGAGCTGAAAGGTCAAACTTAATACTTTCTCTCAGAAAATGCATAGAGAGGGACATCGACAAAACTTGTATATATGCACCATGCCCTGAATTACCCTATGTGATCAATATAAATTATAACCCATCAGTTTAGCTTTGGTCATTTTATTTACACACCTTGCCATACTTTAATCCATACCAAATGCTGCCACTAAAGAAGTCTTTCTTGCCTGTCAATTTGATCATGGCATTCTCTGTTCTGAATCCTTTCACTGGCTCCCCAGCTGTTATCCCATCAAATGTAAGCTTGTCGCAACCTTGGAATAAGTCTGTCTGTTCATGCACAGCTCCCATGTCTGGCTTCACATTATCCCTTCTGTTCCATAAACTATTATATAATTTATTAGTGGTTTATTATTATTATTTATTATTATTATAATAGAGTTGTCTGTATAATTTTATGGAATGAGCATGAGGAATGGAAATGGAGTCTGTTCTGACAATACCAGTAGATCTAGTTCTTGTCTGTAACAGAAGTAGGTGCCCCAAAGTTTACTTGCAAAATTTTTGGTGACTTTGCAGTATAAGTCATGCTAGAAAGGACAGGTTAATTAATAAATAATACCATGGGGGTAGCTAAATTCAGTTTTGAGTTGGTAATATTATTTCAATTGTTACTGACTGAGATGAATATTTCTTGGAGGACAGTTCATTTATCTATTCTAGCAAGCACATAATTAGTCTGTACATATTTTTTAATTTGGAAATAGCAAATTTATCTTGTAGATGAGGTTACTCTATAAATGTTAAATATTATCTGGAAGTGATTCAGAAACTATAAACATACAGCACCACCAATACGTAGCCACTGTTGAGGCAGAGAGCTGCTAACACGTGTACCTTACAATGGCAGCAAGATAGGAAATTTGGGGCAAGAGATTGTAGAGGAAAAACACTACTCCTCTGAAAATGTGATAGGAGCTGTCAGGGTTCCCTCCCCACTCTAAACTCTAGGGTAAAGACGTGGGGACCCGCATGAAGAGCCCCTAAGCTTATTTCTACCAGCTTAGGTTAAAACCCCCAAGGTACACAATTCCCTGCACCCTGAGAAATGCTTCTTTCACTGCCACCATCAAGTGTCTAACAGGAATCCAGGAAAGGAATCACTTGAACTTCCCTCCCCCCAAAAATACTCCCTCAAGCCCATACACCCCCTTTCCTGGGAAGCTTGAAAACAATCTCCCAACCAATTGGTTACACAGTGATCTAAAAAAAACCACCCCCAGGGTTTTAACACCATAGAAAACAGTCAGCTTCTTAAAAGAAGGATTTTATTAAAACAAAGAAGGTAAAATCATCTCTGTAAAATCAGGATGGTAACTAATTACAGGGTACTCAATTTCCAAACTCAGAGGGATTCCCCCTCTGGCAAAACTTAAAGCTACAGAAAAAAAAAGGAATAACCCCTCCCCCCTAACACAGGGAACACACCAAGCAAAATAAACAGAAATCTACTCGCTATGCTATCTAAACTTACTTTAGAAAAGTGAGTACTGGTGAGGAGACTGATTTTCTGTAGGTTCTTTCTGTCTTCCAAGATCCTCTGGCTCAGACAAAGAGCCACACACAAAGCCTTCCCCCCTCCCAAGATATGAAAGTATCTTGTCCCCTTATTGGTCAGATGCCAGCCAGGTCAGGTGTCAGTCTGGCTACCTGTATTTCTTAACCCTTTACTGGTAAGAGGATTTTATAGCACTGCATCAGACCCTCTCCCCCTTCCCTTCATTTATGACAGGAGCCTTTATAGCTTCATACGGCACATGGGACCTCAGTTATTAAGATTTTATCTGAAAGATCTCAGACAATATTTACGTTAACTACATCAGAAGAATGACAAGGGAGGGAAGAGTCAATTCGGCTGGGACGTATAGTAGCGGTTCCAGGTGGTCTATTAATTCCAAACCTGTTGCTTAGGGCACTAAGCTATGCCCTCCAACTCAGATCTCTAAGTGAGAATAGAGACCCTTTGATGCTATGTCATTCAGAATACACATCCTTTGCCACATCCCTCAGATAACTGATACCTTTACTCAGATTTTCCATGCGCCATAAATCCTTTCATTTTAAACTATTATTTTTGTAGTCAGTTAATAGATGGAAGACGATGACAGAGCCAGGTTCTGCAGCAAGAGGGCACGTTCATAGGAGTTCTAGGAAAAAGCAAAACGAAACTCTCCCTGGAGTTTCCAGTTTAGTCACAGGGTTTCTTGTTCAACTGAAAGAATAAAACTCAGCAAAGTCTCTGGCCACAGTAGCTGAACAGTATGTAAAAAGCAAATAATATAAAACAGGGCAAAGGGGGCAGCTGTTCTCACTCCAGAGCTCCCTGTCTTGACTTCCTGCTAGCCAATCCCCTTCCTTCACATAAGAAGAGGACAGTCCTTTTAAGGAGGGTCAGAGTCCCACTCTGCTCAGCTGTACCTGACTGCATCCGGTTCGGGGAGGGACTCTTAGCTGACACACTGAACCCCTGCTGGGATTTAGGTCCTCCCATTGCTTCCTAGCTCAGTAGGCTCACTTGCTTAGGGGGCATTAGGGTCGCCACTTTTGGTTTGACATATTCCTGGAGGATTCATCATATAACAATCTTTAATTTTTAATCTTTAATTCAAGATTAATCTTTAGTTCTGGGAGACTCCAGGACAATCCTGGAGGGTTGGAAACCCTAATGGGCAGCATGGTGGTGGGGGAACGACAGGGAAGGGAACCCCTTGCTGAGGGCACCAGAAGTCCTTCACAACTCATCACAGAGGCATTCAACACTCCGCATAACCACCAGCTTACTTTTTAATAGTTGTGCTCTGGGTTGAAGGGCTTTGGTGTAGGGTTTTGTGCTGTCCTAGTGCCATTTTTTAAAGCCCATATAGGTAACGGCGGGTACAGCACTGCAGCACCAGGACCTTCAGGGATTTATTTCATATTCACAGGGCATGTATCTAAAAAAGAGTCAGAACAGATGTTTAATATTTCACAGCCATCTCTGATTCATTGCACATATTTTTAGGCTCTGTTCAGTTGTCACTGGAGTACTGAGATTGGTGACATAATAGATCTAAATTGACTGGTCTGCTAATTGGAGGTGATAGCAGTCTTGGGCTGTCAGCATTACTCAAATCTCTTCTGGTTTTCTCATGTAAATTATGCGAAGGAAAGTAAATAAAAAGAATAAGATTATACTGAACCTGACTCTGCAGCACAAGGCATTTAGGGCTAGATGGATAAGGAAGACTCAGTGTTATAATGCCTAACTTTTAGGTGGCCTGCAATACAGTGAAATCCATAACCCTGAGTTATGCATCTAAGCTAGCCAGTAGGAAATTCTGAGGAGAGGAGAGGGGAGTGATGGAGGTGCTGCCCCTTAAAGGGAATTAGATGCCTATCTCCACTCAGGATTCACAGTTGCGAACCTTCTCCTGGAGTCAGGTGTGCAAGCCAGCTCAGTCCTTTATCAAGTAAAACAGCGACAATAGTGCAGCAGCTCTTTCACCCAACAGCCTAGAGCACTCCCCTGGGCTTTGGGAGACCAATATTTAAATCCCTTCTTTGCCCGATACGGAGAAGGGATTTAAATCCAGGTTTCCTATAGCTCATGTGAGGGCCCTCACATCTGGGCTATAGAGTATTCTTGAAGCATTTCCACTTTGTATGAAATACTTAATAGTCTTTGGGCTAAAGTGAGAGAATAATTCTATAGCAGGGATGGCCAAAATTACTGATCCTCTGAGCCGCATATGACAATCTTCAGAAATTTGAGAGCCAGGGCCAGCCTGCCGGGGGTTGGGGCTTCTGCCCCGTGGGAAGCACCTGCCGGGGCTCAGGGCTTCAGCCCTACTCCTGCTAAGCCCCGAGCCCCAGCAGGCATGCCCCACAGATCTGAAGCCCCGAGATCCCCTTCCCCACTGGGCAGAAGCCCCTACCCCACCACCCTGCTGCAAGGCAGAGGTCCTGAGCTCACCCCCCCAAGTCCGGTAGGTGGAGGATGGGGGGGAGGGAGGAGAAAGGAGGATTCTGTGAGCCGTACTTTAACTGTAAAAGGGCCATGTGTGGCTCGCAAGTCACAGTTTGGCCTGTGTCCCTGTCCCATGGCCCCCCGCCCATGGCCGGAGGGTTTGCGGCTCCCCACAGCTGCCCATGCACAGCTCTTACCTGGACCCGGCTCTGGCTGGGGGGGCCGCAGCCAGGCCTTGGTAAGAACCATGTGGGCAGCTGTGGGGAAGATGTATGTAGATGCACATTTAGATAGATATTTCAGAACAATTGCCTGTAAAATACATGAACCTACAGACAACGTGCTTATGTGAAAAGCTTCACATTCTAAGCATTTTAATTTCAAAGAGGTGGACAATTCTATCCATAATAAATGCACATGCACATAGTTTATCAAACACATTCCCCATAAAAGGCAAGCACAATATAATTAACATAAATTAACGGTCATATGTTTTTGTGTTTTAAAAATCACAGCTTTACAAAATAAGGCCTCATCCCACAAGCTAATACCTGTGCTTTGACTTCTGCACAAAGCCTTATTGCACTGAATAGGACTCTGTGTGGATCCAGGGAGCTCACCAACATGTATGAGTTTACAGGATCAGAGCCTATTAAATTACTTAGGCACACTGGAGAAATGGGCATTACATAGAGTAGTCTCTTCCCTGCAACAGCATGTGTGCTGTACTGGCTTCAATCCCTTTGACTTCAGTTGGCTTTGCCAGTGTAAAATGAGAGCACAATTTGGCCTTTTAACTCTGGGCCATATTATGCCATCCATTTTCAAGCAGAATTTCCTTTTAAAATCAACATGGAATTTTGCCTAAAAATCTGATGGGGTGATATATTCCTTCATTTTCTATGCTTTTCATGCACTGATGTATTTGTACTTGATTGAGTATATAGTAGTATTAGATTTAAAGCTGCTAAGCATATTACTGGGACAGGCACACTGACAACAGAGTTAGTGGTGTAAGAAGGTACTAACTTCTCAGGAATTAGAAAAAGGAAAAACATAAAAAGAGCTATTAAGGGAAAGAGAGGACAAAGCAACTGACAGTAAGTAGCCAGCTACTAAATAATCACCTTAAAAACGACAGCCGTCTCTCTTTGACAAATGTAAAGTGCCAGCTCCAGAAAGGCATGCTGGGAAAAAGTTCCTATAAAAGGGTAGCTCTAATTTGAGGAAAGTCAGTAGGGGCAAGTTAGTTATCAAGAATCAGTGAAAGAATAGCTTTGTATGCCTTGTGGGGTGGTATCAGGGCTGTTTGTAGGCAAGGAATTTTATTATTGTATCATAGTGGATATTGGTCTTGCACAGGTGGTGGTAGAGGGTATACACTGTTGTAACCCTGAGCCATGTCATGCGAGTGAATCCTGGAAGTAAAGTTCATTCTCTTACCAGCGTTTCAGGGATAGGATGAATAAGTAAGATTAGAATAATAGTTAGTAGGTAGGAAATAGTGTGCTTATAATTTCAGTATCATCAACTGCAAACATTCAAAATTCATGAGTCAGCCCTGGCTCCCCCACCCCTATCTCTTGAGATTGGCTTAAAGATCATGAGATTTAAAAACCATTTGCCTGCTCCTTTGAGTCTTCAGGGAACACTTTGGTCACATTGTCAAGTTTTTTTCTGCAAGAAGGAGAACTAGAAATTATTATTTTTTAAGTGAAAGCTGAGAATACTCCATAATACTTGTCTCCAAGACTGAGGGCTTTCAGTAAACCACCACATATCCTAAGATAGTGATACAATTGTAAGAGGTGGCAGCATTATGATTAAATCTAAAATGGTGAAATGTCCTCCAGGTCATGTGTTTTAAATACTTACTTAATTCAATCTGAATTACTATTGTTTTACATAAATGAGAAAGGCAAGCTTCTCTCTGTCATCAGTGCTAGAAACTTTAATAAAATAATAAAAGCAGAGATTCTTATGGAATCACTTGACTCTAGGTGATGGAACTTTAAAACACACCAAATATCATGAGGCTTGTGATTAAATTATAAAAGTTTTCAATACTGCTATCAGACAGCAACGTGTGTATATGCCTTATTCTGCAACAGGCTGCATCTCAACTAAAACTGCTCTACAAAATGGAGGACTTCTCAGCAAATTGGCAAACAGAATCCTTAGGAAATTAAAGATGCAGAAAGCAGGCATAACTACTACATCATACTATGTATAACTACTGATTAAGGTTACTTTACATTGAGATGAGTGCTAACCAAAACCTAGACATTTGTACTATAGAAAAATTCAGATCCAGATTTAAATCTTGACTTTACGAACTGCCCCTTCTCTTTATGAGATGGAGAGAAAACAAAAACACTTTCCAAATATGAGAGAGAGATTGGATAAATTTGGATCTGAATGTGAATATTGTAGCTCAAGACCAGCTCTAGTTCATACTACTTTTGGGAAACCTTAAACACATTTAGAGTTTCACTTCAGTTTGGACAAGTTCCCAAAACTTTATCCAAACTTCCTGAGTCTGTAAGACTGAGCTAGAGATCTAACTGGAACTGGCTTTTCCACAAAATGTCCAATAGCTCTGTGTTGCTCAAAAGCTTGTACCTTCCACCAACAGAAGTTGGTCCAATAAAAGAGACTTACTTTGTTTCCTCAATAGCATCCATGTCAGTCAGGCCATTAAAAAGAAGTGTCTTTCCCATGGCATTTTGGCACTATTGGGAGTTTGCACGATTGGACCCTTACAATTATTACTAGTGGTTGATTAATGAAGAAAAACAGATTTGAAAATATACTAATAACCTGACAACTTGAATTTGATGTGCTGCTATTTTTTTTTTGCAAATATTCAGATGACTGCTGGTACTCATGAAAACAATTTGTGAGCCCCAAAAGCTCACAATAGTTGAGCAACTGGTCATCTGAAAACTATTTATTCAAATTATCATCATCTCTCTCATGTCAAACTAGGGTGACCAGATGTCCTGATTTTATAGGGACCCCTGATTTTGGGGTCTTTTTCTTATATAGGCTCCTATTACCCCCATCCCCATTTTTCACACTTGCTTTCTGGTCACCCTATGTCAATCATTCTGAGGAACTCCAAACAGATATCAGGAGTCTATTGTACCATACACACAAATAGCACAAAGATAGTCCTTGCACCAGAGAGCTGCTGCTAATACATACACAGACAAAATTAGAGAAAGGGAGGCTGGAGGAAAAGGTAGCAGAAGTGGCAGGTGTGATTGTATAAATTAGTAGTCAAAGGGGCTTCAGCCAAACTGTTGGTGAATACTTCCAAATCATGGTTATATTTGTAGCCATCAGAAATTCAGTTCTTAAACTACAGAGAGAAATGTATTGATGAATATTATTCAACCTGCTTTGGAGGTTACAGTAACCCCCCCCCCCGCCAAAAAATAGTTAAATATCTTTATTAACATGTAAATCAACGAGTGCCAAAAATTATCTCGTACATAGGTTAACAAGTACAAAAAACTGTAAGCTGCATTTGTTTATACACGTCTTTAATTAACCACTATAAAAAAGACTTACTGATTCTTTGACGGAGATTATTTAAAGTTTGTTTTAATTGTCACGAGGCCATTACAATGAGCACCACATAAAATATGTAAATAAATACAAGAGAGAGAGCCAAGGTGGGTGAAGTAATGTATCTTTTATTGGACCCACTTCTGTTGGCGAGAGAGACAAGCTTTCAAGCTCACCCAGAGCTCTTTTCTAGACCTGAAGAAGAGCTTGCAGTGAGCTTGAAAGCTGGTCTCTCTCACCAACAGAAGTGGGTCCAATGAAAGATATTACCTCACCCACCTTGTCTCTTTAATGTCCTGGGACCAACCTGGCTACAACACTGCATAAATAAATACAAGTAAACCACATCAGTGATAAAAATGATTAGGAAGTCTCCTCTCATTTACATTTATCTCACTAGATTACTACCTGACTACGTGGCTTCCTTTCCTCAAATATGCAGAAAAGATTATTGTGGTCCAAAAAATCTTCAAGCTTTCATGAACTTTCCATTCTGATATAATCAGAAATAAGTAACCTCTTATTTCTACTTTTCAAAAGATCTCCATGACTTACATGTCTGAAGAAGTATCTGGTTCCAGAATTTATAAGATTAATTTCTCCTCAGATCCTGGATTTTCTTAACATAACCACAAATTAGGAATGTCATAGTGTTCACAGGCATAATAGGGAAGAATAGTTTTCTCCATTGCAGGAATTACTCAGTGAAATTCTATAGCCTGTCAGGTACCTAGCACTATGGAGTCCTGTTCCATGACTGTGGCTGTTAGGTGCAATGGTGATGATATGTTAATAGCTAGAGTGGGGGCTAAATACATTGAATTAAATAAATTGATTGATTAATTAAATACATCTGGACTCCTTCAAACAATGAATTAAAACCTGCTGTCTTATTTATGGGCAGTCACACAGGATCCAATTCTACTCACACTGCTGTAAGCCATGAGCAACTTGATTGAACTCAATAGAGTTAAAATAGTGTAAAACTAACATGAAAGGAGAATCAGGCCCACTGACTTAATTAGGACCACCTAAGTGAGTAAAGCTCCCATGTCCTTAATTAAAACTTATCCTTTAAGCAGCAAACATATTTCACACGTGCAGTTATACACATTGCCCTTTTATATCATTTGTTTTGTTGTATAAATCATTTCTTTTGTATCCTTTCTGGGTTTATTTTTATTACATTTATAATCATAAGTTTAATTTAAATTTAAAACAGCAACAAAAGTGTAATGACTTTGTTGCACCCTGGGGGAAACTGCAGCTGTGCTGATACTGCTAATGGAAAATAAACTGCCACAGGAAAACTCTAGCCTGGTGACTTGGTTGCTGCTCTGCTTTCACCAGCCTGTTCTCTTTCTAACATCCTAATGGTGAGGTTAGAGTGAAATGAATGATTATATGTTAAAACAGCATCTTCCTTCTCACTCAGTCTACTCCCAGAGACCTAGCCTTGTACCTTACTCAGGCAAAACTCCTACTGAAGTTGATGAGTCTGTATTTGTATCTGTGTAAGGACAGAGTGGATCCCTTAGGATTTTATTTCATGTGTGTATTCTGAGTCTTAACTGCTTATTGGAGTGACTAATGGCCCAATTTCCCCCATCTTGGTTATTCTCATATAGGGCTCTAGAAACTCTGAACATGAATTTGTGAAGTTTCCATCGACGAGGAGGAAGGATTTGAGACCCTCCTCCTGATCCATGGAATGTGAAGGGTGCTTAGTCTCCTGAAATCCATGGATCTCCCAAGTTTTGCTAGATGGCAGGATCATTGCAGGAGGACTAATTCCTCTGTGTTAACGCATTATCTTCTGCCTGTGTGGTAGCATGGCTCCTGCAAGGGCTGTGCTCTCTGAATTTTTGCTGCTTCCATGCTCACCGTCCTCTCCCACTATCAGCAGGGTTCTTTCACTTTGCAGAGCAAGAAACAGAGAAAGTCAGCCTCGATGGGATCAACTCCAACAGTCTTAGAAGATAAATAAAAAAAGTGTGGTCTTCCAAAGTAAATTGGGTTCAACCAAAAGAGGCTGAGTGATGGGGAAACTGGGATTATAAAGTAGACCTTTACCAGAAAGATGATAAAAGCTCAGTAAAGTGCTTTGATACTGGGGCTTGATACTGCTTCCATTTAAATTAATGGCAAAACTCCCTCTGACTCCAAGGAGAGCAGAAGCAGACTCAGTTACATAAGTGAATATGTCTATTCATGTGTGGAAGAACTGCATGAAGTATTAGGATATAAACTATCTTAGACACAAGCATTCTCCTGGGGAAGGGAACTAGCAAAGATTAATCAGAACTCTGTAAATTGTTGGTGTTTCTGAGGATAATGATAATGGCTTAGTTAGTTACTGCATTTTGGAGTGTTTGATGTATCAATATAAATTTTTATTTTGGACCGCCTCTGCGTATTGTATTACTAAGGCCTAATTTATGAATAAGAAACAATATTTTAGGATGATAAAAATCAAACTTGATTGACCACAGCTGAAATACAAGGGTCGAAGCTAAGATCTGACTCAGTACAAAATTGATGACCAGAGACTGAAGGTTACGACAAAATTTGAGCATGGGCCACTGAATTGAATATTGTTCAAGGACAATTTATCAAGAAAAATCTAGTTGTCCAAACAAAGCCACTCAAGTTTTATTAATATTATGATCAATTTTCACGTACTAAAAAGTGAATGTCAGTTAAAGAGACTCAGTTCCTGATCCTTATATAATGTGAATTTGAAAGCAATCCTCAGGAGAGGAACATTAGACAGAACATGAGAGTGCACAATGGTTTTGTATCCTATAACAATGGTCTATACAAGTAAGTTTTTTTCTGTTTACTTATAAGATAAACACATATAACCACAGAGAATAGATAAAATGTTGAGATGAAAGGATACTTATCTATTTGGAGAATAGCTATTTCTTATAGAATTTGGAGAAAATATCAAAATGAAGATAGTACAATGTTGATTATCCTCATGAGGATGGTAAAATTCATTCAAATAACTGATGCTTCAGATGAACAGTGGCTTGAGCAAAATCTATAAGAAAATCTTACTCTTACAGAGTTTACAAAATCTGCAGCATTTCTCTTGTGAAGCTCATGAAACACTGGAGGTTTACATGCTGAAAGGATTCAGCACATTAACTTTTCTGTTTTCTGCATAGAAAACTTGATACATGAAAGTAAGACATATCTGGCCTTAACTATATTCTTCAGGAAGAGGCAGTCTGGTTCAGTAATTAGAGCAGGGAACTGTATTCCTGGATTCAAATATTGGCTCTGCCGCACTGTGTGATCTACCTTGAGTATGCAGTGTTGTTGTAGCCATAGTCAGACAGACAAGGTGGGTGAGGTAATATCTTTTATTGGACCACCTTTGTTGGTGAGAGATACAAGCTTTCAAGCTTACATAGAGCTCTTTTTTCACAGGTCTGTGTAAGCCTGAAAGCTTGTCTCTTTCACCAGCAGAAGCTGATCCAATAAAAGATATTACCTCGCCCACCTTGTCTCTCTAACTAGCTCTGTAAAACAAGTATCAGAGGGGTAGCCATGTTAGTCTGGATCTGTAGAAGCGACAAAGGGTCCTGTGGGACCTTATAGACTAACAGAGGTATTGGAGCATAAGCTTTTGTGGGTGAATACCCGCTTCATCGGATGCAAGCAGTGGAAATATCTGCCCCTGGACATTTCCACTGCTTGCATCCGATGAAGCGGGTATTCACCCACAAAAGCTTATGCTCCAATACCTCTGTTAGTCTATAAGGTGCCATAGGACCCTTTGTCGCTTCTGTAAAACAGTTATAATAATAATTCCCTCATGCTTCTGTATCTCACACAGATATTATTATTCTGATGTTACAGTAAAACTTAAGTGGCCCTGACTAAGATCACAGCAATGATATTTTTAAAGTGGGTTTTGCTCCATTACTCTACTATAGTAAAACTCTGAACCCTCCTGCTATGTGAGCAAGTGTGCATGCTACCCCTGAACTGCCACACTGGCCCTTCGCTATCATTTTTCTTTATTTCCTTTCCTGCCTGGAGGAAATGGCCCAGATTCTAACCCAATCTACATCACTGTGAACTTACATAACTTCACATAACTCAGTGGGGTTACTCTGGACTTCAGTGTTGTACAAAAGAGCAGAATCTGGACCAAACTGTCCATAAAAGATGAAGTCCGCATTTAAAATACTTAAACCCCCCAAGTCTAAATAAATATGTGGAACATCAAATACAATAAAATACATCAGACTAAAATCCATACCGTGTATATCTTAAAATACTGTACTCTAAGGAATATAACACAAACCCATAAGAATAACTATATACTGTATTCTAAAGCAGTATGGAAAATAAATTGACCCAAACCCTCTATGGAAAACACTTTTACTGAATACTGTTTTGTAAGTGGTTAAATAAACTGGTTGCTACTAAAAAAGCTTGACTGGAATTGAGGACACTGAACTACTCCAGCCCTTGAGGGGAGGGTTTAGCTGGGGATATAGTATAAACCCACCAAGATAGTAAATGAGATATTCACAAAGCATTTTTTTTAAAAAAAGAGAAAAAGTCATCAACACTAGCAATTGAAATGCAGCAGTTTTGATTAGTGCTTCTTCTATCAGAAGCCTGTCCTGGCCATTATTTCGGATAACATTAGCATTTACTTGACAGCACATATCCATGCAAAAAGGTTTCTCTTCTTCTACACAGAAGGAGTGGGTTGCCTTGAATGCAAAGTGATGTTAGGAAAGTATGAAGTATTGAATTTCAATTTTCTCAGCAAGAAAGAGTTGACCAGCAAGGGAATGCCCTTCTCTTCCATTGCACCAATGTCGCTTAGAGATTACATTGAGCTTTTGGGTGTAGCAAAGATATCTCCATCTTTGAGAGCGTGGAATTGTTCACATCCTTGTCATTTTGAGGCCAATATATTCCTTAAAAGTATTGCTCAGAATCATATTCTCTCAGAAATGAATCCAGATGGAAACAGATGATACACTTCCAAAGACATAGGTTATTGCACAGCAGTAATCATTTCATATAATCTAGCCATATTAACGGATGAAAATTTCATACATACCGTAAATACAGTTCTATATGTGTAGAAGTACAAACTCCTGCGATAACGTACTGTACAGTAGGAAAGAAAGGTGAAAGTGGTTTGTTTGGCCCTTTTAGTTTTAGTGGCTATAACCTTTAAAGTACAGTATATACTGCAGAGGATTACACAGTGTGGACACGTTTGCATCCCCGCCAGAGTTAGCTGTTTAGTTATGTACACAAATTGTCACTTTGTTATGTTCAATACAGCTTTTTTGTTAGTGAAAAAGAGAATCCAGCAAAGTATTTAAAATGTATGTGCATGCACATACGCAGACACAGAGAAAGCCTCCAGAATAAACACTACCTCCCCCACAAAAAAACAAACTGCTGTAGCCTTTGATAAAATTAGATAGCAAACTGCACAAGTCACTAATAACAGGTTCTTTACTCAGGTGGCTACATAAGATTATTATTAAAGTTGAGACTGGTAACATGAAGACTTTATGAAATACTCCGATATGAGCAAGAAAATATAATTGCAGTAATAGAAAAGCAAGATAAGTATAGTAAAACAATCCCCTGCATTGTTCATACTCACAATCTTATGGAGATGATCAGAATTGAAAAAGGAAAACACAGTAAGCAGAGAACTTCATAAGTGGGAAGTGATGATCCAGTTTATAGCATACTCCACATTTATGCACCTTAACCGTATACCCCCTCATATCTGCAGGGCCGGCGCTTTCACTAGGTGACCCTAGGTGGTCGCCTAGGGCGCCAGGATTTGGGGGGTGCCATTTCGCTGCCCTTGGCGGTGCGTCTCCCGGCTCCACGCTCAGTGGCTGAGCGTGGAGCTGGGAGCTGGGGGGGTGGGTGGCTCGCTGCGGCTGCCTCCTGCCTCTACGCTCAGCTGGAGCTGGGAGCTGGGGGGGTGGCTTGCCGCGGCTGCCTCCTGCCTCCACGCTCAGCCGCTGAGCATGGAGCCGGGAGCTGGGGAGGCACCGTGGGCGTGGGGGAGGCTGTTGCGGTCCGCAGGCGGGGGGCTGAGCTGCCATGAGCGGGGGGGTTGGCACCGTAGGGGGTGGGGAGCCAGCTGCCGTAGGCGAGGGTCTGAGCTACCGTGGCCTGCGGGGGTGCGGGGGGGGGGGGGGGGAACTGAGCTGCCGCGGGCGGGGGGGGGAGCCGCTGCTGGTGGGGGGGGGGCGCAGGGCTGCTGCAAGGAAGTTTCGCCTAGGGCGCAAAACTTCCTTGCACCGGCCCTGCATATCTGGAATGATATCTGATTTGATCTTGGCCTTTGCCCATGTTTGTTATTCCAGGTGACCATGATTAGGAATCCTACTGTTATCTTACTGATGTAAACTGTTTGCATCAACACATTTCCCAATGGCTTTGATATGTTAGTGTGGTTTTGCTCCAAGGTTGCAATACCAAAAGCACCTAAAACTTTGTTATTAAGGCATGAACTGTTCTTTTGATGTTTATTTGTCTGTCACAAAATACATCTTGCTAAATCTTATAACCCTAAGTCCAACATTCATAGCCTATTTTAAATGTTTATACATAAATGATTAAACTTACTAAAAATACTGATGAAAATAGGTTAGTACAACTCTAGAATGCAGGGTATTTTCCAAATCTTAATGCAGATTAGAGTCCAATAAACCTCAAAATTCAAGAAATAAAGATTTTAGTTAAATATTCCGAGGAATGTAAACTTCCGTCATTGAGTTACCCCATATCTGAGGTATAGGCTGCAATAAAACTAGAGAATCTGCTCCTAGTTCTAAATAGTCATTTCCCAAAGAGAGAAAGTTTCTTTGATGAAGAAAGCAACACATGGGAAGATATGGATTTTTGATCGCTAAATTCCTATGGGATCTTCCAAACCAAACTAAGCTAGTGTTTGTACAAAAGAACATAAGAATGGCCATACTGGGCCAGACCAAAGGTCTCTCTAGCCTAGTATCCTGTCTTCCGACAGTGGCCAATGCCAGGTGCCCCAGAGGGAATGAACAGAACAGGTAATCATCAAGTGATCCATTCCCTGTCGCTCATTCCCAGCTTCTGGCAAACAGTTGTTAGGGACACCATCCCTGCTCATCCTGGCTAATAGCTATCGATGGACCTATCCTCCATGAATTTATCTAGTTCTTTTTTGAACCCTGTTATAGTCTTGGCCATCACAACATCCTCTGGCAAGGAGTTCCACATGTTGACTGTGCGTTGTGTGACAACTTCCTTTTTTGTTTGTTTTAAACCTGCTGCCTATCTGCTAAAGTAAAAAAACCAAACCAAAAAAAAAAAACCACCAAAAAAAACCCAAACCCGGCAGCAGCGAAATTGCCAAACCAAAAAAAACAAACAAAAAACCCCCCAGCAGCAGCAAAGTTGCCGAAGCAAAAGAAAAAAAAAAGAAAGCCGCAGCCGCAATATCGGGACAAATGGCGTCCCAACCGTGCATTGGTTGGGATGTGGGACAAAGAGCTAAAAATCGGGACCTCTGGTCATCCTATGCCCCCTAGTTATTGTGTTATGAGAAGGAGTAAATAACACTTCCTTATTTACTTTCTCCACACCAGTCACGATTTTATAGACCTCAATCATATCCTCCCTTAGTCATCTCTTTTCCAAGTCCCAGTCTTATTAATCTCTCCTCATATGGCAGCCATTCCATCCCCCTAATCATTTTTTGTTGCCCTTTTCTGAACCTTTTCCAATACATCTTTTTTGAGATGGAGCGACCACATCTGCACGCAGTATTCAAGATGTGGTTGTACCATGGATTTATATAGAGGGAATATGATATTTTATGTCGTATTATCTATCCCTTTCTTAATTATTCCCAACATTCTGTTTGCTTTTTTGACTGCCACTGCACATTGAGTGGATATTTTCAGAGAACTATTCACAATGACTCCAAGATCTCTTTCTTGAGTAGTAACAGTTAATTTAGACCCCATCATTTTATATGTATAGTTGAGATTATGTTTTCCAATGTGCATTACTTTGCATTTATCAACATTGAATTTCATCTGCCATTTTGTTGCCCAGTCACCCAGTTTTGAGAGATCCTTTTGTAGCTTTTCGCAGTCTGCCTGGGACTTAACTATCTTGAGTAGTTTTGTATCATCTGCAAATTTTGACACCTCACTGTTTACCCCTTTTTCCAGAGCATTATGAATATGTTGAATAGGACTGGGCCCAGTACAGACCCCTAGGGGACACCACTATTTACCTCTCTCAATTCTGAAAACTGACCATTTATTCCTATCCTTTGGTTTCCTATCTTTTAACCAGTTACCAATCCATGAGAGGACCTTCCCTCTTATCCCATGACAGCTTACTTTGTTTAAGAGCCTTTGATGAGGGACCTTGTCAAAAGCTTCCTGAAAATCGAAATACACTATATCCACTGGATCCCTCTTGTCCACATGCTTGTTGACCCCCTCAAAGAGTTCTAGTAGACTGGTGAGGCATGATTTCCCTTTACAAAAACCATGTTGACTCTTCCCCAATAAATTATGTTCATCTATGTGTCTGACAATTTTTTTTTTACTATAGTTTCAAACAATTTGCCCGGTACTGAAGTCAGGCTTACCGGCCTGTAATTGCCGGTTCACATCTGGAGCCCTTTATAAAAATTGGCATCACATTAGCTATCCCACAGTCATCTGGTACAGAAGCTGATTTAAATGATAGGTTAAAGACTACAGTTAGTAGTCCTGCAATTTCCCCATTGAGTTCCTTGAGAACTCTTGGGTGAATACCATCTGGTCCTGGTGACTTATTATTGTTTAGTTTATTAATTTGTTCTAAAACCTCCCCTAATGACACCTCGGTCCTGGACAGTTCCTCAGATTTGTCACCTAAAAAGAATGGCTCAGGTTTGGGAATCTCGCTCACATCCTCTGCCATGAAGACCGATGCAAAGAATTTGTTTCTCCGCAATGGCCATATCGTCCTTTAGTGCTCCTTTAGCATCTCAATCGTCCAGTGGCCCCACTGGTTGTTTAGCAGGCTTCCTGATTCTGATGTACTTAACATTTTTTTTACTATTACTTTTTGAGTCTTTGGCTATCTGTTTTTCAAATTCTTTTTTGGCCTTTCTAATTATATTTTTACACTTGATTTGCCAGTGTTTATGCTCCTTTCTATTTTCCTCACTAGGATTTAACTTCCACTTTTTAAAGGATGCCTTTTTGCTTCTCACTGCTTCTGTTACTTTGTTGTTTAGCCACGGTGCCTCTTTTTTGGTTCTCTTACTATATTTTTTAATTTGGGGTATACATTTAAGTTGAGCCTCTATTATGGTGTCTTTAAAAAGTTTCCATTCAGCTTTCAGTGCTTGTGCTGTCAGAGCCTGGTGGTTTTGGGGAGCTGATCCACAGAAGGCACACACAAGACTGGTTCACTATTGGCAGGTGGTGGTGAAGTGCCTTACAACCCTGTGTACCACGGGGGAGCACCACATTAAGATGTAAAGGAGGGTCAAATTTCTCGTTCAGAATTAATTCAAGTAAAGGGGGAGAATGATCATGATTTGCTGCCCCTCTCTGTAAGCATGGTCATAATATAACTTAATTTCCTGTAGCCCAGGCCTTAGCCCAGGTCTACATTGGGGGGTGAGGTGATTGATCTAAGATATGTAGCGTAGCTGAAGTCGGCATACTTAGATCGACTTACCGTGGTGTCTTCATGGAGCTGAGTCGACTGCTGCCACTCGCCTGTCGACTCTGCTTGCGCCTCTCGCGGCGGAGGAGTACTGGAGTTGATGGGAGAGAGCTCGGGGATCGATTTATAGTGTCTAGACTAGACGCGATAAATCGACCCCCTGATAGATCGATCCGGCAGGTAGTGTAGACCTGCCCTGTCATTGTATGTAATCAACAGGCTCAGCCCTGACAAATTGCCTTGGCACCCATGCTCAGCTTACCCACTGGGAAGAATTCACAGCACTCCACTCTCTGGCAGATACAGACATCAAGGGTATGTTTTAGGCTTACTTTCTCAGCAGGTAAGTTATTTTGTTTTTTAAAAGAAGTATTACGGTATTCTAAGATAGCATAGCTTCTTAAAACAGCAAAACCTTGGCAGAGTATCAGTGTGCAATTTGTTCTAAAGCCTTTTCAAGAAGACCTGGCCAATGACTTTCCTACATCTATCCTTTTTTTATTTTTTGCCTCGTTCGAGACTTTTTATCTGCAATCTGCTCTGGGCACCGTGACAAACCTGAGATGCAGCTGTCACATGTTCAGTTTTGCACTCTGCATGGATGAACATCCAGGCAATTTCAAAACTCATCCAAGTCTGAAGCTGCACAGCTATGGAATTCCAAACAAAATAAAATTTTTTTGTTATTGCTATTTAGCGATGAAGGCCAGATTCTGCAAGCTGCTGACATCCTCCACTCCCACTGCATTCAGTTAGAGTTGAGAATGCTCAGCACCTTATGGGAAGCATCAAAAGCATCTGATCCACCATCTGGAAACTCCTTATATGAATTAATCACATGACTGGTTTAATAGCTGCTACTCACAGATAGGCAAGAATGAATTTTGTTAAAAGTCCAGCCACTAGAATGAAAACTTGAGGTCTGGGTTAATGAATAATACTACTACTAATAAGAGTGTTAAGGTGCTGCTGTTCTGATTCAGATATGGTTCTGCCCAGCACTTCCTGAGAGCAGAGCGGGGACATCTATATATCCATGCACCTCTTTCTGAAAAACTTATCCCCACTGTTCCTCTTACCAACCTATCTGAGATTTTACCCCCTATTCCAGGTATTCCAGAGAGGGGAAGTGGTGATGAATAAGTCCAGATCTCCCTTCTTGAAGTGCACAGAACTCACTGCTCCTGCCACCAGTTCGCTGGCCCCATGTATATTCTGCTGCCATTCCCAACCTTCCTGTACAGGCACCTCAGGTGCTTCATCCATTCCCTGCACTGAACAGGTGTCTGGTGAATGCCTGACTCGTCCAGCTTGTTTGCAATGTCACGGTACAGGTGGATGTCCTGGCTGCTCCTACTCAAATCATGCAGGATGCTGTGCTTTGCTCAGACATTAAAACACCTGTGTACTCCCCAGGCCAGCTAGCTGTTCTTGGGGCTGGAGCTGTTTCCATCAGTACTACTGAACTTTCCACATGGCAGGAGAATGCTGGTGAGATGTAGTCAGTGCAACAGACTATGCCTGTTGCATGCAGGGGGAAAGGGACCTTTACAAATTGTGTGTCAGGAAGAAATGGGTAGAGTGCATTGTGTGAGTGGAGGGCTATTGAACTTCAAAACTGGTACTTTCCCCTTATCCCCATCCACACTGCAAGATGGGCCAGGTACGGGGCTGTGCCACACCTAACACATGCACCTATCCATACCCATCAGGTCAGCTAGTTATTATTATAGCATCTACTTACCCTGAGACACTGCTGTTTCAGGGGGTTGAGTGTGGACCATAGGGGGCGGTATGGCACAATTGCGGGCCTGGACATGTGTAGAGAGCCCAGTGTAGGCATAGTCCTAGTGGAGACTGGTAGGTCTACACTTACCCGTCGCGTCGGAGGCGTCGGATCGATGTTCTGGGTTCGATTTATTGCGTCTTGTCTAGACGCGATAAATCGAACCAGGAAGTGCTCCCCCGTCAACGCTGGTAATCCTGCTCCACAAACGGAGCAGGCAGAGTCGACGGGGGAGCCTGCGCGCCGCGGTGTGGACCAGGGGTAAGTACTTTTAAGTTTGAAATAAGATACTTCGACTTCAGCTACGTTATTCACGTAGCTGAAGTCGCGTATCTTACTTCGAATTTCGGGGCTAGTGTAGACCAGAAGAGGACAGCCTCAAAAGTTTCCTGCTGCTTAACTGTCGCATGATTGCATTTTTAATAGTTTTTCCTATTTTACTTGACTAGAACTATTATACTAATTGTCCTCCATACCAATAGGGTAGGGCTGTGTGTGTGTGTGTGCGTGCGCACGTGTGCGTTTGTGTACTTACTTAATAAAAAACTTTTTTTCTTACTAGTCTAGGCAAACAGAAGCTTTATTGAAAGTCTTAGAGGCTTAGTAGATTTTATCTTTTTAGGTGGGAGGTAGATTAATTCTTTTTTTCTTTTGTTTGTTCATATGGGTCCAAAGTGGAGAAAGAAAGACACAGAATAAACCACTAGAACTTCTTCTGAGATTTCACTTTATTAACAAAGAAGGGTATTTCTCATAAGAGTTCTTCCACAGAGACGCCAAAAGCTCCCTTACATCTTGTTGCTCATCTTCTGGGAATTCTTTAGGGCAGATATGTCTGCAGAGATTATTATTTTTACTGTGCTAGGCCAAAATGTGCTAGGCACTTGACGCAACAAACAAGAAGATGTAGTTCCTGCTTCAGTGAGTTCATGATCTAATTTTAGAAGTGACACAATGAGTAAGGATAACACAGATGCAGGATGAGGAAGGCAGCCTGATTTCTTTGACTATTGTTTTAAAGGCCATAAAGGTATGGAGAAGGGGTCTGATTGCATATTAAAAATGGGAAACAATGTTTTGTGTTGCATTCTCCCCCACGTTTGTCTGGCAGTCTCTCCATCTCGAGCTGATAATGGTCCTTCTCCTCCTCATGCTGGGGCTCCTTTCTATTCTCTCTTACTGCTGCTGCTGCTCCCACTCTGCTCCCGGCCTGCAAGCTGCTGGGTTTCCAGATGCTCTTTGTTCCTCTCCAGCTGCAGCCTCTCTGCTCTAACTATTGAACTGTCAGGAATCAGGGCCTGCAGAAAAGCCAGCCTCTGGGCAAGCTAACAAGTGCAGCCGGCCTGTAGTAGTAGAAGTAGTTCCTCCTTGTTCCCAGCCTTGCTCACACCTTGTTCCAGTCCTGCTTCTTCCCTGCCTTGGACCCAGCCCTGTTCCTGCCTTGGACCCAGCTTTGCCTCATTCCAGGTAACCAACCTCTGACCTTCGGCTCCAATTCCAGACTTTGGCTGTGATCCTTGGCTCTGGCATTTGGCCTCTGACTCCAGTTCAGATCCTGAGCTCCTATTCCTGGCTACTGACGTTTTCTCCAACCATTAGACACAACTACCCACATCCCAGTCTCTGACATGAGCTGTCTTTCTCTGCATAACTCAATCAGCTGATTTTTCTTCACCTGTTCATAATTCATTTTCCCCAGTCCCTCTCTTCACCATCCCTTGCCAGAAAAGACTATCGAGACATTCCTGTGTGCTTTTCCCTTCTACAGTACTTGCTTTCACTGCTGTTGGCCCTTTTGCAATTCACGCTCTTACCCATCCCACAAACGCTGCTACCATATATCTCACAGTTCAGGCCTATTACACTCTCTGCTAGATATCCTGGCTGGCTCATCACTTTTCCTACTTGACAGACTTGCATGTCAGCAAAAATATAAATATCCTCTAGATCTTGTTGCTTATCTTCTGTGAATTCTTTATGGGCAGCATAAAGTTTGCGAGCAGATGACAGAAGCCTTCAGGACCAGTTCTAAATTTGGTTCACTTGTGTCTCTCTCCATTCTAGAATTTATCAGCACCTTATACAGGCCACTATTATACAGCAATAAGATGTGTTTGCACAGGAATTACCATACTTGGCCATAGCATTAAACGTTCATCAAGTACATTGGACAGGAATGTATGTGTGGTACTAACTACGCAATATTTCCTTCACATACTATTGTATTGTACTTAAAATCTGCCTGAAAGGGCCTGAATCCATCAGCAACTCACATGTAAACTAGACTGTACTGAGTGATTTATTTTCAGCTTAATTTACACCAAAGGTTAAATAATAATTTCTTGAAGGCAGAATATAAATTGTAGGTCAGCTCATATAATCACTTTCAGGAAATAGGCTGCCATTCAGCAGACATTATGGTCTTTTAAAGCATCCGTATTTTTAAAAACGTGGACTAGTGCCCCAACATAACTCTCCAGTCACAACCCAAACAGTACTCGCCACCCAGTACGCCAGAGTACCCCCCAACACGGTACTCCAACCACCCTCAACATAGTACCTCTGTCCCGCACCACTTACTCTAGTGTGTACCCAGCACTCCCATCGTTTGTCAAATATGCACCCTGTGACGGTGTCCCCAATTAAACTTTATGGGGAGATGCTTATAAATGTATATATGATGTAACTGGAATATGTTTTATGCTACATGTGCCATGTAACACATCTCTGTAAAAGTTATGATCTACTGAATCTATTCCTCCTCTTTGAATGCATGTATCATTTCTGTAGTTGAAGTTATGAATATTGGTTGTATATTTGCTGGTTTTATACATAGCCTTTGTAAGAGCATGGGATCATGTCTGGAGAAAGGTATGCGCCCAATCCACATGTGAGCTTGGCCAAGAATGTCACTGGGCTAGTTTCTGAAATGTGCATGGACATGTGACTTGCCCATGTGATCCCAAAACTCCAGGGTAACATGATGCTACACAGGGAATGGGGAGGAGTATCCATCCAGGGGAAAACGTCTATTTAAATCCCTGGGAGACCCCTCCATGAGATCTTCAGCTGGCTAAAGAGAGAGGCTCTCCACCCTCCAAGGACATACCTGAAAGAGACTGAACAAAGGACAAAGACAATAGGGGGTGTGAGCGAATATCTGGACCCAGGCTAGGAGTTCTACAGCCTGTAAAAGAAAAACTGGAACTGGTGAGGTTTTTATGTGTTGAGTTTGATTAGACATAGATGTGCGTGTTTTATTTTATTTTACTTAGTGTGGCAGGGTTGGACCCACCCCTGCGGCGCCTCCTGCTGGTTGTTCCGGGGAATTAGCTCACCTGCCTCTGGAGCGCCCTCTGCAGGCCGGTGATCCACCTGACCGCTCTGGCCCATGTCCCTCCCAGGACCCGGTGCCCCTTTAACTGGGGTGCTGCCCCCCCCAGCAGAACCCCACAGATCTGGGTCTCCCCTCCCCAGGGGACCCCCAACTCACTATCCCCACCTTGCCTCAGTCGTAGGCTACTGCCAGTCACCAGCTAGCCCCCACGCCCTGGGGCAGACTGCAGTATAAGCCACTCATCACAGGCAAAGGGGGTTTGGACCTGCTGCCTCGGCCTACCCGTGGGTTGCCCCCGCAACCCCAGTACCTAGATGGGCCTAACCCTAGGACACAGCCTGGGGTTTTCTCAGGCCGGAGCTCCCCAGCTCCTCTAGCCTTCCCCAGCCCTGCTCCACCCTAGGTACCCGCTCAGGTCCCTGCAGCCAAGCCCTTCTCCCTCTAAAAGCAGAGAGAAACTGTCTCTGCTCTTGGCTCACTGCCCACTTATAAGGGCCAGCTGAGCCTTAATTGGGGCATGGCCCCAGCTGAGCCTGCCTTCCCACTGAGCCTGGGGCTGCTTGCTCCATAAACAGCCCTCTCCTGGGCTGTTTTCAGCCCCTCAGGGCAGGAGCGGGGTGCCACCCCGCGACACTTAGTAATTCACTTTGTTCTGTCTGTCACTACTTGGAATCACTTGAATCCTACTTTCTGTACTTATTAAAATCACTTCTTACTTATTAAGTTACCTGGAGTACGTGTTAGTACCGGGGGGCTGGGGGGGGACCAGCTGTGCATATCTTTCTATCTTTGAAATAGAAGGCGAACTATTTATGAGTTTACCCTGTATAAGCTTTATACAGGGTAAAACAGATTTATTCAGGGTTTGAACCCCATTGGGAGTTGGGCACCTGGGTGTTAAAGGCAAGAGCACTTCCTGAGCTGCTTCCAGGAGCCCTACAGCTGTTAGGGGCCATGGTTCGGACCTAGGTCTGTGTTTGCAGCAGATCAGCAGATCTGGCTCAAAACAGACAGGATTCTGGAGTCCCAAGCTGGAAAAGGCAGGGAAGCAGGGGCAGAAGTAGCCTTGGCACACCAGGTGGCAGCTCCAAGAGGGTTTCTGTGATACTAACCCATCACACACCCATCACAGGGTGAGATTTTCACAAGTGCTCAAAATTTGTTGAATCCCATTATAGTCAATGACACACCTCCCATTGGTTTCAATAGAATTGAAGGTTTCAATAGAATTAGGCAAATGCTCAGTGCTTTTAAAAACCTCACCCCTAATTTCTCGGTGCATTGATTACATTTAGAAAAATCATCACAGAATTAAAGATATGCAGCCACAAAAGTATGTGGGAAGCAGCTACAAGAGCACGGGATGTAGAGTCTGTTTTTGGTCCCCTGCTTATTCTGCTCCTGTTTATTCTGTGGTTGGGGAAAAAACCCCAACTCACAGCAATCTCCTAGCAACAAGAGAATAAGTTCTCTGAATAAGAATAAACCTCCTAAGGCCCAATAGCAAGTCCACATCAGTGGCTTTTGCAGGTTGCTTTAACAAGAAGTGCTAACCTTGCCTGCTGCTGAAAAATGAGTAGCAAATGAGAGAGTAATGAGTTTACTGGCTAGTAATTAGAATGAACAGGTAGAGGAGAAGGGTTTGGGCATTCAAACCTGAAGGTAGTTTGATGTCTTTCATTTGTAGGGGTATTAAACTCAAATACTGATGCAAAGTTCCTCCACAGAACTTTGGGAAAGTAAAAAAAGACGACCCCAATTTCCCACTTCAGTAGATACAATATCATGGCTCTTTCATAGATGAATATCCCTCAGCGGAACACCTTTTACCTTTCCATTGTAAGTACTTAAAAGAAACAACCCACCAGATAATCATCCAGTACATGTAGCCTCATATCATCTTGTCAGAGTGCTGCACATTTACCACAGCCAAGATTTGACCCAGGCCCCTTGCTCAGTTGTCCTTCTAGTCAAGCCAAAAGAGAATGCCTCGGCTTGGCGGCACCACCAGGAAATGTGTTAAGCTTGTCACACTTGTAAAGTACCCTCTGAATATCTTACAAATGAGTAGGCAGGGCGGCTATGATGGCCTCCTTGTGGCTCATCTGGGGAATTAGCTCTGCCACCCGTTCCTGCAGTTATTCAGTGCATTGCGCCCCTCACCTATTCCATGGCCTCTTGTGGGCCAGGAGCTGCAGCAGTTTCCTCTTTGTGGCTTAGCCCTCTGGCTAAGTCACCTTAAAGTTCTCCCCCTTCTGGGGCATCATCAAAGTCCGCTTCCAGACCACTTCCAGCCATCCCCAACTGGGCTATCCTTTGTGTGTCACTTCAGCAGTGATGCATAGGGGAACTGGGGCCCACCCTCTACACCAGGTTCTAGTCCAGGGACTTTCAACCCAACATTTCTGGGTTTTTACTCTCCCAGCCTCTACTGCTCCTTCCCTAGGCTTCTTCCTACTCTGTCCTTACAGCTCCCTGCTCTTCCCCCTGGTATCAGGGAGTATGATTGCAAGTCCCCCACACAGCCTACCAACTCCTCTTTATAGATCCCACCCAGCTCCTCCCCCAGGTGGACTTCATCAGGGAATTAAGCATTAGTGCTCCCTGCATTTCCTCCAGGTGCAACCTAAGGTTAAATGGCCTAATTTACCCCTTCATCGCTTGTGTGGGGTGGACACCCCATCACAGGTAACTGAAAAATGAGGACAAGTCCTTCTGACAGTTTCTAAAAATGAGAACAAAAATTTACTAAATGTTTAATAGAATGCATGTACAAACTGTAACGTATTGTCCACATCTTGTGTTTTTTCCCTGCCTGGCAGCCTGTAGCAGCTTCTTATTGTTGAGGCATTCTGGAAACATGTCCTTGTACCCAGCATTTTCAAAACTGCAGCTAATCTGTAGTTTGGCTTTTACTATGCCATTTCTAATCAATTTCTTTCATCTTGCCATGTGGCATTCATTAATGAAAATACTCTTTCAGTGTATGCATTGTTACATTAAATGGAAAATATGTAAGAACCTATTTTTTCCAAATTCTTGAAGTTTCCGCTTCCACTTGGATTTATCATCTTGAAAATCTTGAGGTGTTTCTCTTCAACACTTGTGCAGTCTTGAAGTTCAGGAGATGAAATGACTGCTTTGATTTTACAAAATTCTTCATCTGACTTGTCCATGTCAATAAATTTATCAATTTTCATGCTTCAAAAGCTTCTGTAAATTCTTCAAAAGGTCACTCTTTTGCCAATGATAAGACAGGAAGTTTCTTTTGCACATTATTTTCAGTAAGGTCATATCTGTTTTGTAAATACATTTGAGCTCGCTGATAAAAAAGCAGAAAACCTGGTTCACGCTTTCTTCATTCATTTTCACTGAGATTCTTCAGTATGGAGCTCACAATGTAACCATAACTTTTGTCATTTATTCTGTATTCTAGTTTTTTGTCTAGGTTGGACATCAATGAAGTTAGTGTGAATGAGTTTGACTCTGGAGTGTCAATACTGTCTACGAATATTTTTAGACCATAGCTCAAGAAGCAACAGTATAATTCAGCAATTTCATTCTTGTTTCCTTCATCTCCAAAACGATCTCATATTACTTGAGGGCACTCATCTTCCCCCAAAGACTGGAAGTAATTTATAAGCCCTTTCCAACACATTGACAGATGGTCAATAGCAGGTTCAAGTGACAGTCAACATGTGACTATGTGACATAGAATTTTACTGTATTCTACTCTGGCAAATTTGCAAAACTCTTTAAGTTGTTGAACTCCCATTGAGTGAATGCTGAAATGGCTGTAAACTTTTAAAACTAGATGTTTTGAAGGTCTCACCAAATCTTGTGCTGTTGGGTATGACGTGGGCTAAACAATTGGATGCAAGAAAGTCACTGCTTCTGTTTCTGTTTTTGGAAAACACTGTTAAATTTAGAATAATTAACGTTCTCATTGTCTCCTGTGTATACTGACATGGTCAATGATTTTAGTCCAAATCCATCAATCTTATTGACTATGTTGGTAGTGATTGCGTGAAAAGTTTCATGACAGTCTTCGTAAAAATTGAACAAGCAATATTGAATGCCTGTAACACAATGGAGATACTTTAAAACCAATGGGAAGCATTTCATGGAACATTTGCCGGAGGCAGCAGTGGCTAGTGAATAATAAATGTCATTCTATTTAGGACAATCTGAATGCTTAGAAACAGAATAGGGGGCTAGCACATTTTCACAAGGTGCTTTTGATTGACATTTTCCACAGGATACACTTTCAGCAATTTCAGAATCCCTGAAAATAGTTCTATCAACTTTTACTGTGCAATCCACACTTCAGTCAGAGTGGTGGTGTTTAAAAGCATGCAGTGTTTTGGTAAGTTCTGCCGCAGTAACTCTGTCGTCAAGGGCGGCACGTGAAATTTGGAAAAAACTTTGAACATTTTGTAACATCTATTGAATTTGATTTATATTTGGCAGTTTCAGAGTGATGTATTATATTACTTTTACCACGAATTGAAACATCAGTGTCACACTTACAGCAGCTGCAAAATACAGTTATCTCCTTTCCTGCTTCTTTTGATTAATTTAAATTCTTCTTGCCAGGTGGCTGAGAAACCTAGCATGGTGATTCCTGTTACATGTAGCAAGAACAAGATTCATGGAATGATGGGATCATGAGAAATACTAGAAGGAACCACATCAAATGGGTGGAGATTGTGAGCAGTGTTACCACATCCTGAAGTACAAAATATAGTGTATATATAGGGGTATAAAACTGGCAGCGTCCCCCAAGTCTGTGGATGTGGAACTCCCAGCTCTTGTAGCCCTAATGGGGAGCTCAAGTGAAGCGGGTCACTGGCACTGCCCAGCAATCTCAGGGAGCTCAGGTGTGGTGGCCACCCATAGCACAATAGACCCAGCCGGGTTGAACATAAGGATGGAGATAGAAGGGACTGGAAGCCCTTACAGCAGAGGGCCAATGAGCAAGGCTCCTGGATGGTGTGATAGGGGAGAAGGCAATGTCGGACTAGGACTGCTCTGCCCAGAGCAGCAGGGGATGGGGAATGAGAGAGAAACCTAGAGTCAGCGTGATCCTGAGCTGGGGAGAGAGAGAAGGCCTAGCCAGACACGTCTGAGCTAGAAAAAAAGTGAAAACTTAACAGCGCTCCTGGGTGCCTCTGAGAAGCAGTATTTCCCCACTTGCAAGCACTGAGTCTGTGTATAACAAAAGAACACTTTTATTAAAAGGGAAGAGGGGACCCAGCATTAACCTGGGAAAACACCACAACCACATTCAAAAACATATGACCATAAGCGAACCCGAACCCACAGTGCATAGAGCAGTTTCCTTTGCCTCAGTGTCCCACCTTGTGGTGAAAAAATCTAATGAATTAATGTCTCTTTAACACTTCACTCTCTCTCTCCCTCCACTGCACACCACTCACAGTTGGCTGTCCTGGGTTAGACCCAGAGGTCAGAGATGCATTCATGAGGTTCACCTCCCACCCCTGGTGGGGCGGAGGGTGTTGAGCAATGCCTCTTCTGGCACCTCTGCAACCGGCTCACAGCTGCCGCTGTTTGTTCTGAGGTTCCACCATTTAACCCAGCTCCCAGTGATTTCAGCAGGTAGTGGAAACCTCAGAGCCAGTGCAGTCTCTGTGTTGGCTTTCACTGTCCCCACACAAGGTCTATGGCTTAGCTCAAAGACATGCTCAGCATTGATGTCAGCTCTAGAAACCACCAATTGAGTCTAATGAGTTCTGTCATTAAATGCTGGAGAGGGGCAGGTCCTAGTGTCTAGGACTCTCTGGGCAAAGTCCACACCACCAGGTAGGAACATTGTACCCACTCTCATCTTCGCTGGGATTTGGCATCCCTACCTGCCTGCTTAGATAGTCAGGTTAGTTTAGGGTCACCCCCCCGCCCATCAGTTCTACTGCCCTTTATTCGTACAATAAGAAGAACATTTCATTACCCCTGAGTTCAAATACTAGAGCGGTGTGCAACTCAAAACCAGCCAAAATTGATCATTTGGGCAAAGCAGCTTCATCTGCTGCACACCTAGGCAAAGCAGACATGTCTATGCAAACATGGCCGGCTCCTGAATTCTTTCCCCCCAGCTCATCACTAGATGTCAGGGGAGAGCTCATTCAGAGCCGGCTTTCATCTGGGTGTAGGAAGCAATGTAAGGATCGTTTTAGTATATTTAAAACCTTTCAACTGCTGAGTACATTTTGAAAACTGCTGACATGTTTTCTCCCATTTTTTGGCTGTTCCTGAGAAAGATAAATCTGTTTTATTCAATTTGGTATTTTGTGTATGTGTTGAACAGTTTATTTCAAGATAAAGCTACTGTCCCATTTAGGGGTATGTTACTTATGGGGAATCTATGTAATAACAGGATGGGAACATTCACAGATGGATTGGACATGGGTAAGAGGAGCAACTGGGGAGGTGGTACCATGATGAGAGGGTGAAGTGATCTGCAAGCTCCTTCGCCCTAGTCTCCATTGTTCAGGCTCAGTTCTGGGGTCTCACGAGTAGCTGTGATGGCCCACAAGAGGAAGGGTGCAACCCAATCCCAGAGTGTTTTGGGCACCAAGCAGGCAAGGCCCTGTTGGTGTAGTTAGATCAGGGATAAGGAAGTGCCCTAGAGTTACTAGTGTCCATCCCACAGGCCAGGAACCCCACTCAGCCTGTTCCTTTGGGTAACACCAGAGACAGATTGCTTCTTGTGCCACTGAGATAACTTGGGGTGGGGTAGGATCCCATTTTACAATACCCCTGCCCCTAACCCTGTTACAGCAGGAAGACTTACAAAGATTTAGAATAAAGATCTAGACTTAATCTTGAGATGTGCTGAACTTTGCTTAGGATTTAGCCCCAAAACTTTCGTGGTTTCATCAAAACCTTTCAGAAATGGTCACCTTTCTCTAACATTAGTTCGGCCATCCCTAATATTTATATGCTTTCTTCTTCTTCTCCATACCATTGTGCTAACACCTTCATTTTGAAAGTAGAATATTTTCTAAATATATTAATATTAATTAGCATTAAAACAATCAAACAAAAATAAACAAATACAAAAATAACTTTAGATTAACTACAGAAGTTTGTAGATGTATTTTTATATCCTTTCTTTCATGTAACATAGTTCTTGTAATTTAAGCGACAAAGGGTCCTGTGGCACCTTATAGACTAACTCTGTTAGTCTATAAGGTGCCACAGGACCCTTTGTCGCTTCTGCAGATCCAGACTAACATGGCTACCCCTCTGATACTTGTAATTTAAGCAGTTTCAAGTGAAATAATGCCAACTAAGTTCATGTAGAACATTTTTCCAAGAAGAGAACCATGATAAATTTAAGCTACAAAGTAATCATGTATAGGGAACAGACTGGAGAAGAATAATATTCCAGCCGAACTTCATCTTAAATCTGCAGTATCAGATTTTTTTAAAAATTACCTGATGTGCCAAAAGTTCCATCTTGCGAAATGAATCTGTAGAAAAATGATGACAAACCGTGACCTGACTAAAGTAATAGACCAAGTTTTATCACTTGTTTACTGTGTGCCATGATTCAGCCTCAATGCTATGTGACTTTTCATCTGAGGTTAACAATTATTAACTACTGTATGTTCTGGGACAATAAATGATTCAGACTCTATTAAAGTCCCACAGAAAGTAGATTTCCATTACTTGGACTTCTGTCTTCCCATTCATTTTCAAACAAATTGTTCTCTTTATCTGGGCTTCTTCAAGTAACTTCAGATAAATATTTTCTTTGTTTGTCATTCTGAGTGGGTTATTTCCCCACTAGTTTATAATTTGCATTAAAATAGATGTTGGGCTAATCACTTTCCCCCCGAAAATAGCAGAATCAGATATTTTATTCAAACATAAGAGTGATGAAACATTTTATTTCTGAAAATTAAACATCGGAGCAAAACGATCTCTTTACACATCTGCCATGCAATTGTGCAGGCTGCTCTGTTTCTGTTTGTGAGGATTAATGTATTTGCAAATATTAATGTATTTTCCCGTGATGTGCTGCCAGAGGCTTTAAATGTGGAACTGGAAAACTTGCAAGAGGTAAAGTGAAAATAATGTTAAGAGCTCAAATCAGGAATCGTAAATATATATATACATGCAAAATAATGTTAAAATATTTTCATTGAAAATTTCCTTATGCAGGAATATATTCTCCTTACATTAAATTAACAATGGACCTGCACTACAGAATTCAGATCCAAACTTTCCTGCAGTTCAATGAGCATTCTGCATCTGGGCTTTTGGTTCAGGCACATTAATGAAGCAGGGCCTACTCTAAAGTTTGCATTTGGCTCCAAATTCCCACCAAGTTTGGGAGCTGGGGGTGGCATGGGAGTGGGAATCAGTGAGGCGGGGACAGGGCGGAAATGCAGATGTACCAATGTACACCAGACGAGGAACTAGCCCAAGTACTATGTTATAAAACATTTATTATATAATGTCTGGATGGTAAAGTTAGAGTTACAAAGTCAATGGGAGTTTTGAGTTTGCAAGGACTGTAATAGAGAGCTCTAATTTTGTAAGTGATCATTAAGGACTCTTAAAGGGGTCATCAAAACACTGAAGTCTGGTTAAATGAAAATTCCATAACTAGCTACAACAGCTCAAAAAGAAAACCACAAGATCAGAGCTGTGATGGCTGTTGGAAGTTTACACTTTTTTAGGTTGTACACTGATACAATGACTGATTGATGGTTTAAATTTCCAACGTCAAGATGTATAAGGCACTTTCCCGCGTGAGAATAGCTTGTTCTTTTGCTATCACGTTTACATAGGCCAACGGAAATAATGGCATTATTAAGTGAAGATCTCGGACCCTTACAACTAGAACTGATGACATTATTAAATATTTAAGGTTGATTCACTGGAAGACTTTAGAGAGTGGTTTATGTCAGTGCCAATATTAATGGCTAATTTAGTCATGTTGGAATATTAATTACAAAAGTGCAGACAGAAGACACAGAGATAAACAAGCTAGACTTGGCTAAACACAAAGATAGGAGGATTAATGCAATTTCAAGTGGTGTCAGTTTAAATGATTACATTGCCTAACTCCCTCTTACTGTATGAAGCGTAATCTATTTCTCATCTTCTCCATAAATGCTGAGAGTCCTAAATCATGTTATCCTTGAGGACGAATGGAAAACTGCAGAAGTAACTGGTAATACTGTCATTTCAGCCCCTGTATTCCATCTCTTTGCCTTCGTTTCCATAGGCTAATATTTTTCTATGCTTAATATTGAATGCTGCAGAATTCCATTCAATATTACACTTAAAGTATCCTTCCACTGTAAATGTCTGTAAAAGGGCATTGTGGGGTTTCATATTTATTGTATCCCAATAATTTTCATTTACAGTGTGCTCAATTTACAAGTAAAAAGACTTTATTTTTTCCTTACTGTCAACTTCACAAATTCAGCCTGGGATCTGAAGTCAAACTTAGACTTTTCTTTCCTGTGCTTCATCACTAGTAATAAAGGTTGAACAGGCCAAATAAGGCCCACAGTGATATCAGTGCATCCCCATCCCCTTATAATTATGTCTTGGCTGACATCTGTATAGTCTCATTTCCTTCAGTAGGTTTCCACATATGTAACAGATTGAATTTTAATATTGCACAAGAAGAATATGATCCAACTTATTTCCTATTTTTTACGTGTTGGACTTTTAGGGGTAATTAGAGTGAACAGTAGGGCTAAAAGGCTTTGTTCCCTAAGTAAGCAGATAATAATCAATACACATATTGAATAGATCCACGAAGTAAGATAATACTATTTGTATCTACTCACCTTCTCTCACACACATGGTAGAAGCACATGTTTAAAGATTTTAAAAAGAAAGATGGGTCCAAACCAAATACCCTAAACTTTGGGAAAGTTTAGATTCAGATCTAATAAAAATAAGTAAGCTATGAAATGTCATGGTTCACCTTCACGTTCACTTAGTTAGTTAAACAGGTATTCTTAGTTCTAACCAACCCAGTTGGATATTTAATTTAGGTGAGTGAACTGTGTTTATTTAATCTGAACCATTCTGATCCTTCACCTTGGGTTAAACACAAGTTAAACCTATTTTGACATTTGAAAAATTAAGTTAATAGATTCCAAGCCCAGAAAGGATCATTGTGCTAATCTAGCCTGACCTGATAAAATCATGGTGACAGGTTTCAGAGTGGTAGTCGTGTTAGTCTGTATCAGCAAAAACAACGAGGAGTCCTTGTGGCACCTTAGTGACTAACACATTTATTTGGGCATAAGCTTTCATGGGCGGGTAGCTGATAAAATCATGACTGGTGTGGAGAAAGTAAATAAGGAGGTGTTATTTACTCCTTCTCATAACACAAGAACTATGGGTCACCAAATGAAATTAATAGGCAGTAGGTTTAAAACAAACAAAAGGAAGTATTTTTTCACACAACACACAGTCAACATGTGGAGCTCCTTGCCAGAGGATGTTGTGAAGGCCAAGACTATAACAGGGTTCAAAAAAGAACTAGATAAGTTCATGAAGGACAGGTCCATCAATGGCTATTAGCCAGGATAGACAGGGATGGTGTCCCTAGCCCCTGTTTGCCAGAAGCTGGGAATGGGCGACGGGGGATGGATCACTTGATGATTACCCGTTCTGTTCATTCTTTCTGGGGCACCTGGCATTGGCCACTGTCGGAAGACAGGATACTGGGCTAAATGGACCTTTGGTCTGACCCAGTATGGACATTCTTATGTTATGTTCTCCTTTATAATACAGGCCATAGAACTCCCCCAAAATAATTTATAGAAAATATCTTTTAGAAAAATTGCCAGTGATGAAACATTGATTAATTACAGTCACTGTTAAAAATTTACACCTTATTTCCAGTCTGAATTTGTCTAGCTTCAACTTCCAGTCATCTTTTTCATAGTCACCACTTCCCAGCATAGAATCCCTCATCCTGTAAGTATGGCCTACAAGCTCTGTTCTTGGATGTATACATTTATATTTAGTCATACTAAAATGCTTATTCTTTGCTTGCACCCAGCATAGGCGCCGACTCCGTGGGTGCTCCGGGGCTGGAGCACCCACGGGGAAAAATTGGTGGGTGCTCCGCACCCACCGGCAGCTCCCCGCCTGCCCTGGGGCCCGCGCCTAGCTTACCGCAGCACCAGGTGATGTTGTGGGGCCCCGCCCCCAACGCCAGGCGACGTTGCGTCGGCGGCGGGGCCCCGCGACGTGAATGTCCTCTTCATTATTTACCACTCCCCCAATTTCTGCGTCATTTGCAAACTTTATCAGTGATGATTTTATGTTTTCTTCTATATCTGATAAAAATGTTAAATAATGTAGGGCCAAGAACTGGTCCTTGTAGGATTGCACAAGCAACACACTTGCTCAGTGATCAGCCCACATTTACAATTACATCTTGAGACTGATCAGTTAGCTAGCTTTTAATCCATATTAATTTTATATCATTCCATTTTTTAAAATCAAAATGTCATGCCTTACAGAAGTCTAAGTATATTACATCAACACTATTACCTTATCAACCACCCATGTAATCTCATCAAAAAGTTAGTTGGACAGGATCTGTTTTCCATAAACCCCTATTGATTGGCATTAATTATATTGCTCTCTTTTAATTCTCTTTAACCATTCCTATATCAGCTGCTCCATTATCTTGTCTGGGACTGATGGCAGAATGACAGGCCTATAATTACCTGGGTTATCCCATTTACCCTTTATAAATATTGACACAACATTAGTTTTCTTCTAGTCTTCTGGAACTTTCCCTGTGGTCCAGGACTTATTGAAAATCAATATTACTGGTCCAGCAAACTCCTCAGCAGCTCTTTTCAAACTCTTGGATACAAATTATCTGGACCTGCTGATTTTAAAATGTCTAGCTTTAGTAGCTGCTCTTTAACATTCTCCTGAGATACTAGTGGAATGGAAAGAGTGTTATCATATGATACGACTACATCATCTCTTTTTTCCCCAAAACAGAACAGAAATTGAACACTGCTTTTCTGCATTATTATTGATAATTCTACCATTTCCATCTTGTAATGGACCAATACCATTGTTAGGATATTTTTTGTCATAATGAGTCAAATGCTAGTGTAATTAGGTTTTCAGTTTAAATATAGAGCTACCTTTTAAATCTCAAGTAAATATTTGAAGGAGAGTATTTCCTCTAAAGTACATTTTGTGTTCATACAAGTTATACATTTGTTTCCCAAACAGCTTTTATATTTACATAGTATCTTTATAAAACAGCTTGCCATTAATCTGAATAGAAGTGTTTGTCACTAGGTCAGTTCAGTGGGCCAGAATTTATCCAAAGGAGACAGCTTGGATTGTTTCATTTTACACATATTGGTAAGCCACACTTCCACATATCTTGATTAGAGATTTTAGGCCAAATTCATCCTTGTGATTTAATTGATTCCAGTTTGCATCACTGGCCTATTCTATATAACTCATTCACTATACTATTTGGTTTTTGTAAAACATTAAACAATTAATAACTAATTAATTGATGAAAGAGAAGCCCATGGAAAAGAAGAAGATACATTAATCAGCTGACACTGACTATAATTTGTTCCACTGAAATCCTTTAATCTTCTCAGTACAAAACTATGACCAAAAAGTTAAGTCCAAAAAACTCCTACCTGCCTACATAGGCATATAATATTTCATTAGCACGAGCAATAAGCAAATTAATATTGGTTTAAAAAAACCACCAAGGGGAAATAATAACTATCCCAGCTAGTATCCTTCCAGAAACTAAACTGTTCATATTCAACATCAACACTTCCTGCATAAATCTAACTATCAGTAATGAACACAAAAAAAGATATACAGAAAATAGAAGTGATAGGTATGGCAGTGGGTGTCTTATTCTTAAAGTGATTCTAAAGTATTTACGCATTAGGAAAGGAGGAATAACTTTGATATGTTCTAATATTTACATAATTCATTTATCAGAAGAGTGTAATTCCACACCTTTGGACAATCCTAACACACAAATGTTATGTGCCTTGGTATTGTATTATAATAATGGCTCTTTACATTGTAGGACAGAATTATCTTTAATAACAAAGCCGGAATATTTAAATTATCATTCTGTTTTTGAGGTTCTGTTTTTGAGCCGGTTAAAATGTTTAAATTATTGTTCTGTTTTTAAATTTTCATTCTGTGTTATAGTCTAATTTATTGGCACATTCAAAACCAGATTCTTTTTTACACTTTCCTAAATTAAAGGCAAGAATTTTTTAATTAAGAAGGGACATTTTTTGTATTAATCAGAGAGAGGTTTTTAAAACCACATAAGGGATTTAGGTGTGCAAGCTATATCAACTATCATTGACTTTTATTGGCAGAGAAAGAAATGGAAATAAACTTCCTTATAACAAATTTTCTCTTAATAGTGCAGAATATGCATTTGGGGATAGCAAATTTAAGACTCATGAAAGGCATTTTCAGAAAGACTGATGCCTTCTGATAAATTTTTTTGTAAACTATATGCAACATCAAGGCAAATTTCCGCTGTATGGGGAGAACATAGTGTTTCTACTGTGACTTGAAGGGTCATTCAGACCTTGGTATCACATCTGACATTAGCAGTAGTGAATTAGTTCGTGGATATTGTGAAGGTGATTTACATGAAGTGGATGTACCTGGACTGAGACTAATAGAAAGCACAACAGCTATGGTACTACAGGTCAGCAGCGCCCCCTTAGCACTTTTGAATGGAGCAATGCATATTTGGGCCTATGCATCATATAAAGGAATCTCTTTGCATGTTATTGAAATCATCTCTGGAGCTAAACACAGCAACTGTTAACTGTGTCCACCAATAGAGTTTAGAACAGGACGTGAATAATATCATATCTGATTGAAATTATTTAGGAAATTTATATAAGCAGAATGGAGTTACCCAGATCATTAATGATCTGGATGGTGGGATGGACTGCACCCTCAGCAAGTTCGTGGATGACACTAAGCTGGGGGGGGGGAGGGAGAGGTAGATAGGCTGGAGGGTAGGGATAAGGTCCAGAGTGACCTAGACAAACTGGAGGATTGGGCCAAAAGAAATCTGATGAGGTTCAACAAGGACAAGTGCAGAGTCTTCCACTTAGGAAGGAAGAATCCCATACACTGCTACAGGCTGGGTACCGACTGGCTAAGCGGCAGTTCTGCATAAAAGGACCTAAGGGTTACAGTGGATGAGAATCTGGATAGAGAACCTGGATGAGAACCTGCCAAGAAGGCTAATGGCATTAGTAGAAGAATTGCCAACAGATTGAGGGAAGTGATTATTCCCCTCTACTCAGCACTGGTGAGGCCACATCTGAAGTATTACATCCAGTTTTGTCCCCCGCCCCGCCCCACCACTACAGAAAGGATGTGGACAAATTGGAGAGAGTCCAGCGGAGGGCAACAAAAATGATTAGGAGACTGGGGCACATGACTTATGAGGAGAGGCTGAAGGGACTGGGCTTATTTGGTCTGCAGAAGAGAAGAGTTAGGGGAGATTTGATAGCAGCCTTCAACTACCTGAAGGAGGGTTCCACAGACAATGGAGCTCGGCTATTCTCAGTGGTGGCAGAAGACAGAACAAGGAACAATGGTCTCAAGTTGCAGCGGGCGCGGGGGGGGGGGGAGGTCTAGGCTATTTCACTAGGAGGGTGGTGAAGCACTGGAATGGGTTACCTCGGGAGGTGGTGGAATCTCCATCTTTAGAGGTCTTTAAGGCCCAGCTTGACAAAGCCCTGGATGGGATGATTGAGTTGGGGTTAGTCCTGCTTTGAGCAGCGGGTTGGACTAGATGACTTCCTTAGGTCTCTTCCAACCCTAATCTTCTATGATTCTATTATCCTAATGAAAAATCTAATGATGTCTTTAAAAAATCTTTAGGAAAAAGCATTTTTAAGCAAACTGTAAGAAAACTTTAGCAAGAGCAATTGACTCTTTTTTCAGTTTTTCTGTTTCCATTCAAATCCAGTGGGAAAACCTCACAAGGCAACAATTCTTACACATCTTACTAAGACTACAATATAAACATCTGTGGTTGACTGCTAGGAAAAGAAATAGAGCAAGGTGAAAGCTGTGTTTTGTCTTCTTGTGCAAACAGAGTTGTTTTGTTATGGGGAAGAGCCTATGTTAATAATTGGTACTATATTTATAAAAGACACACATCTGTGTATGATTGAACATTCAGGCAGTGGACCAGTGTTTCGAATTGTATTCAGCAGGTTTAGATTGACAAAAAATAAGTGTGTCAAAACTTTAAGCAAATCTTATTTGTTAATAACTCTAAACCAAGCTGTGGTGGGCAAGTGCCCCACCCCCATGCAAAACTGGGCTAAGACAGGCCAGAGAGGCTGCGCAAGGCTGCAGCCAATCAGGGAGGGCCTGTTACAGAGCCAATTAGCTGAGCACAGGGCGGCCAATCAGAGCTGGGCTCAGCCCTATATAAACGCTGCCCAGGAGAGGAGCAGTCGGTCTCTCCCAGACTTTCTAGGGTGAAAGTCTGTCTCCTGAGCTAGGAGACCAGCACCCAGGACAACGCAGTGTTGGGCAGACTCAGGGGAGCATAAGAGAACTCCAGCCTGTTACCTGCCAGGCTGCGGGCCCTGACCAGAAGGGCCTAGAGAGTGCAAAGGGGTCAGAAGGGAAGTGACCCAGGGAGAGCAGACAGACAAGGGGAGAGGAGGGCAGAGAGGCTGCCACTAGAGGGTTCCTGGGTCGGGACCCAGAGTAGTGGGCGGGCCTGGGTTCCCCCCCCTTTCCTCTTATCTTGCACCTGGCCGTGGGAAGTGGCCATAACGGACTGCACCAGACCCCCGAAGGAAGGGATTAGACTTTGGGGTGTGGTTGGCCACTGCGGCAGGGACGAACCAGAAGACTGCTGTAAACCCTCCCCCGGAAGGGGGTGAGCATGGACTAGGGGGCACTGCCAGAGGGCAGTGTCTTGAAGAAGATGCTGCTAGCTGGAAGCAACGAGGGTTGAGATGCCAACAAAGGGCAAGAGATGGATGGGACACCACCGGCAGAGGGCGCTCCACTGGACTGAGCTAATTCCCAGAGACAACCAGCAGGAGGCGCTGGATGGTGAGTCCCGACCTCATCACACAAGCGAAGAGCATTAGACTAAACAAACACATTCATCTTCTGAGTAGTTCCTCAAATGTAGG
This sequence comes from Chelydra serpentina, assembly GCA_037349315.1. Classification (NCBI taxonomy): domain Eukaryota; kingdom Metazoa; phylum Chordata; order Testudines; family Chelydridae; genus Chelydra; species Chelydra serpentina. Next base: position 8,838,737 of record JBAIAC010000018.1, read on the forward strand.
GCTAAGAAGACCTGAACCTGTTTAATATAACAAGCAATTTATGGTGAAGCGGTCTTCTGCTATACCACAGAGACCAATTTAAGTATGTGTCTCCAGGTACATATGTAGATTTAAAATGTAGAATTAATTACTGCAGTATTAGTCATTAGGAGATCAATCTTACAGTGTGTGTCAAGCCCAAGTGCAGGTGGGTGGTGCCAGGATTCTCTGTGAGGGTCAGAGAGAACTATCATGACCTCTAAAATAACATTCCATGGAAGGTAAATTAAGAGAACCAGAGCCTTTGATCCCAGTTTAGGGCCCAATTCTACAAACACTTATTCAGATAGATAATACCTACTCATATGAATAATTACATTGGAATAAATGTATCCATCCTACTTGCATGTGTAACAGTTGCAGGATTGGTTCTTAGTCTGCAGCTCTCAGGATAGGGTAATTTTTTGCAGCTATATTGGTGCTGGAAGTCATCTTTGCTAAAGAATGATACCATCATCACATAAAGAAATACTAAAAAGTAAAGGTGAAAAAGAGAAAAGCAATATAGAAAGGCTGATACCAAAGAGATAGTCCTAGCAGTACAGGAGGATATTATCTTTGTTGTACAAGTAAATTCCAAGAATGTAACTCCTAGTTTATTCTAAGAACATTTACTTACTTGTACGCTGCTCAGTACACATAAAATAGAGTTCAGTCAACAATACATTAACATCCAATTCTACTGGTGACTCAGTCTTACCTTATTTAACACTAAGAAGCTGTACCAATAATCTCAAATACAATGTTTTATTGGCCTGCCTATGCTGAAATGCATTAGACATGACATTTTTGTGTAAACTGATGATGGCAAACTGTGAGTAATATAAGGAGTACTTTGCTTTGCCCTAAGCTGAAACAGAAATCAGAAGTGTTCAGTGTGTCATGAATGTTTCCCAGTTGCAGAGATTTATTTATAGTCTCATGACAGTAATGAGTGCCCCCCCCTACACCCCCGGCACAGCTACTTCAACAGAGGTAACTTAGCTATTTCCATTCACACTCTTGCATGGGCTTTGAATATAGCATATAGACATTTTTGAAGTATTTATCATTCAGCCTTCCACATCTCTATCAAAGATAAGGAAGATGATTTGAGAGGAAGATGCAGCACACAGAAGATGACAATTATGATTGTAGATTCAGTGTAATAGAGTGATGTCAGCTAAGAGAAAAGGCTATTTGTAAGGCTGTTTGTCTTGGTAATTAAAAAGACTCTTGGGGATGTGAAGATAAATGACATTCTCACTGGTTTTAGCCTGGTGTTCCTGAAGTACAGACACTAAACCATGAAGGGGTAAATTTTCAAAATGTTTATGCCATTTAACTGGGCTTTTACATTTGTAATAACAGGACTCAGCACTCTATCCTCTGGCTATATAGATTACTCATGTAGTTCTCATATCTATCAGGATGCCCACCGTCCTTCTCTCATGCACATTTCTCTTTTTCTCATTCAGAATATTTGCCTTCTCTGGAAGGTATCTGTGACAGTGTGTGCTGAGTCAGGAGCTAATCCCCACCAATGTAGGCTAATTGAAACCTAATTGCAAGGTCAAACAACTGAGTAGACCTACAGCTGAGGGGCTAATTAGAAAGGGATGCCGCCACATCTGCTAAAAGGAGGATATAAATTGAGAGGAAGGATGCCCTGGAAAAGGAGGAGCTTTGGTCTTGAAGGTATGCAAGATCCAGGGATTGCTGCCACTCTCTCTGTTTCCTTCTGCAGAAGCAAGTGGGGGAGCTGGCTGGGGCTTGTAAATAGCACTACAGCAGAGGCTTGCTGGAACAACAAAACACCAGGGTGGTGGTGAGACCTGAAGTGGCATGGTTGTGCTTAAGACCCGAAAGGACTCTCAGGGGAACAACCTGTGACATTATTGGGGGCTTGTGTGGGATTAGTGTCCCTCATCTATGTGAGAAGCCAAAGAAGGAACCAAGGCTAGTACGGGGGACCTGGGAGGAATGGAAGAAATTCCGAAATCGATGGTAAATCAGCAAAAGGAGCCACAACGGTTCATGCAGCTCTTTCAACAGTCCCAGCAAGTAGGACAGCAGCCCAGGATGGTGTGGCAGGCAGAGCAACAAAAGTCCCTCCAGGAATTTATTAAGGAGCAGATGGCAGCACAGCACCAGATGCCAAAGAGTCTGATGAATCCTGCAGCTCGGGGTGGCAAGAGAACCCAGAGAATCAAACTGTGCAAAATGGCTCTGACAGATGGCCATGAGGCCTTTTTCTGATCTGTTGAGAGGGTAATTATAGGTTCTGGCTGGGATAAGGCATTGTGGGCTTTATGAGTGGCTTCCTATTGGACAGGTGAAGCCTAAACAACCTGTATGTCTCTAAGCAAAGAACATGCCAGGGACTGTGATATAGTCAAGGCAGCCATCACAGATAGAATGGGTCTGTCAGAGAAAGAATATCAGAAATTTAGGGTAGCAAAATGGACAGATGGAATAAGGCGCAGAGCTTTTGCAGAGACTGTCAGACTGGACTACCTGTTGGTTGAGAATGGAGAGCCAGGAGCTGGAAGAAGTGATGGAGGATCCTAGAATATCTCTTGGAAAGTCTTCCCGAGGTGGCAAGTGAATGGGTGCTCTGGCACCAACCCTCTACTTTGACAATACGGTGAAGCTCACCAAAGAGTTCTTAGAGGCTGACCTACCTAGATAGACAGTCTGTCCTTGTGGGGACAAGAGATGTAGAAGAAGTCTGTAGATGTCCAAGCAGGAAAAAAGGACCAAGAAAAGGCAGATGAGTGGTATGTTACCAGTGCAGGCTGCCAGGACACAGAGACTGTCTGTATATGGATTGCGGGTTGATGGAGTTTCCCAGGGGGACTGGGAAGCCTGGGGAACAACACACGCCTGAAAGAATGCTCAGGGGGCCATCCCGTAACAGTATCCAAGGGGAGGTTCCCTTTGAAGAGTTGCAACTGGTATCCTATTCACCTACAGACAGCCATTTTAGGCTGAAGTCTGGGAGCTTATTTGCATCGGGGTGACATTCTGGCACCATTGAACCCACTGGAGTTTTTCCATTGACATATGTAGAGCTAAGATTTCACCCCAGCTGTCTAATGCTGCAAGGGAGGAGTTAGTTTTTCTCCAGCACATTGGAGGTGGAGCCCTTCCTGGCTTTTATATGGCTCCTGAGATTGTGGTCACAAAGCCCATCCTCTGCTGCTTCACAGTATTCAGGGGTAGGCAGGCTAACAAAGAGATTAGACAAAATGGTCATCTGTGTACAGTCACACCATTGAAAATGATGAGATGGTTACTGGACACCTCAGTAAGAGGTACTAAACAATGACTGATTCTCAGAGAGCAATTGTCCATTAGGCACACTTGTGAGAGAAGCACTTGTTCCCGTGAAGGAAGCAAAGCAAGCATCAATCTTTTAGAGGTTGGGGGAGCAATTAAACAGTAATAGCTTCTTCCTGCCAGAATAAAATTTCTGCACTGTAGAATGCCTAATAGTAAGGCGGTGGGGTTATGTTTATTGCAGAATATGTGATATGACTGCAAACGTCAAGGCGTTCCTTTTAGGCACTAAAGCTGTTGGCCTTTGGGGTATGTATTCTGGAGGATTTCATACTGTTTAGAATGGGTGTTGTGTACACACTAGAATATTTATGCAGCAATTTCAGGAGTTTGGCCATACCTCCACTGACTAACAACAAATCTAATACACACAGAAGTGGCAAATAGAGATACAAGACATGGGAAGGAGAAGAAAGATATTATGTATTTAGATTTATAACAGACATCAAACAGACTCTCATTGCTCTGGATTCTTTTGTAATACATGATTAAAATAAAAATAAACCCAAATGTCCACATTAAGCAAATGCACAAGGAAAAAGTACCAGATAGAGAAGAGAGAGAGTTCCAAATGCTAATTTCACTTGCTCAAAGGTGAAGGCAGAAAGCAAATAAAATCTTATTAAAGCGCTCAATACAATTCATTTCCTCTGTGCCACAAATGAAAATGTAATATGAAGAAAAAATTCTGAACAGTCACTTCACATAAAGGCAATCATTTCCTGTAGAAGTGCTTGAAAAACACAAATATTTTTATGCTTTATTCTTGGATTTGGTCCAATTTAATTTCTTACAAATAATATTCAGCTTTAATAATGAATTTTGTAATCCAGAAATCTCAGAGATTTACTGTGGGCTCATGCAGAATAGAAGTTTAAATAGTGACTCTGAAGAAAGAACTAAGTCAGAGTGCCTAGAGCAACAGGAAATGGTGTCTATCTGGAAAAATTCTTCCTGATTTTATGCATAGTAACATAGAAACTGTCATAGTGGATTAAAATTATTGGTATGTGATAGTCTCTCTAAAATAGGAAGCAGAGAAAGGTGCATTGTGGAGATTTTTTAGCCTAACGTTCTTGATTCCCATGGACAAATATGGTAATCAATTTATGTCCTGCAGCATAAAGATTTGATTACCCTTATGATCATAGCTTGCATAACTATGGATTGTTCATGTTCATACAAGTATCTATCCATTTTAAAAATCAATTCACAGCATTTGACTCAGCGGTTTTCCTGCTGGAGCAAGGAATTCATTTCCTTTGTGAGTTGATTTGAGGTCAACCTGTTAATAGAGCAGACAGGCTGCCTATGTTCCTAAACCAATTTCTCAACCATGATGATCCATATATGTTGAAAGATGCAGCTTTTAAAATATCAGCTCAATCCTCAAAACCAGTGACCTATATTCTCCTCCTGTTCAGTGAACAGTGCACTCATCTTGTCACTCTGCTGAAACTTTACCCAAGAGAGGCATTTTAAAATATCCAGTATTTAATAGGCTAGAGTTGACTTAGGTGCTGGGTAGAGTGGCCCTAATCCAGCAAAGCAATTAAGCATTTGCATAACTTTAAATAGAGGGATAGTCCTATTGAAAAGTATGGGTAAAATCCTGGTTCCCATTGATTTCACCCCATTGTGAAGGTGCTCTGAGGTAGGGAAATATACATGTTTTACAAATGAGGACTTAAGATATGGTGTAGTTTAGGTTTGCTTAAGTTCACACAAGAAGTCTGTGCTGAGCCAGAAACTGAAACAGGTCTCCTATATCCTAGTTGAGTGCCTCATCCTTCCTTGCTAGTCTGTCCCATATACCTATTTCTGTTCATAATACCCATCTTCTTATTCACTAGGGTCCAGACCATCAAATGGTGTAAAGCAGCATAGCTCTATTTACTTCAATAGATTTGCCTCATTTTACATTAGCTGAGCTTCTGGCACTAATTAATAGCATTATTACTATTAATAATAATTCAGTGGTTCTTTTCCTGTTAGGCTGATTCTCACTCACAAGCTTGAAACTGGGTATCCAGTGCAGACTATCACTATATATCAATTTTCGTACCACTAACAGATTGTCACGTTCAATATATTCGATTGAAAAGCTGTAAAGCTGATGTGTGATAGTGATACCATAGGTTGCACTTAACGCCAGTTCCTGTTTTTGAGCGTGAACTAGGCAGAGAGGAAATAAACAGCCTCATGAACAATAGAAGAAATCAGGGTGGTTTCTATGAAGGGGTTAACAACCTCCAGACTCATGAGGAAAGGATTGCATGGTAGAAAGTTAAAATGAATTATTATAATTAGTGATAATTATTTGTATTATGGCAGTACGTAGGGGTCAGGGCCCTATTGTGTTGGGCACTGTACAAATATATAACAGAGACAGTGCCTGCTCCCAAAAGCGTACGCTCTACCTTCCTGGAAGCATGTAGGGTATGTGTAGCCACGTGCAAGAGTGAAAGGGGCTGATCCAGGGGAGGTAGCAGTGAGATGCTGGAACCTTTCCCTACTGCCTCCCCCTGGCTGGAGCCTTCCCTGGAGCAGGAAAAGGCTCTGGCAGTGGGGCAATACTGGCAGAGTAGATGGGGGAGGCACTGCTAGGGCCTGTAGAGAGCAGTGCAGAATACGTGCCAGCAGGTTCTGGTGGATCTGTGCTCTAAATGCCTAAGCAGTGTTTCACTGTCTATGCTGCTATTTATACCCGTGTTAGGGGTAAGTGCAGTGTATCTACTCTACATGCAGCCATTGCCCATGTTGGACTATAGGAAACAAGTGGGTAAACCAAACAGATGGGGAGAGCAACAAGAAGCAATGAGAAGATAATGGTCAGCGTGAAAAACTGTGGTCACCTGCTTGACCTTTGTCAAGTTTTTGTAGGTAACACGACAGAAGAGTTTTTTTTTAAGGAGGGGTTTGAAGGACAATGAGGTGGCTTTTTGGAAGTTTACCAGAAGCTCCTCCAATGAAGAAAGGGCAGCATGGAAGAAAGCACAAAGATGCCTGTTGGAAATTTTTTTTATATGGAGATTATATCCTTAGTACAGTGAAAGTGGGGGTTGATGTCTTGATAAAAGTGAAAACAAGTGGTTTGTGCTTGATGAAACAGAAAATGGGGAGCCAGTAGACCGAGGTGGAAAGAAGATGACACGGTCGAAGCAATCAGACAGGAAAATGATCCTTCCAGCAGTGTTTTGAATGAATGCCTGCTTATTCACATTTTGTCCACAACATAAAAATTCTAATTGATTTAGAAAAAGAACTAAGTATCCTCAAAGGAAAATAAAATCAAACAGGTGCCCGATCTGGTTGAAAAAGTGCAGAATAAAAATATGGCAATGTGAAAGACTATGGTTGAAGCCTGGGTAACTTGGCTTTGTACAGAGGACAAAGGCAGATGGAATAACCACCCAAACTTGGGTCAAACATTTTAAGAGCAGAAGGGATCATTATGACCTACTACATAACAGCCCATAGAATTTTACCCAGTAACTCCTGCATCAAACCAGACCTTCCGGTTCAGCTAGAGCATACATTTAGAAACACACTCTGGATTTTAAAACTTCATTATCTGGGAGAATGCACCACATCCCTAGAAAAGTTATTCCAATGGTTAATTGCTGCTAAAAATCTGTACCTTATTTCTAGTCTGAATCTGTCTGGCTTTAGCTTCAAACATTGGATCTTGTTCTGCCGAAATCTACTAGATTAAAGAGCCTTCCCCTCTGATAAATGTTTTCTCCATGTAGGTTCTCGTAATCCAAGGCAGGGCATCCGGCACCTATCTGTTTAATGAAATTTGTGACCAGACTTCACATTCTGTCAATCACAGCCTTGCAGGGTTAGGTACTATCAGCCATTATCTCAGGCTACTGGATGCAGTTTCATCAACTCCTGTAATCCTCAATCACAATCAGTTGAAGCAGAATAATTGGTCCTTCTATTTTCCTCCTTAAAGTTAAATAGTGTTATCTTGACTCTGATTTCAGCACGGGGTCTGCAGTATGTTAGATTAATGGTGCTTTTGAAATATTATAAGCATTCCTTCTTATTTAATGATGTATCATTTTTATGTTCTGACTATTTCTCTCAGGGGTGAATAACCTCTACGGTATGCATGTTAATAGAAAAGTAAGGATTTTGCAAATCCTGTTTTTACTGCTGACCAAAATATTAAAAGCTGAGGTGGATTGTGGGTTCATAATTTTGAAGTAAATTGGGAAATATTCCCTAATTGCCTATAAGGTACCAAATGAGAATTCATTACCTTGGTGATTGGTAACTGGCTGTAGCTGTTGAAGGATTTAGGTAGTAGGAGAGAAGTTCTGTATCTCCTCGCTCCCCGACTTCCTCCCTCCAGGGCCGGCCCTACCTTTTTGGCCGCCCCAAGCAAAAAAAACCAAACCCACAAGCACCGCCCCCACACAACGCCGGCCAAAACACCCCCTCCCCAACAACGCTGCCCCGCCAAAACGCCAGGGGGGCCGGCGGGGAGGGCGGCATGCCCGCCGCCCCGCTCCCCTGCCGGTGGGGAGCGTGGAACGCCTGCCGCCCCGCTGCCCCGGCTGGGGCGCCGGCGGGGAGCAGAGCACACCTGCCGCCCCGCTGCCCCGGCCGGGGCGCCGGCGGGAGCGTGGCACCGTGCACGCCAGCAGCCCCGCTCCCCCGGCAGGGGGTGCCAGAGGAAGATAAGGTTTTTTTTTTATTTACAAAAAAAACTAGAGTGCCGCCCCCCTCCAGGTGCCGCCCCAAGCACGTGCTTGGTAGGCTGGTGCCTGGAGCCAGCCCTGCCTCCCTCAAAAACAACACAACCCTTTTATTTTGGGCAGGCACAGAAAGAAACTCTACATCTGCTGATAAAGCAAACTAGCCAGAGAGGGACAAGCATTGTAATCACTCCTTTGATTAGGTGCACACATGCATTGCAAAAGTAATGTTAGCATGAGTCACTGTTTTGTAAGTAGCCCTGTGCAACGCCTCTGCAGCAGAAGTAATCTATAGAACAGGGTCACTGTTGGGTGTGGGAGCTTACTGCACGTGTATAAACACGTGGACAATACCACCTAACTAGCAGGTCCTGCCTAGAATGCTCCTCTGTAGCTACTGTCGTAGAATGGCTGGAGTAGTCTCTTCAGCAGGTTTAGGAGCCAGAATAGAGGCAGACAACTTCTACCTAGTGTTCCTGATGTTAGCTATGGTGGGTGGGGTTTTTTGGTTCATTGTTTCCTAGGGTGCAACAATTACAACATACACATTTAAAATTATGGCCCGGTGTGGTGGCGCGTGCCTGTAATCCCAGCTGTTTAGGAGGCTGCGGTTGGCGGATCGCTCAGGAGTTCTAGGCTGCTGTGCGCTATGTCAATCGGGTGTCGGGTGCTACTGACAGCTTGGCCAGTGGGTAGTTGGAGGACTGGATAGAACAACACGTCTGACGTGTTGTGATCGGCGCTCTCTCTGTGGGGGCTGATAGACCATCGATGACAGTGACATTTAGAATTGTTAACAAAGTATTGTCATGACGTTCCGGATTGTTTCCAATAACAAATCAAATAGTTGTAAAAAAGAAAGGCATGGGTGCTAAAATTTGTGAAAATGCTGCTTGAGAAACAGATTTAAGCAAAGACTGAGTGCAGGTCTTCAGATATGCATGCATTGCTGGAGATGCGCATGTGGAAATAAACACAGCACATCACACATTCAGATACCACACTATGCATCTTGAAAGCCAGGGCTCCTACCTAACCTAAAAAAAAAATATTGGGACCTCAGCCAAAGACCATTGAAGTCAATGGGACTCTGAATCTGGCACCTAATGGCCAAATTAGCACAGAGTTGTGTGTCAGCCTCCTTACAGAATGAGCTGCTCCTCTGCCCTCCCCCCCAGAGCATTCAGTTAAATCACCTTATCCTCTTACATGTCAGCTTCAACATGGAAAGTTGTAAGATAATGAAATCAAACCAAGGAGAATAACCCTGCCTTAGTAGTACTGTCACATGCATTTCATTTAAAAAAAAAAGACTAATTCAATGAAAGAATGGAAACATGTCTCAGGGCTCAGGTGAGATGGCTGTACATTAGTTATTTCAATAGAAGGAATATGGAAATGGCCAAAATAATCTAAATGATACTTTAGAGAGAAGAAATTTATTTCAAATTAAAATGACTAATTTAACAAGGGTACTCCACCAGAATATCAATATCCATTCTCCTAAACTCTGTCATTTCTTGACTTCGAACAGTTGCTGAAATTCCAATTACTTTGAGAGAAATTCAGCTATATTCAGCAAAACCTGTATTTTTAGCATTGCATGCCTGGCATAAGATTACGGTTGGGACAATTATTCTTTATCCCCATTTACTGGGTCCACACTCTTATAACCATCAAGTAAGGGATTTTGTGATTCTTCTGGATAATAGTAGGAGATCTGTAAGTCATAGAAACTAGGGAAGGAATACACCTACTAAGACATCTAGTCCATCTCTCTGCCAATATATAATTGCTTCTTATTGGTATGTATGATTTCTATTGCTTTGCATTTCCTCTTTCATTCATCTCCCTCTCTTAATTACTTATGCTTTTTATCACTATTTTTCTTTCTTTGTTTCCATTAGGCCTCATTGAGTTTGTGTGTTATTCTTCTCAGTGGTGAATTAGTCACTGTTCCAACGGGGCCCATGCCCAGGGCCCCCAGCCAATTGGAGGTCCCCCGGAAAAATGGGTGCCCCCGCACCCTGATCCATTCTGCCTGCCCGGTGCTCCTGCTGGGAAGCGGGGCTGGGACATGGGGGCTTGTCCTGCTCCGCCTGCTCTCCCTGCACTCCTTCTGGGGAGTGGGCTCGGGGCATGGGGGCTTGCCCTGTTCTGACTGCCCGCTCAGCACTCCTGCTGGGAAGCAGGGGAAACCCCGATCCCACTCTCCGGGAGCAGCCCCAGGAGGCGGGGGAGTGGAGGGGACTGCAGGTGGAATGGGTGGGGAGGGGCCCCCACTTGCTCTGGCCCAGAGCCTCACAAACTCTTAATTGACCTCTGATTTTCCTCATAAAAAAATGAAGAGCTACAGAGCAAGTATGATCAAATCTATTGACCAGCATACTGGAGATTTCTGGAGACAAGGAAAATGCATCTGCAGCTTCAATCCCTCAGCATCGTGTCACATGTGATAGCCCAAATACATTCATTTCCATTGAATTAAATATAATACAAATAAATAATTCTGCCAATGCCTCTCAGCCACTTTCATGACAAAATTCATGATTTAATAGCCAAAGCTCAAGCATGATCATAAAGAGTTAAAATCAACAAGGAAAGAAAAGAGAAAGTATGTTCAGAACAATCATTTCTACTAAATTACGACTCACACAAAGTACTCTAGCCATTTGTTCTGTTTATCCATGCTGGTATTATCATACAGCTGTTCTTGGTGTGGTGGGAATAAAGATTGGCAAAAGACTTCTCTTTATTCTACTTTATAAACATTTCTTGTGATATCAGTTCGTTTAGCAATACTGTCAATATGTCTGGACAGTATCTTCTTCCATTTCTGATGGGTCATACACTTCCATTAGACCTGGGCTAAGAAATTCTTCAACACTGGGAAAGTCAATATGAAATTTTTTTTTTACTGGATTTGCGAAATAGAAAGGTTACAAATTTAAAATGTCTATTCTATTTTTTGTGGATTAGTCAACATTTAATTTTTAGGGTGAAATAGCATAGTGATTTTCTGTCAGATAAATGACACAAATACAGATTATTCCCATTTAAAAATTTTGAATGATGAAGTACATTTTGGATTTGTTTCGACAATTTAAAACTAGCTAAGATGAATTTTGCTCAGCTTTCCTTCAAACTACATATTAAAAAGTGTCTCGTCATCATTACACTTTGCAAAAGGATATATTCTCTTGAAAATTTGTGCTCAATTTAGCTGAGTATATAATAGGGGCTAAAGGGTCTGAGTCTTTTCCTTAAAAGATGAAAATCTGTGTAATTTAAACTGTGTTTGTGCTATAACTAGAAAAATGTATTATTTGACCTAGGAACATTGCTGTCTATTTTTATGCACAAACAGAATAGCATTTCTGTGGGATTGATCCCAATCCTTGGAAGTAAATGGAAAACATTGACTATGGCTTTGAACAAGGACTTGAGAGGTGGATACAAAATTATAATAGACACCATATTTTTTTACTAGAGGAAAGAGTATCTGATCCAAGTTAGTACTAATTAGATTTTGCTTCACATACACTGTGGGTCTTAGCTGACATTCTGTAGCCTTTATGTATATTGACCTTCATTTTTCATCTTCCATTTGAAAACCTCTTGTTTGTTAATAAAGCTTTGTTGGATAAATCCCTCCAGCATTTATGTAGTCTGTGAATCCCCATATCTCAGATTTTTAGACTCTCCTCTAGGGATTCACGTTTGTTTTCTAATACAAATAGTTTTAATGATTTTTAAAGAGGGGTAAGATGTCAGAGAGAGAATCCCAATGGGATTTAGTGCCAGCTTTCAGAGTACAAATCACATTCACTGTAAGCAACTGAGCACAAAACCATGAATCATTATATCCTTGAAGAGCAGATGCAGGCCAAGTTAAGAGAAGATAGATTATTGCATTGTATAATCTTACCCTTTGGTACGGAGTCTGACTGTAGACTTCCTGGGATTCTTGGTATGGCCTAAAGGTCAACACAATGTGACAGGCCCTCAGCTGGTGTAAATCAGTATAGTTACTTTGAGGTCATACATTAAATTATACTTGCTGAGGATCTGCTCTGTTGTCTTCTATAAGACTATTTACATGATTCTGGTTCAATTGTTAGAGATATCAACCAGAAATTTAGTCAATATTTCTTATTCTTTCTAGCATATACTCTCAGTGCAATCTTCTACTATATTTACTCAAAGCAATAGACATGTTTTGGAAGGTATAAAACTAACTAGGCAGTCTGAAAATTTATCTCCATATTTACTACCATAGAGCCATATTCCATATTTATTTTAAGAGTATTTTTCTTGTCTCACAATTCATACCAGTCAAAGCAACAAAACCAGAACCATCCAGTGATAAATACAGAGAGAAGACATTTTACCTCTCTTATTTTCTAATAAGGTCAGTGTACTTCCTAGATAGGCTGCTCTCTTTTAAAGTGCATGGAAGGTAGTGTGCTGACCACCTGTAGCAACTCCTTTAGTCAGGGTGCAGTGCTGCAAGGGGTCCTTATCTCCAGCACCTCCCACTGACCATCTGCCTCTCACCATGTCTTCCATGTGTGGCTCAGTCCTCTGGCCAAGCCATGACTACTTTCAGGGTAACAAAATGTCCAACTGAAAGTCCAAATCAAATGCCCAAACTAGCAGTTCTTCTGCCCTTCTCAGGCTCCACTAAAGTCCTCTACTCCTTGGCCACTTCTCCTGGCCCCTGCAGAGTTTTTCTTATTCTGCCTCTTCCTCAGCAGGATTCCCCCTACTGCCACCCTTCACCACAAACTCTTGCCTTATGGATCTCCCTGATCTTTGTGGGCCCCATCTCAGGACTACCCTTCCCCTGCTACACTGTCAAGCTCCCACAGGAACAAGTAACAACAAAGGTTGCTGGACTGTCTGCCTTAATGTTCTCTATTTATGTATGGTGTAGCAGGTCCATTGCCTCCCTCACCATCAGCCTCAGAGAGGCTAGGCCACCTCACTATGTGATGCCTATAAGCACATTGATTAACAGGGGAATTAGCAGTCTTTGATAAGAACTCAGCAGTTCATAGCTATGGCCTTGGAGATGGGACAGAGCAAGAAGCAGTCTGGCCTTCTGGCTCAGGCAAACAGCCTGCAAACAGACTGTAAAGGGGCTCTGACCTCCTGGGTGGGGCAGATCAATCAATAATCTTTCACCTGACCTCCTGGCTCAGGCAGACAATATACAAACACAGGTCTCTTGGCCTAAGATGGGTAGGCAGCCACCCCAGTGGGGGGGTTGGCTGGAGAGGGTAGGAGCACCTGGTCGCACCCTACTCCACCGGGTCCCAGCCCAAGGCCCTAACAGTGGGGGAGGCCCTACTGTGTCAGCGGAGATCCCAGTGAAACTCGCTGACTCATTCTCTGGCCACAAAACCAAACTAATGTCTGGTTTCCCTGGGCTACTTCCTACTACCCTTCTAAGTGTACCTCTGTCTCCTGGGTCTCTCCAGAATACACAGCCTGCGGCATGCCCAGCTACTCCTCTGGGTACTTGTCAGTTAGCAGTCCCGGCAGCTCCTTGGGGTCCTTGGTGCTGTAGAGCTCAGTGTCAGGCACAAAGCTTGGCAGGGCGAGAGACATTTACTCCGCTCCCCCACTCTCCCCCAACTGAGCTGCACATTTTCATATATATTGTATAAGTTTTAAGCTTCCTGTCCCATCCCTTTGCTTCCAATGGGGTAGGGGGAGACTGTGGCTGGTTTGGCTCCACCCCCTGGGGGTGTGGTGTAGAACTTCCCTGAAACAGTTCCTAAAGCATATCTTTTAGAAAAACATCCAATTTTGATTTAAAAATTGTCCGTGATAGAGAGTCCACCACTTCTCTTGATAAACTATTCCAATGGTAGGGCTGTCAAGCGATTAAAAAAATTAATCGTGATTAATTGCAATGTTAATAATAGAATACCATTTATTTAAATATTTTGGCTATTTTCTACATTTTCAAGAAATATTGATTTCAATTACAACACAGAATATGAAATGTACAATCCTCACTTTATATTTATTTTTGATTACAAGTATTTGCACTGTAAAAAAACCAAAAGAAATAGTATTTTTCAATTCACCTCAGACAAGTACTGTAGTGCAATCTCTTTATCATGAAAGTTGAACTTACAAATGTATAATTATGTTAAAAAAACTGTATTAAAAAATGAAACAATGTAAAATTTTGGAGCCTGCAAGTCCACTTACTCCTACTTCTTGGTCAGCCAATTGCTCAGACAAACAAGTTTGTTTACATTTGCAGGAAATAATGCTGTCCGCTTCTTGTTTACAGTGTCACCTGAAAGTGAGAACAGATGTTCTCATGGCACTGTTGTAGCTGGCATCTCAAGATTTTTATGTGCCAGATGCACTTAAGGTTCATATGTCTCTTCATGCTTCAACTGCCATTCCAGGGGCCATGCGTCCATGCTGATGACAGGTTCTGCTTGATAACAACCCAAAGCAGTGCGGAATGACGCATGTTCATTTCCATTATCTGAGTCAGAAGCCAGCAGCAGAAGGTTGATTTTCTTTTTTTGGTGGTTCAGGTTTTGTAGTTTCCGCATCAGAGTGTTGCTCTTTTAAGACTTCTGAAAGCATGCTCAGCACCTCATCCCTCTCAGATTTTGGAAGATACTTCAGATTCTTAAACCTTGGGTCAAGTGGTGTAGCTATTTTTAGAAATCTCACATTTTCACCTTCTTTGCGTTTTGTGAAATCTGCAGTGAAAGTGTTCTTAAAATGAACATGTTCTGGGTCATCATCTGAAACTGCTATAACATGAAATATATGGCAGAATGTGGGTAAAACAGAGCACGGGACATACAATTCTCCCCCAAGGAGTTCAGTCACAAATTTAATTAACACATTTTTTTTTTAACAAGTGTCATCAGGATGGAAGCATGTCCTCTGGAATGGTGGCCAAAACATGAAGGGGCATATGAATGTTTAGCATCTCTGGCATGTAAATACCTTGCAATACCAGCTACAAAAATACCATGTAAAAGCCTGTTTTCACCTTCTGGTGACATTGTAAATAAGAAGAGGGCAGCATTATCTCCTGTAAATGTAAACAAACTTGTTTGTCTTAGCAATTGGCTGAACAAGAAGTAGGACTAAGTTTTGTTTGAGTGCAGTATGTAACAGAAAAAAAAATCGACATTTGTAAGTTGCGCTTTCACAACAAAGAGATTGCACTACAGTACTTGTATGAGATGAATTGAAAAAACTATTTCTTTTATCATTTTACAGTGCAAATATTTTTAATAAAAATAATATACACTTTGATTTCAATTACAACACAGAATGCAATATATATAAAAATGTAAAAACCCATCCAAAATATTTAATAAATTTCAATTGGTATTCTATTGTTTAACAGTGAGACTAAAACTGCAATTAATCACAATTAATTTTTTAAATCACAATTAATTTTTTTGAGTTAATTGTGTGAGTTAACTGTGATTAATCAAGAGCCCTATGCTATGGTTGTTACTCTTGTTGTTAAAAATGTACACCTTATTTCTAGTCTGAATTTGTCTTACTTCAATTTCCAGCCTTTGGATTGTGTTATACCATTTTCTGCAAGACCGAAGAGCACATTATTAAATATTTCTTCCCCATGTAGGTACTTATAGACTGTAATCAAGTCACCTCTTAACTTTCTCTTTGTTAACATAAATAGATTGAGCTCCTTGAGTCTGTCACTATAAGACATGTTTTCTAATCCTTTAATCATTCTCGAGGATCTTGCTTTTGCACCAAAAGAACAACAATACAGAGGAAAGAAAAGAACTATTCACAAAGCACACCAGTTAGGACAAAGGCCACAACCTCAGCTGATGTAAAGCTACATAGCTCCATCAAAGTCACCAATTTACACCACCCAAGAATCTGTCCCAAGAAGTGTAATGGGTGAAAGTAGAAAAAAGCATAAAATTAGCCAGGATATAAGGAAAACATATGGAAGTCAGATCAAAGAGAGAGCTTAGTACTTTATTCTGGGTGTTTTGAACCAGAGGGTTAGATCACTAAGCCCTCCCCTGTGGTCAAACAATGTGTTTTCTTTCACTTTAGCACTAAATTATTTTGTCAGAGCCATTCAAAGAAAATGTCAAAACCAGTTCTTAGTGTGAATTCTTCCTCTGGCTACTATTGCACTGTCTATAATCACAGGGTCATCAGTGTAATGTACGATTTGAAATGCTCATAACTCACACGCATGGGCACTATTGATGTTTTTTTATAAGCCACATGGTACACTGTTTCACTTCACACAATGTCCCTGATCCCAAATGATTTATGTTAAGTTTCGTTATCTCATCATAAAGACACACTCATACACAGATTTGTTATATGTTGGTTGTTATTTGTGCCAGTGCATGTTTCCTATAGCCTCTGTCTCCCAGTTAATGAGATTAATGAGCTCAAGCAAGACTTTCAGTGGCTGCAAGTCATGTTAAATTGGCAGCAAATGGATATTTAGAAATAGACGTTTTCCAGAGATGGTAATCAGTGAACAGCAGCAATGGTTCTGAAGTTCAATAGGATGCTGATTTACGGATGATAATATTTTAGCAGCTGTCAGTGACAGCTTGAAATATGCCGTGTTAACCATAAAACACATCCCACCAGGTAAACCACTGCCAAATGAATTAACATGTGGTTCAGCTTTTGCAAACTAAGAACTGCTTGATTACTGATCTAGTCAGTCGTGACATGAATGAGTATGAAAAATAGCCATCAGGCTCACAGACAGCCTACTCTTCACATTCACAAATGCAGTCCTTGACTTGCTAGAAAATAAAAAATTATATGGTGTAACACACTGATAATATCCTGTAACATCCTGAACAAACTGTATGGAATTAAGATAAACTTTATTGAATTAAATGTAACTGTATTGAAGTAGTTTTAGTACCTTTGGGGTACTTTGTATTTAAAATGCAATTGTGTATGTGTTGTTGTGTCATTGTATGTGCCTTCTTTAGGAGGAAGGTTATGTCTACACTGCTTCGGGAAGAAAGCTTCCCAGCATGGTTTCACAGAGTTGTGCTCGCGGGGCTCACTATAGCGCACTGAAAATGGCTGTGTAGATGGTGATTTGGCTCCAGCCAATATCTACACCGCTCTTTTTAAGAGTATTAGAATGAATCCAGTGCAAGGCTGTGAACCGGGGCTGGGAGGCTTGTTCCCAAATGCAGTGTAGACATATCCTCAAAACTCAGTTGTGAAGACTGTTGACAAAAGTATCCCAGTTGATCTCAGCTGTTGGGGCAGATCATAAGGAGATAGCTAGGACCCAAAGATATTTATAGTCCTCATTTGAAACTTGACATATTATGTGGGGCCAGATTTAGACAGGGTATCATATCTGCTCTTCCATTTTGAACCAGTAATTTTGTAGGTGACAATGTTTCTGCTTCAAAGTAATTTTAGTAGTTTGTAAATTACATACATGGCCCACAGTTTAATGATCTTAGTCCACAGAGCAGACCAATGCCTCTGTATAGCTTATAGAGGAATTAGAATGACAGAGTACTTTCTGTTTAGAGACAAAGATTCAGTCATTGTGCAGCATGTGACAAGAATTCCTAAGGTCTGTCTGCATGTACTCCATACCTGATAATACTATGAGATATTGCTATGTGCCAACCCATACATTTTCAAGAGACAGTTATTGGCACTGTGCAATGGAAGTAGATCATGTCCCAAAAGGTTAATGCCTTAAAACAGTGCACAGAGTTTTTTCTGCACTCTGTTTTCTTTCTTTTTTTTGTAAACTCCCATTGGAATTGGGTAAAATTTAACAAAAACAAAACAAAATTATATAAATGGCAGCAAAAGGACCTTCGGAGAATAAGAAGGACTTCTAAAAATATATCAGGGGAAAGGGAAAACCAGAGAAAAATGTACAGGCTCATTAATAAATAAGAAGAGGGTTGAAATTAATGACGACTCAGAAACGGTTGAGATACTGAATTTATTTTTTAAAGTCCATTGGTAACAAGAAAAATAATGAAAATATGGCCCTGATCCTGTAAAACACTGCACATGTTGATAGAATCTATATAGACATGAGTTTGCAAAGTAATATGGCAGCAAATAATGCCACTGAAGTTTTGTGCTGTGTACAGAGACATCATATCACAGAAAAAGGAGACAACAATCCTTGTTTACACAGCTCCTGTGAAGCAGTACCTAGAATACTGTGTTGCATTCAGCTCTGGCCAGTTCATTGCTAGAATGACAGAGCTATATTCTAGGGAGAGCAGAGGAAAATAACAAAAAAATATTGGGCGGCATGGCAGGACTGTTTTATGAATGAAGATTAAAACAGCTAAATACATACAGGTTGGCTAAGATATGATTAAGGGGAAATGACAGTATACACTTACATAAAGGCTGCAAACACCAAGGACCGAGATGATTTATTTAAGTGGAGCAAAGGGGTATAACTAAGATTAATTGGATGAAATTAAGAAAAGGGAAATTCACTAACAGGAAAAGTCTTTATAACAATGAGACCTGTTGTGTATTGTGGAAAGTCTCTCAAGGGAAGAGATGGAAATACTATTGGCTGGGATTTTAAAAGTGATTCTAGAGGAAGTACTGCAAAATATACTGTAAGGAATATTTTTGTATTAGCAGAGAGATGGATGGAAGGCCTAACAGGTATTTTCCATTTCTAATTTCTATAAATCTATGGATTTTTACTCAGCTTCTCTTCATTAATCATAGCTACTGCTGTTTTGTCTGGTTTCAACAAGATGTTTGAAAAATACATTGTCTATTTTTCCTGTTTTGTAGATTACAGATAAAATAAAAGATCAAGCAGTCAAGAAAAGTTGGAATAGAATTGGGTGTAGAGAGAATATTAAGGATTTATTTATTTTTCTGGTCATTTATCATCTGATACAGAAATATTTGTATGCTAGAAATTCAACAGTCGTAAGGTAATGCAGATGAAGACAAAGTGGTCACTGTTAATATATTTACTGATGCCTTTGAAAAGTAATTAATGCTTCAGAAATATTCCCTATACAAAATACTGTATAGGGACTCTCTCATATACCGTAGTAATATTACCTACTTGCAAAGACAAAGCTTTAACAATTTTGATGGTGACCCTTCGTAGTTTATGATTTGCAGATTATAAATGCTCACATTATGCCTAAAGACAGTCACTTTCATTAGAAATAATGGGCTGCAAATATAAATACATTTCATCAGCACTTAGATAAAGGCCTAACTTTTTATAATGGCACCTGATTTTATGTCCACAATTAACTGAGGGCTCAAAATTGCAGTTATAACTAAAAGTAGGTACAAGTGCTTGCAGTTAAATCAACATATGTACCTGCATTTATATGCACCTACAAAATGTGGTATGATGTGGTGTTGAATTTATTTGCTTCTGGTGTTCTTGCAACAAATGTAGCACTGGCACATAGGAGAAGCGTGTGACTGCTCTCCATTAAAATATCCTATCTCATGATAAGTCGATGTGGTGGTCAGGTGTGAGCGTTCTGGAGGATGTCTGCCCAGGAATAATTTTCTATGCTACCTTGAAACTTGGTTTCCCATTTTTCTCTTGTGTGCTGTGGCTTATGTATTCAAGTGCCTTTCCAGGCTGCATAGAGAATGCAAGTTGTGCTTTAATATCTGTCTGCTTTTCTGAGCTTGTGCAATTTGTTTCAAGCTTGGACCTGAGTTGCTGTACATCTGTCTGGTCTTCTCTGGTGTAGAGGTGTGACAGATATTGCAATCCCACACGGTATCTTTGGGATCCATTGAATTAAAGGAATAGTTTATGTATAAATTGTTTCTACTCTACAGAGGAGGGCTACCACAGCTCCGCCAGGAACTAAAAACAGTGGGTGGGGCTTGATGCAAATTAGCCAGGTTGATTCTATAAATCCACTCGGGTACTGACACCTCCAGAAAAATACCACCACCTGCAGAGGGTATCATATACTAGTTCAAACTGGATTCTCCAGACACCATCAGACAATGAAAGGACTTTTGGATAAATAGCCTGAGTTTCAACGGAGTAGGAGCCTTCTTTCTGATCCAGCAAATGGACAGGACCTTGTGTCTAAGGGGGAGGGGGCCTCAGTCCTTGTCCCGTAAGACTGATGGGAGATCTCTGATAAGCTCCAGCACGTGTATAGGAACTTCTATTGTTTTTTATGTGTATTCTCTGTAATGCTTTCATCTTCAGAATAAATGTGTTTGCTTAGAAAGATCTGTGCGGCAGCTTATACGGCGGGCAATACACTGGTTATAGTCTTCAGAGAGAAAGCTAACGGTGTTATACCAATAAAATAAAAACCAGCAGGATCTTTTTAAAGGGGATAAGACAAAATGTCACATTTATTGTGAATACAAAAAGAATCATAGTAAGCAGTCAGTTATAGCTATAACATTTTATTCAGTTTCACATTCATTCACACACACACAGGTTCTGTATAGATGTCATAGCCCAGGGCTACACTAGGGGAGGGGGGGTCGATCTACGATACGCAGCTTCAGCTACGTGAATAACGTAGCTGAAGTCGGCGTATCGTAATCGGCTTACCTGGCCATGAGGACGGCGGCGAGTCGATCGCTGCCGCTCCCCCGTCGACTCCGCTTCCACCTTTCGATGAGGTGGATTTCTGGAGCCGACGGGGAGCGCTTTCGGGGATCGATTCATCACGTCTAAACGAGACGCGAAAAATCGATCCCCGAAAGATCGATTGCTACCCGCCGATCCGGCGGGTAGTGAAGACAAGCCCATAGTTACTAGCCTAGAAGTTGCTCATTCCAAGTTACTGGCTAGGTAACCTGGGCATGAGGGTGGAGCCGAGTCCTTGTCAGATTCATCTGATGCTCCTGGAGGTTGGTTGCAGAACCAGACTCAAAGTCCTCAGTATTTAGAGGCCATTCTTATAGGAATTATTTCCTCTGTCAGTCTATGGGAATTGCTTCATCATGCTGTTGCTGAATCAGTCAGCAGATGGCACATTTCTGATGGCATTCCTGGTGGCTCCACACTGTCAGATGTTATCTTGTTTTTCCCATCCTTTGAGATGATCGGGTGGGTCCCAGTTTACCCTCCGGGTGTTGTCTGGTCGTTCCCACTTTGACGCCGCCTTCAGCGGTCACTGAATTCCTAGGCTGGCACCTCCCTGCTCATTCATTCATGTACACCAAGCATTCATCAGCAGACATACTGTCTTCAACACTTTCGGGGTGTGTACTAATTTATTTGAGACTCCCTGCCCTTTAATCAAAGAGGGTGGGGGTCTTTCTATGCTGTTTCTAGGTACAAAGCATGCATAAAGAACAAAGTCAAATAACTTGTTTCCAAGTTTCTCATAGCAATACAGTATCTTTCTGAGAACAGATACAATCAATGGTTTACACAGACAGTAGCTTGTAAGTTTAACAAGGGATCCAAGAGATCTTTTACTTGGTAATGCTATGAGGTTTAAATTGTAGGGGACAAATTATGGGGAGTTACTTTCACTTGGGGAATCACTTTCAGTACCTTCTTTAATATCCCTACAATGGCAGGTGCTGGCCTTTTTAGGCAGTTAGGCTTGCTGGGGTTATCACAGTGTAATCCAGGGAGCTGTGCAGCCTTCTAATCCCCAGTAAGGAGTGAGTGAGAGATGCAGGCCTGTGTCTAGGAGAGGTAATGACCGGGAGCCAAAAAGATAAAATGGGTTGCCTTGGTGGACCATGGAGGGGGAAGACAGGTGCAGTTGCCCTGAAACTGGCAGGAGGCAGTGCTGAAATTAGAAATATTTATAATAAACCTGATCTTTGAACGTTGTATGGTTTGGTGAGCTGTTCAAATGTTTTCAGGTGCAAAGATCTGATGTGGGGTGGGACAGTTTATTTTGCTTTTGTTTAACTATGCTGTCATGGGAGAATCTTAGAGTGAATTCTTAACTTAAAAAAACATAAAGGCAATTAGTTTAGGACTGTTCCTGCACACAGTTGCCTGTGTGAGTAATTAGAATTCATGTGAACTGCTCTATAGTGAAGTATGTGTTCAATGGGACTGCTCGTGTGTACAGTTACTCCTGTGTATTTGTGGGACTGCGATCCTAATCACCCTAAGGGATAGAACTCCACATGAAGTGTGCTGACATGAACTGAACACAATTTGGACTACTGGCTATATATTTTATCTAATAAAAATATTGGGAGAAGCCGAGGACATAGATTTTACCATCCCACGGGAACAATTTATCCCGGGCCGTGGTGAATTCCCCATCACTGACAATTTAAAAATAAAAATTGGATGTTTTTCTAAAAGATCTGCTCTAGGAATTATTCTGGGGAAGTTCTATGGCCTGTGTTGTGAAGGAGGTCAGACTAGATGATCACAGTAGTGCCTTCTGGCCTTGGAACCTATGAATCAATGAAATACATGCAGGCATTTCATCCAAATGTGTGAGGGAGAAGTGTTTTCCATTAATAAAAACAAAATAAGCATATTTCAGACTCTCTTTTCTCCTCAAATAATTCAGTTGGGTTTCTTTAACGGTTTCCTGCAAATAAGTTTGGAAAAATGAGGTTTGTGTAATGGTATGTGCTGAATGTATCTCCTCCTCTTTAAGAGGGAACTGGCCTGCTTACGGGGGGTGGGGGAGCGTGAGGGGCTTTTGGAGCTCCCTGGTGGGTGGAGGCAATTTGCCTAGTGCACCACTCTTTAGGCAGGTGAAGCACATGCTTTCTCCCTGTCCCTTTGAAGGGGCTACTGCCTCAAGGGAGTGCAAGGACAGCAAATGTGGCTCACTCTAGTGTGTGTTAAAAAGGGCCGCAAAGGCTCTTTGTACATTCCTCATCTCCATGCATCCACAAAGAGATCATTCACAATCTGGACTTCATCTTTGATCTCCTGTATTTTGTGGGGGCCATCAGTGATAATCCAATAAGTGAAGGAGAATTGTAAGTGTACATATTTGCATATTATTCTGAGTCCTGGGTTTTGCTCTTCGACCTAAAGGGAATGGATCTGACAAAAAAGAACTGGAGGAGCCAAAAGGAGGGTTCAAAGCAGTTAGCTCCTTTTCTTTATGAAAATTATTTTGTTAAAATAATTTTTAAAAAATAGCTAACACATACAATGACAAACATAATACATGGGCAATGGGAAGCAATGGAACGTAAATCAAAGATACACAGATTCAGCTTGGAAGGAAATGTTGAGACAAAATTATTTCAAACCCAAATAGCAAAAGGTTTCATTTAAAAATGGTCAAAGTAAAACATTTTGCTTTCTTGCATTTTTTATTGGGGTTTTTTAGACACTAACAATTCAGTGAAAATGGCACAAGCTCACAAAATGTTTGGGCATTCCCAAATCTGCATTTTTTTCCTGAAAAAAAGTTTTGGATGAATAATTTTGCCCAGCTGTATCAGGAACCACCTTTGCCTTTCACTCATATAACCTCAAAGGGACACTGTTAACCTATTGAAGAAATAAAAAAATATTGGACTTAGCATACCGACCTTAGGGTTTGTCTGCACTTGAAATGCTACAGCGGCTCCGCTGCAGAACTGCACCGTCCCTGCTGTAATGCTTCAATGTAGACACTTTCTACAGTGATGGGAGGGGTTCTTCTGTGACTGTAGTAAATCCATCTCCCCGAGCTAGGTAGTGAGTTTGACAGAAGAATTCTTCCAACCCCCTGAGAGACATAGCTATGCCAGTGTAACTTTTCAGTGTCGACCAGCCCTTAAAGGAAGGCAGATTTTATGCTGCATCCTTGGAGGATGCTATACAGTATAGGGTACATAATTTTAAATATAAACTTTAATAGCTAAAATATGTTTTCAGTGCTCAGTATTGCAAACGTAACAGCTCTGTGGACACAAACAACATTTTATTTGGTAAACTATTAACATTCCTGTTTAAAGAATATAATAGCTAAAAGGCATCCTTCACCCAGGAGGCACAAATTTACCAGCTGACACTGCCTTTAAACACAACTTCTTCAGCACTAGTGTTTGAAATGCTGTTACCTTGAACGGGAGAAGGAATCAGGTCATCCACGTTGACATACCGTATGGGACATCAGGCACCTTGCCTTCTATTAAAAAGAGATCGAAAGTTGTCAGCGAGTCAATGACCTGTTAGTATGGAACAAATAAATGCCACTTCTAACAGCTGCATGAAAGAGCCCAAAACAGGAAAGCAAGTGTGGGTGATTTTCCCCTCAGGTTACAATAGACATATATATCCTTCATGAGAGGAAATTGGTGAATTGAACACACAGTGTTGGTGACGGTCTGAAAGGTGGTTAAAATGAGAGGAAATATTGTTATAGAATGCAGCAGCGGAGATTTAAACCAAAGAAAATAAGACATAAAAGCAGCTCTTGGTGACCAGATCTGCTTCAAGGAGCTAAAGACAAAAACATTCTTCAGTTTTGCTTGATTCCTAGATCACACTGAGAAAAAGAGAAATCGATTGTGTTGCTCTTGGCTTCTTCTTGGTGGACTTGGAAGTCATCCTAAATGTGGGTGACCATCTCTGTGAAATAAGATAATTCTTTGCAGTAGATGGTGCTGTGTCCTTAAGGTGAGTGGAGGCAAAAACAATGTATAGGCCAGAAGTTCTGCCAGGTATAACTTTGCTGTCTCTCTGGCAGAGGAGACGTAGGCTTTTTTTGCCTCCTTTTCAGCAGTTGTATATAAATTCCTTATATCAGAGCCTATTGTCAGTCACAGGTGTTTATAGCAGGATTCAGTGAGTGGATATAATGTCTCATTAATTCTTCTACTCTTTGGCTTCTTAGTTTGGTAGAGTTTTCTATAAGTAAATTATTACGTTTGTCAGGGTCCAAGAGTTTTCAGGGACAGATCATGATGGTAGTTTCTTCTCTTGCAGTAGCGAGAGTTGTTATTTCCAGAGGAAAAGGGTTTTTTCTTCTGCCCCCATTCAGCCAGAGGATCCTGTCCACGGACTGGGTAGCAGAATATATGAGTCTGGAGATTACTTGTGAGAAACACAAGGATAGGAGGTTTTGGGCTATCATATTAGAGGCATCACTGGAGTGGATTTTGAAGTCGCCTAAGACAATGAGTTTTCTGAACTTTATAACCATGTCTCTATCAGCTCCTCTAGGAAGTCTTTGGTGCCAAAAGGTTCACAAGATGCTCAAGTTAGCCTTGTCTTTGGATTCACAGAATAAGTGGATTCACTCAAAGGATTTTGATTTGAATGCACTTCTCCTATGTTTGAGCCTGAAAGGCAATAGAATGGCTACTCTACTTCCAGATTTTTCCTCTCTAGGTTTGTGTTTGTGGTGAATTGAGTTTGGGGAGTAGTAGGAGCAGGAGTGCTGGAACAATTTGTATAGAGGGGGTGCTGAGAGCCATTGAACCAAACAGTAAACCCTGTATAAGATGGAAACCACTTCAAGCCAGGAGGTGTTGCAGCACCCCTAGTTCCAGCACCTATGAGTAGGGGTGTGCGTGAGGTGAGCCAACACCAACTCTGTAGTCAGGTGTCTGTGATGCTGACCAGTTCAATTAACTAATCAGTGATAAAGTCTCACAAGGCTGAAGTTCCTGGTGTTTGTGGGGCTTGTGAGGTAGGTGTTTGCACAAGATTAGATATAACTGTTTATAGGAATCTATTTTCCAGACAGTGCTATGGTGGTAATAAAGAGGGATGCAGGTGAGTGGCCACTTTAATTGGCAGTGGTAGCTATCTATTGGTGTGCCAAATATGTAGAGAGTTGAAAGACTGTTCAACTCCACAGTGGACTGACATAGGGTGAGAGGCTGGGAAAGATCAGAGGTCTTACATAAACACTGACAGCATGGAGGTTAGACTCCTATTCAACTTCTATAGAAACCCATATGATTGTGAGTGATATGGGGAAGTTGGTTGTATTTATTTTGATCCAGGCACAAATGTCTTTGAAGTTATGGCCTTGGTACAATACTACAGGCAAAAAAAAGAAAAGAAAAAGTCCTCAAACAGGACATTCACCACAGTACCAGCTGCTTGGTCAGAGAGAGAAAATTCCTGCTCAACAAGTAAAATAAACAGCCATTTATTGTTCTCTTCTGGGGATGTAAGGCAGCATTTCTTGCATATTGAGTGCTATTCTCTCTCCGGCATGCTGTAACCTTTCCCCGCCTTCTCACTGCACAGCTGTGGCATCTGTTCACTTTCCAACAATTTTCTGAATCTGTCTGACTAGCTTGAGAGGAAAGTTCTACTGCTATTTACCTTAAAGAAAACCCTTTCCTCTAAAAGAGATACATATTCCTTTTCCTGTTTACTAGTGAACTATGAGTTAACGGAATAATATCTTATTACATATCTCTTACATTAAAGCACTTTTAATAACAACAACTACAAATGAATCAATTTTTTTTAATTTTAGGTGCCTCAGTTTTTGGGTGCCCAGTTTTAAAAATCAGGCTGTCTACACCAGAAACTTAAACTGGTTCAACTACATGAATTGGGGTGTGAAAAATCCACACCTCCTGAGCGACAGCGTTAAGCTGACCTAAATCCTAGCATAGACAGTGCTAGGTCAATGGAAGAATTATTCTGCAGACCTAGTTACAGCCTCTTGGGGAGGTGGATTAACTACTACCCATCAGCCTAGGTAACATCTACACTGAAATGCTACAGCAGCACAGCTGTGCCACTGTAGTAGTTTAATTATAGACAAGCCCTAAAGCATACAAAATTAGTGAGCACTTTTGATGCTCTGGTATTTAATTGCTGCTTTAGACCCATTCTAGTTCTTAGACTGGAAAGCAGGCCCCACTCTGATTTAGCAGATAAAAACCCTGCCTCAGCTTCCTCCCGCACCATGCCCCCATGACTGGAGAGGTGTTCACTATACAATTCACTTTGAATGGTCCCTTGAGGCCATCCGTAGTTCCCCTTTTCCTGAGCTGATTATTTTCTTACAGCTTCCACATGTTATTAACAATTTGTCTTTTGTAACGATTTTTGTCTTTTGTATCTCTTTAGCATGCCTAGCCTCAATACACCCTCTATATGCCGGACTATGATTACCATCACAGTTACTATGTTTAACCTATGTCCCTTCTGTACTATTTTCATAGAAATGCTCTCCCCCATATTTACTGCATCTTGTTTTGCCTTTACAAACAGCAGCTACATGCCCATACAGTTAGCACGTATAACACTTTAAGGAAGGGGGATATATGGCTCAGTCCTGAATATCTGACTCTCTAAGGTAGACTCCCTCCCTTAAATGCAATCAGTACAGCTGTTGTTGGCTTGTTTTCTCCTCCTCATTTACTAATTAGTCACTCACTTTATCTTCTCCTATGCTTTTGGTAATCTGGTCATTGGTCAGTTCTAATGGCACACCATATATTACCCCCTTTAGTTCAGTCAAATATTTTGGCTATTGGCAACTTATATTAACTTCCCCTAGCATTTTAGTTTAGGACTTTATCAGCTCTTTGTTTTTACATTCACTAAAAGATCAGTATCTTGCAGCCTCCTGGCTCTTGCAGTATTCCCTATGGGTTTATTAATCTAGTCAACTACTTGAACAGAGTTAAGATCACCTACTCTTCTTTCTCTAACTAGAGATTTTACAATTACATCATGTTGGTTTATTTCCTTTCCTCAGCTTTGCTTTTTTGCTGATACCACCATTACCTGATTCTGTTTCTATTCTTTTCTTCCCTACTTTGTATCTACTCTCCCTCTCTAATAGACTTTTTCAGTTTCTAGAGTGACTTCATTTGGGATCAGAAAATCCTCCTTCACACACACTAGCTTGGCCAGACCCATGGCACGGTGTGGAGTGCCTTCTGTGCCAAACTTCCTCTGATTAAACTAATGGCTCAGCTCATTCCCAGCTGAGTTTCATCATTAATTAAGCCAGGCATACCCTTCAGGTGCAGCCTTAATTGAGCTCTCCTGCTCCAGTTTACCCTTTTGTCACTGTTTGGGGAATACACCCAATCACAGAAACATAAATTCCATCAAACAAGATCGGAAAGAGCAAAACAACAGTCAAGAGAAGAACCAGGAGAAGATAGAGCCACAAACGCCTAGGGGTGATAGGATTTCAAGAAGAGTATGTCTGACAGCGTTAAAAGCAGCCAATAGGCCAAGAAAGATGGATTAGGTTGCACTAGACCTTGGGTTAACCTAGAGTTTTGAAAAAGTAAAACTTAATCAGGACTGATTTGTATTCATTATACCTGAACTCAAGTAGTTTGTACTTACAAGCTTCAAGCTTCTTAAATTCTGAATCAGTCCTTTTTAAAAAAACAAAACAACCCCCCTCCCCCCCCCCAAAAAAACATCATAAAACAAATCAGATCCAGATTCTCTAACTTGAGCATTTATACTTGTATCCAGTGTTTAATTTGAAATGAAAGATGCTGGGGCTCAAGTCATTTTTTCACTTTCATAACTGATGCAGCAGAGGTGCCAGAGCTATGAATTGCCAAGCCCAGCGGTGCCAGGGTTCAGTCCTGGCAAGCCCTGGCACAAATTAAGCACAGCTTGTATTCAATATAGAGCTCTTTTCAACAGTTCACATTTGACTATATTTGAACTTCTACAGGTGTAGTATCCCTACACTGGATATTAGGTGCTGGGAAGTGGAGCTGTATTCAGAAGACCATCAAAGACTGTGTTTCTCAGAAGAAGGGATATTTAGAATTCACTGTGATGCTTTGTGGTCTTTAATTCCCTCAAAGATTTCCAAGGTTAATGGATTGAATTTAGCAGATATTCAGGAGGCCACGTGCTCAGTTTTTCTGGATGGGATTGTTTTGGTGAGGAATATCCAAGAGAAGTAAAGTTGTTTGGAGTTTGTGCTCAGCTTGCTGCAGCAGGCTGGTTTGAATTTTAAGCCGTCCAAATGTAACTTGAAGTCCCAGGTGCAGTAGTCAGACCTGACTACTGTAATTTCTGTAATTACAGACCTGTAATTTCTGCAGAGTGGGTCCACAAAGCCAAGATAGATACTCCAACACAGATGGTCTAATCTCTGAAAATGGTAACAACAGGGAGAAACTTGTCTCATATCACAGGAGATTTCTTTCTGGTTTTGCTTCAATAGCAGAGCCTATATTGAGTCAGGAAGAAAAGGGAACACGGTATGAATTAATATCAACTTGCCAGAAAATTCTCAAATCATTCAAGACAAGGCTCAAACTTCACTTTTACTATCATAACCAGAACTACACATTTCAGAGGGGTAGCCGAGTTAGTCTGTATCCGTAAAAAGAACGAGGAGTCCTTGTGGCACTTTAGAGCAGGCCTGCACAACTTGTAAAGCAGTGAGGGCCATATTACTCCAAAGAAAACAGCTGAGGGACAAAACCCCCCGGCCCCACTGAAACACCTCCCCCCTCCCCCCAGCGCCGCCCGCCTCACGGAAACATCCCCTCCTTCCCCAGCGCCGAAACAGCTGTGGGCAAAAAAGGAAGGTTTTTTTGGGGGGGTGGGTTTCAGACTTTATTAAGAATTTTTCACCTACTCACTGCCTGCTCGCCTTCCCCCGCCCCCCCCCTCCCGGCCTTCATCCCACCCCTCACCTGCCCGGCCAGCTCGGCTTGCCTGCCCCCACCCCCGTCTCACCTGGTACATGACCCAACCACCAGCCCAAACCACTGTTCCGTCTAAGCTGTGCGTGTGTGCGTGTTCACAGAGATTCTAAACCCCACGCACACGGGAAACACCGCACGCACATTTGTCTTGCGTCCCGACTGCACATCAGTCAGGACTCCCTTTGACCGCTCTAAAAGCACTCAGGACGGGGTGGTGGCTGAGCCCCGTGTCCCGCTGGAGGGGCATGAGGGCTTCGTGCCTGTGTCCCACTTGGCAGGGGGAGGAGGCTGGCAGCGTGCGAGGGCTCCGTGCCCATGTCCCTGTGCCCCCCCACCCCGGACCAGACCAGACCAGATCTGACCCTAAGAGTCAGAGGGACCTGCTGGCTCTTATGGTGTCTGCGTGCTGCTGGCACCTGCAAGCCCCGCTCTGTGGCTCCGGCAGCTCCCATTGCACTTTTCCTGGCCAATGGGAGCCACGGAGCTCGTGCTAGTGGCGGGCACAGCACATGGAGAGTGGAGACCCCCCCCTTGCCGCTGTGACCCTAGGAGCCAGAGACCTCCCAGCAGGGCTGGTGAGTGTGGCCAGGGAAGGGGGCAGGGTGTGATGGTGAGTGTCTGGGAGGTGTGTGAGGGGTGCTGGGCTGTGAGGATGTGGAGGGCACTGGGCAGTGGGGGAGGTTTGTGTGTTTTGGGGTGCTAGGCAGTGGTGGCCTGTTGAGGGCTGCTGGACAGTGGGGGAGATCTGTGTGTGTCAGGGCACTGGGGGTCTGTATGGGGCATTGTTTAGTTGTGGTGGTGGATCTGTGGGGAAGGGCACTGGGAGGGAGGAGAAATCTGTGTGTATTGGGAAACTAGAGAGTGGGGGTTCTGTGTGGGGTGCTGGGCAGCTGTGATGGGGCTGTGGCGGGGGTGTGTGTGCTTGGCAGGGGTGGTGGTGTGCACAGCACTGTGCATTTGTGTCAAATGTGGGTGGTTGTGGGCATAATGGGTTCAGGGGGTGCAGGGCATTTTACTCACTTGGGCGCATTTGCCTCATGGTGCACAAATTTGAACTCTGCTTCAAAAATTTGCACAGACATTTTTTTTGGCGCACACAGCCTGTCAAAAATTAGAGGGACCATTGGCCCAAACCCAAATCCATCACCATGACAAGGCGTCGGTGAGACTGAACTCAACTCCTTTAAAGAGTGATATAACAAGCGCTTTTGTCCCCACTTTAGAAAATTGTATGGGAATGGAAAATCTGGGGATTGGAAAATCTAATTTATTTGAAACAAAATAAAAATGATCAGTATTTTGCAGCTTGGCTGCTTTTTATCAACCAGGCTGATTTGGATACGGAGACAGCTAAATCACCTGATAAAGTGTTCCTTGTACCTTATTGTGAAAAAGCAAATCTAACTTTGTTTTCTACAACTTGCCTGTAACATTATTTCCATGGTTATATGATTGAAACAACACCTGGCTTATGTTCAATGATTATTTCTGTACAGCTATACAATTTATTGCTTTACTTGTCTTTTTTTTTTTAAAGCTCTAAAATAAAATTTTCTAAAGGATTATAATCTGACCTTTAGGTTTCACTAAAACATACAGTATTCATTGCAAATTATGTGTAGGATCCAAAATCTAGAAGCCAAAATTCTGAGGCTAATTCGACCACCTGGAGAAACCTGTGATGGTACAAAGAGAGAATGTGAAAACGATTTTGGTCTCTCATTACCTTCCAAGGGAAGGAATTGACAACAGTAGATTGTTTCCTATTCGTGGAGAACAAGCATCCCCCTCCTACCCTGTCAGTTCATGTTGTGAACTCAGCCTTTCCTCATGTTTATAGCTGCTGCTTCTACTTCTCCTTGTTAGGGCTACGAGAGAGTCCCAGGCCAGCTTCTCAAGATGCTGGATGATGGCTTGGAAATGAGATGGCTGACAAAGCAGCTAAACAGGCTCTAAGAAATGAGAAGGTGAATATTAAGATACCTGTAAGTATATAAGAATTTAAAAGTGTGGTCATGAAGGAGCTTGCAAGGGTGTGGCAAGAACTATGTTCTAAGGAAAGAAAAGGACAAAGGTTCTGTGATGTATACTCACAAACTGAAGATAATGCTGTATTATACTCCATAATCAGGACAGAAAAGTAAAGTAGTCATTTTTAGAGTGTTAACAGGTAATTGTGCCTTAAATTAAATTTATTAAAAAGACATAAAGACAGGCTGTGTAAAGTGTTCAAAACCTCTGATCATGTTCTATGGCACTGCGGGCAATGTTCTATGGAAAGAAAGTTTCTTTGTGGAAAAAATTGAGCCGACTTGGAATCAAAGATTTTTCCCTAAAGGGACTAGTGAGATGTCAAGGAAATGGAATAATGCAAAAAAACCCTTGCTGTGTTTCCTAAAGGATACTAGTCTGAGTGAAAGGATATATTTAAAAATTATGAATGAAAATTCATGAAGAAAGTGGTGGTCATAGCCTCATATGTTGAGGCTGCTGTGCCAAAATACAAAAACAAAGAAGGGTAGTATATGGAGACAGTGTAGGACTCTGTAGGCACTATCCGGCCCTAGGGAGTGGAGACATCAGTAGGGTCAAGGAGGAAGCCCAGGGGAAGAGTTTGTCCTGGGATTCTCTTCTGCACAGAGAAGTCTGGGAGGAGGCCAAGAGAGATACAGCCACTGGAGTGGAGCCAGGCTCTGGTGAGAAACCCTAACAAAAGGGCAAAGACCCTTGAGCAGCGTCCAATCAGGGAATAGAGCAGGGGAAAGTTGAGCTCCCCCTGCTCCCCCACTGGCTACGCTACTGGTCCTCACTGGTGGCTGGTCTCCCTACCTCGGTGGCTCATCTCTCCTCCGTGTTAACCTACATCCTCCCTCTGCCAAGTAGACCTAGGCCCCACCTCCATAGCTCAGGGGGTTAGAGCAGTGGTGTACAGTTGGGGATAGACAGGGCCTCCTCCCACTTCTCGCCTTTATCTGCCCACAGGAAGAGAGTTGGGTGAGTAATTGCTGCTTTCCTCATCACAGCTTGAATCACAATCTGAGCAGGGGACAATCCCCCTCACTCCCCTGTGTGGCTGAGAAAGAGCTGTGACAATCTAGTCCTTAGAAAACATTGCCATGTCCATTAGCAGAAGACAGGAAAAAATTAGTGCAAGTAGCACCTGGATGCTGGTTGGGGGCTGAAAGAGAGGCGGTGCTGGTTGTTCTGTAGTGTCCCTGAACACCTGGTGGGTATAGTGTAGGAACAGAAAACAGAGTGATTGGCAGGTAATGGGTTCTGTCACATATTGTACACATAGCTGCAAAGACACACTGCAAAGACACACTTAAACAAGAAAACTAAAAACTTCAACATTTCTTGAAGAGTTTCAAGTCATAAGCTTTACAAATTTGCTACCTAAGGCCTTGAAATGTTCTTTGCCTGCTGAAGGATATGATAGCTTTGCTGAAAGGCATATCCCCTGTGTTTTAAACTCAATGTCTGGTTCTGCATTAGCTTATTTACTCCTAAAATATCTTACTGTTGTGAACACCAGTCCAGCAGTGGTAGCAGCTGTGGGAGTGTTAGGTCTAGATGACATAGTGGCTAGGGACATAGGAATTACCATACTGGATCAGACCAGTGATCCATCTAGTCTGGCATCTTGTATCTGACCACAGCCAGCACCAGATGTTTCAGAGGAAAAAATTCTGCAATAGGAACATTTCTATTGAAACCCCCCCACCCCACCTCCCGGTGGTTAGAAGTTGGCTTATGAACCAAATCTTGGGGGTTTGTATCTCTTCCAGAGTTCTTGGGGGTTTTTTGTTTTGTTTATATTTGCTATGATAACAGTGGATTTTCTTATCTATATAAATTTCCAATCCTTTCTGACTCCTGCCAAGCCCTTGACAGTGGCTGCTGGCACCGTGTCTGCACTGCTATGATAGCAACACTGCAAAATCTTAGGAAAATGAATCTAGTGTAGACAAGGCCAGAGAACTTGCTGCATTGCTCACTGCAGCTCAGAGATTGGATTGGTCCAGTTTGTGGTGGCTCAATGAGCCAGTTCTTTTGTGTGGTGACTCCAGAATCGGAGCTATCATTTAAAAAAAAAAAATTCTAGCTAGGGCAAGATACCTGGATCTGAGTGTTCTGTACTCCATGCAGGATGTGGGGTAGGGAAAAGGTGACTCTCAGATTAGGGACTTTTCTGGTAGCTGCGGATTGTTGGAACACTGAATTCCACGTCTCTCTCTTCCTGCCTTCAGCCCATTCAGAAATGTCTCCTACACCTGGAGGGGGAAGCAGGACATGCCGAGCAGCCTGGTGCCAGCTTTATGCCACCTATGATCTTCCTTTGTCAGAGCAGCTCTCCAGCCCTGAAAGTTTCTCTGATTAGAAATGTATTAGAATTGTAAAGCGAATGTCCTTTGGCTGCGTTTGCATCATTTCTGCATTCACTTTCTGCGGATGAGTTCACTGCCAGTAGTGTTACCCAAAACCAGCATGTCTGAAATGAATATAATTGCAGGATGTTTGTGCTGAGTGAATTTTGAGCTCATAATCATGAGTGTTCATAGTGGAAGTTTGTTTCTATGAATTATGTTAATCTACGCAGGGAACAGAAGCATACTATATGAGCTGTGTGTCCAAGCAAAACAGCTAGGATTTAGAATATTATGAACACTGGCACCAAACTGCTCGCAAAAGATCTGATGGAAAGCCCAATGAAGTCAGAGAGTGTCTGTTTCAAAACACTGAGGTCAATGGAAAGATACAGGCAAGCTAAAAAGCAAAAACTCTTCACAAACTATTTTTGCAAATAATTGTGCTTTAATGAATACATTTGAGGAAATTACAATCATCATTATTTATTTTATTATGGAGCCTAGAGATCCCAATATAGATTGGGTTCCCATTGTGCTAAGTGCTGTACAAATACATTGCAAGAGACTCTCCCTGCCTTAACAATCTTAAAATCTAACTTGTCAGGACAAACAAAATGTGGCAAGGGTTACAGAGGCACAGAAAGGTGGTGACTTGCCCACAGTCGCACAGCAGGTCAGTGGCATAACAAAGATTAGAATCTAGGTCCCCTCATATCCATTAGACCACAATGATCATGTACCAGGTTGTGGCTGGAAAGTGAGGCAAAAATCATTAGATAAATTCTTTGTTCTGCATTATTCGTGTAGATTTACTTACACTGAAGACAGTGATTCCTCACAGGGGATTTTAGGAGACGACATTCTCACAGTTACATGTCTGGTGTTTGTTTTTTTCTCTCTTACAATTCTTTCTAGTTTGGTTAACTGTTACTTCACTGTTATTTGGAGTGGCATTTTGGATGGCTATTTTTAGTACATTCCTGTTAGGGTATGCAAGTAGTAAGATATCAAAGTGAATAGTTGTTGCTCCTGAAGTATCTGGATCTGTCTGGACACCACACAGCAGTTCAGCTCTGGCGGCAAAGACTGCTGGTCAGCCATTCCTCTTATGCATTGTCTGTTAGATAACGCAGAGGGTCACTTCTGAAACTGTAACTAGAAAAAGGAGAGTGACAGTTTTAGAGGTGCCCCTCTGGACTATCTAATAGACAACACATAGGAAGAAAGGGTGACCAGTAGTATTTCCAGCCTGAGCTGGCTCAACAAAAATATTGATCTGAGTTAAATATTCTCCTCCATCCTTACCTCACGGCATCATGCAGCAATACGGGTTGAGAACAGTTCCTGATGTTATATTATGTGATTCTAAGATTCCTCCACACGCTCCCATATTGCACATCATACAAATCTACTATTACATTCAGCAAATTAAGCCACTTTAATGGTCAGGGGCCCAATCCTTAAAATTTGATTCAAGCGTTCTTTCCTTTTCTACCTACTTTCTTTCTTTTCCACATAATCTCTCATAGCTCTCTGGTTTGAAACACTTTTTTTAATTCTCAGGTATCATGTATATGGGTGGCTTAGAAATGAAAACAAATGAAAAACAAAAATATTTTGTAGGATTTCTTTTGTACATACCATCATGAATACACATGCAACCATATAATGAAAATATACTTCTGTGATTTAGATTTTAGGCCAGATTCTTAGCTTGGTTACACAGTGTAAATCTAGAGTAACTTTGGTGACTTCAGTTTATATTGAATTGAAATGAGAGCAGAATTTAGTCCTATCATCTATCTTATACCATTTCTCATCAATGTATGTTAAAAGCTCTAATGGGGCTGTGAGGAGCCATGTTGACCTGCTGGGAGAACCAAGAGATATTTGGAAACCATACTTATTGTGCTGACCAATACTGTCTCACTGTTTCTTTGGGCACCACCTATTTGTATCCTTCTGTTGTCTCTTGTCTTATACTTCGATTGTATTCCTGGGCTCCGGGAATATCCCTAGGCACTACAGTAATACAAAGAGTAAATAATATTTGTGCTTCAAAGATCAATTCTCTATCTGGGACCTGTCTATCCAGAACCTTTTAAAAGTACTTAATTCACTCTCTGTACAAATAGGAGAAAGAAATGTCTCTGCTGGAATTGCCTGGGTTTCTAATGTTTGGCTGTCCTCATTAGAAGGGCATAGAAGCAGTTGCTCTTTGGAAGCTCTAGACCTGAGAGCACTAAAAATACATTTGCAGTACATGTTGGTAGGTGGACAACTTAATAAGCATTCACGTTTGGGCCTGGGATCTGGACGTCTGCTTCTGACAGTATTTATGCCTATTCCCATCTATCTGGCTTCAATAAAAGCTGTTCCTCAGTAGTATATGTGAGTGTGTGTGTGTGAATGAGAGCGAGTGAACTTTTGACATGGATTATTTATTTATATAGCTCATCAAAGATGTAGTGCTTTTATTCAGCCTGAGAAAGACTCATCATTAATCTTCTTTTAGACAGCCAGTGATTATCTTCTTAACTTTTGCTTTTTCTAACTGTCTTTTAGATAAAACTGAATGCTCAGATATTTCTAAAGTTTCCAATGAAAAGAAATTAAATTGAAAGCCCTCATATACTCTGGAAGGAATACATTAGGATGCATAACTAGGATCCTCATCAACTGTTTGCAACATTGCTATTCAACACTGAAATTCTTTGTTTGCTTGTCAAGTACTATAGTATTTTTTGCACTGCAAGGCCTTGGTCCTCATCTTCAAGACCATTAACAGGCCAGGACACAGCTACATCAGTGACCCTATATCCATCCTCCTCTGGGACAAGGTCTCTCACCAAGCCTTTTACCAGAGCTGGAAAAAAATGGTTCCCAGTTGCAGGGACTTGGCTGTGGAACAAAGGGAGATAAGAGCAATCCAGTCTGCCCATTTTCAGGGTGCAGGTAACCCCTCTTTTTAGCAGACTCTCCATATAATAACCAGCTCAATGAAGGAGTATAAAAGGAGGGGGATTATATGTGCAGACACACAAACAATTCATAGCCTTACGAGAGAAGGGCAGGAGCCCCAGGAAGTCTACTAGGGACTTCACTGTTCAGATCTAATTTACATGGGGAAAATGCTTACACAGCATGGTGACAGGGTTTTCTGTCACACCCAACATACCCAAGGGATTTTCAAAAGTAAAGCATACATTTGATTATTCACATCAGGCTGAAGCATGGGTCTGACCCAGTGCATCATTTTCAGATGAGAGTGAGTTAATGACATATGCCAATTCCATATCTGCACATCCAACCCTGTGTTCAACTGGTGGGAAGGCTGTTTTGAGAATGTCCGTGCCTGCTCCTGGGTTGGTTGACTCATTAGAGATGGTCCAGAAGTAGGTGGCATATGGGAGCACACTGCCTTCCTCTTAAATCTGGTGAAACCATGTTGTAAGGGCCTTTATGTGCCAACGGTCTCGGACTCAGTCAAGCCTAGTTACTAAGGAGGCACACTATAACAGGGATCAGCTGATTCCCTATAGAGAGCAGCAGGAAGAAGAAAAAGGGTACAATAGGATACCTATTTGTTGATCAGAATTCTTCCTCTATGCCAGTGCTGAGTGCTCTTAAGGCCTCTTTAGTAGAACTGGTTGAGAACTGGAATTTCAATTTCATTGGAAATTCTGACATTTCCAATAAAATCCTCAAACAAACAAAAAACCCGGTCCAAATCTAGGGGGAAAAACACAAATTTTCCATGATAAGAAAATTCTGTAAAATTTTGCTTTGTAACTATTGAAATATTTTGTTTAGACTTTAATACTTAATATTTTAATCAAATATGAAATATATACATAATTTTAAAAATATAATATAAATGTTTAAATGAATCAACACAATAAAGTCAAAATGAAATGTTTTAACTTTTTCTCATGTGAAAGTTTTGTTGAAATTGACAAGTTTCTACAAAGTGTTTCGAGTTTAACAAAATTGCATTTTTTGGACAGAAAACTGTTCTGTCATTTTTTTTTTGACAAGCTCTACTCAGTCAGCAAGAGACACTGCTCTAGCATGCTCTATTTCTGTAAATATACCAAACAAATTTGTAATGCTATCCACACTGGCACATTTCCATAGACTACAGAATGCAGTGTTATCACTGAGATAAGATTATGTCCCCCCGATGATGGAACAAAACATTTCACTGCATGTGCTTTGAACAAGAAGGTAACACATGCAAACGGAATAAAGAGAGATTAATATCCTTAAACACACAATGGCTGATCCTCAGATGGCAAAACTGTCAGAGCTCCAGAACCGTAATGAAAGATTAAATAGTTGTACAAACGCATACTATATATAGGCAATCATCTTCAAAAATCTTGGCCTAAGTACATTTCAGAAGTGACAACGTGATAAAATACCACAGACATCACTTTTGAAATTTTCTTAGTCCTAGATTTTAAAAAATGAATGCCCAAAGTTGGGTTCCTAAATAGCACAGAACATCCAACGGGTCTCATTGACATTTGAAAAACAAAAGAGGCACACCTTTCAGTAGATTAGTAACATGAATTCTTTGAAAACCTTTTCTCGTCAATGGCACCTGCTGGAGTTGTTTGCGAATAGAGCTGGTTGCATTATTCTTTTTTCCTGTTCCTGAATTGTTCAGATAATGTTTGATTTAAAAAAAAAAGTATTTATTTATAAATATTTGCTGAATGCTTTATGCAAACACATTTCAGGCAGCTTTTTTGTGTGTGAACTGTTCACTTCAACCATTCATTATTTGCTATTCATAATTGGTGATGACTGGTCACCTAAGTCACATGGTATTGTTTTTGTTCCCCAATTAGATGATTGAAATGTTTTAAATAGAAGAATAGTAATGATGACTGAAAATAACTAAGAAGCCATTTCTATTATGAATTTTCAGACAATAATTTCTGCTAAAAATCCAGATGCGCCTGCAGTTAATGAACACTTTCATGAGTAAACTGATGGCCATTTGAATGCTTCTGAACAGTAAACAGTAAGGCCCTATGATGAAGCAGAGAAACTGCCAGCCAGCACAGCAAGAATTAGAGAGCCTTTGGACCCAGTTAACCTCATCCCATTATATGTGCGTCCAATGCCAGGCCTGGAGGGGGGAGAAAAGGAGGGAGCCTGGCCATAGGTGCCTGCGCCCCCGGCCCTGCCCCAACTCCACCCCCAGCCTCACCCCTTCCCCAAATCCCCACCCCCACCCCTGCCTCCTCCCCCAGGCGCGCTGCATCCCCCACCACTGGCTTGCAAGCCTGCGAGGGTGGGGGAGAAGCAGCAGAGCACCCACTGGGCCAGGCAGCTCCCCGCCAGCCCCCCTGTGCTTAGCTCACCTCTCCGCCTTGGCCTTTCCGCCTCCCGAGGCTCTGCCTGATGCCAAGCTAAAGCCACTTTTCCTGGCTCCAGCTGGTTGGCGGCACGCCTGGGGCAGCGCCTTGGGGAAGTGGTATGGGGAGGAGGCGGAGAGCCTGGCTCAAGTCAGGGCTGAATGTTAGGGAGACAGCTAGCTCCTGCCTCTTCATCTGGTAGGAAGGGTCACTAGCCTGCCAGCTAAAGCAGCCACCAGGGAATAAGTATTGTCTCCTCAGCCAAGAGAGACACCGGCAACTGAGGTAACTGGGTGACTGAAGCACAGAGACGCTGTGGGGCTCAGCCTCCCAAAACGTACAGCTGCCCTGTCCGAAGGAGCCTGGGACTGTGGCAAGGTGCCACCCAAGTTTCAGGAGAGGGCGCTACTGAAGGCAAGCCATGCCCAAAACTGAAGAGAGGGTGGCAGGAAGTAGCCCTGGGCAGCGGATTTAGACTCCCTGCTTGGAGGAGCCCCCTGTTCAGGGGATGACTCACACGGGTCCCTAGGCTGGGATTTGGTGGAGAGGGAAGACCCGGGTTCCCATACTCCACCACCTAAAAGACTGAGGCACCTCCATCAGGGAAGCAAAGGGCTGGAGATCAGGTGTGCCTACCGCTGGCTGCCTGACCCTCCAAGCACTCTGTTAGAGACCCTCTAAATAGCGGTGCAATTAATTTGCCACATTTGCAAACTATTAGTGCATCACTTTTGGAATTATTTGGGAAACTATTTCAGTCTAACACATTCCCTTTTGTGCTTGTATCTGTGCTAGAACAGGGCTCTGAAGCTGGACAATTGTGTTAAATGATTGCCATGTTCAAATGAGATTTTTCTCCCCAGGG
Source organism: Chelydra serpentina (assembly GCA_037349315.1). Lineage (NCBI taxonomy): Eukaryota > Metazoa > Chordata > Testudines > Chelydridae > Chelydra > Chelydra serpentina. The sequence goes on from JBAIAC010000018.1 coordinate 8,879,004, forward strand.
AAATTAACTTCTGTTCATTTGCTTTCTATTCACAGCTTTTTCCAAATGTGAAATATAATTCAACTAAAATGTTGCTTTGATTGATACACAGTGCTTCATTTTTATGCTGTTTGTTCAAAGGGAAATGAACAAGAGGTGTCAACTGTTCTCTTTTTGTAATTAAAAAGAGTGGTGCTGATCACAAATTAGTGTACTGCATAGTAATTCAGCTTTTGTGACCTTGAATATCAATGACTTGGTTTTACAAATACCAAAAAAAAAAAAGGTTTTTCTTTTTTACTTAATCTTGTTTAGTCTTTTGGGGCTAGACATTCAAAAGGCAGTGCCACTTTTATGTAACTTTTGCCCCATATTTGTATGCCTATATGTATTTGTAAGTTGCACAAGGATACTAGAGAATGCTAATCAATTGCACAACAAGCTCAAGACACTTCAAAATTGGACAGGGAGCTATAAATCTAAGCCTGCAAATAACATCTTTAAAGATTGCATAGCTTCCTCTAAATCTTTCCATATATACCCTACCTAACAGGTCTCTTTCTCTCTTCTGTCCTATCTGTTTTTATGAGGAGAGTCAAAAAGAAGCCATGGAAAATCATACAAGTTATTTTTGCAGGAAGTGTGACTGACAGTTAAGTAGACCAGTAAAACAGAACCTAAAAGAAATAGATTTAATATTTAAAAGTGTATATCAGTAAGACACCAGCACAAAAAGGGACAATTTTATTACTCTTAAAAAAAATGTTTTTCAATTCATGTTTCGTATGTCTCCATGTCCTTTCACAACAGATAGCGCTCTGCTCACTTTGTGCACACTGCACACCCAAACGCAATGGAAGTGAATTTGGGTCTGGAACATGCAAACCCTGCATGGCATAGTTCCTAAAGATGTCAACATGATCTTTTCCCTGTGCAAGCACTAACGTAATGAAATTAGAGCCGGTGAATTCTTTTGGCAAAAACATTTTGCAGACTTGGTATCACCAAAATGTTTCACAAATTTGTTTTGGTTTTGCAAAATTGTTTGTGTGTGTTTGGGGTGTGTGTGTGTCCAGAATCCAGAAGTCAGTGTTTTGTTTTGGTATTTTCAGAATGAACCATTTTGATTTTTCAGTTTAAAATGACTTTTCAATTTGAAACGTCCTTAAATTTTATTTTTAAATATTAGAGCACTTATAGTTTTTGATCTAAACAAAACACTTTGGTCAACCCAAAACTACTCTTTTAAAATACTTTTTGATACATCAAAAATTTAGAAAAAACCTGTTTTGGGTTCAACCCAAAACATTTTTTCAGAATTACCAGAGGAACCAAAAAGCTATTTGCACAACTCTAAAGGTGATGCATAGAATGGTATAAGCCAGGGGTAGGCAACCTATGGCATGCGTGCCAAAGGCGGCACGCGAGCTGATTTTCAGTGGCACTCACACGGTCTGAGTCCTGGCCACCGGTCCAGGGGGCTCTGCATTTTAATTTAATTTTAAATGAAGCTTCTTAAACATTTTAAAAACGTTATTTACTTTATATACAACAATAGTTTAGTTATATATTACAGACTTATAGAAAGAGACCTTCTAAAACGTTAAAATGTATTACTGGCATGCGAAACCTTAAATTAGACTGAATAAATGGAGACTCGGCACACCACTTCTGAAAGGTTGCCGACCCCTGGTATAAGCAATCTTCCTCCAGATTTTTAAATCTTATTTCAAATTATTTTTTAAGAATATGGTCATTGATTATTTCTCAACAAGCTTAGCCTCTCTTCCGTTTGTTTATTATTCTATCAAAGAATTGCACTTAATTAAAACTGCACTTAATTAGAGTACTTTAGTTTATGTTGTATGCCTATTAGCCCCTCAGAAAACAAGCATAGTAATAATATCTATAAATAGGACAAATGTTCTTCAGTTACCAGTCATATATTTTTCAGGCAGCTAAACTGGAGTCTATGGCTTTTAAGCCACGGAGCACTTTAAGGAAAAAGTAAACCAACGAGGTTAAGCTACCAGTGGCTTAGCTGAGAGAGCAATACTTTATCATCCATTAAAAAAAAAAATGGAGATATGCCAATCTCCTAGAACTGGAATGATCTTGAAAGGTCATCAAGTCCAGTCCCCTGCCTTCACTAGCAGGACCAAGTACTGTCCCCTGACAGATTTTTGCCCCAGATCCCTAAGTGGCCCCCTCAAGGATTGAACTCACAACCATGGTTTTAGCAGGTCAATGCTCAAACCACTGAGCTATTCCTCCCCGCCCAACAACAGAATCCTAGAAGGGGAAAAAAGCAGAAGTTAATCATCTTAAAAGTGCAAAATTATATCCATGGAAACTAATTACTTTTATTATCCCAGCAAGGGGAATTAATGATGAGGTAGAAATCAGATTTCTATAGCTTAAAGGGCAAAGCACAGAGAAAAATGAACTTTACAGTTTTGAAAACTGAAGGTGAACAGTAATTTGCAGGTGAATGGTGTGCTGAGTCATACTGGGAACTTTTGCTCCAAATACTTGTTTGAATTTGAAATGCAATGGTGTCAGTGGGAGTTTTGCTTGAGTAAAGACTGAAGAAAGGTGGCAGGATTTTGCTGTAACTGAATGTGTGCCTTTACAATTATTTATATCTGATACTAGAGAGCTTTTTAATCTATCAGACAAAGGTATAACAAGATCCAATGGCTGGATGTTGAATTTCGGCTATGTCTACACTATAATCTTAAATCGACCTATGTTAGGTCGACTTACAGCCACCACATGAATTTCTGTGGTGGCTGATGTCCACCCTACCCTCCGTCTACTGGTGGTGCGGGTCCTCACCAGAAGCACTTCCACTGACTGAAGAGGGGCAGTGTAGGGGACTGAGAGCCATGGCTCTCAGCTCTGCACAGCTCCCCACTGGGAGCCCAGCTGCTCCGCAGGGCTTCTTGCCTCCATGCTACCAGCTGGGACCAGGGGAGGGAAGCTGCCCAGGGTTTCTTGCCTCTGGCAGGGAAATCCATGCCCTGGAGTCTGATCAGCTGCTGTGCTCCCAGCACGGAGCTGGGACACTGGGCAGCAGCCCAAGCCAGGAGCCTGAGTGGCAGCTCAGCTTGGAGCGGAGACCTGGCAACGGCTTGGCTGGGGAGCCTGTAGCCGGCTTTCGTGTTGGCAAGAATGACCACCAACAGCCAATGTAAGAAACACAATGTCTACACAGACACTATGTCACCCTAACTACACAGACATAAGCCCTAGCACCTCTCATCAAGGTGGTTTTATTATGTCGCCATAGCAGGGGAGTTACATTGGCGGGAGGAGCATTGCAGTGTGCACACCTCCACTGTTTTGTTGACGAAAGCTCCCTTTTGTTGACAAAACTATGTAGTGTAGACAAGGCCTTAGAAAAATTCAAAGTAGAAATAAGACATGCATTTTCAAAAGTGACTATCATTAACCATTGAACAGCATATGAAGAGATGTGCTACATTCTCTGTGCCTTGGAGATTTTAAAGCACGTTTGGGTATCTTTCTAAAAGATGTGGTCTAGTTCAAAGCAAGATATTGGGCCCGATGTTGAAATTAGTTTGGTGAAATTCTATGGCCTGTGTTATACAGGAGGTCAGGGTAGATTATCAAAATGGTCCCTTTGGTTTTAAAGACCGATAAATATAGACGTATTACTGGGAGGTGGTGTCTGTCCCACACTAGCCCATACAGGGTAATAGAGCCCTAGGGAGGCTTCACAGGAGGCAGCCAATTATAAAGAGGCTGTCAGGAGCAGCCAATCAGGGCTGGGGAGGCCCATATAAGAAGGACTGTAGGGCAGAGCAACTTCAATTGCTCCTTGGAGCTCGAGGATGGAGGACTGGCTGCCTTGCAGGAGGAAATAAAGCTAGCACCTTGGACAGAGCAGTGCTGGGCTGGGATCAGGGGAGTCCGAGTGTGCTCCTGGCTGACTGCTAAGACTGGCATGCTGAGGCCCTGAGATAAGGACGGAGAAGGTGCTGGTGCTGTGGGGAAGTGGCCCAGGGAAGTAGACTGAGAGATTGGAGGGGATGTAGCATGTGGATGCCATCTACAGGGTCCCTGGGCTTGGACCCGGAGAAGTGAGTGGGCCTGGGTCCCCTCTCACTCGCCACTGAGGAAGTGGCTGGACCATCAGACGGCAGTAGTGTGGTAGTGACGGCAGGTGAGACACCACCGGGAGTTGGTGTACAGACCTGTGGAGCTGATTTTTCAAGAAGACCAGCAGGAGGTGCTAGCGTGGTGAGTCGCACCCTGTCACAATTACAAATGCATATATTTAAAAAAACAAACTGAAGTTGTTTTTACCTGCCAAAATCTGAGGTCAGAGTTCTCTTTTTTTCAGTCCTTGGACTAGGGCCCTGGCAGCTAAGAAAGAAGAAACAAATCTCTAGTATTTAGTGTTCAAATGTTTGTATGGTGTCCCAAATCCTCAGCCATGGCTCTGTCCTCCTTTTCCCCTCCACTTACTTATGGGTAGAGAGGGGAGCATCAGGCATAGAATTCCTGTTCTCTCCAGCATGCTCAGAGGTGAAGTCTGGAACCCTGAATGCTGCCATTGATTGGGGTGGGAAGGGGCTGGCCCTTACTCCTTTTTACTCCATTTGGGAAAGAGACAAGCTATCCTAGTTATTTTATCAGAGGGATACTGGGACAGATTGTGACTATTAGGCACTGGCCTGTGCTGGGATTGGTGCAGAGCAGCACCTCCCCATGGTGTACCAAGGGATTACACCCACAGTTACACCCCTTAGGACTGCACATCATGCCATTTCCGTTTCATTCAGCCAATTATGTTGGCGGGTGCAGAGTGGGGCGAGGACACTGGCCCCTACCTCCTTGCCCCATTTGGGGTGGCTAGTGCCTATGAGGATGTTGTCAGGGAGCGTTATCTATCTTCAGTACCTGCAACTGGACACAACCCCTATGCCCAGAGAATGTTTTCAGAAGGAGGGATAATGATATTTCTTTTCCCATGCACGTTTGTGATGGCTGCTCTCTTGGTTGACACACTGGGCACCTCCAGACATAAAATCACAAGTTGCTACAGCTTAAGCTAAAGAGTCAAGGTGTGATGGGGCACCTGCCTCACACTGTGCTCTAAGGGGTTAATAGAACCCTAGGGAGGCTGCGCAGGAGGCAGCCAATCAGAGAAGGGCTGAAGGGAGCAGCCAATCAGGGCCAAGCAGGCCCATATAAAAAAGGAGCTGCAGGGCAGAAGAAGGCAGTTCTTTGCTGGGACCCCAGGGAGGAAGGACTGTGCCTCTGGAGGGCTGAGAGAACTGCCAGCACCCTGGGCAGAGCAGTGCTTCTAGCAGGGACCGGGGGAGCAAGAGACAGCTCCTGGCTGGCTGCTGGGGTTTGCAGGCTGAGGCTCTTAGGCTGGGGCCACAAGGAAGTGGCCAGACAATTCGCTGCAGTAACCACTAAGGGAAGTGGCTGAATAGCAGACTGCAGGTCCCCTGGAAGGGGGAGCACAGTGTGTGGCATGGCCGGAGGGCTGTGTGGCTGAAGAAGACGCCATGGTCCTTGGAGAGATGTGGGTCCTAGAGCAATAGTGAGGGCAGTGAGGCATCACCTGAACAGTGTGCACTAACATGCAGAATTAATTCCCATGATAGCTGGCAGGAGGTGCCAGAGTGGTGAGTGAACCCGTTACACAAGGCTTCATAGCTAGGGGCTGTAACAACTCCTCCTCGGTGGATCATCAGACATTCACCAGTGGGTTACATATTCACTCAGGGACTGGTCTGACCCAGAATAAATAGATTTGAGCGTTATTAGCAACTAATTAAGTCAGGATAACTCCAGACAGACACAGTGTAGGCAGATATAACACAGCTCTGAGAATGTGCCTTAATCTTGACAATAGCACAAAGCGGAGTGGGAGAGTAGCCATCAAGGAATTACCTGTCAACCGGCTGCAATTTACTAAATCTATCCTGTAATAATGCAGTTTCTTGTTAGTGTAACCACCCCTTCATCTTAACAAGGAATTCTGGTTAGTTTGTTCTGAGTTAAAATATTTTTTCTTCTTCTTAAAGCTGTTACTTCCTTTACTCCATTAATTAGCTTTTAATATGCAGAAACCCCAGCTTTTCACACTTGTTCAATTTACCACAAGAAGCTATCAATCTTTATTTATTAACTCAGGGTTGAGCACCAGTTAGGCTTATCTTCTTGTTATACTGGTTCCTTTACCGTCAAAGACCGCCCCGGGCATGGCCGTGGAAGCTGATGTTCAGGATCGAGTGTTCAGGAAGTCTGGTTGTCCCAATGGAGATGAAAGCTAAAGCCTCCTGAACTACACTGAGATAATATGTCCACAGTGGGAAAGATTGGTGCCTAAATTCAACTAAGGCTTTCAACAAAGACTCTTCACTAATGGTTAGGTTGAGCTTTTAGATTCAGCTCTGAATATGGGGTGATCTATAGCTACACTACCCCAGTAGCAGCTCTGAGAAGGAAATCATAGAATATCAGGGTTGGAAGGGACCTTAGAAGGTCATCTAGTCCAACCCCCTGCTCAAAGCAGGACCAAGCCCCAATTTTTGCCCCATATCCCTAAATGGCCCCCTCAAGGATTGAACTCACAACCCTGGGTTTAGCAGGCCAATGCTCAAGCCACTGAGCTATCCCTCCTCCCCGATATGCCCCTGAAAACCAGGATTCCTCTCTTTCCTTTGTGCTGTAGGGGAAGGTAAGAGATTACACCACTTTCCAGGATGTGGCTACTTTGTTTTCTAGTGCAAGCCAGCTCTGCCTTTCCTTGTCCCCTCTCCACCCACTTGGTTATGGGGGAAAGAGAGTATCTGGAACACAGGCTGAACACAGAATCTGAGATGGTCCTACATGGCAGCGCATGTGGTGGGAGGCAGGGGCCTTACTTGTGTATTTGTACTGGGACAAGCGGTGTATAAACTTCCAGTGAGAGGAGTTGAGTAACAGTTGGCATATAATTTAGTGGAGATGTTATTTCATTGTTGTTGAAAATATTTGTTCAAAAACTGCTAATGGAAAACTCAGGCCTGTGCCAACCAGAGCTTTTGTTTTGCTAGACATTTAGCTGTGTAATCTATCACTCCCTCTGTAGCTTGACAGAGTCAAGGGACTTCATTTCAAAGCATGTGCCACACAACTACTATTGTGACATTTCACCTAATCAATGATTGCTTCTAGTTACTGCGTGGGATGACTAACATCAACCCCAAAAAATAGCCTTGAAAATGTGTTTAATTTGCTGAATAAAGAAACATCATTTGTAACAGTAACCTTGGGGAAAAATGATGCAAAGCTCCTCCCTGACCCCCTTTTCTTAATATGCCCTCTCACTATTATGATTAAATTTAAGTAGAGGTTACTTTCCATCAGATCAAGTCCAAAAATAATTTCCTATGTACTTTTCTTTGAGTTATTGGTTTTAACTCTCTTTCCTTGTAAAACATCTTCTTAGAAGAAAGAGAGATTTAACTGCGTTACTAAAAAACCACTTGCTGGGATTTTAATGTTTCAGTCATTCAGACAAGACAATCTATGGAGGTGATAGCTTTTTATCACACCATTGAGACAATGAGGCAAATGCTTCAGCTGAATTACACCGGCGATTTTTGTCACGCAGTGTTACACATATCAAGCAAGTCAACACCATCCGTTCCAAATGCTGGTTCGCTCCTTCACTCTCTGAAGGGAAATGTAATGAATAGGCTAGATGGCTCATTGTCCGTATCCTTGAGACATGGGCCCCACATTTGGTTGGGGCTCAGACTCAGTAGTGAGGCTGAGCATCAGGCAGATATTTGATCCCTGGCAGTTCTGTTTGAGGGTTGGCTGGGTGATAACATGGAGCCAAATCCTGAGTCCAGCACCCTTGCTAAGAAGCCCGGTCAAGTGGTAGGTATATGTGTACTGGGGACATAGAGAGAGATCCTCCGTGTTCTGTGACAATGGCAAAGCATCACAGATATTCTTGTTTGTTGAAAAAGGGGTCTTGTGCAAAATAATTTTCAATTACATTTTATACAAAATCAAAACCTTTTGGGAAAAACCCAGCAACATTTGCTATTTTTGAAATTTTTAAATTTGAAATTGTGGCCAAATGCTCACCCCAGAAATAGACGGGAGCATCAATGTAGCAGCAGATCCTCCTACCACACCTGCATCCTGCTGCTGTGCATGGTGTTCCCATGGAACTGGGCATTGAATCCTCCCTTAAATCCTGCCCCACCCCTTTGCTTCTGTGCTTCTTTCTTCATTTCTTTCATGGTTCTTTCTCACTTGCTTCTTTCCCTGGACTCCCTTTCCCCCTTTTGATTTCTCCTTCTAGTCTCTCAGCCCCAGGCTCATTCTCCTTTACACTCATTCAAGATTACCTTGGTCTGTGGGATTTGGAATATTCATATGCTCTTATTAATCCTACCTAGCTGGAGGGATCAGACACCAGCTCTTAGCACTTATACAGTGATGAATATTTTTCTATGAAAATTTTCATTTCCAAAAATGTAGTTTAGTCTCTTCTCCCCCACCCCACACTTTCTCTCACCTTTAACCCTTAATAATAACCCTCAAACTAGGCCTGGCAAGCCAGGGAGGAAGACATACCTTGGAAGCTCTCCAGGAGGACCAGAGCTAAGCCTGCAGTGAGCGAGTGAGCCACAACACCAGTGGTTGGGACAAGGGCCGGAAGCCCAGAAGGTGACGTTCCCCAGAGATGGGCAGTGGCTGAACGGGATATGGACTGGAGTAGGAAGTGGTCCAGGGAAGCTGACTGGAGGCTGACACCGTATGGAGACAGATGAACAGCCGAACCAGCCTCACAAGGCCCTGAGTCAGAAGCTGGTGGAGTAGGGTGGGCCTGGGTTTCCCTACTCCGTCCAAACTGTAGCCATTGAACAGGACGGCTGCCATATTGGACTGTGCCCACCAGGCAGGAAGCCCTGCAGCATCCCGATCACAAAGCTGGTATGTTGGAGTTCTCAGAGGATGAAGGATGCATCCGCATATGAAATTTTCTGACTCTTGTAATGTCACATCAACTGTGCCTCAGAATGGCTTGGCAAACCAACTGGGCAAGTTGTTCATCTTGGATTGAGAATGGTCTGTCAACACGATGATACTAAAGTCAATATTTCAAATAGGATGAATCCCTTTTGTGGACTTATTTGCAACCTGTCAGAACAGGAAATGCTGCCTTTTCTGTTCGGGGCAGGCCACAGCCCCGAGAACATCTCACATGCATTTCTATGTCCCAGGGACAAGGGCCTACTTTATGCCTCTCCTCTGGTTCTGCACCTGAACCTTCAGTTGTTACACCTCATGGCCTGGTCCTGCAGTGGCTAAACCTAGTGAAGGGACACTGTTTGTTTGGAAGCAGTCCAGAAAGGCCTACTTACTAAAGGAACTAATCCATAAGGGCTAGTCACCTTAGTAAGTGGAAGTATTCCCTATCTGAGCAGCTAGCTATGGTATATTTCCTATGCAATCTAAGATTCAAAAGATTTTGGACTATTACTATCAATGTGCACCTGGTTGCAATTTTAGTGTTTTATTCTCATGTTATGGGTAGGATGGTATTCTCTAACCCTATGACCACCAGGTTCCTTAAAGGCCTAGAAAGACTTCACATTTATCAGAAATCCTACTCCTCAGTGGGATTTGAACTTAGTTTTATCAGCCTTTATGGATCCCCCTTTCAAACCATTAGCCACCTGTTGGTTGCTTCACCTTTCAGCAAAGATGGCCTCTCTAATAGCTATCACTTCAGCAAGAAGAGTAGGGGAACTATCTGCTCTAGTTACAGATCCTCCATCCACCTTTTTTTCTAAGGACAAAGTGCAGCTTAGGCAGCACCCTAAGTTTCTCTTCAAAATAGTATCTGATTTCCACCTCAGCCAATCTATCTATATACTGGTCTTCTTTCCAAAACCACATAATCATAAAGATATCCAAAAGCTCCATGCTTTGGATGTCCACTGAGCATTAGTTTTTTATCTGGAAAGAACAAAGCCTTGTTGGATCTCTTCCCGCTGTTCGTCTCCTGCATGGAACAAATGAGAGGACATTCTGTAACAACATCATAACTTTCCAAGTAGATCACCAGCTGTATTGTCATGTACTACAAAACCAAGGGTATTAAACAAGAGCACACTCAGCCTCTGTAGCATATGTGGGTAACGTCCCTATCATGGACATCCGCAGAACAACATGGTCTTCAGTCCACACCTTTCCTAGACATGAATGAGGAAACTAGTCTGCCCCTATATTAACTATTTACCTAACATTGTCTCCATTCATAGAATCACAAAAATGTAGGACTGGAAGGGACCTCAGTTGGTCATCTAGTCCAGTCCCCTGCACTGACGCAGGACTAAGTAGTATCTAGACTATCCCTGACAGGTGTTTGTCTAACCTGCTCTTAAAAACCTCCAATGACGGAGATTCCACAACTTCCCTAAGTAATTTGTTCCAGTGTTTAACTACCCTGATAGTTAGTAAGTTTTTCCTAACGTCTAACCTCAAACTCCCTTGCTTCAATTTAAGCCCATTACTTCTTGTCCTGTCCTCAGGGGGTAAGGAGACAAATTTATTGCCCTACTCTTTATAACAAACGTTTACGTACTTAAAAGACTATCATGTCCCCTCTCAGTGTTCTCTTCTCCAAACTAAACAAACCCATTTTTTTCAACTTTTCCTGTGTGTCATGTTTTCTAGATCTTTAATCATTTTTTGTTGCTCTCCTCTGGACTTTGTCCAATATGTCCACTTCTTTCCCAAAGTGTGGTGCCCAGAACAGTACACAGTGCTCCAGTTGAGCACTTTATCAGTGCTGAGTAGAGTGGAAGAATTATTATTTGTGTTCTGCTAATACATCCCAAAATGATGTCTTTTTTTTTTTTTGCAACAGTTTTACATTGTTGACTCACTTAGTTTGTGATCCACTATAACTCCCAAATTATTTTTCTGTAGTATTCCTTCCAAGGCAGTCATTTCCCATTTTGTACTTGTGCAATTGATTATTCCTTCCTAAGTGGAGTATTTTGCATTTGTCCTTTATTGAAATGTATCCTATTTATTTCAGACCATTTCTCTGGTTTGTCGTGATCATTTTAAATTTTAATCCTGTCCTCCTAAGCACTTGCAACCCCTCCCAGCTTGGTATCACCCACAAAATGTATGTGTGTGCTCTCTATGCCATTATCCAACCCATTTATGAAAATATTGAATAGAACTAGACCCAGGACAGGTCCCTGTGGGACCCCACTTAATATGCCCTTCCAGCTTGATTGTGAACCATTGATAACTACTCTGAGTATGGTTTTCCAACTAGTTGTGCATCCAAAGGATAGTAGTTTCATCTGGGCTATATTTCCCTAGTTTGTTTATGAGAAGATCATGTGAGACAGAATCAAAAGCTTTACTAAAGTCATGATATACCACATCTACTTCTTCCCCCATCCACAAGGCTTATTTATCACATTCTCTGTCTTCTGGAGCATTTGCATTGTTCTTGCTATCATCAGCATTTGAAAGTGTATATAGAGTAGGAGGAAACCTAGCACATTTCTGACATTGGATTGTCACAAGCTACTTCTAAAATTTTACATCTGTCTTTTTAAAGCGTAAAATAAGAGAGAGAAAACAAAATAAGCTCACCACAATCACATGGTTTAAAGTATACAACATATATTTATATACTGATTTTTATTAATACAATGCCTTTTTTTGTAATAGCCACAATTTTAAAAAGACAGTTTATTCAACAATTATACATTTTCTGTACATAACTTCCTTATAGACAGAAATTGTACATGAACAACCAGAAAGACTTTACAATACACACATATAACATACAAGCACAAAGGTACTATGCTTAGCTTTTTGTAGCCAGTCTGAACTCTCCCAGCTGAGTTGTGTTAGTAGACCTTCATACTTGTGTGCATTTAAAATCTTTAAATCAGGACATTTGAGGCAAAAAATGAAAACGGACATTTTGTATGCATCACATTACATATACTGAACCAGGAGAGGGTTGGTTTTTTAAAAAATGATAAATATTTTGCTGAAAAACAGGGCCTGTTGTTCATTAAATACAGGCACTTGGCATGTATGAGTAAGGTCTGGTCCAGAAATTAATGGGACTTTTTCCTTTGATGTCAATGGGCTTTGGATCCAGTCCTTGCTGGGAAGGGCATATGTGATACTGGAATTGCAAGTTACTATATTTTTATAATTTTCTAATATAAAAGAGTAATGGTTTCTTTAAATGACTTCTGCATTCACCTTTGGAATGAAGTTGTTGGGGTTAATGCAAAAGATGTCTTAATAGGGGGTCACAATAATGCAAAATTTCTCCATCTTGTACACATTTCTGCCCCACACACTACAGCTCTGAGTTGGCTTGTTTTGTGTGACACAGAGTCAAGGCTCATTGTTGACTCATTTAGTTTGTGCTCCACTATAACTCCCAAATTCTTTTTTCTGCAGTATTCCTTCCAAGGCAGTCATTTCCCATTTTGTATTCACATTACCTAGTTTCTCATCTGTCACAAAAGACTCTAGCTGGTGATGTGACAAAATGGGTCACAAATTCATGAAAGCAAACCTGTATTGCAGTATGCACATTTTCATGCATCTTGAAATACGATTTCTCTCAAACCTTGTTGCAGCTCTGCCAAACAAATAGGGTGACCAGATGTCCCGATTTTATAGGGACAGTCCCGATTTTGGGTTTTTTTCTTATATAGGCACCTAATACCCCTCTACCCCTGTCCCGATTTTTTTACACTTCCTATCTGGTCACCCTACAAACAAAGCCATTTAAACGTATTGAGATTTTTATAAAGTCAGCTCTCATATCCTAGACATTTTTACAAAACTTTAACATTCATTGCATAAATTCTAACCATTGCCCTAAAATACCCCAAATCAATCTCCCATGTCCAGCTTTACCCACCCATCAAATCACCCACTCCCCTAATGCCTGCAGAAAGAGAGGCATTGCAGTGTGTCTGGAAAGTTAACAAATGTGCAGAACTGTGGCGATTCTAGGATTTGGTAAAAGATCTGTTTATAGAGCAACAGGAACTCCATCAGCAGGAATTTTTCATTTAAAGAGAGATTGTGAGAGAACTAGATGCATTTTATAAATGAATTTTATTTTTTAAATTCTGAATGTATAGTGTATACGAATACCTGGCAGAAGTCAAGCACATATCAAACATCTGTAGCATGTTTTGCTCCTAAAGAACCTCTGAGCCAGATTCTTATCTCAATTATGCCAGTTTAAATCCTGAATAACGCCACTGCAGTCAGTATAATTACCCTAGACCTCAGTGGAGTAACGGAGATCAGAATTTGATCTTCTGTTCTTAAGGGATAGTTTGGTGATGGTTTTCTTCCATTGGGGAAATTGTCTCCTTTCTATCCTAGGAAAAATGGCACAAATATTTTTTTCATTGTTGTTTTGTTCAGAAAAATAGTTGTATCTCTTTTAGGTAAAAGCAAACATTACAACAGGGCATACTGACCTTTCTGCTTTGATTTTTTTTTCTTCTTTACTTGTGTATCTTAGCTAAAGATCCTTAGGAGAAATCCTGACCCCATTGAAATCAGTGCCAAAGCTTCCATTGACTTCAGTGGAGCCAGGACTTCTCCCTTAGCTACCAGAACAGTGAGCTACAGTACATTCACCTAAGCTAATGCAAAAAATATACCTCAAAAAGATCTTTGTCGTTACTGCCACACCTGAGATGATGATTCTGGTTAAACTAAGTAGCTACAGTCTAATTTTAATTAAATATCATATAATGTATTCTATTATGAAGCTGATTGTTCTATTATAATTTAATCTGTTTTTTTAGAGACATTTTAACTGTAGACTTTTCCTGACATTTACATTTTATCTTGTACAATTACACAATTGAAAACAAATAGTATTTTTTAAAAGTTACCAAACATACTTGTACAAATAAAAAATATATAAAGTACACATATTCATGTTTATAAACAAACTCCAAAGTTTCCTGACGTGTAATATTCATTGTGTCCTTGCTCTGAATTACTGTATTCTGCTTCAGCATAAGATAGTAGTTATTCTTAATCATATTTCTATCACACAAAACCCTTTAGTCTTTATGCATATCAAAAATGTTTGGTTTTGTGTGTTAGAAGTACTGTATGATTAAAAATAGATACTATGTATATTCTAGAAAAGAACTGTATTTGTTTCAGTTCACTCCAGATGTGTATTAGGTGGATATGTATCTAAACTCTGTCCCACACTAATATTTCTGGACTATACAATAGTTCTTGTTAAAGGAAAATGGGAAAATTCTGATATTAAAGCCATTAAGCGGTTATGTTCATGGTTAAGTGTGTTGGTAATGTGGTGGCTAGCCTGAACAGTGATAATACTGGATTCTCTAATGATTTCCTAACGTGCTGTTGTCTCATCCACCTTGTCTAAGTATCAGAAGTCTTAGAAATTTCCCTTGCTGTCCAGCGACAATAGGACTGAGATGTTAAAGGTTCAGGACTAGCAAATTTATGGTCTGATCTCCAAGGTTCAGAATGTCTCTCTTAAATGGTGCTGAATGCCCTCAATCCATGTTGGGCGAAATCCTGAAACTTTTGCTTCGTTCTTATTCAAGCAATTAAACTTTGCAGTCTTCAGTGGCAGTTTGCCTGAGTAAGAACAGGGTAAAAACTGGATACAGATTTCAAGATTTGGCCCAGTGACTTCAGTGGAAAATGAGAGTGTGCGGAAGCTCTCAGGAGGTGCTCATCTCCTTCTCCTTGGGCTTTTACCACAGTAGGTAATTTAAAAAAGAATACTTTTAAAAAAAGATAGGATGCTTAGATTTTTGTTTCCTATTTACAAACGAGCTTCCAAAAATGTGATCACAAGATTTCTACATGCACCCATAAGAATGCACATTATTGGAGGAAATGTATATTTGGAAAACTATGGTCTCTGAGGACAAATTTCTAAACACTGGGGTCTGTTATTTGCATCTACAATTTGCAGGTGCAAGTAGCTGCAGGCTCCCAGTACAAAATTTGTGGGTACAATCTAACTGGAGCTATCCGGTATTTAGACATTTAAATGATTGATTCATTCTATTTTGGGGATGCAGAAACAGAGCCCCAATAAAGGCTGGATTCCAAAGCAAGCCTTTAGCATTCAATGAAGGATCACTCCAATTCTCTGAAGCACCATGGAGACCTTGATGATGGATATTTTTTCATGTGCCATAAACCTCACACACATTTCTCCAATAACTGTTAGAATCATGTTCCCAGTGTAAAGAGCCCTACCCAAGTGGATTAGGATTAGGCTACCATTCATCCCTGACTCAAGCTTTAATCTGGAGTTCAAGTTTTGGGTTTGGAGTCAATTGTGTCAAAATCCTGTGAACTGTTTTTAGCACAAAATAATGGAAAAACTGGCAAGATGACGTGATCTCAAAAGAGTTCTCGTTTATCTTGAATCAAAATATCATAATAGGTTGGGTCAAAATCTTGCAAGAAAAAGCTGCTTGTGTGAGAGATTGGCCATATCTGAACCTGCACTGAAAAATACACCCTTTATGGTTTGGGATTCAACCCAAACCAAAACTGGGTTTGTATCTGGGGACAGAGCAAGCAAACTATATTTAGTACAATCACTTTTGCAGGAAAACAGATACCTGACCATAAGCTTCACTTGTCTGAATTTAATTATGTATACAAGTTGGCTGACAGTCAAAATGAATACAAATGCTGTTATGTATTTTTATGTCTGTCTAGTAAGGCATTATTTTAGCAATCCCTTACTGAGGAAGTGGCTCTTCATACATCAGCAGGAGAGCACTGATCCATGTTGAACAAAGATCTCTTTGATACAGACTATGTTTGTGATCTTCACTTTGAGGTTGTAGTTTGGTGTACCTACTGAAAGACACTCCAACTGTGGGTCAAATAAGTCCTACTTGCATCACACAGGGTGGTACTCCTGCATGTGCAGGGGCCAGAACAAGGCTTATGAACCACTTAAGCCCTATTTGGGGTTTGAGTTAGTCTTAAGTGGGATTTATGTGGTGCACAGTTTGGTCTCTGCACAGAGCTGAATCCATCCACATTGACTTCAATAGGATCACTCACATGAGTTTGTACAATAGCAGACTGGATTTGGAATTTACCAGGACTTGATACAAAAGGAATTTTTAACCCAATCTTATGCAACTTTCCTCCTGTAGAATTCATAAATAATATAAAAATTCAGTACAGTTTGAACGGTAGTTATTTTGAAGCTGTTACATTTCAGTCAGTAAAACTTAAATATCAGCAAGTCAGCTATAGGTCAGCATTTGATCCTAATGCAGGAGCAAGAGTTTTATGTTGTATTGTTTTCATTGTTTAATTTTTACAAACATTTCTATGTACAAGATGCCACTGTGTTTTCATACTCATGTAAACAGACATCTTATAGTGCCTCTTTCTTTCCAAAGTACAAATGTAAGCAGGGCCAGTAAGTCATATGGTATTTACAACCAGGGTTCATCAACTGAATCTTGACTGCCATCTTGTAGCTTGGATATTGGTTCTAAGATAGAATAGCATTGTCCCTTTCATGTACAATACTGCTCTTTTCACACCCATAACAAATGTACCCAGCGCCTTAAGAATACTCATCCACTGATGTATAGGGTGAGCTGATAAAACTCGAGGTTGTAGAGGTGGTTTTGGAATTCCTGCGTGAACAGCCATTGATGCTTGTGTCCCGCGAAGCAGCTCTTTTCTTACGGGTGGACTTGGAATGATCTCCATCATTGGGGTCAAACACTACCGTTGTGCTAGACTCCATTCTGGACACAGTGTACAAGCTACTTTGTCTGGTGGGATGAAACCTGGCTGCCTTGAGCTCCAGCTCATCATAGCTGGACACCTCGATAAACGGGCACCAACGGAATGCTCGCTTGAAACCGGCTCGGAATCTGAGAAGAAAGATACTTGGTGAAAGCATTCATAGGCAACGCATAGGGGGGGCATGCAGGGTGAAGTGCCCCCCCCCATATTTCTTCTCAGCCTTCCAGGGGGGAGGGAAAGGGGCTCTGTACTTCTACTGCACCTGTTCCTGGCAGCCAGGTCTGGGTGGGGAGCAGAAGGGCGGGACCAAGTCACTTCTCATGCTGGCTGAGTGTGGCCATTTCGGGTCTCTGCCTCTGTTCAGCACCACAGCTGCCTGAGAGACAGCATGGCTGGGAAGGTGGCAACTGCCTGCCCCCTCTGCTACCTGCCCGGGCCTAGCATGTTTCTGGCTTGCTCAACCCCGTCCCTGGCAGCCTGACCTGGGCGGGGAGTGAAGGGGGTGGGCCGCCGCCTCCCCAGCCAGGTTCCCTCTCAAGCTCTTGATGGCTTTAATTCAGTAACACTAATGGAAACACTTAAAAATGAGCAGATATGTAAAAACAGAGACCGTGTCATCTGTGAAGAGGTGTAATGGCACATATTCTGAATAGTACTTATCCGCAATCTGATCCAGGCGAGGTGACTCACACCCATAAAGAGTCCCTTAAACAGTCGTGGCCTGATTTTTCAAAAGGGTAAGCACCCACAAATCCCAGTGAAGTCAACTGCAAATGCAGCCCCCTTGAAAATAAGAATCTAGGAGTATGTGTGACTTTCCCCCCCAGCATCTCCACCTACATATGCTTTAGTACTGAGTAATAAGGCTATGAACATTCATTTTATCATCCAATTCAGACTGCAATATATAATAGAAATATTGTGATGTGATCAATAATACTACAATAAAAGCTTTATTTTAAATTGCATTCTGACCGCCCACCTCGTAAAGTCATGCTATAAATATCTTTGGAGTAATGATTAGCAAACATATAGATTGCGGCATACACCACTAACAGCAAAGCAACCTTAATTTACATTTGGTGTATTTTAAACAATCAGGACCTGGTTCTGCAAGCCCTGACGAGTGGAACCTCCACTGATTTTTATGAGGCGTTCTGCATGTGGAACGTGGTTGGCGGACTAAGCCTCCCAAGGCTAAATTTTGCTCTTACATTTGTCAATGCCACAAGTGTTCAATGCTAATACTATTCTTCCAATGAACAGAAACCTGAAGGAGGCTTTCACCTCACATGATATATATATTTTTTTTCTTTCATTCGGAATCTTTACTATTGAAGTGAAAATTACTCTGCGTCTTTTACATTCAAATCATTTATATTCTGGCTAAGTTTACATATACCCAATAGTTTCATAATTCTCTCTTACCTCTTATTAAGGCAGCAGTAGATAATGGGATTGTACATTGTGGAGCTCATGGCTAGCCAAAAGCTGGCTAGGTAGATTTGCTGAATATATTTCCACCGATTTAAGTGTTGGTAGATCCCAGTAACTATGAAGTAAATGTGGTAGGGTAACCAGCAGATTGCAAATGTCAACACAACGACAATCATCATTTTTACCACCTGAAAGAAGGAAGCAATAAGACCATTTTATAATATAGGTTATCTTGTTTCGTACCTAGTACAAAGGTGTCCACATCACAAGCACCACTGCAGCTAGCACCAATTGGACCTCTTCTTGATAGTCTCCCTATTAAAGTTAGTGAAGTTGAAACAGGAATGAACATTTTTTAACAGCATTTTTGTTTTTAATTTGAATTTTTTGTGTTTCCATTTTTCTCTGGAGAACAGCATCCTCATCAATAATACCATGAGAGACTTTTATAGCATTATCCACTTTGAACTTTGTACCAAAAATTGGAAAAAAGTAGTGACTGAAGCTTGGACTTGTTCAATATTATCATTTTCCTAGGTCATTAGCCATAGAAAAAGGTTATCCTATTTTCCATTTAGCCACCCCTGCATGGCCTTTATTGCCCCAAAGTCTGTTGTAGAGAAGAGACTCCTCGCTAGCTGCTAAACAAATATATCCCTAGGCCCTTGCTAGTTAAGGAGAGTTGAGTGAGCAGTGGCTAGCAAGGAATGCCCACAAGCAGCAATCTCCATTCTTAATTTAGTTTCAGATGGCGTACATCCAGAAGTATGACAGGCTGGTGATCTTCATCATCTTCCCTGGTTTGTGTGGCATCACAGTCCCCAAATCACAATAAAAGACAAGTTAAGAGAAGCTTTGGTCAGTGTGAAAGGCAAGGAGAGAAAGTCATGCAAGACCGAAGAAGTAAGCATTAAACAAGTGTTTCTAGCTGCCATCTTGCCCTCTTCAGCTACAGAAATTGCTAGACCAGTCATTCTCAACACAAAATATCAGATATAAGCATGGTAGCTTTTATTTTGTGTGTATAAAATGAAAACTAGCCTATTTAGACTTATACTGTAAATCTGTTGGCCGTGTATATGTATGCATGTTTCAAGAACTGTTATTGCCTCCTACATTTAAGGTTGCCTGTCACTGCCCATTATAAAGACCCTGTTTCCAGTTGCTTTCAACATTGCCAAACTTTGAGCACTAAAGCTGAAATTTTCCATGTCAAGTGTCTCTCTCATGCTGATTTTTTTTTTTGAAAGCTTCAGCTAAACCTGTTCAGCCTTAATCAGGACCTGTGGTACATATGCATGATGGTACAGATTGTAATTACATGAATACATGCTCCTGTTTTTCACACACAAATTACTTTTCATTACATTTCTGCTACCAGATTCAGCAAGCTACCATAGAAATATTGTGTTGAAACAATCATAGTTCAGATTGGGTTATATTTCACTCTTTTTTTGGACATACTTTCCAGATGTTCATCTGTGCTTAAATTACTCCTGCAACTATAAACTGTACTGCTAGAAGAGTTGGTGCATACTTTCACCATATTTTAGCATTGAATCCCCTGATTTTCAGAAGGGCCTCCAGTTTTGCATCAACATTTTTATGCCTGTTAGGAACTGGTATCATTTGAACTTGCAGGCACATTTCATAGCACTTAGATGTTTAATTACTTGCAACCAAAATTAGTCAGCTAAACACCTGATACAACAAATATTTTAATAAAATGTGCCCATAAAATTACCCCTGAAAATATTTACCAGTGGAACAAAATAGGTGGAAAATGGGAGCCTGCTAATGAAAGTCAGACCCCAGTTCTTTACAGTCTAAAAAGTTAGCTTAGTATGTATGCAAACAATCCATCTACACAATGCTTGAGAAACTGAAGCAGCAGAGCCTTTCAGTAATGTATTTGGTTTAAACTGCCTGCACACTGTGATTCTCATACCCTGGAGCTGCAGGAATTGCTACAACAGTAACATTACAGGTTACCAATTCTGGCATCACTAAAATGTGTTAGGCTACTTTCTCTGCAAATTGTGGGGCTTTCTGTTTCTAACACCAAAGCTGTTACTTAAAGGGCAAGTCGAGCCTCTCTACAGGAGTTGCTGATTTAAAAGATCGTCTGAAGGTCTCCCGAAAAAACACAAATAAGCCAGTGAATGCAGGGCCCGCTTAAAAACCTGTTGCTGTCTCTGCCTTGAATTTGGTATATGAAAATATTACACAAGCACTGTTGCAGAGGAGAAATTATTGAAGTGAATTGCTTAGATGGTTGTACTCGACTTGTGCAAAGTTGACTTGTTTAGATGGCTAACATTCTTTCTGTTTAGTCTGCTACAGTGAAGTTGTGCACCACTGGAAAAATCAGGCAATGAAGCACATCACAATGTGATTGTATGGAGCTTTCTTGGGGTAATGATTTCAGATGCAAAATTTGTTCTTAATGAAAAACAAAACTACTATGACAGAGGTCTATAAAATCATGACTGGTGTGGAGAAAGTAAATAAGGAAGTGTTATTTATTCCTTCTCATAACACAAGAACTAGGGGCCACCAAATGAAATTAATAGGCAGCAGGTTTAAAACAAACAGAAGTATTTTTTCCTCACAGAATGCACAGTCAACCTGTGGAACTCCTTGCCAGAGGATGTTGTGAAGGTCAAGACTATAACAGGGTTCAAAAAAGAACTAGATAATTTCATGGAGGATAGATCCATCAATAGCTATTAGCCAGGATGGGCAGGGATGGTGTTCTTAGCCTCTGTTTGCCAGAAGCTGGGAATGGGTGACAGGGGATGGATCACTTGATGTTTACCTGTTCTGTTCCTTCTCTCTGGGGCACCTGGCATTGGCCACTGTCAAAAGACAGGATACTGGGCTAGATGGACCTTTGGTCTGACCCAGTAGGGCCATTCATATGTTCTTATGTTCTGCTTGAAAGTGATAAGATCTGATATTCCTCTCACACCAGAGTATATCAGGAGTAGTTTCTCTAAAGTCAATGGAAATGTATGTTGTTTATGGTCTAAGGAGATGTCCCCTGGGTTTGGGGATTTTGCCAGAAACTGGTAAAAGGGGTCATTTAAAGAGAGAAAAAGATCTCACCTATGTCACCTAATTATCAAGCAAAAAAGGTCCCATTTTGCAAGGAAAAAAAATCTTTGCTTTTAAAATTGAGCATAATTTTGCATTTTTTTGCATCTTTACAATGTGAAAAACAGACTTTTCATTGACATTTTGCTTAAAGTGAAAACTGGGGAGTGGGAGGTGTTCCAAGACTTATTGAAATGAAAGCGTGAAAAAATTTACACTCAGAAATCTGCCCTGCTCTGTAAAATGGAGGGGGTTATAATTCTATAGGGAATCAGGTATGCTAGTTCACCTTCAAATATACTCCTACCTCCTTACCTGGTGAAACGCATCATCACATCAGTATTGGGAAAGGCAGGAGTATCAAAGGGAGTTGAAATAGAGGGGCGGGGAATGTGGATATTTTGGGACAGAAGGGGAAGACATGGGAGGGAATGGAGAGGAAAGCTAATTTGGAAAGGAGCAGCAAGAGAGAGGATTACAGTGAAAAGACAAAGTGAAACATTTTCCACAAAATATAGGCCACATTCAAGTAACTGTATGAACAAGATTTGCTTGCTTTTCAAACCCTCTCCCTTTGCATATGTGGCAATTTCCCATTAATGAATGATACAACAAAGGAAAAAGCAGCAGAGAGCAAAGCATGCATATTAAGAAGATAGGTACATTGAAATATTGTATTGTCAGGAATGCAGGTGCTCAAACTTGGGTTGCATACTCCATGATTTGAATAGCAACGTTAGATTCTCTTCATTCAGTATTGACTATATATAAAAAACAAAATGTAATCCACTATAACTCATTGTGTGAATCCATTCAGTCCTCTTGCTCTATCCAAATACCATTAGATGTAGGTGTTTCTCTCCTTGACAGTGACTGGTAGCTAACGAATAGGATCTACATTCATGGTTTATGAATACAATGCCTCTTAGTTTGACTCAGTTTAATGAAAAGTCCTGAAAAGAAGAAACTCTGGCATGGGCTCCAGCAAAGAGTTATACTAGAGCACAAGAAGGAGAGAGAAACAGTACTTGTACCTAATTTCCTCCAATCTCCAGATTATACCTACACTAGAAAATCCCCTCTAGTGCTATTGTTCGTTCAGCTCCAGAGGAGAAGAAAGCATCTTAATAATTTTGTTATTTGAATTGTATAGAGTGCATCTGGCAATACAAAATCCCGTTTATTTTCTCTCTTTTTAATAAGTATGTTTTGCTCTTTTTTGAAATATTGCCATTTTCAGATGCTTTTTTCCCTTTGTTCCATGTAGTGTTATATTCATTAATGACCGATTGACATTTATGCAGATGGAAAGGATTTTTATGAAGCAAGCAAGCCAGGAAAGTACATGACTTTTCATTTCTACATAATCTCTTGGCCAGACCCTCAACCCTATTCTAGCTTCTATGTGTTGTCCTGCCACCGTAAATAACTAAGAAATCAGTGGGTCCAGCTACCGGTGGTTTTCACCAGTGTAGACTCCTCGCTGTTGAAACAGTCCCCTGGGCTGGAGGTCAGTCAGGTATGCTTTGAGCAATCATGAGGTTGAGAGTAGAGCTGGTAGGAAAACATTTTTTTCCTCCTGAAAAATGTTGATGAAAATTATTTTTTTCCATTTTTGTCAAAAATTTCTGCTGAAAATCTTCCACATTTTGGTGAATCATCAAAACCTGAAAACCTTTCAATTTTGGGGTGTTTGGTTTTTTGATGAAGTTTCCAATTTGTCTGCAGAAAGTAGGCACTTTCAGTGAAAAATTCTGTTTAGTTGAAAACCCAGTTTTCCATTGAAAAACAATTCAACCAGCCTTAGCTGTGAGCCATGTTTGCTTTACCTCCCTCATCTGCTCTGACTGTATCTCCACCGCACCTGAGTGAGACATCTGCATAAAGACAATGTGAATAATGCAGGATTTCCTATAAAGGAAATCCACATTTGTTATATTACTTAAGGCTGATCTTGCAGATCCTCAGTCAGGAGAGTAATCCTTACTCATGCAAGGAGTCCGACTGGATTACTCTTATGAGTGCAGCCTTACAGGACTGGCCCTGTCTGATGAATCAAATAAGGATTATATTTAAGCGCAATCCTGAACTATTTATACAGATTTCGCGCTCAACGTGGAGATTATATAAAAATGAGTTAGATTGTGTACTTTGCAGCCTTGCTTACTTCTTAAATCCTTTCCTCACACAAGTTGCAATTTCTCATTAATCAGCAGCGTGCAACACAGCAAAGGAAAGAGTCAGCTGAAATGTAGCGTATAAAAAAGAACAAAACATGCTTATCTAGTGTGAGCAAGGGTACTTATGGGAGTGGGACTTTGTAGGATCCCTTGCCTTGTGAAATATTTGATTCTATTTTAAAAAATGAATGGGAACTAAAGGATTCTCCTGCTAAATTCACAAAGAACAGCAATGATGTTTGGTTTGTTGTAGTATTATTTTATTTTGCACACATGGGAAGGGTTAGCCCAGGTATGGCTAGACAAATTAGTCTGGCTGATTCACCAGGGAGCGCTTCCACCAACTTAAGAGGGACAGTGTGGGGGGCTGAGAGCCAGGGCTGCTCTTAGTTCTGTGTTCAGCTCCCTGCTGGGAGCCCAGCTGGCCCCCGGCCTCCTCAGTTCTCCACTGGGAATGGGGCAGCCGCACCAGGCTTCTCGGTTCCCTGCTCCTTACCCAGAAAGGGACAGCTGCCTGGACACTGGGTGCAGATCTCCCCGCTGGGAACCCAGCTGCTTCCCCAGGTTCTTGGCTCCCCATTCCCCACTGGGAGCCTGGCTGCCATCTCAGCTCCCCACACTTTGCTGAGCTACTCAGTAGCTTCGAACAAGATTCCTTGGCAGGTCAAAATCCTCCTCTCCAAACTGCACTGCATCATTTTATTGCCTTTCTGTTGCAAACCTGATCCTGTTATTTCTACGAGGTGAATGAGATTGGATTCTGATCTCATTTGCACCATACTGTGTAACTTCATCAGCTTCAGTGGAGTTACAAAGATGTAAGTAAGAATCAGGCCCAGCTATTAAAGACCATATCTCTGTAAGTATGTCTTCATTTATCCATTCACAGATTGTTTAGCTAGAATAAAGTGATAAGATACATGTTGCAATTTTAAGGTTTGTAAGTAAGTGGATACTTTTAAGTAAAACTAAATCAAGTGTGGCTTTGCTTTTGATTTTTGCCTTGTTATAGCTATATATTAGAACCTTCTCATTGTTACTGATGAGATTTTTGCCTCAATTATTTTCTGAAAGATGAAACCTGTGCCATTTAAGGTATTAAGAGACTTTGAATTTTGATGTCCTATCTCCCTGTTTAATAGACAGTTTTCTGTCTTGAAGTACTATAGTATACTTAGCAATCAACCTTTCTTTTGTTTCATCTTTACACTTAACAACCCAGAAGGAAAATTCTTTTGTAATCTGATAAGGTGTATTATTAATGAGATTTCTCATACCCAGAGAAGGTTAAAAGGAACCTCTATGTTACAAAGTGATGAGACTTTTGTCTTTGGTTATGAAAACCAAAATGTATGTGTCCTGCGTGCTTCCTAAATCAAAGAATCATAGTACTTAGATGGAAAACACCTGCTAGATCATCACATCAATTCTCCTTGAAGGGAAGAAATTAATCCACTCTAGAAATGTTGTGCCACATTTTTAATTATCCTTGATTTTGCCATTTTAGTTTCTTTAACCATTGCTAACCCTAGCCAAAGACAAATTGCTAACTGTACACAATAGCCTGCATTCATTCTCCCTCTCTCTCTTTCACACATACACACACCCCTTTTAGTGACAGCTGGTTGGTGCCGATGACTATATTAAGTTCTTGGAGTGTTATCAAGACACCAGTAAGTATGTTTTTTCCCTTATATACGTCTCATTCCATCCTTCTGCCTATCTCTCTTTAGGGATAAGGAGAAGGGAAAATACAGCAGCAAATGCAGATTCTTTTTTCTGTCCTCCTACTGTTATTCTCATTTCCTCTTTTCACTATCCCGTCCTCTCCTTCCATTGCCGCTTCCTTCCCTTGATCCCCAAGTCATCATTACCATCAGTGACCTACTCCCAGTGGTTGGTGCCTCTTCTCCCATTCCCCCATTGCTTGCTAACACTTGACTCTTCATACTCCTAACCTTTGGCTTGAACCTTCCCTTCACCTCATTAAGGCTAGATTGTGGCTTTGCCACAGGCCCTCAGAAAAGGGCGGCAGTTAGTTGCATTGCTCCAGGGCAGACTGGAAGCCAGATGGTTACTCAGAGAGTCACAGTCTGGTTCCTGGTTCCTTCCTCCCTTCCCCCTCTTTAGGAGGAAATAATCTATCAGCCCTATACCAAATTACTTCCACTCACATGCTGAATGAGCTGCCTTGGCAGGCATATTTGGGGGGTGAAGCCCAGGCTCTGCCCATTCCCTGCCCCTGTCTACCACATGCTACACTCTGGGTAGCAAGCCAAAGAAAAATGGGGGTGTCATTACATCCCTCTCTGCCATGCACTGTGCAGGTAGGGTAGACCACAATTTGACCCTTTTTAGATAATTAGCATTTGAGGCCATAATCATTACTGCTATAACTCCACTGATGTCAATAGACTTATGCCACAGATGAGATGGCACTTGAGAAGTCAAACATTGTTGGACATAATAAGGTTTACCATGACTTACTTTCAACACAATCATTCCTTTATTAGTCCACAGGCCACACTGAGTGTTGGTTACATCCAAAATATCAATACAAGCCTATACATCCTTATATTCTGTACCCTAGCAACAATATAGTTATAAGTATTGGCTAAAATACCGACAACAGGTTCAGGCCTAGGTGACACCTTTCTATCATGGTGTACTCTAGAGGGGTAAGGAAAAGCTCAGCCTAAGAACCCCTAGAAAATGTTTCTTTTTATACACTGTAACAAACAAGTGATAGCATTGCTGGTTACTGGACCTACGCTAAAGTTAGGTGAAGCAGTTTAGGGCTGCATTCTGCTTTCTTCAAGGTTTTTCACCTTATTGCACGTAGCCTATTTTTACCCAGCTACTGGACTAAGCGTTTCTTTTCAAAACAAACTTATATACCTAATTATTTTACTGACCCTGGTATCTAATATACCATGTTTTCTGTATTTCTATTGCTCAGCCCAAACCTTAAATAACACTGGTATTTCCAGGACCACTACAAGTTTAACACAAACAATCCCTCTGACTCATGATCACATTTGTTTGGTCATATGGTTTCGGCTAATCAGTCATGCCAAAATCCAAACTCTGTTTAAAAAGTAAAATTCACTCAGAGTTAGTGTGGGCCTATATTCCTATAAACACTGAGACTTTTCACATAATTTTCACAAACCTAGTGATTTTGTTAACTTTTTTGTCTATATCAACAATGCTTTCATGATAATAGTAATGTACGCAGGATGGGAACAGTAAAGAATCACAAGGTTTGAAAGCACAGATAGTCTTTTAATCAGGTAAGACAGGTGCCAATTTCAGCACTTCATAAAGTTGTTTTGTTCTTCTGATTTATAAGCCACTTTCTGCCAGTTTTTAAAACATTCCATTTGAATAACCCAAAAATAAAAGTTCGTGATCAATTTTTTTGTTATTTAAATAGGAAAGTTAAAAAAGATAGGATCTTTCACCGTCAGGTATGCAACACTTCTGTTTCTTAGCTTCATAAATTTGCAATAATCTCTTACAAACTGTGGTCTTTTTTACAAAATCAAAGCCATTCTGACATTTTTAGAAACAGATTTATGCTCCTAGCATTGTTATACTGCACTTCACTGATGTTGTCTGGTCCTCTGGACTTTTATTAAAGCTGGTGATGTCTGAGTTTTGCCAAAAGAAAATTATCCAGTTTGACTCTTTATGAAATTCTGTCAAATAGAAAATGCACATAGAATTTCCTCCAGTCTTGATAATTTGCTGTTGGATTTTGCTTAAATGTCACAAACTTGGATTAATCCAGAATATAAAGAGGGAGATGGGGGGGACTCCAAATATGCCTCCTGGAGTGGCAGTGAATAAGAAAAAAGCAGAAGGAATCAGAAACTAGAGATGTGAAATGTCTTAGGACATCTAGTCCATCCCCTGCCAATGCAGGATTGTAGTGTATTGAGAACTTTTCCTGTTTTTAAATGACTTAAGTGGGAACTGTGTGATGCTCAACGAAGATGGCTGCTTCATGATTTAGATCCATTAGACGTGTCTGCCTTTTTAAATTAAAAATTAAATAGTAATCTTTCTACCAGTAAACTTCATATTTAACCCCTGATTATGGGCCAAATGAGTCTCTCTGAGTCAATGAGGGTGCATGGTGTGAAAGTGAATGTAGGCTTTGGATCATTATGTCCACCTTCAAGTACTTGAAATAGAAAGTTCAACAGATAAGTTAACTGGAAGCAAGAGGCCAAAACATTCTTCTGCATCACCAAAGAGAAAATCACTTTTACACAGTTCACAGAATTTGTACTTGCTATTTCACAGATGGCAAAAGGTTACTGTTCCTGAGGGAAAAAAGTTTCACTTGAATAGGTATTTTACTACTTGGCTGAAATTAAATCAGAAATCATTAGAGCAGTGGAAGAAATGCAGGGGCTTTCAGTGTAGCCATTTTGGAGGAGAGTGCAGGGTTTGTGACCTGGAAGATGGACTTAATTCAACAAAATTGCTCAGATTTAGGAGATCAAGGCGCTCAAAGAGGAGGGAACATCCTCCATTTTTATGAGTTACCAGAGAAAATAGAGGGAGAAGTCCTTATAGCATTTATCTAATCATACCTAAGTACTAAGTTTTGAATGGCTCAGCAGAGGTGTGCAGGGGCGGGGGAGGTGGGGAGGAAAGAAGACACAACAAGTCCATTTTTTCCTAGTGCACCCATGTAGGCATCATCCATAATTTTGCTTCTAGGACAGGGGAGAACTAGAGGGTGAACTTCAGCATTGCTGATAGTGCTAATCAGGTCAGAGGGGTGATCACAGCTCCTGTAGACATACCCAAGCTAGATTTAATCTAGAGCACTGAAGCCGTGACAGCATGGGCTTCAGCACAGGCTAGCCACTCAAGAGGCTTGTACAGGCCACATATAATTCTGTGCTGCCACAGCTTCCCTACTTCAGTACCTGAGCCAGCTAGATTAAAGCTAGCTCGGGTGTGTCCTGCAATCCCATTACCAAGCCCTGGCAAAAAAGTACAGCAAAATGGAGAGAACAGCTTATTCTCTGTTCAGTCAACTCCCACAGTGTCCACTGTAGGCTCATAATACCTCCTCCTGCCATCACGAGGGTGCATGAGATGCTTTACTTCCTGCTTTACTTCCACAGCTATAAAAGCCATAATTTTGGTCTATACTGTTAAAATGACCTTGACCGCACTGTTATTTTCTTTTCTTTACGTTTTTGATTTGTTGTTGTGATTCTAAATTTTGTACCCTACCTAGGTTGAAATTCATCCCTGTGCAATGGGTCGCCATGAGGCCCGTTCTCCACTTAAGCTCTCAGCATTGAACTTCAGTGGGACTTAAAAATGGTGCATGAGCTTTGGGCTGGCCCTCGGCACAGGCAGGAATTGCACCTCTAGAGAACACTGATGGGCACAAATGGAAATAAATGTGAACAGATAGGTCAATCAATCAATCTAGGGCATGCAGATAAGCAGAAACCACATTTCAGCTCTGGAAATGGGGATCTCATCACGCAATCTCTAACAATGGGAAGTACCGCCTTAGAATTAAAAGTAGCCTGCACAGCTTGGTACCCCTGGAGACCCGCAGGCACATGACTGGGGAGTGGCCATAAAGGCCTTCTTCATTTATTCACGAAATTGAATTAAGTGCCTGCTTTTATAAGTAAGCCTCTTTCCCAATAAAGTTATACAATAAGAAACCACTTACGATAATTACTGTGTTTCTTTATAATTTATTATATGAAAATGTCATGGGGAAAAAAGTGCTAAACATTTAATAGAAGAAGAGCTACTTTTTTTTTCTATCCTTCTGATGAACAAAACTGTTGCCTGAAGATAAAGGCAGCACTTGTCTCTAACAGCACTTTTAAAAAATACATGGCTTAATGAAGTTTGCAAAGCAGTTAGACCTATTCTTTTATTTCCACCATAATTGTCATTTGCAAAGGACGTAACATCTTTTCTTCAAAAGGTTGAAGCAAAGGGGTTTATTACTGCAGAAGCAAAACGAAAACACACCCATAGAGCATGTGTTTGGTATTTCATTTAAATTGAGTTAGAAGTAAATTAATGTCAATGATGTCAGAGTTTTACTTATTGTATTTGTAGTCAGTAAGGGACTGTACAATAGTATCAGTTTGTTGGGTACAGTAGATTTGCACCCAAAGTGTGGAACAGCACCTCTGAGGACACTTTGGGAATGACCATTGCCACAATCTTTAACAGGATACATCATGTGTTTCAATCGTGCCTGCCCAGCTTTGCTGGCTAGTGTGGCCGTAGCATAACAGTCCTGTCAGCACCCTGCTTTTCCCTTTGCCAACGGAGTTTCTAGTGTCCCTGCTGGCTCTGATGGGGTGTTCACCCCACACTTGTCTGGAAAGGGTTAATGTGGAGTGAGAAGGGGGCTAGCTAACCCTATGGGCCACAGCTGGGGGGACTCTGGTGGTTAGGTAATCGGGATGAGGGAGCCCAGCTGAAGAGGATCAAGCTGTGCTGGGGTTATGAAGGCAGGAAATTGGAAGGAGGGGGGGAAGGGCTGCTGGGAAAGTTTGTCACTCTCTGGGAGAAGGAAGGTGGAAGGGCTACTGTCAGGGTTCCCTCCCCACTCTAAACTCTAGGGTAAAGACGTGGGGACCCGCATGAAGAGCTTCTAAGCTTATTTTTACCAGCTTAGGTTAAAACCCCCAAGGTACAAAATTCCCTGCACCCTGAGAAATGCTTTTTTTACTGCCACCATTAAGTGTTTTAAACAGGAATTCAGGAAAGGAGACCACTTGAAG
This sequence comes from Chelydra serpentina, assembly GCA_037349315.1. Taxonomy (NCBI): domain Eukaryota; kingdom Metazoa; phylum Chordata; order Testudines; family Chelydridae; genus Chelydra; species Chelydra serpentina. The sequence goes on from JBAIAC010000018.1 coordinate 8,909,353, forward strand.
TTTCCTCCCCCCCCCCCCCCCAAATACCCTTTTAAGCCCATACCCCCCTTTCCTGGGAAGCTTGAGAATAATTTTTTAACCAATTGGTTACACAGTGATTTAAAAAACCCCACCCCTGGGGTTTTAACACCATAGAAAAAAGTCAGCTTCTTAAAAGAAGGATTTTACTAAAACAAAGAAGGTAAAATCAGCTCTGTAAAATCAGGATGGTAATTATTTTACAGGGTACTTAATTTTCAAACTTAGAGGGATTTTCCCTCTGGACAAACCCTTAAAGTTACAGAAAAAAAAGGAATAACCCCTCCCTCTTACACAGGGAACGTACCAAGCAAAAATAAACAGAAATCTACTCGCTATGCTATTTAAACTTACTTTAGAAAAGTGAGGATTTGATTAAAAGATGACGGGTTTCTTTTGACTTCAAGATTACTCTGAGATTGACAAAGACCCACACACAAAGCTTTCCCCCTCCCAAGATTTGAAAGTATTTTGTCCCCTTATTGGTCAGATGTTGGCCAGGTCAGGTGTCGGTCTGGTTACCTGCATTTTTTAACCCTTTACTGGTAAGAGGATTTTATTTGCATTAGACCCTCTCCCCCTTCCCTTTATATTTATGACAGCTACAGAGGCAGGTAGCCTATGGTTACTCCCTGGGCGGGAGGAGGGAGTTTGGGCTGGGAATCCCAGAGAAGTGTGGAGAGTTGGAAGGTACGGAAGATGCTCAGGGAAAGGCAGCAAGGTTCAGGAAGGAACAGACCGTGACTGCTGACTAGACGGTCCCTGAATTGGAATCCAGAGTACATGGTGGGTCTGGGTTCTCCTACCACCTGCTGACTGGGAAGTGACTGGGAAGGCTGCCTGAGACAGCTGGCTAGAAGAGACTTTGACATTACTCCCAGAAGGAAAATCCTGGCTGGATGGCAGAGTCACAAACAGGCAACAGCAGCTCGTGAAGCGAGAGAAGGGCTGCAGACCCAGAGAGAGAGGCAGAGAGATAGTGTGCAACTGTGGGAAGGGGTGTTAAGCTCGTGAAGCTAATCCCCAGAACAGCCAGGAGGTGTCACTATCCTAGTGGTAAGTAGAGTACTACATCACACTGCTGCAAGACTCCCCAAAGCCTTGCCCACTAATGACCAGGTTTTGCCAACATTAGACTGATTAGTACCTTACTCCCATATGGCGGCTTGTGGAGTATGGTACAACCCAACTTGAAGAAGGGTGGTAGGATCTAGCTCTAAGAGGGCCTGATCCAAAGCCTATTGATGTCAGTGAGAGTCCTTCTATTGATTTCAGTGGGTATTGGATCTGTCCCAGAAAGCAAATACAACAGCATCTTGGATGGGTGCAGAAAGTGCAACAACCTCAGTTAAGGGATCAGTCAAGGATTATGCAAGGACTGGAATTGTGCCTGGCTTCTGTGTTGGGCACAAAGGAGGAAGTCTGCTTGTAATCTCTCCCCCCCTGTGCAGTGCCGTGTATGAGCACAATCTAGCCCATACTGAATTTCACTTCATTCCAGTGAGCAGTTCCATTTTCACACATGGCTTATCAATCACAGACTTGAGCCCGTTTTGTGCTACATTTTTCACTTTATTTCTTAGTGTAATAAATACCCAAATATTCCAAATATTGATGAGTAGGTATCATTTGGGTTTTGTGTAGGAATTTTGACTCTATTCTTAAGAAATGTCTGACTCAGTTCAGCAAAACACTTAAGCACATGCTGAAGTCCTGTTCCTATAGAGCAATCACTTAGGCCTCAATTCAGTAAAGCACCTTAACTTTAAGCACAGGCTTAAGTGATTGTGGGATTCACATGTTGAGGAGGGCTCAATTAATCTGGCTTTGTCTAATACGTGCTTAAAAATCTGGGATTAAAGTGATTTTACAATGCCTAATTCAATGTCTTTGTTAGAGAGTCTGACTTCAGGTACTGTCCAAAAGTTGTTGCCACCTCGTGGCTGTTTGGTGTTCTATATGAAATGAGCTAATGATCTCAGTCAATTTCCCAGTGGACATTAGGCTCTAGTTAGAACTCTTGTCTAATTGAAACCTGCCTGTTTCAGGCATCTCCTTGTAAATGTCTAGCTATAAACTCACACTCAACATGGCTAAAACACATCTCTGAATTCCATCCTCCCAAAGTCCCTACCACTACCTCCTTTCTTACTCTTTGTGGACAACACCACCATTCTACTTGTCACCTGGGCCCATAATTTGGGCATCCTCTTATAACTTGGACTCTCTTGCTCTCTCTAGGTCCTACATCCAGGCTATGTTAAAGTCTTACAGATTCTTTCTGTATTAACATCTCTAAGATATGACCTTTCCTATCCATCCAAACAGCTAAATCTCTTGTCCAAGATCTCATTTATTGCAACATCCTTTTCTCTGGCCAGGTCACATACAGTCTTTCCCTGCTTGTATCCATTCAGAATGCTGATTGCAAAGATAATTTTCTTAGCCTGTTTTGATCATGTTGTCCATCTCTTAGCATCCCTCCCTCTTCTCTATTGCATCAAATATAGGCTACTTGTCTTCACTTACAAGGCCCTTCAGGACTTATCACCACTCGGCTTGTCATTTCTGATTCAGTATCAAGAGTGTGACTCCTGTCTCCAGTAAGACCATGATGCCAGTCGCCATTGCTCACTTGTTAAATCAAACAAGCACTTCAATTTTTTCTCCCATGCTGCCCCTCACGCTTGGGAGAAGCTCCACATAAACATCTGCAAAACGAATTCATTAGCCTCCTTAAAACTCTCCAGTGCCATGATGTGTACAAAACACTTGACAGTGCTTAGGCTGCTGCTGTGCTGAGACCCCTACCTGTCATGCTGATCAGTTTTGTTTCATTCTTTCCTTGTACTCCCCCATCTGTGTCTATCGATCTGTGCGGTCCCTCGTCTTGGACTGTAAGTGCGTTGGAGCAGGGACTATCATTTTGTTCTGTGTTTTTACAGCATCTAGCATGATGGGATACTGGTCCAGGACAAGGGATCCTAGGTGCTACCATACCGGTACTACTGCTAATTTAGCAGTCTTGGTAGATAGGCTAAAGGCCCCGAAGAAAACCCGAAGCAGAGTTCTGTGCGGCTTGAAAGCGAGTCTCTCTCTCACCAACAGAAATTGGTCCAATGAAAGATATGGCCTCACCCACCTTGTCTCTCTAATATCCTGAGGCCAATAGGGCTAACCAACACTGCACAGGCTAACGGTGACAGTCACATCCTGCAGAGCTTGCTCAAAACTTCTGCAGCACAGGAGCATGTAGTCCCCTCTTACTCATGGTGGTCCTTTTTGCTTAGGAGAACATGGAGGGCTATGTGGGGAAGCGTGTACCACTGCTTACCATGTTCTGTGGATAAACAGCAAACTCCAGGTTTCCAGAGGTGTCAAGTGGTACATTTTAGAAGCAGAAAATTCACACTGATATAGAAAGGATCAGCCAAGCCTGATTTCATTTATTTCTGCTGCAGGAAGGCAATAGTTATGGATACATTCTAAAAGTAATTGCCAAAAAGGTCTGTCAGGTGCAAGGGACAGATATATTAGGAGAAGGCAAATAATGGCTGATAGCCTATGAAAATGAGAGAGGATTAATCCCATCCTTTGACAAATCTAGACCTGTACAATCATCCTAAAACATTTTGGTATGGGTATATTAATTTTTGGTTTCTTTTAACAAATTCTAAGGAAATAATTTTCCATTCTCTCATGTCTCATTTTTTCCCCTGGGCAATTACTGAATGCATGAAGAGCGAAACAATAAAATCAAAAGTATGATGCATAACAGTGAACTGCTTTTACAGTGGGTATTAGGTCCATTTAAACTTTAGATACAATATGATGGAAAGGATTTAATAAGTTATTTGAAACACTTTAAAAGGATTTTATCAGAGTAGGAATCATACAGCCTCATATCATTGTAGGCTTGGGGCCATGTTATCATTATGGGTAGTAAGGTTATTCATGAAACTGCAATAAAGTTCAAGTTAATGGTATTCCAGAACACCTGAATACAGTTGATACTGTATTTGTGCTTACAGTTCTCATGTTTTTTAATGCCTAAGGGAGCCATCTCTTGGGCAAAAATAACAGGACATTTTTTTTTTAATCATATCTTCACCATCTGGGAATTGTGCTCATGGTATTTTGGCCCTCAGCCATTAAAAAAGCTTGTGATGAACATAAATAAAAATAAACACAAAATTCCCTGGGCTGCGGTGTATACCACACACTGGCGCTGAAATAGTTAATTGGAGCTGGAACATTCAATGAGGTCACCAGATTGTACCTAGAGAGTGGGCTCTGCCCAATGAAAGATGAGTCCCAGCTGGTTGTTATAAAGAAAAGAAGCCCAGAGTAGAAGGGGGTGAAGTCAAGTGGGGGCTGCGGGGAGAGAGAGTGCATCGGGGAGGGAAAGAACTCTGAAGTCCCTCTCTTGGCAGTAGAGTCATGTAGGGTTGAAAAGGAAGCCCAGGGGAAGAGTTAGCCTTGGGATCATCTACTGAGTAGAGATCTCTGGCAAGAGGCCAGGAGATGAACAGAGAAGCCATTGGGAGCCCCTGCCCTGAAAGTAGGGTAAACCCTGAGAGGCTGTGGAGCATGAGGAGAATACAAGTACACAGTGGGCCTAGGATGGAGCTTTATGAAAAGCCTATAGACTGGCTAAGGTAGGAAGAAGCCAAATGAAGAAGCAGGATGGGTCTGAATAGATGACATTCCCTGGCCTGGAACCCAGTGGAGAGGGAGGGCCTGGGTTCTCCTATAGGCCCACTCAGAAAGATGGTGTGAAGACACCAGGGACAAAAGGACTAGTAAGTTTGGAATTGGACTTGGCATGCAAGTGTTGAACTCTGTTACCTGGGGGAGTGACTGTAAGTGACCTGGCTAGAAGGATGAGTCACAGAATCATAGAAATGTAGGGCTGGAAGGGATCTCAAGAAGTCATCAAGCCCAACCTTCTGTGCTGTGGCAGGACTAAGTAAACTTAGACCATCCCTGACAGGTATTTGTCAAACCCATTCTTAAAAATCCTGCAATGATGGGGATTTCACAACCTTCCCTTGGAAACCTATTCCAGAACCTAAATACCCTTATAGTTTATATATTAGGAAAAAGTTTCTAACTTAAATCTCCCTTTCTCCAGATAAAGCCCATTACTTCTGCTCCTTTCGATGGACATGGAAAACAATTGATCACCATCCTCTTTATAACAGCCGTTACCATAATTGATGACTGATGAGGTCTCTCCTCAGTCTTCTTTGCTCACGATTAAAACAGCCTAGTTGTTTAACCTTTCCTTATGCCAAGTATTCTAAAGATTTATAATTTTTGTTCTCTCTCTCCAATGTGTCCAGATCTGTCCTAAAGTCTGGAGCCTAAAATCGGATACAGTTCTCCAGCTGAGGCCTCACCAGTGCTGAGCAGAACAGGACAATTACCTCCCTACTCTTACATATAACTCTGCCATTAATACATGCCAGATCATTAGTCTTTTTTCACAATGGCATCATATTGACTCAAATTATATTTGTGATCCGCTATAAACCTCAACAGCTTTCCAGCAATACTCCCACCTAGCCAGTTATTCTCCATTTTGTAGTTGTGCATTTGACTTTTTCCTTCCTGAGTGAAATACTTACACTTATCTTTGAATTTCATCTTGTAGCATTCAGACCAATTCTCCAGTTTGTAGAGGTTATTTTGAATTCTAATCCTGTCCTCCAAAGCGCTCGCAAGCGCTCCCAGCTTGCTGTCACCTGAAAATTTTATAAGCATACTCTCCTTTCCATAAGCCAAGTCACTAATGAAGATATTGAATAGTACTGGACCCGGCACTGACCCCTGTGGGACTCCACTAGACATGCCCTCCCAGTTTGACAGTGAACCATTTACAACACTCTTTGAGTATGGTCTTTCACTTAGTTATGCATCCAGCTTACAGTAATTTCATCTAGACCACATCTCTCTGGTTTGCTTATGAGACTGTCATGTGGGACTGTGTTAAAAGCCTTACTAAAATCCAGATATAACACATCTATTTCTTCCCCCTTATCCACAGGCCAGTAACACTTTGGCCTTTCACTAATCGTCTTCTTCTCTTTCAAAGTGTTTGTTGGCAGGGAGAGCCAAATGCGGAAAGCCTGCAATGCCATGATGAGGCAAGCCAGCAGTGAGTACGCTCTTCAAAAGTTCCTGTCCTGCAAACGTTTATTCATATGAGCACCCTAACCTGCATGAGAAATCCCATTGAAATTAATGGGTTGTTTGTAAATCTGAACCGAATACTGGAAACACAGATGAGAAATACTTTCTATTGGAAAGATTTTTTTACATTTTTTGATAGAGTAGAACAGACTTACATGAAAGCATGGGAAACAAGAGATTTGGGACAGGATTCAGAAGCATTCCCCGGGTCTGAAAAATAAGGGGTTAATAATTCCCCATGTGCTCCTGGGAGGGGCTGTAAAAGCAGCTGTTTTTCCAGACTCAACCCTCCTCACATCCCATTTGACACTTGTGGATTCAGGACATTTGTGGAAGCACTTTCATTATTAGTCTAATCACTATAAAGGATTTACGGATGTTGCACCAAACAGTATAATTTTTACAGGCCTACAATAATCTAAAACGTTTTTCTACTTAAACTTCATGTGTTCATTCCAAGTAACATTTTCTAATGTTAGATCAGAAATTGACAACATGTTTGTAATTATTAATTATGGATCCAATAGAAGAAAATTTACAGTAGTTTGGCTGGGCTCTTTCATAGATAATGTACTGCAGTTAGTGAGATGTAAATTATTTTAGCCCATGGATTATAAAATTGCTTTAATCAAAAAAAGGCTGAAATTCATCCTTGGATGAAAAGAGCTTACTTACTAAATTGCTCCTGGGAGGAATATCCAGTTAGCAGTGCCACTGCAGTGACATACAGATACAGGGCAAAACTGCAACCAATCTTCACTTGAAATAGCTTGGTTACTGTGAATACATTACGTCATTGCCACCTACCATGGTGCTATTTCGCCAATTTAATTACCTATGCCTCTCTAGTGTAGACAATGCTTTAAAAGGACAGTTCATGAGGACTGAATTTGTTGACTTACTCCATGGCTTCTGTGCTCATCCATCCTTGATACTAATTTCACATACCATAAGTCTGAAATTAATTTTCATGAAGTCCAAAGTTCATTCATCTAGCTTCATTACCCAAGCCACCTGTCCTGCATGTTCACATTTAGCAAATGAGGCATTGCAGTTTAATGGTCTAATTAATCCCATAATTAATTTTGATGGATGTAATAGGTGGCAGCATGAACTGCCATAATAGCCTCAGGTTTTGAGATATGGTCTCTGTCAACACATCTGAACAAATTTTATTGTCTACTTTATGCTATGTAGTAAAAATGTCCTTTTTGTAGTTTCTTGTCTTGTAGCTATGTCATCTTTTCTTACCAACTCTATTCTTAACAAGTTTTAATATATAGTCACTGACCTTTGTGGCAAATTGCCGGCACTACTATGATGGGTCTCGCACTTTCTCTTCTTGTGGGGGGGTTTCAGGGTGCCATTTCTTGCCCCTGAACTGGGGTAACAGCTATCCTACTAGTATCCCAGGGAAGGGGAGTGGAGAGGGAGGGACCCAGGCCTACCCTCTACTCCAGGTCCCAGCCCAGGGGCCCTATGATAGCAGGTGAACCACTTGTACCAGTGATTCTTTCCCCTGGGCTACTTCCCTCTCCTGACCTTCAGCTTGTGGGGCTTCCTGCCTTCCCTCTGCACAAGCCAGGTGTCCCTTTACCTAGGATCTTGGTCTTCTTAGCCTGCCGCAGCACTTCTCAAAACTCTCCTCCGCTTTCCTTCGAACTGCTCTTTGTTCCACCACCAATCCACTCTGCTTCACTCCTCCAAACCGCTCTCTGCTCCACCACCAAACCACTCTCCTTTAGCTCCTCAAACTGCTCCAACTCCTCCTCTGGCTGATAGAAGCAGGGGGATTTTATCAGGTGACTGGCTTCAGGTGCTCTAATTGGTTTCAGGTGCTTTTAATTAATCTACAGGGAATAAGGCTTCTCCTCATCCTAGATCACTCTCCTGCTGCCTTCTGGCCATGCTGTATCACACCCTGCTTTCCAGCATGTTGCGCATCTACAATGTAATACCATTGCTTTATTTGACTTAGATGGTGAGAAGGTTTGAGAATAAGTCTGGCAAATCTTGATAGGGATAATAATTGTCTCATTAATTGCAGCTTTAACCCTTTGACTTTTTCCTTTTCACACCCTATAGGAAGCTGTTCACATAATGGTATTCATTATCTTTCCCTGACACATTTTAATAGCAGGCACATCTATTTATCATCTTTTATACAGATGGGAAGATTATCTTTTCATGTAAAGATTAGGTGTTACCTTACAGATAAAGAAGCTTTTATTTAGAGAAAACATTTCTAATGTCCTTTTCGGAATAAAAAAGGGCTTGTGTCAATGACATCTGTCTGAGATGCAGCATAGGAGGACAAAGCACCAAAAGTGATTTGACTTGAAGCATTGCTTCCCAAGCAGTACTTTACTTTAGGTTTAAAAAGATAGTGGCAAATGCATAAGATCATGGCATGTGTATGGCTTTGAAGCTTGTCTCTCTCACCAACAGGAGTTGGTCCAGTGAAAGGTATAATCTCACCCACCTTCTGTCCCTAATATTCTAGGACCAACATGGCTACGAAAACACTGCATACAACTTTTGAGCCTGGCAGTTCCAGAAATAACTTCTGGGTATGGTAGTAGCAGCTAAAAGAGGAATAGCACAGGTCAAGGCAGGTGACAGTCACTTGGCTACGAAACTTTGTAACGATGTGCTGGAAATGCATAATTTAATGTACTTCCAAGAAGGAAATAATTTCTCTCCCAGTCTGCTTAGACAAACTTGAATGACATATGGAATGGCTCTTAACTGGAGGCAGGATCTAGAGCTTTCAGAGGTAAAAAAAAATACGAAGAATGCCTACCACCTAGTTTAAATACTATGTAAATTATTCTGAAAACAGAAACAGAAGCTGAAAGAAGAGAAAGGGTCCTCCTCTGATCAAAAATTGTGAGAGCATGAAAGAAAATGTTATTAAGGTTGCCAATGATGAAAATTCTAACCCTGAAGTAAAAAGTATGAGAATTCAAGCATGTGAAAACTCTTTAGACTACTGTCTAGTGTCAGACAGTAGCACCCCTACTTCTCTTTAGTATTTTGTGTATTACCAATGGATTCTCTGCAGTGCTATACAATAGCATTGTATAATGCCGTATACCCAAGCCTGTGACCTTGACACAGTGTCTGGACATGGCACTGTGTCATTAGTCTGTGTATGCTGATAACTTGGACAACCTGCTCTTCCTCTATGGGTTGTGTGGAATGCGAGAGAAAAGCCAAGAGTATTTCCTGAGGATTCATTTGTTGAGCTATAGTCATAAATACCTTCCCATTCATGAATTTGTTAAGGATCACAATCTTAATATTCTAGCTGTGATGGAGAGAGGGCTCAATTCTATATGTAAGGTGAGGCAGAATTCTGTCTGGTTACATGTGGAGAGTGAAGAAGTGGCTATTTCTTAGCGTGCTTTCTTGACATTTAAAAAATTTATATTCAATATTGTTTTGAGCACATTACTGTAAAGTGTTTACTTAGGGGTGTCTGAATCTGAGGTTGTGTTGAGCCTCTATAGGTTCACTTGAAAAAAATATATTTAAAATTTCTTGTTTACCTCCCATAACTTGTCACTCTTTTATTCCGGGTGAGTTTTCCAATTTTCACTTCAGTATTCTAACTCTGCCTCAGAAACCAGTAGTTCTGTCTTCTTTTTATATTTGGCTTCCCACAGCATGTGGCTTCTCAAATTCACATCAAAGATCAGAATCTTGACTTTATTAAATCCAAACAATCAACAAACTATTTGGAGTATCTTTTTGTCTCTAGACAGCAATCTTAGATATCTATGTTCTTGTATTCTGAGCTTCGTTATCTCACACATAGTGTGCCATCAGATAGAGGGTTCTCATCTTGGTGATTATGGCATCTTTCCTCTTGTAACCACTATTTCAATATCTAACTTTCCAAATTTGTTCATATAATTGACACTATTGCGCTTGTGTGCTTACCGCTTTACTTCCTGGGATACTATGACACAGTGGGAAACGTTACGTATACTTCCAGGCTCATAAGACCACAAACACTTAAACATTTTGGCACAGGTCAAGTTGGCTTTTATTTATACTGCAGTGACGAAGGAAGTTGAGTTGAGGCTGCATGTTGACAGCATCAAAAGAAGAGAGACTGTGGACAGAGTCAAGTGTTGGGGTCATGAAAATTTGTCAAAAAACACACACACAGTGGAGTATCATTATCTTTACCTATTTAATTTTGTGCTAAAGTTAGAGAAAAGATGAAAAATGCAGAGGGTTGAAGAACAGAATTTCCTATTCTTGGTCTAATCATTGGCCCAAGACTCTTACTTCATCTTATCAAAACAATCTTTGTCACAAAAATGTTGTACCAGAATTGCATTACTATCATCTCTCACAGAATAGATAGAAGCAAGCTATTACTTTGACCTTTACAGTATATGTTGGCTATTCCCTTTTTACAGTCTCTGTAAAGTTAGAAGGGGAACTGGAATTGATGAGCAAATAAAATAGAGAACATTGTAGTGGTTGAAAAGCTAGGGATGAATGTGCATTTTAATGCTAGTGTGATTTTGACACTAACACTTAATAGTTCCCCATATTTATACCTTTATTAAAACCCTCTCATCTACAGACAATTGGGCCTGGAAATTGTTTCCTCATGAAAATGATTATAGAATGAGAGCACAGCCGAGAAACATGAGTCAATGCTCATGGCAAAGATTTTAATAAGAAGGAAAAATATCTTCAAAGTCTGTCTTGTTCTTGTTCTAAAGTTCAGATTGATATTGGGTAAACCTCAAAGAGGTTGGCCACTGAATTAGATTCAGGGAAGCATCCAAAAGTTCAAATGTGTATGTAGCGGTATCCTGCAGACCTGTATATGTTAGCAAAAAAATATCTCAGCCCATTTCCAGTCATTTCTGGTCTTGGCTTGGCCAGAAATAATGCAACAATAGCCTCTGTTGGAATGTTTCTGTCCTTTCCTCCTAGGCCTGGCTGAAACAGGACGCTGAAAGATTCACAAACGGAGAGTGTGGGGAATCCAAGACAAAAATCAGTTCCTAATACCAGGGCAGGGCTTAGTTCAAGTTTTGAGCATAGACTGGGGCAGGTGGTGCTGCAGCTGGGGGAGGAGGGCGGCAAGACCACTGGTCTACAGGTTAATCTGGCCCTGTGCTGGAGCATCATGTGGGTGGTGGATCCTCTTCTGTCTTAGAAACTGATACTCTCTAAAATTCATCCATATTGTCCTGAACTTTTGAAATGCCACAAAGCTGAGGCCCTCCAAAATACCAGGAATGGTTTTACTCATCTCTAGATATAAGGTGATTTTCCTTGATTTGCATGTAATTTGGAAGTTACTTTGAGAAGAATGTGGGTGTGTTGCAGTGGCATATAGCCAGATAATGGGAATGTCTTCAAAGCTGTTGATAACTTGATATGTTGTTTAGGCATAAACCATTTTCTTAGCAAATTTCTAATGACTTCTTTAGACGTCTTATATGTGCTATTCATTAACTGCTAGCATTTTATATGTTTTGACCACCATTCCCAATAATCTGGACCTCATTGCATAATGCCAAACTCCCCTAGTGCTGTTGTATATTTACCCTTCATAATAAAATGCAATCAGCGCAGGCCCTCCATGTGTTTAGGTAACTAGCCAAGTTTCTCTTCATCGGAACAAAGGCAGAGCTGTAGCTTTTTTTATTGAGTTTTTTGCAGGATGAACAAAGAAGAACCTAATTTGGAGCTTGCTCAAATATATGTTGCCATTTTGAGTGACAATTACAAATTCATCTTTCCAAATATCCGTTGCCTCACAAATCATACCTGAGACCACAACAGTGTAACTGAAGAGCCATCTAAGGGCTCCACTAATAACACTGCTGATGCAGTTACTTTACGTCCCATGCACTATTAATCCTCTCATTGTACATTTGCAAAGCATGAATTCCAGGACATGCCCATTGTAGGCAGAGAGATAATATGGAAAGGCATAATGAAAACAGGGGCTTGCCATCATGTTAAAAAGCCTTTAATTAATGAGGCATTTCTTGTCTCTTGCGTACATTTAAAGTCCTAAATGGCCATTGTTTTAAAGGATTGAAGGGATTTAGTTGGACTATTAGCAACACAAAGTAAATGCCAGCTACTCTTTTCAAAGCCTTCTAGCTTTCATCACAAATTGTTCCTTTCATTTAGCCACTACTATCAAATGTGCTAAGTTTCTTTGATAAAGTGGGAAGGCTTGGCTCCCCTAGCTCAGGAGCTTGCATTTAATGTTTCCTTCCAAACTCCCTCTTGCAAACTGCATTTGTCATGCAGAGTCATTTCTCGGTTTATCGTCACTGTCAAACCCTTGGCACTGTTCATGGTTTCTTTTTATGACCTAATGGGGAGGTATAGGGAATAAGCCAGATAATTGCCCAGTAAAGAGTTTCCACTGCTAGGGTTTTGTAATAAAGTTCATTCTGTAAACATAGGAAACCTGGTTTTGGATGAGTGATATTGTGAATGGCAGATTCATTCCTGCTCCTGTGGGAGATAAGGACCCTGTTAAAGACCTAAACAGAGCACTATGGAAATGCTTTTTATATTCCTTGAAATGACTCTAAAGCATTTAGCTTCTGGGGGAAAAATACAATTGTGTATATTTTCCAGATTTCTTTGATAATTGCATGTCAGTTTTCACTTAGTTTAAAATGACCATGCCCCCCTTCCCTCCCCCACTCCCACAAGAATAGAGTTAAGGCAATAACTGTTTAAATTGCTTCTTTAAGAGATGCTGGCACTTTGCCCTCCAGAAAGTTGCTGTTCAAAGTCCTTTCCAATGTTTTCCACACTGGGATTTACTAGTTATTAAGGACATGGGTCCAACTTGCAGGTGGTAGCCTACACTTCCTTAAGCATCCAGGACTTGGGTGTGTGAAACTGGTTGCAAACTATACATAGCAGACATTGCATTTGTCCCCCTGTAGGATGACCATATTTCCCAAAGGGAAAACAGGACGCCACGTACAGCTAGCCTGAGCTTTTCCCCATCCTCCCAGGTGGGGCTGGCCCAAGCCACTCACCTGGGGCCCTTCCCACCCCTTGCCCTGAGTGGTGCTGGGCCTGCATTGCCACTTGTCCCTCGCTCCTGAGCATGTTCCTCCTCACCTCACTTTTTGACAAAAGTGGGAATTTGTCCCGTTTGCTCTTACCAACTGATCAAGCTGGCAAGAGCAAACAGGACAAATGCCCAGTTTTGTCAAAAAAGTTGGGAGGGCCAGGATAGGGCTTAAAAAAGGGACTGTCCTGGCCAGAAAGGGACATATGGTCCCCCTGTCCCCCGAGACACAGCTGTGTTACCAATACATGAATGTAAAGAGGGACTCAGGGCTATATGATGTATCCTGGGCTCAGAAACACTCTTGGTAGCCATGACCTCTCCCTTCCTAGATCCTCTATTCTAAGGGTGTGATCACTTGTACTGTCCGGTACCACCTCCTTCTATGTTCCTTTGTATGTTTTTGAAACAACTGAAGCACCAAAGAATCCATTCTATGGTTTAATGCATACTGCATCAGGACTTTGGGAGTTTTTTCCCCCTGTGACTGTACAGTGGTAGCAAGCCAGAGTTTTATATGTAGATGGCCAGCAAGTATGGATGGGTTTAATTAAGGCTGAGAGTTATTTGCATTAACATAATTTTTGTATTCCAAGGTCACAGCTGTCTAAGACACAATACTGTAATACTAGTAGCAAGCAGAATTTGGTGGTGTCCTCCTATGTGAATTTTAATTGTAATGGAGAACTGGTGGGAGAGTTGGAATAACTGACTCATGAGTATTTCACAAAGTGTTCTGTTCCGTTTGTTATGACTCATGGGATTATGTTCATTATTCACAAATGTTTGGATAACTTTGGGATGATCAGTCAGACTAATTGAGTATGTGCTCACCAAAGCAAGTTAGGGTTCCATCATTGGGCCCAATGTTTGCAAATCCATTTTAAAGAATTTTAGCACAAATAATTATTTATCTGAAAATGAATAACAGAAGGGCTTATTTATTCGGTTACTATCCTACTTAGAATGTTTTGTCATCCACTTAAGAAGCAGAAAGAATACAATCTGATCCATGTGACCAATCTCACAACTACTGAGTGAATTGTCAAAGTAAATGGTTCACTAACCACGTATAAGCTAAAATATTGATTATACAAATAATTACAACTAATGAAATACATTGAAAAAAAATAATTGAAAGGATCAGTTGATTTTCACTATAAACGGTGCTAATTTCTAATGAATAGCATTCATTACATGAATAGGTAAAGCAGCTCTTATCTGTGTACTGAAATAGGCCAGATCCAAAACCTCATAAGTCATAGATTCCCATTGACTTCCGCTGGCTTTGGATCAGGTCAATAAAGAGCTACTGTTCAGAGAACAGACAAAGCTGAACCCAAAGTTCCAGGATCATCACTTTAGTTCTGTTAATAAGGCTGGCCTGCTGTTTCCACATCTCAAGGACACAACTGTATGCTTGACTAAATGTTACTCAGAGCCCCCTAGAATTGGAGTAAAGAGTTAAAATCCAAACATTTACATCATATGTTTGAACAACAACCACACTGGAAAAAAAACCCTGTCAAAATCAATCGCAATTTTAACTGAGAGTTCTTTTATAACTGTCTCAAATGCCATTCTGTTTGAAATAAAACACTTCCAATACTTTACAACATAATTGCTAGTGATTTCAGCAGGAAAAAAATCAATATAAATTTACTTAGCAAGGTTTAATGGAACAGTACCTTTCTCTTAGCTTTGAGCTGCTCATGGTATTTGTCAGACGTGTCACCTGGAATCTCGCCTCCCCAAAGGGTAATTCCGACTATGGTATAAGTGATACCCATGACAAGCAGCGGAAAGCAATACACTAATACAATCACAATGACATGATACCTGCAATAAAAGAGCATTGACCTGATAAATGCTTTGATAGGAACTATTCAGATAGAATTTTCTGAATGTTTGAAAAATAAACAAGACATTTTCTCTACCTAAGAGGTCAGTCTCAGATGGAGTAAATGGGTGACTGTTTTCACCAGCTGGGGATTTGGCCCAGTATTTGTTTTTGCTGTCGGTCATGAAAGTCTTAAGTAAACTGCATTAAAAGCAGACAGAACACTGTTTAAGATCTGAAGTCATTATTAAAACCTATATTCTGATTCTGAACTCATACTGCTATTAATCAGGAGTAAATCCTTGAAATCAGTGGAGTTACAACACTGTAAAATAGTGTCACTGAGACCAGTTTTCTGGGTAGACAAATATTGCACAATAAAGTAAACAAACAACTTTTAAAATCGAAATATTTGAAAAACTGGCATCTTCAACTACTGAGATCAGAGTACAGACTTCCTCATTCACCCTGTAATGTATGGGGATGCCTCAAAAACCTATATAACATAAGTCCCAGTTTTGGTGGCAGTGTAGTGAACTGCTGCTGAAGAGCAAACCCAGAATTTTCACTTTGGTCATGACAGGTAAATGGAAAGAAGATCTCCTTCCATATACATTTGTCACTCATAAGTAAGGCACCATCCCATACTCCCGCAGATTAAGGGCTAGATACTTAGCTGGTGTAAATTGGCATAGCTCCATTGACTTCTGTAGAGCTATGGCAATTTACACCGGATGAGAATATGGCTGAAAATCTCTGTAACTCAGATTGTGAGCCTAGGATAGGTACAGGGCTTGGTTTCTTGGTCTGCAAGTTATTCGTGCCATCTGTAAGAGGGTCTGACTCACCCCTGCAGTGCCTCCTGCTGGTTGTCCAGGGAATTAGCTTGGCCAGCCTCAGGAGCACCCTCTGCAGACCAGTGATCTGCCTAACCACTCTGCCCTCTCCCCCCCTGTGTCCCTCCCAGGACCCGGGGCCCTTTCTCTGGGGTGCTGCCCCACCTGGCAGTACCCCACAGCCTTAATCCCAGGGTTTCCCCCTCCCAGGGGAACCCCCACCCACTATCCCCACTTTGCCTCAGTACTAGGGCACTGCCAGTCACCATCAAGCCCCCGCTCACTGGGGCGGACTGCAGTATCAGCCACTCATCACAGGCAAAGGGGGTTTGGACCTGCTGCCTATGCCTACCCGTGGGCTGCCCCTGCAACCCTAGTACCCCTTTGGGCCTTAGTCTAGACTTGGAGCCTGGGGTTCTCTCAGGCCTGAGCTCCCCTGCTCTGCTCTGCTTTGCTTTGCTTTGCTCTGCTTTGCTTTTTGCTTTGCTCTAGGTACCTGCTCAGGTCCCTGCAGCCAGGCCCTTCCCTCTCTGAAAGCAGAGAGAGTCTGTCTGCTCCAGGCCCACTGCCCTCTTATAAAGGCCAGCTGAGCCTTAATTGGGGTGTGGCCCGGGGTGTGGCCCCAGCTGAGCCTGCCTTTCCACTCAGCCTGGGCCTATTGGAAACCTGGGAGGTGGGCGGGCGCAAGCCCGCCCCCCTTCTAAAGGCCCCTCCCCCAGCCTAGCGGGAGGGACCACTGGACCCAGAGACCAAGTGAGTACGGGGGATAACTAATGAAAAACAGGGATCGGCATGAAGGTCAGAGGGTCAAAATGAGGCTACCGGATGGGGACACCAAGCAGAGAACCTCGGACAGCGCCCACTGCTCCTCAAAGCTGTTGAGGGAGCCAGCGGATGCTGCCCAGTGGAACTCTGCCCGGATACGTGACACTAGGGAGGAGCGGAAATAGGCCCCACAGTCGCAGAGCACCCCCTTGTCCAGCATCCTCCTCCTGGTATTATAGATGGACACTTTGGCTAGAGCCAGGAAGAGGCTGACGAGGAGGTCTCGCAACTTTGTGTGGCCACGGACGGGGTGTGCATAAAGGAACAAGTGTGGGGAGACGTGCAGCCAGAACCTCAACAAGAGGTTCTGGAGGAACCGGAATAGGGGCTGCAACCTGGCGCACTCGAGGTAGGCATGTGCCAGGTTGTCCCTCACACTGCAAATGGGGCAGGCCTCAGGGATAGGGGTGAACCGTGCCATGAAGGAGCCTCTCACTCAGCCTGGGGCTGCTTGCTCCAGCCACAGCCCTCTCCTGGGCTGTTTCAAGCCCCTCAGGGCCTGAGCGACGTGCCACCCTGCTACACCATCCCTCTGCAAAATTAAAATAAGCCTGCAGTTTAGATATAGCCATGCCTGAGTTTAAAAGGCGAGAAGCTTACGTAAAGTGCTGTTTTGGACCACCTGGCCATGCTACATAGCAAAGAGTTCTTCCAGGCATCACTTTGGTGATGGAGTAGAGGCACTGAGGAAATGCAAGCAGGAAAGCCAAAATCCATATACTCCCAATGACCACCTTCGTTACCGTTGCAGACAGTCTGGGCTTCAGGGGATCGATAATGGCCATGTATCTGTACAAAATACAAACAAAAATCCTTCATGTGAGAAATCTTCAGTGATTTCTGTGTTCCTATATCAAACCAGCTTGTGCAAAGGAGTGAAAAGAAGATAGTTATTTTCCTGTCTTGAAGGCCCAATGGTATTATATACTTCAAATGATCAGCGACAGGGACAAGCTCCCATTAAAGTCAGTGGGAGATGTTTTTTGTTTTCCCATTTGTTTCAATGGAAGTTGGTTCAGGCTCTTACTGTACGTCTACACTGCAATTAAAACCCCCTGGCTGGCCTGGGCCAGCTGACTCAGGCTCACAGGGCTTGGGCTAAGGGGTTATTTAATGGCAGTGTTGAAATTTGGGCTCGGGCTGGAGCCTGGGCTCTAGGACCCTGTGAGGTGGGAAGGTCCCAGAGTTTGGGCTGCAGCCCGAGCCCAAAAGTCGACACTGCAATTACATAGCCCTGTAGCCCGAATCAGCTGGCATGGGCCAGTCATGCGTGTCTAATTGCAGTAATGACACCCACTACAAGAACACATGTTCTGTCACTAAGAATGAGGTTGGGGGAGAACCACTAAGCTAAAACCATGGCAAAGAAGGTGTGTTTTTTGTTTTTGTTTAATTTCCAGCGAAAGGGAATAAGGAATGTTGTTAAAATGAACATTTTATGTTCCAAATACTTTAACAGTTTCCCCTACTTTTCTGTATCTAGTAAAAGGTTAAAAGGGGGTTTAACAGTGTGCCTGCCATGGTACTAAGGCTGAGGACTCTTTTATGCCAAACCCTAAACCTTATTTTACACTGTTTAATGGTGGACAGCGATGGATTATGTTAACACTTTGGCCTGTATATTACATCTACTTTAATACAACAGTGGTCTAACAGAAATACCTGTAGTAATATAACAAACTACATTTGGCTCATGATCAAGATAGGATGCTTCAGTAATCTTTTGCTGTAGACAACAGATTTGTTGTTAAATTTAAAATTAACGACCAAAGTGTAAAGGTTACATTGGTGTCCAAGACCAGCATATGGCTACAGTCTACTTTCAGAGCTGCCTTGTATCTAGAAAAACGGATACATACCCATGCATTTTATTAAGCAGGCATACGTTTCCTTCAGTTTCACGCAATCAGCAATACAAAGAAGGCCAGATTGTGATTGGCCCCTGCAAAGTGGGAGGAGTGTGAGAGGAACTTTATCTCCTTGTTGCACCCCTGCCCAAACAACACAAAAGATGAAGGCACTAGTAGAAATGTGTGGCTAAGATAGGAAAATTATTGCAACCTCTTGCAATTTTGTTAGTGATGCTTGAGGCAGAATAGCATCTATCTGGCTCTCCTTTACCTGTGTTGGCTATACGTTTAAGGTGGTACCTCATAGAAAACTTTCAAAAAATAGGAAAATACAGCCTTTCAGTAATTACAGTCTCTTCGGGAGGACACAGGATAAAGAACATGACGGAAAGTCGAGGGGGTCTGGGGAGAGGTGTAATTTAAAAAGTGAAAATTAACGTAATCTTTCTGCCTTTTGATCTGTGTCTTGATGGAAAAAGCAAATCAGAACCAGGACCTCCAGTCCACACTTGTATATTTAATGTGCTTTTTACATATTTCTGCATAGCTCCGCTTTGATCTCTAAACCGAGTTCCAAATTAACACCTTCTCCATTAAATTCTCTGTTCACCCTCCCCCCATTTCATTTACCAACGACTGATTCACAAAGGGTTGGCTTTCATTATTAATTAGCATGTTGCAAGCCATGGGCCAACACCATCTTTTAAAGAAGTATATAGCTCCCAGACTTACTGAGTACATTTATTTGATCTGGCGCCCAAAAGTTTTCAAAGCCATGAAACGGGAAGCCTGGAACTGTTGCCTGATTTAGGGTGTTAATAATATGAATTTGGATAGTATGGGTTTTTGGCTTGCCAATCTGTTTGATCAGAAGAGAAAAGTTCTTGTCCTGAATCAGGCCCCACAGCATTTATAAAGGACCCTCGGGGGTATCACAGGAAGCTCACACTGAGACAGATAGCGCCGTAAAGACTTTGTATTAAAATCAATGAAATTAGTAAGTAAATGGTAAAATAATCACAGTTACAAAGTTACAGTTGCATTACTGCTATTCAAAAGATACATATGGTATTACGGTATTATCTGCTACAAAGCTTTGGTTAATATACTCAGACCCTTCCTTGATGACCTGGTGGTGAGAGATACAGGACCAGCTTTGCCTCGAACAGTCCAGGTTTCTCAATTCTTGAGTGAGAGGTGCAGAGCTTAGAAGAAGCTAATGCTAAGAGCTATCAAAGCTAACTTAGAGTTTACTTAACTAACTTTAAACTTAAAATCAAAACTTAATAAACAAACTAAGAATAAAAGCTTAGAGAAACCAAGCTTAGCCTAGTCCCCTTGGAACTAAGAAAAACAAGTACCGCCTATTAATAGTTAATAGTCATTGAAGATAAATAGAATAGAATGAATGAATACTTTAGTGAGGTGGGCCACCACTTTTATAGGGCACAAGTGCCAGAAATCCTTCCTTCTACGCCCAAATTTCATTCCTTACCCACAAAAATGTTAGGGTACCCTTACTTCATAGGCTGGTATGTTTGTGCGTATAGACGACATGTACATACGCACATATGTTGTTTTTGTTCTTTAGTCATTTCAGTTCTTTCCTTGTGGTGTACCTGTTAAGTCTGTGGGTACAAACTTGAAAAAACCCTTATACCATTCTTCCATTGTCTATCTGTCTTGATAAAAGGTCTTGGACATATGTGTGTGTGACTTACTATTTAGGTAAAAGGTCTCAATATGTAGGCCAACTTTGCTATCTGGGTGAAAGGTATATCCCAGATATAGATATACTAACTTTGCCTTAGCTTAACATACAGGCTATGGCCTGTAGGTCCCTTGCATTACAGCCAAACTTACTTTAATATAAATTTATAAACCTATTACAATAAACCAAATACTTAAACTACAAGAAAAGATATTATATATAATATATATGATGTGTGCAAGCAAGCAGGTTAATCCTATAGGCTACAGAACCATGGAGCTCTCAGAGCTTCTAAAGTCCCTGCCATCGAGCGGGATCCTGGAAGTCCTGGGATGGGCATCCAGGTCTGTGGCTGTGGGGCAACCCTGCCCTGGTCCTGGAGACCCCAGGGCTATGAGGCTCCTGGGCCAGCTGGTTCCCTATGTTGCCTGACTCTTAAGCAGGCAGCCCTGGGATTTTGGAAGCCCTGGAGTCCCTGGCACAGGGCAATCTGCATAGTAGGGCTGCCCCAGAGCTGCAGACCCTCAGAACCCCAGCAGCTGCTGCTTAAAATTGACATTCTTATCTATTTGAGTCAGCAGCTCCTATGATCTCAGGGAGCATATTTTGTTTTAGAAATACCATGCATCAGTGTTCCTGAAATGAAACTTTTTCAGGTTCATGGGAATTTTTGTTTTTGTTTGTTTCAGTCCAAATCAGAACAAAAGCAAGTTTCCAAATTTTTCTCTGGAACTGGAAATCTGTAGTTTTGGCCAGCTCTGATCCCTAATTACTGATGGTTTCTATTGGGTTTTGTAAACTATTGCTTTTTCCCCACCAACAACTGCAGTTGTTGTGTAAATTGCAAATCAAAAGTAGACTAACAACATTAAAGGTTAAACTGTTATGCTCACTTCCACATAGTATTTATCTGTTATGAAAATGTTAAGCATAGCCTCTTAAGGGGAAAAGAAAACCCAGAGGAATATGGCTCATTTATCATTAGCTGTTTTTGAACTCATAGAAAGAAGACATGTCTGTTCAGGTTTCATTGGCTTATCAGTCACAAAGTTAAATACTAAGTCATCAGCAAATTTATGACTAGGGATTTATTATGCTGTTCTCCCCTCTCTCCTCTGGTGAACACCCCTTGCATCTGCCAACTCATCAGTTTTCTTTTTCTTTCTTTCTTTCTTTCTTTCTTTCTTTCTTTCTTTCTTTCTTTCTTTCTTTCTTTCTTTCTTTCTTTCTTTCTTTCTTTCCTTTGTATTGTCCCAACCTAATTTTCAGATGTACTAGCAAATCCCACTGAAGTCAGTGAGAGAAGCAGGTGCTCAGTACCTCGCAGAATGAGGCCATTAATAATTTTGCAGTAGTTTCTAGCACTACGAGATACATGAACTACACACCTGCAGAGCTGGGGGCGAAACCTACAGACCTCTGTAAAGAGCTCTCACATCTTGACTTAAGGGGAAGGGTACGTTAGCTATCAGCAACAGAAGGATTCTTAGTGTATATCTAAGCTGCAACCAGCCAACAGAGTGCAATGTAGGCACGCAAGTATAAGCCTTGATTCTTCAGTTGGCTGTGCATGGGTGGACTGCTGTGCCCATGCAGAGGCCAATTTACTTCAGCAGGGCTCCAAGCAACAGGCCTGTTGATATGCGGTGAGTAACAGATTGGAGCCATAGAATGTCCAATCTTGCTCCCGCTGAAGTGAAGGGCAAAAAATTCTCACTGACGTCATTTGGTTCCAGATTGGACCTCAGAAGACTTTTGGCACCAGTGGGAACAAGCAGATATGCTGTGCTTCTGAAAAGTCATGCTGCAAATGACTAATTCAACAAAAATAAATGGGGTGTGTGTGTTTGTAAATCAAAAATGCAAATCAACGGAAAAGATTTAGTGCAAAAAAATTAACTCTATGCTTGTTCATCATAACAGCCAGTTGAAAACGGTTATTATCCCATCCAGCATAAACACCAAATCAACACTTGGAAAGTAATTACAAGGTAGGATATACATATCTAGAAATGGATATATGTAAATACAGCTAAGAACTGATGACAAGTAAATATGTGTATTAACTGAATTTTTTTTTAAGTCACCACCTGCAAGAATGACTTGTGAATTATTCATCCTCTGCAGTGAGTTCTGAATTTAGATTTCTGATTTTAAGAATCTTTAGGTGGCAGTTAATTCATAACTTTCATCATTAACCTTTGCTATTTGGGTGGTTGTGACCATATTGGAGCAATCATATGCCTACTGAAAATGTTTCTAGGTATCAGTTTGGACTGACCCAAGTCCTATTAAAGTTAATGGTAGTCTTTCCACTGATTTAATCAGAGTTGGAGCAGGCCCCAGAATACCAAAGCTGATGTGTAATGGTTTTCAGAGACACTGGATTCCCCCACAGGACTGATCTTGTCAGCTGTGCTCAAAAGAGAGATACATCTTGTTTCCTTCAGGTCTGCTCAGTTTGTCTGGCCACGCTCCAGGATTTACTGTATGGTACTTGCTTTTTAGTCCCCTAAATCAGGAAAATCTGTCTCACTCCTCAGGAATCCAGTCCTGATTCAAATAACATTAATGAGAGGTTTTAGCCATTGACTTCAGTGGGAGCAAAATCAGATATACTCTATATTTGTGCGAGTGTTGCACTCTATTGGCTTGTTACTGCTCACAAATAACATAAAATCCTTCTACAGATGATCCATAATGCAAATTTTTTGTTGGCTCATGTGTTTAAAGGCCTGTATAGTATGTTTGGAACTATAGGACCAACAATTCAGTCCCAGCTCTGCAGGAGTTATGTTCAGATAATAGGCTCTCAATAGCTAAACCTAATTTTGATTTCACTTGTGTGAAAAGGAAAAATCAGTTTGCTTTCAAATATCTAGTGCTAAGTCTCCTTAGCACATATTTTTAAAATTGTGAAACAACTGAGTAAATACTTTTTTCTTATATCCCACAATGTCAGGGAACCAGGAAATGTGTATGTCTAAAACAAGCTAAATGCCATCCGACATCACAGAAGAAGCATAATTCAGTCCAGTTAAGAGTAATAGAACCTTCAGAGGATGGGGTGGGGGTGGGGGTGGGGGTGGGGGTGGGGGGAAGGCAGCTAAGATGGATAGGGGACTGCAAACTGTGTGTTAGTAAATAGAGATCAATTTTCCTGCATTTAACACATTATTTGGACAATTGCAGTAAAAATACATAGACATTTTAAAAACAATGCCTTTAATTTTACAAACACCCATCTGCAGACACAGTTGGAATCCATTACAAGTCCTAAATGATTTGTCTAGCTTACTCACAGTTTGCTTGTAAACTCATGGCGGGGGGGGGGGGGCGCAGAGGGAGGAGGAGGAAATTAACCTACTCAGCATAATTTGGAATAGGTAACTGGGACGCTGATAGAGGAAAGAGATTAGAAGAAAATGATAAAGTTTGCATAAAAAGAGGTTCACCTGCAGCAGAGACCACTACAGTTCTTCACAGTGCACAGACCCTTTTCCTCATAGCTGTGATTGGTTACCCAATATTGTCTACTGCATCTGCATGGGTATTTGGATTGACTGGTAATTAAGAAACTCAAGGATAGAGGGGCAAGAATCCTAATTGTGGATGGATCTAGTTAAAAACACTGCAGTAAAGAATCCTCCATGGGATGCCTGGGAATTGCAACACAAGCTAGCAACCTGGAGGTTTCTAAAACATTTTCTAAATGACCAAAATAACTCCTTAACCTTTGCATTGTTTTATGTCCACCTACAACAGACACGTGCAACCCTCGCCCTGCAAACCTTTGCTCATGACAGTAATCCACACTCAGGCAATTTAGCGTATTTGATTTCATGGGACTACTCTAGCGAGCAAGGACTTACCCACATGAGTAACAGTTTACAGGACTGTTCAATCCTTGAGGGGGCCATTTAGGGATTTGGGGCTTGGTCCTGCTTTGAGCAGGGGGTTGGACTAGATGACCTCCTAAGGTCCCTTCCAACCCTGATATTCTGTGATTCTATGATTCTATGACTGTGCCCTTGGATGTTGAACTACTGTCGCTGCCTGGTTTTTATGGCCAAAATCATCAAAAGTATCATGTGATTTTGGGAGCCCAACTCTAAAATGGCTTCAAAATACACTTCAAAATCTTTCATCATATGAATGAGCTAGTATAAAAAGGGTCACACTCAGTAGCGTAGGCAGGTTTAGAGCACAGGGGGAGTGGCGGCGCTATAAAAAGGCACCTCCCGGCTCCCCCTTTACTCACGTGGCGGTGCTTTAAAGGGCCCGGGGCTCCAGCCGCTGCGGAGCGGTGCTCGGGCGGTGCCTTAGTGCCGCTTCTCCTCACAGGGGAAGGGCCGCTCCCCCGTTCCCCCCCGGCTACGCTACTGGTCACACTTTATGTTAAGTGATCATTTATAAAGAGTTAATACATGATTAAAACATCATTGAATCATTTAACTGATAATTTACATCAAGTCACTCACAAGTATTTTATTTGGCTATAAGCTGTTTAGTGTTGGTTAGACTCAACATTCTATAACAACTGAACAAACATCTATGAATTTCTGTTAACCCTTTGCAATTATTTATAGATGTACCCTTAGTATAAAGTGAGACCATAAAACGTAAACAAAAAAGGAGCCTCCCTCCATGACAGTGGAATTCTCAGGATAATTCAAATCACAGCCGCCAACTTCCTGTTACGCTGGTGGGTGCTGACACCCAGCGTCAGGGGTGGGGCCCCGCCCCCGATGCCGGGCCCCCCCCCGACACCGGGCGACGTGGCGGGGCCCCGCCCCCGACGCCGGGTCCCGCCCCCGACGCCGGGTCCCGCCCCCGACGCCGGGTGACGTTGCGGGGCCCCGCCCCCGACGCAACGTTGCCCAGTGTCAGGGGTGGGGCCCCGCAATGTCTCCTGGTGCTCCGGTGAGTTTGCCGCGGGTCTGGGGTGGGTGGGGAGTTGCCAGTGGGTGCAGAGCACCCACCAATTTTTCCCCGTGGGTGCTCCAGCACCGGAGCACCCACGAAGTCGGCACCTATGATTCAAATGATTGTTAATGTATTTAAGTGTATACATTTATGTAGTTGAACTTGATGTCCTAGTGCAGGGGTCGGCAACCTTTCAAAGGTGGTGTGCCAAGTCTTCGTTTATTCACTCTGATTTAAGGTTTCGCGTGCCAGTAATACATTTTCATGTTTTTCGAAGGTCTCTTTCTATAAGTCTTTAATATATAACTAAACTATTGCTGAATGTTAAGTAAATAAGGTTTTTTAAATGTTTAAGAAGCTTCACTTAAAATTAAATTAAAATGGAAAGCCCCCCAGACTGGTGGCCAGGACCCAGGTAGTGTGAGTGCCATTGAAAGTCAGCTCGCGTGCCGCCTTTGGCACCCATGCCATAGGTTGCCTACCTCTGTCCTAGAGTAAGGTGAATATAGCATACAAGTAACAAAGTACAAATTATAAGCAGCCTGACTTTCAAAGATGATGAGCACCTGTAGTGGGAGAACACAAAGAGCCACGCTTTAAACAGCAACTAGAGGATGCCCTAGCCTGGAATTCCTACATTTATTAAGCTCCCTGCTGCAACGCATCCTGATCCTCTCTGGTAACTCTGGAGAACCAGAAACTCTATAAACACTCATCTCCCTTTTTTATAACAAAAGATTAAAATATAATTATAAAGCAACGTATATACACACAACAGTTCAAAATAAACTACAAATTCCTTAAAACTATTTACACGATTACATCTTCTTATCAATTGTATTTAAATAGTACTGAGCAGTATTCTAAGGATCAAGTCTTTGAGGAGGTTTGATCAGTCTCACTTCTGTTGAGTTTGTGCATGGTGTGCTCTGTGAAGGGGGCTCACTTCCTGATAAAATACTCACAGGACCCAGATCCTCTCTTTGTTGTGTTGGAAAATATTGAAGATGAACATGATTCTGCCAGAGAAGTCCTCTTTGCAGTCTCCACTAGGTAGGATCTGGGAGTTTCCTCTATGTTATGAATAGTTAAATGTTTGAGAGCTTTTGAGCCAAACCTTGTTCCTGGGGCTCAGATCAGGTAGTGCTTTTCCTCTGTGCTGAAGATATGCCAAATGGAAGATGACTGAAACAGTATCTTCCAAATGGGGTGATGCATGTAGTTAATGGCATAGGTTCTTTAGCAAGAGGGCTTTGCTAGGTGTGTGCCGTAACATCTAATTTTGAGAAGGCTTTTTGGCTTCTGATAACTGAGCTAATGTCTGGTCAACTGCAGGCAGTGTGTGTCTTTCTCTGCACATGCTTTCACTAAGCTGTGTAAGGTCTACACAAATCTGGATTTTGCCATTGGGCTTTGATACTACAACCACCCCTGCATACCAATCTGTGGGTTCTTCTATATGGGAAATAACCCCCATGTCTTCCATTCTCTTTAATTCTTCTTTAATTTTCCCTACCAAGGGTATAGGAATGTGCCATGGGGCTGGAAGAGTAAAGGGAGTTGTTGATGGCACCAGTTTTATTTTGTATTCCCTTGACAGCTATCCGAGCCCTGTGAAGATGTGTGAATACATCTCCTGAATAGCTTACTTTCTGCTATTAATACATTCCAGTTTATCTGCTAGGTGTAGTCCTTGTACTGCTGGTCATCCTAGTAGAGGAGTTGTCTATCTTTATATTACATATTACTTGTTGAAGAACTTTCCATCCTTTCTCCAGTTTCCCATGGTACTGGCCACAAACATTCAATATAATGTTACTAGCTGGTGACAGTTAGCAAGTGAGATTGCACTCTGACATCAATTAGTTCTTCTGGAGAAGGCTGACTGGGGTAATTGAAGTTAATTATCTAATTAATTGAGGAGGCTGGGTGATTTAAAGACCCAATTAGCCCATCAGCTCAAGACTGATAAGAAGGGCGCAGGAAGGAAGTGAGGGAGAGAAGAACTAGGCTTGCTGAGCCCAGTCTCATTGACATTTCTGGAAAGGGAGATCTCTGGTCCTCTTAGGCCCTGGGGAAAGGGCTGGAAACACAGGGGACACTACACAGCATTACTGCACAGGATCATAAAAGTGTTAGTGGAGGGAACATAAATAAACAGCATGGTGTGGATACGCAATCACTGGAGTTAGAGTCATTTATGTGATGCTAGAAGACAGGATCAGAGTGCACCCTACTACATAGCTCCACATAGAATCTTATTTGGTCTTTGTAGATCACCATCCTGGAATCAATTATTATCTTTTTTGGAAATGCAGTTACTGCTGCCCCTGTATCAATTTTAAATTTACAGTTTCAACCATTTATATTCATGCTTGTGCACCCGGTGTTCTCTGTTCTATTGGGAATATAGTCCCTAGAAGTATGCAGTCATTGTTATCTGATAACACTCCCTCTTGGATTGTTTCCACTACTCTTGGCAATCTGCATGATCACAGTGTCCCATTTTGTGGCATCTCCTACCTTCCGCCTTGCTAGCTGGTTAAGGTTGCAAGCTGTATCTTGCCACATCTTCTATAGCTTTTCTAAGCTTCCCTCCTATTAAGGTTTCTTTGTTCTCCCACTCTCCAGTTGTGCACTATTCTTATGGTATAAATTTGGTCTGACTGGTCCTTTCACATTTGGGTCTTTTTCTCATTAGTGTGTCAATTTTGTCTGAAGCAGTTTCCTGAATATATTATTAGTATGCAAGTCACAAAGCTGTTTCTTTACAGCTTCTTGGATTCTTACTTTTGCTAGTGTGAGATCTGGGTCTAACTGAAGCTGTACTGATAAACTGGTGTATCTTATTAGTTCTTCTATTCTATATTTCGAATGTTCAGTAAGACTATGAACTGCAGTAATAAAAGTCTGAGACTTTTCCCTTGTGACTGGCACCTCTTACTGAATTTAGCCCTTTCATATGTAATATTATGTCTGCCTATGAAATGGGCATCAAAAGCCTTTCACTTTGCAGTATTTTATCTTTTCCTCATAAGAAGATAACATCAGAATGGCCATACTGGGTCAGACCAATGGCCTATCTAGTCCAGAATCCTGTCTTCTGACAGTGGCTGGTGCCAGATGCTTCAGAGGGAATGAACAGAACAGTTCAATTTATTGAGTGTTCAGTCCCAGTTTCTGACAGTGAGAGGCTTAGGGACACCTGGAGAATGGGTTCATGAAGGATGGATCTATCCCCTGTCAACCCACTTATATTTTTCCCTTCACAATGTGCCTTGGCAATGAGTTCCACAGGCTGATTGTGCGTTGTGTGAAGAAGTACTTTCTTATGTTTGTGTTAAACCTGCTGCCTGTTAATTTCATTGGATGACTCCTAGTTCTCGTGTTATGGGAAGGGGGAAATAACACTTCCTACTTTACTTTCCCCATGCCATTCATGATTTTATAGATTTCTATCATATCTCCCCCTTAGTTGTCTCTTTTCTAAGCTGAACAGTCCCAGTCTTTTTAATCTCTCCTCATATGGAAGTTGTTCCCTAGTCCTAATAATTTTTGTTGGCATTCTCTGTACTTTTTCCAACTCTAATATACCTTTTTTGAGATTGGGCAATCAGAACGGCATGCAGTTTTCTAGGTGTGGGCACACCATGGTCTTATATAGTGGCATTATGATCCTCCAATGAGGAGTAGCTTGCACAGTATATCAGCAGCAGCATTACCCATGGCAAATAGGGAATTACATGGTATTCTTGTGCTTTCGCTGTTAAAGCAGAAGTCATCTAGAATTGCTCAAATCTATGGATTTCAGCTGCCTGAGTTGCCAAAATCAGACTTTTGTACTATGGGCTCCATTGCTGTGCTGAGACAAGGTTCTGCCTCCTTCCTGCTGTAGATTTCACAAGTCTGCTCGCTGATTTTCCATTTTCACTGTTCTGGAAGTCTGAGGGTCTCATCTTTCCTTTACTCTGTCTTTAGAGAGAGGGATTCATTCATTTCTGAAACCATGTAGTATAAGGACATAGACACAAAGATCCATGCTTTAAGCAGCACCTAGAGAACTCCCTAACCAGGAAGTTCCTATGTTTAACCTCCCTGATGCACCATATCTTGGTCCTCTCTGGTAACCACTGTTCCCTCTAAGCTGTGCGCGTGTGTATATGCACATAGATCCTAAACCCTGCGCACACGGCAAAACACCGCACGCACAAAAATTTGCACAGAAGCACAACAATTTGCATAGAAGAAATTTTTTGTGCACACGGCCTGTCAAAAATTTGCACAGAAGAAATGTTTTTGCGCACACGGCCTGTCAAAAATTAGAGGGAACATTGCTGGTAACTGTGGAAGACCAGGAACTCTATTGCTACTCCAGAGTACCCACAAATCCCACTGAAGTCCAGGCCACCTGTAGGTGGTCAGCACCTTTGAAATATAGGCTACTTCTCTTTTGGTGCTTAAACGTGGATTTGGGACCCAAACTTTTGACACCAATTGGCTCAATCTCTGTCCAAAAGCGGAAGCAAGTTTAATAGAAAACATCTACCATAGACTAGGAGATAAACATGGAGTGTGGGGGGATGTTACTTTACTTCTTCAGGAGGAGGACTGGAAATGTTCACATTTGAAATCATATTCTTTTCTTTAGGCAAAAATATCACACACATGGGCATGATCAGAAAGTGGCATAGTGTCAGCTTTGGGCTGGCAGACCCTTGAGAGGCACATGGACATAACTGAACTGGGAAAAAAGTATTCAGGAAGAAAAGCCCCATGATTCTGGATCCTTGTTCCAAGAAGACAGAAATGTATCAGCCTGATGTGAAATATGTGGAAAATCCAAATTAAGCCTTGTAATTGTTACCATTATACTGTAAGTGACATCACTGAGAAAATGAAATTTGCGACACACTGTCAGATTTGAATTTCTTAGGTCAGCATTTGGTTTGAACTTGTCAGATATTTCCTGCTTCAGATAGGGAAATTTGAGGGGCGGGACTATTGTAAACATTGTCTATATATCTGGAAAGATTGGCGGGGCAACCACACTTTCCTTGCTACATGTGATAAAGTAGATATAAAAACAGTCTTGTTCAATGCAAAACAAAGAAGAAAACAAATAATGTCGTTTGTGCCCAAACTATCTATCTAGTTAATGAATCTGTTTGCAGGCACATTCTGAGTTCACAAAGCTCACGTAGAGTAAGACACATAATCTTTCTCCTGTGTCTTAGATTGGCTGACCCTAATACCGGGGGGGGGGGGGGGGGGAAACAGGGGGCGGGCGAGATCAGCAGAAGCTTATCTCACTTGTTTTTAGAGAGAGAACACTATTACCCACCCACAAAAATCATGAGATTTTTTACAAAAAAAATATATATGTGATGTTCTTTTGTGTTTTTTGCCTTTTGATATTTGGACTCACTTTTGTTTTTCTCTGCAACTATTAGGGCTAGACATTTTAATTTTAAATGAAACCTGAGATACTCATATAATCACGAGGCAGGGGCTATAAGAAAAACACTAAATATTGTGAGACTCACAATAAAATTGCTACACAGACAGGGAGAAGCTGGTTTTAATCTGAGCTCTCTGATTTAATTGGCGAATCAGGGGAAAAAACCATAAATCCCCACAATATTTTATACCAATGTCTGTCTCTGGCATGCAGTGACCTTGGCTAGCACAATATTATTAGTATTAATTCCATCAGTTAGTGCAAAGCAACAGTGTTGTTTGTTTCATCAATATAGAGATCAAGGCAATTATATATTTTTGTACAATTGTGTTAAACTAGGGCCAAATAAAATTAATTACCCATAAACTGTATCTTGAAAATAGCATGTTTGGGAGACAGCAGCTTCCCCCCATCCATCTCTTTGGAATGTCACTTTAGAGGACTCTAAAAGAAAATGTCTTCTTGCAAAATCCCAAGAGAGATCAATCCATTATCATATTTCTTACAGTTTAACAACAAAATATCTCTGACTACAATGTCCTAGCCCCACAACTCCTTTACATACAACATATTTGAATAAAAGATATAATGGAAGTCATGGTACTGCTTCTATGTACTCCTGTATGAATACAATTATGATGAAAGATAACTAAAATTTGATTTCTCGCCCCGATCCACATTTATTGTTGCAAAAGATTTGTATATGGCTATTCTTTCGATACATAAACTTTGACCTCCCGTGGGCACATGGGAGAAAGAGCATATGACATTTGGCTTAAAATAAACAAAAGTGTGTTTTAACAATGTTTTGAACAGTGACAACATTTGCTACTTCCAAAACCTAGAGGGGACCTAGGCTCCCAATTTAATTTCTCTTCAGCGGCTTTAGACATACATTTCACATTGTTTAAAGCAGGGGTTCTCAAACTTCATTGCACTGCGACCCCCTTCGGACAACAAAAATTACTACATAAACCCAGGAGGGGGGGCCGAAGCCTGAGCCCGCCCGAGCTCTGCCGCCCCAGGTGGGGGGAGGGGGAAATGTGCAGGGGGGGGCAAAGCCTGAGCCCCACTGCTGCAGGTGGGAGGGCCAAAGCCCAAGGGCTTCAGGCCCAGCCAGGGGGCCTGTAACCCGAGCCCTGCCACCCAGGATTGAAGCCCTTGGACTTCAGCTTCGGCCCAGGGTGGTGGGGCTTGGGCTTGGGCCCCGGGCCCCAGCAAGTCTAACGGCAGCCCTGGTGACTCCACTAAAACAGGGTCGCAACCCACTTTGGGGTCGCAACCCACAGTTGGAGAACTGCTGGTCTAAAGCAACAATAGGCAGTGCTATTTTGGCAGTGGGGCGGGAACAGGTCCCAGAGATATATCCATGTCCTCCTGAAAGAATGCTACAATAGGGCCTTTTCCACATACCAAGTCCAAATAAGTGGCACAGAGCACTAATGCCAGGGTGGACAGGAAATAATCCTTCCTTTTCCACCAGGTTGGTAGGGGAAGCTTTGGTGGTGGCTGTGGAGGTGCAGGTCAGGGCCATAAAAGATGTGAGGCAGAGTTCCTCTTTCTGCACAAGCACAGATGGCTTCCAAAGTTGCAGAACCATCATGGTTCCATTGCACAGAGAACACACGACTTGCACCAGTGTGCATCAGGGACAGTACATTTTATATAGCATCCAAGGAGGTTTGAGCAGCAGCAAGGGGAAAAAAAGCAAGGTGTGGCTAGTAGGTCTGCAACTATACAAGTCTGTTGGCCAAGACCCCTGTGTAGGGTGAATGTGGAGGTTGCAACAGCTCCAATGCTCCGCAGCTTACCAACACGGGAGAAGGAAGGATTCTTTCCTGTCTACCTTGGCAGATAAAGCAGATTTCCTCTCTGATACTAAATGTGATCTTTCTCTCACACTCAGTTCTCAAAGATGAGGGAAAATTGAAGCTAGTTATGAAAAAGTGTCAATTTTCCTCACAAAAGAGCTGCAGTTTCCTCTGTGGTCTTATCTTTCATTCCAGGCTATTCTAATTTGCAATATGCCCTTGGTAATGTATTTACTTAGCCTCAATTTAATTCCTCAGATTAAAGAGCTTCCTTTTAAAATAGGAACACTACCCAGCAGGGTGCTATTGAAAGAGTCTGGCAGAATCAGCCTTCCCAGCTCTGGAAGGGCTGAGGAGAGCTCTTTCTTCTCCTGACCCTCCTGATTCCACTATGCTTTATATAATGTTTGTGTTTCATTATGTATATATGCTAGAGATGGGCATAAAAGTATCACTCCCTAAACTTTGGGAGCAGTCAAAATCTGAACCTGGACTCAATAAAAATTTGCTACTTTGGCACATTTCTAGTATAAATAGCTTTTTTTCAGCAACATTATTATATTCTATCTTTTATTTCCAGGCCCATCACATAAATGCAAATCTCACGCAAGTGTGAACAGTTTTATTCGGAGCAGAATACCGATGTTGTGTAATTTACATCCCAACCTGTAGGATAATTATGAAATTAAAGAAGTAGGGTTTTCTTAACTTTGGTTAAGGAAATATATGTGTTGTGAAGAAAGGCCCTGATTAGCAAATAGAAGAAAGGTCTTGAAAGTAATAAAGCCAGAAGAAATGAAGTAGGGAGGATGTCTGGTTCAAAGAATAATGAATGAGATAAGGGGAAGTTTCTAAAAGGAAGGCCTCTGACTGAGAGGAAGAACTTCAGATGGTTTTAAATAAAACAAAGAGAATCTGTCTTAAAATGAGCCATCATAGCCCTTCCCAACCCACACACCAGTGTTAAATCCTATGTGAACCTGGGTGCAATGGAAAAACTGTTGGCAGTAAGAAGGAGGGGAGAAAAGGCCTTGGGAAGAAATGAGGATTCAAATCTTATCTGGATTAAGACTGAAAATAAGGGTGAACTGTCTCAAATTGGTTTTTAGCTAAAGTCGGTAATTGGCAATGACATCGCTTGTTTATTAAAGGGTATAAAAAGGAAACTCTTAAAGGGTTCATTGCTAATACCTTCCTAACAACACTGGAGCTGACCAATATGGGTCTAAGCACTCCTGGGTTTAGCACGTTGGTAAGTATCTTGGAGAAATGCTTATAAATGTTTTGTTATTGTATGGCTGTAGTAAATTGCTTATTATTTAGACTTTTTAGGCCTGTTAGAGTAATTGTATAAGTACCATTTGGCCTTTGGATTTAATAAATAATTTATGGTTAAATTAGTGTTTGGTGGTTTCCATATTAATATTAATAATTTCAAATATTATGAATAATCCCAAGGCAACCCAATTCCTGTTAAAGTTGATGAAATTCCCATTGGCATCATTGTAAATTGAACCAGAACCCTTAAGTATTATATTATTTAAATTATATAAAATTGTGAAAAATTTGATAGCTATACATGTTCATCAGCACCTCACCCCTGCAGGGTCAAGGCTAGAATGTACAAAAATTATTTTTGGGGAAAAATCAGCTATCTTAAATGGCCTTCATAATATTATGGTATATATGAGACTATTTTTCTACTGCAGCATAGGCTTATAAAAAAATTAATGATATTTTCCATTTATGCAAGATCTAATATATTAATGATACTAAACCATTCTACTTGTAAATGATATCCTCTTTCAAAAGCAAGTGAAGACTTTGAGGACAAAAAACAACCTAATTATCTACCAACAAATTATCTAAATTTTGTTGGTGAAGGCTAATGGAGTTTTTAATTTGATAGATCTTCAGAAATTATGAGTGTTAAATTGTAAATGATAAGATCTGAGAGTAGAACAGATGTAATCTAAACCAGGAGCTAAAAGTAGAACAATTAACAGGAAAATGATTCTTAGAGCTGAATAGCTAACGCAGCTAGATCCTCAGCTGTTGTAAATTGGTGTAGCTCCACGGGCTTCAGTAAAGTTATTCCAGTTTATACTAGCGAACAATCTGGTGCTATGTATTCAGAGGATGAAGTAGGAATGTGAAGAATGAAAAAAGTGAGGAGCTGAGTGTAGAGGCCTTGGGAAAGAGAAAAAAGATTGTCTTTTTATTTAAACTAGAGAAATGGGATCCATGAGCCCCATGTTCTATTTCTGACACTGCCACACTGTGTTCCCTCTAACCTGTGTGGTTGTGCAGCCGCCCAGGAGTGAATCAAGTGCCGCAGATTAGCAGAGCCGTGGCATGTGTTTAGGTGCCCCTCCCACCGCTGCTCTGCAGCTGCATTGCTCTTGCCCTCTGCCTTGGAGCCTCTGGCCAGCTGCTCCCGGGACCCTCCTGCTTGCTTTGCAGAGCGGGAAGGGCGGCGGCGGCGGCGGCGGGGGGGGCGGTGCTGATGTCAGGATGTACCCCATCTCCACAGAGCGGGGGAGGGAGGACAGGGCTCAGGAGCAGGAGAGCTGCTGCGGTCTGAGCCTTCTGGTGTGAGTGCCTTAAAGAGACAGCACAGGGTCTCTCAGAGACTTCAGCAGCCAGCACACACACAATCTCTCTCTCTCACACACACTCACTCACTCTGTTTCTCTCACACACACATACACACGCATTCTGTCTCTGTCTCTCTCTGTCTCACACACACATGGTGTCTCACACAAACATACACTGTCTTTGTCTCATGCACACACACACTGTCTCTGTCACACAAACACACACTCACTGTTTCTGTGTCTCTCTCACACACACACATATATTCTCTGTCACACACTCTCTCTCTCTCACACACACACACACACACACACACACACTCTGTGTCTCTCTCACATACACATACACTGTCTCGGTCTCACACACATACACACACACTCACTGTCTCTGTCTGATATACACCCACACATACACACACTGTCTCTGACACACACTCTCTGTTTCTTTTACACTCCCCTCCCAGTGGGAGTCCCAACACATGTGTTGTTGTTGTTGTTACTTCTTGGTTCTTCCTGCAATGCGCATATATTCTCTGTAATACTATTCTTTCAAAGTTTAGGTATTTTAGTTTTTTTGACAGGTCTATGCCTTTCATAATTTTATTTCTCTTTAATTATTTGTGTAATCAATTATAAAATGCCTAACCTGTCCTGGCTGGAGTAATTAGCCCTATGGTAACTTTATAAATATATAAATATATATATAAAATATAGGTTTTTTGTTTCTACTAGTGGTGCACATAATAAAATTCATTCCACACATGGATGGAAAAAATTAGAGGGAACGTTGCAGTGCCACATACTTCCTATGTGACCTTGGCCAGTTCATTTAGGTCTCGGTTTCAAAAATGTCTGCTAATTTTGGCTGTCGCTACATTTGAGTGTTCAAACTAATAGGCACTTCTACACTACAGACCTACACTACAACTGTACTGATGCATCTGCGCCACTGTGAGGTCTCCTGTGTAGCTGCTCTATGCCGATGGGAGAGAGCTCTCCCCTTGGAATAATTAAACCACCCCCAATAAGCGGCCATCGCTATGTTGGCAGGAGAACATCTCCCGCCGACATAGTGCTTTCCACGCTTCTGCTGGTGTCACCGATGTATATTTTTCAAACCCCTGACTGACAGAAGTTTTACCGACAAAAGTGCTAGTGTAGACATACTGTAAGACAACAATATGCCACGAAGTCAATTGATAGTCAGCAGTGCTGAAAATCAAGCCCTGTGTGTCTCAGGTTGGGCACTCAAAAACGGACACAGTCAAAAGTAGAGGACATGTTTGAAAAAGAAGTCCTTGACTTCTCTATGCTTTACTGTCCCCATCTGTGAAATGGGGGGAAATGCTAATTGATCTCACTGGATGCTGGGAGGCCTAATCCATAAACTATTAATATTTGCAAAGTGGCTAGAGATATTCAGGTAGAATGGCACTATACAAGTAAATTTTTACTATGTGAATATTTTTGTTGCTGTGATAAAATCCTAGAAGGATAATATATTAAAGTGATACTCAAAGGAAGAGACCTAACTTTGACCTAGATGAAAGAATTAACTATCTGGATACTCAGATATTCTCTGAGATAGAGATGTCAACGTGCAGAGTTTTTTAGCTCCTCAACGGAATAAGTCAAACAGACTGACATGACAGAAAGGGTAATTCATATGCACATGTAATGGGAGGAATGGGGCAAGGTATTGCTAACAATCACAAAGGGAATTTGCATCCCAGATTTGTTAGCAGATCGCCTTCCTGATAAAACCCCTCTACGCTGCAAATTTTGTTTTGGAGGGTTGGTATGTTTCAGAATAAATAACTGTGTTGAGTAGATTCCATTTTGGGTCTGAACTTTTCAAAGCAGATGAAATGAAAGATAAAGATGGTTAGTAAAACATGGAAATATGTGTGTGTAATATGCTATGATTAGACTTAAGATCAAACAAAGGTGAAGCATGAACGGAATGCTTTGAAAATGCTAATGTGGCAATGGGCTGGCTGTGTTGCATGTTGTGCCTATGGTATGAATCCAATGTTATCAATAAGAAAAATGAAAATATGGAATTGAGATGCTCCCTTTACACGTTACTGCTATCTGTGGAGAGCACACCTCACCATATACAAAACATTCCTGATATGAAGAATTCCAATTTCAGTAGGGTAATTTGTTGAGGTAGGTATGTAGCTATCCCTTCTTTTAAGTCTGGAGCCTGAGAAGATTTTAGCATCTGCGGCTCCAGGATTAGTCGATCGATTTCTATGATGATGTTAGAGTCAATGACTCATTTCAGGATGTGATGTGTTAGCCGTGGACAGAAGTTGGTCCAATAGAAAATATTACCTCACTCACCTTGTCTCTCTAATGAAGGCAATTGTGGTTTTGCCTAAAAGAGGGCTGTGGGATGGGCCTGATTGTGAAAGGAGTATGGATTTATTGGAAAGAAACAAGCTTTCCAGTTTCCAAGAGAAACATCAAGCATAGACTATTTACATGGAGCAAACAAAGCTCTAACACTATGTAATTAGTTCACAAGCAAAGGCAGTGATGTATGGAACATTAATATGTTCAAATAGAGTGTTAGATAAATTTGCTCAGCAGGGGAAGGGTGAAGCAACAGAGAAAAAAGAAAATATTGAGTAGAATACAAGAACACAAGACATGAGCACACAGCTGCACTTTTAAGAGTTTCTTTTGTTAAAATGAATGGAGTAGCTCAGTGGTAGAACAAATTAGTCACTTTCATTCTGTTTAAAACAGTAATTTTATATTGTAGAAAATGTATTGGATTAATCATTTCCTCTTTGTTTAAGAAAGGAGTGGTAATTAGGGCAGTGGGATCTTTACATGTTTTGCTTTGCAAAGAGGTTCCTGGCATCTACTGAACCCTGCAGTTCGGTTCTTGTGGGTTGGAGACAAATCACCCCATCAGGCTCATTTGAAGCTCTGACAAAATGCCCCTTCCTATCCTAGACTGAACCCTTGTGCCAAAGGGACCCCTTACTACTCCCCAACAAGCCCTATAATGCCTCATGAATGGCCTGAGTGAAACCTTTTGAAATCAGCCAAAAGATTCCCACTGTTTTTCTTTATTAAGCCCTAAGCCATCTAAAGGTCTAATGAAATACGTTATGGGGGTTGTAGGAAGGAGTGGTAGTAATGGAGCGTAATTCAGGGAGGAAGGTTCACTCGCTTCTAACTTTTGTAGTTACAGGCTCTGGCTAGTTCGAGGCTCAATACAAGTATTTCACACAGCTCTAGTTATAATTGCCTGCTTTCACATGAAATATCATAGCCCTAGAGTGAGGGGATATGCACGCCACACCAGCCCTGAGAGGCCAGTTAGGTTATTCTCCCTCACCTGAGAGAAGGAGGGCCAGAGTTAATTGAGAATGAAGCCCAGCTGGGGAAAGGGGTGGGACAATCATATAAAACCAGGAAGCTGAAAACCAGAGGGGGCTGCAGTGGAAGGAGGTTCTAGTCACTTCCTGGGATGGGATGGGGGGGGTTCAGTGACAAGAAGGAAGTCTAGGGGGAGCGTAAGGCCTGAGTGCCTATCCTGGAGTAAGCAGTCTGGTAAGAAGCTAGGAGGGGGCGAAGTAGCCATCAGGAGCAGAGTAAGCTTCTGGGGCAAAAAGAGATAGGGAGGCTTGGCAGGAGGGAGCCTAGGGATGAGTAATGAAGACTTTGATTGCTAGTTATAAGTTCCTTAGGTTAGAACCCAGAGTAGCGGATGGGCTGGGCTCCCCTGCTAGCTACTGATATAGAGGCATTGACCCCTGAGCTGGGATTAAACGCTATCTGGAGATGGCCTTTGGACTCTTGTTCTATTGGATTTTGTAACTTGAAAAGGGGTGTATGCCTGGGCTGGAGGGCTGAGTTTTGGGGCGAGAGACCACTGCGGTAATGGAGCAACTGTCAGCAGGGGATGCCATATGGGGAGAGAGCTGCCATGCCTGCCCATGAGGAAACGCTCTTGTGGTGAGTGAACCTCTTCATATGTAGGCACGAGTTAAATACAAAGTAGAAACCTGAATCTCCAGACTAGGAAATTCAGAACGTAAGTTAAGATACTTATGTCAAACTTTGTGCATTTATTTCTCTGGAGGTCTTGTTTTGCTTTATCAGAAATATGAATAAGGTGTGTGTGGGGGGGAAACCAGTTATATACACACACACATCTCTCTTTCCAATACCAGTGTCCTGCTTCTGATGCCAGTGTTGCCCCTCTGCTGAGTCATAGCAAATTCTGGGGCCTTGCAGGTTGGCTTTGGAGTGAAGGAGAAATGACTGATGCAGAGTGTGGCTATATCCAAACACACACATCCTGGAACAGAGGCATCACAAATAGCACACAAGCAAATCACTCTTCAGAAATCTTAGCCTACACACCAGCACTTGGTTCCTGGAAAACTACTCCAAATCCAGAGAGCAAACTCTCTATCTGCCACCGCTTCCTCCAAGGACTACTGCATATAAAAAGCTAATGAGAATACGGCACTTCTTCAAGGAGCAAAAACTTCTTTGCATACTAGGAAAATGGACTTCTAAGATATGTGTAACATTGCTATCTGGTGACTCCTTTCATAATAATGTGTTTATGAACCTTGGAAAAAGTGAGAGAATTATTATTGAAAGGTTAACAGTACGTTACTTGTAGTGATTTTTTTTCAGGGTGTGTTAATAGTATAAATACCCATGAAAAGAAATAAATTAAAACTGAGATGCTACCTTTCATTATGCACATAAATACCCAAAGCTTTTTATCCTGGGAGTCTTCAACATCCATGCTGACAAAGTCAGACTTCAACACATGGCTTCCTTACAAGCCTACATGGTGGTTGTGGGAGGAAAACTAGATGTTTTACTTCTCCTCTCTTAGAGGCTGCTAAATTTACACATTGAACTGATTTTGACTGTGAATAATTTAATTAATCCAAAATGTCTTCTCTTCATCCTCAACTTCTGAACCCAGCACCTCTTGCTGCAATGAACTATCAGCTTCACAGAGGAGATCACCTTAGTCTGGGATGGCTTGTATGGGTTCCAGTGACTTCATACTGAACACAGAATTTGATAAAGCACATCCGTCCAAGAACTTGACTTAGTCACACAACAGAGAGTCC
Source organism: Chelydra serpentina (assembly GCA_037349315.1). Classification (NCBI taxonomy): domain Eukaryota; kingdom Metazoa; phylum Chordata; order Testudines; family Chelydridae; genus Chelydra; species Chelydra serpentina. Next base: position 8,949,624 of record JBAIAC010000018.1, read on the forward strand.
TAGAAGTACTGAAGGAAATCCACACCACTTGAGACTTTGATCAATGCCCTTCTTGATAATTAATGATACCTGGGACAGTGAAGAATAACCTGTACTGTGTGGATACTAATACACACAACCATTAAAACGTAGTTACGGGTATGTGTTTTTGAGTCTCAGAACCTTGATTTGAATAGCTTCTAGTCATATGGGACATCTACACCTCTGCAAAAGAAACTGTTTGTTTAATGTCAGTCCTTGGGTAGCATTTCCCCCCCCAGTGTTTTAAATTTGATGCTTTGGCATATGGCTCTTATATTTTTTTTCTTAACATTGTTTTCTTGACATGCTAATTATATTGTATTTTATTTCAGTGCTGTTTCCTAAGTGCCCTGGCACACTACATGGAAGTGATTTATAAATAAAATAGTGGTAAAGTAACCTTTGCATTTCTATAGTGCCTTTCTATAGTGAGGGGAAATCAAATATATAACAGTAATGAACAAAGACTTGTAGCACCTCTGTGAGGTAGGCATGAGAAACCTATCATTTTACCCACTGCTGAAATGCATATGTGTCTGATGTGGAATGTGACACCTGTTTAACAGCACTTACACATCAGTTTAAGACAGGAAGTGAAGAATATAACATATCCAATTGATAATGTTGGAGTTATTTAGATTGGCAGAATTGAATTGCTGGTGTTTAAAAGAGAACTGGATAAATTCATGGAGGTTAAGTCCATTAATGGCTATTAGCCAGAATGGGTAAGGAATGGTGTCCTTAGCCTCTGTTTGTCAGAGGGGGGTGATGGATGGCAGGAGAGAGATCCTGTTGGGTCCACTCACTCCGGGTCACCTGGCATTGGCCACGGTCGGCGGACAGGATACCGGATCTTTGGTCTGACCCAGTACAGCCTTTCTTATGTTTCTTATGTTTAAACTTGACCAGGATACCAGAAGCAACATCCTGGCTCTGGCAGAAAGCATGAGATCTTTCACGAAAGCAAGCACGAACCCAGCATGATCTCTTCTCCAGGAAGTGACCTCTTTGAGAACTGTGTCTTGTGATGGATGTGCTACCTATCTGGGTCCCATGAGAGGTTGGGCCTTGGATCCTCCTTGGGATTCCCAGCTAAACTGTTTCCTTATGAGTCTGCAGGGATGTGCTGTAGAAGCAGGTGGGGAAGGGGAAGGGTTAAAAGATAGAGAGCATGTGCATTTGGGTGTCTGGCCCAACTGTTTAGGTATAATAGAAGGCACCCGTGGCTGCAGCTCTCCTTGAGCCTCAGAAGGAGGAGATTTTTGTCTTAAAAGACTTTTGATAAACCCTGCAGAGAGGTGAATATTTGTTTATACCCTGGCAACAAAAGGACGCATTGAACAGTTGATTGCACGCCCCCTCCCACCAAGGGTAAATTGTGTGTGTTTTTTTCTGGGTGTCTGTGGGGGAGGGAGATGTCTTCTGGTGACAGCCCCTATTCTGACCTCTGAGCCCAGGCACTTATTCTCAGAAATAAGTCGGAGGGAAGAAGGGCACCTAATGAATTTCCAACCTTTGTGTGGCTTTCAACCTGTTAAAACCAAGCCAAACATTTCAGGTAAGTGTTAGGTCCATCATGTATGCTTTAGGCAGTGTGGAGCAGGGAGCAGGACAGGTGGTTTTACACTCATTCTATAAATACACCAATCTCTCTTCCTTGGGGACTTTGTAACACAGGACAACTTCATCTTTGATTCCAATCTCTTAGAAGAATTAGCAATATTTGGTGTAATGCAATGTCTCAATTTTTTTCTCACCAAAAAATGCAGACAAGGCATCTGGATAGATATGAATAAACTCTTAGGGCCAGATCCTCAGTACCCACTAAAGACTCTTTGGAGCACTGAGGACATTAAATTAGCCCTAAATGGGCAGCTGGGGAATCTTCAGCTGTCATAAGGGTGGCATACCTGGCTTTATTCCATCTGCTCTACGTCCCCTTCAGCAGAGGGGTGTGTGTTGGAGGTGAGGTAAAGTGAGTTGATAGCAGGAGTGAAGTCAGAGCACAATGTGCTCTTGCAATTTGGGGCTGGTAGAATGGCCATCTCTGGCCCCGGGAGCAGAGGAAGTGGAAAGATGGCTTAGAACCACTCTTCTGTCAGCCGTACCTAGCATGAGTTCTTGCAGCTGAGAATTCAGCCTTCAGACTTACAATTTAGTAGAACTCCACAAAGAAGTATTATGATCTTCTGCTTGGTAGGAATGCTGCTGCTGTCTTTGCACTTGTTTTTAAAGCTTCATATGATTGAACCTTTTTACAAATTGTCATCCCAACGTTTCATATTTTCTAGCAAGTTAAGTGAGCAAAACTATAGAACATGATTGTAATAGCTTACGTACTCTCTTGCATGTAAAAAGTTATAAATACACTGCAATAACAAACACGTAGTAAAGAGTCTTTGAAATAATGACACTACCTATTGCTGCAGATCTGCAATCTTAAGCTACCAGTTTTTCTGAATGTAAACTACATTGCTTAGGCTCATGAGGGAAGGACCGAGACACTGTATTGAAAGGGAGAATGTGAAAGTGATCAGGAAGAAGGCAGCGCTTCCTAAGGGGGAGCCACAGACTGATCTTGCAAGAGTCAGGGAACAATCTAGTGAAACATTTTGTGAGAGATTTGATGGTGTCATCTCTCTCATCAATAGGAACCTCCATATCAATCCCATCCCATTAGCATCAAGAACACTAGGATGAAGTTTTCTCCCTGTTCTATTTTCTCTCGTGATCACAGGCTTCCTTGCTCTGATTATTGAGAGGGAAATCATACACTTGATTAAAAACATAATACCTGCTGTAGCCACACCTACTGGCATACACAAATGACAACGTAAATAGTTTCATTTACAAATGGGGGGCAAAGCTGAAAGAAGCTTCCTGCTAGGGGAGTTACTGACAACGGAGGGTGAGGTTGCTTTCCCTCTGCTGAGGGAGCAAAGAGGAGGCAGATGCCTCTCTGGGGTGGGTCCTCCTCAGTGACTGCCAGCTGCAGAAATAAAGAGGGAAATTTGAAATGCTTCCTCTAATCACATCATTAGTATAGACTCTTCAGCAGCAGGGTGTAGCACAATGGCATGGACCCTATGGATGGAGCATCTTCCTGGGTGACAAGCACACCCAGAGCAGGCGCTGGCATAGCACAATCATTACTGAAAGCATGGGAGCAAAAACAGCTGCTGAAGTCATCACGCAGGAAAAGAATGTGAAAGACTAAGGGAGAGGGAATAAAAGATGAAGAGGTGAGAGAGACTGAATAGGTAAATCAGACAGAGGGAAAAAGAGTTAAAATGAGCACTAGGGAGGGATCTTGAAAAGGCACAGTGGAGCGTCAGTGCTGATCTGTCTAACAGACACAAGGACTGCAGCAGGATTTCCAAACAGAGCACTTTGGGTGCAGTGTTCATCACTCAACCCCCTCACCTATTTGGCTTTTTCCCTCAGGGATTTTTCAGCAGAGAGATTCTGTCTCCACCCCATCGTCTCCACCTGTCCCCTCCTTTCTCTCACCTGTCCACGGCAATCGCCGTCATGGAGTAGATGCTGGCGAAGACCGCAGTGATGGGAAAGAAGTTGTGGAAGCGACAGTAAGCCTCCCCAAAGTACCACTCGCTGTGCAGGGCGTAGATGAAGTTGATGACGGTGTTGAAAGCAGCCATGGAGGCATCCGAAAAGGCCAGGTTCACGAGGAAATAGTTAGTCACTGTCCTCATACGCTTGTGAGCCAAGATGATCCAGATGACAATCAGGTTGCCAAAGACGGCCACGGCCACCACCCCGCCATAAGCCAGAGACCACAGGGCAATGCGCCAGGAGGGCTGCACAAATTGGTTGGAGAAGTTAGCTGTTGCGGGTGCTAAAGGGGAGGAGATGTTACCAGCCTGAGCTCCCAGAGGCTGCCCCCAGTTGCCTCCTGATCCAGAAAAGCTCGTGTTCCAGCCGCTGCTCTCATTTGCACTCCAGCTGGATGCAGGTATAGAAGTCATCTTGAACGTCCTCCCTCGTCCCAGCAATATGAAAATCTCCCCCCCCCCCACTTCCCCTTCCCCTCCCCCCCCAAAAAAGAAAGTTGATCAACAAAATGAGAACAGCTTAGTGAAAGTGACAGAGGGATCAGAGCAGGCTTGAGCAACACCACATGTGGTTATGCTGCTTAAACTATAAAAGGATGCTACACTAGCTGGACCAGGAGAGCTGCTGCTTGTGAGTAGTACACGCTGTCCCCTTCCCTCTCTGTGCAGCCTGCTCTCTCTCTCTGCTTTGCTGAAGAAGAGGGGGATCAGGAGCTGAGGCACCTTTTATAGGATTGTGTGTTCCCCGGCGTCCTAAAGGGAGTGCGGTGATGACACTTTTTTCTCCTCCCTCTGCCCCTCCCCAGCTTTCATTCACTGTCAGCAGCATCCACTTTCAGTAGCTGTGAAGGAAGACACAAGGAGAATAAATCCTTCTCTCTCTCTCTCTCCCCCCCCCCCCGCCTCTTTCCTTCCCCCTTCACTTCCCTCTTTACCTTTTCATGCTCATGCTTGGTGTTTTGTAATACTCCTTTCCCCAGCTTTACAAGGATCTGTGTTATTGGAATCAGTTGAACATTCCAAGTCTCAGATGCTAATGAAAACACACTATATTGTCATTTCCATTCTGTGTTCTGTCAGAACATTCTCTGAGAAATGCTGGGCATTCTGCTAAGGGCAGCAGCCAGTCTGACTGACAGTATTGGTGGACATCAGATACATCCCTGATTTGTATTAACACATTCTTTACAGCAATTTATTGGGATCCTCTTTTTATGCTCTTATCTCTTTTCTCCCCCCCGCCCGCCCTTCACCAAGTTTTCATTTGACCGCATGCTACTTATTCCTGCTGCTACAGATCTAAAGCAATGACATTTTTCATGAGATGAATGAATTAATGATAAATCTTGCTGCTTTCTACTGCACTTCTTTACATGTAATAGCCAATTCTGTCAGGAAAACTTATAAAGTTTAAACTAATGAATCTTTCCTCATAGAATCATCTTTGGATCTTATTCAGCAACTATTGATTTCAATTGATAACATGATATAGCCTTTTGTGTAGAATTGACAGTAAGGTAAGATTTTCCTAAACATGGGGAAATCAGCAGGATTTTATTTTCTCTGTACTGAAAAAAGATCCAGTAGTCCAGGTTTATAATAATTGTTGATATTGTAGAAACCCTACCTGCTCTGAATTCATTGGGCAATTGTAACCATTTTTTGTTTACCTGAACTTTTTGCACCTTTTATTGTTTTGAGCAACGAGTATAGCTATCGTCATTGATTGACGTCAATTTCTAAACTGGATGAGGTAAAGCGGCTGGGTTTATAACCTGATATAAAGCCTAAAACCACATATTTCTTAGTTCTTTGACTGCAGTTGGCATAGAGATTATGCTTTGTGCAGATGTTGATTGGAAGGCACTGTCAAATCCGACTCTCTGAGGCATTGCACTCTGCAGGCAGTGAGTGCATTTCAGGGCCATTCTACTCCATACTTCAACAATTTAGACCTAATACTTGGCATCAGAATATATTTTCTTTGGGAGGTCAGAGACGAAGTATTACTTTGTGCTGTCTCTTGACTGATGTATTTACTCAATGACTGTGGCATGTGTCCTTGACTGTGGCCATGCCTTCACTGCCGTTAATTTGGGGGAATTAGCATTTAGGTGCGAGCAGCCACCCTGCAAAGCCATACTGGAGTTGTAGCATCCACACTGATACAGAACTCACTGGTGTGGGTCAATCCAGTGGTTCTTAGGACTGCAGTTAATTGAGCTGTTCTGATCCTTTGCCAGTGAAATGGAGGAGAACTTGTTTGACATTCTGGGCACATGGTGGGAATTGTGGGAAGGCATTGGAGGATCATTGACGCTGGAACGATTCAGCCTAAGTCCTCATTGTAAGTGTGAGGGTTGCCAGTGTGTGACTATTACTCAGCCCATCCATCCTGGAGTAGAGACTTAAGCCTATCTCAGGTTGAAAGCACCACTGCACTGATGGGGGAGAGTTATGTTTGTGGATGGCTGCCAGGCTAGTCCAAGTTATTGCTGCAGTGAAGACAAGCCCTGTGAGAGTCCGAGTCTGTTGCAGGACTGTTGAAATACAGAGTTCAATGAGTAAGGAGTGCAGGATTGGCCAGCTGTAACAATTATTGCAGTCTTTGCTGTATTGACAGATAATGGTGCAAATGATTGGATAAAAAGACCTAATTAAGTGCACTGACTTTATTTTTTAAGTCTGTTTTTGTGATTCTGTAGTGTATCTGTAATCTGGACATGCTCCTATTCTTTCCTTTTCAAGGCCTCTTGCACTCCGCTTATTTATAACCGAATTATGTCACCCTTACACATGCTAATAGTACTCTATAATGGACTCAATAGTGGCTTTGCCACAAGCCCCAAATAAGGGGCAGTGTCACTGTTACAGGAGCAAACCAGGAACCCGATTATGACTCAGAGCACCAATCTGGTTCCTGGTTCCCTCTTTACTTCCCTACGAGAGCAATCAACTCCATCCCTATATACTGAGCAGATTACTTCCCCCCTCCACATTGGCTCAACTGTCCACGCTGGTGCTTGGGGAGGGGTGGAGCCAGACTCCATTCATGCCTTCATTCTTGCTTGCTTGCTTCCTGGCCACCAGTGTGGAAGGGAGTGTAGTGGCCCTATGGATATTACTCTCCTCAACGTGCTGCTACCCACAGACTTTCCTCCTACCGCACATCCCAAAACTGATATATTTGCTGTGTGTCAGCAGATACCTGAAAGGGGAGATGAGTGGGAGAATGCCTGTCCACTGAGGGAATTGGACCACTCTAATCTGGACAACAGGGGTCTGAGATTGGGTAGCCAAATCAAGTGTGCACAGATTTGGGATTTACCGAGAGAGTCTGCTTGAGATGCTAGGGGTACTATCTTGCATCCTTCAGTGCTTGGAGTTCCCCACACCCAGAGATTTAGAACCCTGAGGGAAGTGAACTTGACCCTGTGGGACTAGCAATGGAGTGGAGAAGAACCTAGTGCCGTTGCTTTCAATGGACTGAAGCAGACAAGTGAGTAAAGCTGTCTCCTAACAGCCACTTGGCCATCATTAGATCTAATCAGGTTAGTGAGTAAGGACTGAGTTCTTGGCCCTTGACTAAGAGTTTGGGGTTAGCTGCACTCCTTATACACTCTTTATTTTGTTACTTTTATTTTATGCAAACATTTGGTTATTGTGTTTTCCCCAAATTAAAAGCATTTGTGATTTCATATTCCAAAGGATTGTTATGTATTTGTGAATGGTAAAGAAACACCAAGTGGATCAAGATTAAATTCTCTGCATATGCTGCTGGAACATCCTTCAGGACTTCATTATAGCTGCTTTATATTATATTAGCTTCATTATAGCTGCATTATATTATAGCGCCAGCACAGGAACCTTTCCTACTGAGCATGCAGTGGAAACTCAAGCATTCATCCTGACCTCCATTTTGTGATAGTCTTATAAGTTATACTCTTTGGGAGTTTGAATTCATCTTCCACAATTCCCTAGGCACCAAACATCTTTTCAAAATCTCTCACAAGTCACTGCTTCAGGGAGCTGCACCAGGAAAAGTGGGGATTATATATACCTAGACTGCAACAGTATGGATGTATAGCAAAACTGCACCCAACACAGCATAGCTATGTACTGTGGATAAACTGCACCATTGGTATTTACATTGGTGCTGTCCCACCTGATCAGTTGTCTGTGATTCCATTCTCTAATGTAGACACAACCTTACAGTCTCACTCCCTTCTTTTATCCAATTCCCTGGGTGGGGTGGAGTAGGGGGTAGGGCTTCAAGGAATTAACCTTTCAGAAGATGCTTTGATACTTCAAAAGTCTTTCTCAGTTGGGTTGCTTCTTGACTGTTTTGAAATTCACTGTTTATCAGTCTTTCATTCAGATTTTTACAGTGGAAGAATTGCCATCCCTCAGAAATGCTTAGCACTGTCCTATTTGTTATGGCAGCTTGTTTGCACTACACTATTATCATGAGCCTGTCAGCCTACCTGGGTTATGAACAAATAGTTTTAATGCTTTTATTTATGGAGCTGTTCTTATCAAACAGCTGGAAATCTGTTGGGATGCTGATTCCTGGATGTTGTTCACCGATGTTAAAATCCTGTTCTCTGTGCCAAGCCTGAGTAAGTCAGCAGGATCCAGAGGGGACTCCACAAGGGAGTGTGTGGGAATGTGTATATGTGGGGGTGGGGGGAGGGGAAGGTGACAGGAATCATTCTGTCTAAGCCACAGAGCAATAGCGGAGCTTCTTTGCAGATGATACGTTAGCTAACGGCTGGAATAGCCTCACCAGCCCCAGTACCCACGGTAGAGTGGACCAGGGGACTATGTAGCGACCGATCATCTGGTTCCAGCCCTGCCTTATCCCTAGCACCACTTCTTTGTCTCACAGCGGTACAAGTTCCCTGTGTACTCCCTCTCTCCCCCTCCCCTACTATTTCCCTCCTAGCGTATGCAGCAGCGGCTCACTAGCTTTTCTGGAAGGGTTCCCGCACACCGGTACAGGAGGAGGCAAGATTTTTGGTAAGACTGGTGCCACGGATAAAGGAACAAATGCAGCAAATAGTTTGAGAGAGCCATTCCTACTGTACGTCACAGTGCTATGTTTTGCTAAATCCATAGTGATAAAGGTGTACTTGAACAATGCTTTTGTTTTTCTAGCTTAAGTATTTATTGAATGTAATACATTGAATGAAAATCCTAGTCATTAGAAGAGTTCTCAAAAATAGATCAGCATTATAGCTTAATCCAAAGCCAGTTGAAATCTTTCCCTGTGGGAATCTTTCCTCTGACTTCAATAGACTTTGGATCAGGCCCTAAAAACAGAGGGTACGTCTACACAGTGAATGGCAGCCCAGGACGGAGAGTTTCAGAGCCCAGGTTCACAGGCTTGGGATCACAGGACTCATGCTACCAGCTAAAAATAGCTGTGTGGACATTGCAGACATGGGCTAGAACCCAGGCTCTGAAATCGTGTGTTTGGAAAATGTCAAAATATTTCGATGTTTCTAAACACTTTTTCCCCCTATATTTTTTTGGCTGAAACTATTAACCAAATTTGACCTGAATTTGCAGAAAAAAATTCTCAGTCTCCCCAGGAGCATTTGGCATTACAAGGGGTTTCTCAAGAGAAGTATTCCCTAAAGACATTTCATTTCCCTTGCAAGGCTTTTGTCTGGCAAGAAACATTTACCAAAAGTTTTCCTCCTTTCTGTGTCTAGAGAGAGAGAGAGACGTTTCTCAGGCTTTGTTCCCTAGTACAGAGACTTATTTATGGGATAATATTTTTAATAGGTGAAATTTTTTTTTGCATGAAATAAAATCTTCAGCACAGAATGGTCACAGCCTTGGGATTGTCTAATTTAGCACATGCCACAAGCTCATTGATTTCAATGCGATTTCCCAGAGTGTAATTGAGAGCAGAGATTGTCCCAGTATTTTTGATCTGCTCCGGTGTTTTTGATTTGACAAATAAAACCACAATATCAAGAAGCTGCCAATGTCTGCTCCCGAAAAAGCGGAATATTAATAATTTTGATAAAAATAATGCAGAGAAATATGAATTAATGTGGCAGTTGGCTGTATCTGCTTCAGGAGCTTACGTTTTCTGCATGTCCTTATCAATGTAAAATATGTTATTTAATTCTGGGACTCTTGGTGTGGAGAATTCAGGGGAATACCAGAGGAGGTTCCATACAGAAGAATTCCTTTGTTCTTGGCACAATGAGGTCATTTTGGGGGCTGGATGTCAGCCTTAATACATAATCCCATTTCAACAAATTCACCACTGTTCAATTTTCTGCTGCAGAGCTGTTTATTTTCAAAGCCTTTTCTCTATTTCAAAAGGTTCCCTTTTGGAAGCAGCATAAGGTGGAATGTATTTGAAGTGATTTCCTCACCACCATTTCCTTTAAGGGAGGCCTGGGTAAATGCCGTTGTTGGAACTAGTATCTTTAATATTCTGCAAAGAAATCATTTACTTACGGTTATGACCTTATCCTTCTTAATTGCTCTTTTAACTATATGGTTGTCCAGCAGATCCCATGACCTCTTTTGCAGGTTAAAGAGGCTCCACAAACGGACTGATCTCTGCTTCAAATCCTAGCATGTATAAGAACATGATTGTGATGGCTAAAAACCAAATAGCATGAAGTATGCAAGCATTCACCTGGGAAGTGCCTGTCCCAACACAGGTGGAGTTGTGCCCTAAATTCATTCTTAAGCTGTGTGCATGAGCAGAGTGTTTTTTTTTTTTTTTTTTTTTTTTTTTTTTTTCCACACCAACATGGTTTTTATTAGATAGAAAACAAGTTTTATGTAACCCCTGTCTCCTCTTCAGGGTGGGACAGGCAGGCCACAGAGCTCACAATAGATATGACTAAGTCACAGGTAGACTGGTCTGTAATCCTCCACAGCAGCCTCCAGAGCCCCATGCCAGGAGAGCTCCCTGCCGCTGCATTGAGTTCGGATTTCACAACACGCTCCATTCTCGCCATGTGCAGCTGAGTCCTCAGAGCCTTGTGCTGCTGGCTGCCCTTTAAGTCAGTGTCTCCTCGTGCCGCACGTACTCCCCAACGTCAGCCTGATGAAACACTACGATCGCCATGGGGTCCACTTTCCGGCAGTCCTGGGTAGACTTCGCCGCTACTCCGAACCCCAGAGGAACATCGGCCATGGAATACACCACCACCCCCTGGTACTGAGCTGTGTTCTCGGTGATGCGGCCTAGGCCCGATTTCAGCACGTGGTTCCCATAAAGGAAGGACTGCTCTGCTCCAGGTTTCACCCACACTTTATACTTGGCATAGGGAGCAAGGTAATCCAGGGCAGTGACATGGAGCCGGAACTTCTGGGTCTTGGTGAACTTCCCAAAGCAGGTGCCCAGGGCCACCAGCTTGTCCCCAGGGATACTAGTCGCCACCTTCAAGATTGCAACAGGTTGGCAGAATTCAGAATCAATCCAGTTAGCTATTGTATTATTAAGTAATCATTATTATCTGTATAGCATCATTCACAGCCTCCTGTAACATATGATTTAACCAGTGTGTGTAAGCTTCCTAGAAGAGAATTGGATTTACAGAACTGAAGAGTTGGCACAAATGCCAGATTTAAAAAAGGTATTTTGGCAGCTAAAGACACAGATCAGCACTTTTAGTGAGGCGCTTGAAGCCAATGGGAGTTAGGCACATAGGTGCCTAGAGTGATTTTTAAAAAGCACTTATCTGCTTTTTGAGGTGCATAAATACCTTTGAAAATCTTGCCTTAGGGCCTAATCCAATCCCTGCTGAAGTCAGAAACCTTTAATTGACTTTCATTGGTCAACATATTCAAAAGTGAGGATCTACAGCTCTCATTGACTTCTTAACCAATCCTGCAGTCAGCAACAGGTGTAATCTAGCGCAGGAGTAATTACATGAATAAGACATGAGAGGAAGGAGGAATATGAACTCAGACATACTGTCCCGGAGAGGACATACTGTGAGGCTGAATATTTGCAATTAGAGCTGACCAGGAAATGACAAGCGCATTTTATGTCCATTTTTGGTTTTGTTCCAATGCAGAACAAAAACAACACTTTGAACACTTTTGTGAAAACATAATGATGTTTAAATCTGCACTAATACATTTTAGTTCCTGCACATAGGACGTAACTAAAGCAGCTTTATTCCACTGTGCTAGTGGAATGCAGACCTAAAGCTGGTTTAAGCAGCTCCTTGAGGATTTCTCCTCCCTCGGTGGCCTTGGGGGTTTTCATGGACTTCTATATCATCCATTCTGAGAAGCCCATCTGATGCAGATCATCTCAGTGAAGAAAGATACTAGTTCCTCACAGAGCATGAGGCTGGATTCTGCTGCAGAGTGCAAGCATGTGATGGAGTTGGTCATCCTAAATACCTCCTGTTGGGCAGGATTTGGATGGTTCCTATGAAGGTGGAAAGGAATGATCCTTTGGACTTTGCATAGGACTACTGATATTTTGTTGTGTGTTTCAGCCTTAGTTTCTGTCATCACCACTCGATTTTCTATTCTGCTCTCTTCATCTGGTGTAGTGTTTCTAAGAACCAGGGGGATCTGTGTGGGAGATGAAGCACAAGGGAACATTTAGGGCGGGGGTCAAGATGCTGATTGTCCAGTCTTGTGTATGATGATAATGCCTCACTAAGTCCACAGCTTCTCATTCCATTGGTGGGCTATAGTTGTCCCCTGTGTCAAAATATAGCCCTAAGACCTGGACTGAATAGCAGCAAGCTACATATATTTTTTTGGTCCAGAAATTACCTGCAAGAGCTCTAAGAAGGAAAGAAAGGAAATGAGGTTTTGTTGAACTTTTGTGAACATGGATGCTGAAGTCCTCTTTGCCACTTCATAAAGGTGTTGATTATCCAGCAGCTTACTACCTTACTGTAACAGGTCGAGCACTCACCGCCGCAGCACCTCCTGCTGGTCAGTCTTGGGAATTAGCTCCTCAGCCACAGAGTGCCCCCTGCTGGCCGGTGTCTCACCTGCCACAGGCCCTGGGTCCCTCCGAGACCCCGGTGCCCTCTTATCTTGGTGTGCTTCCCCACAGCAGTCCCCACACTCTGGGTCTCCCCTCCCAGGGGACTCCCAATCTCCTATACCCACCTTGCCTCAGTGGCTACTTCCAGTCATCATCTAGCCCCCTTTTTTCTGGGGCAAACTGCAGTGTAATGGCCACTCATCATTGGCAAGGGGGTTGGACCAGCTGCCTCTGCCTATTCCCTGGGCTGCAGCCCCAGTACCTCCTTAAGCCTTAACAAGGCCTCAGCCTGGGGAGTTGCCAAGCTGAAGCTCCCTAGCTCCTCTTGCCCTTCCGTAGCACTGCTCTGCTTCAGGTACCCTGTGCTCCCAGGAGACTAGGTCCTTCCCACTCCAAGGCTGGAGTGAGATTGGCCCAGCTCCTCCCTTAGCCCTTATATCAGGGCCAGCTGTAGCCTGATTGGGTGTGGCCACAGCTGTGGCTGCCTCTCCAACCAGGCTACCCTCTACCCTAGGAAAGGGGTAACTGCCCCGCTACACTTACCTTCTCTAACGTAAATATAGAGCAATGTGTATATATTATGTGCACATATTAAAAACAGAATCTGGTCCCAAATACTTTAAAATAATTTATGTACTGAAAATTAAAAGGTGATTTGCATGTTGTCATGAAATATGGTATTATGTATAGCAGGGATCTCAAACTCAAATCACCACAAGGGCCACATGAGGACTAGTACATTGGCCAGAGGGCCACATCACTGAAATCTTTTCATACAATGATACAAAAGTATAGTCAAAAAATGAAGAGTAATATAGTATGCTATTAAAAGTCAATGTATTAACTTTTTAAAAACTGTAATGCGAAGAGGGGTTTTAATAAAACATAAACACCTCTAACTATTCCTTATGTGATCAGTAACACTGATGATGATCTACACCAGGGGTCTCAAACACGCGGTCCACGGGCCATTTCCTGCGGCCCGCCATAGGCGCCAGCTCTCTCCTGCACTGCGTAACCCTTTCCACCCCCTCAGTCACAGCGCAAAGTTGAGAGGGAAACTGAGGCTCGCCTAGGAATTATAAAAATGTTACAGAAAATTTCTACTTCATCACAGACACTGTCCAGTGTCCCAACGGAGAGACCCCTGGGCAATGGGGGGAAGACCTCTGGGTGCCCAGCACCCCTAACAGAGAGATCCCTGGGTGATGGGGGATGGTGCCCGGTGCCCCTAACTAACAGTCTATCACAGGGGTCTCAAACATGCGGCCCTGCCCCTACCCTGCCTCTTCACAACCCTTCCACAAAGTCTCTGCCCCCTCCCGGCCCCTATTCCAACCCCTTTCCCCAAATCCCAGCCCCTGCCCTGCCTCTTGTTACTCAAGTTCAGATGTTTTCCTGCTCCCTCCAGAGTTCTCTTTACAGTCGAAAGAGGAGTCATCTGAAGCCATGTCTTTGTAGCTTATTTCCAGGCATCTCTTGCTTTTCCTTTTTCTGTGACTGTTTGCATATCTGTCTCCCTCTCTCTTGCCACACATAATAAATAAAAGGAGTTGGTTTTCTGTCCCATCCCCACCCCTCTTCTGTCAACTGCTTACACTAAGTCATCATTGTTCTCGTAACATGCTTACAAAAATCCTTTTATCAAAATTATTTTAATAATGGCATTATAGAAACATATAAATTAGAGATGAAAAGAATCTACTTCATTGGGTCTTATAGGGCCTGGTCCTCTATCACTGAAATCAATGGGAGTTTTGCCGTTGACTTAAGTAGAACCATTCTGGCTCCCATAGGCCCCGATTCAAAGTCCAGTGAAGTCAATGGATAAGGCCCATCGTCAGTGCAGATTGTTCACTATGGAACTTTATCTTATTTTAAATCCCCTCTGATGGGGATTCCAACGACCATATATAATAATGAGTCATCCAGTTGTATTGCACAATGGGATGAGAGAGTATTGTGGAGGGACCATGCTCTATCGACGGAGATGGTTACATCACACACTGGTGATCTTACCCACCGGTCAGTGTACATAATACCATCGGCAGGATGTAGAGGGAGTTATCCAACATCTCTGATTCACCAGTGCTTGGTTGCCAGTGAGTGTTGTGAATCTGAACTTTGATCCTTGCTGTTAGAATAATAGGTTCTAGGATTTTATTGTTATTTTTAAATGCCCATGGCACTTTGTTGTAGAACCTGATCCTGTAAATAATCTCAAACCCTCGCTACTTGCCTTAGAGCTATGTACAATTCCACATTGTATTTTTGGCCCCCATTCTCTCCAGTGGGCTTGGTTGCCTGGAAAACTACATCTCCCATAATACAATTCTGATTCCCCTCTAACCAAGTTCTTTGTGGTGCATCATGGGAGATGTAGTCTGGCCTGGGAGCTCCGCCCATAGGAGAGAATGGGATATCAGGTTCCTGAACTACAACTCCCATGAGGCAATATGCCACTGTAGGAAAATGCAGTTCAATATTAACTGACTTGAAACAGGTCAGTTCCACAAACTGAAATGAAACATATTGATTTAGGAATGTTAAATGACTGACAGTAATTGAAAGTGTCAAAATGAAATGTGGTGACATTTTAAATGAAACCTTTTCAGAATTTCCATTCTGACCTTTTTTTTTTTTTAATTTCAACTTCTTGCCCTGATTTGGAATGAAAACACTGAAATGTCAGAATTTATTATGGGATGGAAATTCTAAATTTCATTTGGCTCTGCTGTTTTCCTTCTAGGCATATAGGAGCCAATGGTGCTTACCTCTGAGCATTCATCTCCAATTGCTACACGTGCTGATTTGAACTAAACCTGTATCAGAAAAATGTTCTTTTATTAAGCCTTGAACACCAGTGAATAAAAATGGCAGCCAGCCACTTTCCTCGTCCTGAATACAGCTGATGCTTCTTCATTAAAATTGAAGGTAGCACATTTTCAAGCAGTTGTAACATGCATCTTATGGAAATTGCATAAATGTTTTGACAGTCTAAAAAAATCTCCAAATCCATAGATTTAATTGAGATGAAACTGGAATGGAATTCCCCGAGAATGAAAGAAGTGAATGGCAGAATATCAGATTGGAAAGTGCAGTGTCTGGGATCTAATCCTAGAGATGAAGAGAAAACAAAATAAAATAGAGGCTTGTAGTTTTGACTCAATAGTGTCTGAAGGTGCTCCAATATTATGATTATGGAGCCATATGAGTACCCAGATTGACAGAGAAACTCACTTGGAAATCATGCTACTAGAATAAGAAATTTAAGGATCATTAGTGAACCTGAGCAATGGAGCTTAGTGAGCTGGCTAAATTATACCTTAACTGGCTCTCAGATAACCTTATTCTGATTAATTCTCCCGTAAGGATCCGTCTTATAAAAATGTTTGCACCTTGAATCCCAGGACTGTCTTAGCCCAGGTCTACACGGGGGGAGGGGGATGGGGGTATCGACCTAAGATACACAACTTCAGCCACGGGAATAGCGTAGCTGAAGTCAACGTATCTTAGGTTGACTTGCCTCGGCGTCCTCACTGTGGTGAATCGACCGCTGCCTCCCCCCCATCGACTTCGCTTCTGCCTCTCGCGGTGGTGGAGTTCCGGAGTCAACGGGGAGAGCGCTCAGTGATCGATTTATCGCGTCTAGAGTAGACGTGATAAATTGACCCCCTCAGAGATCGATCGCTACACACCGATTTGGCGGGTAGTGTAAGCCAGGGCCTGTGTGAAATGATATAAAGAGAAACTGGAATTTAATAGACTGTGTATTGGCAGTTTTCCATAATACACTTCCAGCCTGACCACAAAAAAAGAAATGTGTGTTCTGTTAAAAAAAAACTTGATGAACTCCTATATACATCCCTTCAGGTCTTCTTTAAGTGCAAGGGCTAAGAATAGAAGATGCAAGTTACAGGTACATATTTTGAACACCTGGAGATGCAAAGGATTTTATTTTAGCAAAACAGGAGGAAGGGTCCACAAAAGGTAAGGAAGATTGTGAGGGGAAACCTGAAATAGAATGTAAGTGGCAGATGTTACTTTAATAGAGGCTTTCTATGTATCTGTAGAGAACCTTGTGCTATGGGGCACTTGAGCTTGGCTCATTTGATTTGGTTGTTCTGAATATGTTTTATGAAAAAGCACTCACCAATATTGTGTTGTATAATACCAATATTAAGCTGTCCCTCATTGAATGAGTTTGTCTTGATTTAGGGGTTGTCTCTTGCTCTTAGCATTACAAAGCGTATAAGGAATAGCCGGATGACATCACATCTAGTCAGTAATGTTCCCATTACTGTCTTAATTCCAATGTTGAGTCACAGGGATAGTGACAGCTGTTTCCTCTATTTAAAACATTTTCTATAATTTTTCTTCAGATGGTTCCTGAAGTATCACGACGGAGTAAATGTTCTTTACAGCAAAACACTTTTTATATGAAATGCCTATTTCTTACAACATCCCATCTATAATCAAAATCATTTAGAGGCTAATACAGCTTATATTATGATGCCCTGACATTATAGCCATAGCCTGTCTTTGTCTACTTTATGTAAGAGTAAGTCATCTGAAAAAATACATATGATTTTGTATCATGTTGTGAACTGAATAATTCCTGTATTCCTTATTATGCCTGTCCTCCTGACTTATGGGCATAATAAATCTGATACTGTAATTACAACTTTTAAAATATCTGGATGCTTACATAAAACTGATATAATTTGAAAATGGAAAAATGAAGGTTTGTTTTGGTACCAACTGCCTGACTTTAATAAGTGAGATTTCTCCTCTCCTCTCCTGGTTTCTGCCCATAGCATGAAGACCAAGCAATAGTACTAATTTTCCTACAAACTTCCAACAAACCCATAGTCCCTTTGTTATAATAATTTAAAGTGGGGATGAGCAAACTTTTTCTAGTGTGGACCACTTCTTAATAGGAACCAACCTATTCCAACCTAGACCATGTGCCCTCCCATTCACAATTGCACAACATCATTGTATCAACTATAGTAGAGAAGACCAGAGGATG
The DNA here is from genome assembly GCA_037349315.1 of Chelydra serpentina. Classification (NCBI taxonomy): domain Eukaryota; kingdom Metazoa; phylum Chordata; order Testudines; family Chelydridae; genus Chelydra; species Chelydra serpentina. Next base: position 8,967,244 of record JBAIAC010000018.1, read on the forward strand.
ACCATTCCATTTCAGAGCAACTTACAGGGTTTTGAAATTTATTTTCATTTCAGTACATAACCACATATTTCGGCTTTGAAACAGTGTACTTTGTTGACATTTCATATTGTCAAAAATGGTCCTACCACTTCTAAACTATAGCAATTTCTTAGAGGTATGCTAAGAGAGCTTTTATGTAGTTATTTTAACTATGTTCAGAATAATGTGATTTATTGGTTTTGAAATACTGATAAATTAAACTAATCTACATATGTAGGTTCTTTTCTGCAAACAATTGGACAACTGGGTTCTATTTCCATGAATGTTATTAATTTGATTTCCTATATTCAAGTGGAAAGAAGGATATTTTGTGCATGAGCAAAAGTATTTGGTATTTGCCATTAATTATTTTTCTGTTTGAGTCCTCCGATAAAGGCATAGAAATGATAACCATGTAACTAAGTGACGAGTTGCACACAAATAATCATAAGGATTTATGGATGATCAAACTGTAAAATGTTCAGACAACTGGGTTGATGAAAAATTGGTATTGGACTAAGTGTCTCATTAACTTTCAGTGCCAAATTAAGTTTAAGCATGAAAACAAATAGCAGAAGCATAAGAAAGGGAGGAGATAGAAAAGGTGCATTGAAATTAGAGCTGGTCAAAAATGAAACATCCTTTGCAAAATATTTTACAAAAAATATTTTCTGAGTTGGGGCATGAGGTTATCCAAATGCTTGAATATTCTGTATTTTTAATAGCTCTACTTATAACTCACTGTCTCATGGGGAAAATGTGTAATAGGTCATTCTCTCTTGGCCTGTGGTGAGTATTATAATTATAAGGGGTTTGGTAGTGCCACATAGGTAGATCTTAGGCCTAGGCTTGATTTTTTACTTCCATTGAAGTGAATGGCCAAACTTTCTAACATAAGTGACACTGGTTCTCTCTGTTAGATCAGGCCCTAGTTATTTAACTTCCACTCATGTCAATTGAAGCCTTACACTTAGAATCATAGATCATAGATTATCAGGGAATTTAGGAGGTCATCTAGTCCAACCCCCTGCTCAAAGCAGGACCAATCCCCAATGTTTGCCCCACATCCCTAAATGGTCCCCTCAAGGATTGAACTCACAACCCTGGGTTTAGCAGGCCAATGCTCAAACCACTGAGCTATCCCTCCCCCTACTTAAATTAATCTCGTCAACAACAGGTGATTTCCATCCATACATTTTAGAAAAAGTAGCCCCTTTGCAATAGTTCTTCCTCATAGTTGAAAACCAAGGCAACTGCCTCTTGGTTACTTGGGAAATCCTGCTGTATCCTGTGGGTACCATACAATTCTGGGCCACCGTAACATTGTTCAATATCTGCTTACTAGACAATTCTAAATAATTTTCTTACTGGACAATGTGGGGAAACACCTCGTTAACTTGAAAAGTTATGTGGGCAACATATTGTGACAGGGTACCACTGAGCCCTCTGACCCGCCATCCTGGACTCCCTCTCTCACTGTGTTGCTGTGACAAGCTACAGAGCTGCTCCCAGTCCTATACTTCCACCCACATTCACACAGGTAGGGACACGTCCAGCTGCAGTTACATGCAGGCTATCTGACTAGCCACTGCACAAACCCACAGTAGAAAGGCTAAAGCCAAGGTAACTCTCAGCTCCCCAGGCACACCCCCTCCCCAGAGCATAAACCCTACAGTATACCATCTTGGGCTGTACAGGGAACTGTACAGCATAAGCTCATAGAGTTTGCTACCCCCAACCCCCTCTTCCCCCCAATGTGGAGAGGAATATGGAACAGGCTTTGCTTCTTGAGCTACGGTTTCCCACGCACTGAAGTCTAACTCACTGGTTTAGATAAAGCAAAAACAAGTTTAGCTACAAAAGATAGATTTTAAGTGATAGCAAACAGATCAAAGCAGATTACCTAATTAATAAACAAAAACGCAAAATAAGTCTAAGATACTAGAAGGATAGGATATGAGTTAGCAAATTCTTACCCTGGCTGATGATACAAGCAGACTGCAGGTTCTTAAGGGAGAAGCTGCACTTGCTTTACAGCTTGGAGTCCCCAGGTCTTTCATATGTAGGCTAGAAATCCCTTTAGCCTGGGTCCAGCACTTCCCACAGTTCAGTCATTGTTTCTAGGAGTATTCTTGTGTGGGGACTGAAGAACCCCTGATGATGTCACTCCCTGACATATAGCTTTAGCATATGGTAGGAATCCTGTGTTTCAAAACTTGGTTCCTAGACTAGTTTGTGGAAAAATACAGACATTCCAAAATGTAGTTCAGAGTCATGTGGGCTGGTCACATGCCCTTGCATACCTCGCTGAGTAATAGCTGCCATTACTTACAGGCTATCTGGAGCTTTCCGAGGAAGGTTAAGATATTCCACAGCCTATTGTCTTTGTTGATGAGCCATTATCACTGTCTGGCTGTTTCATTGTTGTACCTGAAAGGCTGGCTGTGAGTGTTTTCCAGAGTAACCCCATTTGAAATACAGATCCATACTCCATATTTATAACTTCATATATAAAAATGATACACGCATACAAATAGGATAACCATATTAAACAAATCATAACTTTTCCAATGACCTCTTACATTACCCATCTTGTACAAAATGCATCATAATTATGCCATAATCATATAATCATAATATCGCAGTGAAGAATATGGGGTGAAGTGTTGCAACCTAGATTTAGGGAGCTGAGAGCTTAAAAATTAAAAAAAACCTAAACCTGAAGATGGAAGGATTTATAGATTATTTTTTTCCTTCCAGGACATGGAAGAAAGTACACTTACTGGCTTCATGTATGTAATTTACAACTGGTACAAGACTCAAAAGAAATCATATGTTGAATTTATGCATGGGCGGGGAGGGGAAGAGTTGTAATAAATACCACATACAACATTTCTAGAAAAAGTCCCACTTTTAAGATATGCATGTAAAAGAATACTGTGATGGCCAGTGCCCCATATTAAAAATCAAAACAAGTCTCTCTCATATGTAAGGTTTTTTTCATGGTGTTGTAATATTCAAATTTGTCCACTCTCTCCTCTTCCTCCTATGTAAAATGATAGAACTGCACACTATTGCACCATACAAAACATAGCATTGCCTATCCTGCATTTTAGGAACTTTCTCTCCAGGATGATGAGAAAATGTTAATATTGCTGCTCAGTCCAATGCTGTCATGGGGGAAGATTTCCCTTGTAATTCACTGTGTCATTGCTGTACTTCCAGTTTGATATAACATCTGACACCATGTCATATTTGCAGTCAGAGGGCAGGTTGGTTGAAGAGATGTTCAATGCTTGAAATGCATGAGCCCCCAGCTGTGACTGAGGCTAGGCCTTAACTAGAAATTTTCTTGCATAGCAGTGTCAGAGGTTACTTAAAAAAACAAACAAGCAAACAAAAAAAACTTTTCCATGACAGCACAAGCCCTAGTATAGATGTAGTTTTGGAAGTATAGCTTACTTCACTCCCTGAACTGCTATAAGTTATATTAACAAAGACCGTTTTTTTTCTCCCTATAAACAGTGTCTACAATAGGAAGCTTTTGGCAGTATAGGTATACTAGCAAAACTTAAATGTAGACTAGGCTTGGGAATGCTTAGACTTATGGAAACATAGTTCACATTAGGCGTTCTCAGAGGCTTAGTAGAAGCTGCATAATCACTTGGATTCTAGTAACATGTTGCCTATTCTTACACTACTACAAAATGAAGCCAGGTATAAAGAGGCTATATTTATAAACAAAATTACTCCGCAACTAGTGTTAATTTTTCCAACAGTATCCTTAAAGTTCATTCAGACACAATGGATCTACAATGAGACCATGGGATACTTCCAAAATCAGTTATCCCTTGGGAAAAATAGAAAATGAATCTTCTAATGCCTCAAATCATCCTTCCCTAGTGAGTCATGTCATAAAAAATTATGAAGCCAGAAATGAAAATATCACCAATATGGTGGACACCAAGCAATGGACAAATGAGGTAGAAGAACATTAATCACTGTTCAATTCAGGTAAAAGAACATTAATCACTGAATTACATTAATCAATTACATTAATCAATTAATCAAGGACATACTCTGTGTGGTATAAATCTGCTCACTGAGCATCTGTCAGATACTTCTTTGTATAATGTATGAGAAAATGTAAGTGCACTGATATGACACACGGGATCACAACACAGACTGCGTACAAGCAGAAGGACATACTCACAGAGTAAAACATACTCTTCAGTCTAGATTTGTTTTCATTTCAGGTCAAGGAAAAACATCAAAGAAAGGGCTTAACCCTAAGAGGCACTAACCGCTTCCTGGGTGTTCAGTGGGTGCTCAGCACTTCTCAGAATTGGGCCCAAAGACTGACAAATAGACATTTTCCATGACAGAGAAAACACAGTGACTAACATGCTGCATCTTAAGGACAAGATGGCAGCTGCATTAGGCAGGGAGAAAATCTACTTTTGAAGTGTAATATTTAGAAAACAGCCTTTAATTTACATTGCTACATGTAGAAAGAATAGTCAGAAATAATAGGCAAGATTCTGCCACCCCTATTCACACTGAGTAATACCTCACTCTACTAACACTGATTTCAATGGGGCTTGCTAGTGGGGGTATAGTACCAGTCAACATAAGGGTGGCAGAATCTGGCCCAACATGAGAACAATGGGCCAGATCCTCAGCCTATGAAATGCAGCATGGCACCATTGCCTGGCCCAATATCGTTAGAAGAAAACAGAGAACCCAGAGTAGAAGTCAGTCACAGTGATTGGTGTAAGAGGGGCAGAGACAGAGCCTGACAATAAAATTCATATGTATATATATATATATATACAGAGAGAGAGAGAGCAACACTCAGAAATCATCCATAGCTCTGAGATGATAATAGAAAGCCCCTGTCCAAGCCAGCATTGATTACAGAATAGCCCCCACCTGAGAGAGATTAGGTGGTTCTAGGTTTAACTACTGAGTGGGCCCAGCTGAGGAAGGCAAGAGAATGCAGGGAGTCAAAAGGTGCCTTCAGGGTCTTGAGTGAATACCCAGGGAACAGATTGGGAACCTAGAAGGGAAGTAAAGCTGTGAGGAAGGAAATAGTGCAGGGAAAACTGCAATATGGGTAGAGGATTTGACTTTACTGTGCAATACAGGGCCCTGGGCTGTAATCCAGAATGGAGGTTGGCACTGGAGTCCCCTACCAGCCCCAAGGAAGTGGGGTACAAGGGTAGCTGAGCCCAGCGAGGGAGCTGCAGACTGAATGTGACCTGGCTGAAGAAGAGCTGTGGAGAGGGTGGAAGCTTTTTATTTCTGTTAAGATAGTTTTGAACTTTAGTTTGGATAGCTGACCCTGGAAGGAACGGGCTAAAGACTGTGCCCTGGCTGGAGGGATGAGTTATCTGAAAGAAACCACCACAGCCCCAGAGTGACTGTTGACAAGGGCTGCTACCCCACAAGGAGCTGCTACCCCACCTGCCTGGCCATGAAGAAGTGCATAGTGGTGAGTAAACCCAGTTACAATGCTTTTTCTTACCTTACTTTAACTGCAGCATGTCTGAAACAACTACATTTGTGTACATTTCCTTGTCCACTTCTCTCTTTTCCTACACCTCATGGCAAGCACTCTCAGCCCTAGTCTACATCCAGCTGATGATAGCACCTTTGGCAACGAGTAAATGACTGACTGTCCTTGGCCACTTTTATATTGCGTGAGTACATGTGCTGCCAGACCCATATCTGCAGAAGGGTGTGGGGGGAATTACTCCAGGTTGCACTTGCTTTTGAAATTTTTACTTCCATATTCTATAAGTTCTTTGGAAGAAATAATTGTGCTGCTAAGATTTGAATGTACTTAGCTCCTGGCCTAGCCTAAATTTAGTTGAGGTTTTGTTTGTTTGTTTGTTTTTTAATTCTACATAGATTGTGCTGCCTTGGAACAATAAATAAACTCCAAACTAGAAAAGGCACATTCTGTACATTAAGGGTTGGCTTCCTCTCTCCTTTACTTTCACGGAGCAGTACTTTTATCCCCCTGATTTCAGTGGGAAACTTTACTAATAAGATACTAAAAGTGTGTGCTGTAGCAGAATTGATCCCTTATTGCAACATTTTCAAGAGCTCAGTTCCCATTTGGGAGCTTTAATGAAGTAGCCAGACTTTCAAAAGTGCTCCATACCTGTCAGCTCTCACCATTCTAGCCTTTTGAAAATCTGATGCTAAATATTTGTCAGTGTCATAATTATGTTCTTCATAGGGTGACCAGACAGCAAGTGTGAAAAATCGGGACGGGGGGTTGGGGGTAATAGGAACCTATATAAGAAAAAGACCCAAAAATCGGGACTGTCCTGATTTTATAGGGACAGTCCTGATTTTTGGGTCATCTGGTAACCCTAGTTCTTCAAAGGCAGAAGGAATGTAGGATCTTTTATGGTAGAGTAGTTCTGAGACATTGTAGCTCAGGATAATAGAACAGACTTGATGCTGCAATTCAGCTAATTAAAATGATTGTAGTCCCTTGCTGAGCTACATTTCCCAGGATTATTTCAGCCTAAGATCAGAACTCTTCCTCTTCCCAGATATAAGTGCCAAGCCCTGGAAAGCCTTGATAGAGGGTCTTAAACAGCATAATGTAGAGACCATCCAACCAAGTCGCATGTATGTCTAAATGACTCAGTTTCATTAGCCCTGCTTTAGCTACTCCCTCCAAAAATGGTGTAATTTAAATTTTCTTGTAATTATATGCTTTCTTAAATACACCTTTTTTCACTGGCTCACTACCTGTCTGAGGTCATGACCTGCATAGTTCAGGATTGCTTGTGTGTTTGTCACTCTCAAGATGCTGGACTGCAAAAAGAAGTGGTGTGTGTGTGAAGCAGAACATATTCATGCAGACATCAATCCATTTGTATACATGCATGTGCCTATTCCATACGCACACAGGAATCTGAGATCACCTGACTCATTTGCTCACTGGCATAGCAAGCCGTGATCCCCCAAACAAGAAAATAAACCCAAATAAAGGATCACCACACCCACCCCCCACCGCCCCCGCACGGTCTAATTCACAAAATAGAAGCACTAGGTAATTGTGCAGCTGGTGCCATGTCCAACTGCTGCAGAGTATGTATCTACCCTAGCCATGAGTAAAATAAATTACACCATAGTAATTTATATAGGTGGCTAACACCATTATTAAAAAAAAAAAGAGAGAGAATTGTTCATTGCTGTATAGAAAAGGAGCCCTATGGGATGTATTGTGTATTTATGGAATGGGACACCATTTGAAATTTGCCCCATTGTCCTCTGTTGGGGGCAGGCCTTGAAGGATGTTCCAGCATTTTATTTCATAAAATATATGGGCTCTTCCTGATCTCCAACAGAGGGATGCCCCACAGGCGAGATCTCTCAGCTAGGGTGACCAGCTTACAACAGTAAAATATCGGGACACATTGGAGTGCTGTCGGCCCTGCTCGCCGCTCGCCTCCTCACCCCCCCGCCCCCGCCTCCCAGTTGCCGGCTCGCCGCTCGCCTCCTCACCCCCCCCTCCCCCCGGGCCTTATGCAATGTCTTATGCAAATCCAGAAACTACATGTAACTGACCAATTTCCCATGCAAATAAATCTGCCTACGAATGTTGAGGAAGCCTTTAAGGAGGTCTGTTAAACATTGGGCCTGGAGAGTCCTACAAGAACGGTAGAAATGTAATAATTGTTCCTCTTATTTATAGCAGATTGCTTCTCTAATATCCATGTCCAGCATGTGTATGTGTGTCTTTATGATGACAGTTAAGGGACTGGGTGAATCTGCTTTACATTGCAAAATCTGCTGGAAAGAGGGAGGGTGTTCCTAGCTTCTATTGCCCAAAGCTGGGAATGGGCGATGGGGTGGATCGCATGATGATTACCTGTTCTCTTCATATTACCTGTTCTCTTCATTCCCTCTGAAGCACTTGGCATTGGCCACTGTTGGAAGACAGGGTACTGGGCTAGATGGACCTTTGGTCTGACCCAGTAGGGCCATTCTTATGTTGAATAAGTTTCATAAAGATGTGTTCAGCTATTGAGGATCTAATTGTCCCAGAAGAAATGTAACATTTTCATGAACTCTTCTTGTGCCGGCGCCCGACTCTGGCTGCAAGGGTTTCACTACATAGTTTACCTCATTCAGCTGCTTGATAACCTTAAAGGGCCCATCCCAGGGAGCCTGTAGTTTGTTGTTTCTTACGAGAATGAGAAGCGTCACCTGGGACGCGCTGAACGGTTGTACCAGACCTTTTGCTTCCCGTGGGCCCTGGCTAAATTCTCCCCGGCCAAGTCCATGAGCTCAGCAAGCTTTTCCCGGAAAGTCAGTACATACGCCACCTCTGATTTTCCATCAGGGGAGGCCTTCCCCTCCCATTTGTCCCTCAACAAGTCTAGAGGTCCCCTCACTCTCTTCCCAAAAGGAGAGAACCCGGTTGATTCCTGGGGCACTTCCCGGTACACAAACAGCAGGTGGGGTAAATACTTGTCCTAGTCCTGTGGGTGCTGGTTCATAAAGGTTTTCAGCATCATCTTTAGGGTCCCATTGAACCTCTTCACCAGCCCGTTGGACTGAGGGTGATACGCTGAGGCCAAGGTGTGTCGGACCCCACACTTCTCCCACAAGCGCCAGAGCAGAGTTGACATGTAATTGGAGCCCTGGTCTGTAAGGACCTCCTTGGGGAACTCCACTCTGCTGAAAACGGTCAGCAGTGCGTCTGCCACAGTGTCTGCCTCGATAGAGGACAAGGCCATCTCCTCAGGATAGTGGATAGCGAAATCTACCACCACCAGAATGTATTTTTTCCCTGTCTGAGTTGCCTTGCCGAGGGGGTCCCACTATGTCCACGGCCACCTTCTGGAAAGGCTCCTCTATGATGGGCAGGAGCCTTGAAGCTGCCTTCCCCTTGTCCCGGGCCTTCAGCACCCTCTGGCAGGGGTCACAGGACCTGCAGTACTGCTGGACGGCATCAAAGATCCCGGGCCAGTAAAAGTTCTGTAGCAGCCTCTGCCTGGTGCGTTGGATTCCCTGGTGTCGCGAGAGAGGGACATTGTGGGCCAGGTACAGTAGGCTGCAGCGGTACTTCTAGGGAAGCACTAGCTGTCTCCTGATCCCCCATGGTTCCACTTCTCCTTGGGGAGCTCATTCCCAATACAGGAATCCCTTCTCCCACAGAAACCTTTCCCGGCAGCCTTCCCCCAGGGGTTTCGCTGTGCTGCAGCCAGCAAGTTCCCTTAGCCTGGAGTTCAGCAGCTGGGGAAGGGGTGGGGACCTGCTCCCTCTCAGTGGCTGGGTGGGAGGCCGCAGCCCCACCAAATCCTGTCCCCAGGTAGGAACCTGCACCCCCGACCAGGCACCGCCCCGGTGTCAGGGAAGAATGCCCTTCACTGGCTCTGGTCACGGGTGATGACTAGGGCACTCTGGGGGCTGCCTGGCCAATCGGCCAGGCCACCCCCCATCAGCACTTCGTCTGGCAACTGATGGTGCACCCCCACATCTTTGGGCCCCTTCTTGGGCCCCCATTTCAGAAGTACCCTTGCCATGGTACACCTCATAGTACACTAGCATCACCTCGTGTCCCAGTGACCTGCTTTCTCTCCCCCCTCCAGGAGAATGAGGCACTCGCTTCTCAGGGGCTGCCCCACACCCACCCTGTAGATGAGAACTTTGAATCGAGAGCATCGAGCCTCCCCGAGGAGCTGGCCTGGGAGACTCCTCCCTCTTGGGCCATTGCTAAACTGTCAGCCCCTCCTGCCTGGGGAGCCAGCCCCTCCTCCAGCTGGGCTCCCACCCAGTTAACCCTTTGAAGGCTCGGTTTGCTCATCCTGTTCCTGAGCTTTTGGCACCGGTCCCTTCTGCAGCCCCCCTGCCCACAGTAATTATACCTCCGATCCAGTTGGTCCCCTGGGGCCGGTCGGTCAGCTCTAGTATTGGCTGTGCCTCTCAGAGGGATTTATCTGAGACTCCCTTCAGGGATGCCCCTGGGTGACCCCACCCCCCTTCTGCACTGATGTGGGCCTGTCCCCCTGAGATTCCATTCCATATCCCAACCTAATATCTACAAACTCGTCAGCTAGCAGCCCCGGGCAGCCCAGGTCCTTTGGCCTCTTGTCCACAAACCACATCCTCAGGTCAAGGAGACAGAGTTCCTATAGTCGCTCCAGCCCCATTAGTTCAATCACGTCCTCCATGGTCTGGGCCCCGGTCCCATTCACCCACTTGCGGGTGTATTTCCCCCATCAGCGTGACCAGTTCCAGATGGGTCATCCCCTGGGTCTTCTGCACCTTTTCCTGTTTGCCTCGGGGGTCAGCTCAAACTTGCGCAGCAGGGCTTGTTTGAACAGTTCATAGTCACCTGCTTCCACCTCATCCATTTGACTGAACATCTCTATTGCTTTGGGACCCAGTAAGGGGGTGAGATGCTAAAGCCTGTCTGCAGGGTCAACCTGATGCACATGGCAAGCCTTCTCAAAGGCAGTGAGGAAGGCACCTATATCATCCCCTTCTTTAAACTGAGGCCGCACTTTTATATCTGAGTTCCCTATGGGCTTAGCCAACCTGGGCCCATCCGCACTCAACACGGTAGGGGTCGCTCTGCCATCGCCAGTTCATGCTACCTCTGTCACTCACGGTCCTGCCGTTCCGTCTCACGGTCCTCCAGCTCTTTCAGTTTCAGTCCCTTTTCCATCTCTAACCATCCCAGCTCCACCAACGGGGAACTTGGTCGGAAAGATCCCCTGCTGCTCGGGTAGGGGATCCTGGGGCTGCCTGGCTGCGTTCAGGGCCGGTGGACACAGGGCCGGGGGCCGGTGGCTGCAGAGTCAGTGGCCACAGGGCCGCACGGCCGCAGGGCCGGTGGCCGCAGGGCCGGTGGCCGCACGGCCCCAGGGCTGGTGGGGCCGGTGGCTGCAGAGTCGGTGGCCGCAGGGCTGCAGGCTCGGTGGCCGCACGGCCGCAGGGCCGTTGGCAGCAGGGCCGGTAACCGCACAGTCGCAGGGTCGGTGGCTGCAGGGCCAGGGCTCTGTGGCCGCATGGTTGGTGGATGCAGGGCCAAAAGGCCGGTGGCAGCAGGGCTGGTGGCGGCATGGCCTCAGGGCTGGTGGCAGCAGGGCTGGTGGCCGCACAGCCGCATGGCCGGTGGCCCCAGGGCTGGTGGCTGCATGGCTGCAGGGCCAGGAGCCGGTGGCCCCAGGGCCGGTGGCCGCACGGCCGCAGGGCCGGTGGCCCCAGGGCCGGTGACCGCAGAGCTGGTGGCCGCAGGGTTGGTGGCCGCACGGCCCCAGGATCGGTGGCCGCACGGCCGCAGAGCTGGTGGCCACAGGGTCAGTGGACGCATGGCCCCAGGGCCGGTAGTCTCAGGGCCGGGGGTCGCACGGCCACAGGGCCGGGGGTCGCACGGCCACAGGGCCGGGGGTCGCACGGCCACAGGGCCGGGGGTCGCACGGCCACAGGGCCGGTGACCATGGGGCCGGTGGCTGCACGGCCGCGGGGCCGGGGGCCCCGGGGCCTGTGGCGCAGTGCCGCAGAGCCGGTAGTCGCAGGGCATTTGGCCACAGAGCCGGTGGCTGCAGGGCCAGGGGCTGGTGGCCTTAATGCAGATGACTGCATTAAAAGACACAGCAGTGTTAAGTGTTGCAGTTGATGAGAGTGTGGATATAAACGACGTTCCACATTTAGGAGTTGTTGGAAGATATTGTGCTTCCAATGAAACCCAAGAGGAACTTTGTTGCCTAAAACCCCTGCACGGCACAACAAAGGGGGAAGATATAGTGGAAAGTATTGTAAACCATTTTGAAGAACGAAGGGTTGACATCAGAAAAATATTTTGTTTGACAACAGATGGTGCTCCTGCCGTGGTTGGAAAACAGAAGGGATTTGTAAGTTTGAAGATCAAATTGGCCGCCCAACAGTCAAATATCACTGTATCATCCATCAAGAAAACCTGTGTGCTAAAATTTCTAATTCCGAGCTTAATAAGGTGATGAATACAGTGGTGCGAATTGTGAATTTCCTTGTTGCTCGATCTGCTTTGACTCAGAGTTTCAAGCACTGCTAGAAGAGATGGACAGTGCGTATAATGACATTCCGCTTCACAGCAACATTCGGAGGCTAAGTCGTGGCAAGGTTTTGGTGCACTTTGTAAACTGTTTTGATGCAATTAAGGCCTTTTTGTCAGAAAAAGGACAAAACTACTCTGAACTGGATCATGACAAATGGCTGTGAAAGCTCATGTTTGCGCCTTGTGTCCACTAGGATTTTTCATTGAGCTAAGTTATCTATCTGGAGGTAAAACTCACCTCTCTCTTCAGTAAGGACATATCCTAAATGAGTACAATGTCTACACCAGCGAGGCTTTTAGCCTCAGGTTCATTGATTGCCAGTTAACTTGAGACTATGTCTTGGTATGCTTTTACATTGAGATAGATAACTTGACTACACTGGCAAAACTTTTCAGTGTACACTAGGCCTTCGTGCTTCAACAACAAGTATTTATATATGAATCCCATTCATCCTGTTCCTAATGGACATATAATTAAGAGACAGGAACATGAATCTTTACTAATAAGAATAGTGTTTTTATTTTTCAGTAAAATATTCATCTCTTTATTTTTAAAAATCAGTACATGCATATAAAGCATAATAATAATAATGAATACTATATCACTGTGACCTATTACTGATAAGAATGCAAGCTGTAATTACCAGCATCCTTTCAATGGCCTTTTCTGTTCCAATCTGTTTTTCTTTTTTACTTTGAACGTATGACTGTTCCTGAATCCCAATCAGGACACAATACAGCACTGTTCAAGGGACGTTTCCAAAGGAAGAACTGTGGTTATTATATCAATAGGCACAGTCTCTATCAGACTCTTTCTAGAGGGAGGAGGCCACTATATTTGATCATGCTTTCCTATCTGAAAGCATATCCCTCTCCCTGTCTCTTTATTTAGTTTTATCTAACAAGCTATTGCAAAACCTTTTCAGAAATAAATTCTACGAGGAGCCCAACCATGCAGAAATGTATTTACCTTTGCAGCATTTCACTTGTTGACCTAACATATATTTATTTCCTAGTTTGTACGCTTGCCCTTATTTTGCTATTATGGGCTTGTGGATTTACAGGGCCGGTGCAAGGATATTTTGCACCCTAGGCGAAACTTCCATTTTGGACCCCCCCCCCCCCCCCCCGCCCCTTGCACATCGGTTCATTGAGGGGACCCCAGGGGCAAGCCGTGCCCAGGGGCTGCTCCCCAGACCAGGTTCCCCCCTCCCCGCCCCCTGAACTTCCCTGGAGGGTGCACAGCCCCGCCCCCCCACAAGCCCACCCCACCCTGGTGGCCCCCCGCCCTGAGCCATGGGTCCACTCACTGGCTTTGCCAGGCTTGGGCCTCTGCAGCAGCTTGGCAGGGAGGAGCCGCCTTCTGGAGGCACCGGAGAGCCAGAGCGTCGCGCTTGCAGCGACGGGGAGCTCCAGCCATGGAGGAGCCGGCGTGGCGCAGGGGGGCAGCAGCCCTGCAAAGGCAGCGGCGCCGCTAGTGGGGAGCAGCCGCACCCCTCCTGCCCGGAGCGCCCCCCCAGGGGGCTCCTGCAGCAGATGCATGCGGGCGCCGGTCCCCGTGAGCCCCCCAGTTCCCCCCTCGCTGCGCTCAGCCTCTGCGGCTCTGGGCATGTGAGCCACCGCCCCTCCCAGAGCAGGCTCAGGGTCCCGCGCCCCGGCAGCGGCTCACACGCCCAGGAGCCGCAGAGCCCGAGCACAGTGAGGGGGAGCCAGGGGGCGCACGGCGGCTGGCGCCTGCATGCATCTGCTACAGGAGCCCCGGGGGTTGGGGTGCCGGGCCACAGCCTGGGGAGGAGGGGCGTGGGGCATGGCTGCTCGCCACTAGCGGCGCCTCCGCCTTTGCAGGGCTGCTGCCCCCCTGCGCCGCGCCGGCTCCTCCATGGCTGGGGCTCGCCACCGCCGCAAGCGAGATGCTCTGGCTCTCCGGTGCATGGCTCCTCCCTGCCGAGCCAGGGCACCGCTTTTTGGTGCCCCCAAGCACTTGCCCTAGGCGGCCGCCTAGTTTGCCTAGTGGTTGCACCGGCCCTGTGGATTTAGTTAGATTTCCTGAAGCAGAAGTTAAATAATTTAAAATCAGCAGATGTAGAGCGAGGGTGGGGACCCAACAAATGATGCCCAAATGACCCCCACAATTTCTGGGAGCAGGGGAGGAGGGGCCTGTTAAACTCCTGACCCTGCTGCACCACCACCACTGCCACCGCTTGGGGTTGGAAAACAAGAGTCGGGACTGGGAGCTAGCACAATAATGTAGCTCTGGCCCAGTATGCTCCACTCTCTCCTGCAGGGCTTTCAGCTAGAGGGGTGAACTCATTTAAAAGGAGCCCCACACCACTGATAACCAGTTAAAGGCTGAGCCAGCAACAGGATCAATCCCCAGTGAATGTATTAAAAGGAGCCCGCTCCCTGCTGCTGGCAGCAACAGTCATTGGATCAGTACTGATGTGAGAGGAGAAGGCTTATTTAAAATATACTGGGTAACAATAAATTGGTTTCTGTCCAAATTGAGTCTCTTCTTTTTCCTGCTGTTTATTTGCTTTCTTCCTGCAGAACACCCCCTTTCCCACAGGATGTTGCTCCCTTGCGGGGAGATTATAGCTATCATTCAAATCTAGACTCTTGTGGGAATAAAATCTTTTTTTCTAACATAGACGCAAGCCGTTCTGGCTCACCAGGGGATACCAGACTAATGATTACGTGTGTCCAAAGTTGACTAAACACAAAGGCCTTGTCTCCACCTCGATTTTAGTCACTGGAGTAGCTGCACATGTGCAAATTATTCTCCACTAATGTGAATTGTGTCTACGCTAGGGGTTTGAATTGTTAGCTAAGGCCTTATCTTTATGGGTTTGAAGTCTTTAAATCCTGATTTGAGGATTTCAGTAACTCAGCCAGAGTTTAGGGGTCTATTACAGGAGTGTTTGGGCTAGGTTCTGTGCCCTGCACTGTGCGGGAGGTCAGACTAGATGATCTTGATGTCCCTTCTGGCCTTAAAGTCTGAGGCTTGGGTGTCAGCCCTTTCTTTACTTGATCAGTAGTGGATATTCCCCATTTTAGGGAATCCACTTTGTGGGAGAGCTCTAATCCCCACCTTGAAGGAAGCCAGCAATATTTCCTCTCCTCCACCGCTGGCCAGTAAGTCCTTCCTGTCCTTATTGGGAGTCCAGGTATATACACCCCATCACAGTACCAATTAGTGGACAAGTTACTTCTCTCTCCCTTCCTGGGTGCATTATTAATAGTAGTAAATATCTTTTATTATTGTTAGTGCCCAAAGACTGTTTTATATGCTTGTTTCTGCAAGAATATAAAATAGACAATCTCTGCTCTAGAGGGCTACACTTTGATATATTTTCACAACACAATGGTTAGTTCTTATTCACCTGCCTATGGTCTATTGTCCCTTTTGGTTTTGAAGCAGGTGAAAAATGAGAATCTCAAATCCGTACTTATAGGTCTCCCTTACTACTCTTAAAAGATAATTCTACTAAGTCAAATCTTAGAGTATTTGGTATTTCCTGAACAGATGTGCAAGAGTCCGGTGGCATTCAGCAGTGCTGTACAAACGCAAATTTCTCTTTACTCTCCACAAAACCACGTCCAACAGTTTCAGTGTAGTAGCATATTTGGAAAAGGCCACTTTAAAAGCAAAAGGGATTCTCAATAATGCTTGTAACATACATTCTCAAATACTAGTTGTAACATTCATTCTGATAGTAAACCAATCAATTCCTCTATTTCAAGAACTATTGAGTTGTCACTTTTTCTGCCCCGGGCCCCCTCCTTTCTTTTTTGAGAAAGTGTCGGGGTGACATTGCTTATAGTTTTAGCATATCATGCCAAACTGTCATCTATTTCTCTTTTAATTATCTCTTTTAACCAAAGAAGATAACCATCTTCTACTATGTACTGTCAAGTCTGATCACTTTCAAATGACCAGAGTAAATGAACAGAAATCAACCTGCTAGGGATATTTTGACACTTGTGTATAATTAACCACCTAAATTATGCCCTCTGGCAATTTTCCAAGAATAGGAATAGCCATAACATCTTAATGTGTTAGACTGATTTGTTCAGTTATAACACCCAATGGAATGTTAGCGACAGTGGTATTGCTTCTGGGGAGGAATTTCAAAGTGATACAGTTGATTATCAGTACTTCCCAGAAAGGAGGGTGTACAGATTTTTAAACCTATGTCTACAAATGCTTTACTTACTCAAAAGAGAGCAAGTGTATAAATAACTTCCTATAATATTTGGATATTAATTTTGACAGCAAAATCAGTCACACTTCCTTGGCAGTTTGTGTCATTTTATTAATTACGTGGCATGCCCATGGTGCAGATTGTCCTTAAACTACAGATGAGGGAGTGTGTTGAGTGGTTACAAGATCACTGCTGAGTAAATACTATAGAATGTTTTAAATCAAAGTGCAATGATATCTATTAACTGGACAGTGTCATCCAGTGCAGAGTAAAACATCTAAGATCAGAATTTCATAACTGGTTAAGTCCTTTTATTTGGCGTAAAGTGGCAAGAGTAGGGTATGATCTTGATATATGTATATAACTTATTTGAGGCGGGACACTTACTAACCCAGCAATGAGTGTGCTTTCAACCCACTGACTAATGGCTTGGCACTGATGTAATTTATCAAGTGAGGTGTTGGGGGATATAAGACCATGCCTTTTCACAAATAGGACTGCAAACAAACATCATTACTTTGGGTGAATATGACCAGAGGTAACTGAATGTAAGTTTCAGTGTAGTAGCCGTGTTAGTCTGTGTCAGCAAAAAGAAAATAAGAGTCTCTAAGGTGCCACAAGTATTTCTAACAAATTTATTTCAGCATAAGCTTTCGTGGACTACCATCCGCTTCATCAGATGCATAGAATGGAACACACAGTGAGATGATATTTATACAGTCAGAGAAACATGAAAAGGTGGAAGTAACCATATCAACTGTAAAAGGCTAATTAATTGAAAGGAACAGTTATCAGTAGGCAAGAAACTTTTGAATTGATAATCAACATGGCCCATTACAGACAGTTGACACAAAGGTGTTAAGGGTATTTAACAGGGTGGGGGGAATAAATTCAATTAACATAATGACCGAGCCATTCACAATCAATATTCAAACTTAAGGTAACGGTATCTAGTTTGCATATTAATTCCAGTTCAGCAACTTCTCGTTGGAGTCTGTTTTTGAAGTTTTTCTGTTGCAAAATTGCTACCTTTAAATCTGTCATTGAGTGATTAGGGAGGTTGAAGTGTTCACCTACTGGCTTTTGAATGTGATGATTCCTGATGTCAGATTTGTGTTCATTTATTCTTTTGTGTAGAGACTGTCCAGTTTCGCCAATGTACATGGCAGAGGGGCATTGCTGGCACATGATGGCATATATCACATTGGTAGATGTGCAGGTGAACGATCCCCTGATGGTGTGGCTGATGTGATTAGGTCCTATGATGGTGTCACTTGAATAGATATGTGGACAGAGTTGGCATCGGGCTTTGTTGCAAGGATAGGTTCCCGGGATAGTGTTTTTGTTGTATGGTGTGTGGTTGCTGGTGAGTATTTGCTTCAGGTTGGGGGGCTGTCTGTAAGCGAGGACTGGTCTGTCTCCCAAGATCTGTGACTGTGAGGGATCATCTTTCAGGATAGGTTGTAGATCTTTGATGCACTGGAGAGGTTTTAGTTGGGGGCTGAAGGTGACGGCTAGTGGCGTTCTGTTATTTTCTTTGTTGGGCCTATCCTGTAGTAGGTGACTTCTGGGTACTCTTCTGGCTCTGTCAATCTGTTTTTTCACTTCAGCAGGTGGGTATTGTAGTTTTAAGAATGCTTGATAGAGATATTATAGGTGTTTGTCTGTGTCTGAGTGATTGGAGCAAATGCGGTTGTATCTTAGAGCTTGGCTGTAGACAATGGATCGTGTGGTGTGTTCTGGATGGAAGCTGGAGGCATGTAGGTAAGTGTAGCAGTCAGTAGGTTTCTGGTATAGGGTAGCACAGTAGTGTCTAGGAAATGGACCGCTTGTGTGGACTGGTCTAGGCTAAGGTTGATGGTGGGATGGAAATTGTTGAAATCGTGGTGGAATTCCTCAAGGGTTGCTTTTCCGTGGGTCCAGATGATGAAGATGTCATCAATGTAGCGCAAGTAGAGTAGGGGCATTAGGGAACAAGAGCTAAGGAAGCGTTGTTTTAAGTCAGCCATAAAAATGTTGGCATACTGTGGAGCCATGCGGGTACCCATAGCAGTGCCGCTGACTTGAAGGTATATATTGTCCCCAAATGTGAAATAGTTGTGGGTGAGGACAAAATCACAAAGTTCAGCAACCAGGTTAGCCGTGGCATTATCAGGGGTACTGTTCCTGATGGCTTGTAGTCCATCTTTGTGTGGAATGTTGGTGTCGAGGGCTTCTACATCCATAGTGGTCAGGATGGTGTTGTCTGGAAGATCACCGATGGATTGTAGTTTCCTCAGGAAGTCAGTGGTGTCTCGAAGATAGCTGGGAGTGCTGGTAGCATAGGGCCTGAGGAGAGAGTCCACATAGCCAGACAATCTTGCTGTTAGGGTGCCGATGCCCGAGATGATGGGACGTCCAGGATTTCCAGGTTTATGGATCTTGGATAGCAAATAGAATATCCCTGGTCAGGGTTCTAGGCATGTGTCTGTAAAGATCTGTTCCTGTGCTTTTCCAGGGAGTTTCTGGAGCAAATGGTCTAGTTTCTTTTGGTAACCCTCCGTGGGATCAGAGGATAATGGCCTGTAGAATGTGGAGTTACAGAGCTGCCTGGCAGCCTCTTGTTCATATTCAAACTTATTCATGATGACGACAGCACCTCCTTTGTCAGCCTTTTTGATTATGATGTCAGAGTTGTTCCTAAGGCTGTGGATGGCGTTGTGTTCAGCACGGCTGAGGTTTTGGGGCAAGTGATGCTGCTTTTCTACAATTTCAGCTCGAGCACGGCGACAGAAGCAGTCTATGTAGAAGTCCAGTCTGTTGTTTCGATCTTCAGGAGGAGTCCACGCAGAATCCTTCTTTTTGTAGTTTTGGTAGGAAGGATTCTGTGGGTTAGTATGTTGTACAGAGGTGTGTTGGAAATCTTCTTTGAGTCGGAGACGTCGAAAGTAGGATTCTAGGTCACCGCAGAATTGTATCATGTTCATGGGTCTGGAGGGACAAAAGGAGAGGCCCCGAGATAGGATAGATTCTTCTGCTGGGCTGAGAGTATAGCTGGAAAGATTAACAATATTGATAGGGTGGGGTAAGGGAACTACTGTTGTGGTTCCTTGTGGCATGCAGCAGTTTAAATAGTTTAGTGTCCTTTTTCTTTTGTAAAGAAGCAAAGTTTGTTGTAAATGGCTCATCTAGTTTTTGTAAAGTCAGTCCATGAAGAAGTTTGTGTGGAAGGTTGGTTTTCCATAAGAGTATCCAGTTTTGAGAGCTCAGTCTTAATCTTTCCCTGTTTGCTGTATAGGATGTTGATCAGGTGGTTTCGCAGTTTCTTTGAGAGTGTGTGGCACAATCTCTCAGCATAGTCTGTGTGATAAGTAGATTGTAATGGATTTTTTAACTTCAGTCCTCTTGGTTTTTTTTATAGTGGTATGACATATGAACCATTTTAGGGGACTCTTTGGCCTACATATCTGCCAGGGTTAAAACCTGGTCCTCTAACAATGTTATAACTGGCTCAGTCTTCAGCTGCACACAGTAAGGAGAAATAGGAGCTGCAAAGGAGCCATCTGGGGGTCCCTAGTCTTGTGCTGGTTCTATGATATCGCTAGCATAGTTTATGGCCGCTTCGGTGCTGCTGTAAATTACGTACACTAGCTATGGCCCCAAGTTGGGATAGCCACTACTGCTGCTGGCAGTATTAGAAGGTCTAGAGGGTGTGTCCTGGGAGGATGCTTTGTCCAGTGTAGTTTTAAATGTTCAAAGCAATGGAGCATCCACCACTTTTTCTGCTGTTGAACTAATTCACCTGGCAGTCTCTAGTGTTCCTTCTATGCTTTATTTTGTACCTGAAAGAGTGTGCCATAGCTTGGGCATCAACAGAATTACATTTGTGTACAACTGGAGTAACCACTGGTAAAGAGCAGCCCTTTATCTAAGGACAGATCCAAAAGCCAGAACTGTTTGGGAAGGGGAAGAGCCACATGTGATTATGCTTGATTTCTTGAGAGGTTGTAACCATGTCGTCATAGTTTTATATTTTCACTGTCATTTAGGAGCACTTTTGGAGAAACACTATCCCCACCTACATTGGGACCCATCTCCCAATGGGAGGATTACATTTCTTGAGCCTCTTAGAAGGTTGGTATGCACAGCTTGCCTGCTTCTCATGTGCTCCACACTGGGCAGAGTGTTTCTCGGTTTATCGCACAGAGAAACCTGCAGTACAGTTTTCTGGTCTGACACACTCGACTGTAGAAATCTCTCTGCAGTTTTGAATGTGTATTTCTGCTTTTCCACAGTACTCCTTCTCCAGATATACTGTGCTAGATTCTGCCGGCAGTTACAGTCATGGAAACCTGCTGATTTCAATGAATACAACTGAATGCAGAATCTGGCCCAACTCTTGGTAGTCTCTCTAACAGTGAGTGACAAAGAGGAATAATCCTCATAAAAACTGAGCAAGGAATTCCGACACCTCTCTGGTATAGACTGCGTGGTTAATTGAACTAACACATAGCAAGAGATAATATACAACCCAAACCAGCAAGGTGAAAAGTGTGGGAAGATGAGGCCACTCAATGAATTGTAGGATTGGGCCCAGAAAGCAAGATTAACTGGTATGCTCCAGATACATAGTGCCACTCTGGTGACACAAAGAAGCCATAAAGCTGGCTTTAGTGGTTGGCTAAAGCAGGTTTTTCCGCTGCTTTTCTCACTAGAGTGGCACAAAGAAGACCAATCATACCAGTAAACCTGGTTCATAAGCTCCAGTATTGTTGTCAGTCTATACATACCATGTTGGCATGGCAACCAACGGGTTAACACAAAAACCTGTCTATCTGTTCAGCCAGAGCTGATTAGCAGCCCCAGAGCAGGTGAGGATAAAAGGGCTGTGAGGCAGGTAGGTGGGGGTAGCTTCCAGAGAGATTGATGGACTTTGGAAAGAAGCTTCTGCTAAGAAACTGGTGAGAACCACTTAGGGTGACCAGACAGCAAGTGTGAAAAATCGGGACGGGGGTAGGGGGTAATAGGAGCCTATATAAGAGAGACCCAAAAATCGGGACTACTAGAGAAGCAAATATATGTAAGATCAGGGCAAACAGAAGAAGAGGCAGACAAGCGAAAGACATAAGAGGACAAATGATACTTATAACACAGGATTGGAATTTTTAAAAAGCCCAAGGGAGTTAAGCACTGTGAAAATGAGTTGGACACCTAACCTTAAGTACTTTTGAAAATATTACTCTCAATCTCTGGTATATTTTCAAAATAAAACAACAATTTACAAAACAGCTTAGCTCGCTGATATGTAGGGTGAAGTTTGCTTTGAACTGTAGATTATTTCTGCCTTTTGGTGGTTTGAGATATCTTAGAAATGGTGTTGGGGGACAATATGTACAAAATGCTCCAGTGAACAGAGATAGGAATTTTCCTGAACTGCCTTTAAAAAATCTCTGCTATTCTTAGGACAAAGAGTTGTCGTCGTCATTTGGAGACCATTCACTTTTGAAGGAAAGTTTAATTTGCTTTGATCTAAGACAAATCTTCCAACACTCCTCTACTCAGAAAGTACTTTGGAAGGCGAAATTTCAAAAATCAGTCTTTTTTGTTCAATTTGCGGACACATTTGTTTGATAATAAAAAAGCACAGCTAGAAAGATCCATGCAGACTGTCTTTAAGTAACATTTCATCACTCAAGTGTGGTTTTATGGATTTATTAACTCTAACCCTTTGCTTTGTAATAGATGCATAGAAGCTTACTGCCCCCCCTTCACCACCACCCTTTTCCCCTCTTTTTAGGGAGCATGAACTAACTTTTTGTCCTAATGTAGCTCCACTTTTTCTTATTGAAGTTGTTGCTTCTCTCATCACAAGTGTGGCAATGAAGTTTGTGACAGACGTAGCATAGCGTTGCATATAGCCAATGGCAACTGAAAAAACAAGGCTTGAAACACAACCAGTGTATTTAAAATAAAATACATATTTTGGTTCATTTTCTTAGCTGGTTTGTAAAGTTATGTTATGCAAGCCCTCAGATGTTTTGTCTAGCTATGGCAAAAACAAGATCCAAGACAAGTGGGTTATCAAAATGTCCCAGATCCTGCTGTGCATAGTTTTATATGGCAATAAACGGAGGCTGCATTTCCTTCAAATGATGTGGTGATTTTGCAATTTAGTGTGTGCACATTCTATCATCTGATTGTTCAATCTTGAATAAAATATACAGCCAGTAGATGCATAAAAATACAATTTCTTTCATAGAAAAGATAATGCATACCAGTTTATAGAATATAATTTAGAATATTTTACCTTTTTTATTTTTGCTGCTGCCCTTCTGTCAACTTTGGGGTGCAATCCAGTCCAGTAAGGGGTTATCACCACCTGGGGTGCAGGAGCCATGTTAATTCTGTCTCGAGTTGAGGCTCAAGACAACCCTCACTTGTTTGCTTGATAGCTTTGTTTTTATGGCTAATATATAAATTGAGGTAAACCTACATTCCTTTGCCTAGGTGGACAAATCCTGTTTATCACCTTTACTTAGGTTAAGCTGTCTTTGTCTTTAATGTGTTCTAGTAATATTATACAGAGGGAATTTATAACTTCACATGAGGTTAGCACATCCATTTTACAATATTAGTGACCAGTGTGGTTTCTACAAACATCATTACAGTAGTGTGCAGGCTGAGTGTGAATACAGAAGTTCTTACCATCATAGCTTCCCTGGGTGAATTCAGGACTACTTTGGGGTTTGACTACTGGCCTGACTCGAAAGCAGTCAGCCATTCGGTCAAAGCCATTGGTATCATCACCAACTACTTAAACTGGAAGAGCAGAGGACTTGAAGAGCTGTAGTCAGAAGGACAGCTGGGGACAGGATTATCCCCATTAGGAAACCTGATCCAAGGATTTACATTTCTGTTGGTTTGAGACTAACACTCAAACTTTTTGCTGCCTGCTCACCTGCCAGAGACTCTAATGTGTCTAGAGAGCTGTATGGTTTTTATGTCTTCATTTTAGGCTTGAGTCCCACTCCGGAATTAATTCAGGCATATTGACCACTTATTGCAGATTATATTATTAGCGTCCTTTTATTAAGGGGCTCAAAGATGGCTGAGTGGCAGTGCCTAGAGACTGAATATGATGCCTTTGGGAGGAATAAAGTTAAAGTACGAGACGGATCTTCTGCCGGAGCAAATCAGTATAACTATCTCCAATTTACCCAACTTGAGAATCTGGCCCTCTCTTATAAGATGAGATCCTAGCTGCATTAAAGTCCATGGGAGTTTTGCCATTGACCTGGGTTAAAGCCACACTTTCATCCATATGAATATATTTGGTCAAAGAAAGATTCCGTTTTCAATAAGAGTATCTTGACATTTACCAGGGCACTACTGTTTACTTGCACTATGTGAACCGCTTTCTTTAATGTGAATGACAAGTTAGACAGGTGCTCTATTCATGATTTGTAAATTATTTTTTTTTTACTTAATTTCCTTTTTCAGAAGTGATTTTGGGGGTCAAATTACACCCGTTTAAAATTCCACTGTATGTTTGCATTTCATTACAAAATACTGCTGCTCTCTGATAGAGGAATCCCATTAATAAATACACCGTTCTACTTTATTTTATGTTTTAACAAATGACTTTTGGGCAAACATCTGGTTGATCATTGCAGCTGGATCCTCACACATCTGTCCTTTACAATCGAGACTTCTAACAAAACATTTCCTGAGAGAGAGAGCATTGCTCAGTTATGGCCAAAATTTAGAAAAGCAGACCGTGAACAGGAACAATTATAGAATATTAATCCATCTCTTCATAGTGGAGACTGTCATCTTTTTTTTTTTCTGTCCTCTAAGTGCACTAAACACAACGGATAGCCAGGCATACTTTGTTTCAAATGCTGGGTTGTGTATGCCATGTACATTCTAAAGTTTTGCCAATTGGCAGTCACAGCAGCAGGGATACTTCTGTGCAACAGGCATGGAGAAACAAAACAGCTCAGGCTTTCAGGATTTCACCAGGTGGCAGGTTGCTTAGGAGTTAAAAGTTGCAATGTCAATATCCCATTGTGGATCTAATCCCTAACGCCAATGCCTATGCACCTATAAAAGTTCCACTGGGCACCTACATACCTTTTGAATAACTGACCCCTAGGGCCTTACCCAAGACCCACTGAAGCCTATAGGAATGTTTCCTTTGACTTCAAAGGGCTTTTGATCAGGAATCTAAAGAGCTCTGGTTGAGCTCAGATTTGGATTGGGGGGAGTTTTCTCTGTCAAAATCATTGAGATCAGAAAGGGTATGGTGGTGACGGTGGAATTTCCTCTTGACATGCTGAGGTCAAGCTGCTTATTGCATATCTTTCTGAACACAATGTAGTTGTGGAATTTCAGGTGTCAATCAGGCTTTCCTGACTGTGCAATCAATTGCATGGGCTGCTTTTGCAAGATTGTTCATCTCTGGTGAGTCACTTGGCTTGTAACAATGTAAAACTCCATGCTGTGTCCAGCATAGGTCGCCTCATTTTCTTTTACTCTGAACAAAACGTTATTAGAATAAGGAAATATTATGATCTCAAGCTCCCCTCCCATCACTGCATTGTATAGCTTCTGCCTGGAACCTTCCCTAGTCCCTTCTTGCCTGACTTACTGTGATTTTTGACAGAGAAAACTCTCCCCCAACCCAAAACTGAGTTGATGTAGCAGTACACACCCTCACATCTTCTTCTTTTTCCGTGTAAAGAATTTTGAACCGAATTAATATTTATCAACCAGTTCTCGATCCAGGTACTGCACTGGTTTATCACTCATCCAGAACATGCCATCTTCCATCCCTGAGAGAGACTGCCCAGGTGAATGTTCTTGGATTATCAAATTCTAAATGCATAGACTCCTGTAGAGCAGGTTAAGGACTCTTCCCAGAAGATTTATCTTTACTAAAGCTGTGGTGTGAGTACCAATGCAACTAAGGTCACATGGCACTTCAGTTGGGATTGGAAACAATGGCTTACCTCTTCTGTACAGCATGATGTGAGCACTCTCAAACAGGTACATATTTATAGTGCAGCAATTTCCAGAGACAACCGCTATTGTTGTGCAATATTTTCCTTATCCAATTTGTTTAGGGCTGGGGTTCCTGTGGTAAACTTTGCGATGCAGTATGATGTTTAAAGAAAGCCTGAGTCCTCTTAGATTTGGAATCTCTCCGCCTCACACCCTTTAAGCAGGGCCTCTTAGGGTGAAGACTTACATAATCAGTTGAGCTGATCTTACTCCAGGGGATGAAGTGCAAGTTGCCCTAAAGCTAAGCATAGATAATTCTTCAACAGAGATCCCATATTATCAATGATAGTAAACAACAAACTTCACATCTCATTCCAGCAGGCCACTTCAAATTGAGTGGTAGAGGTGGAAACAAGAAGGTTGAATTCATGCTGTATCTTCAAAAGCATAGAGTTCGGAGCTGGCAAATTGGCCCATTGTCAGTTACTGTGACACGGAGGCTCATTGGTGCCAACTGGCAAAAGGTTCATTGTTCTTCACAAGCAACTCCTGTCTCAGACCTGGCAAACTCATTACACCCACTACACTACTTAAATGGTATTTATCCATAAAGGGTTGTATGTGAGCTCTCTACTGAAAGTTTGTAACATTGATACCCATGCACACAGCTCACAATGATTGAGTAACATTTAAGGAATAATGTAACTATATATTGAAAACGATGCCTTGTGGTCTTGGAGTGAAAGCAAGTCACCAGGGAATCATGTCTCAGTGCTGCTCCATTCAAGCAGTAGGGGAGTTGTCACAGTTCCTGGCCAGCTGATTATGTAACATTGCTCAATTGTTCACTATTGCAACAACCCAGAAAAGTCAATGGAAAATCACCAAACACAAACTATAAACATTGAAACCACATGGCAGTGAAAAGGAATGATATGACAGCGATGGGATTACACTGTCTGTATATGAAGACAACTGATTTGGTATATCATAGGGTGGGGAAAGACACTCTGCATCCATTCACTGAAAAAGCACCTTGAAGACTGGGGTTGCTTCATGAAAGATTGGGTTCTGGATCCTAGGGGCCAGCAAACACTGCACAAGATTGAACTTTGGAGTGCGAATCTACTTTATTGGGTAGGAAAGGTAACTACTAAGTGTAGGCCCTACTTCATATCTTATGATTTTGTTTTATATGTCTGTCTCCAGTGCTCACTTGTTTCTATTTCAGTCTCTATTCTTAAGTAAACTTCCTTTTGTTTTACTATCATTGACCTCGGGTGCTGTGTGTGACACAGGAGAAGTGGTCCAAGGTAAAACTGCTACACTGTAATACACTGTTCTTTGGGGAACAGAGGATGTGGTGATTTCTGTGGGTATCTAGTGATCAGGGACTGGATATCACATGGGATACTTTGAAGGGACCCGAGGGCTGGGGTTTATCTGCTGTCACCCAGGAGGGCTGGTATAGCCCAGAGGAGAGTGCTTAAGTGGCTGACAGACTGGTTGTGTTGGGAAGCAACAGGCTGGCACAGGCAAGATTCCCTCACGCTGGAGGCAGAGGGGCAACATGATGACTCTCGGCCCTGGGTACCCCAAAAAGCATCACAATTACAATTTCTTTTTTAGTGCTAAAATAAGATGATGCCTTTTTATTTTTTATGATCAGTTGACTTGTGAAGGTAAAATTTCTACACGTCTAGAAAAACAATCAATGGCTGCAAGATGCTTCTCTTTCACAAGCCTTTCCTCTGGTTGCAGGTTGTATTAATTCAAGAACCCCCTGTCTGAATAACTTCAAATTTGGCAGAAAAATTCTAACTCCGTCTCATACCTACTCTGGCAATATGGTGGCCAGGATCTCTTTGTCTAGTGAGTCTTAGGGTAGGAGGGAGAGGAATCAGCATTGTAATGAAAACTCAATTATCAGGTGGCTACTACAACTCCATAACTTACACTGTTAATTTAATGCAGCTCTGATCCCATGAGGCCAGCTCACATATGAAAAACAAACAAAGCACTATCACTTCTTCCTGCTTCACAGATCCAGAGCCAGCACAGAGGGGTAAATTTATCTGAGTTTATAATCTAGTACTAGACTCAGACAGGTGACAGTTGGATTTCCTGGACAACTCGCCAACCTGCAAAGACATATGGACTAATCAGCAACACCAACTTTATTCCCAAGGGACAAGTATTAATTTATAACTGGCTCCATTTAACACTTCCAAGAGCAGAGGCAGCTTTTACCTGCAGCTGAGTTCTCCTTAACAGGGGACAAAATTACTTCCTGTCTTTGAAAACCTCATCAGAAATGGTTTAGTCTGCTGATCCTTAAACTGAGAACCTGCTGTAGATCATTTATGGGAAAATACACAAGTGGAAATGAAAACAGGGCTCTAGAAAGCAACTCAGAGTTGAATCATCACTATTACTAGTGACAAATAAAAATTAGTTACACAGCATTATGAATTTAACAAACCAAACCTTGCTGTAATATAGCAGAGGGAATGACTGTGTTGTAGTATGGATTACATAAAAGACATACCTTTAACCAAGCTCACAGAAGAGTGTTAGATGTTTGGGATTTTTTAATTAAAATGTGAGGCTTCCATAGGCTTTTTTCTTGCATCAGGTAATAGATCTTTTGATTAAATCTCTCAAATCCCCATTGTGTTGTTCTCTGAAAGTAAAGTCTTTATTTTCTTCTAGATGTAGCAAATACTTGGGATTAAAACTCTTATTAATCTTTTACTGTTGCCAAATTGATCCAGATGTGATGTAGTGATAAAATGTTTTTTGTCACACAAAATTGTTCTAACAATTTAATTTTGTCAAGTAGGACTCTGGATGGCTATAACACACAGGGACATCACTTATGGCCTGGAGAAACTAATTTCTTGTTCCATGTCTTCATGGCTGTAGACTGTTATCTAAGGAATTCTTTCCAAATTAATCTGGTGAAGAAAGAGCCTTTTATCTCTCTGGCACGAGTATGCACACTTTCTTTTATTGGTGACAAGGATAAGGAAATCCTGAGCTGGCATATGTGCTTACCCCAGGTATTCTAGCAATGCCCCTGATGAATCATCACTATCTCAAGAACACAAACTAGCATTCCTTAAGCAGTAGCTTTTCAAACTGCTCATTGGTTTACCATGCATACGCACCCTAATACTAACTGTTAAACAAGTTTTGTTTTCAAACACTTTCATGAGTAGAAGTGTGTGTGTATAACAGCAGTAATACAATTGAATTGGACTCAAAATTGTACTCTAATCTGTCTAATTACATGTTTTCATCACTGTAATTCTAGTCCCTCCCCTTTCACCCTCCCATTGTTTAAATCCACTTTTTGTAACTTGACTGTTAAAATTACATTGTAAGCTTTCTGGGTCAGGGAAAGTGTCATACAATGTATTTATACAGCACATGAGGAATTGAGCTCTGATCCTGTCTGGAGCCTGGGAGTGCTGCCATAATACAAACAATTTCATTATTGTTTAAGCTTATACTATTTGTGTGTCTCATTAGTTTGTGGATACTGGAAAATAGGTATGTGTGGAAAATGTACTTGAATTGTGATAGTTTCAAGAATTTTACCACAAATGAATATTCCTCCAAAGATTTGTATCAAGTGAATTATTCATTACTCATTTATTCATCATTATTTTTCTTTAATTTAAAAGATTTCAGTCTTCCAATCAGGAAGCCAATGTAATACCCTATCATAGAGTGAACCATTCATACAACATGAATACCCAAAGAAGAGAGCTTGTAACTAGGGCTGTAAAAATTAATCATTATTAATTACACTGTTAAACAATAATGGAATACCATTTATTTCAAAATTTTTGATGTTTTCTACATTTTTCAAATATATTGATTTCAATTACAAAGCAGAATACAAAGTGTACTGTGCTCACTTTATATTTATTTTTATGACAAGTATTGGCACTGTAAAAAAACAAACTGTATTTTTCAATTCACCTACAAGTACTGTAGTGCAATCTCTTGATCATGAAAGTTGAACTTACAAATGTAGAATTATGTACAAAAAACTTATTTTTAATGCAATGTAAAATTTTAGAGCCTGCAAGTCCACTCAGTCCTACTTCTTATTCAGCCAATCGTTCAGACATACAAGTTTGTTTACATTTGCAGGATATAATGCAGCCCACTTCTTGTTTACAATGTCACCTGAAAGTGAGAACAGGCGTTCTCATGGTACTGTTGTAGCTGGCGTTGCAAGATATTTACGTGCCAGATGCGCTAAAGATTTATATGTCCCTTCATGCTTCAACCACATTTCCAGGGGACATGCGACCATGCTGATGATGGATTCCGCTCAATAACAATCCAAAGCAGTGTGGACCGACACATGTTCATTTTCATTACCTGAATCAGATGCCACCTGCAGATGGTTGGTTGATTTTCTTTTTTGGTGGTTCAGGTTCTGTAGTTTCCGCATCGGAGTGTTGCTCTTTTAAGACTTCTGAAAGCATGCTCCACACCTTGTCCTGCTCAGATTTTGGAAGACATTCCAGATTCTTGGGTTGAGTGCTGTAGCTATCTTTAGAAATCTCACATTGGTGCCTTCTCTGAGTTTTGTGAAATCTGCAGTGAAAGTGTTCTTAAAATGAACAACATGTGCTGAGTCAACATCCGAGACTGCTATAACATGAAATATATGGCAGAATGTGGGTAAAACAGAGCAGGGGACATACAATTCTTGCCCAAGGAGTTCAGTCACAAATTTAATTAACACATTCTTTTTCTAACGAGCGTCATGAGCATGGAAGCGCTTCCTCTGGAATGGTGGCCAAAGCATGAAGAGGCATACAAATGTTTAGCATATCTGGCACGTAAATACCTTGCAATGCCGGCTACAAAAGTGCCATGCAAATGCCTGTTCTCACTTTCTGGTGACATTGTAAATAAGAAGAGGGCAGCATTATCTCCCATAAATGTAAACAAACTTGTTTGTCTTAGCAATTGGCTGAACAAGAAGTAGGACTGAGTGGACTTGTAGGCTCTGAAGTTTTACATTGTTTGTTTTGTTTTTGAGTGCAGTTATGAATAAAAAAAATCTACATTTGTGAGTTGCACTTTCACAACAAAGATTGCACTACAGTACTTGTATGAGGTGAATTGAAAAATACTATTTATTTAATCAATTTTACAGTGCAAATATTTGTAATAAAAAATAATGTACACTTTGATTTCAGTTACAACACAGAATACAATATATATGAAAATGTAGAAAAACATCCAAAATATTTAATATTTCAATTGGTATTCTATTGTTTAACAATGCGATTAAAACTGATTAATCGTGATACATTTTTTAAATCGCGATTAATTTTTTTAGTTAATCGTGTGAGTTAACTGTGATTAATCGACAGCTCTACTTGTAACCCAACCATAATCTGAAAATTGTTCGTCCAAACTATTTAGCAAATAAATAATGAATACACTTGCAGAAATCAGGATCTGCTCACAAACAAATTGTAATTGAATATCATTGGCAATGAATAATTAGACCAACACTAATAGCAATCATGCAAAAGTGTATGGAACAGCTGGCAGCAGAATCCTTGTGTAATTCTCCTGCAAGATGTCTGAAATGCGTACATTGTTGTATAGTCTTAATATTAGACATAGCATAAGGTCTAATTTGAGTTGAACTTGGGGATGGTAGTAGGAGGGAATACTGGCTAACTCTTTTGCGGAGAGTTATATTTGATCTTCCTATTAAGAGGCTAGTAATCCAGAGAGACTAAAATACTCTTTACAGGTTGTGAATTTACCCAGAAGCCATACCAAAAGCTTCCACTGTCTGTATCAAAGCCTACCTAACCTAAAACTACCAGGCACTGTCACACATGTTCTGAATAGTTACATAGAGAACTTCTCCTGGACAGTTTGTAATACCGCACCAGACTCCACAGGAACCTGAAGAGGAATTATGGCAGCACAGGGGCTTAGGATCATAAATGTTGGAGATGAGAAAACCCTACGACACCATTAACTGCATCCCACTGCAAATGTAGGATATAGGCTTGTCTTCCCCTTTCCCCACCCCCCAAACTCTGTCTTGGCAAAATCGGGGACATAAAGTTTAAAAGGACATAACACCTAAGGCTACAGCTACACCATGAGTGTGGTTCCCAGCGTGCGTACATGTACTCACGCTAGCACTCATGAAGCTAGCATGAGTATGCAGAGCGGTATAGTCACAGTAGCACAGGCAGTGGCAGCAGAGGCATGGCCGAGCTGTGCCAAATACGGATCCATCCGTTTCAGGTGGGTTTGTACTTTCTCTGGCTTAGCTATGCCTCTGCTGCCATGACCTAGGTTACTGTGCCTACGCTGCTGTTTAGACTAGTACTAGCATGAGTATGTATACACAGCCTGGGAATAACACTCTTAGCTCGTAGTGTAGATGTAGCCTTAGGGTGAAATTCTGGCCCCACCAAAGACAATGATAGAACTGCCCTGTCTTCAAAGATGAAATCGTGGCCCCCTAGGTCTTAGCCAGTCTTCTCTTAGAAAAACTCCCCTCGAACATATGGACAATTACATGTTTGTTCCACTTAATAGTTCTCAGCCAATAGCTGTGACTGAATAGCTAAAATTCCCATGGACAGGAGTTTCCGCGAGTGCAGAGTGGTTCCAATATGACTTTTTGTGCTCGGCCACATTTAAAAAGCACCTTGAATTCTGCAGATGAAAAAGCTATTTTGTGCCCACTATGACTCATTTAAAAATATAAAAGGGATCTGTATAAGTTGTGAACGGTCTGCTAAATTTCATTTTAAAGAATGAGGAAAAGTTGCAATGATTCAAAAGTATACAAAATGGCTTTGTTGGTGCACCCTTTTTAGACACTTAAAATGTCCATATATATATCTCTTAAATTTCCAGATGATTTGTAATCCATTTCCCCTCGAAATGTACATCAGGTGTCCCTGAGGACAATCCCTGTTTTTAAGCAAATAGATCAATTACACCATTCTCTAAAAAATAATCTGACTCTAAGGCATTTCAAAGACGTTAACCTGACATTCCTATTTTTCTTTCCAACTCTGCCTATTTATACATTATCTTTCAAATTCTGACAGATATTCCTTTTCTCTTCTAAGATCCACTAGCCTTTATTGGCCTTTTCAGATCGTTACATATGCCTTAAAATCAATGGGACTACTCATGTGGTTAGAGTATCTAAGGCCTAGTCTACATTAGAAAATTTCAATTTCACTGTGTTGCTCGGGGGTGTGAAAAATTCACACCTTTGAGTGGCATAGTTAAACTGATACAACTTCCAGTGTAGACAGTTGCTAGATCGAGACGAATTCTTCTTTTGACCTAGCTACAGACTCTTGGGGAGGTGGATTACCCAGACAGATGGGACAAGCCCTCCCATTGACACAAATAGTATCTACACTGAAGCTCTACAGCAGTGTAGCTGTGCCACTGTAGCATTTCAAGTGTAGACAAGCCCCAAGTTACTTATTTAGTCCACAGTACCATAGTATTTGAGCACCTCACAATATTAAATCTTACTAGAGCTGATTGGGAACCGGAATTTCATTTCGTGGGAAATTCCAACATTCTGGAAAAAAGTTTGTTCTGAATTGGAACAAAAAACTGAAATTTAAAATTTCCCATGAAGTGAAAATTCCAAAAAAACTGATTTGGGATTATTTGTTTAGATAGAATCTCAGGGTTGGAAGGGACCTCAGGAGGTCATCTAGTCCAACCCCCTGCTCAAAGCAGGACCAATCCCCAATTTTTGCCCCAAATCCCCAAATGACCCCCTCAAGGATTGAACTCACAACCCTGGGTTTAGCAGGCCAATGCTCAAACCACTGAGCTATCCCTGATCATGTCCCTTGATCTGCTGGAAATGTCCCTACTTATACAACCCAAAATGCCGTTAGCCTTCTTGGCAACAAGGGCACACTGTTGACTCATGGTTAGCTTTTCATCCACCGTAACCCCTAGGTCCTTTTCTGCAGGACTGCTGCCCAGCCATTCGGTCCCTAGTCTGTAGCAGTGCATGGGAGTCTTCTGTCCTAAGTGCAGGACTCTGCACTTGTCCTTGTTGAAACTCATCGTATTTCTTTTGGCCCAATCCTCTAATTTGTCTATGTCCCTCTATATCCTATCCCTATCCTCCACCGTATCAACCACTCCTCCCAGTTTAGTGTCATCTGCAAACTTGCTAAGGGTGCAGTCCACACCATCCTCCAGATCGTTAATGAAGATATTGAACAAAACCAGCCCCAGCACCAACCCTTGGGGCACTCCACTTGATACCGGCTGCCAACTAGACATGGAGCCATTGATCACTACCCATTGAGCCCAACCATCTACCCAGTTTTCTATCCACCTTACAGTCCATTCATCCAGCCCATACTTTAACTTGCTGGCAAGAATACTGTGAGAGACTGTATCAAAAGCTTTGCTAAAGTCAAGAAATAGCACATCCACTGCTTTCCCCTTATCCACAGAGCCAGTTATCTCATCATAGAAGGCAATTAAGTTAGTCAGGCATGACTTGCCCTTGATGAATCCATGCTGACTGTTCCTGATCACTTTCCTCTCCTTTTAAGTGGTTCAGAATTGATAACTTTGAATCATTCCATTTTGATAAAACCATGTTTCAGTAAGGTAAGATGTTTCATTTTGGCTTTGTTGATTCATTTTGTTAATATTGTCACTTTAAAAGGTGAAATGGAATTAACCAAAAGATTCCTCTTCCTGCAGTTTTTTTTCTAGTTTGTATAAAAATGTGCAGGGAATCATTTAATCCAGGGGTCTCAAACACGCGGCCCGCGGGCCACATGCGTCCCGTGGAGTTATTTCCTGCGGCCCGTCATAGGCACCGACTCCACCGGCAGCCAAGCTCCAAACATTACTGAGTGTTTATATTTTATTAAAACCCCTCTTTGCATTACAGTTTTTAAAAAGTTAATACATTGACTTTTAATAGAATACTATATTACTCTTCTTTTTTTTCATTTTTGGCTATACTTTTGTATCATTGTATGAAAAGGTTTCAGTGATGCAGCCCTCGGGCCAATTTACTAGTTCTCATGTGGCCCTCGTGGTGATTTGAGTTAAGATCGCTGATTTAATCCTTGAATAGTCTCTGCCCCTCTCCTCAAGAAAATAGAAATGGTCTGTTTTAGAGGTTTTTGTCTGTGGCTTGCTTTCTCTGATCTATATCTTTTTTATGGAGGCTTTTTCCCCCAAACTTAATAGTCCAATTCCCGCTGAAAATCAATTAAGCTGCCCTTTGTGCCTTTGAAAATCTCCAGCTAGTTCTATCCCTGACTTACTGAGAAATCAAGCCAATGGAAATGCCCAACAACAACAAAAATCCACTATGGCAACAACAACCCTTAAACACAGCTCCAAAAGTGTTAACTCAGAAGTATGCATAGGATATTTTCTAAGGGTACGTCTATACTTACGCGTCCGGTCGGAGGCGCGGGATCGATGTTCTGGGTTCGATTTATCGCGTCTTGTCTAGACGCAATAAATCGAACCAGGAAGTGCTCCGCCGTCGACGGTGGTAATCCAGCTCGACGAACGGAGTAGGCGGAGTCGACGGGGGAGCCTGTGCGCCGCGTGTGGACCCCGGGTAAGTGCTTTTTCATTCGAACTAAGATAGTTCGACTTCAGCTACGTTATTCATGTAGCTGAAGTCGCGTATCTTAGTTCGAATTTCGGGGCTAGTGTAGACCAGCCCTTAGTAGCACAACTATAATACAAAAGTTACAGAGGAATGTATGCTGTGAAGTTATATGGAGTAAATATTCTCCCCTCCCACAAACTTTATTAATGCCTCAATTATGGCTTTTTTTTTGTTGAAGTGAAATATTTTCTATTTGAGCATCTGTTTCATACAAAGAGTGAAGACAATGCCACATTTGATCACATGAATGAAACCGCAATAGTTTCAGGTAAGAGTGCAGATTTATTTTCAGTCTTTAGAAGCAGTAAATTGTATTTAAGGTTCATTTTCAATGCCTATATTACAATACTAATGTTCAGTGTTCCCCTATTCTTGGTTATTCTGTCCAATTGGATTTTTAACCTCTTTTAATGACTTTTAACACTGTTTTTCTTTCCTTTCAGTGTTTATTTTTGAAGAGCATTTTTCTTTAACAAAGAATAACCTAAAAACTGTATCTTCTCTGTGATAAATATCTGAAAACAGGTGGTGATTAGAGAACAAATCAGTCTCTCATTCTGAACTTTAGTATCAGACCCATCATGGTGAGAGCCCCTGATCTATATGACATAATTGCTCCTGTAATGCTAAGTTGTGGCAAATACTCACTGCAGGGACACTACACTGGGAACCAGAGAGTCAATGGCAAAAGTCCCATGGACTACAATAGGATCAGGACTGGACTCTGAAGGGGAGAATATCATCCCCACTTCAACTCCTTTACACTAGGGGGGTGGTGGTGGGAAGAGCTGGAATGGTATAAGAGGGACCTAAGAGTATGTTTACATGGCAGCTTGGGGCATGCCACCTAGCCCAGGTACAAAAACTCAGGCTAGCTCCACTCAGATTAGGACGCCAACATTAGCGGTGGATGTTGTGGTCCAGGTGTTGGTTCAGACTAGCTGTCCAATTCTGAGCTCGTCCAGTCCCCTGGGTTGGAGCTTGGGTGACTAGCCTAAGCCTTTGCCTGTGCTGCTAGTTAGTGATCTGAATGTTGCAGCACAGCAATAGCTCTGGCTAGCCACCCACACTCCAACCCAATGGGCTGGGTGGGCTTGGCCTCAGGTGGCTAGTTAGAGCTGCCTCAACGTCCAGACAGCTATTGGCGCTGGAGCAAATCTGCCCAACTGTGCTGGGTGCATGTTCCCATCTGCAGTGCAGACACCCTAAAAGCCCTGGATCAGGCAGAGCAAATTTCCCAGCGCAGGAACTAAGGCAGACAGCAGTAGGCTGTCTTCAGAAGATCCACACGCAAGCCCTTGCCTAGGGAGCACACAAGGAATGTGGGTGGGGCAGAAGTGGCATGTTGGGGGCAGCTCATAGCATTGTCAAGTTCTGGGTTTTACATTGCCCATAGGAAGACAGGAACAGGCTGTTGTAACTTAGCCCTTTGGTGCTGCATTAATTATACTAGGGGTGGCTCTGATGTCTGATCCCTGAAGCAGCCCAGAATTGGGGGGGTTGCAGAGGTAGCTTAAAGCCACCATATCCCTCGCTCCTCTTAGACTTCTAATTCTGTGCTATGCATCTCACCCTGAATCAGTAATGTAACAGAGCCATATCCCATCCCCATGTGGAAGGCCTCCATTTGCAGAAATGGTTATTCCGCTGAGCAATGGTGGAGTTCTTCGAAGACCTTATCTGGGGTCATTCAAGAGATGTGCATCACCTATTTCACTTGCTGAGTGTTAAAACTGTACTGTAATCGTTTATATGGCCTGTGCTATAAAGGAGCTCATAACAGATTATCATAATGGTCCACTGAACTTGAAATCTCTGAATATTTTAAAAATACTTATTTTTGTGTTTGATTTCCCTGCTTCCAAGAGGTTTTTAAGGACTTTCAATTACATATATTTTGGTAATCCATCATAAACCTCAAAAGCAGTCTCTAAGTATGTCATTTGGTATTTAAAAAACAAAGCAGTTGTTAGTTGTTCCATATGAGCTCCCGGGCTGTTATAATTACTTTGAAAAACACCTTATTTATTCAATGCATTGACAATAGCATAGCTGGATTACTTTTTAAAATATTGTAAACTACTCTATTGTCACTAATGGCTTCTTGGCTTACTTAGAGTCTAACACATTATAGTCGGTCTTATGACTCATTTTCAATGATCCCATAATAGCTTGGAAGGCACCAATAGATTATATATTGTATTGCAAGGTTTTTTTGCCCAGCAATGTAGCATTTCATTCTCCAGTGTTGTATGAATCCGGTCCCTTTGATCCAGGGGCCTATAAGTGCTCTCCATTTTTATTGTCCTACCTTGTCATCTCAGTGAGGCTCATATTTAGCCACTTTTAAAAGACTTTATTTCTCAAGTGATTTGGCACGCCACCATGGCTTTTGTTTAAATGTTAATATTTTCTGACTTCATTAATTGGAGTTCTAAGTGATGTGTATTTTATAGGAGACAAATAGAATGTCAGTGGAGGGGAGCTACCAGGGAAGGGGAGGAAGAAAAGTGCCAGAACTTCATGGAGTTTTCCTTTCAGGCATTCCATTTGGAGTGAGGGCCAGGCTTAATCCCAGTGGAAAGGTTCTTCAGGGATATTCTGAATGCCAAGAACACCAACAGAGATGCCTCCCCACTGACTGCCAGACCTTCTGCTCTGGATCACAAAACTGCCCATCCTCTTCTACCTACCACCGCCACCTGCTCCTGGAACCCTTTCACCAATGGGGGCACAGAAGTTTTTAAAGCATTAGACTGTTATATTTTTAGCTGACTTATCATTGCAGAGGGGTGGGAGAAGGGACAATATGTATCCTTCTTACCCCCTCTTTTTATCCTCAAATACAGACTCCTCAGCCTGGGCTAGAAGGAGATGGTTCAGTGGAGGCAGTAGCCCATCACCACCACCTAGAACTAGCAAGTGGGAATCTGTGCATACATTTCCCTTCTTGAGAAGATCATGGAGAAATATTTCATAATTTCAATGTCATTATTGCATCTTTGTAGGTCCAATAGGATAAACATGTTAACAGGGCTATGGACAAGAGACCCAATAGGCCTTTCATCTCTAAGGGACATGATATTTAGTGGAAAGATGGTCTGGTGGATAGGCCACTGGACTGGGTATCAAGAGGCTTGGGTGCAATTCCTAGCTCAGTCACAGTATGTAACCTTGGGTAATTCCCTCAATCTACTTTGTACCTCAGTTTCTGATCCTAGAAAATGAGGCTAGTACTTCCTGCAATCCCTGGGTAGATTGTTCAAAAATATTAACCCTGTTGCAAACTGAGTGAGAGCAGATGTTTTCTCTTTGAAATCATCTATATTTATGTATTTGTACTCTGCTGTGCTTTGA
The DNA here is from genome assembly GCA_037349315.1 of Chelydra serpentina. Classification (NCBI taxonomy): domain Eukaryota; kingdom Metazoa; phylum Chordata; order Testudines; family Chelydridae; genus Chelydra; species Chelydra serpentina. The sequence continues at coordinate 9,005,582 of JBAIAC010000018.1, forward strand.
ACAGGAACCTAGACAGCTTCTTATTGTAAATTGATCCAACTTTACAATATGTAGTATAGACCACAGATAGTTATTCCTAGTAATGCAAAAGAACATTTATGAAAGGTAGGGGACACAGAAGAATTAGAGAGGACTTCTGGAATTGTTTTCAATCACTTATGGAAAGATGGGTGGACAGAAAGAGGAAAACATTTTTGCTATCACAGATGTTTTATTAAGTTGCTGTGAGACAGAGTAATCCAATTTTATTTCATCCCAATCTAGATTTTTTTCACTTTGAAAATTATAATTGATTTTGATATTAAGGAAGGTACCTAACAATAAAAATTGAATCTACAGTTGAATTATTTGATACATCTCTTGATTTACACATTTCCTACACATCAAGTACAACTTCACCTACTTATCTCCTAACAAAATTATGTTTCTCTGAGCCAGGAAACATTGTTTGAATTAATAATGGCTTTCTTACTTTTAAATTAAATTTAGAATTTCACAGTTATCTAGAAGTCAAGTGATAGACTTATGCTGCATTTTCAGACTGGAAAGATTCAAAAAGTCTATTGATTCAAATAGTCTTTAAAGTATATTCGTTTTTCAAAAGAAAGGAATGTACAATTTTTTTTTACAGTTTGCAGACTTTTAAGAAGTAAGCTTGTAGTTCTTAGTGGAGAACTAAACATTGTTGCTTAGCAGAGTTAAAATACTTTGTAAGAATTGTTTTTGGTCATTAATAAACACATTATGCAAAAATATAGTGGAGTCCATTTTAGGAATAGCATATCTGATTTTCCACAAAAAAACAAATAAAAAGGCAAGGAAAAAATCTGAAAGTTAATGCTGCCTACATCATTGACCACCAGCTGGATGATCAGCAGCTGAAAAGAGAAGCATCTGTGCAGCAAAAATCTGATTGGGAACATACATACTATATGTTGTTGATCTGTATTGTCTATTCTTTTTCCTAGATCATCTGTGTGGTCACTACCCTTTCCTGTCTGGATACTACAGACATAAGAATTGTATAAAACTTGCTGAGGGTCACTGTATTAGCAATTTTTTTTAAGCTCCACTGACTCTGCTCAGATTGTTTGGGAAAATCTTTTGCAGTTCTCTTGATGTCCCTAGGTCATCAGGCTAATGGTTCCACATGGTGGGTGGGGGTGTGTGTTTGTTTTCGTTTCCACTGATCAAATGGCATAATCTGGAATGCTTGTCTCACTTTTTTTTTTACCTGTTGTAATTGTTGGAAAGAATCCTAAGACCTCTTCCACTCAGCTTTCCCAAGAACTCAGACTCCTAATTTTGTGTCTCAGGAATCTTTATTAGGCCTACAGCAAAAACTACAGAGTTGATCATATGCCAACAGATCCAAAGCTACACCACAACCTTTTCATTTTTTATATATATATATATATATATATATACACACACACACACACCCATTATTACCAGGGCCAGCACTATCACTAGGCGACCCTAGGTGGTTGCCTAGGGCGCCAGGATTGGGGGGGCAGCATTTTGCCACCTTTGGCGGGGGGGTGGCTGCCTCCACGCTTGAGCCGGGAGGCAGCTGCCTGCTTCCTCACGAAGCCCTGCTGTGGTGAGGGCTGTTGCCCTGCCGCTGGGGCTCAGCAGGGCTTCGCGGGCGGCTCGCCGTGGCTGCCTCCTGCCTCCCAGCTCTGCGATCGGCTCAGCGGCTGAGCATGGAGCTGGGAGGCAGGGGGAGGCTGCCGCGGCTCACCCTGGGCAGGGAGCTGAGCTGCAGTGAGCGGGGGGGGTTAGCTGCTGCGGGGGGTAGGGTGCTGGCTGCCGGCAGGGGTGGGGGCTGAGCTGCTGCGGGGGGGGGGGGGGGGGCTGAGCCACCACAGGCGGGGAGGAGCTGCCTGCCGCGGGCGGGGGAGCTGGCTGCTGCGGGTGGGTGGGCGGTGTTAGCTGGGCTGGAGGGGGGCGGGGCGTGCGGGGCTGGTGCAAGGAAGTTTCACCTAGGGCGCGAAACTTCCTTGCACCGGCCCTGATTATTACACGTTCAATTCTTCAGGATTGACTGGGTTATTTAACCAATCCTTGTACAGCATGCTCTGTTCCCACACTATACATACCTATCGACCCTCTCCCCCCTACGTTCCAGGTTTATCTCCTCCAGTGTAAGTACTGTAGTACCAGGGTTTCCACCGTCATCTTGGCTAATTCAGCATAGGAGAATAATCATGTCTCCAAAGAGATGGGATTAGGGAGGTAACTGGATCATCACCAAGAAATGAGGCCCCTTCCATATCCACAGGGCCGGCCCACAACATTTTGGCACCTGAGGCAGGGAGCTCAAATTATGCCCCCATGTCCCCCTCGCTTGGACCAGAAGGTTGAAGGGTCTCTTGTGCCCTCTTTCCTCCAGCACAGCACCCCACCATCTCTGGGTACCTAGAGCAGAGAGAATACATATGCACCAGGAGCAGACACAATTTTCTACAGTCTGGGTCCTAGTGGCACCCCCCACCCCCACCCTCCACAGTCTGGCACCTGAGGCAGCCGCCTCAGTTCACCTCATGGTAAGGACAGCCCTGCATATGCATTTACTCATGTCAAGCAAGGCCTACGATGGCAAAAAAAGCCTGCAGTCTCTCACACATTTGTAACTTTCCTGTATGGGAAATGTCCTTGTAACAAGGTAGCAAGATTCTCCTGTTTGCCTATCCAGACGGCAGGGTCTGGAAGGCAGGTTAATTACGACTGACTCTTTGGTGTAGATTGCCTATATTTAGAATGAAATGCTGCCAACTATCAGGGTTTTATCCCAAGTCTCAATGTCCATGGCCCTCAAATCCCAGCTCCTGAAACCAAGTGATTATGCGAGAATCTCCGCTTGCATTATAAAAAGATAATTTCTAACCCTCATGCTTCCAGAGAAAAGCTGAAAAATATGATCTGAGTACAGCATGTGGACCCGGAAACCACAAGGCAAATTAAAAAAAAGAAAAGAAACGGGGGCAGACTTGTTGCCTTAAAATAATTATATTTTTAAAGCCTGTTATTTTTTCCAAGATCTGGCTCGTGAGTTTTAAACATCGGTGGGCAGGGACAGGTAAGCCTTCTACAGTAGAGAGCTAGAGTCTGGAACAGACCGCCTCAGCAGCCAATCCTTCAGAGAAGGCTTAGGCTGGCGTAAAGGAGCCCTAGGAGCTACCTGATCTGGGGAGAAGGCTGAAACGTTAGTTCATGTGTTTTGAAGTTATCTTCTTGGCAATGAACCAGACTCTAGGAGCAGTTACTATTTATTTCTATTTGGGCACTAACTCCCATTGATTTCAATGGGAGTTAGTTGCCTGAATGCATCTTGAGGATCTGGGTCCTTCTGACTCTATATAATGAGTGGGTAGCTTTTATATGATGCGGCCAGGGCCTCTACCAGCTTAGTTCTATAGCGTATAACAGAAAGTGATCTTGCCAATTTTATAAATTTAATATAGAACAATAAGAGAGAAAACTCTGCTGTATAATTCTAATAGAACAGTTTTAAAAAAACTATAGAAAAATATCATTCTCAAGTAAATTCTAATGGGGTTTTTCGAAATCTAGGAGGTTCTTCCCTTTTTCCTCCTGGAAAAGTCTTATGGAATTTAGATCATGATATATTAATTATAGAAAATACCTATAGAATGTAGTAGATTGAAGCTAGTGTTATACAGAAATGCAACAGGGGTCTATGAAAATTATAATCCTACAGAATTTAATAGAGAAATTGCATCCCTGCTTTAGAATAAAACTTGTAGGTTTAAAAATTTACATCGGTAGATTCTTAGCCCGTGTTAAATTTTATAGGCTTTTTCAAAAAGGATTTTAGTCATGATGGAATGATCAGCAACATGAAAACAAATATTAGAAGCTACAGCCATTATAATCAACACACTTTTTAGAGGGTTAGACTAAAGTAAACAAGAAATAGGTAGCATGATGAATTAGTAAAATCATAAATGTATTTGACAAAATTAGCTTCTGACAGCACATGTTTAATTCATCATTACCATAATCAAGCTGAGCTTGTTGATTAATTTGATCTTCTACGTTGCCTTGTGTCTGACAAACAAACTCTATGCCAAAAACACTTTGACTGCATAATTGAATACCATTTCTCTGAGGATTAAACAAAACAAAAAGAAGGTTCATCAAAGTATTGTATTGTAATTAAAGAAAAAGTGACTGGCAGGAAAGAAAGTATATTTGCCTCTGGGATGCAAGAGTCTGATACTTCTGCTTTTGCTAATCTGTTGAATTCCCAGGCAAGTTTCTCTTCTAGAAAATACTAGATTGGAAAATCATTTCATTGACCTCCAAGATATTGAAGTATATGTGTCAGTGTTTTCCTTCAGCAAGAGGCAGACAGCATTAAGCAAGGAAAATATACTGACAAAACATTTGTGAAAATGTAGTGAGCATTTCTCTGTTCATAACTCTCTCTCAGAGGACTGTGGGAATGTTTGGGAGAGAGACTGGAAGTGGGTGCGCTTTGGTTGTGTTTCTTTCTGTTGGGAAAATGGGGCTGTTTTGTGATTATGGAATTAATTTCAGGATTTCTCTTACTTTAGCAGGATTTTGTCTGCCCTCTTGGTTGGCATGGCCAGCCAAGGGGGAGACACCTCAGTTGGTTAGGCAGTGAGGCCTGGGGACACTAACTCTGTTCTAAAAAGGTGTTTTTAGCTCAATCATGGGAAACCATCAGGAAGACTTTCTTGGTCTTGGATTAGTATAAGGGTGGGCTGGTGAAGACTGTCAGGATTAAAGCACACTTCTAAGAATGACCATGCAGACCCTGATCCAATGTAACTGAGGGGCGGAGTATAAGGGATTAGTATAAGGGTGGGCTGGTGAAGACTGTCAGGATTAAAGCACACTTCTAAGAATGACCATGCAGACCCTGATCCAATGTAACTGAGGGGCGGAGACCTGAGCCAGGAAAAGACTTGGGGGAATGTCTCACCATATGTGAGAAATTCTGAATGAGTATTTCTAATTCCTTATGGGAGAAGAAAGGGAAAAAAGTTTCAAATTTACAGTGGGTAATTGATATGCAGCAGGATATAGTCCTCTGCACACAGATTTTCCACTGTGAACAAAAGTTGAACATGTGAATTGAGACCATATATTATTCTCAATAGTTAGATTTTGCAGAAAGATATCAAGTCTGTAGACGCACTCCAAGCTTGGTGAATAGTCTGAAATCTTTGGAGAGCACTTAAGGGCTGTGGAAAAGTTCTGGGCCAAATCCTCAGGTGGTGTAAATTGGTATAGCTCTTTTGAAGTCAGAGGAGCTATGCTAATTTGCACTAACTGAGGATCTAGCCCTGTAAATGTTGCTCCTTTGGCTAGTGTCTTAGAAGGGAAAAGCTCGGTTTGTGTCTTCTTTAAAGATTATCACTAGTAAAAGTAGCCTGCAACCAGCACCAGTTTCTATTAGCCTTATATCTATTCCATTCTCCTTTCATTAACATATAACATGCCACCAAATTTATCAAGGTATCTAATACAGTTTTAGAATTCCAACAGCTCTCTGAATTATACAGTTTCTTCTTACGACTTTATATTCTTTGTCTTCTGACACCAGTTATTAACATTATCACCTGAAAGACAAGAAAACAATGCCTGAAACATGGTTGTGCATTCTCTGAATAAGGATATTGTTTGTGAGTTTTCATACTGTACCTCCCATCTGATCAAATTCATAGTCTGAGCTGAGCATTTGGGAATGCAAATGTTGTGGCATGCTCCAGGGTACAGTGTCGAAATCAGCAATTGGATGTTTGCAGTCATAAACAACCTACAGAATAATGAATGGCAAGATATATGGCTAATGTATGGAGACAGTTAAAAGGAGTCCAGTGGACTATGGACAGTGTATAGCAACAAGAGCTGAGGGAAAACTTGGTGAGCTTCATTCAATCCCAGCTTATGCTGCCTCCTTTTAATTTTAATGGGAGTCCAGGGCTGAGAAGCTGGCAGGATCAGTCCCTTAAATAGACACTTGGATGATATTTTAAAATATCATCTTAAAAAAATTCTCAGCCATGTTACTAATACTTTTTAATTTCAAACTAAAAGAAATGTTTAAAATGTCTTTTCACTGTTTCCCTTGTGCATTTTGCTCAGCTTGGCCAATGATTGAACTAAGAAATTTCATTTGGTTTATGCTCTAATTTATACTGAGATTCTTGAACACAGCACAAAATTTGTCAAAAGTACTGCTTGAGTACTTAAACAAGAACAAATAGTGTTTTCATGGTTTTTTGTTTAAAAAATAGGTTTTGCAAAGTCTTCCTTTATCTTTTCTTTAGCAAAACTAATTTTAGAGGTCTCCCATTCAAGTTCTGTCAAGATACTAGACAGCATAATATAACTCTTTAAATAGATACATCTTTGGAGAAGAAAAATGCTTTCAAACTCCATAGAATAAAAACTGTTTTGAGGGGCTTATGGTAAAACAGAATGGAAAAATGACTCTCCTTCCTGGACAGGGAGAACTGGGATGTAATGCTTAGTCTGGGAAGTCTGATTAGAACAAACCCAAGCTTAAAAAAAACCTAAGCTCCTTTTTTTTTTTTAATGCCATGTCTGTATGATGACTTGGTGAAATCTCTTTAGATTCAATTTATGAATTCTGTTTGAGATTGACCTCTGTATGTTTAAACCCCTATTATCTTTACTGTATCCTTGCTTTTAGTTCTTGTAATAAGGAGATAAAGAGGGGCACCTGAGACCAGCACCTGAATAGATCTTGTCCAAACATGATGGTGGGATGGCTGTGTCCTAAGTGAAATCAGTTTTCTCCAACTTATCTAGAGAGCTAGGGCTGTAGGGAGTGGAAAATCCCAGAAGGGAATAAAAACAGGTGTCAAAGGAGGTGCCGAAAACACATAGGCTGAGAAGTTGAGAAGAGACTCTGGGCTTGTCTACCCTTATAGTATTGCACTAGTGCAGCTGCATCACTATAATACTTAGTGAAAAAGGCCTCTCCTGTTGGCATAGGTACTCCACCTCCCAGAGAGGCAGTAGCTACGGTGATGGAAGAAGTCCTCCCATTGACTGTCTACACCAGGAGTTCAGGGGGTATAAGTGTTGCTCAAGGATGAGCAACATAGTCATAAAGACATAACTTTGTAGTGCAGACCAGGGCTCACAGAGGATGAAAGAAGTACAGAAGGGAAGGTTTTAGGAGGGAGAAGGGACTGGTGATTTCAGGACCACCCAAAGGTGACTTTACAAGTCAGAGTGACTATATATTTTGGAGGAAAAGCCCTAAGCTAGAGAAGTGTGGTCCAGCAGAGGGGTCATGGACCCCTGAAAGGACACAACTAAATTCCAAAGCCCACTTGAATGGTGAGGCAACTGAGGCAGGAAATGACATGTAGGTGTGTGTTGTTTTATCTGGATCTGTCTCTCTTGTGCTGTCTAAAGAATGATACTTAGAAATTCTTCTGCAAAGCTTTTGTCCAAGGGTCTGTCAAGCATTAAACTTTAAATCAGACTGTCCACAAGGTGAAGCTCTGAAAGGGAGTGCTTAAGTGTCTCATCATTGGGTTAGAATTGGTCCTGGAGGGTCTATGGCAGTTGGGCTGCAGGGTCCCAGTTTTGAGGAGGGTTATCAAAGAGACTGTGCAAAATAAGTGGGCTAGTGAGGCTGAAGCCAGAGACTGTTGCTAGCTAAAATCTACCCAGTGATCAAGAGGAGCCTAAAAAGCAGATAGGCCAAGCAAGCATGTGGGTCCAAACACATCACCCTAGGGAGTGTTCAACAGGGGAGCTCAATCAGGGCTCTGACAATGCGTTTACACTCAAAAATAATGCATATACTCCCTTTGATGGCTTGGCACCACTAACAAACCCTATTCTCAGGGTTGTATTCACTTCAGATTATTTCTGAGGTATAGTTCTCCACTTCCTAACATACTAGTCAGGGCTGAAAGTTGAGCCTTAAACTCTGTAGAGGGGTGGTACAAAATCAGACATAACAAACGTGGTGCTGCTTGTTTTCAGCCCCATTAAGCAGAGGAGGCGGAAAATAACTGTCCTCTTCGCATTTGACAGATTGTCAGGAAAAGTATTACTTGCTCATTGAAAGAGTACGGTGCCTTAGGAATGTGCAGCTTTGCTATGAAATACTGTAACTTCCATGATGAAGCTGTATAGTCTCTAGCTAATAACTGGTCTTTCTAATGGGAACTTCATTGCTCAAGGTAAACAGAGCAGGCCCGAGGATATTCTCCCATGGAAAAACCAGTGAGTCAGGAAAAATTAAACTAAAATCTGTGGCTTTCAAGTCATGGATGTCTGGAACTATGTGGGTTAGGGGGTAGGGGAGGGGGAAGCTACTTTCTTTAGGAAAGAGCTGTGACATGACCCCCAAACCATGCAAAACCCAAGACATTAGGAAATAAGGGACCACCCTTCAGTTCTTGTGACCCCCACTTCAGCCACATGTCTGCAACAGGGTTTTGAACCAACTCTGCTCTCTTCCACTAGTATAAACAGAACAGAAGGTGTCTCTTTATCATTTTAATCAAAGCCATTATAGATGTTATGATTTTGTTCAGTAACAGCTTCAAATTGAATAGCTCAGTGGGTAACAATATCTCTTCCTTTTCATTTCTGATTACCAAGCTATTTGCTGTATGAAAAGGAAACAATAAGGTAAGTAAAGAAGCAGAATGGGCACTTAGAAATGCCAGGTAATTGCGCTACCTGTGAAATGAAAATAAAACCCAATTAATTATCCTTCCCCACTTTCTCAGCAATCAGTCTCAACAGTACTTGTATTTCATTAAACTCTTGTTGGTGCTGTGAGCACGCCAAGTAGTTATTCTGTGTTACTTGGCATAACTTAAAAAATAGGACCAAGATTGAAATACGCTGCTTCAACTTTACTCCATGAGTAAATTGCCTTTTCCATGGACTTCAGTAGGACTTCTTGTAATGTAAGGTTCTATTTAACATGTGGGTAAGTGTATCACAATCTGACATAGGATGGACAGTGCAACTAAATAGGTAAGAAAATAATAATGAAGGCCAATTTACTGCCTGTTAAAGTCTTTTCTTTAAATTCTTGAAATAAAGCCTTCTAGTAGTGCAGCAATACAACATCAGTTATGGCATGTGGCACACTGGGTGCTTGAAGCAATGTTATTTCTTTAATTAGATATACCTTTGTGGAAAAAAGGCCTCTAGAATTAGATTAACACTGTGGAAAGCATAGTGAGCTAAGTCAGAGCTCTTAATTACAGCTTACTGATTAAACGACACCTTCCAGCCCAGTAACTTTCTCTTTTAACAGCACCATGCTTTTTATGATTCAGGTCTCATCCTCTCTGTGGGATACTGAAAGACATGACCCAGGTATGTCTCATTGCCTGCACAGTTGGAGATTCTGATGGCTGTTCTCTGAGACTGCTGAGCCAAAGGTGTTCCTTATGACAATGTAAATTACCTCCAGATTTTAGTACAACCTGCAGTGCACAACTACATAGCATTTCCAAATTAAACTATTCTTAAATTCACTAACCCTGTAGCTTCCTCCTAAAACTTCAGTGGGTCCATTCCTTACATGGTGTGTTCATTTCAAAGAAGTCTTTGAATTATGTAGGGGTCTTTGAAATTGAATTCCCAAATCTTGCACTCAAACCAATTAAGGAATCCATGACCGTTACCTTTGACACCTTGGAAATTTTCAAAGGTCCAACAACCCTCCCCCTCCTTTGGTGCATCTGAATGAACATCCTCCCCTAATTCACCTATCCCCAGCATATATGAGATGCTCTTAGATAGATATAAGATCATTAAAGTTCAGAACACAAATACAGCTTGATTGGTCAGTCAAGATTCTGGCCACTACAGGCAGAAGTTTTTATTTTGCTTGAAATGATAACTGAGGTTAGCCTTGATATTTATAAGGTCCCAACAATCAGGATGTTGGGTGGGGGTAGGGAAGCAGATTTAGTCTTTGTTAGCCCCCCAAAACGAGCTCTGGCACTGAGACAATGTGGGGAACTTACACAGAGGGTGTGCTCTTACTGCATGTAACACAGCTATGCTCTGCAGGTATTCCTGTTGTCCAGTGTGCTGTGCTTGAGGAGGACAGGGCTGTGGCTGATGGACTGACAACTGAGAGACTCCATTGGTCACATGCATCTCTTTGTGTGGTGCAGAGCAACAGTGGATATGCAGCATGACTCTGCTCTGACTCCATAGCCTTGGTGGGAGGATTTCCTTCTCACACTTTACAAACCCAGCAGGAAACACCTTGTACACAGCTTGAATACTTAGGCTTCAGGATTTGGTCCAAAATGATTAGCTCCAAAATTTACTCAAGATCCTTTACATTCTGTACAATGATGGCTAAAATGATAACATATCCCATGGTCTTTCATGTTTTGATAATGGTGGGATCCATAAATGTCTATTACTAAGATGCTGCAGAATCTGTTCCTAATCCAACAATAAAGGACTGCCGAGACTGAACAGGAATCCATTCCATTCATGAATTTCGCTGGCTGCTGCGTCATCACTGATTTGTTTGGTCCTCCCCATGGATTGCATGTATGCTGTGGATTGCACAGTCACCTAGCACGGCCTCTCTACAAAGTAGAACTGTAGTTGTTCTGCTGTTTTGGGAACTCAGTGGTCCCTAGGAATTCATTTCAAACAGGCTCTGTTTTCTTTTCCTCTACACCCAGGACCCCATTCCCTGGCGTGCTGCAGAACAAGGCAACACAACTTCTTTATTGTTTCACACTCTAATACGCCTGAAGAATCTAAGATGCTCAGTTAGCTGGGTGTGAATTGGAGTCCTGACCACAGGTCTATATGTGGAGACTGTTGGTTGTTGCTGTCTTTGTTTTGCTGCTGCTGGTTTTGTTCTGTTTGGACTCTGTATACGTTTTCATAATATTGGCCCTGGGGAGAAGGGACAGCAAATGACTGAAGGCTGCCTGACTTATTTTGTGGACAGGGAAATCAGTGTACCAGCCCCCAGTCACATTAAACTCTTCTGAAAATGTTGTATCTCGTGTTCCTGCAAAGAAGACTTAAGAGTATAACTGAAAGAATAGAGGAAAAAATATATATTTGAGTTAAATGTGAGCATTTGACAGCACATCCATAGAATTTGTTTAATTGCTTCCCTGTATAGTCAGTTTTTGCCTTTTATTTGTGTGGGACTCTTCCACACATCAAAAGAACAAATTCATTGTAGAAAATCATGATTGTAAAACCACAAATTGTCAGGTGTATTCAGGGACAGGTGTAGTACCTGAAACTACTTCTAACTCTCATTTCTAAGTGGTTAAAATTCACATTTATTTCCTTTATATTGGAAATAATAATTAAAATTAACTTTTTAAAAACTTTCTGATACATAAAAAGATATAAAATTTAGGGTATATATTTCTGAATGTATTTCATCCACAGTAACTTACACTGTGAATTTTTTTAAAGTTACAAATAAAAATGACATCTTGTAATCAGTTGGAGTATTTATAATATGAAATAAAAATACATTTTAACTGATGACAAAAATTGTCATGAAAATTTTTGCAGCTTTATTACAGCCTAGGACCTTTCAAAAATTTTCTGCAGCATTTTGCATCGCTTTCTCAGCCTATATCATTCCCAGGTATTATAATGTCATCTGAACATTTCTCCTAGTCTTTTTAGTATTTTTTGGCTACTTTTTGCATTAGTTTCATTAAAATGAGTCCAAATCACCTTTGCTCTTTGTATCCGAGCACTTTGAAAGGAAGATCAGAGTTAAATCAAGGCTTGTTTGTGAGGTTTTTACATATTTAATGCACAATTGTTTCAAAGCTACACTTGTTTTCAGAAGGCCTTTCTTCCTCAAGAACAGTTATTGTAGTGATCCTGTATGAGCCATATAAGGGGTGATATGAGGATCAAGCAGTAACTATGTACTTGCTGGTTATTTCCACTAATGTGATCAGAGGAGAACAGATTGCCTCCCGGCCTAGCTATACCAAAGAAGTGGGGAGCAGTGGCTCTGTGGCATGCTCTCCCCTTAAACCTTGGCTTGCAAGTGTTGGCTGGCAGGAGATTAGACAAATTGCTCCTGCTCAGAATGGCATGAAACATGCATGTAGCAGAACAATGCAATGTGCCATGCCGTAGATCAGTAAATTGTGGGAATTAGAATGCTGTAATCATACGTAAGAAATGTTAAGAACTTGTTCTGTGGCTATCCTAGCCGAATGCTACATCACTGAAAATGCAGAATAACTCCACTGACTTCAGGCCATCATAAATTTGAAGGAGAAGCATGGCAAGAGAAAATGACTTGATTCTTTCATCATTAGTGAAAAATAATTCTAGTTCCTGTTCCCCCATCTTATTCATTATTGGCTGATCAGAAACAAATAATATAGTGACCTGTTACTCCCCTGGAGTGATTTCTTGCAATCCTCTTTTTCTGAATAATTCAGTTGTTTGAAATAAGCTCTGTCAATGCAGAATGACTTGAAAGAGAGAATCAAAAGCACTGTTTAGAGCCTGCCAGTCTTCACCACTGAGAATTTAGCAAAGTACATCACTGAGATGATTCAGGAATGACCTTTTAGAACTGCTTCTTATGTTTCTTCCTCCTCCCATAACACCAATAAGCGCATCGCACACTATGGGGTGGTGAAGGGCTCTGAGGAGAAAAAAAGCTGTCAGGAAGGTGGCTGCTAAAGATAATAAGAAAAAAAGAATTATTTACTCTTCCAAGTCCAGCATATCCTACTATATGGTGGAGTATGGTGATGAAATCCTTTCAAATGCCATTTTCCGTACGGTTTCTTTAAGGCTGACTGTAGATGAGTAAATTTGACTACTAATTTGGAGCCTGATCCTATTTTCCCCAAAGTCATACGGTTTATTTTCCCACTGGCTTTGAAGGAAGCAAGAGTGGGTCTCTAATCCCTTTCTGTAGCTAGTATCAGAGGGGTAGCCGTGTTAGTCTGGATCTGTAGAAGCGACAAAGGGTCCTGTGGCACCTTATAGACTAACAGATGTATTGAAGCATAAGCTTTCATGGATGAATACCCACTTCTTCGGATGCAAGCAGTGGACACTGCTTGCATCCGAAGAAGTGGGTATTCAGCCACGAAATCTTATGCTTCAATAATCTGTTAGTCTATAAGGTGCCACAGGACCCTTTGTCGTTTCTGTAGCTAGTCACCTGACTTGTGGCAAATGGCTGCATAAGTAGACAGTGAGCAAGTTACAACAGAAGAATCAGCAGAAAAGCAACAGGACACCTCTCAATAGCATGTTGTAGTGTTTGTTTCCTGACTTATCCTCCTGTGACAAGTAGAAGAAAAAAGTGTGGACAAGCAAGGCAGAATAGCTTAGATGATAGAGCACTGGAATGAGACTTAGGAGATCTGGACTCCATTTCCAGCTCTTCCACTGGGCATTCCACTGGTCTATTTATAATATGTTTATTACTCAGACACCAAGACAATAGGCACGCTACAAGAAGATAGAACTGAGTGCTTCTGGTGCTTTTATACCTAATGGTATGCATTTTGGGGGGGGGGGGAAGAAACCAGGGCACTGTTACATGAAGACACCACTGATCTTCCATGGGAATTAAACCCACAGATCTTCAGCTCTGAAAGGCATGCACCAGCCTGAATAGAAGCCATTGTTGCATTTCCAAAGTACAGTACAGATATTTAAATATGGGGGACTTTTGTTTAGTATGATACTTTGTTAGAAAATTTGTATTGGAGAAAATAATTATTTTAATTTGGATTCAGTGTGAGGAAAGACTCTTTCATGTGCTTTCTCTACACCACATTCTCCTGTGTGTTTCCCATGCTGCTAAAATGTAATGCCAGAGGTCTATGGAAATTTCTCTAGGACAAACGTATATATGACTTGTGCCTGGAATAAGAAATGAGCCTGGATGATACTGAATAATAGCTGAGAATGTTAAAATCCTGTACCAACATCCACAAGCTGGTGACGAATAATAAATCAGACGTTTTCATTGTCAGTTTAACAAGTTAAGTAAAATGAGCCCATAGCATGCAATTGTCAATGTTCTCGATAAAATAGCCTAGCCGTCAGAGTCCCATTTTCCAGAAGGGTTTTTATTATCTCTTTAAATAGCTTTGTATATTACATTATGGTCCAGTCTGTTCCTGGCCCTTGCACAGAGTGAGAGGGCGAAGGAGCCTTCCCCACACTGAATACCCAGATACAGCCCCAGCCTTGACACTCAGAGGCATATTTATTGCCCTCTCCATCTGTCCATATCATTATAAGGAGTTGATTCCACCAAAGCACTGGCCTGCTGCCTTCACACCTCCCCTGTGCATCATGGGGCACCCTGAGGAACAGTCTCTCCTTATATATGCTGAGATGCCTGTGTCTGGTAGCAATCTGTCCCCAGTTTGCACTCCTGAGCTCCTGGTGATCTACTACCACCCTAGGTCCATGATGAATTTCACTTATCCTTCTCTACTTAAGGTATCTCCATTTTACTGGGAATGACTATAAACCAGCTTCTTTTCATGCAGGAACTCTTACAGATATTGGGTTACCTTCCCGTGCAACTGTTGGGTCCTGATCAGAGGCAAATGGAGATCTGTAATCTCTTTTGGGGGTGTGCACGCGTATGTTCAAGTCTGAAGTCCATTATGATTTTTCCAAGTGATCTGTTATGGATACCACCTCGGTCACCAAGGAGTAGGTAGAATGAATTCCCTGCTGCAACTTTCATTGAACAGCAGCAACTTGAAACCTTAGGTTTTTAAGCCTGTAGAAGCAACCAGGGCTGGCTCTAACTTTTTTGCCGCCCCAAGCAAAAAAAAACCAAGCTCCGCCACCACCGAAACAAAAAAAACAACCCCCCAGCGCCCACAGATACACCGCCCCCCCCAGTGTTGCGCCGCAAACAACCCCCTCCCCCCCCAGCGCCTCTCCCTGCCAGAGCACCGGGGGGCGGGCGGCAAGCCAGCGGGGCGGGCAGGCGGCCAGCCCAGCCGCGGCCCCGCTCTCCCGGCTGTGCCGGAGCCATTGTTGCATTTCAGCCCGGCCGACCACAGACAGACCCAACAACCCCCTGAATTAAAAAAAAAAAACGCCTCACCTGAGCGCCGCCCCCCGAAGGTGCCACCCCAAGCACATGCTTGGTAGGCTGGTGCCTGGAACCGGCCCTGGAAGCAACAGAAAACTGAGCTACAGCCTGAAATCTAGAGGAAGAATTTTGGTCTTGGTTTTGTCCCTGCTCCACTTCTAATCTTCACACAATGCTGTTTATTTCTAAACCCAGGACAGACCCTTGTATTGTTATATTTCCTTTTAAAATGCAGTGTGTATTTAATGTGTTACTTACGTGAAAGTTAATGTGATAATTAGCAAGTGGCATCTTTGGACCAGGCATGAGTGGGAGTTTCTCTCATCTGGTATGGTTCAGGGAGGTGGAGACAAATAAGTCTTCCTAAGATGAGACGTCACTACCTCAACCAATCATGTGAAAATTTGAAGACTGATTTCCTGCAAGTGAGGAGGAACAGGCACACGCCCACAATCTGAGGGAAAAAAGTGACCAGCTGCAGTTCTGTACCTAGATGAAGAATGATACAGCGGATAGGGCCCTGGTCTAGTACTAATGAGACCTGGGTTCAGGCCTCTGATCTGCCACTAACTTCTGTGTGACCTTGGGCAAGTGGCTTTGAGCTAGATCCCCAAAGGGAGTTAGTCTCAGCAATGTAACATCTAACACTTAGGTGCCCAGCTGCCTAGTGCAATCTAGAGCCCTGAGTTAAGTATCCAGGCTCCCTAAATGCTGCATGGGGAGAGTTAGGTGCATGAGAATGGGATTCATAAAACCCAGCCAGGTAAGCAGGGACCTGTGCCAGCCAGTAGAAAATGCTGAGGAGAGGGGTGTGGACTAAGCCCTACTCCTCAAAGGTGCCTAGCTCTGGGAGAAGACTCCAGCCACTCAGCAGTCACAGCTGTGAACCCTCTCTTGCAGTTAAGGCTGAGGCACCTTTCTCACAGAAAATGAAGGGGGTGCCCATTTATACCTAATTGCTCAGGGGTTAGAGCATTCACCTGAGGTGTGGGTTCAAGCCCCTGCTCTGAATCAAGGTGACTGGGGATTTAAACCTGGGTCTCCCACATCCTAGGCTCTAGCTATTGAGTATAAGGGAGCACCAGCACAGCTTCCATGTCTTGCGTGGCTTAGGTCCCTTAGGCAAGATAGGTAAAGAAATGCCTAGTTTAAAGATTGTGCTGAACTGCTTGGTGTTGTCAGAACGGAGTCAGCTCTGCGCATGCCTGCTAGCAGAAACATAGGCCCCTACAGGGTTAAGTAGTGGCTGAGACTGGATTTTCAGTTTCTGAATATGGGACTTGGGGTGCTAAATCTCTGATCTAGACCTTCGCTTCTCTCTGCCTCAGTTCCACATCTATAAGATGAAGATAATAGTACTTCCCTACCTCCGTAAGTGTGGTGTCAGGCAAAATACATTAAAAGAGTCTGAGGTGTGCAAATACTAGGATAAGGGGGGGTAATATGAGTACCTCAAACAGATAGCACTCCTCACCCCTCAGTTAGACTGTCTAATAATGAACATCCTGGTCCTGCCTGGAAACACGATGATGATGATGATGAATCCCCTTCATTTCAGGACAAACAGAAGTCAGTTTCTGAATGAAAATACAGAGGAGGGAAATGAATGGGAGTACACTACACTAATGAAAGTAAGAGCCTCTTGATCCTCTGCTGCCAGGCACCTCTTTGAGTCACTTACATTGTAAATACTACCAAATTAAAAGTTTCCCCTCTCTTACACTAGCAGTTTATGCCCACTTTGCACAGGAACAAATGAATCCACACAGGGAAAGCTAGTGGAGAGTTAGGCCCACAAATACTATTGGCCACAGAAGAATGAAACAGTGCATCACTCTTTTGGCTTTATTGGCTTTCATTCCAATTATATTTTCCTGCTGGGAACAAAATAAGAACTGCATGAGCACTTAACGTGCATTTGGGTACCCACAAAGCATTTTCACCCTCAACTGTAAGAAGCAGAGCTGGTCAAACATGAAGAAAATTATGAACACTGTGTTCACTGCTCTCTGCAGAGCATTACTATGAGTGCTGTGGTAATCACTTCTCTTTAGATGGGGGCTCTGCATATCACAAGCTCCCAGACAAATGCTGTAAGTGCTATAATCACTTAACTATATAGACTCCAGCCCTGGGTGGGTTCCCCTTAAACACTCAGGTGTTTCTGGTAAGTAAAAAAGGAGTTGGTGCTGGGTCTGGCAGAAAGTAACAGGTGAAAATACAGTGACTTGGACAATTAAGAAAAATTATGCATCTTATTTTAACTCTGTCCCTGGGAGCAGTCCAATGGAATAGTAACTGTGCCCCATAGAGTCTCTCAGGCCTACTATCTGGAGTATCCCTTGTCCATTCATCTATTGGAGAGCAAGTCTATAGATTGTACTGGCCACAGTTCAGCCTCATTGTTAATAGTCTTATTGGAGGCTCCTGTGTGCTGCCTAAATTGCATTTTAATTAGTTTGCAAGTGGGAATGCCCCTCTAATCTGCCTCTAAATCCTGGCTGGGAATCACTCCCCAAGCCTCAGGCTGGTCAGTTTCTTGAAATCTCATCCTATGGGCCACTGGGGTGTGTGTAATTTGTTTTTGGAATCCCCAGCAGAGTTCTGAAAGGTCCTGTACTCATCAACATAGCCCTATAAGATCTTTTTTTTAAAAAAAAAATCCTTCCATCCCTCACTAAGTGCTAAAATCAATTCCATCAACCAATTAGGTATTTCAATGGTATCACTGTGATACCTAAGCATCAATTGTTTCTAATTAGTTGTGAAGATCTTTTCATAAGACTGAATTCAGACATGACTTAGTAACTACAAATCATACCATCTGCATGGTACGTGAATGAAAAGATGTCTGATTTCAACAGCTGAACTCGTTTTGTTCTGCTGTAATTGACACGTACACAATCTGCTGCTGCTCAGAAGTAATAGAAAACCAGCAGCAGGGCCACACATTTCATGCTCTTGATACTGTACACTTCAAACCAAATAAATATAACAATCAATTCTCTAGAAAAATGAATTTATGAACTGATCTACAGTATGTACTTGAAGGAATCAGATCGAATAATGCCGTTACTTAGCTTTCCTTATTGCTTTCCCTTTCTGTCTTGCTGCCTTCATTAAAAACAATAAAACTACTCAAATACTTGAAGCTAAGCTCATGAGTAAATCTTTGCAGGATCGGGGCCTAAATGTTTCACACTGATGTTTGTTGTCAGGGACGCCTCGGAGTGCACTGCTTGTGACATAGTACAAGGTTTCCAGGTTGAGATGCTCACTGCACAGCCGAGAGGCTGACAGCGGCTGGTTCCTGCAGCAGCATCAACACCAGTAGAAGAGAAGACCTCGCTTTAAAATGTTTCAAGCTGCTTTTCAGATCCTGGGTTTATCTGATGTTCAGGCCAGCTGTTTTAACTCATATTCATCTGTCCCAGAAATTAACACTAACTACATTTATTAAAGACTTTAAGGCACAAGAATACACTGCTCTTCATAGACTTTCTAACTTCATTCAACACTATTAAGAGTTACAAATAATTACTATAAAGAAATCAGTATCAATAGCGTCAGCGCCAGCATGCGTATTTATTCATAAGAAATGTAAAATGGCATATTAAACAATATAGACTCTGCACTATGATGTGATTCACCATGGAAATAATATAGCTATAGTTCATCGAGCCTCACAAGTGAAAAGAAATGTATTCATCGTTAAGTTAATCAAGTATGGTGGTCACCACTAAAATCTTTACAAGTGCCTTTGCAAGTCATAAACGCTTTGTGTGGTATTCATGGCTATTCCCTATCCAAAGCACAGGGCTGGCTGGTGCTTGGGGCGGCATTGAGAATGGGGCGGCAGTTCGAGTCCTGCGGCGGCAATTCGGCGGCCGGTCTGCCGCTCTTCCCACCGCCGAATTGCCACCGCAGGACTCGGACTGCCGCCCCATTCTCAGACTGCCGCCCTATTCTCGCCCGCCGCAGCAGCAATTTGGCGGCGGGCGAGCAGGCCTGCTGCCGAATTGCCGCGGCGGCGGCGACTGCTTGGGGCGGCAAAATTGTTAGAGCCGCCCCTGCCAAAGTATAAGACTTACTATGTATACTGGGGTAATAACTATATGGAAAAAATATTGTAAAGATTTTAATGATGATTACCATAACACATAATACATTTTAACTCATTTTACAAAATAAGTTGGAAAAACCGTTGCTGGGAACTAGAATGCAAGGAAGGGTAGGGTGTATCACTTGTCCTTTGAATGGAAAGAGATATTTTATGCCGCTTCTGACAATTGTTATAGGGGACCTCTGAGTGGATGACCTAAAAACGTGGATGTACTAGTATATTCTGGAGCTATAGTCCCCAATATTGTTGCTAGGAACTGGGTTTTGGGGTAATTTCCAAAATGGCTACCCTACATAGTGAAGGGAGCTGAAGAGAATTCTGGGAATTTTCTCTAATTATCCCAGTTTTTTCCAGACCCAGACAGTATTATTGGCATTGCCAGAATGTCCCTCAGCATGAGGTACAATTATGGGTTTTAGGCTGGCAGCTATTTTCATAAGAGATTAGATCACATGAGAGCCTCTCAGGAGGTTACAGAGTAGGAAACTGTGGCAGGCTAGTATTTGTAAAGAGACTAAAAGTGCTAGGGCAAATGGTATCTAATGCATAACTATAGGACAAGCGAGGGTTGAGTGGCCTGAGTTAGGAAATCTTAAATCTAACACAAACTTTTTAGCTGAACCAGATATCTGTTCCAGCCCTTCCAGCCAGAATCGATGGGATCATTAAATGTAATAGTTATATACTGTACTGTTTAGGCCATTGGTGCTTCGTGCGATAATTTTTTGACTTTTTGATTGGCTTTAAATACTATATGTTTTGATTTAAATACTTCTAAAACTTGGCAGAAATCAGTCATCATTTTGGAACTCATCATCATTTGGAGCCTGGGGTAGGGGTGGGGGGGAAGAGCAGGCAACCAATAGGAATGGAGAATGGAGTAGTCTGGGCACATTTTCCTTCACTAGCAGCTATTCTCCCCACCCCCCAACAATAACAAGGGCAGTAGTCCACAGTTGGGGGTAGAGGCAAAGACAGAGATCTAAGAGGCAGCATGAGAGAAAGGGGGTAGGGTGGAATAAGACATGCAGGATTAATGCAACTGTTTTGGGCTGTGAAAAAATCAGCCCTAGAGGGATTCAAAGTTCCATTCACCATTCTGTCATTTCTACCCTTACAATAGCAATAATGGCAGTTCCCAATAATAGTGCGGGAGCCCCAGATCAGAATATTCTATAGCTCTGTGTTAGAGCACTCTCCTGAGAGGTGGGGCAGCCCTGTTCCAATCCTTTCTCCCTCTCTGGCCACAATGGAGGCGGGGGAATGAACCTGGGGCTCCCACACCCCAGATGAGTGCTCTAACCCTTCAAGTCATAAAGTGGGACAGGGAAGGAGGGGACAGCGGCAGCAGCACTACCTCTCCTTCCTCTTGCAGAGCAACGCAGGCATCTAACTAATCGCAGCAAGAAATGACTTAAACACACTAATGACTTGGGGTGGAGCTAAGGGGCTGTTTAACTGCAGAGAAGAAGTTCGGGCTCGGGCTGGAGCCCAGACTGTAGATCCTGCAAGGTGGAAGGGTGCCAGAGCTCGGGCTGCAGCATGAGCCCAAATATCTACACAGCAACTAAACAGCCCTCTAGTCTGAGCCCTGTTATCCTGAGTCAGCTGGCACAGGCCAGCCTCAGGTGTCTAATTGCAGTGTAGACCAAGAGAGAGGTGCCTGTTCATGGATCACAAGCAGAGATAGGCACCTCCCTGCAACCTGGACATAGGTGCCTATCTAAGGGTATGTCTATACTACCCGCCAGATCGGCGGGCAGTGATCGATCCAGCAGGGGTCGATTTATTGCGTCTAGTCTAGACGTGATCAATCAACCCCTGAGTGCTGTCCCGTCGACTCCTGTACTTCACTGCCACAAGAGGCGCATGCGGAGTCAACGGAGGAGAGGCAGCAGTCAACTCACCGCAGCGAAGACACCGCGGTGAGTAGGTCTAAGTACGTCGAATTCAGCTATGTGAATAACGTAACTTAGATTGATCCCCCCCCCGCCCCCAGTGTAGACCAAGGCTCAGAAAAGGGCAAAGCTTACACATTCCTTTCATAAGCATCTCCCATTGGCTAGCTTGGGCGGCTCCCTACCTAGCATGCTGGCTTTTGTGGATGCATTCTTAGGGCTGGTCTACACTAACCCCAGAATTCGAACTAAGATACGCAACTTCAGCTACGTGAATAACGTAGCTGAAGTCGAACTATCTTAGTTCGAATGAAAAAGCACTTACCCGGGGTCCACACGCGGCGCGCAGGCTCCCCCGTCGACTCCGCCTACTCCGTTCGTCGAGCTGGATTACCAGCGTCGACGGCGGAGCACTTCCTGGTTCGATTTATCGCGTCTAGACAAGACGCGATAAATCGAACCCAGAAGATCGATCCAGCGCCTCCGACCGGACGCGTAAGTATAGACGTACCCTAAGGAACTTATGTCTTCCAACTCATTGTATAGGGAACGTAGGTGCCTAACTCAGGCTTTGTGGATTGCAGTGTTGTCCTATGATTTTCTAAGCACTGTAACGCTCAGCATTGGAATGCCTATGTCCCTATGTGGATCTGGCAATATGTGCTTGGGAGTGCCTGGTCTGTATAATTGGAGATAATTTTTATTTTTCAGATAGCCATATGTTGTCAGCACTCTTTTAGACTTTCATAGTCTGTTATTTTTACTTCTTTGTGCTACGATTATAAATATGAAAAGTTTAATGCAATAAAAATGAAACATATTGCTGTAATTGTTTTAGGACAAAATTTAATCAGTTTTACATAAATAACTTTGCTCTGCTGCAGATTCATAAAGAAGTTGCTCAGCTATGTTAGCAGAACAGCTGGGTATGTAGCAATGAGCATCACCATATGAAGTAAATTGGCTGAGCACAGTAGGTTCTGAGTGCCACTGGTCTTTGAATACTTTCTAATAATGTTGAAAAGATTTAATAGATTTTAAAGCCAGAAGAGACCATTATGATCATCTAGTCTGACTTTGTGCATAACACAAGCCATGGAATTATACCCAGTAATTCCTGCAGCAGAGGAGATTATATTTCCAATACTATCTAAGGGTATGTCTACACTATCTGCCGGATTGGCAGGTAGCGATCGATCCAGCGGGGGTCGATTAATCACGTCTACTCTAGACGTGATAAATCGACCTCCGCTGGATCAAACACTCTCCCATCGACTCCTGTACTCCACCGCCATGAGAAGCGCAGGCGGAGTCGACGGGGGAGTGGCAGCAGTCAACTCACCACAGTGAAGATGCTGCAGTAAGTGGATCTAAGTATGCTGACTTCAGCTACATTATTCTCATAGCTGAAATTGCATATCTTAGATCGATTTCCGTGCCTCCCTCTCCCCCCCCCAGTGTAGATCAGGCCTAAGTGATCACTCTAAAAACCAATAACTTCTAGTTGACTAAAGCGTATCTTTTAGAAAGATATCCAGTCACAATTTAAAGACTCTAAGGCCTGGTGTACACTAGAAAATTAAGTTGGCTTAACTATGTCACTCAGGGGTGTGAAAATTCCACACTCCCTGAGTGGCGTAATTAAGTCAACCTAACCACCAGTGTAAACAGGAATAAGTTGACAGAAGAATTCTTGGTGCTAAGCCCTGCTCCTCTCTGAAATAAGTCCCTAAATCCAAGCTGCAGGAAGGTGGCTAGTTCTGTTAGCAATTTGAACCAGGGAAGATAAGTGGTCCTCATCCTAACTGGCATGTGGTAGGTGGACTCAGAGGCTGCCTAAATGAAAACAAAACAGGCAGAAGGGGAGGGAGGAGGTCTTCCTTATAACATTGAGTCCACTGGTTAGAGAGCTTGCCAACCAGTTCAAGTCCCCCCTTTGCTTGACGAGGAAAAGAGATTTAAGGGCTGTGCCACCCTTCAGGTGAGCAGTCTAACCACAGGGTGATGGTATGTTCTGACGTGGGGATCCCTCAGTTTCTCTTATTAAAGTGGAACCACTTTAATAGTTTAAATTGGGCCAGAGTGTGAGAATGAGTGTGCAGCCCAGTGGTCAGGGCACTCACCTGAAAGGTGGCAAATCCTAGAAATGGCCGAACCACTTTTGCTGAAACGGTCCAAAAATTTAACCTGAGGCAGACACCCAGCGTAGATAATTTCAGTTTGAGTAGTTGCAATTTGGCAAAGACTTAAACAACAGAAAATAGATTCTTATAATGGGAAGTGTCAGGCAACCTTAGACAAAACCTCAGCTATAATTTCTTGCGTTGGTGAAGAAAGATTTTTGCTAATTCAGGGTTTAATTAATCAACTTAACCAATTTACAGAATCGAAGTGGCCGGAGGTCATTATTTAGATCATGTTGTTGCAAACACTCAGGGCCGGCGTGCCCACTAGGCGACCCTAGGCAGTCACCTAGGGCGCCGGGAGCCGGGGGGGAGGCTGGCCGCGGCTGCCTCCCACCCTCCTGACACCGTGGTCAGCCACCCCCCCTCTCCCGGCTGAGCCGTGGCTGCTGCCCGGCTCCGCACCTGAGCCAGGGGGCGGCTGGCCGGCTGGCCGATTGGCACCCACCTGCCCTCCTGGCTCCAGGGCTGAGCCGGAAGCCGAGGGAGCGGTTGGCTGTGGCTGCTGCCCACACGCCCTCCCGGCTCCGGGGCTGAGGGGGGGGGGCAGCAAGCTGGCTGCGGCTGCCACCCTCCCAGCTCCGGGGCTGAGCCGGGAGCTGAGAGGGGACGGCTGGCCGCGGCTGCCACTCGCCCGCCCTCCCGGCTCTGGGGCTGAGCCGGGAGCCAGGGGGGCAGCTGGCTGCGGCTGCTGCCCACCTCCGCAGCTGAGCCGGGAGTGGGTGGGCGGCTGGCCGTGGCTGCCTCCCGGCTCCATGGCCAGCCGCCCCCCACTCCTGGCTGAGCCGCGGCTACTGCCCGGCTCCGCAGCTGGGCTGCGAGTGGGGGGCGGCTGCCGCCCAGATCCCAACTCCGTGGCTCAGCCGGGAGTGGGGGGTGGCTGGCCGCGGGCTGAACTGCCAGCCCACAAGGGGTGGGGAGGGGGTAGACTGGCTACCGAGGGCGGGGCGGTGTTAGCTGGGGGGAGGGGAGAGCGCAGAGTGGGGGTGGGGACAGTGTTAGCTGGGGGGACGGACGCAGGGCTGGTGCAAAGAAGTTTCACCTAGGGCACGAAACTTCCTTCCACCGGCCCTGCAAACACTTAAGCACACTTAATTGTTCTCAATGTTACTGGGCCCACTGAGTTCAATAGGCTACTCACATAAGTGAAGATACACAAATGGTTGACTGTTTGCAGGATCCAGGCTCAATTAACTTAGGTTCTTTCTGTAGGGTTTTTCTCTGATTAACAGGAGGTGTTGTGGACAATTGACATATTATAGCTGCAATAGTGGACACATCAAATTTGTGTGTGCTCAAAGAGGCACATTTTTACAACCCATTAATTTAACCAATGCATTGAGGTCAATATCTGGTAGGTTAGGCTGCTAGAGACCATGATCATTTGTTTTTCTTCTACTGCAAGCTATCCTTTTGTCACACAGACTATCCATTATTAGCTTTACCTAGGGCTCTTGCAGTATTTGAATGTATTGTTTTGAGAAATAATTAGTTCTGAGCATGTACTTTTATTTGTTTCTCCTTCAAAATAAGTGGCTCACTGAAGTGGCATTTTGATAGTAACTTCTTCAGAGACAAACTGGAGAAATGAAGACACATATGCTTTTTTTCTCTTTATCTTTTGAGCCTGCTAAATCAGTGGCTGTAAATCAACAAAGCTCAACTGAAGTCCATGGAGTTCCACTGATTTACACTAACTGTGTTTTCTGGCCCAATATTCTAAGATGTTAATGTTTCCAGAAAGAAAAGATCTATAAGAGGGATATATATTCATCTGTATCTGCTTTCCTCTCATTTTCCCACAGCAGTACAGATAAGTTTGTTCTCTGCTCCTGTTTTTCTAGTTAGCAGCTTTTAACAGAATGTTTGAAGGAAAACTCGGTCAATCTGTGTGAACCTGGGACTCTACAGTGGTTGCATCCTGCTCAGACACTTCTTTAAAAGATCAGTGATAAAAACACACCTACTATTTTACTAAATTCCTTGCAATTATGGAGTAAGTGTTATACTTTACAATGCCTTGGAGGTGTCATATAAAATAAAGTTGTGGCTTTGTTGCATAAGGAAGATAAGAGTCTTTCACTATCCACAAAATACAGTCACCTGCTTGTATTAACGGTGGTTCAGACTCTTGAGTTCACTTGTACAGTCTTATTGCAACAGTTCTCCACAATGTCTATGGCATTACACATTTTTATTTGGTTAGAAAAATACTGTTTGACTACTCAGATCTTGACTGGGAAAAATCATATTTCAAGCTAGTTTCTAAGATTCTTTTTCTCTTCAGGAATCTTCAGGAATCTTCATTTCCCCTTTCCTAGATACAGTACTTACATGACCCTAATATTGTCTACAACTTCACAATCACAAATGGACTTTTATTCTCATAACACCTCTGTGAGGTTCTACTGCTAATTTAAACAGAGTCTTCACTGTAGCTCAGTTTCCTAAGCAATTTACCCACAGTCACACAAGAAGTGGCTGATCTGGGAATTCTACCTATGTCTCCTAAATCCCAGCCTAGTACTCTGTCCACTAGACAATCCTTTCTAGGTTTTCTTCTGCATTTTTAGAGTGTAACACTTGGAAAAGCAGGTGCTTAAAGGGCAGCAGGAGACGTTGCCTGGTAGTCAGGCTAGACAAAAGGATAGTTTAGTGATTTCAAGATGTTTGTGTTGAAAAATTTACCAAAATTAGGCTTCTTTGTGAGAAACCTGTGGCTCTAATATACCTCAGTCTATTTGCTCTGCTAAACAGCTGGTGGCGGCATTTCAGCTGCCAGGCAGAAATCCTGCCTATGCTTCCAACATGGCGAATTTGAGGGAAAAATTTGAAGCCTCTTTGGCAATGCTCTCTCCAGCTTGTCCTCCAGTTTGGAGGGCATAAAGAACTATGGCTTCTCCTCATAGTTTCTATTAGGAAAAAATGGTTGTGACCCTAAGAGCCCCTCAATGCTAACTGGCAAGGAGGTTACAGGAATATCCAGAGCCTGATTCTGATATATCAAAGAATCATGCGAAGTTTTAAATGAAAGCCAGGGTGTCACTGGTTATTAATATCATTGTATAATGTGCATGCAGATACTATGTAAGGCATTATGTGAATATACTGAAAATATGGTCCTAAAGTCTGTATCAAGGCAGAGTTGACAAACCAGTTTTCTGTCAGACAAAGGATGTATATTCACCTGTCTCTCTGGCATATAAACTAACCATTGTAAGTTAGGCCTTGGCTACACTTGCAGATGTATAGCGCTGTGAGTTAAACCCGTCTTCGTACAGCTGAGTAGGAAAAGCGCAGCTGCCAGCGCAGTAAGGTGGCTACATTTGAGGCCTTTGCAGCTGTATTGGGAGCGGTGCATTATGGGCGTTCAAGTGGCTGCAACGTGCTTTTCAAATGGGGGGCGCGAGGGGGGAGTGTGACAGGAAGCGTGTGGGGAGAGAGAGTGGATTTTTGGGGTATCCACAGAGTGTCAGCTCATTATCTCCTAAGTTTACACACCTCCACATCCCCTGCCTCTCTCTCAGGCCTTGGCTACACTTACGAGTTACAGCGCAATAAAACTGCCTGCAGCGCTGTAACTCACTAACTAGCTACACTTGCAAGGCACGTGCAACGGTGTATCTCCTCAGATACAGCGCTGCATGTACTCCACCTCCCTGAGAGGAATAGCTACTGTTGCGAAGTGGGTGGAACGCTGGTCTTTCAATGTAGCCGAGGAATTCCACAGTTACTGACCTCCGGAAACTCCCTTTGTTTTGAAACAGCACTTCCAGGTTGGAGTTCAGAGCTCCCTTCTTGAGCTGCTTTACAAAAAACCAAACACAGCTACTGTTTGCAGGCGGGGGGGCTCCATTAGGAATGCCGGCAGCAAAGTTGCCTTGGACAGAGACGGGGGGGGGGGGGGGCGGGGGGAGGGCTCCGTTTCCCCAAGTTCTCTTCTATCTGCTCTTTAAAAACAAACAAAGCCCCTGCTGTTTGCTTTCAGTGATTGAGAGAGAGGCAGGGGATGTGGAGGTGTGTAAACTTAGGAGATAATGAGCTGACACTCTGTGGAGATTCCAAAAACCCACTCTCTCTCCCAACACGCTCCCTGTCAAAGTCCCCCTCACCCCCCCCCCCATTTGAAAAGCACGTTGCAGCCACTTGAATGCCCATAATGCACCGCTCCCAATACAGCTGCAAATGCCTCAAATGTAGCCACCTTAGTGCGCTGGCAGCTGCCAGTGTGGACAGGCTGCAGTGCTTTCCCTACTCAGCTGTATGAAGATGGGTTTAACTCACAGCGCTGTACATCTGCAAGTGTATCCAAGGCCTCAATCACTGAAAGCAAGCAGCAGGGACTTTGTTTGTTTTTAAATAGCAGATAAAAGAGAACTCGGGGAAACGGCGCCCGCCCCCTCCCCTCCACCCCCCCGCCATTCTTTCCGACACCCCCCCCCCACGCCTCTCTCCAAGCCAACTTTGCTGCAGCATTACTAACGGAGCCCCGCCACCTGCAAACAGTAGCTGTTTGCTTTTTATTTTGGTAAAGCAGCTCCAGACGGAGCTCTGAACTCCAACCCGGAAGTGCCGTTTCAAAACAAAGGGAGCTTCCGGAGGTCAGTTACTACGAATTCC
This sequence comes from Chelydra serpentina, assembly GCA_037349315.1. Classification (NCBI taxonomy): domain Eukaryota; kingdom Metazoa; phylum Chordata; order Testudines; family Chelydridae; genus Chelydra; species Chelydra serpentina. The sequence continues at coordinate 9,033,527 of JBAIAC010000018.1, forward strand.
CTGGCTACATTGACGCCCCAGCGTTCCACCCATTGCGCAACAAATGTTATTCCTCTCGGGGAGGTGGAGTACATGCAGCGCTGTACCTGAGGAGATACACCGTTGCACGTGCCTTGCAAGTGTAGCCAGTTAGTGAGTTACAGCGCTGCAGGCAGTTTTATTGCGCTGTAACTCGTAAGTGTAGCCAAGGCCTCAATACAATGGAGAGTCATTCACCTAGGATGTCAGTGGGGGGCATGTGAAATCAACAAGGAGGCAGCGCACCGGAGAATAAGGTACAGGGTCATCCTGACTCACTCTGAGGTACAGACAATGGACTTTGGGGAATATAAGGAGAAGTCCAGGAAGACATCCCTTTATCCTGCACTCTGGAGGTAATCAGGCAGCGCGATTACATTCACAAAAACAGGATCACAACCTGCCCTGGTTGGAAACTCTGCAAAGGACATTTGGGTGAGACTAACTTCTTCAGACAAATGGTTACCCTCTTGAGTTAAATTTAGTCTCTACAAATAGTGTTATGATTTTGCTTTATATGTAACCCTTTTATTTCCATTATCCTTTCTCAATATCTCTTGACTCTTGGACCTTCAATAACAAGCTTATTGTTGTCACTATACATATAGCTCAGTGCTGTGGTATTATACAAGGTGCTGATCCTGAGTTGAATCATGCAAGATGGTGTTTACACTGTACCCTTGGGGACAGTAATCTTGATGTTTCTGTGAGTGTCATGGAAAAGGATTTGGATGCTACAGGGGAACTCTCTTCGAAGGGGCTCAGGGACTGGGATACACCTATTGTTGGGCAAAGTAAGGCTGGCATAGCCCAGAGGAGATTGGGTAGCTAAGAAGCTGGTGATATCAGGGGACTGACACCCAGTTAAGCATCAGCAAGTCTCCCTCTCACTAGAGGTGGGGCTAACAAGGGGACTGTCAGTCCTTGGTACCCTGAGAACCAAGAATCTCCAGCTCCTATTAGTTCTTGGGCAGGAGTAGAAAAACCCTGTGACAGAGACTGGGGGAGAAGAAACTCTGAGAGTGCTATGCTTGAGTCCTAAAGAGAATCCCACCAGCTCCCGTCTCCAAGTCCCATCCCTCTAGCTCCGTGTGGGAGAACGAATGGCTATGGGGAGCAGAGAGTGATTGCTCAATAGCCCAATATGCTACTGCCTGAGGCGCCAAAATCACTTTCTGCAGATCCTTTGTTATTTTCCTGGCAGTCTTCAAGTCGAGTCTGACCAAGCCCACTTGTGAAATCTGACAATATCACACCTTGCCATGGAATGGCAGGGTGCTTGGATGTAATTTCAGCTGTGTGTCGAGATATACTGGCATAAATCTTCTCTGTTGGACACACTGGAGTGCATAGATAATTATGAGATTAGTTGAAGAAAATTTCATATCTGGATATTAGAATATATATTGATGTTAACTAGAGTCTGTGGGGAAAATGGGGTGTCTGTGTGTGGGGTTCTCAAGTTTTTTGTTGAAAACCACCAAACCAAAATATTTTTGGGGTTTTGGGTTTTGATGAGAAGTTGAAATTTTCCATGGGAAACTGTCTATTTTCATAAACATTTAAATGAATAGCAAACCCAGTTTTCCGATGAACAGGTGGTGTTTTTTCCCAATGGAAAATTTTCAACCAGCCTTAATATTAATGTTATGATACAACCTGACTGTTTTCTATGGCAAATTAATGTTAATTAAACACATAGACTAAATGACTAAAGCCAGAGTCATCTTTCCTGCTAGAGAGTGGAATCTATGAAGGCGAACTTGTTTCCTGGGTCAACAGGGCCGGCTTTAAGCCGATTCCACCGATTCCCCGGCTTCCCCGATTCCACAAATCAGCCGTGGGAAGTTTCGCGGGAGGTTGTGTTTTTTTGCTTGGCCGAACGAATCGGCTGTGGGAAGTTTTTGGTTTTTTTTGCTTGGCCGGAAGGGTGCAGGGTCCCGCAGTCGTTCTTCACGTGGGAACTCGCACTCACTAAAGCCGGCCCTGTGGGTCAATGTCTGCATTTATAAGCTTTTTCTACAACCTGAAGTTCCAGTTTTTACTTGCATAGATATCTGGGAGCATGGAGACCCATGTATACCATTATCTGTTTCAAAAAGGGAGACACAGCCCAGTCAGATGTATACAGTGACGTTCCTTTTAATATATGGCCTTTCTAGCATTGATTATGATAATCTAGTCAGGAAATAGACGGATAAATCTGGAATGCATGCTTGTTTTAAAAAATATTATTTTATCTCTTAGTGTTTTCCCTGCTCTTTGGACAATTAACCTTCTCTTGAATTCTACATGGCAATTCTAACAGTGTTTGTAAAATATCATTTGGAAAGATGCAAGGTTCATTTAGTGGTTAGGGTACTGAAGCCTAGGACTTCAGAAACCTGGATTTAAATGTCTGTTCCTCCACATACTTCCTGTGTGAACTTGGGCAAGTCATTTAGCGGCTCTGTGCCTCAGTTCCCCATCTGTGAAATCCCTTTCTTACCTCACAAGGGTGTTGTGTGGATAAATTGTATTAAAAGATTGAGAAGGAATATAAGTACCTTAGATAAATACAGTGACACCTTCTCCTTTACAGCCAATGTGAGAAAATCCTAGAGTTGCTGGATAAAAATCATATGATAAGAATTAGTAGGTTCAAATAAATGTAATTCTTGATTATTTCTACTTTTTATATGTCCTGTATTGCTTTGAAGGAAAGAGATCATCCCTCCCCAATTTTTTGACAAGATTAAAATGGGAGGACTGGGGCATTGTTGAATAATCTTCCCTAGAAACTTTTACACTTAAAACAAATCATAAAAAAACCCCTCAGATGGCAGTTGTTACAGATACTGGGCCAGATCATCTGCTCATGTAAATGAGCATCGCTCCATTGACATCAGTGGAACTATGCCAGTTTACAATAGATGAGAATCTAGCTCTGGTTTTCCAAAAACCTCTTTGGAGTGGGAATATTTTAATTTTCCATCTTGTACAGCACCATGGCTATTATCAGCTCTTAATAAATAATATTAATAACATCCCAACAATTTTTTAAAAATATACCAAAGAAGCTATTGTTTTACTTTAACAAAAAAGACTGTTAATATCTCTATATTTCTAGTAATATTTCTCTATAACCTGACCAGTAGGCAGATTTCCTTATAACAAGAGCTACATAAAGTCACTCTCATAGCTTACCGCTTGAAGATAAACCCTCGTCATGTTAACTCTGCCACATTTTGAAAATACACTTTGAAATTCATATGTGGGGGAGGGGGGGATATCTTTCTAGGGATGAGAAAAAAATGTGCATATCAACATACAATTGGGGAAAAAAACCTATTTGGCTGCTTATCCTAGCATAAGCAACAGCATTTAAAAAATAAAAAATAAAAAAAGCATGTGTGCCATATGGATCCATTCATCCACATCCACCTACATTACCCCCTATTGCAAGCTGCATATGTCAGATTGTAATGTGCAGCTAATTCCCAGACATCATGTTTTTGCTATGGTCTAATTAGCAAAGCAGGATTGAGCCAGTCATGCCAGGTTTCCATCAATAGTGAATACAAAGAGAAATGTAATCACATGCTGTATACCAAGAAAATGGAGGGAATTGGAGACCTTTGCTTGCTACTCTCAATAGCAATTAAATTCTTGAGGCCCAATCTCATTCCCATTGTAATTTAATGGAAATCTTTCCATTGACTTCAGTGGGAGGTGGATTGAGCCCACAGCCACTCTTATCTGTTTAGTATATAAAATCATGTGCTATTTCCAGAAGGAAATAGACCACTTTGGACATAATTACATCCAATATGATCCCCTGAAGACAGCAGTTGACTCTGCCAGCAGCCATTTACCCCTGTTGCTGATCTGTTGGCATGGGAAGATCCCTGACCACCCAACATTGCTTGCCATTACAGCCTAAAAGTCAGCATCTACTGATCCTGGTATGTGAAGCAGTCACATCAACCAGGAATGCTCACTGGTATGCTGGGTAAGTGCCTCTGGCATCTGCCAACTTAGCTACTATTACCTTAGTGTGTATCTAGCACTACAAGAGAGGTGCATAACTAAGCCACATCCTCCTCTAGCCTGACTGCAGATGGACAGGGGAACTCTACTCTAGGAACTAGGTTGTTCAGAAGCCCATGGACATGAAAGATAATATGAAAGGCTTGGTTTAATTTTTGGCCTAGTTCTTATTTCATTGAAACCCACCCACTCATAACATTGATGCGCTGATGTTACATAAAGAAAGTAGACATAACGATGGATCTTTAGCCAGAACCTAACAGCCCATAATAATTTGTTGCATTAGACTAGTTGTCAACACTCTAGTATTAAAGAAAGATCTTCCTTTTAGTCACTTTTCACAGAGAGAAAAACTGAGGATGATATTTGATATTCAGGCCTGCTCTACACCCGGTGCTGCATTGGTTTAATTAAAGATTCATGCAGCAAAAAATAAGCACAAGCGTCTAGTAATTGCATATTTTGATTTGTATCCAAAATGTGATCTATGTGCTTGATTTTTACGGTTGTAGGTTAGACCAAAGGGGGTCTTCTCGGCTCCTTATATACTCAGAGCAGTCAACACCCTCACTCAGAGGGGGGAGACAGCCATCAGGCAAGTTATGAAAGCTCATTAAAACTTCATGAGTCTAAGGGTAGGTCTATACTTACCCGTCGCGTCGGAGGCGCGGGATCGATGTTCTGGGTTCGATTTATCGCATCTTGTCAAGACGCGATAAATCGAACCAGGAAGTGCTCCCTCGTCGACGCTGGTAATCCAGCTCGACGAGTGGAGTAAGCGCTGTCAATGGGGGAGCCTGCGCGCCGCGTGTGGACCACAGGTAAGTTCGAACTAAGGTACTTCGACTTCAGCTACGTTATTAACGTAGCTGAAGTTGCGTATCTTAGTTCGACGGGGGGGTTAGTGTAGACCTGGGCTAAATAAAGGAGCAGCCATCATGGGGACATTTTCCTAGATAAGCCCTAATGGATGCACCTTCTGACCAGAAAAACCTAGTTTGAAGCACCAACAGACGTCACATCAAGGAACAACAAAGAAACTATGGTAACTGGGCTCAGAACTCAGATAGAAGATGGGGATTTCTTTGAAGCAGTCAGTGGGAGACAGACAAGCATGGCTACGTGGATGACCAGAATTCAGTCAGTCCTGCAGGGTGACAAGGGGTTGGGATAGGGTACCATGGTCTTGGTCTAAGAGTGGAAGAATCATAAGATTCTACCTTCAGACAGGTAACAGCAAGAGGCCGAAGACCTGAGCTGGGTGTCTCAGAAAGCAGAATGGGGGAGTCCAGCTAGCCCTGTAACCATAACAGAATGATTTTTTTTACAGACCTGAAAAAGAGCTCTGTGTAGCTCGAAAGCTTGTCTCTCTCACCAGCAGAAGTTGGTCCAATAAAAGATACCCAACCAGTGTGTTTTATAAACTGATTTAGTTAAACAGGTGCAAATCCGTATATGAGCACTCTTGTTTTGGTTTAAACTTGGTTTACATTGGTAAAATTGCAGGTACAAGCTAAATGGATGTAACAAGTTTTAAATTGATATTTGATATAAGGGTGTCTGTGATGGGGTGTATAAACCCCACTGGTAGGACTGAAGGTGTTAAAGAGCAACTCGGAGCCTGGACAGAGCATGTGCCAGATGGAGGTGGCGCTTAAAAGGAAGCCAGACAGCTTAGAAAGGGGCTGACAAGGCAGGGAGAAAGAACTGCCCTGGGAGCTGCTGAGAAGAGATGTGGCAAAAGCCTCTCTGGGAAAAGAGGAGCCTACCTGCTGATCCCAGACAGACTGAAGGTGCAATTAGTACCCTTTTTTGTCCTTGCCTTTTTGCTAGAGACTGCAAAACTTGGACAATAGAATGGGGGGTAGGAAGTGGCCCAGGGAGGGCAAACATAAGGTGCTCTTGGGTGCCAGACATTTGGTAACCCTCATAGGGCTCTGGACTGGAGCCTAGTGGAGTGGGGGGGCTGGGGCTCCCCTACCAATCCCGCTCTGCATTAAGAAAGGAACAACCCCCTCTAGCCACTAGGTGATGATTCCAGCAAGCACCAACTATCATAGTGTCAACGCAGGAGTTTACAGTGGCTTAACTAAATCAGTTTTTAAACCATTTTTAGTTAAACCAGTGCAGCTTCTGTGTGCAGACAAGATCTTATTCTATCTAGAAGGTAACGTCCACATTGGTACTTATAACTTTCAATGGCACTGATCATCACAGTACCTGAACCTCTGACAAATGTAATGGATTTATCTCATAATACCAATGTGAGATATGGAATAACCAGTACCTCCATTTTACAGATGGGGAACTGAGGAACAGCAAGATTCAGGTGTCTTGTCTAAGGTCACACAGATCCAGGAGCAGGACCCAGGTGTCCTGGGGTGCGATCCAATGCATTAACTATAAAGTTGTATAAAGTGTAATAAGGAACATGTCTTGCCAATCAAACTTTATTGTTTTTTTGTAAATAGAAATACCAGCAGTAGAGTAAGGGATTGGGATGGATATAAAATGCTTGGAATTTAATGAAGTATTTTATATAGCACCTTATGAAATCTAATTGAAAATGAGTTCAAATTGGTTTGAATAGGAACACAGTCATGTAGGTTGAAAATGGACTAGAATACTGTACATAAAGGGTAATAATAAATAGCATTCTGTCTGTTTGTTAGAAACAGTCATATTAAATGCCTTAATGAACAGCGAGAGGAAATAAACAATGCTTTAATGAAATTTGCAGATCATACTAAATGAAGAGGATGTGCGCACACACACCAGTCAGAATAAAGAAATAATGCAAAGGCAGTTATAGAGATTAGAAACATGACTAGAAAATAACAAAAGGAGATGCAGTGGGGAAAAAATGTAAGCTAATGCAGCTGGGAAAAACTAATTCAAAATAGCGAATACTGTTCACTACACAAACTACATACATACTCGGGGGGGAGGGTAATCTGAGAAGTAGGAATTTTGAAAGAAACCTGCTGTGATAGTGGACAAGACATTATGGGGTGAGGTGGTCACAAAAACAACGGGTACAGTTATATCTGCATATGCAAAAGCACCTCTGTATAGAATGGCAGATAATGAATACTCCTATATATGACACTACTGCTACCACACCTGGAATAAAATTTCCAGTTCTAAACACCGTATTATCAGAAAAATGTTTACAAAATTGGAGGGGATTTGAAGAAGAGCAACCCAAAGGCTCAAGGGGCTAGGTCTCTTATATATTTGTATGTATATATAGTATGTATGTATGTCATGGTTACAAAGTTAGCTGCACCTTCAACCCTCTCCAATCTCTCTTGAGTGCACCCTTCTCATGTATCAGGACTCTTGCCTTCATCTGATGTGGGGTGGAACTGGAAATATCCAAAATACAAGAGCTGGTAGTAATGGGGGACTTTAACCCCCAGACATCTGTTGTAAAAGTAATACAGCAAAACACAAAATTTCCAATAAGTTATTAGTATGTTTTGGGGACAATTTTCTGTTTCAGAAAGTGGAGGAAGTAAGCAGGGGGGACAGCTATTTTAGACTTGATTCTGACCAAGAGGGAGGAATTGGTTGTGAATCTGAAGGTAGAAGACAATTTGGGTGAAAGTGATAATGAAATGATAGATGTCATGATTCTAAGAAAAGGCATGAGTGAGAGCAATAGAATAAGGACAATGGACTTCAAAAAATCAGACTTTAACTAACTTTAGAGACCTGGTAGATAATATCACATGGGAAGAAAATGTAGGGAGAGCTGACAGTTTCTCAAGAGAGCTGACAGTTTCTCAAGGAGACAATATTAAACAATTCCAAGGAAAGAGTGGAAGAACAGTAAGAGGCCAATACGGCTCCTTCAGGAGCTCTTTAATGACTTGAAAATAAAAAAAGAAATCCTGACAAAAGTGAAAACATGGACAAATTGCTAAGGAGGAGTACAAAAGAGTAGGACAAACATGTAGGGACAAAATCAGAAAAGCTAAGGCACAACATGAGTTACGCCTAGCAAAGGACATAAAAAGAAAGAAGAAGTTATTTTAAATAAATTAGGAACAAGAGAAAGATGAAGGCAAGAATAGGTCATCTACATAGCAGGGAAGGAGAGCTAATAACTGATGACATCAAGAAGGATGAGGTGTTTAATGCCTATTTTGCTTCAATCTTCACTACAAAGGTTAATGGTGACCAGATGGACCATACTCAACACATTTAATATTACCAACAAGGGGGAAGAAACACAAACCAAAATAGGGAAAGAACATGTTAAAGAATATTTAGATAAGTTAGATGTATTCAACTCAGCAGGATCTGATGAAATTCATCTAAGGGTACGTCTATACTTACCTCCGGGTTCGGCGGTAAGCAATCGATCTTCTGGGATCGATATATCGCGTCTTGTCTAGACACGATAAATCGATCCCAGAGCCGCTCCCCGTCGACACTGGAACTCCTGCTCGCCGAGAGGAGTATGCGGAGTCGACAGGGGAGCCTGCCTGTGCTGCGTGGACCCGAGGTAAGTGTGTTTCAGTTCGAACTAAGATACTTCGACTTCAGCTACGCTATTCACGTAGCTGAAGTCGTGTATCTTAGTTCGAACTGCCGGGTTAGTGTGGACCAGCCCTTAGAGGGCTTAAGGAACTAGCTGTTAGCAATTATCTTTGAGAACACATAGAGGACTGGAGGAGGACAAACATAGTACCTGTCTTTAAAAAGGGGAACAAAGAGGACCTGGGGATTTATAGACCAGTCAGCCTTACATCAATATCTGGAAAAATACTTGAACAAATTATTAAACTATCAATTTGTAAGCACCTAGAGGATACTAGGATTGTAAGGAATAGCAAGCATGGATTGTCAAGAACAAATCATGGCCCTCCAACTTAATTTCTTTCTTTGAAAGGGTTACTGGCCTAGTGGATGGGTGGGAAGCTGAGACATAGCTTGATTTTTTAGTAAGGCTTTTGACACAGTCCCACACAACATTTTCAAAAGCAAATGAGGGAAATGTGGTCTAGATGAAATAACTACAAAATGGATCCACAACTTGTTGAAAGACTACACTCAAAAAGTGGTTATTGGTGGTTCACTGTCAAACTGGGAAGATGTAACTAGCGAGGTCCCATGGGGGTCAATCCTGGATCTGGTACTATTCAATATGTTCCTTACTGACTTGGCTAATGGAGTGGAGAGTATGCTTATCAAATTTGCAGCTGACACCAAGTTGGGAGGGATTGCAATCACTTTGGAGGACAGGATTAGAATTAAAAATGAACTTGACAAATTGGAGAAAATGGTCTGAAATCAACAAGATGCACTTAAATACAGACAAGTGCAAAGCACTTCACTTAGGAAGGAAAAATTAAATGCACAACTAAAAAATGGGGAATCACTGGCTAGGCAGTAGTACTGCTGAAAAGGATCAGGGGGTTATAGTGGATCACAAATTGAATGAGTCAACAATGTGAAGCAGTTGTGAAAAATGCTAATATTCTGGGGTTTGTTAACAGGCATATCACATGTAAGACATGGGAGGTAATTATCCTGTTCCACTTGGCACTCATGAGGCCTCAGCTGGAGAATAATGTACAATTCTGTACTCCACACTTAAGGAAAGATGTGGATAAACTGACAAGAGTCCAGAGAAGAGCAACAAAAATGATAAAATGTTTAGAAAACCTGAGCTATGAGGACAGGTCAAAAATACTGGATATGTTTAGACTTGAGAAAAGAAGACTGAGTCGGGGACCTGATAACAGTCTTCAGATATGTTAATATCTGCTATAAAGAAGATAGTGATCAGCAGATACCAGCTGTGGTAACTCAGCAGGTCTGACTGCATTTTGTTACCAGCTTTGGAAGCTGTGACTAGTGAGAACAGAGTGATTCAGAACAACAGAGTGTTGCTTTAATCTTTCACAGTAGGAACAAAGCACAACAAGAAAAGTTTGTATGTGACAGTCTACATGCTTTTATCTTGCTTAAATTTTAGCATCTCTCCAACAGCTTAGGCAGGCCACACTGCTTAAGACAGACCCGAAGGGCCTGTCTTTGTGTCACTCTGCTGCCCTCAGGCAGATGTAACAATCCCAGTCCCTTTCCTGTTCTCCAGGGAGTCTTTATCTGTTTCAATGCTCTTTGTTCCAGTTTCCTGCCTGGACTTTCCTCCCCACCAAAGCCAGGTTGCTGATGCACAGGGTAAAAGTTTAAAGGTGTATTGTCCTCTGAGTATTAGTGATGGAGTTATCTAAAGCCTGGTTGTCTGGTTTTCTGCAGACCTACAAAACAACACAGTCTGGATTAACCCTAGTAATCCTATAGCAAACAACACAATGACAATGGAGGGATATATAATATCTGTAAAGCAATACAGGTATCTCCCACATTCTCCTGTGTCAGTTAGAATGTATAGAAAAGTCTTTAGTGGACTTTTTGGAGCCTTCCGCTCTTCACCCTTCTCCGGGTATAAGGAGCTCATCTTGGGCCTACTTTATTTTTTGCATTTATTTATTTATTTTGTTTATTGAGGAGGGAGCAGTAGTTATGTCAATGGGACTTCTTCATGAGAACTGAGTGCAGAATTTGTCCTATTGTTATCTTAACTAAGAAATGTAAACTCAGTTGCTTATGCACAGCAATCATGCAAGCAGATCTTAAATAAGAAAGTAAAACAACTCCTTGGGTCATATGCGCAAACAAGTCTCGTGATTAAAGAAACAAAAATTTGGAAACAGGTTTGAACAAGTTGCATTAAACATGGACCCAAAAGGGACCTCACTGTCTCCATTCTCACAGAGACAAATTTGCAAAAGTTAATAGTATTTGCTAGAGGGGTGGTTTAACAGAGGTAAACAGCAGAAATTAAGTGAATTGCTTTAATTGCTGTAAGTAATTTTATCATTAGGACAACAACTGATTACCCTTCAATTTCAATTATCCAAATGTAATGGGGATATTGAATAGTTTAAGATAATTAAGGTTTTGCATAATTGAGGGAAATTTTCAAAGTAATTTATATATATTGGGGGATATAATCTTATTTCAGATAATCTATGATGTTGGATAACCGTGGTTCAAAGAAGCTAAAGTAAACTGTACAATGATTGATGGAGTATACAAAAAAGGAAATTTAAGGTTAAAGAATTTTGAAAACCTAATTTTTAAAAAAAGCTGGCAAGACAGTGCTTTCTAGCTTGTCATCCAGAACCACTTAAACTGAGACTCTTTACTGCATCTTTTTAAACCTCAACTTGCTGCTTCCATATCTGAAACCCTGGTTACCTCCATAATTTTTCAAGTCTGTTGCTAATAATCTCCCATAACTCCTTAGTCCCTACCGACTAGTAAGAGGTGTTATTAGTATCATAAACATGCACAGAGACAACATGATCTATAACAGTATAAACAATAAACGACTGCATTTTTTTCCAATGATCAAACCATCAGGAGAGAAATGTATTTCTGGTAACTGAGGGAGCGATAAGGCTGCAGTAGCCGCTATTTAGAGAAAATTTTAATTCAGTATAGATTCATAGACTTTAGAGACAGAAGGGACCATCATGATCATCTAATCTAACCTCTTGCACATTGTAGGGCACAGAACATCACCGGCCTACTCCTATAATAGGCCCATAACCTCTGGGTGAGTTACTGAAGTCCTCAAATCATGATTTAAAGACTTCAGGTTACAGACAATCTGCTATTTAAACCAGCAAGTGACCTGTGCACTGTGTTTGGTGAAACATTAATCAGCTGAGTGCTCAGGAAAGAATTTATTGTCCTTTCGTCCTGTTATACATCCTTCATTTTCCTGTTCTCATTATTGTGGTCTTGAACTCATAACTTTCCACGTATTTATGAATTGGAATTGATTTCACAGATGAAAAAGTATGGTGTCCAGTGCCCAGATAACCAGACCTTCTGAATAGTATCACGCTTTTGTACTGAAGAAAACAACATACATCTGAATTTATCTAGAAAATGGGATGTTCTTTGCATGAGTAGAGTCCTGAGTCCACATCAGAGGTATCTGTAATGGTCAAATTCCTGGTAAAATGAAATTCTTTTAGGTGCTACAGCTGAACATAATTGTGGTTTAATCTCTGTCAGAAGTATTTCACACTCTTTGATCTATTGTACTTCATAGGCCTATTTTTCATCAACTCTATCAGTACTGCTACAGTGCCTTGAGATGAGTGAGTTTATGGCAGCAGGTCTCATAGGCATTTCAGAAAAAATGTCATTTTAACTTTTTAACACCTTAGGCTTCTAACTGCAATTTCAGGAAACTTTTATTGGTACAACAATTTCAGGCAACAGGTCTCTTTGCTTTATTAGTGCATGCATGCATTTATTAGTGTGATGTAGAAGGGTGTTCCCCTTCCCCCCACATCAGGGACTGGATTGTGAACCCTGAGTTCAGGCCTTTTAGCTGTTTAAAACTTGGGAAAATTCATTTGAAGTATGTAGGTTTCAGAAGTAAACCCAAGAAAGAGGGGACGGTGCAGGTGCGGGCCTAAAATTGAAGAGGTTGGATGGAGTTTTGAAATCAGTAAAAAGAGGATCATAGACAGATGACACGTACTGTGAAAGAGTGACTCGTATTACTACTGGAGATTATGGCTGTAGCTGCAGACTTGAAATGGATGCCAGTGAAAACATGGTCAATCTGTCAGTAATTGAGATGGAAACAGGTAGCCCAGTTTGTGCTCTATTTATTTGGAAAAGTCCAATATGCCTGTTAATGAGAGAGCCTTTGAATAACCAAGAGATGACGATAATGTAAACAAAGCTGTGTTATCCTGTTATATTTCATAAGAATGTTATGGTCAAGCATTTTGAAGTTATGAATATTGGCACAATGTTGCCACTGGAAAATCTCCACTTCTACATGTTATATATTGTTTTATCATTGAGAACATGGGATCAACTGGAGCAGGGCAATCAATCGGTGGTAATCGGAGATGATTTCTCTCAGTGATTTGGAATATTTTCACTTGCTTGTACAGTAGATTCCATTTTCAGATGTACTGCCTATTGGGCTAACATCTATTCTCAGTTACACTTGTGCAGCCTCTTGGCTCCTCTACTGAGTACTGAAGTGAATGTTGTACTCAATGGGAGGTCCAGCAGGTCTTAATGTGGTCTGCTGCATTTCCATTGGTGAGTGTTCACACTGTGAATTTTCTGAACGTAAATGTATGACTGAATGTGCATTGACTGTCCCAATGTAACTTTGGTTTAAAATGTAAACTGTATTATCTCAAATGACTTGAACAAAGGGTTCCTTTAACCCCAGGTGCACTTAGTACCACTTTTTAAAATGTTATTTTCTCAGCTACAAAACAAATTGGACAAAAAAGTGGGAAAGAAAGGAACAAAATACCAACAAATAAATCAATATTTAAAGAAAGAATAAACACTAAAATAAATCTCAGTAGTCCACTGAGGTAGACTTTGCTTTCTGTAGTTTTAAAAGGCTGTGAATCTTATAAAACCTCCTAATAAAAACTTCCTTTAATAGCATAATGGTGAGATGCTTTTAAAAAAAACATCAGAAAGGTGATGTTCTATTTTTGTAGAATGTTCTTCAGTTGCCTAGACCATTTATATAACCATAACTGAAAACCTGGAATGAAGAAACTGGATGAAAAATGAGAGTGGATATTTGAGGAAAAAGTTCCAATTATATACTCTGTGGTCTTTTTATGTAAAGCTGTGAAAGGGGTTCTGGTAGGAACTCAAAATTGCACAATATCAGCATAGGCTTTGGTTGTAAACTAATTCAAGAATAGTCAGCTGTCTATAGAAGTTCTGCAGTGGGAAGTGACCAGTTTCATTACTTTCTAGACTCTTTCCTGTCCCATTGTTGGGGGAGCCCCTTTTGAACTATTGCTCTTGAAATGCTAGGTCCTAATGAGCATGCTTGATTGAGTGGACGCTGCAATATAGAATACAGTGTGTAAGCTGCATGGACTCACTCAGCAATGCTTGCACATTGGTTCACAAAAGAATGGAGCAGAAGAAATAGCTGAATGTACAAGGGGTCAGACTAAGAACTGCTGTGGTTGAAATGAACCTCCTTATATTTAAAAATAACAACATCGTCTGATCTCAAAGGTCAATGTCTACATATAGCAGGAAATCACAAAAAGTAAACAGATGTGATTAGGGCAGAAAGGTAAACGCAGATGTTCTTAAGAGTTAGCAATGTAGTATTTAAAAAACCTATTATGTACACTGTATGGAAGGTACAGAAGGTCACTGGGAGCATCTAGGCTCACACAAACAAGCCACCCAGTAAAAATTGCATGAAGGGGTTGAAATACAATGCAGCACATGAGGTGCGCAGTTCACTCCCTCCGTCTGGTAGCACAGTAGCAGAAGGGTTTCCACTGGGACAGAGGGCAGCAATCAGGTCTGTGCCCTCCATGTTATTTCTGACAGATCTGGGTCCCCTCTAATCACAGTAAGAGAGGGAGTGATCTGACCTAATTTAAATCAGAGCAGCAGACCTATCATATCTAGGGGTAAATAGAAAGGATAATAAGGTGAATTAGAAACCAACTTGTTCCCAGCAACTTTGAATGACAAGGCAATCCACTAATATAGGTCTGAGAGAACCATTCAGTTCTGCACATTTCCTGCAATTCTGCCTCTGTTGTAAGAGAGGAGGGTTAATATTTTGTAGCGCTTTCTCCAGGGTTTCTTTTGTTTAATTTTGATATGTGTTTGTTAAACCAGATATATTACAAATCAAAAGAATCAACAAGAAGCCGCCCTCAACAGAAAACATGATTTTCACAGTCTTCCTTTTTTTCCTCAGAAAATGTAGCCTCTGTGATCCAAATAGGACAATAAAGGTTGTTTTTTAGTGCAGTCTTTCTCCTCATATCTTTATGGCATTGTTGATGAAGTACAGTGCTTGACTGATTTCCACTCGGTTTTGCAAATTAGAGGAAAAAGGAAGAAAATATTTTCCACAATTTCTCTGGTACATTTCCTTTTGAGATGACACTTCCCAAATGGAGTGACAGTATGGACTATGTCATGGAATGCATGCCTTGTATTATGTATTACAGGGAAGCCCTTGTTCATGTTAGTAAGTAGTTACAAACAGGAGTAGTGCCAATTAAGTCAGTGAGACTCTCTCTGTAAGTAAGTGCTCCACAGTTTGGCCCTGTGTCTTTAGAATTATAAATTTACATTCACACCGTGCTATTTTCCTACTTCGAAATGTACTTACCAGAGGCAATATTCCCCTGCAGAGAGGCTTTGTTTTTTTATATATCCCCATCCCCTATTTTTAGTAAGACTGGATCCTACTCCACCTATTTTACAAACATCGTTTTGAGATAGAAATAAAAATGAATGATCCAGGCTTTTAAAAAAAATCAAAACATCCAACCTAGTAAGACATGCAAAAATGTCTGAGATACTACTAGTTGAGAACTTGAAGTATTTAAGCCTAGAGTGAATAAAACACTTAAATAACCTCAATACAATGTTATTGCATTTCTAATAAGTTGGGCAAGTTCACCTAATAGCTCTTTTTTTATCTCTGTTTCTAGCTCATGGTCAAATCAAATCTTGAATGAAAAGCTCCTCTAGGGACACAATTAAAAGGCCATTGAAACTGATGGAAAAATTCCCATTCACGTGCATGGGCTTTGCATCAGGCCCTAGACTTGCTATTGTTGCTGTGCCTTCTCAAATACAAGCTCAATTATATTTCTCTCCCAGAAAACTATATTGGATCAGATTTATCCATATATTCTGGCTGCTTTGCAGCAATGCAAAACTCAGCTTAACCAGTTAAAGTCATGTTTATGCCTGTGTTGTGTTACTGGAGTGGTGCAAAGCAGCCAGAGCAAACCAGTGAATCTGAGCAGTTATTCATAAATGTATTCTTAGATTACTTCAGTGGTGTGGCAGTAATTTACAATCAGTAAAGAAGATAATGCAAAGGTCATCGTTTATACTCTAGTATTAAAGTAACTAGAGGCAGGCAAAAAAGGAATTTGCTAGTTATCTTAATGAACTGCTCAAAAATGTACCATTGACATTCCCCTGAAAAGTAATGCGCTGTTGAATCAGAATTTCATGTTCACTATGGTTGAGATGGGAACAAAGGAACTAATTCAGGAAAGGGAGGGAGAATGGAAATATACAAAACAATGGGAGGACCATTCAGAAGGCCAGTGTGTGTTGACATACAATTATTCTATAGTTGACACATCACTCTCCAACAAGCACTTTGTTAGAAAAATCTGCAATAATCAAATGCATAATCTTTCAGAAATTCAAAAGCACGTTTCTGTTTCTTTCCACACAATTTTTCCATCCCATGTCCATTTTAAACAATTTACCATTTGATTTATCCTGCACCTTGTGATAGTATGAATTTGATTTTTAGACTATGTGGGGGCTTATGTGCAACTCATATTACTCCCATCAATCAGCTTTGTATCCCGGTGGAAATCTGTGTTTAGGGTTCCTCATCCTGGATTGCAGACTTCAGAGCTTGCTTGCCAGTTCCTTCAATTATACAGAGAAATTTCAATTTTCCAACTCTGGTTTCCATTATTCTATGTGAAATCTCTGAATTCCCATTCCAATAGCTCAAGGTCAAAGTAATTCATAAATTTTGCAAGATCTGTGAGGACTTGAGCCAAAACTAATTTAAGTTGATGGAGAGATTCCCTTCTCATGTGAGCATGCTTTGGATCAGTCTTTAGCCATCAGGAAAATGTGGCTATTGCACTGTATTTCTGAGAGGCGAGAGCTCTGATCCAAAGCCCATTAAAGTCAGTGGCAAAATTCCAAAGACCCTGGTACAACATGAAAGAGGAGGCACCAAGGAGACATAACTGAACTCTGGTTACAGGGAATTAACACTGAATTTGAATTAGGAAACTGCTAGTTCATTGAATTCATATAAGGTTATGTTTAATTATGAATAATCAGATATTGCTTCTGCTCCTGGAAGCATCAGCAACAACAACAAAAACCTGATTTTTTTTGTTTAGCTAGTTTGCATCTGTCATAATTCTAGAAAGCCACCAATGAAACTGCTGGATGTAGCGTCAGAGGGATGGTATCCAATCTATCACACCACCAATGTCATTTTTGTATAAACTCCAAATTAAATGCATGTATTAAACACCCAGGGTTCTAACTAGCAAAATAATATCCCTATATGGCTATCTAAATAGTTTTAGCCCAGCTGATTTTTGAGAAATGTCTTTGCTTTTATTTCTAGCCTTATATCTATATGATCAGAAAATGTTCTGTGTTTGGTTTCCAGCATATCTTACAAGTACTTTACCAATACCCCTTTCACTCCAGGTATTTTAATTGTATTTACACTTGAGTTTGCTTCTGATTGTTGCCTTCACAAATCAGATTCAGCACCTGAGCAGCACCAGGCAGAAAGGTCAATTAACCCAGGTGTGACGCTGGCAGACCAAGTGCCAGCTCTTGCCAAGGCCCCAGGCCTCACTGAACACTGACAAATGCATAGCTGGAAACCAGTCTTGCTTACCGATGTGTTAGTGTTGTTAAAATAGATATTAGATGTTAAATGGATAAGAATATGTTTAGTGTTTAAACTTTATAAAATGCTTGTAGGATGCTGCATATACTCATCTCACTTATAACCTCTATACCCTATAGTATCAAGTTCAACTGTTTGCATTGTAAACGTCTGTAATTGTAATGGATGTTCCATTCTATGCATCCGATGAAGTGGACTGTAGCCCACAAAAGCGTATGCTGAAATAAATTTGTTAGTCTTTAAGGTACCACAAGTACTCCTGTTCTTTTTTCTGTAATTGTGTAACTCACCAAACAGGAAAAGAAGCATTAATTAAGGTAAAGTGCTTGTCTTGTATACAAGACGGCCCGTTGAAGGTAAATGAGGTATTATGTAGCATCAGGTGACGGAGGCTCTGGGCTTGTCTACACTGGCAAGTTATGTCACCAAAAACTGCCTTTTGGCAACAAAACAGCGATAGCGTACACACTGCAATGTGACCTTTTTTTTTAAATAAAAAGCCCAGTTTTGGCGACAAAAAACTTCCACCCCTGAGAGAGCCTTTTGTCTTTCCCCCGTCGACAAACAGCTGACAAAAAGCCAGGGTAGACGCCATGGCCTTTTTTTAGATGTTATTGGCCTCCAGAAAGTGTCCCACAATTCCCGTGCTGCCGCTCTGGTCAGCGGTTTGAATTCCACTGTCCTATAGCCAACCTACCCCTCCCACTTGCAAGCCCTGGGAATTTTTAATCTCATTTCCTGCTTGCTGGCTTCCCAGATGAGCACACCAAATGCGCTCCCGCTTGGACCACCGCTGAGTTGTTGGATCTGATCAGTATATGGGGAGAGGAGTCTGTTCAGTCGCAGCTGCCATTGCCCCCTTAGGAATCAGAACACATATGGGCAAATTTCTCGAGGCTTGTGCGAAAAGGGCTCTGATTGGGACATGCAGCAGTGCAGAGTGAAGATAAAGGCGCTGAGGCGGGTGTACCATAAGGCCCGGGAGGCGAACCATCGCTCCGGTGGTGTACCTAAGACCTGCCACTTCTATAAGGAGCTGAATGCTATCCTCGGTGGAGACCCCACCTCAATCGCCGATAGCTCCGTGGATACTTCGGAGGCAGCAGAAAGAGGGGGTAACCCTGAAGGCTGAAATGCTGGATGAAGAAGTCAAGCTAGAAGAGGATGTGGAGCTCCCAGCGGGATTGCCCAGTGGGGCAGGCAGCCAGGAACTTTTCTCCACTCCAGAAGTGCTCAGCGGGGAGCAGGAAGCAGATGAGACGCTGGGTAAATTGCTGTGGCTTGTGTAGGGAATCGAAAAGTGGGAGGCAGGTAGTGTTTTCTGTGAGCTGGTCATTGCCCTGTGTAGCTAATCTGCATGACCAAGTAGGGTGTTGATGGACATCGAGACCTGCAGGGAATCCTCCAGAAAGAGGCTCTGGAAAGTTTCCAAGAGGTACTTGTTGATCCTCTGCCACAGATTCCAAGGGATTTGCAGCCTTGTTAGTCCCCCCATTGTAGGAAACTCCATTTAGCAATGACTGGAGCTGGGACCAAAGCGGCACATTGCTGAGCTACAAATAGACTGGGGTGAAAGCCGCAAGCATTCAGCAGCTGTGCCCTGGTTTCCCTGGTTACCCGCAGCAGCGTGATGTCAGCCAGCAGATTGGCCACCTGTGAAAAAGTGTGTGATAATTTTCGAATGAGTTCCCTGAAAAGCTGCCTTGCATGCCGTTTTGTCCGTATGCACAACCGCCTTCCTCCCACTCCCAACACTCATCATGATTGGGGTGCTCGCGGAGCTGTGCCCCTGCCTAGAGTCTCAGAGAGAAAGTGATTTCTACTAGCAAAAGGCCCTTGTTACTGAAATGTTTCAATCTTCTGTGCAGCCCAGACCTTGAGGAACACACCACGCACCCCTGCCGAACGGCTTCGGCAGATAAGGAAGAAGCCGAGATGCAGCAAAGAAGACATGTTACGGGAGGTGCTGCAGCATAATGAGAGACAGACCAAGGAACACAAAGCAAAGAGTGCTGGGAAGCCGAAAGGCAGGACAAAAGAGAATGCAGCATCTGCGAGGCAAGCGACAGAGCGGATGATAAAAGTTATGGAGGATCAGACAGAGATGCTCAAGTCTTTGATACAGCTGCAGACTGAGCAGATCCGTGGTCAACCTCCACTGCAGCACATGCACAATTCCTTGCCAACCCCAGCCCCCTCTATGCGCACACATTCCTTTTCACTTCAGAGCACTCCTGAGCTTCCCCATCATTTCACTCCCTCTCACAGCTTGCGCAATGATAGTGGGAGCTACACACCGTTGTGAGGTTTTACTCTTTTTAACACTAAATAAGGCTAAGGTATTTAATGGTACCGTGTTTTTATTTTGTGTTCTACAATAGCGCATAGCAATCAATTCACTCTCGGGAACAGGCTTCTAAAGCATTTTGTTGCATGGATCCTGGGCCCCAAAATTGTACATGGATGCACCAGGGAAGCAACTCCAAAGCAGACATGTGTTACTGCCCCTCATTGTCAAAGTGGTTCCTCAAAGCCTCTCTGATGTTAATAGCCGCCCTCTGGGCTCCTCTGACAGCCCTAGCAGCTGGCTGTTCGAACTGTGCAGCCAAGCGCTCTGCCTCAGTGCTCCACACCTGAGCAAATGTTTCACCCTTAGATTTACACAGATTCTGCAAAGTGTAGCATGCGGCTATGACCACGGGAATACTATCCTCGGTAAGGTCTAGCCTGCCATTGAGACACCTCCAACGACCTTTCAAATGGCCAAAGGCACATTCGACTACCATGCGGCACCTGCTCAACCTGTTGTTAAAATGCTCCTTGCTGCTGCCCAGGTGACCTGTGTAAGGCTTCATGAGCCAGAGCTGTAAGGGGTAAGCCGGATCTCCCAGGATTACTATGGGCATTTCCTCATCCCCCACTGTGATCTTGTGGTCTGGAAAGAAAGTATCCCCCTGCAGCTTTCTGTACAGACCACTGTTCCTGAAGATGCATGCGTCATGCACCTTTCCATACCAGCCTGCATTAATGTCCATGAAACGCCCCCGGTGATCCACAAGTGCCTGCAACACCATGGAGAAGTATCCCTTCCCATTGATGTATTCTGAGGCAAGGAGGTCTGGTGCTAAAATTGGAATGTGTGTGTGCCATCAATTGCCCTGCCACAGTTAGGGAAACCCATCTCTGCAAAGCCATCCACTATTTCCTGCACATTTCCCAGAGTCACGGTCCTCTGCAGCAGGATGCGATTTATTGCCCTGCACACTTGCATTAATACAGCTCCAACAGTGGATTTCCCTACTCCAAACTGATTTTCAACTGACTGGTAGCAGTCTTGATTCGCCAGCTTCCACACAGCGATTGCAACTTGCTTCTCTATCGAAAGGGCGGCCCTCATTCTGATGTGCCTGTGCTGCAGGTCGGGGGCCAGCTCAGCACATAGCTCCAGGAAGGTTGCTTTAGGCATCCTAAAGTTCTGTACCCAACAGTCTTCATCCCACACCTGCATGGCAATGCGATCCCACCAATCAGTGCTTGTTTCCCTAGCTCAAAAACGGTAGTATACCATATGCAGCTGCTCTGTGAATGCACAAAGCACTGATAAGTAGCTGCTGTCCATATCACATTCAGGTGCCTGCGATTCATCCTCTGTCAGTAACTTTGCGAGTAACTCTGCTGCCATGCGCGATGTCCTCATGACAGTTAACAGCGCATAGGAGAGAAGTGCGGGATTCATCTTCTCTCACTGCAGATGCTGGCACGCACTACAAAGACCGACAGTTGGAAAAACGGCGCCAAAGGAAGCAAGAAATCTTTGGAGGGTTGGGACACAAAGCAGTGCATGATGGTACATTTTGCAGATCCCAGGATGCACCACGCTCCATTTCTGCATTCCCACAACACCTAGTGACAGATGGTATCGCCAGGCACTGTGGGATACATACCCACAGTCCATTGCTCTCGCTGTCAACAATGGTGCCCTGAATGTGGACACGATCTGTCGAAAGAGGGAGCAAATGTAGACACACTTGGGCAACTTTGCTTTTGTTGATTTTTTGTGTGTCAACATTAGTTTCATCGACAAAATATGCCAGTGTAGACAAGCCCTCTGTTGACTGCATTCCCAACTCCCTCCAGGAAGGAGAAAACTATGTATGAACTCATCCCATTACTTTACTTTAGACTCTGGAGTGGAGGGAATAAAAATCCCTGACAAGGAGAAATTGAATCTCTTTTATTCTGTCTGGACCCTGAAGGGCGAAGATTCCTAAACAAAACAAACAAACAAACAAACAAAAAAAGATCCCCATGCCGATTGGCATGGGTTAGCCCTGAAAGACATTTTGGATTGACAGATTAATACTGTCACCTTTTGGATCACAGATTGAAACTCATTTGTATATATATACTTGATTGTTTGCTTTAACCTATAAATAAACTGTCACATCTTTTTCCTAATTAATAAATCCTTAGTTTGTTATAAGATTGGCAACAAGCAGGAGTGGCGCCAGCTTTTTTGGCGCCCCAGGTGGCGCCGCCGAAATGCCTCTGAGGACCCGGGCGGCCAATGATCCTGCCGCCAAGGACCCGGGCGGCCGCTGAGGGATCTGAAATGCCACCCCCAAAATCCTGGTGCCCTAGGTGACCGCCTAGGGTCGCCTACCAGTAGCGCCGGCCCTGGCAACAAGCTTTGTCTTTGGTATGAGATCTAAAGTACAAATTGATCTGGGGGTAAGTGACTGGTCTCTTGAGACTGGGAGCAACCTAAATATGTTGTGATTGATTGTGTGTGTGTGTGTGTGTGTGTGTAAGTGATCATTTATCTTTAAGTCCAGCTTGCCTGAGTGGCAAGATAGACTGGGCAGCCTAATGGGACTGTCTGTGACTCTATGACAGGAGTGGCCAAACTTACTGACCCTCTGAGCTGGGGAACACCTGCCGGGGCTCAGGGCTTCAGCCCCACAGGAGGTGCCTGCCAGGACTCGGGACTTCAGCCCCACTCCTGCTGATGCCCCAAGCCCAGGACTGAAGCCCTGAGATCCCCCTCCCTGCTGAGCAGAAGCCACCATCCCGCTGCAAGGCAGAGGCCCTGAGACTTCCCCTCCCCGCAGTCTGGTAGGTGGAGAATGGGGAGCTCTGTGAGCCACACTTTTACCCCTGTTCTATGGTAAGACTGTTACAGTGATCTGGGAGTTCCCATTTGTTACTGGGTTGGTAAAATCTAATTACAGAATATACCACCAGTTTGGGATGTCTGCCCTGCTTTTTGACAGTCTGCCCTGAGGTTGGCACTCTCAGCTGTGAGCCACTCCAGACATCATGACAACAGGATTTTTCTTCTCCAGCTCTCTATTTTATTCTTCGCACAAAGGCAGGGGAAATGGCTTCTCTCAAGCTATCCTGAACATATTCTAGCCTCATGTGACTGATGCAATTCTCAAAGGAACTTAGGGTTGGTGAGAGCTGGACAAATCTGGTTAAAATGTTTCAGAAAAATGTGTGAGAAATGTGGTGGTAGTTGGCTTTTACCAGTTCATTTAGTGCGATTTTAGCACAAAGATTATTTTTTTAATTTGTAGAGACTGGAAATTGCTTACAGTGAGGCATCCAAATGATGAACCTTTACACTTGTGAATTTTGTAAAAGTTTCATCCGAGAAGAAAAAGATGCCCCTTCAAAGCCACAACGAGCAGTGCATTAAGCAGAGGGTTGGAAACCAGGATCTTCTGTGTTCTATTTCCAGTTGTTCTCATGACGGGCCATGCTTTTTAAGAATACAGCAATTTGTAGACATTATTGAGTAAATAAATATCACAAGTGCTGGTTTTCAACTTAGGAAACTGAATCTCAGAGAACTTAAGAGATGTGCTCAAGGTCATTCAGGAAATCAGTGTCAATATCAGGATTTGAATCCTACTTTTCAGTCCATTCCTCCAGAAGACTGCACTGTTGCTAAGGTAAATCTCTTACAGGGAGAGTTTTCAAACATGCTTACAGGGCTCAACCCCCATAGGAAATCACTGGGTGCTGGGTGCCTAATGTCCTTAGCCATTTTAGAAAATCATATTTTTTGTGCCTCACTTTTGCTGAAATTAGTTTTATATTTCCTGTATCCAGGAGTATGCGTCTGACTGTCTTGAGTTTAACAGAAGAAATTGTTGACATACTTAAACTGAAGTTTTTTTTTTCAACATTCGTGTTTACAATACATTTCAATAATAGTCCTCCTGGACACTGGCATCCAAGCAGTACTGTAATATACGTGAATAATAATGAAATTACTAAGCAGTTCTCCTTTATGTGCAGATATTTTGTCTATTTCCATTGCATTATTCTGCTCTATTCTACTCAGATTCTTACGCTTATCGCTGTGGTATGGATGCCTTTGAGCTTATTGTTTAGAAATGAAGGGGAGCTCCTTTTTCTATGTGTTTCTACAGTATCCACTACAGTCTCTGGCTTCTCTGATTAAATTCTGGAAGATAGTGTTTAGAAATAGATTGAACTAAATGAGCATGAACTAGACAAGAAACTGGGCTTGTTCTTCCACAACATGACACAATTAACTCCTATTGGTTTCTGAATATGTTTGGTATTCCTGAATCATTTCAGTTAAATGATGTTGTGTAATACTCCTATAACTGTTACTCATTTTAGTGGTCTCTAATATACTAAGCATAAAATTGTGACCCTCAATCCCGAACTCATAGCATACATCCCACCTAATTAGTTTACTGAAAGGAAAAAGTGATTCCACAGACATACAAGGGACCATGGAAACCCTTGATCTTCTCGTCAGATTGATCAGACTAGGGTGCAATCTAATGAACTTTAGGAAAGTCCTTCAGACTTCTATTTATTTGACCCTGTGGCTAATAACATATATTTATTTTATTTGTTGAAAGGAAAAATTTAAGTTAAAACAGTCTTAGTGCAGAAGGGAAGGTTCACAGAACTGAAGCTCTGTAGATGTTCTTCACTGATACAGAAACATGACTTTCCTTGATGAATCACAAAAGACATTTTGAATGAGATTTTTTGAGTGCTGTGGAAGTTGTCAACTTGACATGACAACAAATTTACAAGATTATATCTCTGTGCAGTGACAGGCTAATTTTAGATTTGAAAGATGCAATTAACTGACTATGTAAAATTAATCTCAGTTGGAACAACCTAAAACTTTCAACACTGCAATTTATGAAAAGCTACTCCACTACTTCTTTTAGCAGAAATGAAAAACAATTTCATCCAATTACTTTGTCTCTAAATATTCAATGTCTTGTTTTTCAGCTACCTGTACTATTATTTGAGCTATTGCAACAGTGAAACAACAACAACAAAATTAGGCCTATCGTATGATCTGCTTATTAAGGGCCAAATTCTACTAGACTGAGTCACATTTAATAGTAATTTCTTAGATTTTAACTCACAGAGTAAGGTACTACCTAATCTGGGTAAAGTGGCAAAGTGTTACCCATTACATACGTTTACTCAAAATGTAAATGATATTTATAATTTTTAAAGAATAACATGAAAATATGCTCACAGCTGTTGATACTCTAGCTGTTGAAATATTTATTCATTTTAAATAAGATTAATACATAAAATATTCCTGTCTAGTCCCAGAAGAAAAATACAATTTGTGAGCATACATTTTATTGGCAAGGACATGGATTTCATAACTAATTTAAAATGTGTTAATGGGCAGTGCAGTGTCTGAGAAAGATGCCTATAGAAAATATGAACATTGCAATAGAAAATATGTCTGGCTCACTAAGGCCTCAATCCTGCAAACATGTTTACAGGATGTAGGTATGATTGTTTTCCTTCCTTTAGGGTAGGAAACATCCCGGGTACAGCTCCCACTAAATTCTAAACCAGAGGCACCCAATTTTTTCCAAATCAAGGGCTACCTTGGCCGTATGCCAGAAGGCAGAATGCCACACTAGAAGCCCAATCCCACTCAGTGCTTTTCAATGTACCCTGATATCTAAAACATGGAGAATGTTTGTTTGTTTCTCTCATTTTTCAGAATAATTTGTATTAATAGTATAACAAAGATTCACATGCAGATATTGTAACTGACGTTGCAGGCGTCACCATGAATGTTATGATACACAAGACCTTCTCAGATACTTTATGTGCTCTGGCCCATTAGCTCCTAGACAAACTTTGTAGGTGCTAGAAATATTACGACTTATAGGTTTGAGCTTTTGGTGGCTCCCTGATAAGTACTCACATAGACGTTGGGTTATACAGAGGGGTTTTTATTGGGGTTGGCAGACAAGAAAAGATACGAGGTTATTTGCTGGGTGCCTCTGTGGATGTGCTCCGCTTCTGCACAGGCATCTGAGGGAAAAGGGGCTGCAGGGATGGAAATCGGGCAACTTGCCATTGCATACTGCTCTTCCCCAGAATCCCTTGGAGCCTCTTCCAAACTTATGCTCTGCTGAGAAGCTTCCATTGCATGCAATGGAAGGGGGACAGAGCTGTGGAGGTGGTGCTTTCCTGCTTCTTCATGGGCAGGGGGGAGATCTACATGCATAAGCAAAACATTACAGCTAGTAGAGATTAATTCCATCGTACACTCTAAATATCAGAATGGCAAAAAAACTTACATTTTTTGTTGAGTTTTGAAAATTAGTCTACATTTAACCCAGGTCAAGGTACAGATGACATTCTTTGATGACATTCTGGGTGTATTCTTCATTTTATCGCTTGTGTTTTCCAGAGACATGTATACATCCAAGACAATAATCCATTCTCCTTTAGATGTCAGCAAGCTTTTGTTCTAATGCATGATTAATCCTGTCACGGCAATGATGAATTTCCCTCACTATCTCTCCAGATCTGATGTGGACAAGCATGACTCAAGGACCTCTTGATGCCAACTGCCAGAGAGCACAGGGGCACAGAGGGATACAGGAATCCCCTGGGCTCACCAAAAGAATATCATGTAAATGTCTCTAATAAAAGCCTGCGTCACACAGATCATCATAATATTTATTCATTTTAAATAAGACTAATACATAAAATATTCCTGTCTAGTCCCAGAAGAAAAATATGTATGTGTGGAAAATATGTGAAGAGTTATGTACATATACTAAAAATTACGTTCTCTAGGTCTGTGAGTTAAGACAAGTGCCAAAAGATAATCCACATATTCCCGGCAGGCAGTGGGGAAGAGATGCTTATCTCACTCTGGCAGGTGATATGTGAATAAATATTGTATCGTTCACAATGAATCCCCGTTTATTGTCTGAGCAAAATGCTAATGAACAGACTTTGGGGGCCAAGGGGAAAAAAACAGCAGGAGCTATCCTGTTTAGGAGTAAGACAATCGACTTTTGAAACAATATCTGGGGTACAGATGAACCCCCAAGTATTCCTTCAGTTTGTGAGGACAAACGGCCAGTGGGCTTGAGTTTATGAGAAGGGACTTCAACCAAACTGGTTGAAAACTCTGGGGAAAGAACTGGGGGTAAGCTGTCTTGTAGGACATAGGGGGATGCCTTGTTTGTTAAGTTTAGTCTCCAGAAACCCTGTTATGATTTTGTTTTAAATTCTTATCCACTATCATTTGAATCTGTTCTTTGATAATAAACGTAATGTTTACATTACATATCATATAAAAGTGGTGTGTGTTAAGCAAAGCGGTGATCAACCTTACAAGCTGGTGTGTACTATTCCTTTGGGAATAGCGGATCTAGGAGTCATGTGACTGGAATGCTCCGCTCCTGTTCCACTGAACAAAGAGATGCTCCGAGGACTCTGGGCTTGGGGTGTGCCTATTGCTAATCTGAATAGAGACAGTGAGGCCTGTGCAGGCCTGGAAGGCAGTGTTGTGTTGCCAGAGTCTGGTGGTTTCAGGGAGCTGATCCACAGCAGACATAGACAAGACTCCCTCATGCTAAGGGAAGCTGTTGGTAAGAAGCCTCACAATCCTGTGTTCCCCTGAGAAGTGAGCCTTGAGAAGATAAATCTAAATAATATTATTAATAAAATAGACTGCTGGACTATGAATACTGGGAACCTCCAGCCGGGGACCCATAACTTTCTTCCAGAATTTATTCACATCTCTAGTAGAGCTGGCCAGGAATTAATTTTCATCCAAAAATGCTGATTTGTGAAAACCGAAAATGTTAACAAAACAGGGTCAGGTTCACTGAATTTCCTGACATAAAAATATATTAAGAAAAAAGTTTCAAAATTGTAGCAATGTTTCAGGTTGCCATTTTTGAAATGAAAAAAATCCAATTTTCTGGTTCGAAATGACTTTTTCATTTTGAAATATAAGCTAATAGGGCCGAACAGGATTTTTTAAAAAGGTTAGAATTTAAATATGTTCTGCAATTATTGAAATTAATTTCTGGAATTATCAAAATGAATAATTTCATTTGATCCAAACTGAGAAAACTGAGATCAAAATTTTCAGTTTGTGAATATTTTTGCGATTTTGACTTTTCATCCTGATTTGAGATGGGAAAAATTTTGAACCTGAAAATATTCATGGAGTAGGAAAGCAGATTCCCACCGAGCTCTGCTCTCTGCAGCTTTATACCTTATGCCACTAAGTTCCTGTCTGAGTTT
Organism: Chelydra serpentina; assembly: GCA_037349315.1. Lineage (NCBI taxonomy): Eukaryota > Metazoa > Chordata > Testudines > Chelydridae > Chelydra > Chelydra serpentina. The sequence continues at coordinate 9,061,716 of JBAIAC010000018.1, forward strand.
TACACTTCTTACAATTTTTATTGTTAGCATTATTTATAGTATGTGACCTCTCTGGTGGGTTGTCTGTTCTATAATTGTACAGAATCATTTTATATCTGCTATTTATGGAAGCTGCCTTGGCCTATTCATAAATCTCTGACTTCTCCTTATCAATATTTTGTTATCTTTACCCAAATCCCTCTCTCATAAAACATTTATTTTTCTTCCTTATCATCTTTCCTGGTAGCTATAGAACTGTAAAGCTATTTTGTATGTATTGCACCTTTGAGTGGACTCCGTGTGAGTTAGTTGAAAACGGCTATTACAGAATGAATCACTCACACCATATCTCTCATGAAACTTTATTTATTTTTATTTATTTTTCTTCTTGTATTTGAAGTAAGTCATCCAAACTAAAAGTATAGTCTTTTTCTTTATTGATAAAAAGATTTCCATCACATTTCTGAATAAGAAATTAAAAGAGAGAGAGTCAGAAGTATTTTTTTTTCCTGGTTTGTCTGGATAATCTCCGCCAAAGGATTGCAAGTTCAGACTTCATACATTCTCTTGATAGTTTCTTTCTTGAGAAAATACATAATGGTAAAAACATAAAAAAGTGACTTCTGGAAATATTAAAGTCCCTCGTCTTTAATGCAGGTAGCTGCTTATGGATACTTCTGGCTCCAGCAAACAATGGTCCATCTTGATCCAAGAGGAACCACACTTGCATATTAAGATTGACTACACTGTAGAACTCTGTGTGTTGCATTTGGCTCCCTCTGCTTTATTCAAGTCTTGGTGTTCATAATGCATATCTGCTTTTCGGAGATAAAGGCGAACAATTTTAAACTCAGCATTATTAATGGCACTGATTGAAGAAGAGTCCTATTATTAGGAGATAAAAACACCATACACTGCACAAAAGAATTAACACAATTGGAAACTTTAATTGATAGTTAATAATACTCTATTTTACAGATCCTTTATATTGTGTTGTCAATGCCATGTGTTAAATTTGATTCGTGTTTTCTACTGTTTTGTCCTTGGACTTGACGTGCACTGTAGAAGATATGTGCTGACAGGTGAAAAGAATGACTGTCTGAAAATGGATTTCATCTTAAAATAAAACATAAGGGTTAGGTTTTTAGCAATAGTTTCTTCACAAATGTCTGCTTTGTTCAGGAGATAGGCCTCTGGAGAGAGCCCAGATGCACTCTTCAGCATTTGTTTTGTTTTTTATAAACACGCCTTCTTTGTTTCTTTGGAATTTCTGTTTTTGGCCCAAACCTGCAAAGTATTGTTCACATCCTTACTCATGCAAGTGATCCTGCTGAGTCCCATAGGACTTTTCAGGGAGTGAGATGATTGTTGATGTGGAAAGTAATAAAAGCTCAGCAAGGCCTCTTACCAAGATTATACCTTGTAGAGTAGGATAGGAGGATCTGGAAGGTGAGAAGGGAGAAGTGCTGGGGGAATTTAAAAGAACATCAAGCTGTAAAAAAAATACTTCATTCTGAAATCAATGGGAGCATATATTTACACTATTTGTACGCCGCTGTAAATCCATTGACTTCAGTGACTGGAGTAAGTGAGAGGGAAATCAACTCCACAAACACAATGTCAAAGAACCAAACTGAAAGTTCATATGGTTTTTTTAAAATCCAAATATGAGTGCTTGAGCATCTACTGGCAGCATTGTACTTATACTAGAACTTGTTCTATTTTATTGTTGCATGAATTTCCATATCTGTAAAATACCGGCGTACAAGCAGAATAGGTTTGTGAGAAAAATCTTACATCTCAATAAACAAAAATGGGTTGGTTACTGAGCAGGATAGAAACTCTTTTTTTCAGCTTTTATTTTTGCTCGTTTCATCTCTCTTTTTGTTGACATGGAAAATAAGACTGCTTTATACTAAGAAAGTAGTGGGTTTCTTCAGTATGACACTCTCTTAATTTCCTGACACTACTTTCTTGTTCCTTTCTGCATTCTCTTGTACTGCCCAACATGATATAATCCTGACAATAGACCTTGCTGTTCTGGTACTACTCTTCATGCTGTCAATAATCTCACTGTCTGTTATGTCCTTATGTAGCTCATTACCACTGCTCCAACAAGTCAGAATAGCGTTTGGCTAAGTCCCCTTTGATACTAGATAACACTCATATTGAAATATTAAATCTTTGTAGTCTTTCTAGTAACTATACCTTGAGAAAAAGTGTGTTGCTAATTAATATTTTGGTTATATATTATTCATTCCTGAAGAAATTACCCTGATGGTTTTAAAAAAGAAAGGTGCTTGAATATAGTGTTTCAATATAGCTTGCCTAAATGGTACTTTTAAGTGCACTGTGGTAGCCATTCATTTCATTTTGCTGCATTACACAAGTAAAAATGTCTTGGCACTAAAACATACTATATCGAAATCCTTAATGCAGCTGCGATGGAGAGTCAATAGGTGATGCTTTCTAATATTCACATATCGCAGAAGCAATTTTACGTATGTGTCTAGAGAGTACAACTTCATTTTTTAAAGCATTTTTTAACTTGCCTGTGGGTGGCAAGGCCATTTCAGCAATACCTGTCGATAAAAGAGATTTGTGTATATTTCAGTAATTCCATGTTTCTAGTGATAGGAATTATACAAGTTAATGATCTTGAAAGTATGGTATAGTCTGACTTCATATAAGTACTGAAATTTGCAGAGTCCTCTAGTTAATAGAGCATGGCAAATGGTGGTGGAGGTTGGGTGAGAGAGACCGAGAATTGCCCATGTGATACATTATGACACAAACCAGGCATGAGGTAAGCATTATGCCCTATAGCTGGAGTCAGGAATGATGGTAAGTCATGGTTAGTCAGGCACATCGGTGAGGAATCTTGGTAGACTTGCTACCTGTGGAGAATACACCAGAAAGTCACTAAAAGGAGTGAGCAGGAACTGTGCCAAATGGTACCCTGTGATGCAGTAGAGGGAACAGCCTGTTAATCTTACTGGTGAGAAGGACCAGGCATTGACCCACCCGAAAGTGCTGGCTAAGTGTTCTTAGGGTCATTGTTTAGCAGAACATGACGATGTTGTGCCTGAGCAAGGCGAGGCGATGGTTGTGTCTCTCTGGTAGCAGGAAATGTTTTCTTGCTTGAAAAATTCCATGCAGAAATGAAGGTTGCATTTCTGTGAAAGCACCTCACACTCAAATAGGGTCAAATTCCAAGGTCCAAGCTCTGTCTCCCTCTACAGTCCTCCTATGTTCATTGTTACAATCTTGTAGAGAATTCCTCCAGTGTCGGAGGAGCTACCGGTATGGACAAGTTGCCTTGTGAACTTCTCTCATGAGACTAACATTAACAGGTGCATATTCTTGTGATAGATATCTATCCACTAGTACCAGACCAATTAATTTCATACATAGTACCAGCTGATTAGGAGACCATTATAATTACGATAGGGACTAATTTGATCAAATTCATCACACTAGTGATCTATGGACAAATTCAGCCCTGGAATAAATATGAGCAAGTCCTCTTGACTGCAACAGATGTTGCACCCATTTACACCAAGGCTAAGTTTTAGACATAGAGTATAAGTATACCTCATTGCAATTCCATTAAAACTTCCATTTCCTTCCTTCCGTCCCACTCACACATCCAGAGTTTGCCAAAATAGTCTAACTTGCAAAGAACAGTTCTCATGAAGTGTCCAATCCATGGCCCACAATATTCATTGGATGAGGCCCTCATTGTGCAGAAATAAGCCTATTTTAATGTTTCAGAAAAATAAAACTGTTCAAGACAAAGATGCACACAAAGAGAAATATTCAGCTTAGGCATTCACAGAGACAATCTTTGCTATTCAGATTGGAAGGATTACCTACAGATATGCAATCAATTTTTTCCATATATTTAGATAATCCTGTCCTAGAATGAAAATATGTTTGCCAAATCTATTATTTTATAGCTCATCATGTGTAGTAAAGCAAACTTGAGAAATAGAGCCTTTTTTATAAGCAGCACTGATTAAGTGCAACTCAAGAAGAATTTGTTATTTACATTTTGTTGTAGTGTACTGGCATTTGACAATATTTATTTCATTAACATCTATTAAAATTGAGACTGACATCATCATCTTAGTTCTCCTGTTAATTGGATAATATAAGATTATGTAAATACTTTCCTCACTTTGCATTGTAATTTCTTCCTTTCATGTATTTACAGTGTCTTTTAATCTTATGTTCTCTTTTTACTGTTCTGGGAATCAGTAGCAGAAATATAGTAAAATCCATGCTCCTACTAAGAGATTTGGGATTTTCTCAGCTCTTTAAAAAAACACTTGATTGCATATCTTTTATCTCCATACATTTATATGTAATGAGTATAGTAAAATACCCACTGCCAGCAAATTAAGAGGACAGGGGTAAAAAAATTCAGTTCCATTTGAGCCAAAAAATGGTAATTGGCAGACAAGGAAAGCAGTTTCCAGTTACAAAACTACTCTGCATTATTGTGAAATGAATAAAAATATACCCAGCAGAACTGGCAAAAAGGCTAAACATTTACCAATTGTACTTTGGGCATAATTAATGGGCCTAATTAATGCCACGGTTCAGAAGTTATTTTCCCCTATATCTGCAGTAAACTGACTGACAATCTAGATGTTCTATATTAGGCAATTTTTAATATACCAGTTCTTTAAATGTGTACATAACCTCACACAGATCATTTTAAAGCTCATATCCTGCAAAGTGCTAGGTACCCTCATCTCCCCCTGCAATCAACCAGGAGGTGTTCAGCACTCTGTGGAATTCGGGCTCTAAAGTGAACATTTGTGCGGGAGGAAAAGGGATGTGCATAAACATGAGTTTGGTGAAGTTACCAACCCTGCTCTTCTCTAGTCCACAACCACCACTTGCACTCCAGAAATGCCGTGTCTTCTTACTGTACATGTCTACATGGAGAGTGAAGGGAGTAACTTTGTTGGGATAAACTGAAGAGGCCAGCTATGGGGGAAAGGCTTACTAGTTTCCCAGATGTTCCCAGTGTTCACTGAGCTTTCATGATCTGAAGCTCACCTATGTATTGAACTGTTAAATTCAGTTCAAGTGGAGCTGAGCATGAAGAAAGGTGAAACTTGTAGAGTTCTTGGCCTTTCAGTTACCAGAGTGGACTGGGATCAGGGCCGGCGCTTCCACTAGGCGACCCTAGGCGGGTCGCCTAGGGCGGCAGGATTTGGGGGGGCAGCATTTTGGCAGCAACGCATTTCCCGGCGGTGATTCAGCGACAAGAAAAGCAGCTGCCAAAATGCCACTGAGAACGCAGCTTCAGAGGAGCTGCCACCGAAGCGCCGCCAATTACGGCGGAGGAGCGCTGCCGCCTAGGGCAGCAAAAACACTGGTGCTGCTACTAAATGGGATATTTTGTAAGAGGGACTGAATAAAGTGAAGAGCTTCTGGGTAGGGATCACCTGAGTTCTTTGTTTAAGCACAGGGAGTCTGGCATCTCCCAGCTCACACGACATTGTCCTTATTCCATTGTCCATTGTCACACTACAATGTCCTTATTTAAGAGTCAAAGTAAACAGCCTGAGAAATAAACCATAGTTTGAAAATTGTTCAGCCAAACTATTTGTCAGTTACTTGTGGCTAACAAATACATTTACAGAAGCCAGAATTAGCTCATGAGCAATTCTCAAACACATTAAAAGGGGTAAAACCTCTGAATAGTTTTTTTACAGTGAATAGTAAGACCTACTTTGTTGCTGCTTCTGCTGATGCTGCAATGGAACACAGAAGAATTGAATTTTGTTATAATAAAATAAAAATCTATACATATAATAATCAAATAAAAAATTACCTAATAAAAATGTAATACAAAAATAAATTACACATTTGTGAGCCTTCTTCAGAATCTCAAATACTGGGAAAAGAAACCAGTAACAAATAGAGCCTACTCATAGTTCCCCAGCTGGAAATCTGGAGGATTAGGGGAAGCAATAAACTTCAGTCAATCAGCTCCCTCCGGTCGGTGAAGAATTAATTAAGTCAGTGACTAGTCAAGCCTAAATCACATGACAGAGACAGTAGGCCTGTTTTAAGGACATTACAGAACAAATATCAGACGACAGCTGCCTGAATTAGGACATTGTACACTATAATGTGATAAATATTAAATGTGAAATGTTGCCAATTAGTGATCATCATAATCAGTTCCTAAAACAGTTTGATTGGAAAAGTCATATTTTTTTAAATATCTTACAGAACAGCTGTTGGACCACATTCTGCTCTCACTGAAATCAACGAGAGTTTCCAATTGACTTCAAAGGGAGCAGGTTTTGTCCCATAGCTGTCTGAATAATTAATATATAGTCCAAAAGAAAGAACGTGCTGGGGCTTATTCCTAGTTTTCTGCAGACTTGTGTGACAATGGGCAGATAACTCCAGTCTAGCTCTAACTTCAATGGAAATCAACTTAAGCCTTTACATTGACTTGAATGGAAGCTGCATCATACATCCAATCTTCCCATGCTTCAGTTTATCTAAGGTATAAAATGGGAATTATAATCACCTCCTGAACAGCTTAATGTCCGCAGAAACTATGGAATTGAAAAGTAATAGTATTAGTAATAATTACAGTATTAAATCAAGAGTTGTCAAAACTTTGGATATCCTGCTGTTAACCTCCTTCCTCTAACCTCTTTCTTCCTACAACAATTACCAGTGATACCCATTCACTTTTTCTTGTTCTTAAATCCTCTTTTCTAACTAACTATTTTACTTTCTCTGTAGTGACTTACCTTAACCAATTTTATTCTGTGTAGGACTTCATCAAATGCCTATTGAAAATGTAAGGATGTCACATTCTGTACATTTCCCTTTTCTAGGATAGCAGGAATAGCTCCAAAAATATTGTGAAGTTTATTATACAATATCACTCTCTAATTAATATACTGTATTTCTAGTCAAATTCTAGTATTTATTTCTTTACTAAAGTTCTCAACATTATTGCTGATATTTTTCACACCACCAATTTAAGGCGCAGTGGCTTGTAACTGCTTCTGCTATTGTGTCCCTCTTTTAAATAATGGTATTTGCTACTTTCAATCCTGAGTAATCTGGTTTGCCATTCAGGAGTCTTTTTTAAAAAATATTTGTATTCAAAAACTTCTAAAAATATTAGAAAAGTTCTAATCTGATAACTCTGTTATCTTGACTCCAGGAGTGTATTTATTTTTCAGAATCATTTCAGTTTATCTGCAAACTATTTAGCTTCTTTCCAACTACACTAGGGAATATGATCCCTATCAGCCCTCTATTATCTGCATTCTATATGAAGAAAGAAGCATAATAACTGCTTGGCAAATGAGCTAGCTTCTTACCTTCTGTTTCTAATACCCCACTATTATTTTTGTTGTACGATGTTCCCTTTATCATGGGCGACTGTATTTGAAGAATCCTCTGGTGTTAGCGGAAACAGCCACTGCAGTTTGGCATGGAAGCATATTTGTGTGATGTATTTTATTCCTGCAATGCTCATGTTAATTTGTTTCTGCTCTGTTTAGTAGATAACCTTGTTTCAAACGATGAAATGATGTAGATGAACTTGTTCTGCTTTTGGATAGAGCCACAAAATGAATTGAACCCAAACCCAGTCTGTGACATGAAGCGATAATGTTTGAATCATAGTTTAAACATAATGAAATTTTAACTAGAGCAGGCCAATATGTGGAATTTCTGGTTCTTGGGAAATTTCAACATGAGATTTGATTTTTTTGTTTGTTTTGGAAATAATGAAACACCGTGTTTCCAAAATGCATTAGGCTCCCATGATCTCTGGCAGCTGCTCAGTGAAGATACACTGGTCAGTTTCACCATTGCTATTAGGTGGTGGGTACCAGTGAAACTTACATGAATCATGTCAGCAGCTGCTGAAGATTCCAGGGTACACTAGCTCCCAGGAGCTCAGCAATGTGGACTGCTCCAGGGCCAAACACCCCAGGGCTTCCAAATAGGGTGACCAGATGTCCCGATTTTATAGGGACAGTCCCGATTTTCGGGTCTTTTTCTTATATAGGCTCCTATTACCCCCCACCCCCTGTCCTGGTTTTTTACATTTGCTGTCTGGTCACCCTACTTCCAAACTTCTGGGCCAGCTGGCTCCCCAGGCTGCCTGATTCCTGCAGCCTAAGGAACCAGCTGCCCTGAGAGTCAGTCAGCCTGAGGGGCCCGCCAGCCTGGGAGTTCAGCTCAGGCAGGGAGCCTGGAAGTCCTGAGAGCCCTTATTAAAGTCAGAGCTTTCAGGGCTTCCAGGCTACCTACTGCAGCGCTGGGAGCCTGGAAGCTCTAGGAGCCCCAGGGGGAGCTGGAATTCTCAGGGTTTCCAGGCTGCCTGATGTGAAGCTGGGAGCTGAGGCCTGGTTATAGCAAAGGCTCTCAGGACTTTACTTTATGTAGCCTGGGTCCCCGGCCCACAGGGTGGGGCTACTTTGGAGCTGAGCATCCTGCCTGGGATTCAGTGAAAATACATCAGACCTGACCTATTCTCACAAAACAATTTGGATTTGATGAATTGGCATTTTCTGACAAAACTGTTTCATTAGAAAATTTCTAACCACCTGTAATTGTAACACTAGGCCAGAAAAACCCAAGTTCTGAGAACCAGTCACTAGATTTTATGTGGCAGCATAGAACCAACTCCTGTAGAGGTTTGGCCTTCTGAGAAGCAATGGGGCTGTTCCCTCCACCAGTGGTCTGAAGATAGCTCCTGAAGCATGGCCTCTTCTGAGTTGGTGGCCATATTAAGTTCCTTATGGGTTGAGTTCCAGGTATGTAAAAACACCACCTCTCTTTCTATGTTTTCTCTTCACAGCTGCGAGTAACAGGTTGCTCAGGTTAATGATCCCTAAGATCTGTCACTCAGTGGAGGGTCCCTATGTCTGGAATTCACATCTTCCCTGGGTCCAACAACCCGAGTTAATTGGTCCTCAGGACATGCTGCAGGGCTCATATCTCTTGTTTGTTCAGGCCTTTTTCAAAGTGGCTGGTTGAAGGAGGGTGCTTTAAGTTTTTTGGCATTCGTGTCATGGTTTTGTTTGAGGAGATTCATTGTTCTTGTTGCTAAGTAGCATTTTAATTATTCCTTTACATATAGTAAAATATTGGAATGACTTTTCTTCAAAGGCTCAAATGTGCAAACTCAGCACGGAGTGATCAGGTCCTCTTTCCAGCCACAGTGGGCACAGAGTTGCTTTTGAGGGCAAGAATGTTCTTCCCTTGTCAATGACAAGGTACATATTTAGGTGCTGTTTTTTAAAACCCTTTGTGTTTTAAACAATGGACACCTAATTGAGATTAATGAAGTCAATGAAAGATTTCTGTAATGTTAGTGCTAAGAGCTGTCACCTTTCAGAAGTCTATATAGTTCCCACTTCTTTTTATTCTCCTGCATAATTTATATGCTGTAATGTATATGCTCCTAAGCAGGAGGTACTTTTGCTGGAAAAAACTAGAGGATGATAGAGACATTTGTTTGGTAATTTGATCATATTGTTGTAATTTGTTTTGTTAAATAATTTGGACATCTCAGTTGGTTTATGGAAATATTTGGCTGTATGATGGGTTGCATGATTGGTAACATTTAATAAAGTGCAAATTTAAAAAAAGAGTTCATCCAATAGTGATGTCAGGCTGTCTGGGGTGGTTTGCGAGTGAGAATACCCAACCTCAAGGCACATTGTTAAGGAGCAGGGCAGAAATCCCAAACTGGTTGTGAGTGTTCTACTTAGATTTCACCAATGAAGTAACAAGTGTAAACTATACAGCCTTAACATGGCATCACAGACAGTCCCCTAGGGCATTCCAATCTATCTTGCCATCGGCAAGCTTGACTCGGTGAGAGATGGTCACTGTACACCAAAGATCACAAAATATTCAGGTTACTTCCAGTCCCAAAGAACCAGTCACTAAATCCATGTCAGTTTGCACTTTAAATCTCACACCAAAGACAATGCTTGCAGCCAGCCCTATAGGAAACTAACCAAGGATTTGTTAAATGAGAAAAAGAAATAAGAGTTATTTGCAAGGTTAAAACAGGTAAACATACACACACGCATGAGTTGCAGTCTTAAGTTTCAGATGGTGATAGAGCCACTGAAATATGCCAGCTCTATAAATCCCTTGTGTCTAACCCAGGTTAATCCTGGGGATCTCTTGCTTATGTTTAGGAATCTTTTCTCCTTAGTGTCCAACCCACATTAAAAAAAAAAAACCTAATTCCTTCTGGTCATGGATTTTTATCCGCATCTCCCTAGAGGCCAAGGATGGGACAAGTGTTTCTGAATGTCCCCCTCTTCAATGGTGTGCTGGGAGCAATCAACAAAGTTCTTACTCTTTGATGGCTTACAATGGCCCATTTCGATTCCATAGGCCTTCCTGGTGGGCCAGAGATAGCCCCTCCTCATGGGTGCAAACCAGTATTTCATACTTGGTGTTGTTTCTTTCCTGACTGGTTCTGCAGTTTCAGAGCAAACATTTTTTACAGTTACAGAACAAACACGTATGTATTACCTTATAGCATGGGTTACAGATATTTTAAGTGAGATCAATGCATGCAGCAACCAGGGCCGGCTCCCAGCACCAGCAAAGGAAGCAGGTGCTTGGGGTGGCACATCTGAAGGGGCGGCATTCCACGCATTCCTGGGGCAGCACATGTCAAGGGCCGTTTTGGTTTTTTTTGCTTCGACGGCTTGGTGCTTCGGGCAGCAAAAAAGCTAGAGCCGGCCCTGGCAGCAACTTACAAACATTTCATAAAGTCTAAACACATTGTTACAAGTCTAACACTTATTTCAGCAATACTAACATAGGTGAGGTCAGATTGGTTTCCAGCCATGCATTTGATAGTGCTCACTTGGTGCCTGTGACCTTGGCATGAACAGGTACCTGGTTTGCAAGTGTCATGAATGAGCCATAGGTTTTATATTATCAACTCAGCTGTTAGCTGTCAGTCCTTTACACCTGTGAGATGACCGCTACAATTGTAACTGCTTGAAGCTCAGCAAAATATTCACACATAAAACTATTTTAAACAGCATTACAGAGACAGGAAATTGGCCAAGAAATGCAGAGATACATTCCATTATTAACTCACCCTGCTGCACTAAAGAATCACAACTCTTAGAGTAAGTAAGATCACACATTGTGCTGAGACCCCCCAATAGACAAATCTACAATATTTTGGCACAATGCAGTGAGATAAAACGGGATTGAAGCTTTAAGGGTATGTCTACACTACGGTACTAGTTCGATTTCTGTGAAACCGAACTTGTGAACCCGATATTTCCAGGTCGATTGTTCGAATCCACACCAGGGATGTTTATTCGAATGTCCGAGTCCACAGTAGGGGGGCAAGCGTCGACATTGCAAGCGGTGCACTGTGGGTAGCTATCCCACAGTTCCCGCAGTCCCGCCTGCCCACTGGAATTCTGGGTGTAGCCCCCAGTGCCTTGTGGGAACGAAATTGTGTCAAGGGTCGGTGTACGTACATTTCGTCACTCGACCCACACTTCCGCCTTCCCTACGTGAAAGCGCCGGCGGGGAATGAATTCGTGCCCTTTTCCTGTGGCTGATAGCTCGGACCCCACTGGACAGTGAGCATGGAGCCCTCCACGATTATCGCAGATGTTCTGTCCGTAGCCAACAACTCGCGCCTTATAGCGCACCTTTTCCAGACTCTGATGCAGAGAAATCGGGAGAGGAGACAACGTAATCTCCGGGAGTACTTAAACTGTGAAAGGGGCATTGATCTCTTGCAAAGCGCTGGACCCCGGACCCTAGACATCATGGTGGCAATGGGTCATGTTGATCCCGTGGAACGGCGATGCTGGGCAAGGCAAACAAGCACTGACTGGTGGGACCGCATAGTGCTGCAGGTATGGGATGAGTCCCAGTGGCTGCGAAACTTTCGGATGCGTAAGTGCACTTTTATGGAACTTTGTGAGTTGCTGTCCCCTGCCCTGAAGCGCCAGGACACCCGGATGCGAGCTGCCCTGACTATCCAGAAGCGAGTGGCCATAGCCCTCTGGAAGCTTGCAACCCCTGACAGCTACCGGTCAGTAGCGAACCAATTTGGAGTGGGCAAGTCTACCGTGGGGGTTGCTGTGATGCAGGTAGCCCGTGCAATCGTTGACCTTCTGCTCCACAAAGTAGTGACCCTGGGAGACGTGCAGGCGATCATAGATGGCTTCGCTGCAATGGGATTCCCAAACTGCGGTGGGGCCATAGATGGGACACACATCCCTATCCTTGGACCGGAGCACCAGGGCAGCCAGTATATTAACCGAAAGGGCTATTTTTCTATGGTTCTGCAAGCACTAGTGGACCACAAAGGACGTTTTACAAACATCAATGTTGGGTGGCCAGGAAAGGTTCATGATGCTCGTGTTTTCAAGAACTCTGGTCTGTTTAGACGCCTGCAACAGGGGGTTTATTTCCCCGACCACAAAATCACTGTTGGGGAGGTGGAGATGCCAACAGTGATCCTGGGGGACCCTGCCTACCCGCTAATGCCATGGCTCATGAAGCCATACACGGGAGCCCTGGACACTGAAAAGGAGCTCTTTAATTACCGCCTGAGCAAGTGCAGAATGGTGGTGGAGTGTGCCTTTGGCCGTCTCAAGGCAAGATGGCGAAGCTTACTTACTCGCTCCGACCTCAGCCCTAAAAATATCCCCATTGTGATTGCGGCGTGCTGTGTGCTCCACAATCTCTGTGAGATCAAGGGGGAGACATTTATGCAGGGCTGGGAGGTTGAGGCAAATCGACTATCAGCAGATTACGCTCAGCCAGACACCAGAGCCATTCGAAGATCACAGCGGGAGGCGGTCCGCATCCGGGAAGCTTTGAAAGCTCGCTTCCAGACAGAGCGGGTTAACCAGTGACTGCTACACTTCCGTAAACAGATACTGGACCTTCCCCTGTCCCTTTACACATGTCCCGTTGCCCATCCTCCCATTACCAACCGCCTTCCCCCTCCTTGGATCAACGCTGTAAAGTCACAATAAAGGAAAGATTTTTTTGTTTGAACCTGTTCCTGTACTTCTTCTTGGGTAATGATTATCACTGTGTAGGCATACGGCGGTTGGGGGGCGGTTTGGTTGGGGGACACTTCCCTTCAAAGGGGAAGCTGTTGATCCTGCCCAAAGCGCAGTGCCAAGAGGTGTTCCGCTTGCTTAAAGGGACCATCAACCTCTCCTAATCCCATGTGTGTGTGGTGGTGTCTATGTGCCTTGTACGTATTGAGTATCGCCAACGGATCACACAGTGCATTGATCTATCCAGCAGGCTACTGTCAGCCGCAAAAGATCAGCGACCACCCTCCCCAAACATACAGTGCACCACCCAACCCCCAACCCTACGTTTAGAACGTAGAAACCAGCACAACGAAGGAAAGGTGTGCTTAATGCATGCAATGTGTACTGTGCTTGTCACTTCAGCAGTTAACCTGTCTGCACCCTCGTTTGTGCTCCCATTCTCTGCACTTAAAAACCATGTTAACCACTACCCAGAGATACAAACGGTCCCATTTAAAACACTCAGGGAAACATCGGTGAACCAAAAAACAAGATTTATTCAACAAAACAGTAACTTAACATGGAACCTGGGAAGGGAGGTGCTCAGGGGTGCTGCTAGATGGAGAGGAGGGAAAAGTCTATGGTTTTGGGAATGACAGCCTTCTGCTACTGCAGCGGTCTGCAGGGGTGGATTGAGTATTTCCACGCACCCTGGCTCCCCTTGTCCTAGTGACTTTTGGGGAGGAAGCCACTGGACTTGGTGGCGGGGGAGGGCGGCTTGAAAGAACATACAGAGGCGCTCTTTCTTCATGTCTCCTGTCCTGGAGAATATCAACTAGGTGCCGGAGCGTGTCTGTTTGCTCCCTCATTATTCCCAGCATTGTTTGGGTCGCCTGCTGATCCTCCTGCCGCCACCTCTCCTCGCGCGCTTCAGCCATCTGCTCCCGTTCCCTGGCAGCTCGCTCGTACCGTGCGAAGTCCTCTCTGCGCTGTGCTGCCTCCCTCTGTGACAGCATCACTAATTCCGAGAACATGTCGTCCCTGGTTCTCTTTTTGCGCCGCCTTATCTGGACTAGGCCATGGGTGGGAGAAGCACTGGTAGGGCGGGAGATAGTCACAGCTGTGGGATAAATGAAAGGGAGTGAATTCCTCAGAATGATACTTTTTCAAGAACAATGACCATACTCTTTCACCGTGAATAGGACCAAAGACAGTGCCTATCACATGTACACGTACTACAAGGTCAAATACTATGCCTTAAGGCTGAGTGAGTGTCTGGGGTCCCGGTATACGGATCCCAGAAGCCTTGCCGTACACAGAAAATCACCTCTCTGAAAACCATGGTAAGGTGCTTACTTTGGACTGCTGCGAGATTGCTTCACAGCACTGCTCTACTCCCATGTCTCCCTCAGTGTTCCTGGCGGCGGTCAGTAACTGCTGCTGGCCAAACCGATAATCTACGGCGGCTGTCCTAAACCCCCCCCGTCCGCGTTGCCGCTCCAGGGAACCAAAAATGCCCGCGAACCGCTCTGCGTGAACGGCTCGCCTACCCTTCCCCCCACCCCTCAGCGTGTCCGCTCCAGGGAACCAAAAATGCCCGCGAACCGCTCAGCGTGAACGGCTCGCCTACCCTTCCCCCCCCTCAGCGTGGCCGCTCCAGGGAACCAAAAATGCCCGCGAACCGCTCTGCGTGAACGGCTCGCCTACCCTTCCCCCCCCTCAGCGTGTCCGCTCCAGGGAACCAAAAATGCCCGCGAACCGCTCAGCGTGAACGGCTCGCCTACCCTTCCCCCCCCTCAGCGTGGCCGCTCCAGGGAACCAAAAATGCCCGCGAACCGCTCAGCGTGAACGGCTCGCCTACCCTCCCCCCCCTCAGCGTGGCCGCTCCAGGGAATAAAAAATGCCCGCGAACCGCTCAGCGTGAACGGCTCGCCTACCCTCCCCCCCCTCAGCGTGGCCGTTCCAGGGAACCAAAAATGCTCGCGATCCACTCAGCGTGAACGGCTCGCCTACCCTTCCCCCCCCTCCGCGTGGCAGCTCCAGGGAACCAAAAATGACCGCGAACCGCTCAGCGTGAACGGCTCGCCTACCCTCCCCCCCCTCCGCGTGGCTGCTCTAGGGAATCAAAAATGCCCGCGAACCGCTCAGCGTGAACGGATCGCCTACCCTCCCCCCCATCAGCGTGGCCGCTCCAGGGAACCAAATATGCCCGCGAACCGCTCAGTGTGAACGGCTCGCCTACCCTCCCCACCCTCCGCGTGGCTGCTCTAGGGAATCAAAAATGCCCGCGAACCGCTCAGCGTGAACGGCTCGCCTATCCTATCCCCGGTTTACCGTTGCCAGTCCCCGGGACTGTCCCTACCCGCGCACCGATATGTACTACTGGTTTTGCTCCCGACCCCCTACCACCACGCGTTAACGTAAACAGCCGGGTGTCTGTCTGTAAGGGGAAAAGGAAGCATGCAGTATACTAATTATACCACTCATTCGAACCAGGACCCCATGACTGATATCACTCTGATGAGGATTACGGAGACAGAGAAAATCTGCATGCTGAGTCAATACAAGCAAACCCCGGGGCCGTATGCTGCCATGCTATGCAAGGCAATGATACCAGAGTACCTGCTGCTCGCATGGCGCGGGAAAGTATCCTACCATGGAGGAGACAATAAGGCAGCTCTCCCAGTGAACGTGCTAAACAAGCTATCGCTGTACCTTCAAGACAGCTTCTCTGAGATCTCTGCTGGTGATTACACCTCTATCCCCATACATATTGACAGACTTTTCGAATAGTTGCACGGGAAAGCGACTCCAAGGTGAAGCGCATAAGGCCAATGAAGCCACAGTTACAGAGCGCTAACACACCATAACTATTGTATTGAAAATAAATGTCTAAAACACTGACCTGATGATCCCTCTCCTGATTCCTGGTCAGGAATGCTGCCTTGGGAGTGTTCGAAGGGCAGCGCAGTCAGGGTCAGGAATAGTTCCTGGCTGTTGGGGAAATCTCCAGGGTGACCGCTTTCGATTGCCTCGTCCCCCTGCCCTCCTTCCTCTTCTTCGCCGTCAGCAAAAACCTCCTCCGATGTGTCCGTAGAATGGACCCCATCATCGGTGTCCACGGACACTGGTGGGGTAGTTGTTGCCGCACCACCGAGCATGGCGTGCAGTGCCTCGTAAAATCGGCAAGTCTGAGGCGCTGAGCCGGAGCGTCCATTGGACTCTTTGGTCTTTTGGTACGCCTGACGTAGCTCCTTGATTTTGACGCGGCACTGCGTAGCATCCCGGCTGTACCCTCTCTCCGTCATAGCCTGTGAAATCTTCTCGTAAGTTTTGGCATTCCGTCTTTTTGAACGGAGCTCGGCTAGGATCGATTCATCGCCCCACACAGCAATGAGATCCAAAACCTCACGATCACTCCATGTTGGAGCTCTCTTTCTATTCAGTGATGGCATCGAAACCACCGCTGTAGAGCTCTGCATCATTGCCAGTGCTGCTGAGCTCGCCACTATGTCCAAAGAGGCAATGGGATTCAAAATGGCCACAGAGGAAAAAGCATTCAAATTTTCGCGGGGATTTCTCTGAGTGGCAGGTCAGAGCATCCGAGTACACAACACTGCCCTGAGCGTCCACCGAGTGGTGCACTGTGGGATAGCTCCCGGAGCTATTAGCGTCGAATTCCGTCCACAGTACCTCGCATTCGACATGCCCATTTCGAATTTGGCGCTACTCCCCTCGTCAGGGTGGAGTACCGAAATCGATTCAAGGAGCCCTTAATGTCGAAATAAACTGCTTCCTAATGTGGACGGGTGAGGGATTAAATCGAGTTAACGCTGATAAATTCGACATAAAGTCCTAGTGTAGACCTGGCCTAAATCTACATCTTTAATGCATGTGAGGTTTCAGTGAGACCGTTAACTCTCCTACAGTATAGTTTTTGTGTCTGATTTTCACCTGATTTTGTTTATTTTGTAGAATCATAGAAATGTAGGACTGGAAGGGACCTTGAGAGGTAAACTGCACTGAGGCAGGACAAAGTGTAACTGGACCATCCATAATTACTAAAAAAAGAAGAAAAATGAAAAACTTTAAACTTGGGACGAGCTCTCTTAGGTAAATGTGGACTATCAGAATATTGTCTAGTCTTACCATGTAAGTTGGTTGAGTTGAGTTGACTTTGGCTCTTAAAACAAGTGTTCATCCCATTTATACTGTATGAAAAACGTAGTGTATCCTCTCCCAAATTACAGCACTTATTCTGTGATTATAGGGCAAATTAGCTGAGAATTTACAAATAAATCTGTGTTTTAGTTTGAACTACAATTAATTCAAAACATGGAAATGCAGTTATGGCACCTGACTAGCCTTACCTCTGCCCTGTAGTAATATCATGCATTAACATAGGATTAGGATTAAGACTTTGTAGTATTTGTGGTTCCAGAATTTATTTTTAAAGATAGAAGGGGGGAAACTTAATATTCCTTTTCTCATGGTATCAGCACAGGGCAAATGTAATCTTCTTTAGGTGCTCTAAGTGGGTATTTATATTTTGAGAAGGATGACATAACTAGAGCTGGTTGGGAATTTTCTAACAAAGCCATTTTTCAAAACTGAAACCTGCCTAATTTCCTAGAAGCTCACCTGTAAACTTCTGGGGAGCTTGGGTTTCCCAGAACCGTGGCTCTGGGGCAGCTCCACCATGTAGACTGCCTCAGAGTTGAAATCCCAACACCTTCCAGGATCCGTGCAGGACAATTGGGCGTTTGAAAGCTGTGGGATCCCTGGCTCCAAAGGGCTTTCAATTTAAAAGAATGATGGGGCATTGTGAAATGAAATAAAAATATACCCAGCAGAACTGGCAAAAGGCTAAACATTTGCCAATTGTACTTTGGGCATAATTAATGGACCCAGTTCAATGAGTTGCTAAGTGCATCCTATATGGTGCTGAGAACCCTCATCCTCTATTGACGGTGAAGTGAAGGCACCTGCAAATAATGGAAGTTGGGGTATTATAAAGAATAGTGACACTCTCATTTCCTTCCAGAGTCTAGCTTGGGCATCAGAGATATAATCAAGAACTAGTAGATGTTAGAATCAATCCTTAAAGCCAGTCTCTAACCAGGTAAGTGCTACCCAACATAGTATGTACATAGGATAAATCTTGTCTCTACACCATGCACCCAATACAAGCTTATGGGAATGCCAATCTACCTATGAAACAGTAACATTGTAATGTCATTATGTTCTACTGCAATGGAACACAGCAGTTAAGGAGTTAATTACATTATCTCCTGACTAAAAACTTACTATCTACAAAATTTCTAGCTAGTACAAAGAATAAAATACAGTAAGAAGAACGTGTCATGGTATCTTGTAATCAGGCAAAATAAAGAAGGAAAAATTGATTTTTAGGAATGACATCAGCAAGAAGATAACAAATAGGACACAGCAGGTTTGTGATGCTATTTCAATGTGTGTGTGTGAAAAAAATCTGTAGTGCAGATTCTGCCTCCACACACCCCAAACACTTATCTGGTTTGAACGTGACATTCTGAAACAAGTATCACTTGAATATCTACTGCCTACTAGATACCAGCACAGCAGGGGGAAAGCTACATTTAAAATCCTTCTGATTGCTATCTGTTCTTGAGATAAGCAGCGCATATACCAATGAAGAAACTCTCCGCAAACCCTCAGTGATTTCATTTCAGAAGTAATTCTTGAAAGGAATTCTCACAACATAGTGAACTATTGCCCCCATACCCAGCCCAGCATCAGTCCTATATGTGAATTTAGCGCAGGTGTCAGGTTGACAATCATTTTGGTGACTGAAGTGAGTTGTTTATAAACTGTTTTGTTTAAATAAAAATCTATCAACAGAATTTAGCAGGGTTACCCTCCTGCTATGCCAAAGTGCTTCTACCCTAATCTGGAGGCACCTCTGAAAAGAGTATTTTTCTTGCCTACTCATTCCTTGGCTTTGCATAAGTCCCATGCTCTGTGTATGGATCACTGGGGGAGGTGCAAGATCTCATAACACTTTCATTTGGCCTTTGCCAAGGAAGTCCAAGTCTCATTTTTGTAATTTCATGAACAATGCAACAGAGTCTGCTCCTAGTTACTCTGGTGTCAATCGACTGAAATCAATAATGGCAGTCCCTTAAGGGAATGGGGTTACTCCAGATTTTTATCACCATGTCTAAGACGTGAATCTGGTCCCAGATATTTTAAGTACTATGAAATGGAACTATGGAGAGCATGCACTTTCTTATATTTAGGAAGAATTTTTGGTTATTGCACATTAAAACCTCTGCATTTTGGGGGGAGGGAGGGAGGGAGAGCTTGTTTGTTTGTTTTTGTTTGTTTCCCTAAACAGGTCAAAATGTACAGCTTGTTTCATACAACAAGGCTGAAATTTAATTAAAAATCTATTTTAGATGCAGTCGTGATGCACCTTTATTGTACCTTCATTATCTTTCCTAGCATAAAAAGGCTGATCGGCAGCTGATGCACTTGGAAAACTTTGAAAGACATTCTACTTAGACAAAATATTTTATTTCAATATCCAAAATTTTCTGCAGTTCTCCTTTGTTTGTATTGCTCAAGATATTTGGGTGAAGACAGTTTTGTTTCTTCAGATTTCATCTGCTTCTGCTGCTTAGTCTCTAACTATCATGAGGCTAAATTCTTGATGGCAAGCCAGAATAATTTAAATGGGTTGCACCGGAGTGACAGCAGAAAATTAGTCCTACTGTCTTCAGTTTATTTGTAGTATCAATAGTTTCCGTGGTAACCAAATGTCATGTCACAGTTTGCAGGATTAATTTACTTCACTTGGGGAATAAGCAAAAGAAACAGATTAACTTTTGGGCAAAAGACACACAGATCTTTTTTCATGCAATATGCTTGCTTACTAAACTTTTGGTGGACTAAATATAGATAATTAATGGGACATATTTACAGCATGATTTATGAGGGTTGCTTTCTAGAACTAGATGAGTAGCAGAGTACCACCTGTTATGACAAGCTAGACTTAGATCCCATAATCACCCATTCAATTTATTATCAGTTCAATTACCACGTCCGGTATCCTCTACGGTGACCTTAAAGGAAGTACCCTTCCTGAAAGATTTGCGCCAGAAATCTTGCTGAACCTTAACAAAGAAACAGGACAGAGTTTGCAGCTTGTAGAAAAACCCCAAGGCCAGCCAAACAAACATTGCATGCACTCTACTTACTTATTCCTAAGAGCCAATAATTGTGGTCATTCCCAGAAGAGCCACTTTCAGGGCTGAGACTTCCTGTGCCTACATTAAAGAAGAGGAAGCTGTGTTGCTATTCACATGGTGTGAGACAGTCAAATGTATGAGTAGTTTGCTGTTATGCATGTAGGTCTGTTTCTTTAATGATTGACTTTAGAACATATAGGTGGCTTCTAATTAGGGCTGGCAGAAAATAAGATTTCTGTTTTGCAAAAAATGTTGAGGTTTCATTCCACACTGGGAAGAAACAAGAGTTCT
Source organism: Chelydra serpentina (assembly GCA_037349315.1). Lineage (NCBI taxonomy): Eukaryota > Metazoa > Chordata > Testudines > Chelydridae > Chelydra > Chelydra serpentina. Next base: position 9,082,276 of record JBAIAC010000018.1, read on the forward strand.
TTCAAATTTTTTATGAAAAAACAGAGAGCCTATGTCCATGTTGTTAGGGCATTCATCTGAGATGTGGGAGACCCAGGCTCAATTCCTTGCTCTAGCAGGGACTTGAAGGTTGGTGTCCTACATCCCAAGTGAGTGTCTTCAGCAGTGGGCTGCGATGGGGTTGGATTGGTGTGTGTGTGTGTGTGTGTCTCTCTCTCTGTTTCTTTCTCTGTCTACCTGTCAATTCCATCCTGGACCTGAGAAACCTTCCCAATGAAAATTTTGTCAAAACATACAAGTTTCCATGAAAAGTTTTAGTTTCCATGACTTCGTATTTTCTGACAAAAAACCATTGTCAAAGAATTCCTGAACAGCTCTACTTCTAATCTATCTTCTGCTTAGTTATCTTGATGTAAATAGGTCAGATCCTGCTTCTGTTGAAATGAATGGAAGTTATGTAATGGGAGTAGAAGAAATTCTTTAGTTTGTACAATAATTGAAATACTGCACTAGTTCACTTCCTGCCAGTTTAGTAATTTACTGAATGAAACAACTTCAGCCTAGGCTATTGTTGTGATTCTGAGAGGTAAGAGACGGAAACAAATATTCTGTGTTCTGTATGTTCTGGAGGGAAAATATATATATATTATCAGTTCTGAGTTAGTGTGGTTTCAAAGCATGCACATATCAATGAGAAGATGAATCTGGCCGTTCCTCTGGGTGTACTCCAGGTATGTGGCTTCATCCTTCCCTATTTTGCAGTTACCTGAGCTTGCCATCAACCCAGTATATTCTATGGTCTGGAACAGTGGTTCTCAGGGGTACACATAGCCTTGGGGGTACACAGAGGTCTTCCAGGGGGTACATCAGTCTTCCAGGGGGTACATCAACTCATCTAGATATTCGCCTAGTTTTACAACGGGCTACATAAAAAGCACTAGTGAAGTCAATACAAACTCAAATTTCATGCAGCCCATGACTTGTTTATACTGCTCTATATACTACTTAAATGTAAGTACAATATTTATTTTCCAATGTATTTATTTTATAGTTAGATGGTCAGATGAGAAAGTTAGCAATTTTTGAGTAGTAATGTTCTGTGACACTTGTATTTTATGTCTGATTTGGTAAGCAAATAGTTTTTAATTGAGGTGAAACTTGAGGGTATACAAGAAAAATCAGACTCCTGAAAGGGGTACAGTAGTCTGGAAAGACTGAGAGCCACTGGTGTGGAAGACAGCCACCACTATATTTAGGTGGGTCTCCCAGTCGCAGTTATAAAATGACCATGTCATCCAAGTAAATTGTGGCAATTTAGCCAGGTGGTGGGAGTATACAGTCCATCAACCACTGAAAGATTGGGGGCAGGGTCCAGGAAAGAAATAAAGGCATAGCTTGGAATTGACAGAGCCCTTACAGAGTGGAGAAAGCAGTCTTCTTGTGGGATTCAGGCATCAGATGGATCTGCCAGTATCTTTTTGTAAAATTATATTTTGAAGATGTATTTTGGCTTGCCTAAATGATATAGCAGCTCATCCACTCCGGGCATGTGTTAACATTTCTGAAATCAATACAGAAGCAAGCAGTGCCATCTAGTTTGGGTACCAACATGAAAGGACTTTTCCAGTTGCTGTGGGACTCCTTGATAACTCCCAGTTCCAGTGTTCCATTTCACAACTTTGCACATCTTCCTGGGAAGGGGCCAAGGTGTCCCTCTGATCTGCTGCTGCAGCATGGTTTGGATACAGTGGTAGGTTAAGTGAGTTAGCCCCACTAGAGGTGAAAATACTATGGAGTTGCTGCACTTGAAGTTTTTGTGCTGGCTGAAGGTTCTCCCCTATATGTCTGGGTTCTGCTGCCTCTTTGGAAGGAACCTGAGGTCCTAACTCTGGCTCAGGCAGATAAGAATCTATGAAAAATCCCTCCTGGGCCTTCCTAGGTTCCAAGAGGTTTATATGGCACACTTGCATCCATTTCTGCTTATCCAATTCCCTAACATTCTAATTCACTGGTCCCACCTGCTGTACTATTTCATAGGGCCACTGCATTTAACTGTTTACTAACAGGGGGGATAATAGGAGTACACAATCCCTGGATTTAAAACACATGCATGTGAGCCCCTTTGTTGTATACCTGTCTCTTTGTTTGTTGAGCTAATGTAAGAGTAACAGTGGGAGAAATTGAGAAAATCCTTAGTGTAGACAAGTCCTAACAGAGCTGTATACCATCACTCTCTGGAGTTACTCTGTCTTCCTTGCTAAAGCAGAGGAAATAATGAAAAGCATGTTTCATGAATAATCCATATGCAAAAGTAAAATATTTAAAATAAGCAATTTGCAAATATAATTTGACCATCTCGATTTCTTTTGTTGATTTCTAACTGCAGTGGAGGAAATAATTGCCTTTCATAATTGGATGGGATTTGACTCAGAGATACTGGTAAGATAACTGGAGCAGGGAAGTTTTCAATACTTTTCTAGTTAATTTTTAAAAAATAAACAACAATAGTGACAATTAATACTATTTAACAGGCTGATTCAGACAATCCTATGAGATGAGGATTTTTTGTTTCTATAGAATATCATTTCCTCCATTTGACATGCTGAAAAGTAATTCTTCATATATCTAAGGCCGAGTTTATCTGAAGATTTGCTCATTCTTCTTTTTCGCCTGAAGCTGCACCGAAGATAGAGTGCTTATCTTGCATTCCGTTCACCAGTGCCAAATTGGCCTGGTACACTCAAGTGCATCAATGATCCCATGAAAATTTGTGTCCATAGATCCCAAAGTCATATCACACTTTCTCGGGCACAGAATGTACTTTATCATCAAAGAAAGAGCAAAGAACACCACAGAGAAATTACTTGGCAAATGAGTCATGTCACTTTAACAAAGATAATCAGTGTTCTGCTGATTGACTATATACAGAAGTGAAATTTACGTCATAAAGTGCATGTCAAGTTAAAACTCCTGGATCATTAAATACCACTGATGTGGAGATCAATTAATGATACAGAAAATTAATCTCACCAAAGGGAGAAAATTGGCACATTTACCAGCACCCATCATTAGGACTGATTGGTCAGAAAATGCTGGTTCATCAAACCCGAATTGTCTTCAAAAACAGTTAGGGTTTGAGAAACTTTTGTCAATTCATCAATAGTGTTCTAACAGAAACCTGCCAGCAGGGCTTCTGGGGAGCCTAAGCGTCCAGGGTCCATAGGTCCAGGGCAGTCCCTGGGCACAGACTCCGGGCACAGACTCCAGGGCTTCCAGGGTCCCAGGCCAGCTGGGTCCCAGGATTGCTTGACTCCATAATGAGCAAACTATGGTAGTCTGCTGGCTCACCAGCCTGGAAGCTGCTGACAAACTGACATTCTTCAAGAGACAATGTGGATGAGGTAATATCTTTTATTGGACCCACTTCTGTTGGTGAAAGAGACAAACTTTTGAGCTTACGCAGAACTCTTCTTCAGGTCCAAGAAAGGTACTCAGAGCGTCACAGCTAAACGCAAGGTAGTTGAGGTTGCATTATAGATACAATCAATGAAGAGGGGATGAGAGACTGCAGAGAGAGTCAACGTAAAGCCAAGATTATTACATAGGCCTTGGATCTCATTCCTGTGCTCAGACCACTAAATCATGTGTCTCTATGCACAAAGAGGATCAAAAGATAACAGAGATATGAGTTAGCGACAAAGGGTCCTGTGGCACCTTATAGACTAACAGAGGTATTGGAGCATAAGCTTTCGTGAGTGAATACCCACTTCTTCGGATGCAAGCAGTGGAGAGATATGAGTTATCATGTAATTATGCAGACAGTTGCAGCGGCACAAGAGCCAGCAAGCAGAGCTGTAAACAGGGGAGATTGAGTGGGAGTTTGTAAGGGGAGTTTGTATTGCGGGGCTCGTTTGGGGTTTGTTTTTGCTGTGGGTGGTGGTGGTCTGGTTTGTTTTGTGTTTTCCGGATTAACAGGATTTAGGTGAGAAGGCTGACAGATACAGAGGCAGCAGTGGTCATGACCCAAGCAGTGGAGGATACAATGAGGATTAGTGGATGTGGCAGCTGCGGTATGTACATGATTCTGGAGGGGGTACCTGAAAAGAGTTTTGTCTGCATGAAGTGCTGCCTGACAGAGCTGATGGAAGAAAATATCTGAGGATTGGAGATGCAGGTGGAAACTCTGGTCGAGTTTAGAAGGGGTTTCGAGCAGATGATGGAGCAAAGGCACAAGGTGGCTGAAGGGGAAAGCTCAGACGTGCAGATGGAAGCAGGATCAAAGGCCTCTGAGGGGGGACTGCTGAGTGAAGAAAATGGACAGTGGAAGCATGTGACTAAGAGAACCAGGCAGAGGAAAAGATGGGCCAGTGAAGGAGAAATAGAGCTCAAGAACAGGTTTGCAGAGTTGGAGAATGAAGAAGGGGTACAGCAGGTGGTCACTGAAGGTGGAAGGGCAAGGAAGAAGAGAAGAGCGGCTAGTCCCATAGAAAAAGGAGAAGAGTAGATGGAGACAACACCAAATATGAGCCCCAGGAGGATACAGGATGGCTTGAAGAGGATTACAAGGGAAAATAGGAATGGAAAGGACTTGCAATCAGAGGGAACAGGGGATAGACCGGAGAATCGCACTGACACCAGGAAAAGGCAGGTCTACGTGATTGGGGACTCCTTACTGAGAAGACTAGACAGGCCTGTAACCAGAGCTGATCCAAAGAACAGAAGGGTGTGCTGTCTACCGGGTGCTAAGATACGGGATGTGGACCTGAGGTTGAAGAGGATCCTAAAGGGAGCGGGAAAGAATCCATTGATCATCCTTCATGTAGGAACAAATGACACGGCTAGATTCTCACTGGAACATATCAAGAGAGACTCTGCCAGGCTGGGGAAGACGCCTAAAGGAAATTGAGGCTCAGGTGATCTTCAGTGGGATTCTGCCTGTTCCTAGAGAAGGGCAACAAAGGTGTGACAGGATTATGATGATCTACAGATGGCTCAGGGAGTGGTGCTATAAGGAGGGCTTTGGGATGTATGGCCACTGGGAGGCATTCATGGACAGAGGACTGTTCTCTCGGGATGGACTTAACCTGAGTAGGGAGGGAAATAGACTTCTAGGATGGAGGCTGGCACAACTAATTAAGAGAGCTTTAAACTAGGAATTTGGGGGAGACGGTTGGGAGATGTCCAGGTAATCTCCACGCCGGATTTTATCATTGAGAGGGAAGAAAACGAAGTAAGAAAGGATATAGCCAGGGGTAGGAGAATGGACATAAAGAAGAAGGGCAGATACTTGTCTAATAGGTCATACTGGCAATACAATGTCCATACCAAATTTGGTAAAGAATGTGAGTGAGGCCATACAGCAAAAATTAAGATGTTTGTACACCAATGTGAGGAGCCTAGGTAACAAAATTGAGGAATTAGAGCTACTTGTCCAGGAAGTGAAACCAGATATAGGAATAACAGAAACATGGTGGAATAGTAGTCATGACTGGAGTACAGGTATTGAAGGGTATGTGCTGTTTAGGAAAGACAGAAATAAAGGTAAAGGTGGGGGAGTAGCATTGTATATCAATGATGAGGTAGACTGTAAAGAAATAAAAAGTGATGGAATGGATAAGATGGAGTCTGTCTGGGCAAAAATCACATTGGGGAAGAAAACTACTAGAGCCTTCCCTAGGATAGTGCTTGGGGTGTGCTATAGACCACCAGGATCTAATTTGGATATGGATAGAGACCTCTTTAATGTTTTTAATGAAGTAAATACTAATGGGAACTTCATGATCATGGGAGACTTCAACATCCCAGATATAGACTGGAGAACAAGTGCTAGTAATAATAAGAGGGCTCAGATTTTCCTAGATGTGATAGCTGATTAATTCCTTCATCAAGTAGTTGCGGAACCAACAAGGGGGGATGCCATTTTAGATTTGGTTTTGGTGAGTAGTGAGGACCTCATTGAAGAAATGGTTGTAGGGGACAACCTTGGCTCAAGCGATCATGAGCTAATTCAGTTCAAACTAAATGGAAGGATAAACAAAAATAAATCTGAGACTAGGGTTTTTTATTTCAAAAGGGCTGACTTTTTAATAAATTAAGGAAATTAGTTAGGGAAGTGGATTGGACTAAAGAATTTAAGGATCTAAAGGCGGAGGAGGCCTGGGATTATTTCAAGTTAAAGTTGCAGAAGCTATCAGAAGCCTGTATCCCAAGAAAGGGGAAAAAATTCATAGGCAGGAGTTTTAGACCAAGCTGGATGAGCAAGCATCTCAGAGAGGTGATTAAGAAAAAGCAGAAAGCATACAAGGAGTGGAAGATGGGAGGGATCAGCAAAGAAAGCTACCTTATTGAGGTCAGAGCATGTAGGGATAAAGTGAGACAGGCTAAAAGTCATGTAGAATTGGACCTTGCCAAGGGAATTAAAACCAATAGTAAAAAGTTTTATATCCATATAAATAGGAAGAAAACAGAAAGAAGTGGGACCGCTAAAAAACACTGAGGATGGAGTGGAGGTTAAGGATAATCTAGGCATGGCCCAATATCTAACCAAATACTTTGCCTCAGTCTTTAATGAGGCTAATGAAGAGCTTAGGGATAGTGGCCGCATGACAAATGGGAATAAGGATATGGAGGTAGATATTACCATATCCGAGGTAGAAGCCAAACTCGAACAGCTTAATGGGAGTAAATCGGGTGGCCCAGATAATCTTCATCCAAGAATATTAAAGGAACTGGCACATGAAATTGCAAGTCCATTAGCAAAAAAATTTAATGAATCTCTAAACTCAGGGGTTGTACCATTTGACTGGAGAATTGCTAATATAGTTCCTATTTTTAAGAAAGGGGAAAAAAGTGAGCCGGGTAACTACAGGCCTGTTAGTTTGACATCTGTAGTATGCAAGGTCTTGGAAAAAATTTTGAAGGAGAAAGTAGTTAAGGACATTGAGATCAATGGCAATTGGGACAAATTACAACATGGTTTTACAAAAGGTAGATCATGCCAAACCAACCTGATCTCCTTCTTTGAGAAAGTAACATTTTTTTTAGACAAAGGAAACGCAGTGGATATAATCTACCTCGATTTCAGTAAGGCATTTGATAGAGTACCACATGAGGAATTATTGGTTACATTGGAAAAAATGGGGATCAATATGAAAACTGAGAGGTGGATAAGGAACTGGTTAAAGGTGAGACTACTGCGGGTCATACTGAAAGGTGAACTGTCAGGCTGGAGGGAGGTTACTAGTGGAGTTCCTCAAGGATCAGTTTTGGGACCAATCTTATTTAATCTTTTTATTACTGATCTTGGCCCCAAAAGTGGGAGTGTGCTAATAAAGTTTGCAGATGACACAAAGTTGGGAGGTACTGCCAATTCAGAAAGGGATTGGAATATCATACAGGAAGATCTGGATGACCTTGTAAACTGGAGTAATAGTAATAGGATGAAATTTAATAGTGAGAAGTGTAAGGTTATGCATTTAGGGATTAATAACAAGAATTTTAGTTATAAGCTTTAGTTATAGTTATAACTTCCAAGTTATCAGTTGGAAGTAATGGAAGAGGAGAAGGACCTCGGAGTCCTGGTTGATCACAGGATGACTATGAGTCGCCAATGTGATATGGCTGTGAAAAAAGCTAATGTGGTCTTGGGATGCGTTAGGCGAGGTATTTCTAGTAGAGATAAGGAGATGTTAGTACCGTTATACAAGGGACTGGTGAGACCTCATTTGGAATATTGTGTGCAGTTCTGGTCTCCCATGTTTAAGAAGGATGAATTCAAACTGGAACAGGTACAAAGAAGGGCCACTAGGATGATCCGAGGAATGGAAAACCTCTCTTATGAAAGGAGACTCAAGGAGCTTGGTTTGTTTACCTTAACCAAAAGAAGGCTGAGGGGAGATATGATTGCTCTCTTTAAATATATCAGAGGGATAAATACCAGGGAGGGAGAGGAATTATTGAAGCTCAGTACCAATGTGGACACAAGAACAAACAGATATAAACTGGCCATCAGGAAGTTTAGACTTGAAATTAGCCAAAGGTTTCTAACCATCAGAGGAGTGAAGTTCTGGAACAGCCTTCCAAGGGAAGCAGTGGGGACAAAAGACCTATCTGGCTTCAAGAATAAGCTAGATAAGTTTATGGAGGGGATGGTTTGAAGGGATAACCTGATCTTAGTCAAAGGTCAATTAATTGCCATCAGTGGTAAATAGGACCAATGGTCAGTGATGGGATGTTAGAAGTTACTAGAGAACTTTTTCCTGGGTGTCTGGCTGGTGAGTCTTGCCCACATGCTCAGGGTTCAGCTGATCACCATATTTGGGGTCGGGAAGGAATTTTCCTCCAGGGTTGATTGGCAGAGGCCATGGAGGTTTTTCACCTTCCTCTGCAGCATGGGGCATGGGTCACTTACTGGAGGATTCTCTGCATCTTGAAGTCTTTAAACCATGATTTGAGGACTTCAATAGCTGAGACATAGGTGAGAGGATTATTCCAGGAGTGGGTGGGTGAGATTCTGTGGCCTGCATTATGCAGGAGGTCAGACTAGATGATCATAATGGTCCCTTCTGACCTTAAAGTCTATGAGTCTACTCAAGGTATATAAAATAGTCTATTAATTTGCAGAACCAGCATTTCTGGGTGAAAATGTTTGCCTAGTTCACCTAGAATTTTTACATTCTATCTGAGCCTGTTTCTTCCTAGTCTATTATGTTGATTGTCCACTTACATTTCTGCCAGAGTAAAACATTTATTTTTCTAAGGTTAATGACTCGAATAAATTTGTATTTAATATCATCTGCAAAATCAATTTGAATTTTATAGCATTTATGAGAATTAATTTTGCATTGGATTTGATTTCACAAGCTTCAAAATTGTTTTCTCAAGAAACATTTTGCAGATAGAATATTGGCAATTTCAGTCCATTCTTGTAATTACCAGTGTTTTCCATTATGCTGTTGTTCAGTTATCATGAAATAACTAGTGCTAATGGTAACTATGTGGTTAAACTGTGTCATCTCTGTATCTGTGTCAGTTTTGACCAGCGTTTGAGGCTATCATATAATAACTGACATCAAACAAACCATTGTGTGTATATATATATATATATATGTTGCCATGATATATGTGCTCCAAGTTACATAGTCTGAATTTGTGAAGGAGGAAGGATGAAATTTTGCTTCTTAGTTTTCATAGTTAAGGGAAAGATTCACCTCCCACTGAAATCAACAGAAGCCTTCCCTTCACTTCAGTAGAAGCTGGATCAAGTTCCAAATGAATTGTTCTTTCACTTTGCAGCTTGTCCACCTGCACATGAACTGCCACCTGTGGGGCATAGCAGTAATTATATAATCAGCTGTTACTGCAGCAACATTAGAGTCTTTTGATTCTCTGTCCTCTTATCTCTGCCATTAGCTCTTTGCTTGCTTAAAAAATATCTCATTGGTACTAGTTTCATATCATCCAAACATTACAAATGGGATAGCCCAAAAATGACTAGTTAAGTGACCTTACCAATTAGCATCATAGATACAAGCAAAATATAAACAGCTAGAGAATTCATTGTACAAATACCAGAAAGATGACACAATCTGATGTCAAATACAAGAGGTATACCAAAATCAGAATCATTTATCTGAACAACCTTGACCTCTAAATTCCTTGTGCCAGTCTCCTTTTAGACCCTGGCACAGGGGAGGATAGGTAGGGTAAGGTTAGAGAATGAGCCAGAAGAAATGTAGAGATTCAAATGGGACATCTGGGAAGGGGAGAGACAAACCTGGAGCAAATGGGGCAGGAAAGATGGTTATTTGCCAACAGAAATGAGAAACAACTAGCAGAAACAAGGAGCCACTGGGGAGCAGAAGAAACCAAGAGCCAAGGGGTGAGGAAACAATTGAAAGGTGAAGAGGAGAAACCAGGAGCATCTGAGACAGGGAAGAAATTACACATTGGGGAGGGGGGGAACCAGGAGCACCTGAGGCTTGTGAGAAAAATAAGGGAACTTCGTACACAAGAGCAGCTGGAAGAGAGAAAGGTGTTTTGTGGATAGGCTGAATGAGTAGCAGGACAGGGAGTATGTTTGGAGGCATGAAGTAAGCAACATGCAAAAACTAGATGATTTGGGAATAAGAGATGGGTAAATGAAGGGCAAATGGAAAGAAATACAGAAATGGGGAAAGGGTGTTGGATAGGAGGGAATGCGTTTTTGGCAGAAGGATCTTAGATCCCTCACTTGACACCGGGATTTTAAGTGACTGCGATACCCAGTAGTAAAAATAATGTGGCACCTTTCCCAGAGGTATAAATATTTTTAGACTAGGTGGAAGAATACTAGTCTCGATACAGTACAGCTCATTACTCAGCCTGACATTAGACTGCATCTCTTCCCATCAAAATGTCAATGCAAAAAATTACCTACGTTCCTCAGCAGACAAAAAAATAAAGTAATTTTAAAAAAAAAATCTGAAGTTTTTATAGAGATGATTTGAACAGAAACTTTCCCAATAAAAGGGAAATATAATTATAATGCTTTTTACTCAAGCAGTTATCAGCTTTGTCTCATAAATAACTATAATCAGCCTTTTTGGTATAACTGTTGTTTGAGGTTGACTTCTCAATGCAGCAATGTTGCAATGACAATAGAAGCATCTAATACAAAAGGAGGCTATATATGAAGGTTGCATCAAAAATCTTTTCTGTTTCAGTTTGTTGCTTTGCAAAAGGGTTCCCTTTTTTCTGTGTGCGAAAAAGTGGTCACAAAGAGCAGTGATTTTTGGCCTTCATTCTCTCTCTCACCATATTCTGTTGAATTTGGCAAATGAGTTCAGCAAGCATTAGGCATCCCTTCAGGTGGTTCCTTTTCAATGGTGACAAAACTGGTTAATTTATCTTCTTGATGTATTATAACTTAAGAGCTCTTCCTTAATGTAAGAATGGTGTTGTCCATGTCAATATTCCTGTTTATAAGAAACTAGTTTTCAAGTGCTACAATACTGGAGAAATTGGATTGCTAACATAAGCTCACTTATAAGTAGAAACAAAATCCCACCCTATATTAGTGCTTTAACTTAGATCCACAGCTAAAATGTATACAAGCAGAGATAAAACATAAATATTGTGCTCTGCCAAGCATATACCATAGCTAAAGGGCAGCATCTGTTATATAGTGGGTGCTGTTGAAATTGTTGAAAAAAATCATGTTTATCCATCATGCACACTTATGCCTGTGTTACTAAATCAATCAATTGTTTATGAGGGGGTACATATCAGGCTGCTTTTCATACTATTGCTGGTGAAGTGACTTTAATATGCATGTTTAATATATATATATATATATATACACACACACACACACACGTACATACACATATGCTTTAGGAGCTTGTACAATTCTTATGTTTCTTCCTGTGTACATGGTTGAGAACCACGCTACTGCAAACAATAGTTACTGCATGTTTTGAGGCCCCTCCTGTCAAACATTTATATATTAGTTGAACAGAAGTGGCCAATCTTGACTGTGTCAACAAATGGTTTCCCAGCAAGTCTCATAATCAACACACACAATTTCTGCATATACTGTATCTAATTCAATAATTACATTAATCAATGATCAGTGTAATGTATTATTCCTATTAAAGTCTCCACTACCAGTGGTTCCATCTAATAAATGTCCACTGATGATTTGTCTTGGTTCTTTCACTTTAATAAATTGTTTTAATTTTTTGTACTATACTGTCTTTTCTATTAATTGGTAGTCAAGGAAAAATCATAATATCATTGCATACTTGAAAGCTATTCTTAGTTTAGAACTTGTAGTAAAAATTTAAGGATCATAAAATTGTCTTAAGACAAAATGTTCTAATCCCCAGACTTCTCTGCTGCTTTCTAGATGCCATCTGTCTTGAACTTTACTGGACAATGGTTAAAACATCCCCAAATAAGCTATCCTTTTCAAATAAGGGATATTAAGTTTGGCTTGTTTCCTATTCCAGCAAAGCATCTCATCAGAGTAATCAAAGGGACAAGTGCCTAATTCAAGTCATACATCGGTGCTGGAACTAGGAGTGCTGGAGATGCTGCCACACCCCCTGGCTTGAAGTGTTTTCCTTTACATACAAGGTTTACAGCTTGGTTCAGTGGCTCTCAGCACCCCCACTATAAACATTGTTCCAGCATTCCTGAAGTCATAACTGATTACCATGAGTTTTCATAACAGTTTTCTTATTTCATAGGCTCACAAAATACATTTTAAATGCAGCACTAAATGGGAGCCTTGGTTAAAAGAAGAGTAAAATACAGAGGGTGGAAAGTTAAGTGTAGTAATTAGGGCTGTGAAGCGATTAAAAAAATTAATCATGATTAATTGCACTGTTAAACAATAAGAAAATACCATTTATTTAAATATTTTTGAATGTTTTCTACATTTTCAAATATATTGATTTCAATTACAACAGAATACAAAGTGTACAGCACTCTCCTTATATTTATTTTTGATTACAAGTATTTGCACTGTAAAAACCAAAAGAAATAGTATTTTCTATTCACTTAATACAAGTACTGTAGTGCAATCTCTTTATCATGAAAGTTGAACTTACAAATGTAGAATTATGTACAAAAAACTGTTTTATTTTTTAATGCAATGTAAAACTTTAGAGCCTGCAAGTCCACTCAGTCCTACTTCTTGTTCAGCCAATCGTGCAGACAAACAAGTTTGTTTACATTGGCAGGATATAATGCAGCCCGCTTCTTGTTTACAATGTCACCTGAAAGTGAGAACAGGTGTTCACATGGCACTGTTGTAGCTGGTGTTGCAAGATATTTATGTGCCACATGCGGTAAAGATTCATATGTCCCTTCATGCTTCGACCACCATTCCAGGGGACATGCATCCATGCTGGTGATTGTTTCCGCTGGATAACTATTCAAAGCAGTGCAGACTGACGCATGTTCATTTTCATCATCTGAGTCAGATGCCACCAACAGAAGGTTGATTTTCTTTTTTGGTGGTTCGGGTTCTGTAGTTTCCGCATCCGATTGTTGCTCATTTAAGACTTCTGAAAGCATGCTCCACATTCTGTCCGTCTCAGATTTTGAACAGCACTTCAGATTCTTAAACCTTGGGTCAAGTGCTGTAGCTATCTTTAGAAATCTCACATTGGTACCTTCTTTGCATTTTGTCCAATCTGCAGCGAAAGTGTTCGTGAAACAAACAGCATGTGCTGGGTCATCATCCGAGACTGCTATAACGTGAAGTACATGGCCGAATGCAGGTAAAACAGAGCACGGGACATACAATTCTCCCCCCAAGGAGTTCAGTCCCAAATTTAATTAATGCATTTTTTTTACGCGCATCATCAGCATGGAAGCCTGTCCTCTGGAATGGTGGCCGAAGCATGAAGGGCATATGAATATTTAGCATATCTGGCATGTAAATACCGCACAATGCCAGCTACAAAAGTGCCATGCGAATGCCTGTTCTCACAGTCAAGTGACATTGTAAGTAAGAAGAGGGCAGCATTATCTCCTGTAAATGTAAACAAACTTGTTTGTCTTAGTGATTGGCTGAACAAGAAGTAGGACTAAGTGGACTTTTAGGCTCTAAAGTTTTACATTATTCTGTTTTTGAATGCAGTTATGTAACAAAACAAAAATCTACCTTTGTAAATTGCACTTTCACGATAGAGATTGCACTACGGTACTTGTATGAGCTGAACTGAAAAATACTATTTCTTTTATTTATCATTTTTACAGTGCAAATATTTGTAATAAATGTTAATATAAAGTGAGCACTGTACACTTTGTATTCTGTGTTGTAATTGAAATCAATATATTTGAAAATGTAGAAAAAACCACAAATATTTAATAAATTTCAATTGGTATTCTATTGTTTAACAGTGCGATTAAAACTGCGAGTTAATTGCAATTAATCGATAGCCCTCATAGTAATGTGGCAAATTTGACAGATTGCTTCTTCAAAAGATCATTATCTCAATCCCTAACAAACGTCAAACCTTAGCTAGAGTCCTTGAATACTGTTCTGTAATTACATCATAACTGATCTTTATATTAGAGATGGAGACTTTTGTCTCATTTCATAATGATTGTAATTTCTCAACTTCTTAATTAGATTTAGTTACAGTATCAGCAATATTAACTCTTTCCCTGAAGTTCATGTGGGTTTGTTATCTGAAATATTGGTCTTAGAGGTTAGAGTAACTTTTTATTTTTTCCCCAATGTTACTGATTTAAATATTTTACCTCTAGCAGCTTTTTTTTAATTAATCAAAAAAGATTCAGGTGTTTGCCCATTCATTTGTGCTATGGAGGATCTTTATGCTGTATATTAGATGCAACTCTCTTCCCTCCCATGACACACACATGCGAGCACACACACACACACTCTCACTCACTCACTAGCATTAATGTAACGATAAGGTGCAAAATAAAATTCTCAAAAGTCAGGCCATTCCGAAAGTTAAGGGGCTCAATCTTCAGCTATGCCCAGTATCTTCCGCCAGGGAGTGGTCCCCCAGCTGGAGCACAACAGCGTTCTGGCCGTGCCCCTTTTCCCTGGGAATGCCCCCAACATCACCCGCTATACCAGAAGCTGGGAAGACGGTTGCATAGAGCTGGCTGTGCTGATTCTGTACCATATTGGGGTAATTCCCAGTTGCGGAAATCCACCAGTTTTCCAGCCCCTTTGTGCCAGAGGCCAGAGAGAACCTCAGTGCCTGGTGTATTAGCGAGCAAGCAAGCATACTATTTAAATATTTTTAAGTGTAAACCAGAGTGCAGTTTGTTGGGTGATGTTGATACAATTTTGGACAAGCCAGCTACCTCAGTATGTCAGGTATCAGGTTTATGTTGAGGGAATTTTGGGCAAGCCAATCTGACAACTCTAAATATGTCACACAAACATTGGGTAAAGACTACTGTTAAGTAATTCTCCCATTACCACCCTTCTGGGCAAAGCCAGCTTTTGTGAAATTTGCAGCTTAATTTTGTTACGCACAAAAGGTCTGGGTATACATTTGAGTGAAACCAAACCTAAAGGGCTTCTCCCACCTTTACTAGTTACCAGGATCACCGATGTTTTCTGAGCATATCACAAGTATATGCGATTTCTGATATTTCCTTGAGCAAACCATGAGAGCAAACCAGTAGTCAAATTGGGCTAGCTCACTGGCACAATTTTTGGAGGCTGCCATATTTTGCTCTTGAATACAGGTCATAGAATCATAGAATCTCAGGGTTGGAAGGGACCTCAGGAGGTCATCTAGTCCAACCCCCTGCTCAAAGCAGGACCAAACCCCAACTAAATCATCCCAGCCAGGGCTTTGTCAAGCCTGACCTTAAAAACCTCTAAGGAAGGAGATTCCACCACCTCCCTAAGTAACCCTTCCAGTGCTTCACCACCTTACTAGTGAAAAAGTTTTTCCTAATATCCAACCTAAACCTCCCCCTCAGCAACTTGAGACCATTACTCCTTGTTCTGTCATCTTCTACCACTGAGAACAGTCTAGATCCATCCTCTTTGGAACCCCCTTTCAGGTAGTTGAAAGCAGCTATCAAATCCCCCCTCATTCTTCTCTTCTGCAGGCTAAACAATCCCAGTTCCCTCAGCCTCTCCTCATAAGTCATGTGCTCCAGCCCCCTAATCATTTTTGTTGCCCTCCGCTGGACTCTTTCCAATTTATCCACATCCTTCTTGTAGTGTGGGGCCCAAAACTGGACACACTACTCCAAATGAGGCCTCACCAGTGCCGAATAGGGGGGAATAATCACGTCCCTCGATCTGCTGGAAATGCCTCTGCTTATACAGCCCAAAATACCGTTAGCCTTCTTGGCAACAAGGGCACATTGACGACTCATATTCAGCTTTTAGTCTACTGTAACCCCTAGGTCCTTTTCTGCAGAACAGCTGCCCAGCTATTCGGTCCCTACTCTGTAGCAATGCATGGGATTCTTTCGTCCTAAGTGCAGGACTCTGCACTTGTCCTTGTTGAACCTCATCATATTTCTTTTGGCCCAATCCTCTAATTTGTCTAGGTCCCTCTGTATCCTATCTCTACCCTTCATCGTATCTACCACTCCTCCCAGTTTAGTGTCATCTGCAAACTTGCTAAGGGTGCAGTCCACACCATCCTCCAGATCATTGATGAAGATATTGAACAAAACCGGCCCCAGCACCGACCCTTGGGGCACTCCACTTGATACCGGCTGCCAACTAGACATGGAGCCATTGATCACTACCCGTTGAGCACGACCATCCAGCCAGTTTTCTATCCACCTTACCGTCCATTCATCCAGCCCATACTTCTTTAACTTGCTGGCAAGAACACTGTGGGAGACTGTATCAAAAGCTTTGCTAAAGTCAAGAAATAGCACATCCACTGCTTTCCCCTCACCACAGAGCCCGTTTTCTCATCATAGAAGGCAATTAGGTTAGTCAGGCATGACTTGCCCTTGGTGAATCCATGCTGACTGTTCCTGATCACTTTCCCCTCCTTTAAGTGGTTCAGAATTGATTCCTTGAGGACCTGTTCCATGATTTTTCCAGGGACTGAGGTGAGACTGACTGGCCTGTAGTTCCCCGGATCTTCCTTCTTCCCTTTTTAAAAGATTGGCACTACATTAGCTTTTTTCCAGTCATCCGGGACCTCCCGTGATTGCCATGATTTGTCAAAGATAATGGCCAATGGCTCTGCAATCACATAGGCCAACTCCTTTAGCACCCTCGGATGCAGTGCATCCGGTCCCATGGACTTGTGCTCATCCAGCTTTTCTAAATAGTCCCGAACTACTTCTTTCTCCGCAGAGAGCTGGTCACCTCCTCCCCATACCGTGCTGCGGAGTGCAGCCATCTGGGAGCTGACCTTGTCTGTGAAGACAGAGGCAAAAAAAGCATTGAGTACACTAGCTTTCTCCACATCCTCTGTCACTAGGTTCCCTCCCTCATTCAGCAAGGGGCCCACACTTTCCTTGACTTTCTTCTTGTTGCTCACATACCTGAAGAAACCCTTCTTGTTACTCCTAATGTCTCTGGCTAGCTGCAACTCCAAGTGTGATTTGGCCTTCCTAATTTCACTCCTGCATGCCTGAACAATATTTTTATACTCCTGCCTGGTCATTTGTCCAGTCTTCCACTTCTTGTAAGCTGCTTTTTTGTGTTTAAGACGAGCAAGGATTTCACTGTTAAGCCAAGCTGGTCGCCTGCCATATTTACTTTTCTTTCTACACATCGGGATGGTTTGTTCCTGCAACCTCAATAAGGATTCTTTTAAAATACAGCCAGCTTTCCTCGACTCCTTTCCCCCTCATGTTATTCTCCCAGGGGACCTTGCCCACCAGTTCCCTGAGGGAGTCGAAGTCTGCTTTTCTGAAGTCCAGGGTCTCTGTTCTACTGCTCTCCTTTCTTCCTTGTGTCAGGATCCTGAACTCTACCATCTCATGGTCACTGCCTCCCAGGTTCCCATCCACTATTGCTTCCTCTACTATTTCTTCCCTGTTTGTGAGCAGCAGGTCAAGAAGAGCTTTTCCCCTAGTTGGTTCCTCCAGCACTTGCACCAGAAAATTGTCCCCTACACTTTCCAAAAACTTCCTGGATTGTCTGTGCACCGCTGTATTG
Organism: Chelydra serpentina; assembly: GCA_037349315.1. Lineage (NCBI taxonomy): Eukaryota > Metazoa > Chordata > Testudines > Chelydridae > Chelydra > Chelydra serpentina. The sequence goes on from JBAIAC010000018.1 coordinate 9,099,881, forward strand.
CTCTCCCAGCAGATATCGGGGTGATTAAAGTCACCCATGAGAACCAGGGCCTGTGATCTAGTAACTTCTGTTAGTTGCTGGAAGAAAGCCTCGTCCACCTCATCCCCGTGGTCTGGTGGTCTGTAGCAGACTCCCACCACAACATTACCCTTGTTGCTCACACTGCTAAATTTAATCCAGAGACACTCAGGTTTTTCTGCAGTTTCATACTGGAGCTCTGAGCAGTCATACTGCTCTCTTACATACAACGCAACTCCCCCACCTTTTCTGACCTGCCTATCCTTCCTGAACAGTTTATAGCCATCTATGACAGTACTCCAATCATGTGAGTTATCCCACCAAGTCTCTGTTATTCCAATTACATCATAATTCCTTGACTGTGCCAGGACTTCCAGTTCTCCCTGCTTGTTCCCCAGGCTTCTTGCATGTGTGTAGAGGCATTTAAGATAACTCACCGATCGTCCTGCTGTCCCAGTAGGGGGCAGGAGCCCTCCCTTCTTGCACTCACCTACTTGTGCTTCCTCCCGGTATCCCACTTCCCCACTTACCTCGGGGCTTTGGTCTCCTTCCCCCGGTGAACCTAGTTTAAAGCCCTCCTCACTAGGTTAGCCAGCCTGTTTCCAAAGATGCTCTTCCCTCTCTTCATCAGGTGGAGCCCGTCTCTGCCTAGCACTCCTTCTTCTTGGAACACCATCCCATGGTCAAAGAATCCAAACCCTTCTCTCCGACACCATCTGTGTAGCCATTCGTTGACTTCCACGATTCGACGGTCTCAACCCAGGCCATTTCCCGCCACAGGGAGGATGGACGAGAACACCACTTTCACCTCAAACTCCTTTATCCTTCTTCCCAGAGCCACGTAGTCTGCAGTGATACACTCAAGGTCATTCTTGGCAGTATCATTGGTGCCCACGTGGAGAAACAGGAAGGGGTAGCGATCTGAGGGCTTGATGAGTCTCGGCAGTCTCTCCATCACATCATGAATCCTGGCCCCTGGCAAGCAGCACACCTCTCGGTTTTCCCGGTCAGGGCGGCAGATAGATGACTCAGTCCCCCTGAGGAGAGAGTCCCCGACCACCACCACCCTCCTCCTCCTCTTGGGAGTGGTGGTCGTGGAACCCCCATCCCTAGGACGGTGCATCTCATGCCTTCCAATCGGTGGAGTCTCCTTCTGCTCTGTTCCCTCAGATGTATCATTCACTCCACTCTCTGCACTAGTACCTGTGCAGAGAACATGAAAACAGTTGCTCATCTGAATATGCGTTTCTGGTACATGGACTTGTCTTGTACTCTTTCCTCTTCTGGAGGTCACATGCCTCCAATTATCCTCACTGGCCTTCTGTCCCCGCTGCGTAGCCTGCTTTGAATCTTCAGAACACTGTGCCCGCTGAAGCCTATCCTGGCGTCTATCCAGGAAATCCTCATTTTCTCTTATGGAACGCAGGGTTGATACTCGTTTCTCCAGACCTTGAATCTTCTCCTCCAATATGGAGATCAGCTTGCACTTTACACAGACAAAGTCGCTTTTATCCTGTGGAAGAAAGACAAACATGGCACATCCTGTGCAGGTCACGACAGCGGATCGCTCAGCATCCTTAGTCTCTTCCTTCTAAGAGTTTCCTCACTTGTGGCAGAAGCTACTCAGGGAAACCTGCAAGAGGGATGCCGCAGTAGGCTCACTCCAGGCAAACTCCTCCTGTTCGCTGCTCAGCTAGTTCGCAGCTGACTGTCTTTTTATAAAAGAGTCAAGCCCAGCTGGAACAAAGCACTCCCAATTCACACTGTTCAAACAGGCAATCAAACAATCAAACACACGGACAAACTGCCAAACTGTTCCCTCAACAGACACTCAGATACTTACCAGCGCAGTCCCCCTAAGGCAGCACTCAGCGTACCTCCGCTCATTTTCAACTGTCCCCATCATTTTCCATACCTTAACCCCCTTTTCCATTCATAGATTCATATTTTAAGGTCAGAAGGAACTGTTATGATAATCTGTCTGATCTCCACATAACACAGACCAAAGACCCTCATCCACTACTTTCTACATCAAGTCTATAACTGCCAGTTGCATTATAGTATATCTTTCAGAAAGATATCCTGTCTTGATTTAAAGTCTTCATTTGATGGAGAATCCCCCACATGCCTAGGTAAATTGTTCCAATGGTTAATTTCTCTCACTGATTAAAAAAATGTTGCCTTATTTTATTGCCTGGATTTGTTTAGCTTCAGCTTTCATCCATTGGATCTCATTACACATTTTTCTGTTAGATTAAAGAGTTGCTTACTATTAGGAATCTCTTCCCAATGTAGGTACCTGTAGAATTATGATCAAGTCACCTCATAACTTTCTCTTGGCTAAACTAAATAGATTGAACTTGTTCACTCACTATAAAGCATGTTTTTTATACCTAGACTCGTTCTTCTAACTCTTTTCTGAACCTCTTCCAATTTTTCAACATCCTTTTTGAAGTGTGGACACCGAAACTGGACACACTGTTCTAGTAATGGTCTCACAAATTAAGAGTACATAGGTAATGTCAGCTCCCTACTTATACAACCAAGGATCTTGCCTGCCCTCTTAATTACAGCATCACATACCATTTCTGTACCAGGATCAGCACAGCATTCACTTTCATTTAGCGGGGAACCTCCTCCCTTTTATCAATATGGGAAGGGCAGGTGAGCCTCCAAGTCCCTAATGTCTGTTCCTGGCCTCCCTTGCAGTTACAACCCCGAGACTGAGAACCTCCAGTCTAGATTCTCAACTCCCATTAAAAAAATAAGTCTCTAGCTCTGTGGTTGCTTCAAAGGGCTAGATTCACCAAGGGGGACTAATTACTGGACTGGCTATTCTGGATGGGTATCTCTCAATCTTGACTGTTGAAGCTATTCCACTTTGTATTAAATAACTCAGTAGGCCAGAGAGAGAGAGAGAGACTCTATTGCCCATTGGGTAAGGAACTTACCTAGGAAGTGGAACACCTGAGTTCAAGAACCTGCTCTAAATCAAGCAGAGTAGAAATTTGAACCTGGGTCTGCCACATCTCAAGCGAGTACGCTAATCCCTAGAGTATTGGGTAAAATTGGAGTTTGGGCAGCATATCCTCATTGACTGTCTTTTGTGGGGGGGTAGGCAAGCTCCCTCACAGACAAGATAGACAAGAGAACGCCCAGTCTGTGAATCCACAGGGTCAGGACTTAGCTGGTTGTGTGCAGGCCTTCCAGCAGAAACTTAGGTAACCATGGGACTTAGGTGAGGACAGAGTTAGGCAGCAGCTGAGCAATGGTTTTGTGATTGCAATTGGTGTCTATATGTTGGCCTTCGGCTCCTTAAAGGGGCAGTTGCTGCCTAAACCCCCACCCATTGTGAATCTAGCCCTAAGTGTAAACTGTTGCAGGAGTGTTCACCTGAGTCCACAGGGAGTCTGAAACAATAGGTCTAAGAGGGGAGAACTGCCTCTATACTTGTATATGGACATTAACGCTCAATGATAGTGCTTGGTGTATGGACAAAGCCTGATCTGGGGGCAGATCTTGGGAGAGAAACACTAATATTTTATTTTCCAACTTGGCCTGTCCTATGGCACAGAGATACAATGATATCTATATGCTATCAAGGGGTAATGGGATAAAAACCATATCGAAAGACAGGGAAATAGAGATCTTGTAGTACCAGTCTACAGATGTGATGTGAGAGAAGAGGAAGAGAGACAGAAATAGAATGGTCCCAAGAGAAAAGGAATACATTACAAAGTAATCTAGGGGGGAAATAATCAAGCTGAAAAGCATTTTTAATAATAATGAAAATATCTTTCTTTGCTTACTGTGGTGCAATATGCTAGTTTTGTCTAGATAAGCACTTTGTGATTTCTAATTTGCTTTGATTCATAAATACAAGTGATCTGATCATTGGTCTATCTGCTGGAGGACTGAAGAATTTCATATCATTAGCACTAGTAAAATTCAGTAGGTATACCATAAAAATCCACCGAAGGCTCAACATCTGGTTTTTACACATCCCTAAGCTTACTGATTTCCTGTGCTTATCTTATTCAGAACAAATATAAAGCACACACGGAAGAGTACAGTTTCACAAATGTTGTACAGGAGCAAATTGAGAAAGAGGTTATAAGAAGAAAACAATGGGTTGTTTATACTCAAACTATAGTGAATACTCAATGGAATTGCCCAATCCCCACAACCACCAACTTTTGTTGTTGACACTCACTCTTCTGCTCCATCCATTGAAATCGCTTTTCTTTTGCCATTGAGATCATGTTCCCATTGGTCTTCCCAGTCCTGATCCATAAAGATATTTAGGTGCCTAATTGCCACATTTAGGCAGCTAAATCTTGGGTTTAGGCAGCTAAATCCCAGTTTTAGGCTCCATAAAACTCCTGCCGAACCCTGTAGGCACATGAACTCACTCACCACCTAAGTTTTAAGGGTAAAAGTTCCCTAGGCATCTATGTTTCTGCCTCTGGGCATGTACACTGCTATCTCCCTTCAGGGAACTTTTACCCTTAAAACTTAGGTAGCGAGTGAGTTCATGTGCCTACAGGGTTCGGCAGGAGTTTTATGGAGCCTATGTCCCATCTAATCCCCAGAGCAATTCACAAACTAGGGGAAAATAAGTGGACAAATGCTTATCTCACATGCGGGGGCCAGACTCAGTAGGCATGCTCAGATGCTGCCTATTGAATAGGGTCCTATTCAAAATCTGATGATAGCTGGTAATTCTGGTGCTCACCTTATAACTTTTAGCACAGTGGTTAGAGCACTCACATAGGATGAGGGAGACCCAGGTTCAAATACTCCCTCTGCCTGAGGAGGAGACAGGATTAGAATAGCTATCTCCTACCACTCAGGCAAGAGCTCAAACCACTGAGCTATGGATAATCTTATGGGGGGTGGGGCCGAGTACCTCAGTCTCTCCTGTTGATGCTATTCAGCTGTGGCTAAATAATTAAAGAGTTATTGGAACAGGGAGACTGGACCCTAGGTCTTCCACAGGAATGCCTTAACCACCAGGTTATAGCATTATTCCTGCTCTTTCGCCAAAAGCCTCTTTATCTGCAATGTAATAGTGGGAGACCGCTGTCCAAATCCTTTCTCCCCATCAGGTGGAGAAGGGTCTTGAACCTGGGTCTCCTACATCACAGGTGCGTGCTTTAATCATCTCCTTTGACAGCTCCTCCTCCTTTGCCAGCTGTTTTTTGTGGAGTGAGGCAGGTGCCTAAAGCATTCCTGCAAGAAACTAATCAGGCATCTAAGCTGCCTGATCTCCAAGAGAGGAGGTCCTTCCCATGGATCACTCAGCAAGATAGACACTTCCCTGCAGCCTCAATTTAGATGCTTAACACCACAAGGACAGAGTTTAGCACAAACCCCCTTCGTTGACATCTCCCATTGGCTATCTTCGGTAACCTTTACCTCCTAGTGTGCTGGCTTTATTTTATCACATTCTAACACCCCCCCCCCCCCCCCAATTATAGGCACAATTAGCTCAGACTTTGTGGATTGCAGTGTTGTTCCTGTGATTTTCAAGGTGCTTAAAAGTTAGGCGCTGCTGTGCTCAGCATTGAAATACCTAAGGCCCTTAGTGGATCTGGGCCTCTAATCCTGGTGATTGTCAGTAATATCCTTCTTTATGTGTGTATCTTTCGGCATCCACACACACACACATATATATATGTGTGTGTATTCAGACTTCTTTGCAGATCTACCCATAACAATTAATGGTTTTAAATATGAAATATAAGGGAAAGTGGAGTCTGAGCTGGCAAGAGCTGAGGGGCTTTTTGCTTGTGTTTGTGTTTTTACATGTATTATTTGTGAAACACACTGGCTACATTACTTTTCTGCTTGTAGGGATACCTGCTATTAAAGAGTCAGTCAGCAGAGCCATATCTGAGTTCAAATCTAAAAACATGTTACAACACAAACTCATTCATCAAAAGGAAATATTCTATTTTTAAAGCTGCAGAGGAAGTCAAATACCAGAAAACGAGAGGAAACTACCCCTACACAAAAGATGTCCTATTTTAGTTTAACCTGTAAAAATAATTTGAGATTCGCTATTTTTGTCCACTACAACAGTAGGTTTCCCCAGGCTCACACAGTCACTATCTGACATCATTTTACACAACTCTCCACAAGCTGTGTCTATTTCTAATTAGGGATAATTTAGGACTTGATCCTACAGACACTTATAGTATTGGTCAAATGCTCAGATCTGCCCTCAAAACTTTGAGCAGTTAAGTTGGAAGTAGGCATATTTTGAGCCTTATTGCAGCTTTAAAGAAATATAATAGCTGAATACACACAATTCAAACTATTTCAGCTTGGTTAATTTTTTGACTGCTGCATTAACAGTGGGATAAGAAATTACAGAGAATGTGCCTGAGTGACCTCCTCTCGCTGGATTTTTTTTCACATTGCCTTTACAGCATTTTAACGTCATCTACATTTAAAGAAGATTTTATTCAGAAGAGCTTTGATTCAAAAGGATTTAGGGTTTGTCCACAATAACCAAATGTTTTCTTCAGTCAGGACTGAAAGATGTGTTAAACCTGCTGTCAATTTGCCTAATTACTGTTAAAACCTGATCAGATGCATGCATGTGGGGATTTTCCCATGTGAAACTGATTTTAAAAATTGTTCTCCCTTTAAAAGGGTAAATTGCACCACACTGTTGGGAAAAGGCTGGGTTGAGGGAAGGAGAAGGAGAAAAAAAAGAAAAAAATACCTGGAGGTTTTAAACTAACATTCAAAACAGTGTGATTTCTTTCATTTATTCTATACAGAGTAATATAAGACAGTGTTTTAAAAGTAGGAATGTGTAGGTAGGAACTATTCTCAGGGCTAAGGTTAAAGCTCACCAATATTTAGGAAGAAGAAGAAAAGTTTCTCTGAGGAGAGAGAGGGGCATCCTAGAGAGAAGTCTGAGAAAAGAGTGATAGATGGGACAGTGAATGACACTAGGTTCTATTCTTGTTGTATTTAATCTAACTGTTCAGTCTAGCTACTAAATGTGCTCAGCAAGTGTGGGCAGATAATTCAAGGAAATATGTAGACAGAAAAATATTGAGGAAGTTGGCTAATACCTGCTATGCTGGGTGTCCTGGATTGACTTCTTATGTTGTTTCAAAGGCCAAGGAAAACTGGATGACATGGTTACAGTTTAAAAATTGAAGAAAGCAGGAATCCAAGGACAAGGTGGAGCAGTTGTCACCCCCCCTCCATTTCCCTTCCCCCCCATCCCCAAAGTGGCCATCACAGTCATTCCTTTAGGAGGGCTTCTCACTTTTTGTGTAGCAAGGAGACAAAGCTGTGTCTAATAAGGTGCTGTGCATCACTACGTACTGCCAAAGTATGGAGTCCTTCCCAACTAGGGAGGTAGGCTAGTAACCCTTCTAGTGGTCCTTTAGTGAGCTACTGTTATGGTATTCAAGAGTGCATAGGTTCAGCCCAGGGGAGGAGGAGAGAGGCACTCCTAGTTTTAATAGATGTGTGCTAAGCATAGCCAGGATAGTACAAGGAACTGTGATGTAGCCAGTGTGCTGAAAGAGAAAAAAGGATTTAAACCTGAAAGAGAGATTTTGTCTGGGGTTTGTATAAGCAGCAGTGAAATTAGATGACTGCAATTTTATTTAAAAAAATATTATTTTCCTGCAAGAATCTCTGAATCCAGCACCAACCAGTAAACAGCACTACTTAAGGAAATCATTGAAGCATTTTCCAAGTCTTGTTAGATACCTAGGGAGTACCCACTTAATGAATGTTTCAAATACAATGCCTCTGAAGCAGCATATACTTTCACCTATTTCTTCCCTTTGTGCACATAGTCAATACAAGCATAAAAGATTGCTTATATATCAGAGATCTAGAGCTGTACAAACCCTTCTAAATGAAATGGGTCTGTAATATATTTTTTTAAATCAAACCATTTCACAGCCTGTGACATTCAAAAAGGTGCAGGCTCAAATTAACCTTATTTTCTCATGGTTCATCTTTACTGAGAACTTGTAGCACAGGTTTGGGTTCAGCCAGGTTTGCTGGACCTGGTATTGGCGCAATTACTGGTATTGGAGCAATTATGGTTGAACATTTTAAAAACAAACTAACCATTTTTTACTTTTTTTTTTTCCAACCAGCTTATAGATTGGCTTAAAAACTTTAGATTTATTTGAATTTTTAAACAAAAAAATTCAAATAAATCTAAACTTTTTGACCAGCTATAGAGGGGATCTATCTTGCGGAATGTGGTTCAAACACACCAAACACACAGAGCATAGTAGCTTCCTACTGGTTGCAGATATCCAGACACAGCAAGTGAGTACACGGATAGCTTTGATGGAAATTCAGTAGATACAATCAAAACTCACATGAATCACTGCTGCTTCTCAAGCACAGCTTTAAACTGAACAATGTCTGATTTCCTATGTATTGTGAGTCAAATGTTTTTCTTAAATCGCTACTAAGACTACAAGTTCATCTTTCTGAATTATCCATCAGTTCAGTTCCATCACCTGGGAAATTATAAGACAATGGCATCCATAGTTAGTGACTGTGCTAGTGATTCGACATAGCCTGGAGCTAGGATAATGAGAGAGCTGCACACAAGACATTTTAAATCTAATGTATGCTAATGTACACAAATTTGAGGAATCGCGGGTTCTGAATTTTGCCATGTCTTTTCCAGGTTAAACTTCCAGTCTTGCTCGGCAATCAAATATACAAGTCAGAGAGTATTACATCAGTTGAAGTTGTTGTGCAGCTAAATTCCCTCCTCCCCATAGTAACACTGTTTATTATGAGATCCCAAACATTGTATAGGGCAATTGCTTGTCAAGTCAAAGAGCATTCTTATTTCCCATGTGTATCTGGACCATGTGGGAAGCTAGTGAAGAGGTTTGGGCTGCATTGTTTTCAGTATGCAGATAACCCTCAGCTTCATGTTTCCACTTCTGGTGACTTAGTAGCTGAGAGAGGGAGGTTGGGCCATGGATGAGAGTAACCTGGCTGAGGCTCATTCTGGAGAAGACAGAGATGATGTTGGGAGATACAACAGGAAGAGGTGGCAGAGATTAAGGGCAAGAGCAGTGTGTCACCACATTTATAATGTTTATGCCTGGCCAGACAAGGGTGGCTTTAGCTTTGATGGATGGCAGATGGGGTGGATCTTTATGAACGTGTCACTTCAAGATTAGGCTATTGCCATGTGATCTGTTGGAGCTACATTTCAAATAGATTCAGAAGCTGGAAATGGTCCAGGAGAGGGTGTGAATCTCACTCATCCCTTTTTAATTTCACTGCCAATGAAACCAAACTTATCCCATGTCAGTAACTCCAAAATCTGTGTCTTTTAAAAGGCAGATTCTTCTGCATTTGAGTAAGGAATACTGTAGGCAAATGTTATGTACACTTCCTTCATGTCACTCAGCTAACTTACCTCAATCCTGGTCTCCAGCTAATACTTTCATACCTTTCATTATCTGCTACATTAGCCCTACATTTACCATTTGTCTCTCAAAAGTGGTGGAGTCTCTTTAATTTAATTTGTTCTGTAGTGTTAACAGGAATAGCTTCAAAGATCCAGAAATGCTTACAAATTGGCCTAAGCCATTTTGTGGTTTATCTGTACAGCAGTGTTTCTGTGAATGACCATTCTCCTATGCTCCTGCTTTCACTGATTTCAGTGGGAGTAGAATTGGGCCCTCCAAAACAGTGCACAGTAGTTTGTACTGAAAATACTTTGAGAATTAAAGAAATTGGGCAGGCAGTCGTGTTGTCAAGTATATAATTTGCGGTTTGTTTTTTAAAACCATTTTCTCATCAGCCTAAAGCAAGTCCAATTAAAATTCATGGAGACGATAATTAAAAATGCAAAGTATTACTTTGGGACTGTTCACTCTCAGTCGAGAAATGACATATTCAGTATGTGGTGGTTATGAGATATTGTGTGCTCTAAAAGCTCATTCTGTGCTGCCCTCTCAGAAAACTGAAGGGTTTTGGTTTGGGGACTTCAACTTTTCTTTCTTTCTTTCTTTCGTTTCAAAAATTGTTTTTTTGTTCTCAGCTCAAACAGGCAGAAAAACCCAACTGTTCTTAACCTTCTCCTGGATATAAAATAGTATTGTTGGGTATCACTGCTCTGAGAGTTTAAAGAAAATGATTTGTGATTCCTTCTCCTTGTTTTCTTCACTATTATTTGTACAAGACATGTCCAGTAAGGCAGTATAGCTGACTCTCCCATGGGGCCCTTGCAAAAATATTGTGCATCTCATCAGGCCACCCCAGCCAGAAACTCATATATAATAAACTTGAGAGCATGAACTCCTCCAATTTTAAAATATTGATTTAGGCTATGGGTATACTACGAACCTTACAACGGCACAGCTGTACCACTGCAGTTGCGCTGCTGTAAAGTCTCCTGTGTAGTCGCTGTATGCTGGCAGGAGGGAGCTCTCCTGCCGGCATAATTAAACCACCCCCAACGAGCGGTGGTAGCTATGTCAGTGGGAGAGCATCTCTCACCGACATAGCGCTGTCCACACCAGTGCTTTTGTCAGCGAAACCTTTGTTGGTTGGAGTGTGTTTTTTGTTTTGTTTTTCCTACACCCCTGACCAATGAAAGCGCTAGTGTAGACAAAGCCTTAGTTTATTTCTTTATTCACTGAAACCTTAAGCCACAGACTTATTGTAAATAGCTGCATTAACCATTTCTCTCCTTTTACAATGTTTTTAACACTCCCAGCTCTCGGGGTGGATTATTTTGTCAGGCCTACTCTAGTTCCTACTGCTACACTGCAATTTTGACACACACAGAGGATGCAGTATACTGTTCCTGGGTATGAAGGGGGAGAATGTGGAGCAAAAGCAAGCGTGGAGCTCTACTTAAAATGTTTGTGAAGCAGGCTCTTTCCCACATACTTCTCCAACTCACTGCATGTCAGTAAATCAAGGGCAAATTTTAGTCAAAACTGTAAAGATTTTTATGGCAACCAGTGTACATCTGCAATCATCCTTCAGACAGTAGGGCGGAGAACATCAGTCACTTTTACTCTCCCTTGTCTAGATTCATATACCAACTGTGCTCATCTGTGACCTTGCTCTGTGCTGCCCAAAGCACCCTCTTCCTGTCTGGCTTTTCTCCCGCCCCCCTTCCTCTGTGTGATTAGTTTAAATGCCTGCCTGGTCACTTGGTATCTTTTGTTCCTCTCCTGGTACATTTCCTAAACTAGTTTTCCAAGTTGCAGCTACTCTTTAGCATAGCTATTGTTGATCACAGCCCAGTTGGTAAAGTTAAGATCCTTACCATTGTATCAGTTCTTGGATGATGTGACACAACCTTGCTAGTTCATGGTGTATACATAGGTTGACCATATTTCCCTATGCTGAATACGAGACACTCTGGTAAAATTATTCATATTCAAGCGAGTTTCATGGTAATCCATCAGAACTATGCAGTACAAATATTCAAATGAACATCAAGTTGACTGAGCCCCTGTTAAAAAGAAATACTGTGTAATTGGATATTTTTTTATTTACCTTCTTATCTTTAAGGCTTTAGCTTCACAGGTGAAGGGATGACACATACACACCCCTACCCACTCTAAATATATACACACACACACACACACTCCATTACACCTCTCTCACACGAGGGGGTGACCGACCTACCTGACCCTCCCTGCCCAGTGCTCTCAACCATCCATGCTGGGCTCAGCACCCAGGACTGACCTGCCTCTCCTGGTACCTGGCGCCACGGCTTCCTGAGGCAATACATGTGGGGAGCATGCAGGGTCACATTCCCTTCCCCTCCCCCTCCCTAGATGTCTGCCACGCTTCATACTAGAATGTGGCCAGCAGCAGCCTTTCGGCGCCATGCGGGAGGGAAGGGACGGGAGCTGCTTCCAGCTGCAGGGGAGGATGAGGGTGACGGGGGAAGGGCCTATGTCTTTGCAAAGCTCATCTCTTCTCCCCCCACCTGCTGTGTGGCTGGAAGCAGCTTGTCGCTTCCTGCCTGCACTGTGTGGAAAGGTGCCTAACACCTTCAGGCTGCTGCTGCTGGCCACCAACATAACCCAGCTGCTTCCAGCTACAGCACAGGCAGGAAGGGGTTAAGCCCTAAGGATGCATTGTGCACCAGGGCCCAGGGAATCTGACTGCAGGGGCTTCAGCAAACCCGGCCAGAGAGGTGGCTCAACAGGGGAGTGTGCCTAGGGACGGAGCAGCCCCGTGCTCCCTGGGGGGGCAGGAGTCAGGGCAGGGGGAGGTGGGTGAAGAGGGTGCTAAGCCCCTGCCCTGGGGCTGCTGTGGAGCCTACAGGTTTGGGGCGGGAACAGGCTGAAAATCATTCCCTCCCCCACCACTCCAGAGCTTAGCTGAGGGGCGTAGAGGCTTCCCCAGGCCAGCGCTGTGCAGGGCTTTGGCACACGCAGGACTCGGCTCCTCCTGGCCAGGGACCAGGCCAGAGGGTCTTGGGCTTTCCTGGGGCACCAGCCCAGCCAGTGGGGGAAGGAAGGAGCCTGCCGGCCAGGCTGTGGGTGAGCTGAGCACTGCGACCTGGGGCTGGTTCCCTACACAGCGCTGGGAAAGGGATGCGCCCCACCGGGGGGCGGGGGTGGGATATGGAGGAGCAGTGAGGCTGGGGGGCAGCGGCGAAGTGGCAAAGCAGGGACAGGACAGCAAGAGGAGGAGCACGTAAAGGGCCGATGGGTGGGCAGCAGAGGCGACGCAACTGACTGCTACCTGGGGCCTGCCCGCACTCATCAGCAACCGCACCGTGCAACGCGCCGCCAGTGCCAGCCAAAAACGGGATGGGGCCCTGCTGGCCAAGAGCCGGCACGCAGCAGGGGCTGCACTGACAGACCAGCAGCGGGAGCGGCCAGCCCTGAGCGCTGCATCTTTGCCCAGCCACCAGCCTTACACACCCACCCCCATCATCAGCCACTGGACCCGCTCCCCCCACTCACCACTGGTGGGTGGTTGGCTGGCGAGTAGGGATCTGACCAGAAGCAGGACCCGCCAGTACTGGGGGGGGGGGGGGAGAGACAGAAAATATGGGACAATTTGCCCATTTTTAAGGAAAAGTCAGGACAGCTGCAGGAGGGTTAAAATACGGGACTGTCCGTTTAAAGAAACAGGACATCTAGTCACCCTATGTATAGACATACACAGAGGCATTCATTATACAGCAGTGTTTCATCATAACTCCATAATTTCAATCAGAATTCACAAGTTGTACAACAGATTCCCAAATCATCACACCATCATCTATGTACAGGTGTGCCTAGTCTGTAATCTGTGTGGGCAACTCTATGCTTTCTCCATGACAGTCTGCGAAGAGGAGTATGAGCTGGATCAAAATAAAATGAGGATGAAAATATAATTGAAACTCTTTGATACTTCTGAAATTTACTGAAAAAATGGGGTTGTCTTTGCCTATATACCTGAGACAGAAGGGACTGTACTGAGACATACCATATTTTGCTTTAATGATGTTGCTTTCATAGTTCAGCTAGTTTGCATTTTTTAGGATTAACTGTGTAATTTTGAACAGAATTGACAATTGATTTATAATGGGAAAGAATTTTTTTGTTGAAATCAAGAAATGGGTTTTATAAGGAATCCGTGGAGTTGTTGTAAATAATGTAAAGAATAAAAATACTGTATCACAACTTTTGTTGTGACTTTATTAAAATAAATTGGATGGGCTCTACCACAGCTATCAAACCTAAGAAATGAGACAAGGGCATAGATAGAACATAAATTACAGTTTATATTGTACACAACATTTATTAATACAGAAGCAAATATTTGTTCCCTGCCTTGTTCCAAAACAAAAATGGGTACTGTATAGATTGTCATTGCCAGAAAAATAGAACAATCTCCTCCTCGGATGCCTTTCCTGCTGATGGTAAATTGAACAGTTGCTGCTTTACTCTTGTCTACCAATAACATTTTATACTATAAATCCAGGAGGGATAGCCATTTTATGAAGGAAAAGATTCATAGGAAATGATTTGGCAGCTTTGAACTTGAAAACACCGAGATGAGCTGGGTTTCCCGCCTCCCCCCAGCATCATTAACATTTTTTATTTTTTTTCCCAAACACAACCAATATACCAGATTCATCACAATACACTAAGTAAAGAGGGTTAGGATGAGGGGAGGGGGAGTGATTGATTTTCAGGGTCTACATTAATCCTAGACCTCTAAAAAGTCTGAACAAATTGCTTTGAATTGTACTGGCATTCCCCCTGCTGCAGAATGCCAGTCGGTTGTTAGCTGTGAGGTCAGCCGTATCACTAAGCCGGGCAGCTACATTTGATGGAGACTGACTTTTCCATTTTTACAGGATTAATTTTTTAGCTACCAAAGCTGTGCTTTGAAACCACGCCACCTTATTACCAGGTAAGCTCCAGGTATTAGGAATATATCCAAGAACAAATCTTTAGGGAGAGGGCTCCAACTTTAGCATCCGATATCAAATTGGACCATTGACTCACCTCATACCAGAAATTCTTGATTCAGGGGCACTCCCAAAACATATGAGCTAATGTAGCACCAAGGAAATTATATTTCCAACAGTAGGCAGCATTTATGGGTACATAATTTTCAAAGTAAAAGTGGCGACAAACATTCAAGGAGACTGATTTTAGTAAAACATGGGAAATGTGACAAGAAAGGCAGTGATCAAAATAGGTTCTTATGGACCAAATTCTGACTCCGAAGACACTTCATAACTCCTTTCTTAAATTAATGGATTTATCATTGGTCTATATCCTGGCTAGGCAGTGATTAAAAACTGATGTATAATTGAATTCTTGACAGTGCTTAAACAGATCCTGTGAAGAAAAAAGTGACAATTTCTAAGTAAAATGAAAATTGTAGCAGATGCATCTGGAAAATGAGCTGTCTTATATATCCAGAGGACAAAGTTTCCTTTTCTATTCCAGCATGCTCTCCTGACCTAGACTGGACTGAGTTCTGTTACACAAAACTTTACATAGTTGTGATCATACGAAATAATATCAGTAAAGGTACTGGCCAGCCATGTTTAAGATACAGATTCATAAAACTTGTGTTAAAGGGAAATATAAATTGCTATTTAGTTATTCTTTTTGCTACAGCTTCCCTTTAAAGGAAGAGATTGCAACATTCCTTACAACAGTGATTTTTGAACTGTGGTCCACAGAGCCTGTTATGATTTTCTCCGTCAATCCACTAACCCTGCACCATCCCTCAAGTAGTACACTAAACCTCCAGCTGAATATGCAGTGGGAGGGTAATTATGCAGAAACCATCAGTGAACGCTGGTCTCTACAAAGACATAAATCATGGTCAACCTTCAGGCACCAGTGATGAAGTAGCTGACAGTTTCTGGACATGTAGCCTGCCAGCAGCCTTCCTTATTGGTGGATTGATCTGTGACTAGATGGAGTGAGAGGTGAAAAACTGGTTGCATGAGGATGGTGTTACAGCAGCACTTGAAGGTTGGCTATGTATGCTACTGTCCTAGGCATAGTCTTGGTGGCAATCTGGCCTTAGTTCTACCTTGATTTGCACCTTTATGCCAACTCATTTAAATCAGGGCAGAATTAGAATACAATGGAGGGCTGAAAACCTAGCAGACCTCTGTGAACTTTCAAGCCTTAGATGAGATCACACCATATACGCAACCTACCATCTCACAATGACCAGTGTAAAAGATCTCAGACATGACTGTCATCAGCTGGACCCCTGCTCTGTGACTATCCATCCACGCAACTTTTTGCAAACTTGACTTGTGTGTTGTCAAAATGTGTCTGTTTTCCCCATATTTCCATAGGTTACCACTAACAGAGTGCAAATAGCTGGGAGCGGGGTTGCTGTGAGTCTTGACTCCATTAATCCTTTTAGGGAATTAGTGTCATGAAAATGAGTTTCTGTAGCCTCCTACTCCATATCTCACTTGCCTGTTAAGGGAGAGTTTCAAACCACACTTTGTTGTTGGAAATGATCTCATTAAAGTCTGTAGGTCCAAAGAACAGCAGGAATGGTGTGCAGATGACATTAACACAGTAGGACTATAAATATCATTGACAGTTTCATTTCACTGAACTACTTTAAAGCCACAGCAATGCTGGTGTCCTGGTGTTAATACACCTACTCTATAACCATTGAAAACCACATGCAGCAAGAGAAGCAAGTCGCCTGAGCTCACTACTCCACTCAATCTATCTATAGCTACAATAGAAATATCTTAATTTCAGAATTAAGTCCCAATCCTTTCAATCACTCCTCTTATGGAAGTTGCTTTTACTGGACCAACTTCTGCTGGTGAAAGAGATAAGTCTTTGAGCTACACGGAACTCTTCTTCAGGTCCAGAAAAGGAACTTAGTTTCAGAATTTGATTGTTACTCTTGCTTGTGATTATACTATCATGTTGCTGTTGCTACCAAAGTATCCAAATAGCAAATGTACTTGAGGAAAAGCTCCCCACAGAGAAACTTTCCCTCTCCTTTTCCTAAATAAGCAAAGAAATTGAAGCTCGGAGTATCCTAGGACACTACTTCCTCCCTCCGCCCCCATCCCATCCTGTTTAACTCACTGGAAATAAGTGGTATCCTATGGAAGGAAGGGGAGAATAAGACCCCTTGATTTCAAGCCTTTTTGGCCTCTTCAGAGTCTAACACAGAATAATTGTTCTCATAGTATGTGGGCATGCCCAGTTCTAAAAGTAGAGGTGCTATGGGGTGTGGTAGGGGAAGCCTACTGAAACCCTTCTTGAACTTAATTGGCCCTTCAGAACTCTGCCTCTCTGCACTTTTCCTCGCTGGACTTTTATTGGTTCCCCAGCCCGCTTTCCTCTCTTCAACCAATGCTGCCCCCCTCGAATACCTGTATCCCACACTGTCTTTGGGCTTGTTTCATGTCATGAGGCCCACATGGAACAACCTCTCTGAACTGGTCTGTAAAGCCGCTCTCCTCTTCATATCTTCCCTCAAGACCCATTTCTACTGTAATACCCACAAGAAATAAGTCAAGTTAGCAATAGATGGTAGATAAATAGATTTAGAGGTGGTGGAGAATGTTGACTGCAGGTTTTATCCCTTCTTACCAACCTTTATCTAGTTGTTGCTTGTTGTCTTAGACTGTGAGTTCTTTAGGACTATCCTGTGTCTGGACAGTGTCTAGCATATCATCTAGGATACAACTATTGTACAAATAATAATGTATGTAAAAAAAGTGTGTTTGGTGATCTTTAGGTCTCGTTCCCCCCCCCCCCCCCCCCCCCCCACACACACACACCTAGCTTCTTGCTGTAGGAGAAATGGTGCCCCACTGGTTGTTGGGGCTTGTTGTTAGGTTTTATGCATAGTTTCCAAGGTTGTTTCTGGGAGACACGGGTTGCTTTTTTGCAAAGGAAGAACTGTCCAAATAAAGTGGGGTCTGGAGACTCCTAAAATACCAGACACTTGGAGGGTTTTGAGGAGATTCTGATGAGTTTTAGAATTCATAGCATGCAAAAGCCACCACCTCCTTATTTGTCACAACTTCGCTGTATGGTAGATAAGGGTAATTCGCATTTCACAAAAATGAAGACTTGTGGCGTACAAAAACTAAAGCCAAACATTTTAAAATGGGGGGGCTCCGAAAGTTAAACACCTTCTAAACCTGCACCTTTGGATTTAAGTTCCTAACTTTAGGCACATGAGTGTGAACATTTTGCTCTGTGTGCCAAAGGCCACTGAGAGAATCAGTGCCGGAGTCAGGATTAATCTCTTGCTCGTATTCAATCCATAAGACAATGCTGCCTGTCTTGCTGTTAAGATCCCTCTCCTTGTGGCCAAAGGTCATCCTGGATGCTTTGATGAGGACCCAGAAGCCAGCCAATAGAGAGCTTGCAGTTGCTCTACTGCTGTCAAAGGCAGTTTGGGTGACACTCCCCACAGATCTCACTCTCCCAACGGTGAATCTGACTTGGGATCTTCTCCAGCAAATCAGACTGGCTAAACAGGCCTGCTTAGCTTTCTCCTTAGAGGCTATAAACAGTCTAATTGCCCACAGGTAAAAGTTACCCTGCATCCCTTTCCAAGCGAGCACAATTACTGTGAAGGTGAAAGCATTACAATGGAAATATATTAAAAACAATAAAAGAACCTTCGCATGTGCTAATAAGCAGAGGCAAAAGTGGGCTAGAATGGGCTGGTATAGAGTACTGCTAAGAACGTACACACCGGACTCTTCCTGCCATAGTATACTAAACAGATAGCAGCGTGTTCTAAAATACACCTCTCTTTTTGCTGTTGTGTTAAACTCGCTGCTGTTGAAATTCCAATCTGTGTCAAACACTCCTACCATAAAACCATGTGTAATTTAGGGAAGCAGAACATCTGCTAGCGATCTTTTGTAATCTTTTCAGTGATCTTTTGACACTGCCTCTCCAGGGCTATTAAAAAAGATGGTACGGGGTGTTTGAAGTGATTTTACATTTATTCCATAGAGAAGCAGCACCCTATAATCTTGGCCTAAATGGCTTGCATTTTAAGAGATTAACAAAACCAAAGAACAAGGGCAAGGTCTCCTGGAGAGACTGTGAGGTTGCTCACATGACATACACTACAACTGAACATACTAATAGCAGCTATCTCTGCAGCAGGAAGAGAGCCCTTTTTCTATTTAAAGGGGCAGTACGTAGAAAACATGTCGTCATAGATATAAGTTACATCCATTACAAAGGGAAAATTTGGTACCATAGCTGAAACCGGTACTGCTGGAAGGCCTGAAAAGTAAAATGTTCCGCTCCACCCACTGCTTTTATGTGGCTGTTAGCCAACTGCCGTTTCATATCAGCTACCCAAGTTCTTCTCATCTGCCCCTCACCCCATTTCATATCAGCTACCCAAGTTCTTCTCATCTCCCCCTCACCCCAAACACTCCTTGGACAGTGAAACAAAACTAAAATCAGAAAGTGTTTAAGGGCTTGTCTTTGCTACCCGCCAATTCGGTGGGTAGTGATCGATCTATCGGGGATCGATTTTTCGCGTCTCGTTAAGACGCGATTAATCGATCCCCGATCGCGCTCCCCGTCGGCTCCGGAAATCCACGTCATCGAGCGGCGCAAGCGGAGTCGACGGGGGAGCTGCAGCGATCGATTCGCCGCCGTCCTCATGGTCAGGTAAGCCGATTACGATACGCCGACTTCAGCTACGTTATTCACGTAGCTGAAGCTGCGTATCGTAGATCGACCCCCCTCCCTAGTGTAGCCCTGGGCTAAGACTTTAAAGCCCTCAAAGCTTGAATGGGACTGTCAATGCATCTCAAAAGGAGAGGAGGAAAGAGCACTGCAGACTGAGAAAGAAGCTGAACATGAGTCTCCCAGGATGTCCAAATGCAGGATATGGGTGCACAGACCCTAGCATAGCAATGGGCCTCTCCAACAACATCTAAGGTGCACTCATTCCATTGCTGAGAGATTTCCCTTCCTTACTCTGCGTGGTTTTTCAGTTTTCAGTGTACAGTAACATTCTCTAGCATCCAGGCTCTCTCTTGGCATCAACAATACCACTGTTTGCTAATGTACGTAGAGCACATTCATGTGCATCTCTGATCTGATCAGGAACATAGACTAATTCACATGTTCAGTTGAGGATGAATTATGAGTGGTGGATGGAATAGTCCATCCCCTCATTATTTTGTCCACTAATTAGGCCTAATACCAACAGATCAATTTTGATTAATTTTCGGGCTCCACATATCTGTTTTTAACAAACATAAATTCAATAGTCGTTGGATTATATCAACATGGCCATGGTTTAGACTTATCCAGTTTCTCTGTCTGTTTTTTCTTGCACCTCTTCCTATGAATCTACACTCACTTTTTACAGTTAAACTCACAATTGGGATAAATTTGTAGGCTCAATTATCACAACAGGGCTCAGAGCTGTGCAAAGTGTGACATGGAAGAAAAGGTTACGGTCTAGTAGCTTTATTATTTGAAAAAAATGTTATATTATCAGTCTTGTTATGTGTAACACCACGCCATTTGCTTGATACCACATACATGTATATAGGAGAAAAATGTAGCAAATGGATTTAAATTTAAATCCAAGTTAAAAAATGGGTTTAAAAAAAACCAAAAACCTTGTGTATATTGGATATCCTGAGCTTTTTAATAATAAAATGTAGCAGAATCAAGTAAATATTACTCTATACACTTAACCTTCAGTAAGATCTCTCTTTGGGGGTTTCCAGTAGTTTGGTTTGACCTTTGAAAGATCATTAGTACTTGACCATTCCTCTTTGCTAGTCCCTGAATATTATTTATGTCAGGTTTTCACTGTACTTCTGAATTATTATGGCCTGGGTTTTGGAAATTATTCCTTTTTAAGAAAATTCCCGTATTTTCTGTATAAAGACTGAGTGCACTGGACAAGCTACTGCAAATGCAAATAATAATATTTTGTATTTACATAAAGCCTTCCATCTAAGGATCTCAACCTGCTTCATAACAATTAATATATCAAGCCTCAAAACAAGTATTGTCCCTATCAGTATATTAAGGATAATGAAGCATCAAGAGGTTAATGGCACATCTACACTGCATTTTAAAATCTGCAGCAACACGTCTACAGATTGGGGTTTGTGCTACTGTGCCCACTCCCTACAGCCTGAGTCCAAATGTCTACACTGCTGTTTTTAGCACCTGAGTCTGTAGACCTGTGCTCAGAGATTCATTGCCATGGGCTTTAAAACACAGTGTAGACTTAAGTGACTTCCCAAGGGCACAAAGAAAATCTGCAACAGCACTGGGAGTAGGATCTGGGACAGTCAGATCTATGCCATAACCATAAGATCATTCCTCTTTCTCCTGCGCACATGAAGTGCTCTGTTGCGTATTGTTTGTGCAAGCAATAATTCATGAATATAAAAAATGCTTCCTACATTAACTAACTACATGGAGAGGCATGTATTAAGTTCCCTTGTGAATTTAAAGTAGAATGGGATCAATAGGAATGCAAATGGGGTGACCTGTGCATAAATCAGGGTGTAGATATGGCCAGCAGGGCTGGCCTGACCATGAGGTGAACTGAGGTGGCCACCTCAGGTGCCAGAATGGGGCGGGGGGAGAGGGTGCGCCACTAGGACCCAGAATGTAGAAAATTGTGTCTGCTGCTGGTGCATATGTATTCTCTCTGCTCTAGATGCACAGAGATGGTGGAGTGCTGTGCTGGAGGAAGGAGGGCACAAGAGACATAACAGGCAGGTAGGAGAAAAGGTCAGAGGGAACAGAAAGCAGCAGGAGCTGCAGAGAGAGAGAGGAGGAGGAGCCTCTTATGTACCTCTCTAGCACCCCCAGGACCCTGGACTGATTAACACCAGCTTCTCAGGGAGCTTCCTGTTTCCTGCTGCTTCTCTGAACCCACTTGAGGAGAACAGACAGTCAACTCAAGTAGTAGGAGCCAGTTAGGCCCTTAAGACGCTGATATCTTCCCTCACTCAGGCCCTGCTACCAGCCTGCTTATTTGTCCCCTTCAATTGAGTGGTGAGAGCCACTATAGCTGGCACAGAACAGCAGTGATGAGTGAAAGAAGAAAACACCCCTCTGAGGCAGCATTCAGGGAAAAAAAGCAAGCAAAGGAAGCTTTTCTATCTAAGCAGGAAGGAGCTCTCCTGAGATACATAGACACAAATGTTCACGGTGAGCCTTACGGCCCCAGGGAGGATGTGAGTGGTGAGGAGATGCCTGATCTTCCAGTTAGTCAGAGTGCAGGTGACCTGGCAGCTACTGCAGCATCCATATCTTCATCTCAAATGGATGTAACCATGCACATTCCTGAAGAAAAGTGTAGATCAGAGAAGAGTGTGGTGGAGGCGCAAGAAACAGCTGCTGCTGAGTTTAGTTCCTTAAGTCTAGATGATCAATGACTGTGGACCCACTTGAGCAGTAGCCTGAGGGACTTCCCTGTACTGCATTGGCCATAGCAAGTGAAAAACTTCATGTTCCCCAAAGACAATGAAAATAGAAGTTTCCATCCAACACATTACTGGCGTGAAATCCCCAATGGTGAAAAAGTGGAGAGGCCATGGCTTATGTACTCAAAAATCCAGAATGCTGCATACTGTTTTTGTTTTTGTATAATGTTGCAAACTCTTCCAGTCTAATGTTCCTGCCACATTGGGTTCTACAGGAACAAAGGACTGGAAAAATCTGGCTAGAAATCTGCCATGCCATGAGAGGAAGCAAATCACCAGAGAGCATTCAATAGGTGGGAAGAGCTTGAGATGAGATTAAGGTTAAAGGCCACCATAGATGATCAGTATCAAGAGAAGATTGCATCAGAGTCTCTTTACTGGCAAAATGTTCTGAAAAGGCTCATTGCCATTGTGAGAGTGCTTGCTACCCAAAACCTAGCACTGCATGGCACTTCAGATCAGCGGTATGTGCTAAACAATGGAAACTTCCTTAAAATTGTGGAGCTGATGGCTGAGTTTGAGGCTGCACTCCAAGAGCATCTAAGAAGAGTCACCACCCAAGAAATGTACACACACCACTACCTTGGAAAAACAATTCAAAATGAGACCATACTGTTATTGGCAACAAAAGTCAAACAGAAGATTGTGGCAGATCTGAAGTCAGCAAGATTAATTACTCTGTTATTCTGGACTGCGCACCTGACATCAGCCATACGGAACAAATTACTTTAATGGTGCATTTTGTAACAACAACAGAACCTAGTGAAAATGTTCCTGCAATGGTGATGGTCAGAGAGCATTTTCTAGAATTTATTGACATTTGATGTTACTACAGGAGCTGGTACGACAAATGTGCTTCTTAGAAAGCTGGAAGATACGGGTGTCACGGGTTGGGATCACAGAGACCTGCTTGGTGCTGCCACCTGGTGTGCCAAGGCTACTTCTGCCCCTGCTTCCAGGCCTTTTCCAGCTTGGGACTCCCGAATCCTGTCTGTTTTGAGCCAGATTCCACTGATCTGCTGCAAACACAGACCCAGGTCCGAACCAAGTCCACTAACAACTGTAAGGCTCCTGGAAGCGCTCTTGCCTTTGACACCCAGGTGCCCAACTCCCAAAGAGGTTCACACCCTTAATAAATCCGTTTTACCCTGTATAAAGAGTATACAGGGCAAACTCATAAATAGTTTGCCTTCTATTTCAAAGATAGAAAGATATGCACAGCTGTTTGCCTTCCCCAGGTAACAACTCGTACTCCAGGCAACTTAATAAGTAAAAAGTGATTTTAATAAGTACAGAAAGTAGGATTTAAGTGATTCCAAGTAGTGACAAGCAGAACAAAGTGAATTACTAAATAAAATAAAATAGAACACGCAGTTCTATGTCTAATCACCCTGTGTACAGATAAAAACCTCACTAGGTCCAGTAAACAGGCTGTCTTCCTCTTAGCCTGGATCCAGCAATCACTCACCCCCCTATTGCCTTTGTCCCTTGTTCAGTCTCTTTCGGGTGTGTCCTTGGGGGGTGGAGAGTCTCTCTCTTTAGCCAGCTGAAGACCAAAATGGAAGCGTCTCCCAAGGGCTTTTATAGTCTTTTTTTTCCCACTCCCTGTGTAACATCATGTTACCATGGAGTTTTGGGATCACATGGGCAAGTCACATATCCATGCACCCCATGGTAACCAGTCCGACCAGTTGCATTCCTGACCAGGCCCCGATGTGGATTGGGGTCTGCAACTGGTTTTGTCTGTTGAGTGCTTGTACTTAACTTGCACATTCTTTCCTCCAAACATGATCCCAGGCACTTACAAAGGCTATGTACAAAACCAGCAAATATAAAACCAATCTTCATAACTCCAACTACAACAATGATACATGCGTACAAACAGGAGGAATAAATTCAGTAGGTCATAACTTTCACAGAGATATGTTACATGGCACATGTAGTATGAAACATATTCTAGTTACATCATGTATACATTTATAAGCCTCTCCCCATAAAGCTTTATGGGGTACACCGTCACAACAGGAATTGCGATAGCTGACATGAGAGGTCAGGGCTACAGTAATGGTGCCAACATGAGAGAAAAGAACAGAGGAGTGCAGACACGGATCCGAGAGTTAAACCCTCGAACTCTTTTTGTCCCATGCAGTTCTCATTCATTGAACTTGGTGGTCAGTGATGCAGCATCAGCTTCTAGTGAGGCAGCTGAATTTTTTAATGTAATTCAAAGCATCTATATATTTTTCTCTGCATCAACTCATCAATGACAAATTTTGAAGCAACATCTGGTAACATCCTCTCTGACACTGAAACCACTGAGTGCCACAAGATGGGAAAGTCGAGTGGAGGCGATAAAGCCTATCAAACACCAAATTGGGAAGATAGATGATGCCATAGTTGCCATTATGGAGGATAATGCTATGACAGGAACTGTTTGTGGGAGAACAGTGGTAGAGGGAAATGGAATCACCAGAAACATACTTAACTTCAATTTTATGTGTGGCTTAGTGTTGTAGCATGACATACGGTTTGAAATAAATGTTTTAAGCAAGAGACTCCAAGGTGTTGACCTTGATATATCTGGAGCAAGGGAACAACTGGACAAAGCAAAGTCATACCTACATGAGGGATTTCAAAACATTCTGAAGAGTGCACAGAAGTTGGTAGGGGAACTTCACACTGAAACTAGTTTCCCTCCCATTCAAGAATACAAGAGTCACTGAAGAAGAAGACATATTGATTACGAGGCATGAGATAATCTCATAAGAGACCCCAAACAACAATTCAAAGTTGAATTCATTAACCAGGTGCTAGATTGTGCAATACAGTCAGTTGAAGAACGTTTCATGCAGCTCAAGGAACACAGCAGTATATTTGGGATGTTCTATGGTATTCCAAAACTCCTCACTATACCTGAAGAAGACCTACACCAGCAATGCAGGGCACTAGAGACAGTGTTGACACATGATGACATGCGCGATATTGATGCGAGTGATTTAGGTGATGAACTGAAAGCCCTTTCACGATACATTTCATCAGGATCAACTCCAAAGGCTGTTCTGGAATATATGTGCACAAATCAGATGACCACCCTCTTTCCAAATGCTTTTGTTGCTCTGCGCATACTTCTAACACTTCCTGTAACAGTTGCCAGTGGAGAACGCAGCTTCTCCAAGTTGAAGTTAATAAAAATACATCTACGCTCCACAATGACACAGGAGAGGCTGGTCAGCCTTGCAACCATCTGAATAGAGCATGAGCTAGCCCAGACTGTGGACCTTCAGGAAGCAGTTCAAATCTTTGCAACCAAGAAGGCACAGAAAGCACCACTTTTGATTATTCAAACAGATAAAAATGCCAGTGTTTACTATGCAGACAAGAAAAGTTACATTTGCTGTTCAGGCGTTTGAAAGTTAAGTGTTACTTAAAATGCCTTGTTCAAAAATTTTAAGTTGTTAGTTCTCCTTTATTGGGGTAGGTAGCAGAGCAGTACCATGAGAGGAGTAGAACAGGAAGAAGGCAGAATTGAGACCTTTCAAAGTTTTCACCCAAGCGAGAGGGAATGGGGGCATCATTTGAGCTCCCTGCCTCAGGTGCCTAAATGTTGTGGGCCGGCCCTGATGGCCAGGAGTGTGGTCTGGAAACTGTAATTAGGCACGTCTACATAAACTGTGCACTGCCGATTGCACTTCCTGGGTGACTTGAGCAGTTTATAATAGTTTCCCCCATCAGCAGCACAAACACATTCAGTATACTATATTAGCAGGCGTCCTCAGCACTGACTCACCTGTCAGTGTCCAGCCAGGCTATGGTGTTCTGTAATTGTAAGTGGCTTGCACCATGCAGAGCCACTTATTCTGTTAAGAAAACACTCCTTCGGTGTCACTGGCACCCCAATAGCGGACCTTGCATGTTTTCCTCGCTGCCACAGACAGCAAACAGTGACAGCTGGAGGGCAAGCACAACTATGGAGATCTACCTTTGGAGATTTACCTTCCCCAAATATCTTTTCATACAGAAGCACATTTGTTTGATGAAGTGCAGCATTCACAATCAGTAAGACAGCACAGAGGCAGACAGAGAACACTACAAGGCTGTAACATTTAACTGCCAACCGGTCACTGACGAGGACAGGGTAGAAATAAGAGAAACTACCAATTGCTACCCAGGGAAGTCGGTACCCATTATAGTGTCTAGACCCTGCCCATGTACTCCTACAGTCTGATGACCAAGAGGTGATCAGTATCGTGAATTTCCACTGACTCCAATGAGGATGGTGCATGGCTGGCACCTCCATAGACTTGTAATAGATGTTTGCTTGCAGACTGGTATCAAATAGGCAACTTGAAAGATTTTGGCGATATAGGCATAAGATCGTTGGTGTTGGTCTGCATATTGCACCTGCAGCATATATTTTGAGTTCACTGACAGCATGCTAATTGTAAATTAAGGATCTGATTCGCCACGCTCTTATTCCAGTTGTATGCCACTTTAACTCCATACATGCAGTAGAGCTCTTAAATCCTGGCCAGGGGTACTGGAACAATTTTTATAGTGGGGGTGCTGATGATGGAAACCATGTATTTGGTGTTTGTTATTACTACTTCAAGCCAGGGGGGTGTGGCAGCACCACTGATCCTGGCTGCTAATCTCACCACCCTTCAAAACAGTTCCTCTCTTTTGTGGTTCACATGAACATCATTCTGATTTAGCTACTACAGCTCTTTGGTGTTGTACAAAGTAAGTGACAGTCCAAAGGGCTTGCAATCTAAAAGATAGACGATCTTGTGGTATCATGATGATCTGAGCCTACATTTTTTGTTTTTTCCACTCTAAACAGAATATATTAGAGATTGCATGTGGATGAACAGGGGTTGCATGGTTAGAAATTCATACCAAATACGTACTTGGGTATTATTCTGTTGCAGTAATTGTTGAACATTCAGTAACACAAAATATTGGCCTGTTCATTTACATCTACCATACAGGTTTTTCCTTTGTCTGGGACAACACAGAACAAGCAGTAAGCAGGGTTTTTTAAGAGCTAATTTGTACACTTTGGGCAGTGTGAATAAATACATCATAATATGCAAATCTGTTTGTCTTTAAATAGGCGACAGCTGCTTCTCATTCCTCCTGTCCCTTCTAATACCTCCTCAAACTCACAGGGACCTCAAGAAGTGGTGTGTAATGAGGCACACAAACATGCACCCAGGTGCATAGGCAAAAGAACATTTTGGTCCTCTTAAGATGTACCTCCATTGCATGTACCAAACTGGTGGAGCCATGGTACTGAAGTGGAAAATATGCCAGATCATTGTTAGCACATGTGTGCAACATGACATTACCATGGACCTCAGGAAGAGAAGTCAAAAAAGGGGAGAGAGATGAAGTGTGTGTGTGTGTCGGGAGGGGGCTTACTGATGACTGGAGATATTTACACATCTAAAGGAGCAGATATTGCTACAAACACATTGCCACTTGAATTATAAAAGTATACATTTATAGAACAATTTTCTTTCAGAAATGGAAGGCTTCTATTTTGTATTTGATGGGGTGGAGGCAATATGTTATCAGAGAATCAATGTGTGGTCATGTCTAAAAGTTAGGGTCACATCATTGCAAGAGTCTCTGTCAAATCTTTACCCTTTCATAATGCAAATAAGACCAGAGATCAGAGAACCAAAGAAGAAGCATTTTAATAATCTTTTCAGATGCTCTTTATGCAGACTGCTATATAAAGTGCTGAGTCACTATGGCACTGTAGATATTCTGATTCCCTCCAATGAGAGCTTTATGGTAACTCTCCACCGCCCATAAATATTCTTGCCAGTAAAGTCAGAGCCCATTCCCTGAAGAGATGATAATCACAATAGGCAACACAGACCCAAAGAGTGGGAGAGGAAATCGAAACAGGGAGGTAATGTGACTTACTCAAGAACATACACAGCATGTCCATGACAAAACCAGACATGGACCCAAGGCTTCCTGACACTTTCTCAATCCATTGTCCTATCCAATGGGCTGCTTTTGCCTTTCACTAAGTACCAGATATTTTTCAGGGTAGAGAAGACTGAGAGGAACTACAGGAAGGCATAGCTTAGGTAGGCAACTGGGCAACAGTATGACAGATAAGCTTCAATGTAAATAAATGGAAAGGAAAGGACAATTTGAACTACTGACACACAATGGTGGGTTCTGAATTACCTGTAACCACAGAGAATAAATATCTAGGCATTACTGTTAACAGATCAATGAAAACAACTGCTCAATGCACAGTGGTGCTAAAAAAACAACCCCAAGATGTTAGGTTGTACTGAGAAAAATAATAATACTGAAAATAATTCAGTGCCTGTGTGAAAATCAATAATACACCCTCACCTTGAACCCTATTCTTAATTCTGGTCAATTTCTTAAAGAATACACTTCCAGGGCACCAAAATGCAAAGACACATTAAAGGACTGAATCTGAGATGAATATGTTCACCAACAATATTACAACAGTGTACTCTTAAACAAACAGACCACTTGAATTATAAAAGTATACATTTATAGAGCAATTTTCTCTCAGAAATGGAAGGCTTCTATTTTGTATTTGATGGGGTGGGGGCAATATGTTATCAGAGGATCAATCTGTGGTCATGTCTACAAGTTAGGGTCACATCATTGCAAGAGTCTCTGTCAAATCTTTACCCTTTCAAAATGCAAATAAGACCAGAGATCAAAGAACCAAAGAAGAAGCATTTTAATAATCTCTTCTGATGCTCTTTATGCAGACTGCTATATAAAGTCCTGAGTCACCATGGCACTGTAGATATTCTGATTCCCTCCAATGAGAGCTTTATGGTAACTCTCCACCTCCCATAAATATTCTTGCCAGTAAAGTCACTTGCTAGTATATTCAGATTCTATCACTGGGGGATGGGAGTGAACACAGTAGAAGTGAATTTCATTTAGCAATTGAGCAAATATTTGCAGGGTTTTTTTTCTGAGATGCGAGCTCAGTTCCATTAGCTATATTGCTGCTTTGTACCAAAGCCTTTCTGGAGTAATAACTAATAAAGATTTGTATTTCTATTTTAGCCTCCCTCTTAGAGAGAACATGAACCTTTCAAGTATTACAACCTGGTTTAGCTGGGTGCCTGTATCCCCAGTCAGATCACATACAGTAAGAGCTTGATTCAGCACTGTTTGGGAGAGGCAAAGGAGTTTGCACAGGTGTTCGGCGTGATGCCAAGACTTTGTGGGAGCTACTGCAGCACTCATTGTATACATCTCTCACTTGCAGAGCAAAGTTCTGCATGCTACTCAAGGGGATTAACTGCACTCAAATCTTGCCAATCCTCACTTCCATTTGGTGATGGTATTTTAATAAGTAGTTCCCAGGTGCTCCCAAGGCCCTCTCCAGTACATCACTAAACCAATCCACCCACATACTCTAAGTATATAAGGAAAATGCATGAACTTGCATCAACAATACTCATAATCCAATTATTATAATTTAATAACAATAGTATTGCTGTAGAACACAGAGGTCCTATCAGAAAAAGGGCTCTATTGTGCTCAGTGCTGTATAAACATATAAAGGCATGTCCCTGCCCCAAATAGTTTACAGTCTATGAAGACAATAGTTGATTAACTTTCCTTGACAATGCAGATTTCACTAGGTTTGAACTGTCAGTTGCCGGCTCTAAGGCCATTCAGAAAGTTTGGCACTCAGCATAAGACCATTCTACAGTGGTAAAAAAGAGGAGAGAACATTTTATTGTGACTACACTCTCAAATGCTGGTGGAGTAAGTGGTTATTCATATGGGCTATGCGTGAGACCACCTCAGGAATTGTGACGTCCACTTCTTCAGTCAGAGGGGTTCTTTTACATACCTTAGGGGACACCATCATCAAGACCAGGCAAAATAATCACAATTATTAACTATGGCTATTTCCTTGTTTAAAACAGGAAAAGAAAACATTAGACAAAACAACACAAATGACAGAATACAAGTGATAAATGGGTTATTTCCATTACAATCTCTTCTGCATATTTTTGTGTGGAGAACTTTCAGCAGAGGTTACATAACTCGGCGCAAACAACTTTTGGGATATTCTTCATTTGGTGAATTAAGACCAAATTATATTGTTTCTCAAATGTATTGTAAATCCAGGCTTAATATCTTATTGGATACTTTAAAATATTTATTGTGGATCGAGTTGATTATTAATAAATAATCTGAGAGTTTATAACTGGGCAAAGTAAGCAACTTCAACTAAATCCTATGAAACCAAAGAGAATATTTAAATCAGTCACTTATAAGAAACCATTTAATGAGTTGTCTTAAAACAGGCTACTTACACATATTGAGAATCTTAAATCAAATTAAATCCCACTATTTCTGTTTACCAAAGTTTCACCCCTGTCTCCTCTCCAGGAATACATGGTTTAACCATGGGGTGATTCACAGAAGAAACTAATATTTTAAGTTACAACAGCATTTCAATATCCCAGTAAAATCATTGTTATACATGTTTAAATGTAATCCCTTGGCAGCATCTTAAAACTTTCTCTCCCCAATCCATGTTGATATTTTGGGGAGGTTTCCTTGGGCTGGTTTCTTCTTAAGTCTTCTCTGTTTTTTCTTAGCTGTCTGTGGCAGCTTGCTTGTAGAGTAGAGGTGGACAGGATAAATTGATGAGTGTTTGCTGTTGTAAGTAGGATAGCACAGGGATTGTGGGTGTCTGAGGAGTACTCACTTCAGTTTCAGATACTCTTCTTGTTCCTATGTCCATGAAATTGTAGGAAAACACACTCTTTCAAGCTTGTTTAGCTTCAAACTTGGTTGCTGTCACCCTTTCATTGGCTCCAAGCTGTTGGGGTTAGGTTAGGTGGCACCTCCGGCTCCTGAATATGCAGTCTTCTTAATGAATATGCAACATTTTTTTCATTGTTTTTGTTCTTCTTGTGGCAGGAAAGCATCAGATAACTTTTAAAGCTACTTTTAACTCTCTTGTTTTATTCAGTCCATTTTCTGAGAGAGTCTTTAACTTCATCAGAGTTTGACAGGAAATGAAATTCTGTTTTCAAAAAGTCAAACACTCCTGTTCTTTAGTTCTCAGAAGAGTCTTTGTAAATTAAATAACTCTACAAAGTCTTTAGTTTAAATAAATAAAAAAAAATTACTCAATTTTTGGAGAGATGATTCTTGTTTTCATGAATATGGTGAGGGTCTGCTTAATCAGTGCCAGATAACTAATTTCCCAATTAAAATAAATATTTCTATACTCAAATGGCTTCTTTTATTAGTAACAAGTTATCACATTATTTGACCTTGCTATTTTTGTACCCAAAACATCTTATAATAATGGCATCAGGCAGTTACAGACTATTCACACAGTTTGAATGACTAATGGACATATAAACCCAGCAAGACCAAAAACTTGTCACTTTTTGACTGCTGCTGACCTGTTTATATTGTAAAAGGGAGCTCCCCTTTTATCCAATTGCTGTCTAAAATAGAAATCCTGTTTGGTTACATGCAAATCCATACCTAATCACATCTATTATCTTGCAGACACTTCTCTCAAGCTTTCTGTCTATCCAGACTGTTATTTTGGTGTAAATTATTTAGCCTGTTTGGGCTAGGCACTGTCTTTTTGTTCTATTTGTACAATACCTAGAAAAATGGGTTCCTGATCCATGACTAAGGCTTCTAGGCAGTACTGCAATACAAATAATAATAATCTTTGATAAAATAGACTGTAATATATACCCTTGAAAATGCAGGTCATCAGTTGCTTGCATGGTCTTAATCTGGAAGCAATCTCTATATAGTAACATGAAATACCAGGAACAAAGTGATGCTGTTATAAAAGTTAATGAAAGAATAAGATGTCTTTTTTTTATTTCAGTGCATGTTTAACTGCCATACAAACTGGAGGCACAGGACTCAGATATAATAAATTTTGCTGCTGATGGCATAACAACATTGGTTGTTTAAAATAAATTACTCATTTCTATGCTATTGTATGCTCCTAACACGGAAATATCCAGCAGAACAAATCAAAACAATTGCATATGACAAATAATCTTGTCCAAAGCTATATATTTAACAAGTGTACTAATGATTCACACCAAGCAGTGAGAATATATGTCTATATGTCAGGGATCGTCTAGATAATACTTAGTCCTGCCATGAGATTAGGGGACTGGACTAGATGACCTCTCAAGGTCCCTTCCAGCCCTATGATTCTATTACTGTAATCCTGGGGAGCACAGCTACACTAACACTACTAGACAATACCTATCAGCATCTGTGATGCTGTTTCTTTTTTCATTTCCCCCCTCCAGTTTCTGTGTGTCTGGTCATGTCAAAGCTGCTGCTCCTCACCCTCCTAATCCAGGAGACACTGTAAGCATTTCCTTGGGAGGTGCCAGCACCTTGTAATATTAACTGAATTGCTCCCAAATTTTAATGAGAGGCTTCTTAAAAAATATTCTCCCTTCAACCTGCAATATATGCAACATTGCTTCATTAAAACACACTCTACGTCCTAACTCCAGGTTTTTTCTGCCTCCAGAAAAATCTTCCATCAATTCCATACAATTTCTTCCCCAAATTCCATACAATTTCTTCCTCCACCACCTCATTTTTTGGGGTCCAGTTAGGGTGACCAGATGTCCCGATTTTATAGGGACAGTCCCAATAATTGGGACTTTGTCTTATATAGGCGCCTATTACCCCCCACCCCCATCCTGATTTTCCACACTTGCTGTCTTGTCACCCTAGGTCTTTCTTTCTCTTTGTGGCTCCCCTGCCTGGGAGATGTTCCACAGAAGCAATCAATGCAGTGCTGGCAGATAGGTTGTGCTGTCATGTCCTCTGTTGGCAGTAGTGATGGCAGGTAAGCTACTCTGCAGTCTCTGGCTGTAGAGTGATTGATTGGGTTAGCAACAGTTCCCCATTGATAGCAGGCTCTGCTTGTTAATGGGTGACTGTCTTCCTGAGCTGGACAGGTTTCATCTGACTGCTGGAGGTCTCCCCTACCTGATATGGAGTGTGGGGAAGCAAGTTTCCCTCAAGCTGGTGAAAGGGGGAACACCGTTTCAGGCTCCCTCCTCTGTACCACATATTTGGACTTCAGGCCAGTCAGCCAAACACTAGCACAAACAGAAGCTTGTGGCAGTGGCTTCTGGCTACCACTCAGTGTAGCTCCCCATAACCCCTCCTCAGGCAGTGCTGAGGTGGCTGATTGGAGACAGTGGGTTTGCAGCAATTACACGGTGACTCTCTATTGGGCATGCTCCCAGTGGCACTGGTTGGGGGGTGCAAGAAGGGAGTTTTTCCCCATGGTCACTGTGATAGTGAGCATGCTCAGAGGGCTGAATATTTTACAAGCCAAGCTGGCCTTACCATCCTGTTTGCACCAGGATGTTATGATTTGTTAGAATTTTTGGGAAAGTCGGTGAAATGATCCTTTAGGGTGCACTGCAAAATTAACACTCTTTAATATAAAAAGTGTGTGTCATTGAGTTCCCCCTGCTGCTGCCGAAGGGAATATCCCTTTCTGTCTTTGCAGTCTCTTTGCCAGTGTTCTATCTTGCCACGGAACAGAGCCAGAGACTTCAGGTTTTTATTTTAAAAAATAAGCTGAGATTTTTGTCCTTCATAGAGCACAAAAGTCAACTTTGTTAACTAAGGAACTTCTCTGGTTCCTGTTGAGCTCCCTAAAATGAGCCCAGGCAAAACCTCTCTAAGACCAGAGAGGCAGTTCACACCTCATCGGGGCATGTATGGGACAAACCCAGCCCAGCCTCACAGGAACAAAGGACACTGGCTTAGGCAGCAATAAAAGAATCTGTTGGACTCTTGAGTGAGTCACCCCCCTTCCTTTGGTCAGTTTGGGACTGCGATGAGGTAATGCCAAGAGGGAAGAAAGAACATGATAAAAGGGAGAGATGTTTGCCATGCTCTTCCTCTCTCTTCCACCTCCATCTACAGACATCACCACCAAGTGACTGAAGCACTGATCAAAGTGGAGAGCCTGGCTGAAGGGCAACCAGCCAGCCTGTGGTGAGAAGCATCTAAGTTTGTTAGGGCATTGAAAGTGTTCAGATCAGCTTAGAATGCACTTTGCTTTTATTTCATTTGACCAAATCTGACTTATGTTTTGACTTATCACTTAAAATCTATCTTTATAGTTAATAAATCTGTTTGTTTATTCTAGCTGAAGCAGTGCGTTTGGTTTGAAGCATGTCAGAGACTCCCCTTGGAATAACAAGCCTGGTACATACCAATTTCTTTGTTAAATTGACGAACTCATATAAGCTTGCAGCATCCAGCGGGCATAACTGGACACTGCAAGACGGAGGTTCCTAGGGTTGTGTCTGGGACTGGAGATATTGGCTAGTGTCATTTGGTTGCACAATCCAAGGAGCGGCTTACATGCCAGAGGCTGTGCGTGAACAGTCCAGGAGTGGGGGTTCTCACAGCAGAGCAGGATTGGATTGGATTGGATTGGAGGACCTAGCAGATCACCAGTCTGGATAACACCAGAGGAGAATGTCCCAAATATTTTAAATCCCTATCCAGGAACCGGAATAAATATTAAAAAATATAAGCCAACATCCTTACTGTCCTTAATAAACTTTACTGCCAGTGCTGCTTTAGAGTTTTGCCAATTGACTATTACCTCTTAGCCCATTAACCATTGAGCACTGACCATAAAACCACATGTGAGGTCAGATGGTCTAATCAACAAGTGAGGAAGATGTTTGTTTCAACAGCTGCAGTTTGACAGAGTGCATGGAGTGATACAGGAATCAAAAAGGCCTGAAAAAATTAAGTTGTGAAAGGACATAGGTGGCAAGTGTTTTGGCTTCTGGGAAAGAATGAAAGGACCAGATTGTGGATGAAAAGGGTACAATGACCTGGATTTGTGAGGAGAGGAGGGAAAAGCCAAAGGTGACTGCCAGGTTACAAGCATCATAGATGGGGAAGATGGTGGTGGTGTCAATAGCAAAGGTGAAAGGAAGAAGTAAAACGTGCTTCAAGAAGAAACATGTTTCTGCTTGTTCTTTATATTAGCACTTATTGTTTGGAACTATGTCAGCAAACACTTCTGAATAACAAACACACGTGCAGAAATCTGAATCAGTCTGTGAATGATTTGCTAATCGAAAGGAGGCTAAATGAGGGATGAATACTATTCAAAATGACTAGTCTGACTAGCTCTGAATATGAGGAAAATTGCTTCCTGTAAAGACAGGCCAATTTAAAAGAGAAAAGAAAAGGAAGCAATAAATAAAACAGAACCAATTAGAATAGCTATCAGGTTGTCAGGTGAACTCTTTCATTCTTCATCCTCCCTTTCCTCTTCCTGAGTATCTGTCTAGACAGCAGGTCTCCCAGGTGATGACGGGCGAACAGTCCTGTTAAATCTCCTGTCTTTTCCTGCCATGTTTCTTTCCTAAGGCGCAATGCCTGATCATTACAGATGTGTATTAATTGTTTTTCTGAAATCTCCAAACCTCACAACTGTTCAGAACTGGGACTAGAATTTCATGAGAAAAAGGTTTTCCAGCGTGAGCCTCCAAGGCTTGCCAGGAGCTCTATTGCAATTCCCAGTGCATCGCTGTCTGTACATGAAGAAATTTTTCACGAACAGTTCTCCAAATAAACTGTAGTCCTACGTCCCACGGGAGGGCCGTTTTTCATAATCCGGAGAACCTTAGTTTATTAGCTTTTTAGCAGAGTGAAAGAATAAAGAAGAGCAAAATAACCTAAGATTCACAGAATGCAGCCCCCAGGCCTTTAGGTCATTTGAAAGATGGTCTCTTCAGAACAAGTTTTGCTTGGCTTTGTCTCGTTGGCTCTACTTATGTCCCATGGACCCTAATGCCCATATGGCTTTCACTATGTTCCCTGTGGCCTTCCATTCCTTCCACTATGGTTTCTTTTCAATCTGACGTGTACTCAAAGACTTCTGTTGTTCACCTGGACTTTCCTCTCTGCCCTTCCCTCCTCATCCTGGCCTTTTGCTTTTCAGGAACTGTGTCCCATGCAGACTCCTTTTTCCAGCATCTCAGCCATCCCCTGTCACACGCCCTGGCAGCTGCCCCTCCACCTTAGCAATACCTGTCTCCAGCTCTGCCTTCCAGCCTTGACAGCTGAGAAGTCGCTGCAGGTGGAAGGGACTGGAAACATTGCTGCTGAGAGATAGAAGGGAAAGAAAGGGGCCACTGAGCTACTGGGAGATGAGCAGCTCTTGTTAGAAAAGCCACCTCCTGCTGCTGCATGGCCTTGGAATAGTGATCAGGACTCCTGTCACCTGGGATGGGTTTTGAAACCTTTGGACTATCCTTGTCAAACTGCAGACTGTCGGCAGCTCTGTCAGCAGCAATTCCTGGAGACTGCGGGTCACTGCCAGGCACAGCATCCCCCACAACTCCCAGGGAGTGCAGCCTCCTGCCACCCTTGACCAGGGATGCCAACCCTGACTTGCAGTTTGCCTGCTGCATCTCCCCCAAGCAATTCTGTGGTATTTTTCACATCCTCACCCCTACACATGGCACTGGCCCTCCTGAGCTGGTTGGCAAATAGATCTGGTCGACATTTTCATTCAGAAAGATTGATGAATGCTGTAGGGCCTTCCCTTAAACAAAGATGTTCATGGAGAATGTATTTCCTTTGAAATGTTCTGCTTTGTGAACATTGAAAATATTCTGGTTTTTTAAATTTTATTTTCCCCCCTTTCCAACACTGGAAAAGAGAAGAAAAGGGAAATACGAGAAGGGGAGAAAAATGGAAATCTCAAAAACAAAAGCTTTCAGCTTTTGAAAAGGTTTTTCCAAATAAACCTGATTTTTTAAAAATTCTCTGTGAAAAACAATTACCTATTTCAAGCAGCTCTATTGCATGGCCACTCATTTCTTCACATTCAAGTTCCTACTTAATGTTTTACAATGATGCCTGCAAGAAAATCAACTGGGTACATGTAGTAAAGGTGCTTGGGGGTAATTTATTTATCTTTACATTAAATAAAAGTATAATCTTTATGTAGCCAGTCACCTCGTGGCCGCGTTTTGTGTGGTGTACCTCTTTGTCAGTCTGTTTAGCCTTTTTTTTTTTTTTAATGGTTGTAAACTCTTCAGGATAGAAGCTGTGTGTTCGTACAGTGTCTGCTGAAATACTACAGCGTTTGGTAGCTCCCAAGGTGTGGTAAAGTCATATAACTGTAGCAGAAGGAAAAGCAGTGACGGGTTTATACACCCACAGTGATTAATAATTATTTAATTGGCACATTCTTTATGTTCCTAATGCAGCAAGAAATATGGTGGCGGGATGCCTAGACTGGTAGGAAGGGACAATTTTCACTATTTAAAAAAAATAAACAAAAACAATCAAACAGGAAAACCTCATTATTTTACTACTGTGCTGCCTGGCACGATGCCCAAATAAAAGCTCCTTGTGCATGCTATCTATCCCCTCTGGAAGATTAGCAATCAACTCTAAATAGGGAAAGCATTCTTCACATTAAAAATGAAATAACATGTAAGTGTTTTGTGGAAAGCCAATTTCCACACCCACAGCTCGGGATCCTTCGTGCATTTCAGCTTTTGCTTTTCTTTTTTTACAAATTAGTTTTGCCCTGAAATCTCTCCAGAGAGCATTTCTCTTTTTTGTGTGCATTGCCTGTCACTAGCCGCCCACTGAGTCACTTGTGAAATTGGCAAGAGCCTACCAGCCTGGCTGCTGGAGACAGAGCGAGTTGGGATGCTCAGCCTGGGCAGCCAACCGGGAAAGCTTTTGTCAATTTCACTAGCAGAATTAATGATTTTCTGACCTAAAAAAATGTCCTTTTTGCAAAACTGAATTTTTCTGTGTTTTTTGGCTTTTCCATTGGGAAAATGGAAATGATACCCACCTGGTTGGCTACACAGGCTGAGCAGCCTGCCTCCTCCACTCCAGCTCTCGAGTCGCACAAGTGGATTACCCCAACTCTCTCTGTCTCCATTTTTCCAATGGAAAAGACAAAAAACACAGAAAAAATCAGTTTTGCAAAAAGGACATTTTTTTTAAATCAGAAAATCATCAGTTCTGGGAGTGAAATTGACAAACGCTTTCCTGGTTGGCTGCCCAGGCTGAGCATCCCAACTCTGCATCTGAAGAAGTGTTTTTTTTAACCCACGAAAGCTTACACCCAAATAAATCTGTTAGTCTTTAAGGTGCCACCGGACCGCTTGTTCATCTTGTTAATATTTCTCTTAATAAAACAGACAAATGGCAAGCTGTACCATTGACAGGTAACAACAAACCAGGTGCAGTACTGCAGATGGAGTGCCCTGTTTTGGAAGAGCTTTTGTACCCCATATGCAGCAAAAGTATTTTTACCATAAGAATCCTGCTTTCAAGAAGTTTGGTCAGCACACCACGCTCCTTTATGACTATAAAAATTCCCATGTAAAAGTTCATTCGGTGAACTTTATTTTTTGGGGAGGGGGAGTTTTAATTAAAATCTCAAAGCTATCTGTTTCTCAGGGTTCCAATTGTTGGTTCTTTCAAAACTTTGTGAATCCTCCCCCAACATTTTTATTTAAAAATTGTTTTTAAATTGTTATCCACAGTTTTCATTTACCAAAGAACTATATTTTAGGTAAACAAAATATTTTGATGTATGGTTGTGAGAAAAAAAATTCACACGCAAATGTCAAGAGAGCCAGTTTTTCGCCTTTTTTTTTTTTTCATTTTGGAAAACAGGCCATTTTTCAAATTTTTTTGGTTCTTTTTTGTTGATGTTCAGGAAATGTAATCTGCTCCAGTTAAGGCACAGGAACTGGAAGTCAAGATACCTGGCTTCTAATGTCAGATCTGCAACATAGGGCCTTACACCCGTTATCTTCCTATGTGGAGAATCGCTTCACATGGTGGCTCAGTTTCCTCATCTCTAAATGGAGATGATTGAATTGTGGGGACAGATAAGTTCAAATCAGCCTCTATTTTTCAGGGCTTATTGAAAAAAAACTTTTGAGTTTTGTCTATTATTCTAAATATTCTAACGGTGCAATATATCAAAACAGTTGATAAAGATATATGTGATTTAATTATTTCCACATCATTACTACTTGGCTTTAGTAAGATTTTGATTCACAGTTTACTGCAGCTTTAATAAATACTTGTGAAACTCAAAAGTTCCACTATTTATATACTATTTCCACAGCCTACACATTGTCTTATACTAGATAATTGAGGGCTAAAACTATGCTTCAGTTAGTTGTTTCTTGAAAATATTAAACACAAATAATAATGTTTATATGCTCAGTAGAAAGTCCACCTTTCAATCAACTTCTCATTCTTTCATTATAAAGCTTTGCTTTCCAAAAGGAGATTTTTAATGCATTTTTAAGTATTATAGACATTGGATGAAAATATTTGGTACAGTTTTGTATCAGTAGCAACTGATCTGAACTACTTTAGAAGAAAAAATCTCTAGCATACATTTCTATGGGGATTTTTAAGTGCCTTTCTCTCTGTTTATTGTCCATTACTTCATAATTAGTTATACATTTCAAACTGTTAAATTAGCTGCAAGAAAT
This sequence comes from Chelydra serpentina, assembly GCA_037349315.1. Taxonomy (NCBI): domain Eukaryota; kingdom Metazoa; phylum Chordata; order Testudines; family Chelydridae; genus Chelydra; species Chelydra serpentina. The sequence goes on from JBAIAC010000018.1 coordinate 9,139,442, forward strand.
ATTGAGTGCTGGAATTTTGAGTATCTGCTAAATAACTTTGGATATGGGCTAATAATTTAGGATTAATTAATAAAAAAGATGAACCTTCTTGCATAGTAATTCATTTTTAATAGCCATCACCCTAAATTGTTTCATAAGTTCAAAAACTCCAACATTTTTTTTAAAAACCAACAATGAAGTGGTTGTCACTACTCATTTGCCCTTCAGTCATCACCACATACTCTTTGTGGCAGCAAAGGAGATGAAGAGAAGAGACATCTAGTTACATGCATTGGGGGGGAGGGAGGATATAGAATCTGCCTGAACAAGCATTTTTAGGAACTGATTTTCAGAGATGCTGACAAATTCTGATATCAGTTGGATTTATGGATCCATGTACTCAAGCCATCTGAAAATCAAAAAGATGAGAAGCTATAACAAGGAATAAAGTTAAGGAGGTAAAAATATATTAAAAATCCAAGCTGAATATCAAGGAAAACTGACAGTGACTAAGATGAATTGTCCCCATAGGTCTTTTCTAATCAGTGTTCAATTCAGTGATTTCTATAAAACTGACTATAAAAAGACCAGTCTAGTTTCACTGTCTGAGGGCTGAGTAAAGTTAATGTGAACAAAGTTTATGAAATGTGAAATAGCATTTTAAATTTCAGCTTTAATAATTAGAATTATTATAATAATAGATCTTGCCAACCTATTAGTTTAGAAGAATATTTAGAAGTTAGTTCCTTTTGTGGTTAGTAAATTGTTCACAAAGCAATCCCAATTTCTGCCAAAATGTGTTACTACTATTTACTAATTAATATTTCTTTTCTTTAGGTGTTGTTCATGACTTTGACTCATTGGTTTTTCTTATTCATGTAATTTGGTCACCTATGTCACATGGTATTGTTTCTACTCAATAATTGGATAAACTTTTAAACCAAGATTATAACATATTAATCTCTAGTGTGAGTTTTTGGATGAAAAAACATCTGTGTAATCATCCAGATGTTCACAAAGAGCAAATAACAATTCCATAAATTACAGTGCAATAACTGTTTTAGTCAGCAATCGGTTAGTTTTTTCTACTAATTCAACAAGTTCTAATTAAACTATTTTTTCAACAGTGGCTATCTTAATTATGCTATTTTATATATAAAGTATATGGCGTGTACATTAATTTGTATTATTTTCTGTAGCATAAGCGATCAAATCCATGTTTTCAAAATTCGTCACAAACCAAGAGCTAAAAAGCCATCTGAGAAGCACCTTGTGAACACAAGTTCATTTTTATCAGGTCCACAATCCATTCAAAAAGTTCTTGGTAAACTCATTGCTAGCTACAATTTGCATACACAGTTCCAAAGCCTGTAGAGGGCAGCCAGAAACAAAGATTCAATTGATCTAAAACAGCCTTAGATAATGTGTCTTTATCCTCTTTACAGGGCTAGACTCCTCTGAGCTAGCGTGACATGACCTTTCACAGAAAGAGAAAAAGCAAACACAAGACAGGGATTGCAGCCGCATTAGTGCTTAATTATTCCCAAATACGGTATCAACCTTTGATAGTTTAGGGCCCACCCATGAACAATTTTTGCCACCTCTCCTCTGTAAATGAAGTGTATATCTACACTAGAGCTGGAAGGTGTGAATTCCATCTTGCGAAGACATACCAGTGCTAGCTCTGTTCAAGCTAGTGTGCTAAAACTGGAAGTGTAGCAGTGGCTGCATGTACTGTGGTAGCGGCTAGCCGCCTCAAACACGATCCCTAATTAATGTCAGTTGACTTATCTCTTTTCATTAAAAGCTTCTTTTCTACACTCGGACTCTGTGCTCGTGAGTGGGAAAGTATTGCCTCTCAGAGGCACTCAGGGGTGGTATGTAATTTTCCCAGGTTACTGGGTGGGGGCTTGAGCTGGTTCTATGTTGTATCGATGGAAAGGAACCCCTAGATATTAAATGCGGCCCTGGTTGCTGCTGGCTCCACCTGGCAGAAGGGTTACACTTCTGAGGGTTACCCCTCAAAATAAAGTTGATTCAAGCTGTGATGAAGTCAGCTTGGAGTCAGGAGGTGAAGGAAGCCCCATGCTCTTTCTTCCCCAACTTGTGTTTGCTGAAATGCAAATTGTTCTGTTTCCTGCCACCTCCTCCCCCTGTTGTCTAGATGATCCTGTTTATGCTTACGTGTAAATTGAGGTAAACACATATTCCTTTGTTTAGGATAGACGCGTTTAACAACTTCCCCTGATATGCCTGGTTTACACACTCTTTACTCACAATTCCAGCATACATTCATAAGACTCTTAATACCCACATTCATAATACTCTTAATACCCACATTGTACCTACATCACACAATATTGATGACCAGTGAGTTATTAGTTTTCAAATGATATTTCATAAGGAATATTTGTACAAAGATTATTACAATAGTGTGTAGCACATGAATGCAGGTGTCTTTAGTATCACACTGGATAATAACTTGAATGGGTTCCATGCTTCTAAAACTAAACTGGGTTTTTATTAAGAGAACTATTGACAGTGATGCTGATAGCTGCAGATAGCATTCTAGCCATGTGTACGCTGACTGACTTCTTGTTGCCTCTTCCCTCCGGCCTCTAAGTTCTATGGAGATTACTACCTCCCCTCCTGCCGCACCTCCTGCTACAGAAGTGGAAGCCTTTTGCTTGCTCCTTTTCAATTTTACAGTTAGCTTACTCTGCTTTATATTAGCAAATGTCCCTTTTTACCCCCACTCTCTTCTCCTACTTTTCCAGCTTTGGATCACTGATACATGTTTCCAAGTTCAGCTAAGGCCCACTCATTTCCTCTGCTGGCTTACAGGCTCAGGCCCTGTCTACACTACAGGAACTACAGCAGCACAGCTACGGTGCTGCATCTCTGTAGCACCTCCGTGCAGCCACTTCTTACAGTGACAGAAGTGTTTTTTCCATGGTTGTAAGTAATCCACCTCTCTGAGCGGTGGTAGCTAGGTCAACGGAAGCATTATTCTTTCGCCATAGCTGTGTCTACACTGGGGATTAGGTTGGTGTAGCTATGGAGCTCAGGGATGTTGAATTTTTCACACTTCTGAGTGCTGTGGCTATGTCAAGCTGACCTTTAAGCATAGGCTAGCCAGTAGCGTAGCCAGGGGGGGAGCAGGGGGAGCGGCCGCTCCCTCTTGAGCAGAAGCGGCGCCTTTTTTTAGCAGCACTAAAAAAAGGCGCCACTTCTTTTTAAGCACCGCTTCTTACACTCACCCAGCGGCACTCCGGGGCGGGGCCCCGCAATGTCACCCGGCGTCGGGGGTGGGGCCCCGCAATGTCACCCGGCGTCGGGGGCGGGGCCCCGCAATGTCACACAGCGTTGGGGGCAGGGCCCCGCCCCCAACGCCGGGCATCAGCCCCCACCAGCGCCACCGGAAGCTGGCGCCTGTGCAGGGGGAGGCGCCTTTTTATAGGGCCGCTCCCCCTGCGCTCCGGACCTGGCTGCGCTACTGAGGCTAGCCCTATAATTAGAAATGCAGCAAACTTACTTGAAGGGTTTATTCATGAAAATAAATATGTTCTGTCACATCATTCTAAGATATTCATTGAATTCAAGTGCCTCATTTCTAGGTAGGTTCCAGCAGTGAAGAACAGTCAGAGTTACAGTAGAGCGTCACATAATTACATTCACAATAATTATGCATAATGTTCAGACAACTACAATTTGCCATTTTAAAACTATATACAGTTCTTAGCAAGTAGAAAAATATAAGAGCCCAAATGTGACCTGACTTGCCATATAATGACATGGAAATGACTCCATCTCACAACTTCCTGACCTAAATAATAAGGAAGGATCTGATTTACTTAACTCAAAATAATGTGTTTATTCAACAATGTTCAGAACAATTTTTTTCTCCTTATGTAAACCGTTCTTATTCTGCACCTGCTGCTCTGAAAAATGTTATTCTGGCATGTACTTTAAGAGCGCTACTGCATAAGGGGGGGCCATGAACAAAAATAAAATATTGACGAGTGCCTCCCAGACAAAATGCCTGGATTTTTATGGCACTTTCAGTATACTCTGTGCAACGAGGATAATAGGATTCAGAAGCCAACATTAGTACTTTCATTAGCATTTCTGCAACAGTGATCACTCCTACCCAATACTTAGCTTCACAGACCAGGAACCTATGGCTTTTTATGATTCCCTGAACAAGGGATTTTGTTCTTAACACTGAAAGTATTTAACTATTTCACTACTTTTGCAGTTAGCATATTTTTGTGTATATCAAGAGAGATGGACAGCTGTTGAAGACATGACCAAACATTTCTAGAGATGAAGGTCAGCAATACAGTGTTTTCAAAGTCCATTACAAAACACAGTTGTTAAATTAAAAATGTATGATATTGCACTCCCATTCTAGCATTTATTTTGACCAGTGCCTGGTGTCACCATTACAAATGATGTTGGTCTTACAAACTACCACATCATGGAGTTGCCTTTTAATTACTTCTAATTTTTTCCTTCATTTTGATTTTGCTTCCTTCCCATTGCGTTTTTTGGCATTGTTAAAAGCTGATGGAAGTAGTTGCTCTGAGGAAGCCATATGCTGTTAGCAACAAGAAGGTTTTTTTAACGCACACAAAATGATTTGGGGCCAGAAGCTATGCTACATATTCTTGGGCATCATCTACTGACACTGTACCTATTTCCTAAATACATCTATACAGATACAAAATACTCTTGTAACAGGTGTGACCACTCTTGTAACAGGTCTTCCCATCTCCTGGCAATACAAAATCTCTCAGTTTCTTGTACAATCAGAGAACAACTTACACTGCTATTATAGCAGATATGACCCAAATGTTGTTCTAATATACTACTTTATACTAGAGCTGGGCAAATAGGAGATTTTTTGGTATGCTGGTAATTTTGAAATAAAATAGTTTTGTGTTGAACAGATTTTTTTTTTAATTGTTGGCAAATCAAAAAGTCAGAAAAATTGTTGTGCAGCATACAAAATGTTTTCCAGTTTTAAGCATCTAAAATGTTTTAAATTGTATTTCAATAAGTAAAAGAAATTTTAAAACAAAATCATTTCAAAGAAAACATCAAAATGTTTCATTTTGAAAATGTCCGAAATTTTTTTTCAATTTTTTCAGATTTTTAAGCGGGGGTCGGGGGTGTTTTTTCAGCCAGAACAAGTTGATAAAAATGACACAAATTCATGAAAAGTTTCAGTGTCACTAAATCTGCAATTTTTGCCAAAAATAGTTTTAGCTGAAAATTTTTGCACAGCTCTGCTTTGTACTTCATGTATTTCCTCTGTGAATATTAATGTACTCTCTGAAGGTATTATTTCTATTTTACAGAGAGGGGGAAATTAGGCAGATGTTAGCTATGCAGAGTAGCCAAAGCCTGCAGCTGTGCCGCACCTGCCAGATTCCAGCCCCAACTATCTCTCTTCCCCCATTCTGCCTGCCTCCCCATCTCTTCTCACTTCCAGTCTTCCTTTGCCCTGCCTTCGCTTGGGTGCTGAAATCAAGAACCTGGACTAGATTCCTTGTGGCGCTCCTACCATGCTAGTTCATCTTCAAAGAAGGTTAACTGGTTCTCTAGTACTGCTGGCCACAGGGCTGGGCTACTGAGCATAGTAGAGATTTCCCTTGATGTCCCATTGCAATAGGGCTTCAAAGAAAAGCTGTTGTTTTCCCTGTAGTGTGGCTACAGTTCCTGAGAAGCAACCAAGCAGCAGCTGGCCTGCTTTGATATGTTTCCTTAGGTAGAAAGCTCAGCTAGGAGCGGCACCACGCAGATTGCAAGAACTGTCAGGCTATCACTACTGTCAAAGGGAAAAGGGAGCAGGGGGTGGGGTCAGGGCGTCACTCCCCCATCAGCACTAGCAGCTTGTAAAGCCCACACCATAGGGGCAATGCACCTTGCTCCACTGACATACCCTTGGAAGGGACTCATTCAGATGGCCTGGGCGTTAACACTACTCTTGTGCCAGACATGTTTGACTACACCCGATGTTGACTGGAATTGGCCCCTGTCATTGTCCCTATCCAGACACAATCCCCGTAGCACCTATCTGGGTGCATTTGCTGTAGCCAGCCTGCATGGTGCCCCATTTAAGTTTAACCATTTGTTGACAGTTTCATATAAAATACAAATGCTAATCATTCTTAGATACATTTTACCAAACCTCTTCCTTAACAATATTTAAGACAAGAAATGCCCAGGTAGGAAACATGATCAGAATCTCTTCTCTGATCAGCTACAAAAAAGGGCATCTTAGCCTCTAGTCTAACATTTCCAAATCTAACATTTCCAAAATAGCCCTTTGCACTGGAAGATAAGAATAATTATTCTCATTTCACTGGAGGGGTGAAGTGATTTGGCCAAGCTCACACAGCGAGCCAGTAGCAAAGCTGGAATAAAGTCAGCTAGCGATAGGACTGGGACAAAATCCTGGCTCTGAATGCCCAAGAACTTTGTGAGGTGGGTGAAATCCACATCCAGAGCTTAGGGTGACCAGACAGCAAGTGTGAAAAATCAGGACAGGGGGTGGGGGTAATAGGTGCCTATATAAGAAAAAGACCCCAAAATCAGGACTGTCCCTATAAAATCGGGACATCTGGTCACTCTACCAGAGCTTGACTTTGCAAACAGCCCCTTGTCACTCCAATGGGACGATTGAAAACATCCAAGCTGAATGCCCTCAAAACCTGGGCCATTTGGAAGTCCGACTTCAGATTTAAATTCTGCTGCTTGTCTTTGAAATCAATAAATTACACACACTTCTGAGAACAAATATGCTGTAGAGATAATTAGCTTGCTCCAGAGAAATGTGGAAATCGACCACTTTACAGTACTTGCTTACTGATCAAATTGTCTGAACAGCAGACAATGTTCTCTGTATGAGCACTCAAAAACTACAATGGCTTCATTCAAAGGGCCTATTGGATGTTCCCTGAATATTAGTTTTCTTCTGTCAGCTACACATCATGGCCTTTATATTTTCATATTCTCCTTTAATGCCAGATTGTCCCTCTAAGACACGGGCTCACACAGATCCCCATGCTGAGAGACAGGATGGTGTGGAGCTACTCCATGCCAGGGTGAGCACAGAAGTATTGTGCTCCCCGTGGCTCTCTGGCATGGAGGAGGATACATCAGTCTTTAACCTATCTGTGGGCTACTGTTCAGTGGGTGAGGCCATGGCCCTGTCACTTTCCCACGCCATCCCCGTTGGGCTGACTGGCACCTCCAGGCATCCCTGGAGGGAACAATCCCTGCAGTGCTGGGTGTGCAGAGTGGAAAGATAAATGGTTCCTTGTTCACTTCTCCTAGGACAGACCAGCCTTTTGAATGGGGTCATTTGTGGTATTTAATGCAGATCGGCCTAGGCAGAGGACAGCCCCTGTGCAGGTGAGCAAGGGGAGGGTATGAGGCAGCCTCCATGCAGTGTTTTGCTACAACCACAATCCCCAGGCAGCAAAGACAGGTTCTGAGCAGCACTCCTCCTGGCGAGGGGGGGGGGGGGTAGGGAAAAGGACAGGAGATGGCCCCTTTGTCAGGCTTGCGGGTGGAGCTGGCCGGCAGTGAGGGGGAAACACTAATGTAAGTTGCAGCTGGAAAATTCCTTTTGCATATTGAGGAGCTCAGCAGATATTGTCCCCATCGGATACCTCCTAATGTTTCCATTGAGGCTTTGAGACTGCACCACCTCCCAGTGCAAACTAGCGCCTTAAAACTGACCCCATACTTGTCATTATTATAGTGTTGCCTCTCCCGCACCTCCCTTGTTTTGACGATTTTACTGAATACCGAAAGAATGTTACCGTATCTTCCCTCACTGCAGTGCCCACACTTTGCATCTCTCTAATGTGGGCCTTGGCAGGGCGGGGTGTCTGCCAGCCTTTCAGCACAACTAATGAGAAAGCCAAGGCTACTCTAATGATATGTACTATGGAACAGAACAGCCAGAGAGCAGTGTGCTCTGGCTGCACCCCCGGCCTCCCTCCATGAGCCAGCCCCTGAAATACGCTGGGTGGCTAGGAGTTAACTAGAATAGAACTCTTGCACAAGCCCTCCACTGGCCAGGGAACCTCCTTATGAGGCGTGAACTATCTGGGGGCCTGTAAGACCATTTTATTCTGCCAGAGCAGTGTAAAGGGGCCACATCTTGAGGCAGAATTGGGGACGATAAAATTTCAACTTCTGATTTTTAAAAGATCTCAACATTCAATTAAAAAAGTAGATGGACTATGGGCCATATTGTGCAATGAATGGACAATTCTGCCTAATAATTGCTGGCATGTGTCCCTAAATGCTAAGCACCTCTAAAGATTGTAACTCCCACATTACATTAACGATGGGATGTTAGCCTGTAATCTGCATCATAAATGCATCATGAAGAATCTGGGACAAAAGCCGCTGATACACAAAAGAAGCTTTTTCATTTGATAGTTGAATAGATGCAGACAAATTTTAATAGCTAACACCAGATCTGAGGAAAACCCCAAAATATAATGCAGTATGTGCGTTTACAGTTGCCATAGGATGTTAAAACTGAATGAAAAAAATAAAAGAGCAAATGTTCAAAAAGGTGCAAGAACTGAAATGCCAGCAGCGTGTGCACATGAAGTAAAAGTACACACACGATAATACAAAGAGGGCTTGTGTGAACTAAGCATACGCATGCTGAAAGGCCTGCAAGACAAAATATGGATATTTTGGGTTGATATCAGCATACACTGTCGAGTTTCAGAGCAATTAGATACTTGCATTTACAGAATAAGTAAGGGTGGCTAGAAATGCTTTAAACATAACCCCCAATTGGCTGTTAAGCCATCTGCTCAAATATAAAATGGCAACTCTACACACAGGATGGAAGGACACAGCATTTGGGACTTGGAGGGTTAATAGACAAAGGCAAAAGGTCTAGCAATGCTGAAACTCTTGCTTCAAAAGCCAATGAGATAGAGGTTTGCGTGTTCTATACGCAGTGCATCAGCATTCAGAGGAGCAAGAATACCAGAGGGACAGGTTTGGCAAACAATCTGTCAGCAATGAGAGGGGAGCTGAAACAAGAGACCCCAACAGCATAGTCCTGTTAGATCAGTCATTGTCAAGGCCAAGATGGCATTAGGATACTTAGACACGAGGCATTTCCAGAAAACTAGTAGCCAGTAAGCCACCACCTTATTTTCTAGATGCTCTTCTGGAGAGAACTAGTCCTTGCAACATACCAAGTGCCTCTTTAGCACTACAGAAGGCCTTTAACTCTCATTGGCTGCACCAGTGGAACTCAAGCCCCCAAAGTCCATGGAATTTGGGATCAGCAGCCAGGTTTTGCAGTTCAGACTTATCTCTTATTCAGAGCCTGAACTTATAAATGCCACATTTGAACACCCTAGTTGACCATCACCAAAATGTGAGCAAACCAAAGATTAACTTTATTATCTATAATTTGTATGATGTTGGCACCTAGAGGCCCCAATTGAGAGCAACGCTCCATTGTGCTAGGCACTGTACATAAGCATAGTAAGGGACCATTCCTGCCTCAAAGAGTTTATTACTGTCAACAGAGAGAACAGACAAAGGGTAGCAGGGGAAATAGAGGCACAGAGAGGTGAAGTGACTTGCCCAAGGTCACACAGCAGGTCAGTGGCAGAGTTGCAAATAGAATCAATGTCTCCTGACTCCCAGTTATGTGTTCTATCTACTAGACATACTACCTCCCTCAGCTTCATGATCAATATAATCATTGTATAACACTGACCCCATGTGGAATGAAGGGTGCAACAGTAGCACCAAAAGCAAAACATAAGGGAGTCTGCTATGCCCATCTGTCCTGGGCATAGCAGATTGCCTACTTATCCCTGGGAGGCCATGGAAAAGAAGCCAAGCAGCCTACAAGCGCAAGAAATCCACCTACTCTGTAAACATAATGGTCATGTGCAATGCCAAGCTGCAACTGCAAAATAGCTAGCATTGTGTCATTACGCCGATATATTTAGACAGTCTGGTCCGGCTGAGCTCTTTCAAATGCATGGGATCTAGGATTGGGATGAGTGGGTAAGTGGCACCAGACGTAAATTAACAATGAGCATTTGTAGTTGTGCCATGATTATATGACTCACAATGTATAATCTTCTGTTCAGCTGGCAACGGAGACTTGCCCATGGGGAGGTGTGCTGGCACTGAATTCACGCCTATTATAGCGATAAGCCTGAGCTACAAAACATGGCCCTGGATCCACATTTCTCTGGGTTTTTTTGTGCACATGTGGGTGTTGGATCCACTGTTCCATTTCAGGCCCATCTTGAATACAAAGACATTTGGAGAACAGCTGATAATGTGGACTGTGTACGAGATCAATACAAACTAATAAAGGCTGGCAGACTGTTAAGACAGCAGTTGAAATAAACACTGGGAATACCTCCATGCTTCAGTGCCAGAGGAGAGGAGCTTTCTCTTTATAGCTGTACTGATTGGTAATAATCTGCTTTTAATTAAAAGAATCTGCAATTGAATTGGTCTAAGTATATGGTAAATATCCATAACTCAGACCTCACTTAACTGTATATCTGAGTGGTTTAATGGTAAAGACATCCACTGGGCAAAATATTATGGCATATGAAGTAGAGAACAATTTGTATTCTAGTAGAAATTGTACATGATCACAAAGTTTAAAGGTACCAGTGTAGTCACAACAGATCAGAATTAAAGTTGTGCATTCAGTCATATCTTTAATATTTCCTAACTTTTAAGGGATTAATTGTGCAACCTTAATGATGGACTAAAGTGTTTGTCTTTTTTATTATTAAATTTTCTAGTTTTTATTAAGAGGAAAAAGATGAAGACATTTTAGTCTCTCAGTCTTCTACACTCCTCTGTCCCAAAAACAAAAACTGCAAATCAAGCTTCTAAATTGAATAAGCTGAAACTATTAGTCTTGCCTGCATAATTTAGGTCTCCAGAATTTGGCTACCCTTGACTGAGGCCACTAAACACAGTAACCGTATAAGAGGACCTTCTGAATACTCAGGAAAGTATGCCCCTTAATCTTGATTTGGAACATGTGTATATTAAATAGGTGTGAATTTGTAAACTCTGGACTTTTAATTCCTGGTAATTACTATTTTATTACTTGACGCTGGCTAAATTCCTCTCCATTGTGTAGAGATGATTTATGGTAATACGGGCTTGGCCAAGTTTTTGCTCTTCTTCATCATTGGGGTACATCAGTGTCCCAGGAGACATCCCAGTAAAGAAGCTATCCTATGTTTATGTAATCCTTTGTAGTAGATTGTACAATATGTAAACTTTAATCCCAAATTACTGCACATTATATGGGACAGATTTCAGACACAGGTCTCTATTTTTGTTGCCCTTAAGCTGAGTAGTACTTTTCTCTGTAATTAGTTCTATAGGTATTAATGGGCCACATTCTCTCTCTGGTGTAAGTTGTTCACAGCAGCAGAGAATTTGGCCCAATGTGACCAATCCTGGATTTAGGTAACTACATACTGTGAAAAAAGAAAACAAGAAAAATACCTGTGGCACCTTAGAGACTAACAAATTTATTTCAGCATAAGCTTTCGTGGGTTAAGAACCCACTTCATCGGATGCATGGAATGGAACATACAGTAATCAGATATTTATAAATTCAGAGAAACATGAAAAGGTGGGAGTGTCTATATCAATGTTAAGAGGCTAATTAATTGAAAGGAACTGTTATCAGTAGAAACTTTTGAAGTGATAATCAACATGGCCCATTACATTACAGACAGTTGACACAAAGGTGTTAAGAGTTTTTTAAGGAGGGGAAATAAATTCAATTAACGTAATGACTGAGCCACCCACAGTCAAGCCTAAGGTAATGGTATCTAGTTGGCATATTAATTCCAATTCAGCAGTTTCTCGTTGGAGCCTGTTTTTGAAGTTTATCTGTTGCAAAATAGCCACTTTAAAGTCTTTCATTGAGTGATTAGAGAGGTTGAAGTGTTCACCTACTTGCTTTTGAATGTGATGGCCTGCTAAACTCAGGGTTGTGAGTTCAATCCTTGAGGGGGCCATTTAGGGATCTGGGGCAAAAATTGGGGATTGTGTTATACCAATAAAATAAAAACCAGCAGGATCTTTTTAAGAGGAATAACATTTTGGTGGAGAATTGCAAAGGGGGACTATTGGTAAAAAAGCCTCAGGTATTGTAGAAATGTGTGTGTACACAGCCGGTTCTACAGAGAACGGTTTTATTTTTGGTTAACCAAAGCCTATTGACCTCTGGAAGGTAGAGGCTTCATAAAAGAGCTCATAAAAACTTTAAGCTATGATTAATCATATCCAAAGTGTTCACTGAGAAATCAGGGGTAACAAAGAGCCTATAGGGCAAAGTAAATCTGCTCGCTGAACGAGATCAGGGGTAGCAGGGTAAGATAATCTAGGCTGTGTCACTCGCTGCAAGGGTTCAGGGGTGACAAAGGAAAATATACACGTGTTAAAAATGTTTAAGAAAAGACAAGGGAGAACAGTCTCAGAGGGAGGAATGGAGTTTGAAGGAGCTCCAACTCAGCTTTTGTAAAAGAAATAACATCTTTTAAACAAATCCTTCAAAGGTATGGGCACAGTCCTTGGACTGAAAAAGCCCTTGTAGATGCTTGCACTATTTCTGACCTAGAGGATAAATTGGCTGAGTATATCCTCATATACAAACTTTGTAGTGCTGCCAAAAGAAATGCAGTAGCAATCTGGTTGTTTTGGGAGGCATGTAACCTGCTTTGAGCAGGGGGTTGGACTAGATGACCTCCTAAGGTCCCTTCCAACCCTGAGATTCTATGATTCTATGACCTAGCTCCCTCCTCTGAGGTAGCTACCAATCGGTGTAGGTTGTGTCTACATTGAAGTGTCAGAGTGGTGCAGCAGCAGCTGTGCCCTTGCAGCATTTTAAGCGTACACAAGCCCTTACTTACATCTTCCAACACAATGTTACCTTTGTTCTGTCAGCAAGAACATTTAAAGCAGATTAGCAATTCTATGTACATGGAGAACTGGAAAAACCACACTTATGCTAGCAAGGACTTGGACTAACTGTTACTGCATCTGTACTCATTCGCTACCCATAATTACAAATCATTAAAAATATAGCTGTCAACACTCTAAATCTTACCATTAACAATTGTTCATTTTATACTTCAGTGTATAAATCAGCATGTGTTATTCTGTGATACCCTTAAGCTACTAGAAAGGGAAGCTTGGAGAGAACTTGGAGAGATTCTTGGAGAGATTCTTTAACATCAACATTTTTTTATCTTCTTTAAACATGGGTTTTGCATTCAATGTCCGGTTTTGTTTGGGAATCATTGCAAAGAAACGTCATTGGAAATTTTCTTGTGGATCCATTTTAAGAGGTGTCTCGATTTTAAGGCCTTGATGTTTAGTTGCTGCAGATGGTGCCCCCACACCCTAATCCCCTCAAATGTTGCTACAAATCAAATAGATCAATTTACTGCATGACCAACATTGGTGGCTTATATGGCCCAGACAACCACTAATAGATTACTCTGAATCAGGTCCTTAAGGCCTGATTCTGAACCCCTCACACACCAGTGTAAACCAGAAGTAACGTCCTTATTGTCCATGTAGTTACACCAGGGGAAAGCCAATGAAAATGACCCCGAACGAGCCCCCTTATTGTGTAATTGCAGTATGGTTTTGTGTGTTTGGAAGTGCTCTCAAATCCTAATCACAACGCATGAAATGCTTGTGAGGTTAAGCTGCATAAATCTCCTACCCCAACAGAAGAAAACTGTTTGGATTCATGCAGAGACTTCCAGTGTGAGTGCCGAAAAATATATTTATAACTTGAAGGCATTTGTTGTTTAGTAGCTCGTCATGTTCACATCTGCTATATTGTCTATTGCCATCTGTTCCAAATGGGAAACATCTTTCACGTAGGAATCAAAAATATCAGATTTTCATCGAGCATACAATGGAAACCAGATCATTTTGTTTTCTTTGTGAAGTTAACTGTAACAATCCAGATGTGTCTAGTGCCTGGACATCACCAGGTTTTTATTGTTCCTATAGAGCTATTAATATTTACAACATAGTGATAGAATATTCCTATATGTTTTGTTTTACAGTGAGTTAATGTTTTTCTGCTGGTATATTGTTATGAAATGAAGAAATTCATATCTATGGAAAAATAAGCAATTTTGCACAGTGTGATGCATTGGGGTTCAACCCAGACCAGGGAAAGGTTGTGTCACCACCTAACCTGCAACTACAGGTGCCTTAAATGCTCTGCTTCTGTGGCTCTGAGCTCTGAAACCAACAGCCAGTAGGCAAGCATGTAGGTCACCCCCTGGCTTTCATTGCCCAGTTACTTTTGGCTGGGTAACCCCAACACCCACCAGTCCTGAATTTCCCTGAAACCATCTGTGCTGTAGTGTCCAGCCCTCTCTTACGGAAGTTATTACGTTTGCTGAGCCCTTAAAGAGAAAGTACCCAGCAACTTATTCTCATAACTGGGGTTAACAAACACTCTATTTAATCAAAACACTGAAATTTATAGTAAAAGCAAAACAAGTTTACATGGGCGGTAGGTGGAGCCTCCCTTTGGGGAGGCTAGCACCTGGCTCTGCCCCTTCTGCCTGTCCAAACCCCCATCTCTCATTTGCGGCCAGAGCCACAAACCTCTCCCCTGCCTGGAGAAGCCCTGAGAACCTCCCCCTTGGCCGGAGGAGCCCCGGACCAGCTGAAGCCCCGAGTCCCCCCCCCGAACTGCCCAGAGGAGCCCTTGCCCAGCTGCGGCTGCACCTCCTCTTCCCTCCCCAGACCCAAGCCACCCGGGGGAAAAGCATCTCTTCCCGACATGTTTGATATGCCTCATGCTGGTTCCAGGGCAGCTGAGGAGTCGGTATGGAGTCCAGGGAGATTACTTAGGAACCCAGGAAGCTGAGTAGCACATACCACCTCCTCAGCCACCCCTGAACCTGCATGAGGCATAATAAAGCAGAAACATTGCCACCAAACCCCTCAACCAGGGTTGCAGAGCCTCCCCTGGCCTATTAAACCCTCTGCCCAAGCAAGTTTATTAAACAAAAAGTCATAGGTATAAATGATAGCAAGGCTAAGGAATAGAGAGAAAAAGGGTTACAATAACCCAAAGTAAAAATACACATCTAGGACTAAAACCTGATTTAACCAACTAGTCTCTTATTCAAAGATGTATTTCTCATCAAGTCTCTTTTCCAGCATGGCTGACTAGACTCTCTGACCATGACCCTCCACAGAGCTCAAAGTGCTCGGTTTCTTTGTCACCTCAGGTGAAGGATGCCAAAATGGCTTTTTCTCCCTCCTTATATCTTCCCAAAGTTCATTGACCTCACTTCAAAAGGCAAGAATGCTTCCTGGGGGTGCAGTCTCCATCCCCTGTCAAGTCTGTTACGTAGTCATCTTTTCTCACTTGCTCACCTGATGGTTTTGTTTACCTTGCATGTAAATGTGCTTTTCTGTGTCTTTGGCCACACCTTACTTAATTTACACCAGAGACACATTCAAGCAAGTAGAACCACATTCCTTTGTCTGGAACAGGTGAGGCTTAGGCACTGCTTGCCAAATACATTTTAAGAACATATTTCCAGCACATATCTCTGCAGTAATTTGTGGGTTTACTGTACATATATTAGGCAAGAATACTAATGATCAGTGAGTTGTTATATTTCCAATGATATATTATATGCTGCCTTTGGGGTATATATCATGATAATAGTGTGCCAACTGGCATTAGGTGCTCCGAGGGTCACACAGATACATACGTTTATCAACAAAATTAATTTTGATTTCTAGGCAAAATATAAAAAAAGATGAAAAAAATGTATAATATGCCACACATAACTTACCCTTCACCTAAGTAACTTAGAGTTATGATACACATTGACAAAAGGCATGGACTTTCCAAATAGAGGGTACGATGTGAGTCTTGAAGGTGATCTGCAAGAGGATTTTTTTTAATTGACACTGTGTCCTTGTTTGTTGCTTTATGATGAATAAAGTCTACCTAAGCAATGGATTTTTTTCTAGTACTTTTTACATGTAAAATGTCATGAATGTCATCTCTGGTCTTTCCCCAGTTCTGCTGGAGGGACTACCTGAATATCTCTGAATATAGATATTGTCATCTCTCACTTTTAATTGAAGGGATGATGTTGAATCTTTTAGAAAAAAAATCCTTTCTCCACAATGTTAATTGTACATTGGAGTTAAAGATGTGTTTATAAAAAAGGTTTAAAGAGACTGAGAATTTCTTCCCCTCGGTTTTCACATTCCTAGCTCCTACGATGTCAGCCAGCCTCTTATCAAAATATATTTGAACTTTGTTCAATTTCAGCAAGATGCCATTTCAACAAGCATTTTTGTGGAGCTCACATTAAATCATTACAAGAGAATGAGACCCTTTGAATAACATTTTCAATCATACATATGCACTACAAATAAATGTAGATGACCATATGCAAATATTGCAAGTCTTGCCAGTTAAATCTTTAAAAGGTTGCCTTTGCCAATCCATAAAGTTAATGTAGTATCCATGTATTTCTGTGGTAATGGGAGTACTTGTGAAGGTATTTTAATTGTGGCCACTGGACTACATGCAAGTTAGTAAGTGCTCCAAAATCTACCACCCGATCCACACGTCAATGATCTGTAAAATTTTGTTCCTAAACTTTTAACATGTTTATTTGTTAAGGCCATTATTTATTGTTACTATTATTTTAGCTGCAAGTCCAGCCCCATCAATTTTCTATAGTACATCAAACAATTAGGAAGGGAAACAAAAATCCTTATATCTAGTGTCACATTTTCATCACAGAAAATGAGTTCTCTGATCTATTTTAACCTTCAGTCTGTTGTGATTCCCTGGAGGTATTTTCCTAATCCAGTCATTTGACTGGATAATGGGGAGGAAAAGTGGCAACAGTTTCAGGTTTAATATCACTAACAGAATTTAGCTGGTGACAGATACATGGAGACTTTCCCCTGAGCACCATAGTGGTAGCCAAACATTCCAAGAAAATGCATATATTTTTGTTGTTAAATCTAGTTACCAGTTTCTCCTCTTTTTGAAAAGTAGACACAATTTCTGAAATGCAAAATTTTAACATCCATAGCAAACTTCAGGGCATTACTCATGGAAGGAATAATATTATTCTGCTTCACAGTGAGCTCTGTCTGATTTTCTCTTGTTCCTTGGGGAGCCATCACAGAAGACACTTAAAATTTCAGTTTTAGGACTTGGATATAATGAGCTCCTCTTAGCTGCACCAGGCACAACCTCCAAAAAGTTACTGCTGTCCATGAAATGTCACCATAGTTCACCTCTGACCTCTAGCTAGATGCTTTTTATCTTTTCATTCCATTGTTGCATTAGTGGGGGGGGGGGAAGGGGGGGAGGAACACTGATCACCTCTGGCTCTTTTCCTCAGTGTATTTAATAGAAGAATCTGTTAATAGACATTGGGCCAATTGGTTAAAAGGTATCTTGTTGGTTTAATGGGCTTTATTTTTGTACGTGTGCTTAGATTCCAAAGGGTGCATTTTATACATTTTAAATAAACTCTCCATATTAAACACGATGTACAATAAAATAGCCAAGGTGACTTAGCTCCAGGTACAGAAGTCTTGCTAATTACTGGTTGTACAATTCCAATACACTTACAATAAATTGCGTGTGATTTTGTGCTTATAGAGTTGCAAACCAAACCTTGCTGCCCCACAGAAGGAGATGCAAAGACGTCTTTAAGCCACCTTTGTCTCCTAATGCAGGGGGCCACAATGGCCCCAGAATATGGCAGTCCACTCTGAGCTACCCAGAGGTGATAGTGCATTCCAGAATCACTGTAGAACTGTGCACTGCAGTTCTGTCTCCACTCACATCATGACTCATGGTCAGGCCGGCTCTAGGATTTTTGCCGCCCCAAGCAAAAAATATTTTGGACATCCCTCCCTTTTTTCCATCCCCGCCCCAACCCCGCCCTTTCCCAACCCCTTCCCCAAATCCCCGGCCCCGCCTCCCCCCCCCCCCCGGGCGTGCTGCATTTCCCCTGCCCCATTGCTTCCTGTGGCCCCCCTCCCCACGACTCCTCGCCCTAGCTCACCTCCGCTCCGCCTGCTCCCCTGAACATGCCACCGCTCTGCTTCTCCCCCCTCCCTCTCAGGTGAGGGAGGGGGGAGAAGCGGAGCAGAGGCAAGCTGGGGCAGCGGGGGCACATTTCTAGGGGCGGCATGGCCAGCGCCAGAATGCCGCCCCTAGAAATGTGCTGCCCCAAGCACCTACTTGTTTTGCTGGTGCCTAGAGCTGGCCCTGCTCATGCTGCAGTTTATGGAGATGAGGTCTTGTAAGGAATCTTGTGGTTACCCTGTACAATGCCTGTGCTAGGGAAATTCTCCCCTGACTGGCCTCTGGTGTTTTATGGCCCTCGTAACCTGCCGCAGCAGTTTACTGGTGCCATAGCAGGGCCTAAAATCATGCCTTGACCACTAAGACAAAGACAATCAACACGTGAACAGGGAAGCTGTATAAAATGGCACGGGAAGGAGTGCTGGGGCTGAGGTCTGACAAAGGGGGTACTCTGAGTAAAGACACCTCCCCTCTGCCTTTGGAGAAGGAGTTAGAAAGTTGAGATTCAGTGTCAAGGTGTGGAGACACTGATATATATTGTTGTAGAGAGTAAAACACGGTTAATAAACTGCAGTGATGTTTACACGCTAGAAGGTCTCAGAGCGGTCTGTGTTCATGGAAGAGGCCAGGGTGTGATCTGGTGCCCTGTCATAGCAAGGATGTGCAAAACAATTCAGATAAAATAGAAACTGAACTGACCTTTTTCCCCTGACACAGTCCAAGCCATACTCTGAGGTTAAAATTTTTTAACTTAAAAACATCTATTGTCCTACTGGTTTCCCCACCACCACCACCTGTACAAAAGCTACTCTTTATTTGGTTTTTCCAACCTGACAGAAACCAGAAGGCAATGTTAATATCAGTCTGATTAAATGGATTTACAATCTGTTCCAGGCCAAAGAAATTTCAGGGATCCTTTGAATGCCTTTCAAACCCCTAAGCTTTCTGTAATTTGCTTTTTTGAGATCACAACTGGATGTTTGTAACAATTACAGGTAGACAAACAATTTATAACAATTATTTTATTAATAAATATTTTCCTTTGGTGAATTATCTTAAAAACAGATTATAACTACTGATTTGTTCACTATTTAGAATTGTTTGAGAAATATCTTGTGTTACTACATTTCATCCTAAAGATTGCCTGCAAATAGATCCCTGTATTCTTTCTAAGCATATGATACCTGTAGTTCCTTGTGTGATCAGTCACTTAAGGCACATGGGGTGAAAAGTAAAAAGGGAATTTTGCCATTGACTTCTGTGGGGCCAGGATTTCACCTACAGTAGTGTTCCTGTTCCTTGATTGAATCACCTTCCTACTCACAAATTATGAAAGCTTATGCCCAAATAAATTTGTTAGTCTCTAAGGTGCCACAAGTAATCCTTGTTCTTTTTGCGGCTACAGACTAACACAGCTACCACTCTGAAACCTGTCCCAATAGGGAGCTTTACCATGGACTGCAGTGGGAGCAAAACCAAGCCCATGACAGCTAAATCACATGACAGAGAGCTAGCTTTGATCACTCTTCTTTTCAATTGCTTGTCAGTGTCATTCGAGAATGAGATTCAGAATACAGCAAGTAAGCTCCCTCTAGTGCAAATCTGCTGTTCAACAAGCATTTGCCAGCTATGCATACAATAAGAGACTTGCATACCTTAGAACAGTGGTTCCCAACCAGAGGGGTCCGGGGCCCACTGGGGAGCCATGAGCAGGTTTCTGGGGGTCCGTCAAGCAGGGCCAGCATCAGACTCACTGTGGCCCAGGACAGAAAGCCGAAGCCCCACTGCGTGGGGATGAAGCCCGAGGCCCTGAGCCCCACCACCTGGGCTGAAGCCGAAGCCTGAGCAGCTTAGCTTCATGGGGCTCCCTGTGGCATGGGGCCCCGGGCAACTGCCCTGTTTGCTACCCCTTAACGCCGGCCTTGGCTTTTATATGCAGACAACCAGTTGTTGTGACACAGGTGGGCCGCGGAGGTTTTACAGCATGCTGGGGGGAGGGGCTCAGAAAGAAAAAGGTTGAGAACCCCTGCCTTAGAGTTTCCTATCCTCAGAGTTTCTGTCCCTGTAAATAGAATAAATACAGAAAGATTGAGAAAGCTAAAGCAGAACAGGAGAGAGAAGTAATACAATAAGGACAAGGCATTCCTTAGACACCATACTTGTACTGTGCGCAGCACCTGTGCAGCGCTCCTACTAAGCAGAGGTAAAATGTAAGTCCGTTGCATATTTGACTAATCATTTATCAGGGCTTGATCCCAAGAGATGCTGAGCAGTGCAACTTCCAGTAAAGTCAAGGGGAGTTATGGGTGCAACACGCTTTCCAGGATCAGACCCATACTTTTTCTTTTTATCAACCCCCCTGGCTGAACAAAGATTAGCCAGCATTTAAGCTATGTTAAGAAGGCAATTCCTGATACTTGTTAAGTGAGTACCATGGGGCCTAGCTGTAGCTAAAAAATTGGGATAAAGAGCATATGCTGTACTTTTGCCTCTGGACAACATATATCCTATTGTCACCTACACTATTCTGCTTTAAATCTCATGTAGTCTGGTTTTGACCTTTCCTTTCAAACAGCCTATGTCACATTAGGCTAATAAATCGAGACCTTTTTCTCTCTGTACGCTAACTGCCCAATGTTTATGCTGTCGCTTTGCTGATGTACAGCCAAAGCTGCGTGCAAAAAGAAAAAAAGATTCCAGCAACAGCTGTAAATCAATGATTATGTTCTTTACAAATTATCTGCTGCCATGTTGAAAAACAATTGAGAAGGAAATCTTATATTCACACGCCTCATCATTAGTAAAGGACACGATCAAAAAGTTTCAGTTCAAGACATTTAAAAAGACGAACTTCCACCATGCCGGTTCCTGCGTCATTACTCACATATAAAACCAGTGTGAAAGATTAATCCATGGATTAAAGGCATGGCTAGGGAATTAAATGTTTATGGATTGATGAGCAATCCAAAAGCAAATAGTGAAACTGATATACTTTTTTATTTGAGAGGTCAGATTCTTCTGTTGCACTGGTATAAATTGGAAGAAATTCTATTAACTAGGCTGACGTGAGTGAGAGCAGAATCTGGATCAAAAAGTTCAGTAAATATGCTGCCATCTTCATGAACTAAAAAGAAAAAAATCTGTTAAAGGGTATAGTAAGTATTTCTTTCAAATGCCATTCAAATGCCCTTGGCTACGTGGATGTAACATAAACCTCAAACTTAAAACATGCTCAGTAACACGGCTGAAGCCAGTTGCCCTCACTCTGTCTTGGTTGAGGCCTCTAGGTGCTACTGTAGAGCACTGATGAATTTGTGTTATAGGCTCCCCTCTGGGACGAGTGCTGATCCACAGAGGCTATGAGTTGGTACAGCCCAAACCTATAGAAACTTGGCTTCCTACCTCAAGCAGTAGGAGCTTATGCTTTTAGCCCTGGAAATCCCTAGTTCAATCCCCGGTGTGTCGGCCCTGGAGGGCGGCTATCACACTGCTGTAATATATTAATGATGATGTTCGCCAAGTTTTGCAGAGTCAGAAGGATAGTGCGCTTTGAATAGCATTCAAATAAGCAATAGCATCTAAGGTTCTGAGTGCTTGGTTTGCTCCACCATTGGTATTCATTGTACCATAGCCTGTTGATGTGGAAATTATTCAAGAGTCATCCGACATCACTAAAGATTGCCACCGGATGGCCTGTGTGACTGAAAATCCTTTTTCAAGCATGACAAAATTGGTAAGAAAATTATTTTTTAAAGCGTAATTCAAAATGGTTTGGGCTTAAGAATTATAGGCTTTAAAATATTCCTCTAGTATATGTGAGAACATTTCAATGGATTCAGTTAATAAAATTCCTCAAAGTACAGTAATTGATCACTCTGAGATACTAGGCAATTTAATAGGAGCAAATTTACAAAAACTTGGGTTTATATATGATTATTGCTGAAGATTGTAGATCATTTAGAAAGTAAAATACTCTATACTTGGCATAAGTAAATGGAAGTGCCAATAACAAGTATATGGTAATTTTCCCCGAGCTGCAGGACACGATTGGATCATCAATGTCCTGCAGTGGTACAGGTCATAAACCTAATGCATATTATGTTAAAATCATTCCCTGAATAGAAAATAAAAGTTGAAATTGCCCTTAAGAACCCTGTAGTTTCCTTTGTTGTTTTTTGAAATGTTTCCTTAAGTAAAAGTTACATTACATCCAGGATTCAAAAGGTTATAAGGATGAATCAAGCTCCTGTATATAGAAAAAATAGAAAGAAAGCAAAAAATATCACTGGGAACGCAAAAGGGAGATTTTCAACCTATTTCTTCTAGCACCTGCAACACAACCTCAAAAATTTAAATAATGTTTATGATACTACAGATGTATGCTGTGCAGACTTGAAAAAACAATATTAATCGAAACTGGCTTTTTGTAACAGGGCTGCATCTCTCGCTCTCTCTCGCTCGCTAGCCTTGTCTGAAACAACTATTTTCACCATCACAGAATGTTCTTAGATGACCTGCTGTTGTTGCTTCCGTAACATCATTGTATCTTTCAGCTATATATTAATAAAGAAACTGTGAGTTTGTTGCCTGAAACATAAACACACATGCAACCTCTGGATATGTAGGATTATATTTTAATAGAGATTTCTCCTGCTGGAGTCTGAAATAAAAAATGACAAAAGAGGCTTGGGCAGCTGTCACTTTGGTTGCTAAGGGTTATACTTCCTTTTTGACTTTATTGATTCCAATCCCCCTTGAGCATCTTTGCAAGAATACAGTGTAATGGCTAGTACAAAGCACAGTGACACGAGGTAAGGAATGAAAAGGTTATGCAGGGGGAAAAGGTGACAAAGGGGGAAGTTGAGATTTTCATTGGCTTCTTCCAAATCAGAAACGTCAGCTCTGATTTTTGTTGCCCTGAACAGCAAAAGGAAAGTCTGTCCTTTCAGTTCTAACTAGAGCTGAACAAATAATTGATTTTTCAGTTCAGTAGCTGAACCCAAAAAATCAGGGGGAGGGAAAAGAGAAGGTTTGTTTTGAACCAAAACTGAAATCAGCTTCTCACCTATATTAAAAAAACAAAAAAA
The DNA here is from genome assembly GCA_037349315.1 of Chelydra serpentina. Classification (NCBI taxonomy): domain Eukaryota; kingdom Metazoa; phylum Chordata; order Testudines; family Chelydridae; genus Chelydra; species Chelydra serpentina. Next base: position 9,162,689 of record JBAIAC010000018.1, read on the forward strand.
TGTCATTGAGGTCAAAATTAAACATTTCAAATGTCGATTCTAAACATTTTCAAATTTTTTGTTTTGGGGTTTTTTTTGGCCAAAACTATTCAAGAAAGTTTACCCGAATTGGCAAATAATTTTGCTGCCCAGAAAAATGCATTTTTTGACAAATGGACTGTTGACCAAAAAAAATTCACCCACTTCTAGTTCTAACAACTCATTCTGTGTAGCGATGTGAAGGAACAGGTTTTGGGCGTGTGATGATACAATTTTACCTTATTGATCACATAGGGTGTGGGTGGCGAGGGGGTGGGGGGAAACCAAAAGAAATTAAGAGAACATTTTGTAACAGACCTGCTTAAACCAACAAACCAGTCCAGACCTTGGCAAGTGCTATGCCTTACCTACCCACTCCTCTGCTAACATCTCCATTTTCAAACACCTTTTCTTCAGGGGCTTATAACAATTTTGCCACAACAATTCAACGGGATTAAACACCACATATCCAGTAAAAAGACTCTATACTTTTTTGTGGGGGAATGCAAAATTTAGAAAACTACATTTCAGAGGAATAAGGTTGCAAACAAAAACAAAAAAAAGACCTTTCCTGCCAAGTATAATTTAGAAATGTCATTTTCTAAAACTGTGTGCAGAGTTATTGTAGCCATGTTGGTCCCAGAATATTCGAGAGACAAGGTGAGTGGAGGTGATATCTTTTATTGGACCAACAGATATTACCAAAAGATATTACCTTCCCCACCTTGCCTTTCTAAAACTGGTCCAGCAGCAGCTGCACCAGTGCCAATATAGAGGTAAAATAACCTGTCTGCTCCTACTAGAGTCCCCTGTTTACACATTCCAGGATTGCATTAGCTCTTTTGGCCACAGCATCACACTAGGAGCTCATGTTCAGCTGATGATCCACCACAACCCTCAAATCTTTTTCAGAGTCACTGCTTCTCAGGATACAGCCCCCCCAACCTGTACGTACGGCCCACGTTCTTTGTTTCCAGATGTATACATTTACATTTAGCCGTATTAAAACATATTGTTTGTATGTTCCCAGTTTACCAAGCGATCTGGATCACTCTGAATCACTGACCTGTCCTCTTCATTATTTACCATTCCACCAATTTTTGTGTCAGCTGCAAACTTTATCAGGGATGATTTTATGTTTTCTTACAGGTCATTGATTAATATATTTAATAGCGTACGGCCAAGAACCAATCCCCGAGGGACCCCACTGGAAACATACCTGCTTGACAACAATTTCACATTTTTAGTTACATTTTGAGACTAATCAGTTAGCCAGTTTTTAATCTATTTAATGTGTGCCATGTTTTTTTTATATTGTTCTAGTCTTTTAATCAAAATGTTGTGTGCTACCAAGTCAAACTCCTTACAGAAGTCTAAGTATATTACATCAACATTTTTAGCTTTATCATCCACACTTGTAATCTCATCAAAAAATATATATCCAGTTAATTTGAGAGGATCTATTTTCCATAAACCCATGTTGCTTTGCATTAATTACATTACTCTCCTTTAATTCTTTATTAATTGAGTCCTATATCAGCCACTCCATTATTTTGCTAGGGATTAATATCAGGCTGACGGGCCTATAATTACCCAGGTCATCCCATTTACCCTTTTACAAATTGACGCGTTAGCTTTCTTCCAGTCTTCTGGAACTATCCCAACATTCCAAGTCTTATTGAAAATCAACATTAATGGTCCAGCAAGCTCCTCCTTATTGCTGAAAGCTGATGTTGTGCTCAACATTGTACAGACATAGAGGATGGAATGTTCCTTTCCTTGGCTTTAAATCAAATACAGATAATACAGTACAGATTAAATGAAACACTGACATTTCTAATATGAGCCTAATTGTCCTTCCCATGATTATCTCCTGCTAAGGTTCCCTGGAAGAGATTCCCCGTGCCATGTTTTTCTTTTGGGATCGTAGTGTGGGAAGGGTTGCAAGAGGCCATGGGAATCCTCCCTAAACCATAAAGATCCCTTTAGACCTGTGCCATTTCCATGCCGGCCGCCCCACTTCTCCCCCCGTCTCCGCTATCCAGGGTTTTATTTTGCATGTAGATATGGAGGCCATGGTTTGAAGGTTTTTTCTTTGTGCATGAGCATTTTTCCAATAAAAATGTCCTGACAATGAGCCTGTAGATTTATTATGTATGCACGGCATGCAAATCAGAGACAGCCAAATGTAATGGCTCCGGAAGTATAATCCCCATGTATTAGTGTCCCTAAGCAGTGACTGACATGATAAAACACTATGGCTTCTAACAAACTATTATGGGGGCTATCAGATCAATCAATCATGTGTTTAAAATGTTCATGATTAAACACAATGAAGTGCAAAGGGTGAATCAACTTCATATATTAAAAAATCGCTCGCACACTATTTACAAGCGAGATCATGGGGACTCCTTTGGCTGCATTACTAATGCATGTTTATAAAATACTCCAATATGAGGTCTGCATTTCAGGGTATGTCTACACTACGAGACTAGTTCGATTTTTGTTAGACCGAACTTGTGAAACCGATATTGCAAAGTCGATCGTGCGAATCCACATCAAGGACCTTAATTCGAATTTGTGAGTCCACAGTAACGGGGCAAGCGTCGACATTGCAAGCGGTGCACTGTGGGTAGCTATCCCACAGTTCCCGCAGTCCCTGCTGCCCACTGGAATTCTGGGTGTAGCCCCCAGTGCCTTCTGGGGCCAAAAATGTGTCAAGGATGGTTATAGGTAAATGTCGTCACTCGACCCACACTCCCGCCCTCCCTACGTGAAAGCGCCGGCGGGCAATTAATTCGCGCCCTTTTCCGGTGATTGACAGCTTGGACGCCACAGGACAGCGAGCATGGAGCCCTCCGCGATTATCGCTGCTGTTCTGTCCGTTGTCAACACCTCGCGCCTTATCGTCCACCTTTTCCAGAGGCAGATGCAGAGAAATCGGGCGAGGAGGCAACGGAAGCTCCGGGAGTACATGAACTCTGAGAGGGACACAGACCTCTCGCAAAGCACGGGACCCCGGCCCGTAGAAATCATGGTGGCAATGGGGCACGTTGATCCTGTGGAACGGCGATTCTGGGCAAGGGAAACAAGCACTGACTGGTGGGACCGCATAGTGCTGCAGGTCTGGGATGAATCCCAGTGGCTGCGAAACTTTCGGATGCGTAAGGGCACTTTCCTGGAACTTTGTGAGTTGCTGTCCCCTGCCCTGAAGCGCCAGGACACCCGGATGCGAGCAGCCCTGACTATCCAGAAGCGAGTGGCCATAGCCCTGTGGAAGCTTGCAACTCCTGACAGCTACCGGTCAGTCGCAAACCAATTTGGAGTGGGCAAGTCTACCGTGGGGGTTGCTGTGATGCAGGTAGCCCATGCAATCGTTGACCTGCTGCTCTCAAAGGTAGTGACCCTTGGAGACGTGCAGGTGATCATAGATGGCTTTTCCGCTATGGGATTCCCAAATTGCGGCGGGGCTATTGATGGGACACACATCCCTATCCTGGGACCGGACCACCAGGGCAGCCAGTACATTAACCAAAAGGGCTATTTTTCTATGGTGCTGCAAGCACTAGTGGACCACAAAGGACGTTTTACCAACATCAATGTCGGATGGCCGGGCAAGGTTCATGATGCTCGTGTTTTCAAAAACTCTGGTCTGTTTAGACGGCTGCAAGAGGGTGTTTATTTCCTGGACCGCAAAATAACTGTTGGGGATGTGGAGATTCCTATAGTGATCCTCGGGGACCCAGCCTACCCGCTAATGCCCTGGCTCATGAAGCCATACACGGGAGCCCTGGACACTGAGAAGGAGCTCTTCAACTACCGGCTGAGCAAGTGCAGAATGGGGGTGGAGTGTGCCTTTGGCCGTCTGAAAGGTCGTTGGAGAAGCTTACTTACTCGCTCCGATCTCAGCCAAACAAATATCCCCATTATGATTGCAGCATGCTGTGTGCTCCACTATCTCTGTGAGAGCAAGGGGGAAACGTTTATGGCGGGGTGGGAGGTTGAGGCAAATCGCCTGGCTGCTGATTACGCACAGCCGGACACCAGGGCGATTAGAAGATCACAGCGGGACGCGCTGCGCATCCGGGAAGCTTTGAAAGCTACCTTCCAGAGCGAGCGGGGTAACCAGTGACTGTTACGCTTGTTTAAACAGAAGCTGAACCTGCTCCCGTTTCTTTACCCAGTTTCTGTTGCCTATCCTCTCCAATTACCAACCCCCTTCCCCCCCTTCATTCAACGCTTTAAAAGTATAATAAAGGAAACATTGTTTATTTAAACCGTCTCTATTACTGGTTTCTCGGTTAAGGGTTTAACCTGGGGCGCATACTGCGGTTGGGGAGTGGGTGGAGTGTTGGAAAGTACGCTTCCAAGCTCGGGGAATGACATGCTCCTGCTCCCAGAGCAGTCCGAAGTGCTGGACTGCTTGTTTCAAGGGAGCCATCAACCCCTCCTATTTGCAACTGTGTGTGGTGGGGCCTTTCTGACTTTTTGGACATGGATTGCGGCCACAGATCCCCTGCTGCATGGATCTGTCATGCAGGCTATCCCCGGCCGCAAAAGATCTGCTGCCACCCTCCCCCACCAGAAAGTCACAGGGCCCCCCCCCTAAGAGAACAAGACAACCCCCTCCCAGAATGACAAGTGTGCCCAGTGCATGCAATGTGAGAGTGACTTTCTGTTGATCCTTTCCCCCTGTCTGTACCCTGGTTCAGGCGCCTGACGTCGCTAATAACAAACCCCCTTACCCACTCCCCCAAAACCAAACCGTCCTGTGAAAGAAAGTCAGGGGAACAGCACTGTGCAAAACAATCATTTTTATTAAGGGGAGCATATTTTTTAGATGATACCTGGGCAGGGAACTGTTGTGGGGTGCGGTTGGAGGGAGGGAAAGGACCCATCTAAAGTTTTGTAAATGAGAGCCTTCTGCTACTGGAGCAGTCTGCCAGGGTGGAGTGATTATTTCCACGGCCCCTGCCTCCCCTCGTTCTAGTGACTTTGGGTGAGTAGAGGATTGGACTTTGTGGCGGGGGAGGGCGGTTGGAAATTACATAGAGAGGTGCTCTTTCCTCCTGTCTCCTGTCCTGGAGAACGTCTACCAGGCGCCGGAGCGTGTCAGTTTGCTCCCTCATTAGTCCCAGCAGCGTTTGAGTCGCCTGCTGGTCTTCCTGCCGCCACCTGTCCTCGCGAGCTTCAGCCCTCTGCTCCCGTTCGCTGACTGCTCGCTCGGACCTTGAGACGTCCTCTCTCCGCTGTGCCGCCTCCTTTCGGGAACAGACCATCAATTCGGAGAACATGTCGTCCCGGGTTCTCTTTTTGCGCCGCCTGATCAGCGCAAGCCTCTGGGAGGGTGATCCACGGGTAGGGCGGGAGACACTCGCAGCTGTGGGATGAGAGAAAGGGAGTGAATTCCTCAGAAAGATACTTTTTACAGAACAATGCCTATACTCTTTTCCTGTGAATAGGACCAAGCACAGTACCTATCACATGTCCACTTACTAAAAGGTCGAATATTATGTCTTTATCCTGAGTGTCTGGGGTCCCGGTGTACAGATCCCAGAAGCCTTGCAGAACACTGGAAATCTGCTCTCTGGAGACCATGGTAAGCTGATGAGTTTGGACTGCTGAGAGATTACTTCACAGCAGTGCTCTACTCCCATGTTTCAATCACTGTTCCTGGCTGCGGCCAGTTCCTGCTGCTGCCCAAACCGCTCATCTACAGCGGCTCGCCAATCCTTTGCCCCCCCTCCGCGTGGCAGCTCCCAGGAACTGAAAGTGCCTGCGAACCGCTCTGTTTGAACGGCTCGCCTATCCTTTCCCCCCCTCCGCGTGGCCGCTCCCGGGAACTGAAAGTGCCCGCGAACCGCTCTGTTTGAACGGCTCGCCTACCCTTTCCCCCGCTTCGCGTGGCCGCTCCCAGGAACTGAAAGTGCCCGCAAACTGCTCTGTCTGAACGGCTCGCGTACCCTTTCCCCCCCTTCGCGTGGCCGGTCCCGGGAACTCTCCCTGCCTGCGCACCGCTAAGTTCGAATGGTTAGGCTCCCAACTCCCTCCCCCCCCCGCATAGACAACTGCATTTTCCTCAGCTATATCCGTTGCCTATCAATGATTTGTCATGTGCACCGATGCAGTGTAGTTTGCATGGTATCTTGCATATTAAGATACTTTTATTTATAATCAGACAGCACCCTCTAGTGAAAAACAAAACCAACACAGCAGCCTCCATCTTTTTAAGAAGGAGATAGGCAGATTAAAAGGACTGAAAATCTGAACTGTTATTTCCAATCAGTAAAGGAGATGTCATTCAAATTTTAGGATGAAATTCACCCTAGCACAGAGGACCCACATAGGACTCTATGCCCCGCATAAGCCTCACTTAATGCAATCCCTAGTGCCTTGACTGAGTATCTCAGCTGGGTTTTAGGGCAAGGTAGAAAATACCCATTAAGGCAGCAGAGCCACTGTGTGGCTGCTTGGAGTAGCCTCTTCACTCCTATGTGGGGGAGAAAGAATCCCCCCAACTCAAGTCTGTCCCATCACCTCAGTACCATGGACAGCTGGCTCCATGCTTCAGAGAGTCTGTGTAGCCCCTTCAAATCTTCCACGTCCCTCTTGCCAGTGGAACTATTGTCAGAAAGCCCCTTTGTACCTGCAGAGGTAAAGGTAGGATTTGCCTCTTAACATGAGCCTTGCACGGTATATAGGGACCATTTTCATTGTGGCCAACTTCCCTTGAAGCATCCAGAAAGTGGTTACGTGATGACCACCCTTTTCGCTGACACCCTGGGGACAGAACCAGGAGCCTCCAGAGCTAAAAACATGAGTTATTACAGCAAGCCCCTGTGGCTGTAGGCTGTAACAACTCCGCTTCTGTGGATTGGCACAGAGAGGAACCTGTGACACACACTCAGTAGTAGATTGTTCCTGTTCCTGGTCACATTATAATAGTGGCGCTTAATTTGTGCCGAGGCTTGCCTGTGCTGAGCCCCGGCACCGCTAGGCTCGGCAGTTCATAGCCCCAGCAACTCTAGAGTTGCCAGGCATCCGGTTTTCAACTGGCACGCTCAGTCGAAAAGGGACCCAGGCAGCTCTGGGCAGCACCAGACTATTAAAAGTCCAGTCAGTGGTACAGCGGGGCTCAGGCAGGCTCCTTGCCTGCCCTGGCTCTACGCCGCTCCTGGAAGCAGCCAGCATGTCCAGCCTCAAGGCACAGGGGAAGCCAGAGAAGCTCTGCACGCTGCCCCTGCCCCGAGCCCTACTCCACAGTTCCCATTCGCCAGGAACCATGGCCAATGGGAGCTGCGGGGCCAGGGCCTGCATGCACTGCGCACAGCCACCTGGCTGCGCCTCCTCCTAGGGGCCGGACATACTGGCCCCTTCCAGGAGCAGTGCAGAGCCAGGACAGGCAGGGAGCCTGCCTTAGCCCCGCTGACCGCGAGCCGCCTGAGGTAAGTCCCGCCCAGCCAGAGACTGCACCCCGAACCTCCTGCCCCAGGTTGAAACCCCCCTCCCAAACCCTAACTCCGTCCCACCCACACCCCAACCCCCCACCCCAGCCCTGAGCCCCCTCCTGCATGCCGAACCCCTTGGCCCCCAGCTAGAGCCTGCACTCCAACCCCCTGCCCCAGCCCAGAGCCCCCTTCTGCACCCCAGACCTCTCACCCCCAACCTACCCCTGAATCTGCACCCCCCACCAGAGTCCTTACCCCCTCTCACATCCTGAACCCCTCATTTCTTGCCCCTTCCCAGAGCCTGCACCCCCAGTTGGAGACCTCCAGTGCTGACCGGAGCTGCCAGGGCCTGGAGCCCCCTCCTGCACCCTGAAACCCTCATTTCTGGCCCCTTCACAGAGCCTGCGTCCCCAGCTGCAGCCCTCACCCCCTCCCACACCCAATCCCCTGCCCTAGCCCAGTGTGGGGAGAGTGAGTGACGGAGGGATGGGGGCTGGAGTGAGTAGGGGGACGGGGCATCAGAGAAGGAGCTGGGCAGGGACAGGGCCTTAGGGTAGGGGTGGGGCAGGGGTGTTCGGTTTTGTGCAATTAGAAAGTTGCCAACCCTAAGCACCTCTGGGCTTGCTGTATCAATTGTGAAAGTAAAAAAATTGCTTGAACCCCAGAACCTCTTTCATTACAAATTAAGCATTGATCAATAGTGCTGATAATGGTGAAATTCACACCTGTGCCAGGGCCAGTACAAGGACTATAAACCCCTTGAGTCCTATTTTGAGGGCTAAAGCTGAACTTAAGTAGTGGATAAGTCATCTGTTGGCCCTCTACTCATGGTTGAGTTTCACAAATAATCCACATCAGCCACTGGGATCCAGAGTCCAGCTCTGTTAGTGCTCCCTGCACAGTCGAATGCAATGAAGGCCGGAAAATGCCTGCTTTTGTGTGGTGAGGTTGGGTAATTCAGATTCAAAGTCGGCCACTGGAGCACATGGAAATGCAATTGCCTGGGTTCAACTCTACTGAAGTTTTTCAGGAGAGTTTTGAACTTAGCATAAGAGGATACAATTCATCACATAGGGACTTTCCATAAATATTAAACGTTTGAAGATAAAGACCGAGGAGAAAAGTCAAGATTAGTAGGAAGGAAATGAACAATACACTCTGTAATTGTCTATATACAAATGCAAAGAGTATGGGAAATGAGCTTAAGATGATATTACAGGAAAGAAATTATGACTTGGTGGATATTACAGAAATGTAATGAAATAAATCACAGAGCTGACATGTTAATATTGATGGATGCAATCTGTACAGAAGAAAAATGAGAAGAGGTTACATTGCACGTCAAAAGCTTACATGCCAGGAGTGCAGCATAGGTGGATAATGAAAGAAGTGTTAATGATATTTTATGGTACAAGATAAGAAAGAGATTAAATGAAAGGAAATTTACATGTAGCATCTGAGATAGTTCACCAGATGATAAAGTGCTTCTAAAACAGATATCAATTAAGACAGTCAAATATGACAGTGTCACAGAAAGGTGTTCATGGGATATTAAAGCTACACTAACATCTGTTAACACACACAGAAAAACATGGATCATCTATGAACCAAAAAGAGAATTTCCATTTTCAGACAACAGAAAAGCAAACTAGAGCTGAAGCCATTTTGGATCTGATATTACCCAGCCTAGGCATAGAAAAAATCTTGTCGTTCTTAGACTCTTTAATAGCTCCCAGATTCACTAAGCATTTAGGCTGCCAAGTGTTACTTAATAGTCTTCCTTAGGCCTGACCTGGACTAAGCTCTGAAAACAACTGCCACCTATAGTAGAGAGGAATAAGGGTCCAGTGGTTAGGATACTAGCTTAGGGCTTAGTAGACCTGGTTTCAACTCTCTGCCACACCTGAGACTTCATATGCCACATCACTTCACTTAGTCTCTCTGTTCCTCAGTTTCTCATCTGTAAAACATGGGAAAATAGTATTTTCCTACCTTACAGGGGTGTCCTGAGGATACATACATCAAAGATCATGAGGAGCTCAGATACTATGGTAATAAGGGCCATATCAGTACCTTAGATAGATGTGTTACAGCAATCAGTCACCAAAGTTAAATTGGTTAAAAAATAAATATATAAATAAATAAATAAGTGGCGGCCACATCATGCACTAAGGATAGAGAATCCTAAATGATGCCACTGTAGCTGCACAGCAGAAGGTCATTCCACTACAAAGAAAGATAGAGAAAGGGTATGACTATAAGTCCTTTATACGGCATAGATGATTTTTATCTTTTGATCATTGACCACTACTACTGCCATGAACAGAAATGCCATAAAATGAGGGGTTCTAGAATAGTACTGATGCTTTGAAATGATTTTAGCCCATGTATGTTCTTTGGCCATGATTAAACTAGACAAAGAGGTCATATTTTAACATACATTATCTAACACATTTTTAAGCATTCATGGAAACAGAATTTGACACCTTTATACACTTTATACACCCGATCATGGCCGACCCGATTCTCCTTCCTAGGGTTGACCATGACTAGCAAACACATTTGTATACTTTAGTTATAGTAGTGTTTAATAAGGTGCTAGTTAAGACAAGTTAGCTCTTTATCTTTTATTAACAGAAAGTAAAATGCTGGATGCATTTTCTGAATTGAAGGAAAGAGGAAACTTGTTCCATCTGGATTCCCAAAATAATGTATAAAGTGCTTAATATTAATTGCATCTCTTATTCTGAAGGTTTGTATAGGTGCATTGGTAAAGGCAAATCTGCCTGTGTCCTCAGGAAATAAAAAAAATAGAACTTAATTTCATCTCGAACAAGAAAATCTATTGGGATCTAAATCACCTTATCCTATTTCCAACGGACTTTAAGATTATAGCTAAAATACAATACAGGCAAGGAGTCATAAAAATATTTGGCCAGATCCTGCTACCATCAAATTCAATGGTCAAACTCCCATTAAAGTAGATCACTCCCATTACTTCCTGCTTTAGAACCAGGTTATGACTAAACTCTGCATGGTGTGGAGGTTGGGCACAGTTACAGGCCTTACACTCACACAAGCACTCACAGCAGTGGTCATTAAATATTAAATTGAGATGTCTGGATTTATTTAATGCTTCATTTCTTAATGTTTGGGGTGTGAAAAAAATAACAAATGGAATTTTAATCTTATCTTGTTTATAATTTATTAGTATTATTACTTTATCATGCACTTGGGAGATATTCATTGACTGCCAGTATTGCAAGGAGCTCCAAGAATTTTAGAAAATAAGATGGTTCCATTCATTAAGCAACAATTTTCCAAACGTTTGATTTAATACTGTTGAATGATTCACGTTTTGTTTTCCTTTAAAAATTGGAGAGAAATGGAAGGAGGGTTTAATTTACACTGAAGATATTTTACTCAGAAGATCTCAATTCTGGCTATTTTACACCGGTGCAGCTCCACTGATTCCCCCTGAATAAATCCTGATTTACAACAGCATAAAGGAGAAGCCTTAGAATTCACTTTGAAATCAGGTTAGGATGGTCTCTAATAATACAAGAAATAAAAACAAGCGCTTTGCCCAAGGAGAAGCAACTCAGCAAATCAGTGACAGTCAGGAATGGAACCAGGGCTTCTTAACTCCAAGCCTCAGGCTCAATCCATTAAACATTGACACTCTATTTTGTTCCTCCTTCTCCTTGCTGGGCATGGTCAATGAAGGTTTTCTATTTACTTCAATGGACTTTGGATCAGGCACTTGAAGAACTAAAGAGGAATAAGCCAGCTGTGTTACAGCTCAAGGCTAAAAAAAATCACTGGTCCAATTGATGCTGATACTCTAGGAGCGGGAAAAGATTTTTCAGTCCAGGTCTGCAGCTCTGGAGCTCCACAGAAGGACAAGAGGAAGAGAATGGGGATAAAGGGATGGGGGAGAGAGCAAGAAAGCCAGGTTTAGGAAAGGGATAAGAGAAGTGAATGAAGGACTAAAGCTGATTGTAGATTAACAGAACTGGCTGAATATTGAAAAGAAATATTAATTGAATACATTTGACAATTTGAAAGGAAACATGCCAAACAATATATTCCATGACTAGCTTTCCACTAGTTATCAGTAATCCCAAAGAAGAAAGAGGGAACATACTGCGGGGGGAAGGGGTGGGGGGAATGTGAGTAAAGGAAGCTGAAAAGAGGCCTAAGAGCTAGAATCACCGGTACATTTTGACAGCTTTGTTCTGGTCTAGCAAGCTAAAACAGCCCTAAATAAGGCTTAAGTGATTAAGATGGGTTTACATTGCTTTGCATTGGCTGAGTGGCATAAAGAATCACACCGATGAAGTTGGCCCTGTGTCTGAAAGGGGGAAAGCAGTGATGGTCTAAGAGCAAAGATTAAAATTGACATTTAAAAATGTATTTATGCAAACATTATTATGAGGGAAAATGCAAAGAGACTGATGGAAAGACACACCAAACTAATCAAGGCATACAAAAAGCTGCAAAAAGGGGAAAAAAATTAGGGATATACACACACCCACATAATACATGTCAATTGTTTTTTGTTTGGCAGTAGCATGAAACACTTTCAGCTGGCATTTTCTGATATCTTTTCAAATTAAATTTGCAGATGGGAGAATAATGCAAAATATTTTCATTTGATATCAACTTGAATTCTTAAATTAATTCCCTTCGGCCACATTTGCTCCTCATCTGTGTTTGCTTTCCTCTAATGTTTGTTTGATCAAGTTTTATTGACATAAACGATAATGGAAGAGATTTGAGTGTAAGTCGGGGTGGGAGACGAGGGAAATATATATGATCAGGGCAAAAGAAAAAAAGCAGTTTAGACTATAAATTTCATGTGGATTTTAACATGTTCATGTTTCCTTTGAAGCTACATATGAAAGGTTGTAAATCCATTAAAAAAAAAAGAGAAGGAAGACTAGCAAACAAGAGATTTATAGCATTGTGATGTGTATCGTATAGGCCAGGTGACAGCATCCCAGCTCTCACACTTGCAGGATGGATATGGTGAAAAAAAACAAGAAAAGTAAAATCACAGAAAATCAAGTTACATTCTGTTTTGGTTTTGTGCTTTCATTTAGAATGTCTTTAGATAAGAACAGTCTGTCACGTTTAGCATATTAGCTATGAGTCCAATCCTGCAAGGTGCTGAGAGACCTCAATTCACATTCACTTACTGAGGTTTCTGCTAGTTGACTGAAAAGGAATTAAATAACGTTTAATATTTAAATATCATTACCACTGGGAGTTGGAGGAGGGGGGAAGCTTCATTCGTGTATTATAGTTGTATAGTTTTCTAAACCTGAATATAAAAGTCACATTTACTCCTGAAACAGAGAAGCAACACTTTTCCTGCTTCACAGCCTGCATATGATGTTGGGAGGAGGATTTTAATACAACCTTTATAGGGAAAAAAACTAATTATTGATTCTTCATGTACTCATTAAGGGTCAATCCTGCTATCATTAAAGTAAATGATATAACTCCCACTTGATGTCAATGGTGCAGGATCAAGCCCTTATACAGCAGACAGGCTCTTGGACCTCCACGAAAGATATGGTGTAGATCACGTGTGGAAGTTAATAAATGACAGGCGGAGAGAAACACACACACAGAGACACACACACGCTGCTCAGAAGCATAGCCTTTCTTTTCAAGGCTAGAATGCTGCTTCCTTATCTCTCAGGCCCACACACGCAGTAAAATGGCCGATCCACTGAAAGAATTCCCCATCTTGCAAAATAATGGTGAAACCCGTAGGCAATAATGTGGGATGTGGTGTGTAAAGGGAAAGCTTTCAGCTACACTTCATCCCAACAGGGGAAAAATATTTATCGCCACATCTAAAATCTTGAAAAGGAAATTAAGAATGCATAATAATCCCTACTGGCCTCCACTGCCACATGCTAGAGCGGCCCTTTCAAAATCACCAGAATTAATTACAATATTGAGTAAGAAAACACAAGATTGCTCTTTATAGCTTGAAGAAGAAATTCAGTGTGAATGAAGAGAAAGCTGAGTAACACTTTAGCACTCTAAGATCAATTGACATACTGAGGATAGTAATAGTAGCTTACATAGCATATCACCTTTTTTCCTGGAAGACCTCAAACCAGTTTAAAAACTGTGGGCCAGATCCTCAGTGGGTGTAAATTGATGTCACTCCGTGGACTTCAAAGAAGCGACGTCCATTTAAATTAGCTGAAGATCTATTATCATTGCTAAAACTTTGGTTATGCCCTAGTAATTTCCCTCCCTGACAACATTAATTGCTTTCTCTTAATTGGTATCCCTGCTTGTCTGTCCAAAACACTGCCCCCAAACGGCTTTTTCTTTTACCCTGCTCATATATATTTCCCCTCTCCTCTCCTCTCCTCCCACCCCCCACCCCACGCTTACCTTCAAATCTCTGCACTGGGTCCACTCTTCTGAATTCAACTCGGTCCTCTCAGCTTCATGTTTTAAAACACCCAAGGGGCCAGATTCTGATTTTAGCTGAATCAATGCAGTGTAAATCCATTTACTTCAGTGGCTTTACTCAAGATTTACACTGGTATGGCTTGAGATCAGCATCTGGCTGCGTAACTCTGGGCTCACCATTCATTGTTATTAATCATGTTTATTACAGTAGTGACTAAGGGCTCCACTGTGCTTAGCACTTTACACACACAAAGTAGCAGCCATCCCTGCCCCAAAGAGGTTACAGTCTAAATAATCTTACACCCTTTTTCTCATACTCCCTGTCTCATTCTCAATGCTTCATCCAAACTAATGTTTCTATCTTTCCTTCCTTTACCTTCACCTGATTGCCAAGTCCTTTCTGCCATAATCTATGACTGAGAAGCTGTTCCAATCAACATTCCCTCAAGACATTGAGTAGACGTCTACCTTCTTTTACTTCTAATCACTCACAAAAGCATAAAATCTCATCATCAGATGTTCTTGCAAGATTTCACCCACATCCAAACTGCAAACAGGAATTTAGGTCTCTTCCGTTCTTTGAACTGACCCAGAATCAAACCTCGTTAGAGTCTGGGGATTTTGAATTCTTCCCACAGAAGTGCAAAGAGGATCACATTTTAGGTCCTTCTCTAGTCCTAGTAGTCATAACTCAATCCAAGCCTTAAGCCACAAAACTGTACAATTTTAATAAGAGCACCACCAAAAAAAATATTTGAAAATAAAAACAAAGAGGCTGAGAATGGCATTCACAACTAGTCATTCATTAGTAGCATATATCATATTAAGAAGAGAGTCAAAGGGCCTCATTCTCCTCTTCCCTAAACTGCTTTTACACTAGTGTGCCTCCACTGACTTCAATGGAGTTAATCCAAATGTATACTGTCTGAGTGAGAAAGAGATGCAGACTCCAAAAAAGTGGGACCGACAATAGCAAATATAATAAAGTTCAATTTCCTCCTCATTCTCTCGTAGACAAAAGCTGCTTTGATTTCCTCCAGGTTTTGTTGAGGAGGTAGCTCACTCATCCAGAAAAATAAAGATTTTCCATGAATTGCTACTTCCTTTTTCTCCCCCGTCACTCTCAGTAAATTGAATGTGAGCACCTGCCGCTAGATCTACAAAATATTGGATCTGCCTAACCTGAAAGAGCTGCAGAATATTTTGATTCCACATTTTGCGAACAGCAAGATGGTGAAGTTACAATTCTTCCAGTGTTGATGTTTCATTTCCAATAAGTCCCCTCTCATAGAATTCCTTGGCCGTACTCTGTAGTTTCCATTACAATATGAAATGTTGTCAGTTCCTGAGGTGCCAAAGAATGACATTGATGCAAGGTCAAAGGCAATAAACACTCAGCTGGCATAAATCAGCATAAGTCAATCGTTTGAAGATATGGGCCTCGGTTCAGTAAGGTATTACCTTCTGGGCACACTCTTGTGTTTGGTACTATGCAAACTTCTGTTTTATGGTACATTCTCTCTTATGAGGGATCCCATGCATGCAAAATTTCTGGCACTGTTTTGCATACTGAAGAAGTTTGAATAAACATCTTTTACATACTTATTTGACTCAGTCTGAACCTTTCCACATTTTGAAGTTTACTATTAAAACTTGGTTTGCCAATGAACAAATCAGATATGGCTCAGAAGACACATAAGAGGAGACACATAAGGGATATGCAGTTAAAAGGCACTATGACTTATTCATCCCTGATGTCATTCCATCGAGGTCCCTGGATTTGCAACAAGGATCAATTTGCCTGATATTTTCAGAGAGTTGAGTACATAACTTTAAGGCTTACAGAAAGGAGCATAAAATGTTGAGGTATTTTCCATTTTGATGCCAATACACATAAGAACAGCAATCTAAATCCAATCACAAACCAGCAACTTTTCAGTCCAACTAAAGTCTGTAGCTTAGTTCTGGTAGGTATTGGAAGGAACACAATTCTCTGGGTTTGTAAACAGAGGTACAACCTCCAAGCTTGCCTGACAACAGTAAAATCAGGAAGTTTTTCCTGAGTCAAGAAGACAAACTGATATGTTTGGTTTGTAGGGAAATAAGCTAGATTCCGTGGCAGGAATTTAGCTTTTAAATTTGAAGTAGCTTGCCAATGTGGCTTTTTAATATTTGTTGCCCCTTGGTCTGAGCACTTAGCCAATATTGGTAGCATTGCTAGGCTGTTTCCATTAGGAAGAGAAATTGATTATGAGATCTCCTGACTCCCATTCTCCTTTTGTCTCCTATTTAGTACTGCCCTTTGTTAGGGTCTCTTCCTTTTTTCCTTCACCAGACTTTTATTGTTCCTTTCCTCTTCCTTCTCTCCTAAGCTGCATTCTCTTCCCTATCCCCTGCTTCTTCAAGCCCTTCCTCTTTATTTCCCCTCCCTCTTTCTTGCAGTCCCATGGGGGAGTGGGGGGAGAAGCAGACTTTTGGGGGGTCCCTACCATGTAGATGAAATTCCCACAGTTTTCTGCAAATGAATTGTATCGTTCCCCACACTTGTGAGTTTCTTCGCAAGTGAGACACATTTGGGTTTCTGCCATACTTGCTGGGACACTGAGCTGAGCAGTATTAAAAGAGCTGCCAGAGCTAACAAGCTGGCAAGCAGGGCAGAGAGAGCGCTCATCAGTTTTTCATTCACTGCCACTCAGGCTGGAAACCTCACTTTGATAGGGGTAATGATCACAAACTGGGGCTGGCACAAACTGGTGTCTCTCCTGATTGCTGGGGTACAATGGGCGTTTCCCCAGAAGAGTGCCCCTGCAACCCAGCCTCTCATCTCTACCCACATCCGCCCTGTGAAAAAACCCTGCCCCAAGAGTTTTAAACTGCAAGCGGATTAATTTGTGATGGGTGGAGGGCTCTTGCCTTCTGACTATCGATCACTGAGGGCAGTGGTTCTCGACCTATTTAACGCTGTGGGCCGCATATGCAGCTCTCTGTGTGTTATGTGGGCTGCATCCACTCAATATATACACTACCTTTATGGCCTGGAGGCTGTCACGTGGGCCGCAGCTGTGTGCTGATTGGGCCGCAAGTGGCCCGCAGGCTGCGGGTTGAGAACCACTGACTTAGGGCCTGCAGTCGGGTGAGCCATGCTCCATACGGGGAATAAGCCCTGGTACTAGGGGGTTAATAGTGAGCTTCGCTGCAGCCAGATTTGGTAGCTTCCATGGAGCAAACGGAGGGGGAGATGCTTGATGATGTTCTCTGTGCACGGCTTTAAGGCGTGCAGAGAGGGAACCGCATTCCGCACCTTATGTGACTGCTAATATCCGAGTGAGCTACGCTGGGAAGATCCCGGGTTTGGGCTAAAAAGAGCCAGTATTTCGGATTAAACTCCCCTCCCATTTCGTCTTGCTCTGAATGAAAGGGGCCTTAGCTGCTGCTCTGCCATTTCCCACTCGCTCTCTCCCATCATTGGCCAAGGGGGAGGCGGCTGCTTGGCTTTTATGGGCTTTGATGTGCCTGTAAATCATGCCGCTTCAGGCTCCGGACAGAAGGTTTTACGCTGTTGACAGTGGAGCTGATGGTTAACTACCGCTCTGAACCCCAGGGGTGTCGTTAGCTGGGGACAATTAATCCCCCAGGCAGGCCCGCTGCAAAGCTTGCCGCTCCGCTGACGCTCACAGAGCTGCTAAGCGATCTGTGCTCCAGCTGCTGCCTGTGTGCACCTGCCGCTGTGCTAGTGCATCCGGAAGGCTCCTGCCCCCCCAGCGGGAACCCATGTTCACAGCCTGCTCGTGTGTCTCTTTCCTGACGCAGGTGGGCAGGGAGGAGCAAATTCGGTGGCTGGGGAGCTCTGAGGACATGGGAGAGACACTGATAGAGGTGGAAGAGGGGCACTTTCCTTCTGGGTGGAAGGAGGGGAGCGATGCTGAAAGGAGGGGACATGGATGTTGTGTGGAGGGCCAAGAGGGATGCGAAGAGGGGTAGCAGAGATGCAGCCTGTCATGGTGCAGTCTGTCAAGCTGGTCACAAGCGGGGCAGATTTTTTCCTTCTTGTGCATCCTGATGGGTTTGTTCTGGGGCTATGAATTAACTGCAGTTAGCTGCCTGATAGCACCTTCCAGAAACCCTTCCCATTGCTTTCGTGTGACCCTCCAAACTGCACCACTTGGCCTCTTCTTGGCACAGCTTCCTCCTTAACTTTTTCCACCCAATCCTACTGTCACGGGCTTACTGTGAGAAAGGCCTTAAACCTAACTGTCTAATGACAAGGAGATCTAAACTGGAATCCTTTACGAGCACAATGGCCCAGAAAATAAAGGTTTGATGCTACATTTGGACACCCCTCTCCTCTGACTTATTCTGAAATGATACCCCTGCTTAATATCTTTTGTGGCTCTTCCCTCCCCTGCCCCCATTTGTAAAGTAACTTGCTTCTGAGAGTGGTCCCTGCTAATTGCTGACCCATTCAAATGTAGCCTGAAACAGGAGGAGGCAGGTGATATTTAAACAGCGCTTTATTTGCTTACCAGGTGACTCCATGATCCGACTCCAGTGGCCCATAGTGTTACCCTTACTACAGTGTTCAGCTAATATACTCAGGGCACAACGTAAACCCCCAAACTGTACTCAGTAACGCAGCAAGCCCAAAGTGTCTAGTGGATCACTTGAATCTTTGCCTTTATAACGTTTGAAAGTACATGATCATTTTAAGGAGCAGGTGTTTTTTAAAGAGGTTGTGAATTTTGTGTTGGTTAAAGGATCTGGCTCTGCCGCTCTATATATCTATCCCCCATCACCGGAGTATGTGTTAATTTATCCTTACAACGCCCTCTTGAAATAAGGCAGTATTAGTAGTTCAATTTGACAGAGGGAGAATCTAGGCACAGAGAAATTAACGCCCAGATTTTCAAAGATCTTTAGGCACCTAAAGGTGCAAACAGGAACTTAGTGAAATGTTCAGAAGTGTCTAGGTGTCCAACTTACATTGTACCAGTGTGGGAGTTGGGCCCCTGGATGCTTTTGAAAATCCTACTATCTGTATCTTAAGGCACCTAAAGACTTTTGAAAATCTGGCCTAATAAGACTTGCCCAAAATCACCCAGGAAGTCTGTGGCAGAGACAGGAACTGCACCCACATCTCCTGAGGCCCAGTTCCGTGCCTTAGGCACAAAACTTGCAGAAGTCATTTACCAGTGGAAGAGTTTCAACATGAACCACAGCAATGAACTGTTTTCCTAGGCCACTGTTGTTTAAACCTGACCTGGAGGGACATCTCTAAGGTTGGGAAGCTAGTTTACTCTCCAGGCCCATTCAGACCTTAGTCTCTCTGCTCAGCCTGCTAACAAGGTGGTTTTGTGTTATGTTGACTGACTGATAGCCCCCAACTAACTTCACCTAGGGCACCGAATAGCTCTTAAATGGTGAGAGCAGGTGTTTTCTGATAGCATGTACTTAGCCGGTATTTTGACGCCTACACCTCTGCAGTTTGTAATAATAATTAATATATTTTTCAACTGTATGAGCAAAGGTGACAATTAAGTACAGGACACTGGTAGTGGGGCAATGGTGGCTGGCATATGATTTTAGAAAAGCCCGGTCATGAAGGAGTTAGAAGCAGCATAAGTAGGTATGCTGCCTAGTGCCCTCTGCTACCATTAAGTAACAGAAAAACCTAATTGTGCTGAATGGAAATGTACACCTTCATCACTGATTATGACATGGAAGAAAATTACTCTATGATTGGCATCATAATGGCCAATGTTGAAATGTGATGACACGCCAATATGATGTACATCTCCATTAGGAATGATAAATCACAGGTTATTTGTTTGGTTTTGATTTATGCCTGGAAAATGTTATCCAGGGAAATCTCGATTTAAATCTCTTGAACCATAAAAAGGACGTGAGTGCCCTCTTCTGGTGGCATATGAGAATTGTAGGCCTGACAATGCTTTTCCCACTGATTTGTTTTCCCCCTATGTTTTAACCTTTCAATTTTTAATTACAGGTACTTTTCCCCAGCAGCCTCTAGTATTTTTAGTAATATAATTTTAGTGTCCTTTCCCGTATTTTATTCTCTGTTTCCGAAGTAGACTGGATAACATTTAATCCTGTGAAATCTCCTCACAACCAGAGGCCTTAATCTTACTGGTAATCTTATTCCAGGAATAGAGTACAGAACTGTGTACGGCCTGTACAGTTATTACTAGAGCTGGGTGAAAAGGTTGATATTTTCTGAGCCAGACTAGACAAACACAAACCTATGGGTGCAGATGATCAAGATCTAGGCTGTGCAGGGAGAGATTGTGTTTGGATTTCTCTCTGAATGGTTTGTTCAGGCTAGGGACTGCTCTACTTTACTTTTGATTTAACTCATGGTAGAACAAAAGAAGGCTGAACAGGAGATGGGGGAGGCAAATACCTGGGGGTCATGATCCTGCTAAGCCTTCTCCTTGATCTCCACCTCCCCGCTTCCCCGCCCCACACATACACTTTTCTCAATCACTGTGGACATCACCATCCTGCCTGTTACTCAGGCCTATAACCTGAGTGTCGTGTTCTGCTCAGACCTCGTTCTAGGTTCTCACATCCAAGCTATGGCTAAATCTCATCTATTTTTCTCTGCATCACATCTCTAAGATGTGGCCTTGTCTATCCATCCACACAGCTAAAGCTCTCATCCAGGCTCTCATCATCTCTTATCTCAGTTACGGCAATATTCTTTTCTCTGGCTATGACACATGCCATCTTGCCCTGCCCAGAATGCTACTGCAAAGTTAATTTCCCTACCTCATTACTTTGACCACGTAAGCCCCTCTCTTTGCATCCGCTCCCTTCTCTTTTGCATCAAACATAATCTACTTGTGTTCACTTTCAAAGCCTTCACGATCTGTCCCCCGCCTACTTATCACTTCTCATTCACTATCAAAAATGTTGACGCCCGCCTCCCCACGTGTCAAATTTTCAAGGCACCTTCACACTGTCTCCCATGCCCCCCCCCCTCACATGCTTGGGAGGAGCTCCCCTTAAACATCTGCAAAGCTACCTCATTATCCTCCTTCAAATCCCTCCTTAAAATGCTCCTTTGCTGTGATGCCTACAAATTTGGACAATCGTTGGGCCACTGGTGCACTGATACCACAGCCTATCATGCTGACCAGTTGTCTCATTATTTCCCAGTCTGTCTGTATCCATTTGCTCTATCTTGTTTTCTGGTTAGACTGTAAGCTCTTTGAGGCATTAGTATGAGGAGGGACCTCAAATCTCATCGACTTGAATGGGGTTCCATTTGGGTGCCAGGAGTCTGCTCATGCAGAGCCCATTGAATGATAGGAGGCTATTGCAGTGGCTAACTTGAACAAATGGCAGCAATAGAATGTGAAATGCTTTGGTTCTGATGTTATTGTTGTCCAAAAACACTTTTACATGAAAGCCCTGCTATTTAGATCCCTTTTTCTTGTGGGAAAAGACACTCTGAATACCAGAGAAACTTGTCGTTTCTTGTTATTTTTTGTTTTCCCAGGGAGAAAGAAAATGGGCTTGTGGCCTTCCCCCCTCCTCTCTTTGTAATGTATAAGAAGGCTTGAAAATGTTTTTTTCCCCCTGCCTCTAGTTAAAGCAATACGGCCAGATCCTCAGTCCCTGCCACATTCTCTTTGCACTGAACACTGAACTGTTCTAACAACCTAATTCTTAGCTATGCTGGTAACCAGCGGTACATGAGGCCATAATGAAGTAACATGTGAATGACAAGGATAGATCAGCTTTTCACTCTCAGACTATCGATAGAGACGTAGGCAATGATCATTATAATAGTCCAAATGTAATACAACTAAATGGAAGGAGTGAAGGAAGGGTCCAGCAGTCTGAGCACAGAGCTAAAAAACAGGAACCCCTGGTTTCTAATTTTGACTCTAAATTAAACTCCCTCCGTGGCCCTTGGCAATCACATTTTCAGCCATGGGTGTGTAAAGGCAGGCATCTGAAAATGGGTGCCTCTTTGTCTCAGTTCCTCAATCTATAAAAAGATGACAACCTAATAAGTTACAGAATGCATGTGGGGTAAAGTATTTTAAAGATTGACAGGCATATAAACGCTCATTATTTATTATGATTTGCACAGGCGCCGACTTTCATATCTCTGGGTGGGAGCTCCGCCCCGCCCTCCCCCCTGAGGACCCACTCCCATTCCACCCCTTTCCCCAAGGCCCCACCCTTGCTCCACCTCTTCCCGCTCCCACTCTCCCCCAATGCTCTGCCTCTTTCTGTTGCTACTCCATCCCCCTCCCCGCCCGCACCTCCTGCCTGCCACCAAGCAGCTGATCGGCGGGTGGCTGGTACTGAGCACCCACTATTTCTTTTTCCAGGGCTGCTGCAGCTCCGGAGAATCCATGGAGTAGGGGCCTATGATGGCTTGAACCAATGTTTTGGCAGCAGAGAGCATCTAAAAACTGTGTGAAGCATTCTGCTCTCCTCCTTTGGCCCATATACACCAGTGCATGCTGCTCTGAACTCACTCAAAATATGTAAGTCCTAAGCAGAGTGTGAAGAGTTACAATGGGATCTCACAAAGCTGGGTGACTGGGCAACAAAATGGCAGATGCAAATCACTGTTGATAAATGCAAAGTAATCCACATCAGAAAACATTCTCAACTATACAGACAAAATGATGGCATCTAAATTAGCTGCTACCACTCAAGAAAGAAATCTTGGCATTGTTGTGGGTCGTTCTCTGAAAACATCTGCTCAATGTGCAGCAGCAGTCAAAAAAACTAACAGCATGTTAGGAACCATTAGGAAAGGATAGATAATAAGTTAGAAAATATCATAAAGCCACTATATAAATCTATGGTGCACCCACACCTTGAATACTGCATGCAGTTCTGGCCACTTCGTCTCAAAAAAAAAAATTAGAACTGGAAACGGTACAGAGAAGGGCAACAAAAATGATTAAAGGTATGGAACATCTTCCATATAAGGAGAAATTAAAGAGACTGAGACTCATCAGTTTGGAAAAGAGATGACTACGAGGCAATATTATAGAGATCTATAAAATCGTGACTGAGGTGGAAAAAGTGACTAAGGAAGTGTTATTTACTTCTTCACATAACACAAGAACCAAGGGTCACTCAGTGAAATTAATAGGTAGGAGGTTTAAAACAAACAAAAGGAAGTACTTCACACAGTGCAAAGTCAACCTGTGGAACTCATTGCCAGAGCATGTTGTGAAGGCCAAAATTACAATGGGGTTCAAAAGAGAATTAGATAAGTTCATGGAGGATACGTCCATCAATGGCTATTAGCCGAGATGCAACCCCTGCTCTGGGTGTCCTTAGCCTCTGATTGCCAGAAGCTGGGAATGGGCGACAGGGGATGAATCACTCAATGATTGCCTGTTCTGTTCATTCCCTCCGAAGCACCTGGCATTGGCCACTGTGAGAAGACAAGATACTGGGCTAATTGAACCATTGGTCTGACCCAATATGGCCATTCTTATGTCCTTAGGTAGCCCTCTGGAGGTTGACATGAATTAGAGTAGTTTCTGGGAGTGGCCCAGAATCCGGAGTACACAAAGATCACTTAAAGCATTGGAGGCACAGCACAGAATCTCAGCCTGTGTATTTTAGGAATATAAGACAAATGCTGACAACACTGAATTACTCAAGTACAGTAATAAGACAGGTTGCAATCAACAATGAATTCCAGATTCCATGTCAGAAATGTTACATAAACAGCACAAGAATCAAACTCTTAGGAATGGAAATGAAGTCATTGTGCAGAAATATTGAAGGATAAAGTCAAGATTTCAGGTTTTTTTCCATATTAACAGTGATAATAAAATATCTCACATTTATTTAGTGCCTTTTATCCTGAAAGTTCCAACTTTTCAATCAGTAATTAAGATAAGAAAAAGGAAGACATTTCCATTGTGTGATAACAACCAGAGGTTGCATAACACACCCATAGACAGCATTAGAAAACAAAAATAATTCTGAGTAGCACCAATGAAAACGTTATCCTTAACTCCACTCATTGAAATTAGCTTCCCAAAGAGAATGCTAAGAAAAAGAAGTCAACAGGTGTCCCCAAACAGAACCCTGAAAGATTCATCAGCAAAGCATAAGAGAAAACAGGAAGGGCACCCTTTAGAAATAACATGGATGGTTACATATGACACAAATAAGTGTAGCACAAGACACTGAAACACAAACACAGACTAGTTGATCAATGAGAATGCTTTGATCAATGGTATTGAGTTTGCAAATACAGTAAGTCAAGTAAAATTAAACCTTGGGAAACCGAAGCAAATCATTGAAGACCTTAAAGCAGTGCACTTTCAGTAACCTATTCTGAACCCAGACTTACAGGGATCAAGCAGGTTGTGCACTCAAGTTCTGATAGGCAAAATCTGACTGAAGACTACATACTCAAGGAAGTTAGATGCATAGGAAGGTAAAGAAATAGGGTTGAAAATGATGACTCTGTGAGGGGCTAGAGACTTTGATACTGTTTAGCTACAAAGCCTTATCACACATTTCTTAGAATGTCACAATGACCATTGGATGATGACATTCAATTCAGGAAATGTGTACATGGCTCGTTTGTGTGACTTGAATGTATTTGAAGAATTTTTGCAATCTTTATTACATGAATTCTTGATATCAAAGCAGACACAAAAGGCAGAAAGTAATGCAGGAGACAGAGCATACATGCCCGAGAATGTATTGGGTATGTGATGCACTATATAGATCAGAATGGAAGGCACATATTTATAGTCTCTGTCAAATGCCAAGATACTCTTTCTCTTTTCTCCATTATGTTGTTAATCCTGTAATACAGAGAACATTTTATTCCCTGCTGTTCCTCTCCCAGTTACACCTCCCAAACACACACAAAATCCTTTAATATTTTGTAATAAATTAAACATTGGGAATAAGGATAACACATGGTGATGAAAACAATCAAGAAGTATGCACACTTCTGTTGGATAATTTTTCTTTGGAAGATCCTATATTGATGAATCTAGGTGCTTATATGGCCCTTCAAATAACCTCACAATCAGTAGTGGATTTTAGGTGGGAAAGCACATCCCCATTTTATAGATGGGGAACTTGCTAAATTAATCAACTTGCACCAGGTCACACAGGAAGTGTGAGGCTGAAGTAGGAATTAACCCTGGTCTCCTGCATCCCAGTCCAGTTCCCTATACGACCATACTTAGGATCGGGCGTCTCAACACAGAAAATTCTGTTGTCTCTTTCTTGCCTGTGATTGTACTTTTTCAGATAATAAAATTTTACTAGCCTTGATCTCCAAGATGAAAGAATTGGTGGATTGGTCTGATCCAAGTTGTTGATATACTATGAATAAAATGAGGGGAATACATTTTTTTAGTTGTTCATGTTGTATAGAAGACTAAGAGAGTTCTTGGTTTGTTTGCCCAATGTTTCATAGAGAATTGTTTAATGTTTCCTAGACCACATGTTTTCAATCATGAGCTAAGACCTCCAACAGTGTACAAGTTAGTCATTTGACACAGGCATCTTTCTACACTACGAACCTTACAGCGGCACAGCGGCTGCACTGCTGTAAGGTCTCCTGTGTAGCTGCTCTATGACAGCAGGAGAGAGCTCTCCTGCCAGCATAATTACACCACCCCCAATGAGCAGCTCTAGCTATGTTGGCAGGAGAGCATCTCCCACCAACACGGCGCTGTTCACACCAGCACTTTTGTCAGTGAAACGTATGTCGGTCAAGAGTGTGTTTTTCACACTCCTGACCAACAAAAGTGCTAGTGTAGACCAGGGGTCTCAAACACGCGGCCCGCGGAGTTATTTCCTGTGGCTCGCCATAGGCGCCAACTCCACTGGCTCCAAACATTACTGAGTGTTTATATTTTATTAAAACCCCTCTTTGCATTACAGTTTTTAAAAAGTTAATGCATTGACTTTTAATAGAATACTATATTACTCTTCATTTTTTTCATTTTTGACTATACTTTTGTATCCTTGTATGAAAAGGTTTCAGTGATGCGGCCCTCAGGCCAATTTACTAGTTCTCATGTGGCCCTTGTGGTGATTTGAGTTTGAGATCCCCGGTGTAGACAAAGCCTTAGGCAACATGCACTAGAGTCTAGTACAAATTTGCTCCTGACCTAGCGGCGGTAGGATGTGTCTAACTCCTGAGGACCTTGTATTGTACAACTTGGCCACTGGGGAAATTTTGTTGAAGGGTTGGACTGAAGTTTTGTGACGTATTTAAAAGTGCATATCATTTTAATTAGCAAAACGTTAAACAAATGAGAAGTAAAGAAATAATCTAAGACCAATATTTCTAACATGGGTGTTTGACGTAAGGCTCCAAACCCATATTTAGTCTCTCTGCCCCCAAGCCAGTGCTGAGTGCTTAATCAGTCCAAACTTTTTCCCAACAGTGTTTTTTTTTCCAATGAGAAATTAGTCAAAACCGACCCATTCCCGCAAAGAGTTTTGATTACCATGAATCAATATGTTCTGCTGAAAAAACATTTCATCAAAGAATTCCTGACGAGCACTACTTTGGAGCTTTGGAGCCAAGGCTCCTTGGCTCTCTGCTGTCTGCCAGGTGGGCTGTTCACGAGCTTAGCAAGCGAGTTGGCGGGAAACCAGGCAGGGGACTGTCACGAGCCTGCCCGGCTTCCATTGCAATTTTGTTGAAATTGAACAGTCTCCATGAAAGGTTTCTATTTTGACAAATCTGCATCCTCTGATGGGGAAAAAAGTTCTATCAGAGACTTTCTGAACAGCTCCACTCTATATGGATTTAGGAGCCTAATTTTAGGCACCGTTTTTGAAAATCCTGGCTCAAAACACTCCCAACTAGGCCAGAAGGGGAAGAAAAAGGATGGTTTGGGAGCAAGACTGGTACGCAAACGTCAGTTTTGAATAGATTCTGATGCAAGTCATGGTCTTATCCCTTTCATGTCACTTATGTAAAGGGGAATCTTAAAGCAGTTATTTGCTGCAGCAATGCTTAGGAAGAAAAAACACAGCAAGTGTATTTTCAAATGCCCTTAGCAGGTTTCTTTTTATTTTTCTCTCCAAAGCCACTGCTATTCAAGTTCTCTCCTCCTCAGAGCAATAACAGCTAAATTGTTCTATGCATCACATGGAGAGGTATGCACAGAGCTCCCATTAGCAAAAGGAGGAGTCAGGTACATTTTTCCCATGTACCACTTCAATAGTACAGTCCTATAGGACAGCAAGATGTGCTTCAGAGGGAGAGACTGTTGGATAAATATTAATCACATAATGCTCTCTCATTAATAGTTCATGTATTTGTCTACTGCAGTCACATTTTTTAATCCTAAATCTATATTATTTTGCATTAGTCATATTTATATTAACAGTTTAAACAATTAGACATGCACTCAGTATAACAAATCTATATTGGATGCATGGGGACTTGTTTGTTTTGGAGAGACAGAAAGGGGATGTGACATTTGACTTTACAGTCAAACTTTGATAATCCACAAACCCTAATTTATTTGCAATGAATTCATGTTCCTTAACTTATATTAATTGCATTGAAATTTCCGTCAATTATCCAAACTCTCAGTTGTCAGAACCCATTCACTATCCCTTGCACCATAAAGACAATCTGAGGTCTGACTGCATTTAGATTCATATGTGGAGAGAGAGCATGATGTCTTCAAATGGCAGAAAATTATTTGAAATTCTAAGAAAACAGTGCGGTGGGATGATTTAATTCATGTTAAACTAACTATGGCATGTGGAGAATTTCAATTTAATTGGTTGTATTGAGGCCAAGCCCAGAAGTTTAGACCATAAACATACAATTACATACTAGATATATTACAATATACATTATATACATATCTTATAATTTACATAGTAATAGAGGAGATAGAAGGAGGGGGAAAGAGAGATGCTTAAGATACCTATAAGCGTAGAATGTAGGAATTGCCACATGAGACCAGTAGTCCCTGTATCCAACATCCTGGCTTCAAGGGTCATTTCAAGATTTTTCAGAGGGAGGTGTAAAATACAAATGGACAATTTTACAATGCATGAATCTGGGGGGTGGAGAGGAATATTCTTCTAACTCCAGACAATTTAGTGGTTGGTTTATATCTTGAAGTGCGTGGGTTGGTAACTCTTACCAATGTTATCCTAGCTAGGGTACCTGTGGATGGTTTCTTACTACTCATATAAATGTCCGATCATTTTTGGAGTCTAGTAAGCTGTTTTCTTCAATAGTATCTATGGCAGAGAGTTCCACAGGTTAATCACCTATTGTGTAATAATAACAAAAAAATCCTTTTGTCAGATTATTTTTGCTTTTTTAATTGGTGGACCTCTTGTTCTTTAGTGTGCGTACATGTGTGTGTGTGTGTGTGTGTGTGTGTGTGTGTACACACAGATACATACACATCTCTTTTTATGCCTAAAACTATCTATCTATATACCTATAGCTATATAATTAGGAAAAATTGCAAGCTGTTAAGAAGAAATATTAGGAAAATTTATTTATTTTAATTACATACTGAAAAGGGGCACCTATTCATGCGCTCTAAGTGCCCTTGATATAACTTATAAATACCACAAACTTATTCCCCAAACATACCTAGAATCCAGCAGTAGAATTCACTATCCCCCAACATCAGTAACTCAAGCAATTCAAAAGTTCCAAGTAGTAGTTGTACATTTACTTACAGTGTATAGTAGTATACAAAAACGCAGAACCCTTGGCTTTAGCTGAAGTCCAGAATGACTTGCATATTACTGTTAATGACCTTAACTTTGACATTATCTGTTTCCAAGGTTGTGTTCCTTATCTTTTTTGTATCTGGTTATTACTTGAAACCATCTCTTTTCACACTCTTTTTACCAGCAACCTGGAATTTATGAACAACCCAGCGATAAAAAAATAGCAAGCACCTGCAGTGAAGGGAAACAGTATGGTAAGAGGAAAGATTTAGGTTTCAGTATTGCAATAGGCTTATTATAAATATCAATGCAAATATTAAAAATGGCGTGACCATACCTTTTAAAGTGACACTCTGATAAATGGGGATTCTAATATGTAGGTAAGAAAGGAAACCAGATGAAGACATAAGTAAAATATAAAATAATTCAGATGATCTCAGTGTAAATGACACCTGAGTCTGACTTCACAGCAGGTCATGGTGCTTAATTGAAAGTTCTAACTAGACCCATTTATCAAAGAGATCACTTAGAGGGAAATTTAATTATCACAATTAATCTATCGGTTAAAAAAAAAGGCTCAGGAAAGCACACTGGAAATGTTTTGGGAAAGAATTTTGGGATGGTAGAGCCAAACAAATGAAAGCTCAGAACTCTTCCTCACCCGCACAATCCAAAAAGAAAAGTTAGAAAATAGAGGCAGAATACTGCAAATGTAGAACTTAGTTACGCCATATACGCACAGCCCAGTGTAATGACAAATACAGGACTGCACTGTCAATGCAGGAGCTCCTGGGGGGGATTCTTCCTTCCAAAATCACAGCATTCCTCCCTCAGTTATCCAGGCTGCAGGGTGAGAGTGCCTGCTTCTACACCCCTTCTACACAGTCCCTATTGTGCACCAGTTGCCCTCCATGAGCCAGTCAGAGGGGAAAGAGATTTGACCAAGGCCTGACTTCCTTCCCTCCACCTTGGGGGCATTGTACAGTCCTCAGGAAGAAGGATGCAGCAGTCCCTGTACTTCCATGCACCCAGGGGCTAGAATTTTACTTGGCCCTGGAAGATCCCTGCAAGCACCCCACGCCCCATAGCCTCCCCTCAACGTAGGTGGGTAAAGGGCCGACACAATCTGGCCACAAACTCATTAATTTGTGTATGGTGCTTTTGAAAATGTCAATTCCTATTTGACTTATTTGCATAAACAGGCCAAATTCAGCACCGGTGTAAACAGGAGCACATCCATTGCCTTCAATAAAGTTGCCCTTGATTTATGCCAGGGCTGAATTTGGCCATGAGTCCAGGATTCTTTTGTTAAGTAGAATGGGCCAGAGACTCTGCTGAGACAATAGAAGAGTGTAGGGGGATGGGAAGAGCAAATGGTTCTAAACCATCTTTCTGATGCCTAGATCCTGGACTTGCTGTTGGGGGCGCGGGGGGGGTCTCGATTGGCCCCCAGGGCAATGGACAGAAGCCTATTTAAATGTTTGGAAAATTACACCACTCATTCCTGTTGACTCCCAGCTCTATTTCCTTGACTCCAAATTAACCCTGCTCCGCAGAACCAGCCTATCTCAGCTGGGCTGCGGGGAGGTGTGCCAGGAATGCCATATAAGTGAGCGTCACGTGAGATGCATGACACTTGGAAGCCCTGTGCAGGGATTGTGATTTTTGACTGGTCCCTGTGCAGGGAGAGGAGGCTTCTTACACCCTCCCCCTTCCATACACACAAACGCAGCAGGTCACCTGAAAAGAACGCCCAAAGAAGGCAGGAAAGAAAATACTAAAGAGAGATTCAGTGGGACTCCCCTGCAGTCCGTCAGCGGCGATTTGGAAGCTGAATAACTAATGGATAACACCAAGCAGAGGGTTTGTGCACTCAGATAACTGCTTTAGTGCTTTGATCATCCAGTGTCCGGTTGTGTTTGCCCATTACACGAGTCAGTTGTTGTAGGAGGGTACATGGATCATATGCACTTCCTGCAACAGGAACTAGTCCCTTCTGACTCCCCTCAGGGGGGCACAACGCACCATTCCAAAATGGGTTGGGAGGGTGGGGCCATGGCCCTGACCCTACTCCACAGTGGCTTGTCAAACAGGACTGCACACAGTGAAAAATCCACTATGCCCATAAAGAGACATAGCATGCATTGGGGAACTGGGGGTGGCATCATGCCAGTGCCTCCCCGTGTTCCCCCTGTGGTGCGGTGGCTCCATAAAAGGCAGATTCTTAAAGACGTAATAAGATCACAACTTAGAATCCGCTGTCATTCATGAGAGTGATGAGGGTTTGAGAATGTCCGAAATAGTGACCGGAGCTAATATTTTCGTCGTTTTTCCCTTTGTGGTGTGAAAAGTTGCAGATTGCTCTGCAGACATTGCTGGAGTTGTTTACTGATTTATATATATATTTGGCTTGCTACATTATTCAGGTTATACTAATCACCAGAGAAGAAGGAAACAAGACTCCACAGCAGATTGAATTACTATTTAATTGGGCATCCTGTGAAATAAACATTATAACTTGGATAAGACTAAAACGTGAGTCACAAGTCTGGCGAATTGTAAAGTGTTCGAGAAAGCGATGAAAACACTCAGGCTAGAACGGCACAGGAGGAGGGAGACAAGCTCAGGAGCAATGCTCATCCAAAGGGTGATATATAGACACAGAGACTTGTTTCCACTACGGAAGTCTGAGCTGTGGGAAAGGCTCCTATGGACACAACTGGGAAAAACATGAAAAACAAATCCCTATACATATTTTTTCTCATTTTAAAATAATTTTGTTTATATTTTATGCAGATTGTGATATTGCATCCATTGTGGTACCTGAACGCCTTCCAGTAATGCGTGAAGGTCCAGTTCAGAAAAGCACGTAGGGCTGAATGCTCAAAAGGATTTAGTTTAGGCTACTGACTTCCATTCATTTCAGTGGGAGTTAGGAGCCTAAATAGAAGTTAGGAGCCTCTCTCCTTTTGAGCAGTCTGCCCTTAACCATTAAATTTAAACATATGTTTAAGTGCTTTGCTGAAACAGAACCTGCATTGACTAACACCTGCCATGTGCTCTCCTTTTGTGTCTGATATCCTGCAGCTATTCGGGTGACTAGCTTAACTGGCAGGCATGTTTGCAGAAACAACAGCTCTTGAGACAATACTGCAGAATATTCGCCAAAAGTGAATTTCAAATGTGCAGTTATGAGAATTCGCACCTGCTTTATTTTGTGATGTATAAAATAATAACCAGAGTGAATCGAATGCTAATAAAGGGGATGGATTGACAGACCTAGAGGCTGAGGTCTGCTCTTTATTCACATAACAAGTAGCTGTTGTAGCAATGTAAACTTCTACTCCCTATTCTGTCAGTTTGCCTCAACTCTGACCATCTCCAGGGCTTAAAGTCCTGCTCCGTTTCCAGTCACTCCTCTGCGTCTCTGCTGAGATTGCCAGCTGTAATGATGGATACCTTGCCAGCAAAAACTGGCCAATCAAGAGCTCCATTTCACATAGACAACTGAAGAACTATTGGACTGTAACAATTCTTAGTTGTTATTATACAGAGGTGGCTCCAAACCAGCCACCTTGAAATGAAGGGCTCTAGAGCCTATTATCATTTCTCTGAGCCATCCAGTCCTCCAAAAAAAAAAAAAACCCTTCAGCATGTTTATTTCTGCTTGGAAATTGCAAAGATTGCCAGTTTGCCACTTGCCACCAGATGGCCTAACTATTCCACCATTCACCAGGACAGAGACTCCATTAAAGAATAGTAGCTGTAACTTTTACACTTTGCATATTTTTGTTACGGAACAACCCTCCCATTGACATTTACTACTTATTCAACTGATTACAAATGATCAGAGTTTAACTGACCCTTCCTCTGCACAATATGGGAAAGGTATGCTTGCAGCAGGCCAGTGCTCTCCACAGAGATCGAGTACTAATTCCTCTATTTGCCTCTTGGTAAAAAATACACTCTTATTATAGTCACCCACATACCTTGACCTCTCCTCAGGCTTCAGCAGATGCAGATGCAATACATTGTTCCCTGCCTCTTACCTATGCCCTAAAATAGTAGATTTCTTGACCCTGCAAAAAGAATTCTCCACTGGCCAGTTAAACTGAGTTTAAATTTGCTTTGTGTCTCCAGAGCAGTGCAAAGCAGATTTAATGGGCCAGAGAATCTGACCTGGGGAGTCTGAGATGTTGGTTTTGACTTATAAAGACCTGAGTGGTTTGGGATTTGAGAAATGCCGATACGGTTGCAGTTGTGATCAATGGGATTGCGTGTTTAAAAAGGGAGGAGACTAGAGGGCTTTGTCTATGAGGAGTTCTAGGGTATGTCTACACAGGGATAAAGAACCGGCAGCCAGGCTGGGTCAGCTGACTCGGGCTCACAGGGCTCAGTCTGCATGGCTGAAAAATGGCCCTGTAGATATTCAGGGTCTTGGCTGGACCTGAGAAGATGGAGGGTCCCAGAACCCATGCTCCAGCCTGAGCCTGAACTTTACCCAATGATTTTTAGCCCTGTGAGCCCAAGTTAGCTGACTCAAGCTAGCCACAGCTGTGCCACAGGTCTTAGAGGTCCTAGAGTCAGGAACTGACTTCCCCTCTTGGTCTGAAGAGGCCAGCTTTGGCGAACCTTTACAATACACTTCAGGGGTCCTCTCTGGTTTTGCTTGGTGGACAGATTGGGAAGCCTCGGGGGAAGAATGTTTTTCTGTGCAGGGAGGAGTCAATAGGCCTGAATCCAACTGAAGTCACAGTGGTGTAAATCAAGAGTAATTCTACTGAAGCCAATGGTGTTACACTCAATGTACATGTGTGTGAGTGAAATCAGAATCAGGCCCACTGGGTGACTTACTGGGAGAAAGAGAAGTGGTTGGAGACAGGGCCGGCTCCAGGCACCAGCTTTCCAAGCTGGTGCTTGGGGCAGCATCGAGAATGGGGCAGCAGTCCGAGTCCCGTGGCGGCAATTCGTCGTCAGGTCTGCTCTTCCTGCCGCCGAATTGCGGCTGTGGGACTCAGACTGCCGCCCCATTTTCGCCCGCCACGGTGGCAATTCGGCGGCAGGTCCACCGCTCTTCCCTTGCCGCCGTGGGACTTGGACTGCCTGCGTCGGGGGCCCCGCAACATCTGCCTGCATCGGGGGTGGGGCCGCAGCGACTGCTTGGGGCGGCAAAATTGTTAGAGCCGCTCCTGGTTGGAGGAGAAGATGATTATTTTATGTACTATGACTGATTTCTTAGTGCATCTTTTAATGTTTGTACAAACTCTAAGAGCCTTGGCTAAACAAATCTAAATGACCAAAAGAGGTACATTAATTTACTCAAATATTACCATTTATTTTGCTGGACATCTGTGTCCTTTTTTTATAATGATTTTTATTACTATTTTAATGTGAAGAAGCCCAAGGCGGGGAGAGAACACCAATGCTCAGTGGCAGAATGCATCTGCTCTAGATATGTTTAGGTCAGCTTCTGAAAGGTATTGGAATTGTTGCATGATGATCCAAACCAAACCTCTGCACTTTCTGAGACTCCTTGTGTCATTATATCCAAAGCACAAATGATGAGATCTTAGAGCAAATTTTCCTAAAGCATTCAGTAATTGCACTTGCTTAAATTTCAGTAATTGGGGGATGGGGAGAATCTGAAGTCCTTAGTTATTCAGGTAAATAGGTTAAGTATTACTATAGGAAAATGGTCAATGCGTGGTAATTGGTAAATATTTCCAATTTGGTTGTAAAAATGTATTAGAGTAATATTGGAAATTTCATCCAATTTAATCCAACCTCAGGCCCTACTCCGATAATGCAGGAGAGTCTAGGTCAGATTCTGATTTCAGATACACTGAAATCAATTGTAGCACCATTCACGTTACAGGAATTAAGTAAGATTTACACCACAGTGACTGAGATCAGAATCTAGCCCTCAGTAGTAGGTTATGTATCCTTGGAGAATAAAATTAATTTTGAATTCTTGTAACTTCTGCTTGCTTGTGCTCTTATTTACTAACTGTCTGACTCAGTGAGCTATTCTGGGTCAGCATGATTTAGACGTCCTTTATTACACAGTTTCCAATTCAGTACATTTTTTAATCAAGACTAAATTGAAGCAGGGTTCCAGGTGTGTGTGTATATATATACACACATGCAATATTTATTTAGTGGAAACACTGAAATTCCCTAAGTCTACATTCATAAATAGCAATAATAGAACCAGGGATATGCAGGTTTTATTATTAATTATTATTATTATTTATTATTATTTTAAAAAGTGGAGTGTTAAAAATATTGTCACCTTTTAAAGGCAAGTTAAGACTTATTTTTATATTTTTAAAATCATATTAACTCAAAGCTTGTTAAGAAATAAATAGTCTAGAGAGAGGATAATTGAGACTTAGCTGGCTTAAGCATTAATGCATCAAAATCAGATGCCAGATCATTAATTAATTCTACAAATTATAGTGTTGCCATTACTGGCAAATACTGAGACTAATACGAAGGAGCAAATTAAATTGCATAGATTTTTTTCTCTATATAGTTTTTGCCAAAAATAAAACAATGAGTATTTTTAGGTGATTAAATCCAGATTTTTATATTTTTAAAACTTTTCAGTGATTCTTAATTTTCTGAATCATTCTATTTATTTAACATTGTATTTCTAGAATGTGCATATCATAGGCTATAAGCACATTTTCATCAGTGCTGAAACCTACATAAAGGAAAACATACCTAAACTGTCGGAAAAGTCAATTCAACACACCCTAAATGCACAAAAATTCAGACCCCATTCAAATCACTCTGCTTGGCAAAACACTGAACAAAGACAGGCCTTGCAAAGTGACCTGAAGTGCAACAGTATCAAGCTCTGTCAGACCAGTGGGGAGAAACGAATTACAAGTGACATAATAGAGGCATAAAAGAACCTTTGGAATGTCCACAAGCGAAACTTTAAAGTACACAAGCAACTGCCCAGTAGCATCCTCTGGAACCTCAGAACTACTTAAATGCCTCCCCACCTGCCTCTGCCTCATTAAAAATACTTCAGTGGACAGCACTGCCCACATAATATATTCAAATCTAAAACCCAATGGAACAGGGCCAAGCAGGGCTGAAAACAGCTGTCTTACCACAAACTTCACAGTGACCTTCTCTTAAAATAGAAGATTTCAAGACATCACAATAATTGGTGAACTGCCTCAAAAGCTGCTGTCTTGAGCATGGGTCCAATAGTAGCTCTTGTGAGAGATACTGGTAACATGGAAGAAAACAGGTAGGTGTTTAAACCCTAGCGCACAACTCACACACAAGGTAAGTACACTGAGATAAACCCAATTTTGATGTGGAAGACCCTCCTACATCTGAGGTCAGATATAGCAGACATGGCTATGCCCTTCTCTTCTGAATCCCTTTTTATTCACGCAGACTTAGTACCCATCCTGAGGCAATCGGGCTGACAGTAATTGTCTGTTATAGTCCACACAGCTAGGTCTCAGTAATACATGAGAAGACAGTATCGTTAATCATAACCCTTTTATTCAGTAATTTTTCATTTAGCAGCATGAACCACAGAGTAGGGTTCTTGTCAGTTAGTAACTTGGGAACCAGAGATGAGACCAATGGGACTGATGTTAACTGGGAGATGGTCTCTTCCTAGCTAGTGTCTCCATGTCCTTCACAGCAGATCAAAACTCTAGTGACAACCCCTCATCAGTCATCTGTATCTCTCTGGCAGTCCTGCTGAACTCTTTTAGCCAGCATACAGTGGACACTGAAGGATCATGTCAACAAGGATGCCCATCAGTGTCAACTTGTAAAGGTGACTTTTGTGACTGGGACATGTCCATTGGAAACTGGACCAAGACACTTTCCCACCACCAGCTCATTTTCCATAGGGCATTGATTATCTGGTTTCAGTTACGGACAATCTCTGACTGGATTTGAACCTGTGACCCTACTGTGGAGTGTCCCTTTACCAGTCCCCTTTGATATAGCCAAAAAAGGCAAGAGAGGAATTTAAAAATGGCCTAGTCTTGTGGCCTAGCCTACAATTGTCATTAGCTGAGTATTCAGTACATCATAAGCTAATGAGGAAGAGGTGTGGTCATGCTGATTACTTCCAGCCTGAAGTATAGGGTTTCCTTTCCAAAACTGGAACTTGATGGTGAGCCCTGGGATGGGATTAAGATGGGGCTGGACTCAATGTACCACTCACCCCACTGCACTGCCAAGTCACTTTGTGAGCCAACTCAAATCCTCACTACACAGGCACTGGAAATGCTGAGGTTGATTGTTCTTGGTGATTTCATTCTGCATGTAAATGATGAATATTTTGAGGCAGTTTCAGATTTCCTGGCCACCATGATGATCATGGGCCTATTCCAGGTAGTTACTGAAACAACTCATACAGCTGGTCCAACTTTGGATCTGATTTTTAGACTGGGATTATAAATCAGGCAATTGGATCTGCTGCTCTTTCACAATCATAGTCCAGCAGTGGCCCAGTCATCTTATTACCATCTATTTCTGACTAGGCAATTGCAACCTTTCTTTTCAGATGTGAACCTTGTCGCTGTTGTCCCTGGTTTTATTACTTCAAGATTAGACTGTGGCAGCATGCTCTACATGGGGCTACTGCTTAAAACCATTTGGAGATGGAACCAGAATAGAGTGGCTTGCTTGCTTAGTGGGGCATCTCACTGCGTGCATATGACACCAGTGCTCCAGGATCTGCACTGGCTGCCTATTGGTTCCTGGGTGGAGTTTAAGGTGTTGGTTATGAGCAACAAAGCCATAAATGGCTTGAGACCATCCTATCTAAGGGACCATCTCTCTCCAGGTGCCATACTGCCACTGCTGTGGTCAGCTGGGTCCCTTGAGCGGGAGCCCCCTTGTCATAAAAGAGAAGGGATGGCTGGTAGGGTGCTCTCTGGGAGTGCTCCCAGACTTTGGAATTCATATGCACATACGCACCCCATTGGTCTGAAATAGTCTGAATTTGGTGATCTTTCAGACATACTGCAAAAAAAACCTCTTTGGTTGGATTTTTGGAGAGAGCAGAGGGTATGCTTCTCACAACTGGAGTCGCTGTAGGTGTCTCGCTGGAGGAGTTCCTGTTGAAATGATGACTGTAATGCTGCTGGGATTTCATTGTGCAAATAATGATGTGCTAGGGCACCTAAAGCCTCAGATGGGTGTCTTTGTCATGATTATACAGTTAAATACATAAAATAACCCCTACAAATTATTTACTGAGACCAGATTTTTGCTCACATTTTCTGGCGCTGCAGCTCTAGCTCCAGGAGATGACCGCTTGGATGGTTTTAGAAGGCAAAGATTTTCACTTCTTTGCAATGTGAGGTTTACTCCATGTTGTACTTATTAATTCTGCCAATGGCCTTGGAAAATACAAGCCCAAAATGAGAGCTATAAAGATACCTAGTGAATCAGGGAACAGTCCGCTGCTGTGTGAGCATCCTCTGCATAAGACTGTCTAGCTCTCTTGCTTTTGGTTTCATTATTTTCCATTCATGGAAGTTAATTAATTACAGTAATTAAAAACTACACCAAATCTAGGTGGGCCTAACAGAAACTTTGTTCCAGATGGACTCTGCCACATAATGAGGGAGAGTTGAGAGGGATTTTTTTCCTTTTCAAAGAAAGCCCGTCAGCGGAACTGCAGCTCTGGCGGTTTGGGGAGAAGGAAGCAAAACTCACCATCTTTCATCATTGCAAGTCAGAGGTTTGTTGACAAAGGAAGAGAGAGAGAGCAACTGGGATAGCACCAAATAGGAACATGTTGTTTGTCCATTTAGAACTAGCGTACTCATTTTTAGGGGAGGGGGTTTAGGTCATTGTTATGTAGGTAATTTTTGTATGTGTTTCAGACAGCGACAAATACATGTGCATTCTTACCACGCATTCATAGAATCATAGAATATCAGGTTGGAGGGGACCTTAGGAGGTCATCTAGTCCAACCCCCTGCTAAAAGCAGGACCAATCCCCAATTTTTGCCCCAGATCCCTAAATGGCCCCCTCAAGGATTGAACTTGCAACCCTGGGTTTAGCAGGCCAATGCTCAAACCACTGAGCTATCCCTCCCTCCGTTGTGGCTTTGTAACCTACATCCACTCAGGGCTTTTCTGCTTGGGGGAGTTATACAAGTAGAAGCTAAGGTCTGGTTTACACTTAAAACTGAAATCGACATACCTATGGTACTCAGGATTGTGATAAATCTACTCCCCTGAGCGCTGCAGCTATGACGACCTAACAGCTGGTGTATACACAGCTAGGTCAATGGAAGAATGGGTTGGAGAATTACTACAGTGACAGAAAAAAGCTTTTCATCACTGTAGCCTGTGTCTTAAGTTCAGCAGCAGCAGTAGCTATGCCACTATAGTGCCCATAGTTCAGACTTGGTGTGTAAGATGTGAATTTAAACAAATATAGTTATACTGGTATAACTTGCCATGTGTGGACATGCTTATTCTGGTATAAGAGAGCCTTTTTTTCAGTTTAGCTTGTGTCTCCTTGGGAGGGGTTTAAACTAACCAGAAAACAGCCACTATTATTCCCAAATAAGAGTATCCCCAGCCCCAGGCAGTTATAGTGATATAATTATATCAATTTAATTATACCCGCATAATTACACTGGTATGACTGGTAAAACTTTCCATGTAGACAAGCACTCGGCGTGATGCTCTGTCCCCCTTTACTCATGGCTGAGTTGCATGTAGAGGCTGAGGACTTTGCTACATCATTGGATAACAGAACTAACTCTTTTAGCTCAGGCGGTATAAGCTCATGCTTTTCTATCTAGAAGTCCTTGTTTCAATCCCCATTGCTGATGCACTACCCAGGGGCATTGTGTTTCAGTTACACATTCATTCACACCTAAAATTCCTCAGTGAACATAAAAACCAGTAGGAGAAATCCCTTAATGTGTGTTGTTTCCACTCGGTCATCTTTACTCTGTGTAAAAAGCATTGAAAAAAGGGAGGTAAAAAAGCAAACACAATAAGACTTTGGTAAGTAACCTGTGGAAGATTAAAAATTACTGTAGAAGAAAACTATTTCTTCAGAAGCCATTGCCCAATGTATAATTGTGCGTTATTAGACACAATGGTTGAAATCCTGGCCTCATCAAAGTCAGTGGGATGTTTGCCATTGACTTCAGTAGGGCCAGGATTTCACTGAATGTCTAAAACTACTTCTCTACCTTTTCCCCCAAGCACAGAGAGAAGACATTGGAATTACATACCAAAAATAAATGCACAGTACATCCGTTCTCCAGGGAAGAAGACTGACTTAATTCCCAGTCATTAGGTCAACTAATTGGCTGGGGTCATAAAAAATAAAGACTTTATTGTCCCATTTAATTTTGAGATAGGCAAGGATAAAATAATTTTAATTCTCTCTTAATATGATTGATCTCATGGATAAAGGTTAAAAATATCTTTCAGTGGGAAATAATGGTTTGAATCACATCTGGAAAAAACTACTACCCAAAGTCACTGAAGTAAAACTTCATTGTGTTGCCAAATGCGAAGCCTTGTTCTGATCTAAGGAAAGGAATACAAGCAATGTTAAGTGTATTTTTAGCTTTGCTGGTCTCTGGCACAGTGGTTGAGCTTCTAGCTACAGATTGTGAAAAAAAAAAAAGCCTAGGAAAATTGAAAAATAGATTCTGTTCACTGATAATGGCAAAAGAAAGATTTCGTTTGTGCCTACCATTTCCTTAAAATACACCAGAACCTCCCAAGATCACCTGATATTTTAGCCACAAAATATACATACCCATATTATCTTTTAAATCATTTTCTAAGGGTCTGCTTTGCTCACAGAAATGGAGGAGCTATAGAGAGACAGTTAATCCTGCCTGGGGTATATGTGAAAGGAAGCCACTTCTACAGCATCATTTCCTTCTTCTTACAACCACATAAAAATCTCATTAAAGGGGTTCTGTAGAGTTCAGGATCCATTGTCTTGGAGGGATAAATGGTGGGGGGATTCGGTAGCATTCCCCATGAAACTTGCTGGACTTTTGAAGGTACTTTCCTGCTGACGTAGTGTGTGTGTGTGTGTGTGTGTGTGAGAGAGAGAGAGAGAGAGAGAGAAGAGAAAACAAGCAGAAAACCACTGCAAAAAATGTTTTTCCTTTTCCCTTTGGTAAATTTACAGAATTAGTTATTGCCTGGCTTGGGTGAGGTTACTGCCAGGCCAGTTAGCAGACACACACTGATTCAGCATATTTCAGCATAAATCGCCATATTTGGGGTTGGGAAGGAATTTTCTCCCAGGTCAGATTGGCTGAGACCCTAGGGGTTTTTCATCTTCCTCTGCAGCAGTTTTTCACACAACACACAGTCAACCTGTGGAACTCCTTGCCAGAGGATGTTGTGAAGATCATTCTTATGTTCTTATGGGGCATGGGTCACTTGTGGGTTTAAACTAGTATAAATGGTAAATTCTCTGTAACTTGAAGTCTTTAAACCATGATTTGAGGACTTCAGTAACTCAGCCAGAGATTAAGCATCTATTTCAGGAGTGGGTTTGGTTCTTTGGCCTGTAATGTGCAGTAGGTCAGACTAGATGATCACAATGGTTCCTTCTGACCTTAAAGTTATGAGTCTATTAGCAATGCAACCTTTGCCAGAGGGTCTTCTATGGAGTGTCCGAAAATGTTACTATCCACTCACATTCTTAATCCTTTGGGCCTTGTCTACATGTGGAAAAGATGTTTGGCATAACTTCAGATGTGACTTTAAAAACCAATATAATTAGACTAGTATAACCCCCATGTGGACACTTTTATTCCACTATAAGACTAGTGCCTTGTTTGGTTTAGCTTATGTCACTTAGAATGTAGTTTAAGGTAAATCAATAAAAGATACTCAATACTGGAATGAAGTGTGCACACATGGGGTGGAGGTGGTGGGGCTTACTTGTATAACTATACTGGTATAATGGGTAAAACTTTCCCTTGCAGACATTAACATGCCTGGAACAGCTCAGAGAGCAAAGGAATGTAGTCCTCCTACCATTGTACAACCCTTTCTCTTCCAAGATCCAGCTCTCCTCAGTAGCCTCTGCAGCTCCACTTCACGTTGTCAGGCCACTTCTCCGCAGCGCATTCCTGGCAGCCGCAGCTCCCCCTCTAACTACAGCTGATAAAAACATGCCCACCAGCCTGTTACTCCCTCACTCTAATCCTGCTCCCTTTGCTGTTAGTGTTCCCCATCTGTCTGCCTGTTTTTCCTCTTTACATTGAGTTGCCCTAAGCCTAAGCCCTGTCCGCCTATTGATTAACACAGTCCTGGTGAAATCATAGTCCTTCGTTTTTTCCTCTTTGTTTTTGATCGTTCTCCCATAGACTTCTTTTATCTAGACCCTTTGCTTATGCCATTAATGTGTGTGCCAGACCCCCAGCTAGTATAAATCAGCATAGATCCATTGAAATCAAGGGAACCATACTGATTTACTCCAGCGGAAGATCTGACCCACCTTTTCTCCTTTGGTTCTTTAATCAATCCGATTTTTTCATTCCCTCTTCTTCTTTTAACCACTTTTAACACTTCGGTCGTGTGAATTTTTTTGCAGTCTGGTTTCATTTACTGTTAAAAATGCAGCTCTAATAGCAGGCACACCATTTTCCGAGCTGCCGTCACATCAGGAGACTTAGTAAAACGTCAGTTTTTCACTTCTGTTCCCAGCCCATATGTTTTCAAGCAGCACTAGGGAAACATTTTTTAAAGGACAGACTCTGGAGATGCCTTCTGGTATCAGCAATAATCATCATAAGCGGCTTCTGAAGAAGCTTGTGGGATTTTCAGTCTCTTTACAGAAAAGTCAGCAGCGCTTCTTATTCTCTTCTTCTTTAACCTTCCACACCAAGTTCAATTCCTTCTCCTTGCCTTCAACCCTGCATAATTTTACCCCCACCTGTGCCTCTGCTCTGAGTTTTAGGCAAGATGGTTTGGTAGTTATGGTCCTAGGCTAGAACTGAGAAGACCGGATTCTCTTCCTGGTTCTGCCCCAGACTTATTATGTGACCTGGATAGATCACTTAGCCCAGGGCTACACTAGGGGAGGGGGGTCGATCTACGATACGCAGCTTCAGCTACGTGAATAACGTAGCTGAAGTCGGCGTATCGTAATCGGCTTACCTGACCATGAGGACGGCGGCGAGTCGATCGCTGCAGCTCCCCCGTCGACTCCGCTTGCGCCGCTCGATGACGTGGATTTCCGGAGCCGACAGGGAGCGCGATCGGGGATCGATTAATCGCGTCTTAACGAGACGCGAAAAATCTATCCCCGATAGATCGATTGCTACCCGCCAATCCGGCGGGTAGTGAAGACAAGCCAATGATCTTTCTGTGCCTCATGTTCCAATCTGTAAAATGGGAATAATAATACTCATTTTGGCTGTCTTGCTCATTTAGAGTGTGAAGTCTTTAAGACAGAGACAGTCTTTTAATATGTATCGGACCTAGCACAATGAGACCCTGATTTCTGTCGGGGGTCTCTAGATGATACTAGGGTTGCCAGGTGTCCACTTTTCAACCTGGCCCCTTTGCCTAGGGGTTGAAGAGACATGCCGGCCACTTCCGGGAACCGTGCGGAGCCAGGGCAAACAGGGAGTCTGCCTTAGCCCCGCTGTGCCGCGGACCGGGAGCCACCTGAGATAAGCGCTGCCGGGCCAGAGCCCAAACCCTGAACTCCCTCCTGCACCCCAACTCCCTGCCCCAGCCCTGAGTCCCCTCCCGCACCCAAACTCCGTCCCAGAGACTGCACCCTCTCCTGTACTCCAACCCCCTACCCCAGCCCTGAGCCCCCTCCTGCACCTCAAACCCCTCATCGCTGGCCCCACCCCAGACTCCGCACCCCCAGATGAAGCCCACTCCCCCTCTTGCTTCCTAACCCCCTGTCCCATCCCTGAGCCCCCTCCCACACTCCAAACCCCTCAGCCACAATACAGCACCCACTCCTGCACCCCAAACTCCTCATCCTTGTCCTACCTCAGAGCCTGCACCCAAACCCTCTGCTCCAGCACTGACCCCCCCCACACACACACAAAAACATCCTCCCAAAGTCCGCACCCCCTCAACCCTTATTCAAACCCCTCATCGCTGGCCCCTCCCTGGAGCCCAAACCCCCAGCCAGAGCCCTCACCCCCTTGTGTACCCCAACCCCTTGTTCCAGCCTGTTGAAAGTGAGTGAGGGTGGGGGAGAGTGAGCGATGGAGGAAGTGGGGATGGAGGGAGCAGGGGGCGTGGCCTCAGAAGGGGCAAGGCCTCAGGGAAGAGGCAGGAAGGGGGGCAGGATAAGGGTGTTCGGTTTTGTGTGATTAGAAAGTTGGCAACCCTAGATGATACCATAACAGAAATACTAACAATAACTCGTCATATTAAATAATT
This sequence comes from Chelydra serpentina, assembly GCA_037349315.1. Lineage (NCBI taxonomy): Eukaryota > Metazoa > Chordata > Testudines > Chelydridae > Chelydra > Chelydra serpentina. Next base: position 9,206,716 of record JBAIAC010000018.1, read on the forward strand.
TGTACAACAAATTTTGCCTTTTTTTTTTTTTGGCCAAAATCTATGAGCTGATCATACTTTTGTCATATTTATTCATTATTCCAAAACACTGGCTGAAATATTTCAGCAAATAACTCTCAGTCTGTAGATGATTCAGAGGGATTTCATTGCAAGTTTTCAAATTTCAAGTGCTGTTGGTGAGGTCTAGTTGGACTTACAAGTCACCTATTTGTTTCCATGCTGCGACTGGGTAGGTGTAACTCTTTAGAACCTCTTCTGGGTGTTTGGTGGTGTTGGTGGCCTGTGATGTACAAGAGGACAGACTAGATGGTCTGGTGATCCCTTCTGGCATTAAATGCTATGACTATGATTCTGCACAAATATTGATATTTTGGCATATTCACTGTTTCTGCAAGCATGCCGACCAGTGAACTCATTCACTGGAAAAGTTGTGGGAACAAAGGTACAGCAAATGTGTTAAAAACTTCAAACAAATATTCTCAGGAGTTGCTTTTTTGCAGTATTTGCCCAGTTCTGCTCATTTCTCACCATTATTTACCTCACCCCTTTGTTCTGCCATTTCTCCCTCACCACTTTGTTCTCCTCACGTCTCCCTTCACCCAGCACTCATCTCATGCCTTCTTCCAGATTTCTCCCTACATTTGGATCTCCATCCTCCACCCAGTGCACCAGGCACCCACCCTCTCTGCCTTCCACTTCCTCTTCAAAGCTCTCTTCTTCTCAGAAGCCCATCAGCAAAGCTGGTGTGGCTACAGTTGGGTGTCTTGAAATACAGGCAATCACAGGCCTTGCAAAGGAGACTGGGCATGCGGAACCACTTTTCGTGTGTAACAGTTGGAGCAACTGCACACAAAGGAGGGGGCTGATACAATTCACTGGCAAAATGTGGAACTAAGAGGGTTTCCTAGGTTTCAACTTCAGGAGTTCAAGGCTGGAATAGAGTTGTGTTTTAAGCAACCAGCATATCCAGTCTGGTGAGGTCCCTAAAAAGAAGTAGGCCACATGTGGCTCTGAGTCTGTGTGAGGCCCTGGAGAGGGGTAGAGGCTGAGAATAGCTGCTTTCTGGAACCAGGGCCTTTACCTTGGATTCCTGGAAAAGGGAGCTGCCTGTGCGCAGCTTGCTCCTATCACTTTTCAGGTAAACATAGGGTGAGCAGACAGCAAATGTGAAAAATTGGGACAGGGAGTGAGGGGTAATAGGAGCCTATATAAGTAAAAGACCCAAAAATCGGGACTGTCCCTATACAATCAGGACATCTGGTCACTCTAGGTAAAGATTTTAAAGTAAACAAGTTAAATACTTCACTCCCTCTCAACAATTTCTGCTCCTGACACAGGAAACTGACCTGCAAGGCCCCAAATATCAGCTACTGCTTGACCAAGGGGGCAATAATACCATAAAACATCTCTGTGAGGACGACTTCATTTTTAAGTGAGTTCACTTTAGCCACGCTCCCATCTCTTTTGGAATTGCTTTCTGCACTTTTCCACCAATCAGCTTTTACTCACACAAGTACTCCCAGAAAGCAAATGTGAAGCTTGCATGTGCAGGAGTATTTGCATTGGGAGTGGTCTATTTTACATGGGATAGGAGGACACTGTCTGACACAGCAGGGGAACAGTAGTCACAAATGTCCTCACCTAAGCCGGCACAGAAGCAGTTAAACAAGCCAGGCTCAGATCTGCCGGAACTGTTAGGACCATGCATCCATGTGTAATTACTCTGTGTGACTGTGACAAGAGAAAATGAAATGTAAATTCTGCACCCGGGCAATAGATTTCACAGCAGCCTAATTTTCCTAGGAATGATGCCTTGGGCAGAGCCTGTGTGGCCCACGAAGGAGCAGGTTTAAATTTTCTAAGATTCCCTAATCCGCTTTATCTGCAGCTTCTCCCTAAACTGCTGCTGCTTCCTGAGAGATTTAAAGCCACAGTGGCTTCTTCTAGGCCTTTTCCTGATTATTATGTTTACACTCACCCAGTCAAGAAACAGAAACATTAGCATGTGATTTACAGAATATGACCAATCACAGCTACCGAGACAGCTTGAATTTCAAATATTGAGCCGTGGACACTTGCAGAGAATTGGCCATGATCAATCTGTAGATTAAAAAAATACGACTGTTGTTTTTGAGTGTGTTGGGGATTCATTCATATTAGTGGCTCGTCAGTCTAAAGAAAGGCCTTTTATAGCTGTATCCTGTACTGGGTGTCAGTCTGTAGAATGGTGTTGTATGAACACAAAAGTCTGATTTTTAATTCTGTTTTTCATTCTGATTTTCGATAGCCTCCCCCTTCTCCATCCATATTTCAAATCCTCGTTTTGTATGTCTACACTGCTGTAAATGCTGGAGGGACTCTCATGCCAAAGCATTAATTTACTTAATGAAATCATGCAAAGAAGGTAAAGAAGTAAATCTGTGAATGAAAAATAAAAATTAAAAACAAAACAAATCCTGGAGTAAAACTCTGGAGGGGAAGGTGTCTCCTTTCTACTAGAAATCCCTAAGGAACAGATGAGTCTGTCTTTCTTGCTTCCATTCTAGGTACTTGTTCTTTAATTATACCCTAATTAGTTAAGAAAAAGGGCCCTGTGTGGTTTGGTTTCAGTAACATCAGGCAGAAGAGAGAGAGACGTGTATGTGGAAAAGTCAAGAAAATTAAAATAAAGTTTGAAGGCCCTTAATTCTCATGCAGAGTATTTACTTTTCAAAACTAAAATAAATCCATTGGTTTCAAATTCTCTCCCAGAAGCTTCCTAGTTTGTATTATTAATGGCATTTTTTCTAGCCTGCAGAATTATTTCCATTTGAGAAAAGAGCAAAACCTTTTTCTGATGTTTGGGAGGACAAAGAGCATCTAAGCAAGAAACAGCAACAACTTTTGTAAGTGCTGCTGAATAGGTTTCAGCAGCACTGTTTTGTAAACAAGTAAAGCAAACAATGCTCCTGGTCTGAGACTTTAATGTGGTGAATTTCACAGATGAGGTACTGCTTACAGCCAAGGTACAAACCTGTGGGGAAGAGGGACTGTAAAAGAAAACACATGCTTAGTTAAGGTATAGCTGAGCAGAGCGAATCATGCTAAAATAGTAATTGAACTGAACAGACCAATATTTTAACCTTAGGATCACCTGTGTGAATCCACGGTAACTTGGTTAACTTCTGTGAAGTCACTGCATTTAGGCCCTGATTCTGCAAAGCTTGCTTATATGCATGCTTAAATTTAAGCACATTAGAAGTCACATTGACTTCTATGGGATTATTACTTTAAGCACGGGGTTAAGTGCTTTGATGAAGTGGGCCCTTAAACTCTGATCCTGGTTACAGCGGTCTGTCCCACCAAGTTTTCACTAGATGCCTGGATCCTTGCATATAGCATTCTAAATGTTTGCCGCAGACACTCTCTCCCTCTTTTTCTTTCTATTTAACATGAATATACTGTAATTGGAATGTCAAGATTCTCACTTAGGAAGGAAGGCGAGAAGGAGGAATTTACAGAGGAAATCCCTCTCTCCAATAATGAATGCATGCAGTTCAGTCCAGACTGGGCTGTTTAGATGTTTTATTCCTCCTTTGCATCTCATCACAGGGGCTGTAGCAATAGCAGAGCACAGAGATGTCCCTATTTGAGCACCAGACCCATCAAATATGCTCATGGTCCATTTTTATAATAGTTTCTGGGGGACTCTTTGATAAGAAAATCCCTTTTTGTAATCTTTATGCTACTAATACTTTAAACATGTCAGATCAGCTGTCATTGTGGGTGGATTTGACTGAAGCTTCATCAGGAGGACAGAGTAATGAGGTGCACAGGAACCCAAAACCCACCCACAATGACACTTTTTACAAATAGTTTAAATTTTAAGCACTGCGTGTCTCAGCCTTAAAAGAGAGAGCAAATGATTTGTTGTTGTTGTTTGTTAGCAAATTAGGCACCAAAAATTGTGAGGTTTGAAAGTCTCTCTCAGCACCAATACCACCTCAGGGAGGCACAGCAAACACGTTGCTGCGAGCGCGCTTACTGGTTTCCAAAGTCACTAACCCATTAGAGTGTCTATTATTTGGAGTTGGTGTTGGGCAATAACCAGTCACCACAGGCAGCACTCCACACTGCCTCTGTGCTTTTCTCCTGGTCAAGGCCATAGATGAGATCTGCACCGCACAGAGGCCTTGTCTATACAAGGCATTATTTGCCAGAAGTTTCCAACCACTGCTAACGCCGGTTCAGCTCCATTAGAGGTAGCTATGGCAGGAGCACTAGTACAGACGAGGCACCAGTGGTTTTACCACCTTGCCATCTATACTTACTCTCAGTAGGATTGAAGAACAAGGGAGTAAGCATGCCAATGCCCAAAGTCTCTCTCAGCACCAATACCACCTCAGGGAGGCACAGCAAACACGTTGCTGCGAGCACGCTTACTGGTTTCCAAAGTCACTAACCAATTAGAGTGTCTTTACTCATTTGCATCAGTAGGTGGCCAGTCGAAATCCTGCAACTTTCACCAGCAACATCAAATGCAGACCAGAGACGTGTGTGAGTTCATGAACGAATGCTGCTGCTACTGACAAATGGCTCAACCCTGAGCTATTTGCGTGACTCTTCTTGAAGCCAAAGGGGCCCTGGTTGCAAAGATGTGCTGCGGTGGTCACACAGAAGAAGGTAGTTTCCAAGATGGACAACTGGTTCACAATCTGACCCCAATACACAGTCTGTGATTATGGATAATCCTTTCTGTTTCTCTGAATTACTTTAGCACAACAGTGGTGCAGGTTTTTTGAGGGTTGATTACTTAGTATATTTAATTTTGTTTGCTTGCTTGCTGTCATGGTGGGTGGGAATCACCTTATTCCATTCATCTTAATTCTAAAAATCCATTCTTAGATACAGCAGTTGGTACCTTTGCAAGCCTACATCCCTACTCTTCGCACTGTGAATAAGATCTAGTCACTGACTCACAACAGGAGAACTTAATATTGTTTTGTTGCCTCCTTTAAATAAATCTGAAAGTGGATAAACCACACACATGTCCCACTGCTAAGGCTATCGATCAGATGTGCAAAGCTTGGACACTCACAGAGGTCTAGAAAGCCCTGCATCTGTTTTCTAGAATTATACTACAAAACTATATTATATTATAGAATTATATTAAAAAATAAGATTCATAATCCCCATTCGGGAACCCATTTTGCTATTTCATATTTCTGAAATCACAACTGCCAGCATTACCACTTGGAACCATAGTGTGGTTTATATTGCCCATGTTCTGCTCAGCCCTTTAAAAGCTGGTGTTTATATCCTCCTGTGATCAGTGAGCTGGAATTCCCAATATCTATTTACATTAAAGCTGAGTTTTTAAAGACATGGGCCAAATTCAAGAGTAGAATTTGGTTTCATTGGGGAAATAGTCCAAGCCTACCTGACAACATGCAAAAAAGCACATTCAGGCCTAGTTAGAATTGCAAATAAAGATCAGAGCCCTTGGGACAGATCTTTTTTTTACTGGACTGCACAACCAAATATGCCCAGAATTAAAGGAAATCATATCTGCACTAAATCATATTTATACACAAAAGTGCTACTCTACATATCTTGTATTTATAACAGTATTGCCTATACAATAATAATAATACATATCCCCCATTCATTTGTTCATTTTTTTAGCAAAGATGTCCAGGAAACTATTAGAATTCATGTATTAAAGGTTACATTGTCCCCAGTACATAAAACATCTTATTAAAGATAAATAGAATAAAAAAGTGCTTGATAGAAAAATAATTAGTCTGTGTTTTTTTTTTTTCCTACTAGAAATCATTTACTGCAAAGGATAAATTGTCTGATGTTATCCAGACCTTTTTTGGAAAATATTACAATGATAGTCAAATTTGTAAGTGGCCAGGTTTGGGTTTAAGCCTATGTCCAATGTTATCAAATTCTCCGCCAGTGAGAACTCTCTTTTTCCTTGATTCCTGCAATCTTCAACATTGACACAGATAGCAGAAATATTTCTTCCAAGTGCAGTAGTCATACCAAGCCTTGGGGGGAGAGGTGGTCTGAGATACCCGGGGCCTGGACTAGCTAGATTGTAACCTCTACCTTGAATTTTATCCAGAATAAATTAGCAGCCACCGTGGAGTGTGGAGCACAGATATAATATTATAGTCTGCCCTATCTATAAAGCTGACTTTCATATTTTATCCAAGTGGCTTCGGGTAGAGACTGTTGCAGCATTCTACATAGGAGGCGTAGGTGAGCACTGATTTACCTTGCCATGGTCTGCATCTCAGAGGAATGTAAAAATCTCTCAACCACCCAAAGACAGAAGATGTTTCCGACCACTAGGGTGACCAGATAGCAAGTGTGAAAAATCGGGACGGGGTGGGGGATAATAGGTGCCTATATAAAGCAAAGCCCCGAATATCACGACTGTCCCTATAAAATCAGAACATCTGGTCACCCTACCAACCACTGTTGGAGAGTCCAGTAGCAGAAAAATGCCTAATAGCCCACCATGACTGTATCACGTTTTGACTATTAGTAGAGCAGTCATAGAGACTTTGCAAGTTCCTCAAAAGGATTCCTCCCAATAACCAGAATCTCTTTCATCTTCTCTAGATTGCTCCCAAGATGTCCATCCAGCTGCTGGTCTCCAATAGATCCTGGGAGAGGTAGGGAAATGTTTGTGGGTTGGTTTGATTTTTGCAGTTCTGCTAGAAGGGAGGCAGAGAATTGGTTATCATCAGCATATTGTTGGTATTGTAGCTCCTCGGCAGTTTCACAGCTATCCTGAAAAAGGGAGTGAGAAGATTTAATACAGGAGGCAGGCAGAGTCCTGTGTACAGCACAGCAAGCGCCCCTAAATTCTGTGGCCTGATGTTCATGTATTATATTGCCCTTCATTCCCATCCCCCATCCCCTCACCAAAACTCATAACCTCGGCTAATATTTAAAATACTCACCAATGTTAAATTCATCAATGGTTATTTGCGGGGGGGAATGATTCTTTTCCAGGATGGAATTTTCTCTAGGCTGTTCAAATGGCCTGGCTCTGTACCCTGGGTCTTGGCTATTATGTTGTTGTCCAGAAGAGGGCAGAACCTCCTACCCCCAGATGTCCCAGGAAAGTGGGGAGCTTACAGCTGGCTTCCGCAGTTTATATCTATCTGCCTTGACTGCTCAGGCAGCCCAGCTCTCAGCCTATACTTCTGGCTCCCCCAGCATCCTGGCTACAAACCAGATGCCAGCTCTGACTCCTTGACCCCTTGGCTGGCTCCATTCAACAGTGTAGGGGGCATACACTGAAATCCAGTTAAGTCTGCCTTTTGGGGAAAGTTGGAGATCAAAAGGCAAGGCAAGGGACCAGAACACAAAATTCTGGATGCCTGACTACAGCAAGATGATCAGTTCTTTGGCGAAATGGCTGAATTGTGTGCCACCTTCAAAACATGCCAAATTTCACAGCCACAGAATCAGACTGAGATGCATGGGGCAGAGCCAGCACTTCCAAACTGTTGTTTCAGGCTTCTTGCAAATTCCAGATGCCACTACTGTGTCAGTTTATGCTCAGTTCCTGTTTTCAAGGTTATTGCTGCAACCATCAGGGCTAGAAACATATTTTTATAAAAATGGAAGCTGTGATTCTGGAGCACTCTTCTGCAGCCGGTATGTGAGTGTCATATACAGCATCCTGGCTAAAGGATACCACAGCTGTGAGAGACTTTGGAGAGGCACTGCCCAGCATTTCCCTCGGTAATTACTCTGGAAGGAAAAAGCAGAGCTACTTTAGGGCAAGTTTATTCACCACTTCCAGGTCCCACAACTGGGTTATATATTGTATGGCAGAAGCTGATGGCCATGGATAGAACTAGTAGCATCAGCATGAACAGCTGACCTTTATCCATTGCCTCAATGAAGATTTTAAAGGTCTGATGGCTACAGGGTAGAATTTCATAAATCTGTGGTTCCTGCTGCAGTAAACCAGAAAATGACTGCAGTATTGAAATTCAGGGGAGGATGTTATTGTATTATCTTACCTGCCAACATGCCACACATTTTAAAAACAAGGAGATCATGTAAAATGGCAATGGTATGGTACCAGTGCTTGTGGCTTCTTTCCATCTTGACTCCAGTTCTTCATCCTATCAGCTTTATCCATAGATTAAAATGATGTCTCTAAGCTGCCCCAGAAAAAAGAAATAATTTTCATTAACAAAGATGACAGGAAGAATATTTCAGTGATATCTCTTGATCATTATGGGCCTCCTCATTCTCCAATTCTCCAGTCTCTGAGCTTTATCCTCCATGTTTATAAACCAGGTTAAAGGGATCAAGGCCCCATGATCACTAAGACTCTTCTTGTTTCACCGCACACCAAAATAGCTTCAATAAGGTGGAGTGCACCATCTTTAACAAAGGCTGGGTAGAGCTCTCTGAAATCCATACATAGGCCAGATCAAAATTTTGTACCAGTAGCGAAGGGCCTTATCAGTGGTCTTATTAAGAAATTGTTAATGTTATTTTTATTGTTATTTTAGTTAGTTAAATGTCATTATAATAATATTTATATATGTATTTCTACACTTATTTACAAGTACCCTAACACTCTGGCCCAGCTGCAGTTTGCTCTTCACCTATGATTTCTGCTGTTTGTGTTAATGAAGGCATTACAGAACAGAGAAGCTCTATGGTGCCTTCAAAAACTGCTGGGTGTACACCGAATCCTGAACAGATAATAGCAACTCATTTATTCTGCAAAACTTTAGACCATTTTCCAAGGACAATTCCGTGTTTGATCTCTCTAATCATGACCATCTCTTCTGGGGACTTATTTGATTATCAGTTATGTTCCTCCTTTTTTAATGGCCACCAATGAAAATTCACCTTGGGTATTATATTGTCCTGTTTGTATGAGGAATTTTTTATGATCTCAATATTACTTTGTAAGGAGAAAAGAGATCTAGAGGGTTGTCAAGGCATAGCTTTTACTGTCCAGTAGTTAGCCTCATTAAAATGGTTCTCGCCAACTCTGTGCTCCTTCAAATGCTGTCAGCTTATCTCAGAATACCTGACATCTGTAAAATGGAAGGCCTTTTTCCTTACTTTACATGATACTTAGGGGGAAAGAACTTAGACTAAAATTATTGAAACTACAATTAAAAAAAGAAATAATGGAATAACTATCTTAGGAAAACATGCCTGTATGTAAGTCTGCCGTGTACACGTAGGCAGAAAGTTTGTCCGGTTTTAAGCCAGAGTCCTTTTTTCTCTGTGATTTTGTCCCCTGTCCAGTACTCCAAACGACATGGTTTGGTCCGGTATTATGGACAGAGGACACCACTGTGAAGAGCACGTAGCTCTGCCCCCACCACGGTGAACTCACATGCACTTTGCGAGGTCACACCAGTAGGGGTGGGGTCATGCAGCCAGGAGCAGGTCCACACCATTCCTGGAAGTACTGAAATGTCTGGTATTCTGGGGATGCAGCAGTGGCCACCCACTAGAATAGCTATGTCCTAATAACAATAGTAATACTTTATACAAGTAATGTGTAGGACTTGTGTAGCACTTTTCCTCCTTAGATCTCAAAGCATTTTACAAAGGCCTGGTAATCTAGGAATGATGTATAATCAGCAACACCCTTCCAAGCATTACTTTTTGTTCAGAAATCCTTCACTTTATATTCATGTTATAAGCAGCTACCTCTTGTTCCCATAGTCTCAAACTGCAAAAGTTTACACATATACCTAACTTTGTGCACACAAGTCATCCCATTGAAATTAAACTCTTTGGCCCAGATCATCAGCTACAGCAAAGTACATCTCAGGAGGCTGCCTTTGCACTCTTCTTATCATGGACCTGATGTGAGCTGGGCCAATCCTCTTACGTAGTTTAGAATACCCAGAAGACTGCTCTAAGCTACACCAGGCTGTAGCCTCAAGATGCCAATAAGGCAGCCAAGAATCCGTAAATTACAGGGCTGCCCTGGCCCCCCTTCACCAGCCACATCCACTATACCAGCATACAGGGATAGGATTAGGAGCTGCTATGCTGGTCTATGTCACTGGAGGATTCCCCTACATTAGGGTGTTTATCATGTGGCCATCTACCAGCTTTATGGGTTGCTTTGCTCCAGCAGTGTAGCATAAAGCAGCCACAAAAAAGAGAAGAATGTGGGTCTCTAACTTGGTATATCAAATATACTGGACTTGTGTAGTTTACAGCCAATCTTTTCTATGAGCTATGAATTATAAAGGTCTACATGCAATAGAAAATTACTCTAGTTGAGATCATGATTTTGTCTGGTGGTCTTAGCCCATACAAAAGTGCAAATCCCAGTCTGTCCATCACATTTTAATGTCAAGGCATTTCAGAGGCGGGGGAGAGAGGTTGCATGCAAGAGTGGAGTGGCAGATGCATGAAGAGGAAGAAAAATAAAATACCCAAGGAAGGGCATGTGGGAAAGCGGTAGACACATAGAAAATGAGTGTGAATAGTGAAAAAAAGAAATTACTGAAAAAGATCAACTGCAAATACTACTCCTGAGATGATGGGAAAGTGGGGGGAAAAGCCACAGGGACTTGAACCAGGTGACTGCTGGAACAAAAATGAGCATAAAGGAAAAGTGTGCAGGATTTGTGGATTTGGAGAGTTAAATTCTTTTGACCAGCTTGTAATTAGCTACAGTCCTTCTCGAGGGAATAAGGGCACATATGAAGCCCCTTTACTCTCCACGCGCAGGTTACCTAGTAGCTATCCATATTATGGGTAATAGTGAAGGGAAGCAAGTAGCCTCTGTTTGTCTGTTACTTCCTTTTCTGCACATGTCAGTGGGTAGGAGGATAGATTGGGAGGAGCGTTGACTCTGTGCCCCCAAAGTGCGAGCAGTGTAGCTGAGCCTGTATGCCAGGAAATGTAGTGTGTGCCAGGTATATGGCTAGTGTAGATTACTTTCCCCACAGAGCAAAGGCAGGGAACTAGGAACCAGATCAGGCTATCTGGTTCCTGGTCTGCTCCTGGAACAGTTCAATTTCTGGGCTTATGGCAAAGCCACACGTTACCCCTTTAAAGGGAGTTTGCCAACCCAGTAGGTTTTTGCAAGCTCTCAAAGCTCACTGCACATTCACAGCAATTTCATGGTCTGAGTTGTAGAACCATCATAAGTCAATAAGAGAGGACACAACTTGTACCATAGGGAGTTAACTGGTCCGTTGATGTATGGGGAGATTCACAGTAATTTTGTTCAAAATTGCTCTCTCCTTTGCCCAAAATGAAAATTCCTCTAGAGGGGACATTCTCTGAGAGATGTAAATTCTCCTGTGGGTTTCTATGTGACAGCAGTAAATTCTTTTATTGCTTTTTAAGCTGAATTTTCCATGGTCAGTTCTCCTAGGAGACTACTTTTGCATGAATTTCCTGGTTGCCTGGACAAGACCAAGACAAATTTGAAGTCAGAATGTTACCATAATTCAGTTCAACAATAAGCCAGACTCAGTAGCAAAGTAAACAGAGGTGCAAGCTGATCAGAAAATAGTTGTAAGCAGTAAAATAGAATAATTTATACCAGTTTGGCATTTCAGTGGGTTTTCAGTCACGTGACAAAAATGGGGGAATGTAACAGGAAAACACTAATAAGAGGGACACTAATAAGAAGCAGCTCACCCAGCGCACTTATAGCAATTTCTGAGCAGCTTGTGCTTGATGTGTAAAATACAGCAGCATTAAATTTGCCTCTGAGAATTCCATTAGAGCAACACCTGTTTCCCCAGGTATCAATCTGGTCCAGAGAGTTCAAGAAAAAAATAAGACCAGCACAGAAATAAAAAGTGCATACAGTATTTATATAAAGATCTATTGGGCAGCCCTCTAATTGAATCCACCAGGGGGCGTCTTCCCTGTGGGATTCTACTACTACTCACCAACAGCAGCCTAGACTATTCAAAATATTCTTCAGACAGAAACAGATGAAATCTGCCTGTGTTGATCCTCAGTCCAGCTTTTCGGAAATTCCGACAGAAGCTTCTGCATGTATCAATGAAACATCTAGATGGGGAGTTAAGATAACTGATAGAGGGATTTAAATAGCAGGGGGCAGAGGATGAACACTTCATTAACAAAACACACAGAACAGGTAAGACAAAACATATTGCGCCTCTGATGTTTCTGGGTTATATTTTTTTCCTGAGTACAAATGAGATCAATTAACAAACTAAAAGGGGATGGATGGTGGAAATAAAGCTACATTGAAATTAAAGGAAAGTTATTAAAATTAGGACGCTGGTTCTTTACATTTCAAGCGTTAAAGACTTGGTTTGTGAATGATTCTGCCATTGCTGGATATTCAATTGTGAAAATACAGCTAACTACGCGAGTTTGGATTGTCGACTGTGTGTCCATTAGAAGAAATCAGAAAATCAAAACAGACACCGCATAATTTCCTATGTACTTGCATTAACAATACTCTAATACTCAGTATAGTTCACTTTAGGATAGTAAACCACTTTACTCCACTCTATCACAGCTAAGTGTCCTCATCAGATATAGCACTACAATGAATGGAACTCACTTTTCCATTAAGAAGATAGTGCACCTTGTTAAGAGTTATTTTAGTTATTTTAGTCCATGGTTCCAGCAATGTTTCAATTATCTTTCCTTTTTTAAGAGTTTATAACTTGATGTTAAAAGTTCCCTCTCAGCTGGCACAGTTGGCTTTACAGAGCAGTGCTAGGTGACCATATCTGAGCAGAGAATCGGGCCCTAGGGGGTTTTATGGTCTGTTGTTTTTTATTAGATTGGGGGCAGCTAACAAGAGCACAAATTAATAGTAGTGAATTCTACTATTCAGATAAATGGTGCGGTAATTGTAAATCCTTATTAATGCACTATTCTCAATTTGTATTGGTGCTTATTGGCATTAGAACAATATACAGATAACCTTTATTGCTACAAACTAATGAAATTCCATTAGCACGTAATGACAAACCCAGCTCTTCTTTCAGATCACTTTAAGCCCTGTTGAAAGCTTAGGAACCAGCTTGTTATTGCAGGATTTTTATTCTCACTTTCAGCTTTATTTTACTCTTTGGTTTCTCATTTTGGGGCAGGGAAGCGACAGGTTACTTATCCTGGAAACTGCACTGCTTTAAAATAATGATTGTGCTGGGGAAAATGGTATAACTCTGGCTTGGCTTCACTGCAAGCCACCAAGGTATAAAGCTTCAAGAAATTTGAGAAATGGAAAAGATAATGGCAAGTGTGAGAAAGCAAACCATTCAAGAAGGCAGATGGCACCTATGAAAACCCTGCTTGGAAAAGCGAAAACCCTTAAGTCATTACAACAAACTTCTGAAAACATTTTAATGGACCAGTGCCTTATTCGACTATGACCACCTGTAATACAGATAGTTACTTCATTACCTCAGAGAGACTTGGTGAGTGGTGTGATTGGAATGTCCGCTCTTTGTTGGTTGGTCGGTTCTTCATGATGGTTATATGGCTGAGTCCCTTGGGACTTTGAACAGACCCAGTGTTTGAAGTCTCTGGGAAGTTAATCCCTCCCTCGTAGTGAGGGGGTGGAACTGAGTAGCAAGACTTAGTATATAAATCAGTTGTCAGGCAAACGCCTGAGCAGAGTGTCAGGAGCAGCAAACAGGGGAATTTTGGAGGGAGTTTAAAAAGAGAGTGTAGTGACTTCTGTTTTAGATATGACTGTACACCAGGTAGAAGATATGGATGATGAGAAGACAACTGCTGTGATCTGCCTTGTGTGTTTTTGGCACATGAGGTGCGAGGGGGTGGCCATGCTGGAAGAGAAGATATGTGGTCTGGAAGCATAAGTTTCAACACTGTGCAGCATCTGAGAATAAAGACTTCTTGAACAACCACATTCAGAAGTTGTTGCCACAGCCACAGATGGCACAAGGGGAAGGATCAATAATAAGGGAATGCAAGAGAGTAGAAACTGAAAAAGTAGACTAGCGATTTGTGGTCAAGAGGGAAAAATAGAGCCAAGAAACATTCAATATGGGTAGAAGTATCAAGTCATTACACTCAGCAAGTCAACTGTTGAGGAATCTGTCTGCTGTGGAACAGATCAGAAAGCTACAGGAGACATACCTGATGGGCAGCCATGCAGCAGGAAGCAAGAAGCTTCTAAGAGAGGCTCTTCGACCATCATTGGTGACTCCGTGTTAAGAAAAATGGACAGAGAATTCAGCAAGGAACACAAGGACAGAAAGATGGTGTTCCGTCTCCCCAGACTGAAAATTCAAGATATACCAGCAAGACTGGACAGAATCAAGTAGTTGTCTGGCAAATCTCCACTGTGAGGATACATATTGGAACCAATGACTCAGCGTGATGCGGAACTACATGGAAGACTTCAAGGACCTTGGAAGGAGGCTGAAGAAAAGGAAAATCCAAATGATATTGTTGGCGATCCTTCCAGTCTCATGAGCGAGAGATGGGTAAAGGCAATAAACAATGAATGTGAAGCTGAAGGGTTTTGTTTTGTGGAACATTGGGTGACATTTCAGTGGGAAGGAAAGCTTTGAACAGGATGATTGCATCTCACAGAGGCTAATCTTCCTTGGTGGAGACTAGCTGGAGTAGTGCCTTAAACTAGCAATTTAAAGGGCGGAAGCTAAGAAAACAAATGCTGTACAAACTCAAACTCAGCATGTCATGAACAAATTGAACCAATTTGACAAAGAACATGAAGAGGACACCTTTTCAGTTGCTTATATAGCAATGCTAGAAGTCTGGATAACAAGAAGAATTGGAAATTTTCACTGATGAGAAGAAATGTGTTATAATTAACATTAGCCGGTGGGAAGATTTTCATTATTGGAATGTCGATATCACTGGTTATGATCTGTTTAGGCAAGGTGTGTAAAAGAGGTGTGCATGGGGTGGCATTGTACATTAGAGGCACCATTACCTGTTTTAGGGTTATTGATCATTCAGAACCACAAGTTCTTGAATGTATTTTGCTCAATATATTAACCAACAAAGTCCACGAGGGGGTATTGTTGGGGGTCTGTTACAGACCACTGAATTAAACCAGAGAACAGAATGAGACCTTAAACATCTGTCTGTAATGTATGGAAAGAAAATGTGTGTTGTTACATGAGACTTCCATTTGGGAGATGTATGTTGGTTGTTTCATTCAGCCAGTAATAAAACATCATTACGATTTCTAAAAATTATAGATAATGATTTTCTAACGAAAAGGAATTGCACACTAAATGAGTTAACATTATATATGTCCTCATTTTGATGGATAAACATGAATTAATCACTTGACTGAAGTTGGTGATTGCCTAGGGACCAGGGTTTATGATCTGTTTGCATTCAATATGGGCAAATAGAAGGCCATAGATATAACTGGTGCTTCAAAAGAACAAATTTTCCAAAGATTAGGAAAATTGTGAGAAAAATCAATTGGGAAGAAAAATTTTGACAGAAAATTTTAAATGAAAATTGGGAGTTCTTCAAGAAGCATTTATAGATGGCCAAAAAACCCACGATTCCACAGTCAGCAAGGAGGACAACTGTAGCTAAAAGCACATCCTGGTTCTGTGGTGAAGTGAAGGCAGTAATTAGAAATAAAAAGCAATGTATAACAAATGGAAAAAGGGAAAATAGATAGTCATCTATATACATTAGAAGTTATGAAGAAAATTGATCAAAGAAGCTAAAGACATCAGGGGGAAATCCATGACTGGAAGGACTAAGGATAATAAGAAGGAGTTTTTAAATATATTAAGAACAAAAGAAATCCTAGCAATGAGGTAAACCCATTATTAGATGGAGATGGTAAAATTGTTAATAATAGTGTAGAAAAGGCAGAAGTGTTTAATAAATATTTCTGTTCTGTATTTGGAAAGAAGCAGAATGATCTAGTCACATCATATGAGGACTGTATTAATGATGATGATGATTATTATTTATTAATATTTAGTTTGGACTTTTATAGTGCCTAGGTGTTTCCGTCATGGATCAGGACCCCACTGTGAATGTTAGACAACATCTACTAGGGATAAACATTTTTAAATC
The DNA here is from genome assembly GCA_037349315.1 of Chelydra serpentina. Classification (NCBI taxonomy): domain Eukaryota; kingdom Metazoa; phylum Chordata; order Testudines; family Chelydridae; genus Chelydra; species Chelydra serpentina. The sequence continues at coordinate 9,222,769 of JBAIAC010000018.1, forward strand.
AATAGGCCCTGATAGTTTGCACTTAAGCATCCTAAAAGAGTTGGCTGAGGAGATCTTTGGCCCGCTGACATTAATTTTTAATAAATCTCAGAATACCTGGGAAATTCCAGAAGGCTGGAAGAGTACTAATGTTGTGTCAATATTCTAAGAGGGCAAGTGGGATGATCTGGTATAAGCCAATTAGCCCAACATCAATTTCAGGAAAAATAATGGAAAACCTGATACTGGATTCAGCTGATAAAAAATTAAAGGGTAGGAATATAACAAATGCCAGTCAATGTGTTTTGTATGGACAATAGGTCTTGCCAAACAAACCTTATTTCATTCTTTGATGAGATTACAAGTTTGGTTGATAAAGATAATTGTGCAGTTGTAATACATTTAAACTTTTACAAAGTGTTTGACTTAGTATCGCACAATATTCTGATTTTAAAATAGCACTGTACAATATCAATAAAGCACACGTTCAATGGATTAAGAATTGGCTAACAGACATCTCAAAAAGGAGTCATCAATGATGAATCATTATTGAATAGGGGTGTTATTGGTGGGGTTTCACAAGGATCGGTACTAGGCCCAATGCTGCTCAGCATTTTTATCAGTGATCTGGAGCTAAATATAAAATCACTGCTGATAAAATTTGCAGATGACACAAAGATCAGTGGGGTAGTAAATAATGATGAGGATAGGGCAGTCATACAGAATTATATGGATCGCTTGGTAAGCAGGCCCATTCAAACAAAATGTGTTTAATGTAGCTAAATGCAAAGTTATACATCTAGGAACAAGGAATGCAGATTAGACCTACTGAATGGGGGACTGTATCCTTGAAAGTAGTGACTCTGAAAAGGATTTAGGCTTCATCGTGGACAAGAAACTGAATATGCATTCCCTGGATGATACTGGGGCAAAAAGTGCTAATGTAGTCCTTGGATGTATAAACAAGGGAGTAGTAGTAGGAGTAGGGAGGTGATTTTATCTTTGTATACAGCACTGGGGAGATTGAGACTAGAATACCATAGTCAGTCCTGTTGCTCAGATTTTAAAAAGGAGGCTGAAAAATTTGAGACTGCAGAAAAAAGCCACAAAAATTATTTGAGGGTTGGAGAAAATGCCCTACGGTGACAGACTTAAAGAGCTCAATCTGTTTGTCTTATCAGGAAGAAGATTAAGAGGTTACTTGATTACAGTGCATAAGTATTGTCACCGGGGGGCGGGGGGACACGACACATCAGCTACCAAGGAGCTATTTAATGTAGAAGAGAAAGGCATAAGAAGAGCCAATGGCTGGAAGCTGAAGCCAAACAAATTCAGATTAGAAATAAGGCACAAAATTTTAAGGGTCAGTGATGAACCCCTGGAACAAACTACCATGGGAAGTGGTAAATTCTCCATCAATTGGTGTCTTCAAATCAAAACTGGATGCCTGTCTGGAAGATATGCTTTAGTCAAACACAAGTTATTGGGCTCAATACAGGGGTGACAGCGTGGAAATTAGTGGCCTGTGATATACAGGAGATCAGACTAGATGTCTAATGGTCCCTTCTAGCATTAAACTCTATGAATCCGTACAGGTTTTTGTAGATATCAGGGGCTCTAAAACATTAAAAGTAAACAAAATGTGAGGCCAGATACTCAGCTAGTTTGAATCAAGATATCAATGAAGTCAAGGGAGCTACACCAATTTACACCAGCTAAGGATCTGGCCCAACTATCCAAAAAGGAATAAAATATGTATGTGCTGTGCTGGCGTCTATCCACTGACTTCAGTGGGCTTTGGATTAGGGCCAGAGTTGGCTATAAGTATGGTTTCTGCCTGAACAACACATGGTTGATATTTGATTAGTAACAAGGGCACCTAACAGTTTTGTTCCTGCCAGTTGCCTAGTTTGGCACATAGCTGTCTTCCTGTAACTTATTCAGCATGCTGCTTTTGTGTGTGTTTGGTTGGTTTTTTTGTTTCTTTGGGGTTCTTTTTGCAGCCTAGACAGGAACCCCTGACCATTTCTGTGTAACTAGTTTTGCTGGTTCCAGTGACTGAAGCAGACCCAAATAAGAGAGGCAATGCATCAATTTTGGAGCCTGTTATCAGAGGTCTTGAAGTCATGCTGTGATGTGGCATTGCATCTTCGTGGGTGATGGGCCAGAGAAAGGAGAAGACAAGGGTGACAAGAAAAGAATTGTATCAAAAAGGACTTCGTTCAGGCAAGCCCATAGCTAAACAAGCAAACCTGTGAGGTATGTGTAAATGCATAGGGGAACATCCGTTATGCTCCCTCCCTTATTCCCATAAATGTCTTCATTTAAAACCCGATGGAAAATCTATATGGATAATCTATATGGATATAAATATAGATTAAAATAAAAGAGTTAGGGGCTCTTCCCCAGAAAATGTTGAAATATCCAAAAACAATAAGGAGGCCTTGTGGCACCTTAGAGACTAACAAATTTATTTGGGCATAAGCTTTCATGGGCTAGAACCCACTTCATCAGATGCATGGAGTGGAAAATACAGTAGGCAGGTATAAATATACAGCACATGAAAAGATGGGAGTTGCCTTACCAAGTGGGGGGTCCATGCTAACGAGGCCAATTCAATTAGGGTGGTTAGCACTACAAAAGTAATTGTCCCTCTGTTGATAGTCACCCCTTTTCAGCTGCTGGGAATGGACCACATCCACCCTAATTGAATTGGCCTCATTAGCACTGACCCCCGCACACTAGGTAAGGCAACTCCCATCTTTTCATGTGCTGTATATTTATACCTGTATATTTATACCTACTGTATTTTCCACTCCATGCAGCTGATGAAGTGGGTTCTAGCCCACAAAAGCTTATGCCCAAATAAAATTGTTAGTCTCTAAGGTGCCACGAGGACTCTTCATTGTTTTTGCTGATACAGACTAACACGGCTACCCCTCTGAAACATGAAATATCCAGTCATTTTAAAAGACTGTATACATTTTAAGGAGATGCTTTTGCATTCAGCCATGTATTATGCATTACTTAATATTATTGCCCCCAGAAGGTGAGGCTCCTCCTTCCTCTCCCTACTTGGAGAAGTGCTGGCAACAGATCTGTCTTTAGTAGATCTTCCTGCTGTTCCAGTTATTGGTGACAAAGGCTGGGAGCCCAGAAATTCCTCTGTCTGATGAGTCCTGTCTTCACCAACCAGTGAGGAGGTGGGAGGAGGGGAGTCCGGGTGGCACTGCATAGCAAATGTCCTCAGTTTACAAGTGTAACAATGGCTTTGCTAACTTCCAACCCTATAGACATAGCCCAGGATCTGAGAGCCAAGCTGGGTTCTTTCCTTCTCTTGCATCTTCACCAGCGCTAAAAGTTCCACAAGGAGAATTTTGCTGTCATCTGCATTTGCCCCACTCTTCGAAGTTGCACAGGTGTGAGGGCAGAATTTGACATTGAAGCTGGAATTGAGGCCAATATTTTCAAAATTGGGTACCTAAAGTTAGGTACATAAATCCATATTAAAGCACCTAGATAAAGCTGTTGGACATTCAAAAGTGTTGAACACCTGCAGTACCTAGTAGCATAAGTGGGAATTGTGGGTGCTTGATCCCTCTGAAAGTCACTTTTATTTAGGTGCCTAACAATAATTTTAAGTGCTTACTCTGAGACACTAGAGTTTGAAATTTTTGCCCATAGGTCATATCAGTTTTCTATTAAAAAAAACCCCTAATATTGGTCACTAACACCAGCATATACTGCTCTGAAAACATGCAGAGAGCAGATCTGTTGAGTAAGAAGATGCCATTTTCTCATAGCCGCTTTACAGAATAGAATCAAAATTCAGAGGTGTTGTGTAATTTGATCTATATGTTTATTTGGGACCACAGTGCTTTGTGTTAGCATAGTACCTTGGTGGGGTGTGTGGGGGGGACTATAACTGATCCAGCCGGGGAAGGGGTATGCAGAAAGGGGGTATGCTGGCTCAATTCCATACTAGTCTTTTTCCTCATGGAAGCCCCTTCATGGGGGCTCTATGTTATCAAGCTTCATGACTGGGGATGGGGATGAGGCACATCCATTTTCCATAGCAGTCTCCCTTCTTCAGTCCCATAGGACTTCATGAATTACTATAGATCGTGTCGGTGTTACTTTATGCTGAATTTCCTCTGCTGCAGTGTGAACCCTTCCCTCAGAGGGGTTTTGAGGAGTAGTGGCCGCTGGGGTAATCACAGGAGCCACGCTAGCATCGAGGCCAGGCCTCTGGAGATAGCCAGTGAAGAGTACCCTCTGGGTAAGGAATTCTCTGCTGCTGGAAACCTCAGCAAGGTCTTTCCACTGCCTCCTGCTCCAGACCCTCCCCAACAGAAGGAGGAGGCAGGGCACAGACAGGCAAGGGAGGTGGCCATGGTTGACTGGAGCTCTACTACACTCTATTCTCTCCTGGCATAGCTTAGGGCCTCTCCTGTGCCAGGAGGACCTGACAGCTCTGAATCTGGGATCTACAACCAGATGCCCACTGCCCTCGCTCTTCACTCACGTTGAGTTTGGCTCAGCTGGAGTGGCAAATCAAGCTCCAGGGTAGGCCAGGATGTGGTGTTGGGTGCACAATCTCTCCTGCACATTTCCTGAACCATGCATGAATCTTGATAGAGTTCCTTAGTTTTCAGAGCCAAATCCACTTCCTGTTCTTCTGGGCACAATCCTGGTGTCCCCCGCCCCATCTCCATGAGGGTTCAAGTGGGAATTCCATGAGCACAGTTTCATGGAATCTAGTTTCCGATATGGGAGTAACCCAGGTAAGGAAGGACTTTTCACCCTGCGAGTAGTAAGGACTGCTTTCTAAAGGGTTTTCATTTACCACTAGGATAGACACTGCCAACAACACAAATGCTCTGGAAAAATACTTCAGATCTGCAAGAAACATTATTTGTGAAAGTTAGACATTCAGTTCTCCCTGTCATTAATGAAAGTAAAAGCATAGCTTAATAGACAACAAGGCTACACCAGCTGGCTGTGCTGCACAAATCTGGCATTCTTGCTGCAGAGTTTATTAGACATTATATTGCCCTGGGAATGAAAGATAATGGATCCTGTTCCCAAATGCAGCATCAACAAGAACTAGGACTCAGTCAAACCATTCAGATATGGGGCAGTAGCGATTAAGTCCAGGACACAAATACTAAAATGAATCAGTCCCAAGCAGTTGAAGAGATACTTTTCTTTGAAGCACTTTTCTTTTATTTTTTAATTCTTTTCTAGTCTCCATTCTGAGTCATACCCTCTCAGAGGCTTTTAAATAGAGCAGTTGGCTACAGCATCTGGGCTCAGGTCGATGAGCATTACACCCATATACCCAAGCACAGAATTGACACCTACATCCTTTTCTCTTCACAGACTTTGTCAGTTCCCCCACTCTGTTTCTTTTGAAGTACAAATCTTTTTGTGAATTCTTTGTTTTATTAACTGGTACCCGATTGTGTTCACACTGATTTCAATGCAGTAGCCAGTATAGGATTTGTGAAATTGTTCTTTCTCTTCGGAATAGATGACAACAGAACAAACTTAACATCATGTACAAGGTCATTTAGCAAATGGCTTTTATGTGGATTTTAAAAATTTTACGTGACACAATAATGGATTTTAGTTTTATTAAAGAGTAAGAATGTAGATATCTAAAGATCAGAGAATAGCACCCAACACATTTTAACAAAGCTAAGGTAGGTCATATTCTGAAGCTGGACAAGAGTGAGATGCATTAAAGTGCCAACATTTGCTACTCCACAGAGACAGTGGTATAGATAGCATGGTTACTGCAGGTTCTCAGTACTGAGTCTGCACCCAGTGTACTTCACATTGTCCTTTTAAAGATCCACCATACCTCAAATTGCATTTTATAGCAAAACAAACAAAAAGCTTTAGACAAAGATCTGCACGCATATGTGTATATATATATATATATATATATATATATATATATACTCAGCCTGTAATATATACAGCTGTGAAAGTTTTGCTATGACATCTTCAGATGAAATAATCTGCAGCATCACAACCCAAGTGTGGAGTTACAAAAGGCAAAGGGGAAAAGTACTTTCTATAACTATCTCCAAGAATTACCCAGGCAGTCAACCTACTCATTTTGATTGCAGATTCAGAGTGACTCTAATGATGGCCTCAAACATTTCCGTGACATGTATCTCCAAAATCACTTCAAGTGAAGTTCTACATTTAGCCCAGCTGTGCCCTTTTCATCAAGAAATATACTTGTTTTATAAACAGGCACACTCCACAGACTACTACTGTGTATTTTCAGTAATTAATATCCTATAAATGCCTCTCAATGAACTGCTTGGAGAATGCAAAAAAAACCCAGAGGTTGCTTATTTGACAAATGTGATTTTACTCTGTATACCTCTGGTCAGATAATTAAAATTACGAATATCTTATATTTTTAATGTACCTTTCAGCCTGAAGATTACAACTTGAACCATATTAGTCATTTCTGGGGTGGGACACCACATCTCTTTAACAGCACACTGAAATGCTAACCAACAGTTTGACAGGTCGTGAAGAAGAATGTAATATCTTTTGAAACTACAGAATAATTATTCTAAATGGAATTTGGTTAGGACGCTGGGATTAACAAACACCCTTACCATAATGGTGTGGGTTACTTAATGGCCAGAAGTGATCAGGGCCCCAGTTTTACATTTCATCTACAAGATGGCACCTTTAACAGCATAGTCGTGTCAAAACCATCCTCGGATGTTGGTTTGGTAGTGACACAGAGACAAGAGTACCACCTAATGAATTCTTAATCCCACTTCCTCTAATAGCTGCATTTTCTTGGGAAGGTTTTTATCCAAATAATGACCAGGCCCACTGAAGTTTAGTTTGAAAGATCGTAACTCAAGATGGTGTGTGAGTCTGTACGTATAGTGGATCAACAGGACACTGGAAAAATGAACTGACAATCTTGCAGTTTGATGATTCTAACCTGAAAAATTCTGCATCTGCATAGATCCATTACACTCAGTGACGCTCTCAAACACAGGAATTATCCATTACTAGTACTGAAGACATTTTTACCAAGACTGATCATAGCAAAAGTCATTTCAGTTTTAGCTAGCAAAGATGGCTTATGAGGAAACTGACTACCTTTAAGAAACGCTTTGGCAGATGTAAGTAGATGTTCTTTCAGTTGGCCAGCCCCAGAAGAATACAAATAACATCAGCAGGAACTAGAAGGGGAGCCTCAGCAGCATGGATGTTATTGCAGAGGATATTTTAGCATTTAGAAGAAGAAAATCCTCCAAAGAATCTATCACAGATCACAATTTGATAAAACTGTTCCAAAGAGCTAGGGTAAGCGGACCTCTAATTGGATAGGAAAGAGATGAGACTCTGCCTGTCAGCTGTGCCATATGCTGGACAACTTTTGATAGCAAAAAGCTTAAAGGGACATTGTCAAGGTCAAAAGGCCCCAACATGATTTAGCTCTTAAAGACAGTTTCTGATATCTTAGGTACACCTTATTGCTTGCTTCCCAGAGATTTCATTTTTAAATAAAAAAATTCCAAACAGTTTCCTTGTAAAACAAACTAAAAACCCACGTCCCTTGAGTCCTGCGCAACCCAGTACAATCCAAAGCACACCCCATTCTCAGGCTCACACAAACGTGCTGCATATCCAACAGCAGTGTGAGCATTCATTAATGCTTAGCCTAACCACAGACTAGTGTCTTCATACCAGGAGAGTGAAACTTGGGCTGGAGAGTGAGCATGGTCTAGGGGTTAGGGCTGGGAGTCAGGGCTGCTGAGTTTTATTCTTAGCTCCGTCATTGCTGGGTGACCTTGGACAAGTGCCTGAACCCTCACTGGGCCTCCGTTTTTATGTCTATAAAGGACTTTGGATGAAAGATTCTCCAATAAAAAGTGGTGGTGTTATTCATTATTGCCATGGGCTGGATAGAAAGCGAGAGGAAATGTGGACTTGGAGGAGAGCTTGAAGTCCGGAAGGGTGCACTGGGAGCAGGCAGGGACACTGGGCAGAGATAAGGACTGGATGGGATGTGGCAAAGGAAGGCAGGCAGGGGGGTCAAGAAGGATCATGGGAAATTAGGAGTACCTAGTGAGTCTCAGGATTCAGTATTGAGCCTTGATTGTCCACCCTCCATTTCCAGCAGTCTCTAGGGGGCCAAGGCAAGGTTTCTGGACAGAAGCAATATTCCAGAGGGCAGTTTGGAAAGGCTGGGCTAGAGCCTTCTCAAAACGAAGATCATGGCAGGTGAGTAAGGGAGCATGATGTGCACAGAGCCTATTATTTCGATTGCTCAGAAAGATGGTGATGGAACCACGCTGTCCTGACTATCATGAGAGAAGTGGCTGTGGAACTCATATTGAGTAGAGCTGGTTGAAATTTTTCACATGAAACATTTCCTTCTTCTAAGTACGGCCTTTTTTCTTAAAAAATTATCACCATTCTTGAAATTTGCCATTTCCATGACCATTTTCCATGACCTATTTTTATCAGCATATCATTAAAATCATTATCAAAAAGTGTGCTTACCAAAAAAATTGCTTACCAGTTTTCAATAAAAAAATACCATTTTTCATAAACAGAAGACCTTCAATAATGATGCAATCAAAATTGCAAAAACATTTATGTTCAAACGTTGGTAAAAGACGCCATCAGATGTTTCACTAACGCCAGAAAATGTGTCCATTTTGAACCCCAAGAAATGGAAACACTTTTCAAAATTTTGAAACTTCTGGCAAAATGGTGTTTCTGGTTTTTTTTACTAATTCTGATACTAAGTTAGGACCAATCTTGGTCTTTTATAAACAGTCCTATTGTCACTTTTCTGGGCTCCGTACTGGAGCCTTTTGTGAATGTTAATTCTCCTTTTCATGCTTCTAGGACTTTGATCTTATCCCCTGGTTCTACTGCTGCAGTCTAGGACCGCTCTCTTGGGGAAACTCCCAGCAGGGTACAATTCACTCTAAAGCGGGTAGGGTTGACACAGGATTCCCCCTCACACTCATATAGGTCAGGTACATCTGGGGAGTGGGATGAACTACCTTAAAGGATGGTGTAGCCTGCACACTTCTCTTGTGCATCTGAAACCTCCAGGAGACATTGGTCCTTTCCCCTGAGGCATATATGCATACCCGTTACATACCCATGCAATCACCACGCTGCAGTATGAAAACCGTGGATTGAACCCAGGATATAATTAAATGTCATGCATTTTCACAGTTGCTAGCAGAAAAATGTACTCAATGCTTTTTTTGCCTCTGTCTTCACGAACAAGGTCAGCTCCCAGACTACTGCACTGTGCAGCACAGTATGGAGGTGACCAGCCCTCTGTGGAGAAAGAAGTGGTTCAGGACTATTTAGAAAAGCTGGACGAGCACAAGTCCATGGGGCCGGATGCACTGCATCCGAGGGTGCTAAAGGAGTTGGCGGATGTGATTGCAGAGCCATTGGCCATTATCTTTGAAAACTCATGGCGATCGGGGGAGGTCCCAGATGACTGGAAAAAGGCTAATGTAGTGCCCATCTTTCAAAAAGGGAAGAAGGAGGATCTGGGGAACTACAGGTCAGTCAGCCTCACCTCAGTCCTTGGAAAAATCATGGAACAGGTCCTCAAGGAATCAATTCTGAAGCACTTAAAGGAGGGGAAAGTGATCAGGAACAGTCAGCATGGATTCATCAAGGGCAAGTCATGCCTGACTAACCTAATTGCCTTCTGTGATGAGATAACTGGCTCTATGCATGAGGGGAAAGCAGTGGACGTGTTATTCCTTGACTTTAGCAAAGCTTTTGATACAGTCTCCCACAGTGTTCTTGCCAGCAAGTTAAAGAAGTATGGGCTGGATGAATGGACTATAAGGTGGATATAAATCTGGCTAGATCATCGGGCTCAATGGGTAGTGATCAATGGCTCCATGTCTAGTTGGCAGCCGGTATCAAGTGGAGTGCCCCAAGGGTCGGTGCTGGGGCCGGTTTTGTTCAATATCTTCATTAATGATCTGGAGGATGGCGTGGACTGCACCCTCAGCAAGTTTGCAGATGACACTAAACTGGGAGGAGTGGTAGAAACGCTGGAGGGTAGGGATAGGATACAGAGGGACCTAGACAAATTAGAGAATTGGGCCAAAAGAAATCTGATGAGGTTCAACAAGGACAAGTGCAGAGTCCTGCACTTAGGATGGAAGAATCTCATGCACTGCTACAGACTAGGGACCAAATGGCTAGGCAGCTGTTCTGCAGAAAAGGACCTAGGGGTTACAGTGGATGAGAAGCTGGATATGAGTCAACAGTGTGCCCTTGTTGCCAAGAAGGCTAACGGCATTTTGGGCTGTATAAGTAGGAGCACTGCCAGCAGATCGAGGGACGTGATCATTCCCCTCTATTGGGCATTGGTGAGGCCTCATCTGGAGTACTGTGTCCAGTTTTGGGCCCCACGCTACAAGAAGGATGTGGAAAAATTAGAAAGAGTCCAGCGGAGGGCAACAAAAATGATTAGGAGGCTGGAGCACATGATTTAGGAGGAGAGGCTGAGGGAACTGGGATTGTTTAGCCTGCAGAAGAGAAGAATGAGGGGGGATTTGATAGCTGCTTTCAACTACCTGACAGGGGGTTCCAAAGAGGATGGATCTAGACTGTTCTCAGTGGTAACAGATGACAGAACAAGGAGTAATGGTCTCAAGTTGCAGAGGGGGAGGTTTAGGTTGGATATTAGGAAACACTATTTCACTAGGAGAGTGGTGAAGAACTGGAATGGGTTACCTAGGGAGGTGGTGGAATCTCCTTCCTTTTTAAGGTCAGGCTTGACAAAGCCCTGGCTGGGATGATTTAGTTGGGGATTGGTCCTACTTTGAGCAGGGGGTTGGACTAGATGACCTGCGGAGATCCCTTCCAAACCTGATATTCTATGATTCTATGAAAATAAACAGGACATATCAATGGCGAAAGAAAGTGATTTCAGGTTTAAGCTTCCAAAGGAGATATGAAACTTGAAACAACAAACAGACAGTATTTCTTTAAAAAGAAAAACTCTGCTGCCCAGGAAAGCAAGATCCCAGTGACATTCAGGGCACTATGCAAGATGCATTTATTTGGTTTAGCATTTGATTAATTGCTTGTGTTTTGTGTTTTAATTTCCTGTAATTGAAGCATATTGCTGCCATGGTGATAGGCACTATAGAAATGAGTAAAAATAAATAAATGAAAGTTCAGAACAGTTTTGACCGAGCCCACACTAATTAGAGTCTAAGACAAACACACAAATGTTTTCTGGGATTTGTGTCAACTGTATCCAAATTCCTCCTCTGCAAAATCATTTCTAGACATAAAAAAGGCGGCAGATAGTGCTGGGAATACCCACAATAAGATCACTGAGAGCAGCAGTAATGCAAAATGACCTAGTGATGGGCCTGTCGAGCAGTCTGGGTTGAATCAAGAGCAAGAGTACCAACCTCAGGACAGACTGTTGAGAAGCAGGGCACAAACCCCAAATTGGTTGTGAGTTCTATCATTAGTTTTCACCAACCATTTATTGAATATAAACTCCTCAGGCACTCTAACAGCCTAACCGTGAAGTCACAGCAGTCCCCTGGGGTACTCTGATCTATCTTGCCACCCAGGTAAGCCTACCTTTGTGATAGATGATCCCTTACACCAAACATCACAACAATATTCCAGTTACTCCCAGTCCCAAAGGACTAGGCACTTACCCTAGGTCAATTGCTCCTTAGATCTTACATCAGAGACAACACTTGTAGCCAATCCTATAATAAACTATCTAAAGATTTATTAACTCAGAAAGGGAAATAGAGTTATTTACAAGGTTAAAGCAGGTAATCATACACACACACATGAGTTGCAGTCTTAAGTTTCAAAAGATAATAGAAACTTCTATAATAAGCAAGCGCTATATATGCCCCATAGGGCTAAGCAGCTGGGGATCACTTGTTTATGCCTAGACGTCTTGCCCCCACCCCAAGAGTCTAAGCAGCAAAGAGACAGTTCCTTCTGGTTAGGGATTTTTATTCCTTCCCCTTTCTGCTTTGAGTTGCAAACTCAGCTGATGGAAGAAATTCACTTGCACATCTTCTCTTCATGGGAGTGTGAGGGGGAGAACAATCAATAAAGTCTTTTGTTCTCTGATGTTCCACAATAGTTTGCCTAGTGTTGATGGGCCTTCTTTGTCAGGCAGGACATAATACCTGCTTCCCTAGTTACAGCTTCCCTCCTGTCTGGTTACAGACACTTACAATGCAAATGCTCCAGTATTACCTTACAATATGGGATACAGATGTTAGAAGTGAGATTAATGCATGCAGCAACTCACAAGCATTCAACACAGCCTAAACATTAAGCACATTTTTATAACTCTAATGCCTATTTTACCAAGAGTAATACTCAGGCTAACCAGACTGATTCCAGCTATGTGTTTGTCAGTACTCAAGAGAGGCCTGGGGACCTTGGCATAAGCTGGCACCTGGTTTGCCAGCTCACAGGGCCAACCACAAACCATTCAGATTTTGAGTTTGGATAGCTGTCTAAATATCTAGTGCTTATCTGAATCATCCAGACACTTGAGGCTCACCATCAGCGCATTTGACCTTCCTTCTCCCACACACAGCCACAGCTCTCTTCTTCAGGAGGTACTGGACCCCTGGGCCTGCTGTCTTTGAGGGATAGCCAGTCATTCCCACTTTGCCAATCATTAGGGCATAGCTTTATTGCAAAGATATATAGCCTGGGCTCTCACCCAGGTGTTGACACTAATTCCCCTGTTGGACACACGGAAAAACCGCTAACCCGGTTTTTGAGGATGCTTTAACCTGGGCTAGTGTATATGCTTGAACCCAGGTTTTGTCTCAGCCAGGACTGGAAATGTCCCTACTTTGCAGTGAGGATGCCTGCTAATGAAGACCAAGTGCTGATAGTCCTCCAGTGCCTTCCCACAATTCCATTTCTGCTGTATTTTCTTGCTCTCTACCTCTCTGGCATAGGTATAGTTTAGCAGTGGGGACGTTCCATCAGGGCTAGCCACTGGGCTTACTCTGCAGTGACGACATACCCTGATACCATCAGCTAGGGCAGCTCTCATCCATTCCGTTGACTTAGGGTATGTCTACACTACGGTACTAGTTCGATTTCTGTGAAACCGAACTTGTGAACCCGATATTTCCAGGTCGATTGTTCGAATCCACACCAGGGATCTTTTTTCGAATGTCCGAGTCCACAGTAGGGGGGCAAGCGTCGACATTGCAAGCGTTGCACTGTGGGTAGCTATCCCACAGTTCCCGCAGTCCCGCCTGCCCACTGGAATTCTGGGTGTAGCCCCCAGTGCCTTGTGGGAACGAAATTGTGTCAAGGGTCGGTATACGTAAATTTTGTCACTCGACCCACACTTCCGCCTTCCCAACGTGAAAGCGCCGGCGGGGAATGAATTCGTGCCCTTTTCCTGTGGCTGATAGCTCGGACGCCACTGGACAGTGAGCATGGAGCCCTCCGCGATTATCGCAGCTGTCCTGTCCGTAGCCAACAACTCGCGCCTTATAGCGCACCTTTTCCAGACTCTGATGCAGAGAAATCGGGAGAGGAGACAACGTAATCTCCGGGAGTACTTAAACTCTGAAAGGGGCATTGATCTCTTGCAAAGCGCTGGACCCCGGCCCCTAGACATCATGGTGGCAATGGGTCATGTTGATCCCGTGGAACAGCGATGCTGGGCAAGGGAAACAAGCACTGACTGGTGGGACCGCATAGTGCTGCAGGTATGGGATGAGTCCCAGTGGCTGCGAAACTTTCGGATGCGTAAGGGCACTTTTATGGAACTTTGTGAGTTGCTGTCCCCTGCCCTGAAGCGCCAGGACACCCGGATGCGAGCTGCCCTCACTATCCAGAAGCGAGTGGCCATAGCCCTGTGGAAGCTTGCAACCCCTGACAGCTACCGGTCAGTAGCGAACCAATTTGGAGTGGGCAAGTCTACCGTGGGGGTTGCTGTGATGCAGGTAGCCCGTGCAATCGTTGACCTGCTGTTCCAGAAAGTAGTGACCCTGGGAGACGTGCAGGCGATCATAGATGGCTTCGCTGCAATGGGATTCCCAAACTGCGGTGGGGCCATAGATGGGACACACATCCCTATCCTGGGACCGGAGCACCAGGGCGGCCAGTATATTAACCGAAAGGGCTATTTTTCTATGGTTCTGCAAGCACTAGTGGACCACAAAGGACGTTTTACGAACATCAATGTTGGGTGGCCAGGCAAGGTTCATGATGCTCGTGTTTTCAAAAACTCTGGTCTGTTTAGACGCCTGCAACAGGGGGTTTATTTCCCCGACCACAAAATCACTGTTGGGGAGGTGGAGATGCCAACAGTGATCCTGGGGGACCCTGCCTACCCGCTAATGCCATGGCTCATGAAGCCATACACGGGAGCCCTGGACACTGAAAAGGAGCTCTTTAATTACCGCCTGAGCAAGTGCAGAATGGTGGTGGAGTGTGCCTTTGGCCGTCTGAAAGCAAGATGGCGAAGCTTACTTACTCGCTGCGACCTCAGCCCTAAAAATATCCCCATTGTGATTGCAGCGTGCTGTGTGCTCCACAATCTCTGTGAGATCAAGGGGGAGACATTTATGCAGGGCTGGGAGGTTGAGGCAAATCGACTAGCAGCAGATTACGCTCAGCCAGACACCAGAGCCATTTGAAGATCACAGCGGGAGGCGGTGCGCATCTGGGAAGCTTTGAAAGCTCGCTTCCAGACAGAGCGGGTTAACCATTGACTGCTACACTTCCGTAAACAGATACTGGACCTTCCCCTGTCCCTTTACAGATGTCCCGTTGCCCATCCTCCCATTACCAACCCCCTTCCCCCTCCTTGGTTCAACGCTGTAAAGTCACAGTAAAGGAAAGATTTTTTTGTTTGAACCTTTTCCTGTACTTCTTATTGGGTAATGATTATCACCGTGGAGGCATACGGCGGTTGGGGGGCGGTTTGGTTGGGGGACACTTCCCTTCAAAGGGGAAGCTCTTGATCCTGCCCAAAGCGCAGTGCCAAGAGGTGTTCCGCTTGCTTAAAGGGACAATCAACCTCTCCTAATCCCATGTGTGTGTGGTGGTGTCTATGTGCCTTTTACGTTGTGACTATCGCCTACGGATCCCACAGTGCATTGATCTATCCAGCAGGCTACTGTCAGCCGCAAAAGATCAGCGACCACCCTCCCCAAACATACAGTGCACCACCCAACCCCCAACCCCACGTTTACAACGTATAAACCTGCACAACGAAGGACAGGTGTGCTTAATGCATGCAATGTGTACTGTGCTTGTCACTTCAGCAGTTACCCTGTGTGCACCCTCGTTTCTGCTCCCATTATCTGCACTTACAAAACATGTTAACCACTACCCAGACATACAAACGGTCCCACTTAAAACACTCAGGGAAACATTGGTGAACCAAAAAACCAGATTTATTCAACAGAACAGTAACTTAACATGGGACCTGGGAAGGGAGGTGCTCAGGGGTGCTGCTGGATGGAGAGGAGGGAAAAGTCTAAGGTTTAGGGAATGACAGCCTTCTACTACTGCAGCGGTCTGCAGGGGTGGATTGAGTATTTCCACGCACCCTGGCTCCCCTTGTCCTAGTGACTTTTGGGGAGGAAGCCACTGGACTTGGTGGTGGGGGAGGGCGGCTTGAAAGAACATACAGAGGTGCTCTTTCCTCATGTCTCCTGTCCTGGAGAACATCCACTAGGCGCCGGAGCGTGTCTGTTTGCTCCCTCATGATTCCCAGCATTGTTTGGGTCGCCTGCTGATCCTCCTGCCGCCACCTGTCCTCGCGCGCTTCAGCCCTCTGCTCCCGTTCCCTGGCTGCTCGCTCGTACCGTGCAAAGTCCTCTCTGCGGTGTGCCGCCTCCCTCTGTGACAGCATCATTAATTCTGAGAACATGTCGTCCCTGGTTCTCTTTTTGCGCCGCCTTATCTGGACTAGGCCGTGGGTGGGAGAAGCACGGGTTGGGTGGGAGACACTCACAGCTGTGGGATAAATGAAAGGGAGTGAATTCCTCAGAATGATACTTTTTCAAGAACAATGACCATACTCTTTCACCGTGAATAGGACCAAACACAGTGCCTATCACATGTACACGTACTACAAGGTCAAATACTATGCCTTAAGGCTGAATGAGTGTCTGGGGTCCCGGTATACGGATCCCAGAAGCCTTGCCGTACACAGAAAATCACCTCTCTGAAAACCATGGTAAGGTGCTGACTTAGGACTGCTGCGAGATTGCTTCACAGCAGTGCTCTACTCCCATGTCTCCCTCAGTGTTCCTGGCGGCGGGCAGGAAATGCTGCTGGCCAAACCGATAATCTACGGCGGCTGTCCTAAACCACCCCCCAGTCCGCGTTGCCGCTCCAGGGAACCAAAAATGCCCGCGAACCGCTCAGCATGAACGGCTCGCCTACCCTTCCCCCCCCTCCGCGTGGCTGCTCCAGGGAACCTAAAATGCCCGCGAACCGCTCAGCGTGAACGGCTCGCCTACCCTTCCCCCCCCTCCGCGTGGCTGCTCCGGGGAACCTAAAATGCCCGCGAACCGCTCAGCGTGAACGGCTCGCCTACCCTTCCCCCCCCTCCGCGTGGCTGCTCCGGGGAACCTAAAATGCCCGCGAACCGCTCAGTGTGAACGGCTCGCCTACCCTTCCCCCCCCTCCGCGTGGCTGCTCCAGGGAACCAAAAATGCCCGCGAACCGCTCAGCGTGAACGGCTCGCCTACCCTTCCCCCCCCTCCGCGTGGCTGCTCCAGGGAACCTAAAATGCCCACGAACCGCTCAGCGTGAACGGCTCGCCTACCCTTCCCCCCCCTCCGCGTGGCTGCTCCAGGGAACCAAAAATGCCCGCGAACCGCCCAGCATGAACTGCTCGGCCACCCTTCCCCCCCCCTGCGTGGCTGCTCCAGGGAACCAAAAATGCCCGCGAACCACTCAGCGTGAACGGCTCGCCTACCCTTCCCCCCCCTCCGCGTGGCTGCTCCAGGGAACCAAAAATGCCCGCGAACCGCCCAGCATGAACTGCTCGGCCACCCTTCCCCCCCCTCCGCGTGGCTGCTCCAGGGAACCAGAAATGCCCGCGAACCGCTCAGCGTGAACGGCTCGCCTACCCTTCCCCCCCCCTCCGCGTGGCTGCTCCAGGGAACCAGAAATGCCCGCGAACCGCTCAGCGTGAACGGCTCGCCTACCCTTCCCCCCCCTCCGCGTGGCTGCTCCAGGGAACCAAAAATGCCCGCGAACCGCCCAGCATGAACGGCTTGCCTACCCTTCCCCCCCCTCCGCGTGGCTGCTCCAGGGAACCTAAAATGCCCGCGAACCGCTCAGCGTGAACGGCTCGCCTACCCTTCCCCCCCTCCGCGTGGCTGCTCCAGGGAATCTAAAATGCCCGCGAACCGCTCTGCATGAACGGCTCGCCTATCCTATCCCCGGTTTAGCGTTGCCGCTCCCTGGGACTGTCCCTACCCGCGCACCGATATGTGGTACTGGTTTTGCTCCCGACACACTACCACCACGCGTTACCGTAAACAGCCGGGTGTCTGTCTGTAAGGGGAAAAGGAAGCATGCAGTATACTAATTATACCACTCATTCGAACCAGGACCCCATGACTGATATCACTCTGCTGAGGATTACGGAGACAGAGAAAATCTGCATGCTGCGTCAATGCAAGCAAACCCCGGGGCCGTATGCTGCCATGCTATGCAAGGCAATGATACCAGAGTACCTGCTGCTTGCATGGCGCGGGAAAGTATCCTACCATGGAGGAGACAATAAGGCAGCTCTCCCAGTGAACGTGCTAAACAAACTATCGCTGTACCTGCAAGACAGCTTCTCTGAGATCTCTGCTGGTGATTACACCTCTATCCCCATACATATTGACAGACTTTTCGAATAGTTGCACGGGAAAACGACTCAAAGCTGAAGCGCATAAGGCCAATGAAGCCACAGTTACAGAGCGCTATCACACCATAACTATTGTATTGAAAATAAATGTCTAACACACTGACCTGATGATCCCTCTCCTGATTCCTGGTCAGGAATGCTGGCTTGGGAGTGTTCGAAGGGCAGCGCAGTCAGGGTGAGGAATAGTTCCTGGCTGTCGGGGAAATCTCCAGGGTGACCACTTTCGATCACTTCGTCCCCCTGCCCTCCTTCCTCTTCTTCGCCGTCAGCGAAAACCTCCTCCGATGTGTCCGTGGAATGGACCCCGTCATCGGTGTCCACGGATACTGGCGGGGTAGTTGTTGCCGCACCACCGAGCATGGCGTGCAGTGCCTCGTAAAATCGGCAAGTCTGAGGCACTGAGCCGGAGCGTCCGTTGGACTCTTTGGTCTTTTGGTACGCCTGACGTAGCTCCTTGATTTTGATGCGGCACTGCGTAGCATCCCGGCTGTACCCTCTCTCCGTCATAGCCTGGGAAATCTTTTCGTAAATTTTGGCATTCCGTCTTTTTGAACGGAGCTCGGCTAGGATTGATTCATCGCCCCACACAGCGATGAGATCCAAAACCTCACGATCACTCCATGTTGGAGCTCTCTTTCTATTCAGCGATGGCATCGAAACCACCGCTGTAGAGCTCTGCATCATTGCCAGTGCTGCTGAGCTCGCCACAATGTCCAAAGAGGAAATGGGATTCAAAATGGCCACAGAGGAAAAAGCATTCAAATTTTCGCGGGGATTTCTCTGAGTGGCAGGTGAGAGCATCCGAGTACACAATAGTGCCCTGAGCGTCCACCGAGTGGTGCACTGTGGGATAGCTCCCGGAGCTATCAGCGTCGAATTCCGTCCACAGTACCTCGCATTCGACATGCCCATTTCGAATTTGGCGCTACTCCCCTCGTCAGGGTGGAGTACCGAAATCGATTCAAGGAGCCCTTACTGTCGAAATAAACTGCTTCCTAATGTGGACGGGTGAGGGATTACATCGAGTTAACGCTGATAAATTCGACATAAAGTCCTAGTGTAGACCTGGCCTTAGATTCTTGAGAGGGTCCCACTACTCTGCCCAAGAAGTGTGCTACCAGATTACTCCAGTGAACTGCAGAAACCCCAATTGTTTGACCCCTTTTCCTTCATTCTGGTAAGACTCCCTGATGTGTCAGGAATAAAAGGAAGGAGGAATGCCTCCTGCAGTGTGATGGGGAGAGGGACAATCTGCCATACTGAACTTTTCTGAAACTCTGAAAAGGTTCATGTCAACAGTAAGTGAAGATTTAGGGGCTCTTAATTTTTCCAAAGTACTTTGCAGTATCAAAACAGATAGTTCAGTAACACTTGCCTCTGAAATATCTTCTCTAAGGAAGCAAGGTTTTATTATTGTTAATCATTATAATTTATATAGCACCCACATAAAAGTGTGCTAAGCACTTTACAAACATATAATAAAGATCATCTCTGGCCTAATGTAGATACTCTGACTATATGACAATGGTAAAGAATCACATAAAAAGTATCTTTCTTCCAACACTGAACAAGGAACTTTATTATTTACTGTGGAACTTCTGCCTAGAACTGCTGCGTAGCCAGATCCAGGGTACAAGGGGAGCGGAGCTAAAAAAGGCGCCTCCCCTTGTTACTCACCTGGCGACGCTCCAGTTGTTCAGCGGCACTTCGGCGGCGGGTCCTTCACTCGCTCTGGGTCTTCGGTGGTACCCGCCGCCAAAGACCCAGAGCGAGTGAAGGACCCGCCGCCGAAGTGCCGCCGAACAGCTGGAGCACCGCCGGGCGAGTGCAAGAAGCGGCGCCTTAAAAAGAAGCAGCGCCTTTTTTTAGCTCCGCTTCCCCTTTTTAAAAAGGCACTGCTTCCTTTTTAAGGCGCTGCTTCTGCTCACAGGGGGAGTGGCCGCTACCTCTGTTCCCCCTCGGCTACGCTACTGACCTAGAACCTTCTCCAGCCTCTCCTTCCTGATTTCTCATTACAGAAATCAACACACGTATCCTCAGACTGTTGTTGTTGTTATTGTCATTGCCTACACATTTTGATTGTGCACTATTGTATTCATCTGAACACGGATCACAAACAATTCACTTTATTCACAAAACTTCTGATAATTAATCCTAATTAGAAACAGAAAATTCAAGGTACACTGGACACATAATGCAAAATAGATTCTCAGATGGTTAGTTGTTTCTTCCAGAGCATCAGTATCTTACAAACAGTAAGGCCTCAATTTAGGTTATAAATGTAAAGTTTATTAATAATACTAATACAGTGTTATATTGCACTGTCACTTGCATGTACTGTGCAATGCATATTGCACTAAATTCATCCCTTGATGTAAGCAACTACAATGAATTTGATATGTACAGACTGAAGTCCACTGTATATACTGTATATGCCAAACACTGAGAGAAATTTCAGGGATTTCAGAAGTGAATGCTTTATCTGCCATGGAATTCTTTTGCAGACAGTACTCAGGACTTATGAAATAACAAGCATTCTTTGGAGTAGAGAGGCACATATTTGTCTACCGTGGGCATTCACTAGTGCTTTGCTATGGCTGATTACCTTTACCACTCTGGCTTTCGGGAAATTGAACCAGCATCTGCTCTCCTGAAATATTGCAATGCCCCAGTTTGGCCATTCTGTAATCACCAGAAATGGACTTCATTTTGCCAATGGGTAATTTGCAGTTTGCTGTATCATCAGAATTTGAATATGTCACATCTCCTCGCCTTCACAGACAGTTCAAAGGCAAGGACTGTAGGAGCAGCTGTCAATATTGCAAGAAACTACTGATGAAGGCACAAAGTAACCTATGGAAAGCAATAGTGAACTGGAGAAAAGGTACTCATAGAAGACAATGGTCCACAGTCCTGGATAGTGTCTCACATCATTTAGTACACAGATGGTGCTGCCTGCAGCAAACTAACTCTCGAGGCCAGCAATATTTAAAGAGCATCCAGAACAAATTAGGCAGCTGTGGAAAAAAGAATATGTTTCATTATGGCAGAAATGCTATCTATGAAAATAGCCTAACCTGCAGATTGGACAACTTGCAAGCATTTAACTAACATCAGGTTATACATGAAAGGTGTCTATTTGGTATGGTACAATACATGTATGCAACAGCTAATATGTGAGAAAAAGAGGTTAATTCTACCATACAGCTATGGATCTCAAGATCCATAGGATGAATCCTTACATCTTTAGGACTGGGCAAAGGGCTGGGGCATTTGCATATAGTTCCTAACTTCCACAATACTCATCTGAATGACATTGCCCAACTATGTCAGTTTCTCCCTACCTAAACCCTAAACTCTGCAACTCTCATCAGGCCTGACATGCTCACTATATAGTGTTGTCAGAGTCTGTATATAAAAGGTGTCACGCAAGGTATAACATACAAACTGGTTACATGCTGGTCCCGGAAATCATTGTGTGGTGTGTGCAAGGGGTGTGTACAAAGAGTTGTAAAATTGTGCTATAATTATGTTCTTAAAATGTATTTGGCAAGCAGTGCATAAGCCCATTCTGCTCCAGACAAAGGAACGCATACTTGTTTGTCTGGTCATCAGGCAAAGTCGAAAGGAATGGTTTATACCAATCTAGAAGGTAACTGAACTGGCAATTCAGAATGCTCAAGATGCCATTGGGCAGATTCTGAATTCCAATGCCTAGCTGTAAATCTGCAGTAACTCCATTGGATTCAATGGAATTGGCTTCAACACAGTTTCATGACAGTGTTGCTGAGATCAAAATCTGGCTCTTTGACTTAAATAGAAGCTTCCAGTGACTAATTGGTCAACACAAATTAACCTGCATAACAGTCAACAAGAAAGTCACAGAAATCATCTACTTTCTGATAAAGCCCATAAGGAAAGATCGGAGAGATATCTCAGGTTGACTTGTCCATTAGGTTGACTTGTCCATCTCTTTGCCAGTGCAGGACTGGCAAAGCCAGGATAATTTTGAATGGTTTGTCCAGTTTAGTTTTAAATGACTTGTGATATGGGGCTTGCACCACTTCCTTAAGGTGATTTTTCCACTGTTTAGGAGACCTCACTGTTAGGACATTTTTTGCCATGACAATAGTGATCTGTGTGTTTGTGGACAATCCATATGCTCATTCCACTTACTGGACTGGATTTCGTCTTGGCAATTCATGTATTGTTTGAATTAATAACAGCTACTTGATCCAGAAAAAGGAATGCTGGGCTGGATCCTCGTCTGGTCTAAATAAGCATAGCTCCAGTGACTGAAATGGAAATATGCTGTGTTATATCAGCTCTGGATCTGGCTCAAAAATGTAAATTCAGAGCAAGGCAAACACCAAAATCTCTGCTATCACACACTGTGCCACCATTTGGCCATGGTTCACATCTTTTATGTTTTATGGTGTACATTTTGGTCCTGATTATTAACCATGCCTGAACCCAGCTCCAACACTGCTGCCACAATTTGGTGCCCATCCTTAAATATTACAATTAATTGGGCCTACAATTTCACTCAGTTAGATACTTAACTACTTGTATTGTGGGTGCAACCTGGTCATTAGGTTTCTTTATGGATGCAAATATGAGCACACTTAATTAAGCCTGCAGTTAACTGAGAGTGCAACATTACACCTGCAATATTGGAGGCTGTTTTTAAAAATGTAAGTTTGTACCTAATAAACAGTAATATATATTTTAAGCTATGCACTTAACCAAAAGCACAGGAATGGAAATACTGCACAATGTAATGGGATCTTGTTAACATTGCTGTCGGAGACTTAACTTGGGAATTTCCTAATATTTTATTATTTTCCTCCTAGTTCTGATAATGAGATCAGGTTTTGGCAGAATTTTTTTTCTGAGTGTTCATGGCAACATGTATCATCTGTCTCCTGCAAATGATCACAGCAGCTGCAGTTCCTGCCTATCCTCCTTGGTCAGGCGAGGCTGTGAGGCTGTGAAGCATTCCAGGGCTTTGCAATTGTACAGCCATTTCTGTGTTCAAATCTGTGGCCAAAAATTCACTAAAGAATCTTCACCATGTCTCTGTGAGGGAGGTAAGTAATAGTATCATTTGTTATGATTTCCATGTCACAGTCAGAGCGAATGAGACACTGAAAAGAAATGACTTGCCCAAGGCCATACCAGATAAGCACTTTGGGGGCAGTGAACATGTTTTTGTTGCATGTTTGTACAGTGCCTAACACAATGAAGCCCTGATCCATGACTGGGGCTCCTAGGTGCTACCATAATACAAATAATGAATAATGACAACACTAAACATCAGCTCCCGAGAAGCCAAGGTTGGGCCCTGTCCCACCAGTAAAGACTAGAGCTGCAGACATCACCCACTGTCGGGGTGTTTCAAAAGAACGTAGCTTCCATTTAAGCACCAAAATAAGTGGCCACCTTGTCAAAAGAGCTCACTGACATGCTGAGCTTTTTTTGAACAGCTAGACCTAAGTGTCACAACAGGAATTACTGGGTGCTGTGCACTTCTGAAAGTCTTACGTGGGTGCTTAATGGGAGCTGAGCTCTTTGAAAAGCTGGCCCCAACTGTGGTGCTGAGCACTTGGAAACCTGGCACTCTGTGGATACAAAAGAAAAACCTAAATATATAGACCTTAGTGAAAAAGAACTGAAAATCTCCTGCTGTTCCCCATACCTCTGAGTACAGCTCTGATCTTTCTGTCTTGATACAATGCACCTCATCAGCCTGAAAAATGCCTGCTTTCTGCTTCATTGTTTTGTATTTTAAAAACAATTATATAGGTAATTTTAAGGAAATAACAATGAATGATTTAGTCCTTTTCTTATATCAGGCTAAATGATTCGAAATGCTGTCATAGTCCTTCAAGAACTTTAACCTGATTTGTATACCTGGTACCAGAGCTATAGAGGTATCTTAACAAAACAAGCAGTAGCTGAAACTATCCTGAAAAAGGCACTGAGATCATAGTCACTTCCTAGCCGTGAAAGATAGGAAGGAGGCACGAACAACAGTGGAGGCAAGAGAGAAATAGGCTGGGTCCCAATGCAAGTTGCAAAAAGAGTATTCTGTGGAACTCACTACTGAGCAAATAACTGGTAACAAACAATTACTTAGCACAGTTAGCCTGAGTTTCTTCCTGTGGAATAAGCACAAGCAGGTTGCCATTTCTGGGGTTTATTTGTTCTTCAAATTTTTTGGTGAAAGTCCTTTCAAATAAATAAATAAATTCTATGGATTGATCACAAGTATTCTAAATTTAAGCTGCATTGCTTAGTTATAATTGGTTAGAAAAGTCACATAGTATAGTTTCCATTCTGCAATTGGATGACTGTACAAGCACTTCTGCAGAAATTTGCATAGATGATGTAGGAAGAGGAATGGAATGCAGTATCCTCTTGTGTTGGGTGGGCAGAACCAACATGAGTAAAATGCGGTTAGAAATTATTTTCAGTGCCTAAATCAGAAGATATGACTCTGGATACTCAGGGAAGAGATCTGCCATTGTTACCATAGTCACTTTTCAGAGTACAGACACATTTCATTCTTCAACATGATTTATTTAGACTACATCGTTCACCAGTAATGCGCACTCTGCAACATAAGAGACAATGGAACCTCTGAATATATAAAGAGATGCTCTTTGGTATGGCAGATAAGTCCAGATTTTCAGACCAATACGGATAAGCCTCTGCAAGTGAGCATGCTGGAAAATGGCTGCCTTAGAACTATGGCATAATGGTAATGGTTAGGAAGCAGATCACAGGACTGAGGAGACAAGATGATCTAAGCAGATTATTTCTCTGGAGAATTTAAAGGACCTTATCATCTCATCAACTGCATGGATATAATTCCCCTGGAGATCAGTGGGAGTTGTGTGTGCACAACTAGTGGGCTGATCAAGTACCAGGAATTATAATGTACAAAGAGCAGAGACAGGAAATACAAAGAGCAGAGAGAGAAAATCCAGATGCAGTGACAGAGATGGGGCATATTGTGTACCTATGTATGAGTGGTGGGAGGCAGGTAGGCCAAATGGTCCAGGATATGAGTTTTTAAAAAATGAGGATCAGGGAAAAGCACTTAGAACCAAGTTGTGTTATTAAAATAAGTGGTGAAGCTAGGAACTATTCATGTTTACATATGCCAGGCGTAGTTTATGTTGTACACTTGTACAATTTGATATAAGGCTCAAGGAAATGATTGCTAAATGAAACCAGTGTGATTCATTGTCTTGGGAAAAGTCTTTAACCACTTTTTTTTTTTTAAGAAAGTAGCTGTATCAGAAAGTAAATGAAAGACATGGGTAAGCAGCTTGTTGTGAGATCCTAATTAGGGAGTGAGTGAAGAAGCTGTTATCCCAATAAAGGTCCAAAATTAACCTCAGAGAGGTCATCAACAGCCACCCATGGAATCAGGTTCAAGGAAACCTTCTGAAAGCCTGGTCATGAAGAGAAAACTGTCAACTACTTAGGCAGGGTCTAACGAAGGAGTGGGCAAACTTCTTGGCCCGAGAGCCACACCTGGGTATGAAAATTGTATGGTGGGCCATGAATGCTCACGAAATTGGGGTTTGGGGTGCAGGAGGGCGTGAGGGCTCTGGCTGGAGGTGCGGGCTCTGGGGTGGGGCCAGAAATTAGGAGTTCAGGGTGTGGGAGGGGTCTCCAGGCTGGGGCAGGGTGTTGGGATGCGGGGGAGGGCTCCAGCTGGGGGTACGGGCTCTGGGGTGGGGCTGGGGATGAGGGGTTGGGGGTGCAGAAGGGTGCTTCAGGCTGGGACTGAGGGGTTCAGAGGGTAGGAGGGGGATCAGGGCTGGGGTGGGGTAAAGGCTCTGTGCGGCGCTTATCTCAAGCAGCTCCCAGAGGCAGCGGCATATCCCCCGCTCCGGCTCCTACACAGAGGAGCGGCCAGGAAGCGCCACCCCCGCAGCTCCCATTGGCCATGGTTCCCAGCCAATGTGAGCTGTGAGGACAGTGCTTGGGGTGGGGGAAGTGTGCGGGGGGCCCTGGCTGCTCCTATGCATAGGAGCCGGAGTGGGGACATGCTGCTCCGGGAGCTGCATGGAGCCACATCACGTGGGGACCAGGACAAGCCCCCGACCCTGCTCCCCAGCGGGAGTTCGAGGGCCAGATTAAAACATCTGGAGGGCTGGATCCAGCCCCTGGGCCATAGTTTGCCCACCCCTGGTCTAAGGGGAAACCTTCTGGACACTATAATTCAAGGATGGTGGAATTCAAAAGAGACACGGTTCAAGAAACGAAGGGTTTTTTGGGAGTTGGTCTCATGGATGAAAAACTTAAGAAAAGTATAGGATAAATGGAATCTTCTGGAGGACATAATATTAAAGCCACAGCAGAAAACAATCCCTATCAGTAAAATGGGAATAGAAGTAACTGAACAATTATGTTTGCCTTAGACATTCCCTGTTGACATTGTGAAGTCCTGAAAAAGAATAGCACACAACATGAGGAAAGAAGAAGAAATTA
Organism: Chelydra serpentina; assembly: GCA_037349315.1. NCBI lineage: Eukaryota > Metazoa > Chordata > Testudines > Chelydridae > Chelydra > Chelydra serpentina. The sequence goes on from JBAIAC010000018.1 coordinate 9,249,212, forward strand.
TATAGCACATAGAGGAAGTATTATTAGCAAAGTGTGTAAATAAGAACTAAACAAGTTTTATAATCACATAAAAGCAAACTTGGTGACAAGGGGAAGTGGAGTTCTGCTGCTTAGCAGAGAGGGAGCCAAATATGAGATTACAAGGAAAAACGCCTGAAAGAGTATTTACTACAAATGATAATAAGGACAGGAAGCTTAATATAGTCTAACAGTTAATGAAGAAAGGGAGATGTCACATAGCAGAGTTAGGAAGGATCAGGTGAAAGATTATGAGCAGTTTCTGCTCTGTTACTCCAGTGTAATCAGAATAACTTCAGACAAGTCAGCGATATGCATTAGATTTTCTCTGGTGAAACTTGCAACAGAATCTGGCCCTCTCTCAATAACATGGGATATATTTTACAAAGAAGACTGAAAACTATGACACATTTTTCATGAAAACATTAATGAAAAATTTGTCCCTGTTTTACACTGGAAAATTTAGAATTTTGAAAAAAAATTTTACTAGATCTAGTATTTAAAAAATCACAGTCCCATGGATAGTCACCCAAATTGTAAAAGGAGTTAGCAGAAGTGGTATCAGAGCTGCCACTAATGGATCAGATGGATAGGTAAAGTACCTGGGAACTGGGAAACAGCTAACTTTTTTAACAGTCTTTATGTATGTGAAAGGGATAAAAGGATACCTAGAGAGTCTCAGGTCTGTGCATTTATTTTCTGTAGATGGTAAAATAGTACACTTCATAAAGGGTTAGTGTTATAAGTATCTAGAAGGAAGTAAGCTGATAAATACTAGAAAGCATGGTTTGATCCAAAATAAATCACCCTAAACTGATTTGGGAGAATTCTTTAGAATAGACTGTGACTGGCTCTGAAGAGGGGTAGAGACCATAGGCGCCGACTTCGTGGGTGCTCCGGGGCTGGAGCACCCACGGAGAAAAATTGGTGGGTGCTCCGCACCCACCGGCAACTCCCCGCCCGCCCCAGACCTGCGGCAAACTTACCGGCACTGGGAGACGTTGCGGGGCCCCGACGCTGGGCAACGTCGTGTCGGGGGCGGGGCCCCGCGACGTCACCCGGCGTCGGGGGTGGAGCCCGGCATCGGGCGGGGCCCCGCCCCCGACGCCGAGTGACGTCACCCACGGGCGGAACCGGAAGTCTGCGCCTGTGGTAGAGATTAAGAGTATGTCTACACTTGGAGCTAGGGGTATAATTCCCAGTTTGAGGAGACATAATTGAGCTAACATGCTAAAAGCAGAGTGTAGTGGCAGCAGGGCAAATGGTGGGAGGGGCTAGCCGCCCCAAGTACAATCCTGTCCAAATCACTAGGCACGTATTCAGGGCGGCTAGCCCTTGCCGCTGTTCGCGCTGCCACAACTACATTTACATTCAATTTTTAATGTGTCTCCTTGAGCTGGGAATTACACCTTCAGCCCAAAACGTAGATGTACACTAAAGAGCCTCTGCCCAAGCTTGTGATGGCCAAATAAGGGCCAGCAAGAACTGCAGCCCCTCCTATTATCATTGATGCTACCCAACTTGTTCTCCCTTGCACCCTTGTCTACACCAGAAAGTTGTACTGCTTTAACTATACCAGTATAGTTATAGCAGTACTGCAATCCACTAATGTAGGCACAACTGTAATGGTAGAAAGGTTCTTTGTACTGGTATTAGATGGAAGCCCATGTTGCCATATGGGTGTAATTCATAAAGTGTAAAAAATCCAAAAATGGCTGAGAAATTAAAAATTGGATAGTAACAGACCATGAATCCCAGTGATGATTGAGCCTGGTGATATTCTAAGTAAAAAGAGCTCTCAGCCCTGCGTGTAGCTTTCTGTTGCTTTACATTGTCTCAACAGACATCCTAGGCTTCAGTGCGACACACAGACAGAGTGACAATCCTGGAAACCTTATTATACAGATAGCTATTTCCATCCAGGAAGGGGAATAACTGTACCAGTATATGCCGGTATAACAGTCTCCATTCTAGGGTTTTTATCATTATCACTACATTGTTAAAAGATGACACCCCCTTAACTGACACATAGTTGCAGACTAGCCCTGACGAGTAACTCGCCCAAAAGAGCACAGCCATGACTCTGCTGCCCCTGTGCGCCAGCCCACAGAGTGGGCAAGCCATGCAGACGAAAGCATGAGTAACAGTTTGCTTCCTCCTGCTGCTCCACTGCAGCTCTGTCAAGCCTTGTGCCTGCCCAGGGGCGGCTCTAACGTTTTTGCTGCCCCAAGCAACAAAAAACAAACAAACCCCAAACGCCGCCCCCCCCCAAACAAAAAAAACCCACCCCCCAACGCCCGCCAAAACAACCCCCACCCCTCCTACCTGGAGCGCCAGCGAGGAGGACAGCGCGCCCCCGGCCCGGGCGCCGGCGGGGAGCGCGGCGGGCCCGCAGCAGGCCCTGCTGCCCGTGGCGGGGAGCGCCGTGGGGAGGGCGCTGAGCCCGGCCATGGCCTGGCTCTCCTAGGCGACCTGAGCGCTGCAGGGCGGGCGGCGAACCTGACCGCGGCCCCGCTCTCCCTGCCGGCCGGAGCACCGGGGGGAGGACGGCGAGCCGGGTGCTGCCCCGCTTTCCCAGAGCACCATAGGGTGAAGTATGTTTTTTTTTTTAAAAAACCCTGAGCGCCGCCTCCCTCCAGGACCGCCCCAAGCACGTGCTTGGTAGGCTGGTGCCAGGAGCCGGCCCTGTGCCTGCCTGAGCCAAAATGGCTCCTAGTGCGCACTCTGAGGAGGTCCAGCTCCAGCCCACTACCAATGCAAGCCTGGGGCTAATTTCCACTATTTAGCACTTGACAGGAAAACCAACTTATTGGATAAACGAAACACATTGTATGGGCTCACACATCAGTTTAACTAAAAGTGTATTTCTAAACTGATCTCGTTCTCTAAATTGATACAAACCACTCTTAAGTGAAGTAAGATTGTCTACTCAGAAACTTCCACTGGTTTAAGCAATTCCTTACCATCTTAAGCTAAACTGTGATACACTACTCTGAAACTGAATTAAAAGTGTCTACAGAGGGTTTTGCGCTGGTTTAACTAATTTGGGTTTTAACCCAATTTAAGTTACATCTGTGTGACTTCAGTGTGTAAGCTTTTGTAAGGCATTTGAAACAGGTCAGCATGGCATTCACACAGAAAAGCTAGAAAAATACGTATTATTTTTATTATAAGAAAACATGTAGACTGCACTGTCAAGGCAAAAGAGATTTACAGACAGTGTAAGAAGAAATTCCTGCTTACAATCTCCGGGCCTGATTCTCTCACCCTTACCCATGTGGAGTCAGTTTCATCACAGTGTAACGCAGCACGAGTAAGGGTAGCAGAATCAGGCCTGAAGTTGAAAGAAAGCTACTAGAAGTTAGATATAAAATAACTGTACTGAAACAATCAAATGGAGTGAGTAAATACGAATGATCCATAGTTAAGCTGAAAGGGGATGCTAAGTAGGGTTCTACAGGTGTCAATTTTGTGTCTAATTCTACTCAGTATTTTTATTAACAGTTTAGAAGCAGAATCTGGTTTGTGGATGAGGCTAAGTGAGGAGGAAATGTAAATACCTAGAGCAGGGGTCGGCAACCTTTCAGAAGTGGTGTGCCGAGTCTTCATTGATTCACTCTAATTTAAAGTTTTGCGTGCTGGTAATACATTTTAATGTTTTTAGAAGGTCTCTGTCTATAAGTCTATAATATATAACTAAACTATTGTTGTATATAAAGTAAATAAGGTTTTTAAAATGTTTAAGAAGCTTCATTTAAAATTACATTAAAATGCAGAGCCCCCAGACCGGTGGCCAGGACCCAGGCAGTGTGAGCGCCACTGAAAATCAGCTCACGTGCCGCCTTTGGCACCCATGCCATAGGTTGCCTACCCCTGACCTAGAAGGACAAGATTAAAATACAGCATGATGTGTGGTAGATAAATTAAAGAAACAGACTGTAGCCAATACAATGACATTCAATAAAGACCAACGTAAAGTAGTTTGGGTAACAGAATAACCAAATGCACAAATGTAATGCAGAGTGAATACTAGTTGCAGATCATGATTTTATAGTATGGTCGGGGCAGGGGTTGCAGTAGATGGTAAAATCAATCTGACCAACGACACACTTTTGTACTTGCTGTATTCAATAAATTGCTGTTTTTGCTGGTCTGCACAGTCACTGCTATATGCTGCAACACTCTGAAGTATTGATGTTCCACTGAAAGAGTCAGCATTTCAGAGCTGACATGGCTGTCTCCAACTTGTTCCAACCACATCACCATTACTAGCATCATTCCAATGAAACATCAGTACTTCAAAGAACACTGCAAAATCTGCGGTATCCTGGTGAAATCTCTGGGGTAAATTGTGACTTGAACTACATGTCCACCCAGGGGAGTAAGAACTTTGGCTTGTAGCAAATTATACTGCCCTTTGGAACAAGGATAATGCAGGAGAGGAATTGTGAGATGGGTTTCTCTGAGACATAATGCCCTCCAGTGCTATTCCTCAGGTGAGGCATCTTACATACCACCCCTTGCTCAGAGCTGTGCCATAGGGCAGAATCTAGCGCTCTGGTATAAATGTGTGGTCTCTGTTTTAAGGGACTTGACAAAATAACACCCTGCAGAAATTATTAGCTCATTCAAAGCCAATGTATTTTGTACATTGGAGAGCACTGGACTTGTGTGCTACTTGAGGCAGGTTAGGCACCATAACAATGAAACAGTAAGAGTGTTGTGGGGAAAACAGGTGAGATAATTATACTGTTCTAATCAGAAACAGAGGGCAAACCAGTGGAGTGCTTCATTCAGTTTGGGGCATTGCATTTAAAAAAAAAAACAGATTGGAGCGAGTTCATAGTAGAGCAACCAAAGTGATAAAAGTTTTGTAAAATAAGACCTGTGAGGGAAGACTAAGATAATTGGGCATGTTCAGGCTGGAGAAAAGAAGACTGAGGGGCTAGATAACTGTCTACAAATATATTAAGGGGTTTTATAAAGAGGATTGGGACCAATTCTCATTAATCAATGAGGACAGACGAAGAAGTAATGGTTAAAACTGCAGCAGGGAAAAATTGGATTAAAGATTAGGAAAAACTTTATAAGCACAGTTAGGCAGTGGAGCAAGCTGTCAAAGAAGGTTGTGGAGTGGCCATCACTGCAGAGATTCAAGGAGAAACTAGACACCCATTTGTTAGGGCTGGGATTGGAATTATTAAATCAATCCAGACTGCCACAATGCAGGGAGATGGATTAGATGACCTGCTAGAGGTCTCTTCTGACCTAAATAGTTCTGTGATTATGATATCAGCACTGCCCAAAGGGAATCAATCAGTCCAGGAATAGAAACAAGGAACTACTACATCACTCAACTAAAATGTTCTTAGCGATGGGGTAGATTCTCTGCTAGAGCCAAGATCCACTCGGGGCAGTTAGATGGGAGTCATCAGGCTAATAACTCCTGATTCTCTGCTTGGCTTCCCCCCCACCCCCAGTCCTAGTTTTGGCACAGGTAGTGGCAGCCTAAGGGCTGCTCTAAAATACACCGGCTAACAACAATCCCTAAAGGACTGTTTGCCAGTTGAGATGTAGGTAGTTTACAGTCCTTTTATGTTGCCCTAGCAGCAGCGCATAGAGAGCACACATGGGTAGTGAATCTGCCCCTTTAAGTTCTGACCAGTGAGTCCCATCACAACACCAGCTATGCATGGATACCTTGGACCTGGCTAAGCTGGCATCTGCTATCAGAACAGGGAGTCAGGCATGGAGGTGTGAAGCACAAACAGGACAGAAGAAAGCTAACTCCTCTGCACCCAACACACAGTACCATATTTTCCATTCTCAATGGACAGAATTGGTCAAAATGAAGGCTTGTTTACTAAAATAATAAATTACTCCAGAAATGCTGCTTGTTTTCTGCGGACAAAAATACCCCTGCGTTTTGCTGCCATTTGTAACATTTCCATCCTCAAACATTAATATGTTAACTTAGACATGAAACTAACATGTAGGGAACAGAATATAATAATAAGTGTATCTCACTGTCACAGCACCATGCTATCCTGACATTCATTTACCACCACCACCTCTACATATTTACTTCCATTGGTACTGTCTGTGCCATCTAATTTAGGGAATGATATTGCAAAAAGAAAAGTATGCGTGTGAGTAAGTTTATTCCCATGAGTAGTCTCACTGAAATCAATGAGTTCAATCATGTGTTGAAAAGCTTGTAGGATTGGGCTCTACTATTGTTAGCTCCTTGGGGCAGAGAACCAGAGCCTGAGTCGGATCTGTAAATTAGGGGTAACTCCTTAGCGAATGACTCCATTATTTTACATCACTCTACTAACATAAAGTGGCCCAAAAGCCAGCTTGCTGGCTACTGCAGGTGGGGATCCTTTGAAGGTGTGGACCTCGGTCCCACCTTCATTCCCTACAGGACAGCTCAGGAGGCCTGGCTCAGGGAAAGGAAGCATGGTCAGGTGGGCATCTGTGTATGCTGGCAATCTTCGACTCCTGTAATGGCCCCCTCCAAACATCATTAAAGCAGCATGAAGGCCTCAGAGTAGTGTCTGGATGGTCCACAACCAACAAAGTGCAGAGGGCACCCTTGTGCCCCACCTCCTAAGGTGCTTGATCATTCCACAGCTACAGCTGAGGTTAAGGCCCAGTAAAGCTACATCAGTGTTAAATGACTATAAGATCAAGGCCCTGGCCTTTTATTTATTGTAAAGTGCCATGCATACCTATGATCCAATGTAAATGGTAACCAATAATGGTTAATGAACAAATAACAGTTGAACAGTAGCAAACATGGTGCCCTCCCCTCCATTTGTTAAACTTTTGAATGCTTTATTGTTTATTGCATTTGTAGCTCATTTCATGACTTTGATGCATGGTTTGCATGCATGATTTATCCCTGTCATATAAGATGATAAATTTGCATGCTTGGGTCTGTAAATCTGTATTTATTCTTGCCTTATTATATAAGCAAATAAAAAATTGTTTCCTCTAAACTTATAAAAACTTTTTAATTTTAAGAATAACTGAAATGTACTAACATCAAGAAATTGAACTGCGCACCAACATTGGGTTGGATTTACAGGAGGTGACAGCCTTAGAATGTTAACCCTAGTCCTTTAGTTCAAAAGGTTGCTTTTCTTGGCTTCTTGGGGGGCAACTTTTATTTACTACAGGGGAAAACAGACAGTATTAGGGAAAGCAAAAATCTATGTTCCGCAATCTTAGAAAGTCATCAAATATGACGTGTTAAGCATGGCAAAGAAGTAACAGTATTTCTTTTATATTGTTGAGTAGATAGGGGTTCGATAGGTATCTCTGGAGTCTCATTAAATATGCCCTTTACACTCTTCAAGGTCTTAAAACACTAGTACACTTTCACAATTACACAATAAAACAAGGTTCACAATATTGTAGCTGGGCTCTCACTTCACTACGTTCTTATATCTCACTGACTGACTGACGACGCCCCACCCCTTATGTACTCACGAGGGCATGGCTGACAACATTTTAGGATGTTCAAGGAAAATGTTCTCAAAGTCTTGAAGGTTCCACAAGATTCTACAAAGGTCCAGAATATTCTAGAAGGTTAACGTAAAATGAATTCACATACAGAATACCTGAAACATTTTACGTCAAACATTCTATTTTCCTTTTTGTTGTTAACAACAAAAACAGCACCCCAAGCACGGCACGCCACCCCCAAGTGTGGCACCCCAGGTGGTTGCCTGGGTCACCTGCCCCTAAATATGGCCTTGGTTAGGGGATTGGGGGCTACACATAAAAATAGGCAGCCAGTACCCCCAGACCACTAAATTTCATCCCAGAATTTCTTATCATGCCATCTCTGGGCTCTGCACATTGAGAATTCAGGGGCATAGGGTCTGCGTAGCAAGGACCTAGTGCAACATTTGTAAGCCATTTTTAATTAGGCCAGGGCCATCTGTATGAGCAAGATCCAGAATTTGGCGCTCAAATCAGTGATTGATTCTCGGTGTAGATTATTAAAAATTGCAAACATGCTGCAGCCAGAGGTGGTTGCAGAGTGAAACAAAGTACAGTAGAACCTCAGCGTTACAAACACCAGAGATACAAACCTACCGCTCAACCACACACCTCAGTTGGAACTGAAAATACTCAATCAGGCAGCAGCAGAGACCAAAAAAAAAAAAAAAAGCAAATACAGTACAGTACTGTGTTAAATATAAACTACTAAAAAAAGAGGAAAGTTTAAAAAAAGATTTGACACGGTAAGGAAGCTGTTTCTGTGCTTGTTTCATTTAAATTAAGATGGTTAAAGCATTTTTCTTCCACATAGTAAAGTTTCAAAGCTATATTAAGTCAATGTTCAGTTGTAAACTTTTGAAAAAACAGCCATAATGTTTTGTTCAGAGTTACAAACAACCTCCATTCCCGAAGTGTTCGTAACTCTGAGGTTCTACTATAGTCTTTTGGGGGATGGTGCTGCCTCAGGTCATAGTTTCAAACTTTTCTGCACAGCCTTGATAGTTAGAAACATGTTTTAAAAAATGAAAGCTGAGATTCCCAGGAAATCACTTGACTCCAGGAGTTGGGGCTTTAATGAAAACACCAAATATCACGAGACTCTTGATCAAAGTGTGAGAGTTGGACAGATTGCAGTCACACTGAAGAGTTGTTAGATTTTTAAGACAATGTCATTATCTCAGTTCACTCATTCAGATATCTCTGATGCTACAGTATTTCCATTTTAAAGTAAAATATTTGAAAATCAGTTTCTCCTTTATGTATCTGCAAAAAGCTCCATTTTCCTTTACATCTCATTGAGCATTTTAAGCAGTGCACTTTCCTGCACGAGTTTAGTTGTTTCCATTGAAAATGGAATAGTCTGTTGTTACTGATTTGGGATCTTAAACAGGGTTTTTTTTAAGCCTTTCAGCTCACCTTTAAGAAAACATGCAGGGTTCCTTTCCCTGGAGTAAGCCCATGCTATTACTACAGTCACAGCCACATCATCAGAGTTACAGTGCTTGGAGTTGTAGATCATCAGTCTGCTGTCATGCTGGTGATGTATGATGGAAAAAGTCATCCATCTGAAGATGTGGAGCACAAAGAGCTGTGACTGTAATGATGTAGCACAGTACAAGCAGAAAGTACACAGCACTGAGCATTTTTCCAAATAAAATCATCTTTGTAAATTGAGACTCATTAGAAGAGAAGGGGACTCTGTTCAAAGATTTTTCACTCAGAGGTGTCCCCAAATCCTGAAATATAATTTGTTTCTGATTTTAAAAACATACACCTCTGAGTCCTATTATATTGCTTCTTTCTTGCCAGTGTCTGGCTTCCTAAGAAGGTGGAAAGGCTTGGGGAATTGCAAGAGGGTTGCTGACCAAGGGTATATGTGAACTAAGGGCTTACACCTGAGGCATCTATTTTTAAAAAATGGGTCAGTCGCAGGACAAAATGGGGAGAGCTGAGGTAAACAGGGAGTAGACCTACCCAGGGGCCTTCGAAACAGCTGAGTGACAGACAAGTCAGAGGAGAGTTGGGTTTTGTTATAGAATGAGAGGGCCTTTCGATTTCTGTTTGTTTAAAATCCTGCATTGTTGTCAAATTTGTTAAACAATTTTCTATTTAATACCAGCTCGGGACAACAAAAACTTGGAAGAAGAGCGCTTTCAGAAAGCCATTGCTTTTAGATTTAACTGGCCCACTTTGACAGTTCACAGTGCCAGCGGCAGCCAAGGTTCAGCCCCCAGTGACATCCATGTAACCATAGAGAGAGCAATAGAGTTGTCTGCATTAAACTGTGGGGGCTGCATTTTGGCCTGACAACTTTCCCTATTTATCTGCATCTGAGTGCGTGATGACTTTAACGAAGCCTGTCCCTGGAGAATCAGGCTGAAGGGATAGAATTGTTTTGTGATAGGCTGAAGGAGGAAAGATGAAGCTGTCAAACTCATTTTGACATGACTGATCAAACTGTGATTTAATGGAAGCCTGGTGCACTAACACACTGGCATCTATAGCAGACCCTGCTGCAACCTCCTTCCCCTGTTTCCTTTTGCTCCCGTGTGAAAATGTTCCCAGTTTCACTGAACTGTAATATCGTTTAGCAAATGTTGCCGTCACTTTGCAAAATGGTCAGCAGCTATTTAGAAATAAATTCCTAAAATGGATTGTCATCCTTGACAATGTCATGGGGAGAGCAGGTAATTGGCTCTTACTCTTAGGTGTTTCATAGCTCAGCAGTGAAAAGGGAAACCAGAAGAAATGTCTCTCAAAGATAAAAACAATGTTATGAATGAGCGTTGTAGTACCTCAGGAGGCCAACAGGGTATCTCGCCGCTTTGATTTTATTACCACTGTATTATGCAACATTTTCACATGGCAATTTGTTTGTTTGTTTTTGTTTGTGTAACTAAGAACAGAGAAAAAGGGAAGATTGCCCAATTTTCACTAATTCCTTCATAATTTTGAATACCTCTATCAAGCCTCCTGTAAATCTTCTCCTTATCAGGCTAAATAATCCTATTTATAATCTATCATCCTGTGTAAATCCTACCATATCTCTCAATGTCTTGGTTGCCCGTCTGTGGGCTTCTTCCAATTTCTGCTACGACTTCTTTTATATAATCTATCATTGGTACTTAAATGGCTCCCATCACCATAGTATCTGAGGGGCTTTTTGTTGTTTTTTTTCTTTTAAGATGAAACAACTATAATAAGACAGAGAACTCCAATAGCAGCATATTACTGTAAAATATATTACATTCCGAATCTATCAGCTTCAGTTTAAAGAAAAGTTTTGATTATTTTTGCCACGATGTTTTACCCTAGCATTTATCCAAAATGAATTTCATCTATCCAAAACTATGTTGGACAATATGAATTTCACATGTTATATAAATATTGATGATTTTAATAATTTCTAACCTGTATGTATGATGCTTAAGGATATGGTGCATACTGAATGCATGTGAAGGGCTTACTTCCATTTACACAGTAATGAATTAGTAGTAAAAGTGTTGCTTAGGTGTTGTAAAAGGTGTTAGCCGTACTGTGGGGCTGCTAATGGACATGAATGCAGGACTTTGGGTAAATGGATACTGGCAGGCAATATCATATACTCAAATAGCCCTGCATGTGTGTAAAAGGAAGAGAGATTATTGAACATAGGATGATATCAGGACGGAATTAAGTCTGATCTTTGATTCGGTGTCACTGACTGGACATTGCATCAAAGCAACATCTTGGTCAAGATTATAAACATTGAGGGCCTAAAGTTAGGCTCCTAAATCCATATTTGGGCTCCTAAATGTATAGACTGACTTTCAAAGTGCTGCACACCCAGAAGCTTACACTGACTTGAATGAAAATGTTGGCAGTTGTGTAAAAGAAGACCTCTACAGAAGAAGAAAGAAGGAGGGCATGGGGCAACATATACAAATTATTTTTCAAGGCTCTTCCTCTCGGAAGCATGTCCCACTGCTGGTTTCTCAGCCTGGAGCCAGATATTAGACACATTTCTACCATGCTGTAAATCCAGGTAATTTTGCAATATCTGTAAATTTAGTGACAATGTAGCAGCACTTTTGATTTAGGCATGTACGTGTTTGAACTCTTTTATTTTAACCTACACTGGGTATCAAACAATTATCTGGGACACCTGCTGGCTGACATAGGTGGGGAAAGTAGAATTCTGACACCAGTCAGGCAGAGAAAGGCAACTTGTCTTGTGTGACAAGTCCTAGGCATAAAGAAGTTTGTAGTCTTCATCCTAAATAGAGCCACAGGGCATCTGATGAGGGCTATTGTTGTCATGAAGAGAGCTGAATAATCCACGGATATGAGGCATCAGAAATTCCCATAAACTGTCAAATCCATCTGAAGTTTCTGTTAACCTTCTACAGTTGTCACCAGAGCCGGCGCGCCCGCTAGGCGACCCTAGGCGGTCGCCTAGGGTGCCGGGGGGTGGCTGGCCACAGCTGCCTCCTGCCCTCCCGGCTCAGGGGCTGAGCTGGGAGCTGGGGGGGCGGCTAGCCGCGGCTGCCACCCGCCTCCCGGATCTGCGGCCAGCCGCCCCACAGCTCCCAGCTGAGCCGCGGCTGCCGCCCAGCTCTGCAGCTAAGCCGGGGGAGTGGCTGGCCGAGGCTGCCGCCCGCCTCCCGCCTCCACGGCTCAGCCGGGAGCGGGGGGGCAGCCGGGAGTGGAGGGGTGGCTGGCCGCGGCTGCCGCCCGCTTCCACGGCTCAGCCGGGAGCGGGGTGGGGGCTGGCCTGCTGCTGCCCCCGCCTCCCCCCCCAGCTCCTGGCTGAGCTGCGGAGCCAGGAGGGCAGGCGACTGGCCGCGGCTGCCTCCCGCCCTCCCAGCTCCGCAGCTGAGCCGGGAGCCGGGGAGGCGACTGGCCGCGGGCAGGGGGCTGAGCTGCGGCCCGCAGGGGGTGGGGAGGCTGGCTGCCACGGGGGGGGGGGCGCTGTTAGCTGGGGGGAGGGTGCAGGGGGAGCAATTTTAGCTGGGGGAGAGGGCGCAGGGGGGGCAGTGTTAGCTGTGGGGGAGGGTGCAGGGGGGGCGCAGGGCTGGTGCAGGGAAGTTTCGCCTAGTGCGCGAAACTTCCTTGCACCAGCCCTGGTTGTCATTAAACTCTGACAAAGATGGTCAGGGGGTCGGCATATTCAAGATATGTATATGGATCAGTATATGTATATATTTTGATATCTTCAAATGATAGACATTAGACGACACTCTTTATATTACCTGGCACATAAAAGTATGTAATGCTGTTCGTAAGGTCTAAAACCAATAACGCTATGCAAATGGCTTTCCAGGTGAGCTGGTTGGGAATTTTCCATCAGAGTGATTTTCCAGTGGTTTGTTCATTCACTTTCCACAAAATCAAAATTTGCCTTGGAAAATTTAAATGTTGTCAGAAAAAAAATTATTTTTCCAATGGAAAATCATTCCCAGCTCTTGGGCCCCCTGCTCCTCAGCAGCTCAGCTGGGGAGCTGCTGGAGAGCCAAAGCTTCCAGGGAGCTCAACAATGAGGCAGCCTGCCAACCTAGGGCCCCAGGCTCAATCGCACACAAGGGATAGGTCTACACTGCAAGTAGACACCCGCGACTGGCCCGTGCCAGCTGCGTCATGCTCGTAGGGCTTGGGCTAAGGGGCTGTTTGATTGTGGTGCAGTCGTTCCTGGCTCCCAAGTTCTCTGAGCTGCCCGGACCCCTGCCTGATTAGCTGCTGGGGCAATGGACAGCTCAGGGAGCCTTGGAAATGTTTTGAAAAGGTCAGAACAAAATATCGTTTTTACTTTTTCAAAACAACATTTTGGAATTTTTGTTCTACGTGAAATTTTGAATTTTTTTTTTCATTCTGTTTTGGAATGGATTTTTTAAAAAAATTTTATTTAACTTCAGAATTTCCCACAGAATGGAAATTCTCGTTTCTGGCCAACTCTACCTTCCAGATTATACAGCTCTTCACATAGGTCCAGTAAAAAGCCATTACTAGCAGCAGTCTGCTTTCCCTACATGCCTACATTAGCATTTGCCGGCTATTGACATCCACTTTGTTCAAGTCCCTCTGACTGATCTCAGCCCAGGGCTACACTAGGGGAGGGGGGTTGATCTACCATACGCAGCTTCAGCTACGTGAATAACGTAGCTGAAGTCGGCGTATCGTAATCGACTTACCTGACCATGAGGATGGCGGCGAATCGATCGCTGCCGCTCCCCCGTCGACTCTGCTTCCGCTGCTCGATGACGTGGATTTCCGGAGCCAACGGGGAGCGCGATCGGGGATCGATTAATCGCATTTTAACGAGACGTGAAAAATCGATCCCCGATAGATCGATTGCTATCCGCCGATCCGGCGGGTAGTGAAGACAAGCCCTTATTTAACAGCTGCTTCCTTAATGGTTTTCCTTTTTTCATTACTTTGACATTTTGAGGCTGAGTTTTCCTTCTTTCTCTATTTAACATTTTGTTCACAACTATTCTATTTCCAGCTGACACTTTTTAGAGGCAAATCAGAGCTCTGTTTTCCTGTACAGAAAACAAATAGGACAGAATATGATTTCTCACTTTATTTGTGGTGAGATGTTTTCTCTCCAGATGCTCTCTCAAATGGCCAGATCCCTTCACCCTGGCAGTGAGTTGTACCTTACTCTTCAAGAACTCCCATTGAAGACAATAGAACTACTTGCAGAGAAAGGTACAACTCTTTGTGACTAAGGGTGGCAGGATCTAACCTTAAATGGATGGAAACGTCTACTGAAAAATGAAACTACGACAATGATTGGCCCATACGAAAAGATATCCTGTGACAGTATGTTTAGTCACCCACAAAATCACAGGACCCCTGTTTTCATGCATTCCTGACCAGGGGCGGCTCTATGTTTTTTGCCACCCCAAGCACGGCAGTCAGGTGGCCTTCGGCGGCATACCTGCGGGAGGTCCTCTGGTCACGCGGAGTCGGCAGCATTTCTGCGGGTGATCTGCCGGTCCCGCTCCTTCGCCAAATTGCCGCCGAAGCCGTGGGACCAGCGGACCTCCCACAGGCATGCCGCCGAAGGCTGCCTGACTGCCGCCCAAACAGCGACTGGCCTGCGACCCCCCCGCGGCTTGCCGTCCCAGGCACGCGCTTGCTGCGCTGGTGCCTGGCGCCACCCCTGTTCCTAACACATAAAGCCAACCAACATCTGAGAATGGGATGTTACTGGGTTGTTAAAATGTGGGGTACGGCAGAAAGGGTTGGGTCCCAGATTATCCTTTCTTGTGACGAAAGAATGGAAGGTGATGTGATCTCCACAAGGATTACTTTACAGGGATTTGCCCTCATTGTGCACTCTAAAGGATGGGGTTTTTCAGGCTAGGCTAATCCAACCTGGAATCCACAAGGAATTGGCCAGGCTAATCTCCTGGAATCCATAAGAGGCCAGTACCATCCATTCACAGGCTCTGAATCTCTAGTATAGTTCTGGACCTAGTGTCTTAGAAGCATGGTTCCAAAGAGGAGTACCCAAACAGGAATTCTCTACCCTGGGGAGAGAAGTTTCTGGGGACGTGGAAGCGGGAGGAGTTAACTCATCTTGGTGCTATCTTCATATTTTTGAGTAAACCCTGCTGGCCAGAGAGGAAAGCTATGCCTCTCCCCACCCCAAGTCCAGCCCTTCCTATCTCTTCCCTCCCTGACTCCATCTCCTCCCTCCACGTGGACTCGAGACCACTTGGAGAACTGCGTGGAGAGTTCTGAGGAGTGGAGATTAGGGGCAGTGTCGTGGAGACACCCAAGCCTTCTTTCTGAAGGGAGAAGGGGCAATCTACATGTAGAGGGTTTGGTACATGATGTGGGCCTATGTAACTTTTTGGAGAAACTTTCAGATATCCGCAACTAGAAGCTTTTCCCAGTTCAGGTTCATTCTGATGGGAAGCCTGGTCCTTCTCTTATGGACTGCATTTAAGAAGCTAAGTGGGGCTTTCTCAGCATCTTGTTAACCACCTTTGAGCTTTCTAACTGATTACATGCCAGCCAGGCCATATGAACTGATTATCTCCTTGCACAAAGGACTGAGAGCAGCTAGCTGCTATTTGTATTATAATGACTGACAGGGTAGAACTGACCAACCAGAGCTGACAACTTTCCAGCTTTGAGTTAAGAGAAATAGCTGTCCACTTTTCTATCTCTATAAAGGTGTCACTCAAACAATTTTTGGTGCATTTACCTTATGTTTTTTATAAGAAAAAATAGTGTTCTCATTCTCCTATTAGAAACCATTATGTAGGGGGTGGGTGGTAATACATTTACAAACAGTGAAAAAGGGCATCTGTTAATATTATATAGGCCAAGACCTGAGACGGCAAGACAAGAACAAAAATACAGACAAAAACTAAAGCTTTCCTCAGGTGTTTGACATTCTGCTAACGCTGGAAACACTAAGCTACTCATAAGCCAGAAGGAGTTTTCCTTTGCTGATTCTATTTTATTTACCATCAAGAAGCTCATACTCATTGCCTGTGGGGTGCAGGCTGAAAAGTGCCCTGCCTAGGTACTCTAGAAAATATCCTCTTTGTAATAGATTGATTCTTCATTCAAAGAGTGTCTTCAAACCCTATGTGAGTACCGTCCTCATTTTCTTTTTTCCCCCTGTATCTCTTTATATCACTTGTTCCCCCCTTCCCTTTTGTTAATTTATTATGCAGGGCGCTAGCACACTGCAGATTGAAAATCATGAAAGTAAAACTAATTAAGATTCTGCATCCTATGTTAAAAAATATATAGATTTCTTTTTCTGTGTGAAATGTCATGAAAGTAGATTTTGAAGCTCTGACGGATGTAAGAAAAGGAGAAATGTTTGCCATTTGTCTTAATGACACTTGTACATTTAGAGAGCCAGGGGAAAAGGGGGGCGGGAGGGAAATAAAACAGTCCTGAAGATATGTGTTCAGTTCTCAGAGGCAAAGGATATTGGAATTCCTGTTCCTTTTACTGTCTACAAAATAGGGATGGGCAAGCTGGAGAAAACAAAGTGGAGGTTTTCAAACATACCCCAGCTTTTCAAGTAAACTTTTTAGAAGGCTTGGCTAACTTTTCCTACCTGTCATTCAGCTGTTCCTGAATTTACCCAGCACTGCAAATACAAGTGCATTAATACCATGGGAAAAGACATTAATCTGGGATTGTTGACCCAGCTCAAAACACAGTGCAGCAAATTCCATGAAGCCTCATATCATTAGATTTCTAATTCTAGAGCAAAGAGTTTGGGATAAGACCTGGACTTTTGGACGTTGTATCTGAACAAAAACTTCTGGGGTAAAATCCTACCCTACTGAAGTCAAAGGCAAAACGCCCATTCACTTCAAAGAGCCAAGATTTCACTTCTGGACTTTTTGTTGAGCAACATTAAGCAATTGTCTCAGTTCTTTCTTTGCCCTATTGTTAGTTACAGTTCTTAGCTTGGATTTTGTGGGGCTCACACACTACAATGATATGGCCCCATCTTTTCTCTCTCTCTCCTCTCATATCCATGTTTTCTTTCTCTCCCTAGCCTTCTCTCTCTGCCCCAGACCCAGGGAATGGGTTGCTGGAAACATGAGGGAGGTTTTCATTATATTTTGGCCTGCTTTATCTATAGAGAATCTCAGAGCCCAACTGACTGGGGTTTTGTGAGTTTTCATGGGATGGCAAGAAAATATCAGAGGAAGGGATTTGACATGGGATTCATTTATTCAACAAAAATAGTTTTCTGTAACCTCAGTTTCAAGATTCAGTATTTATGAAGTCAGTAATTTCCAGTAATAAACTGTGCAAAAGCATTGCAGGTACATTTGAGTCTGATTTGACAACTGTGCAATACCTTATTCTCAGGAACTAGTTCCGGGTGAGCTGTTCACAGCAAAGAATTTATTTGTTAAATTTAGCCCTTTCCCTGTTGGTGAATTGTCCTCAAACAGGTCACAATTTCCATGAATTTGTCCACTGCTCGAAATTATTTGACAAGTAATGCAAACATATTCCAGACTGAAATTGCTGGTAAGCTGTTCACTGTGAATAATTGCTTAGTGTATTTGATATTCAAAAACTGAACCGTTTTGACCGGGCATGTAGGTCACATGATATTTTTCTGCTCCCTGATTGGATGAGCATAACTCTTTCCAATGCAGATATTTACAACTACAGATAAGAACTAGAACTTTTGATATGTTGCTTATTGTTCTGTGTCTCGATTTTTTTGGCCCCCTGTAAGCTCTCAAAGGCAGGGACTGTCTTCTCTTCTCAATATTCATATTGTCTAGCACAAGGAGGACTTGTTCTCAGTTGGGTCCACTTGACGTTACCGGGACATTGGTTTGCTGTATGACTCTGGGGAAAATCTATTAGCCTCTCTGTGCCTGAATTTTCCGGCAGCAATAACACTCCACAGGGATGGTGTGAAGCTTACATAATTAATACTGCAAAATGCTTCAAGGTCCTTGGAACACTCTGGTTTTTTTTCATTTTGTTTTGTTTTCTTAATGGTCTGAGATCTGGAGTAAAGTGAGGCAGAAACTGCTTACTGCAGTATTCATTGCCTTATTAGAAATGCCTATCAGCCTATGTTATACCGCCAGCCATGCTAGAGATGGGCTCCCTGATGCAGGACGTTCCAAGTACTGGAGTGGAATTGATATACAGCAATAGTGATGTTCTCCCAGATTCCTCTTGCAAACTAAATACTACTCTAAATCTCCACCTACTTGTGGCACCAAAATGAAATTTCAATCACAATAGATTATGCAGATTTTCATATTATAATTGTCCCTCTTCTTAACATTTAAATTGTAGTAATTAAGCATCAAAGTAAACACTCAGATGAATGAGCACAGCTAACGCCTTCCAGAGCTTTTGTGCCAGGCTGCAGAACCTCTCTGCATTTGTTTAAATTCGGTTCGTACTTTTATACACAACCATAACAGCTACAAATTTTTTTAATGAAAGCTTAAACTCTGGTGTACAAGATGGCAACCATCATACAAAAAGGCTGGCTCTAAAAGCCACTGTGAATAGAACAAACTAATTCCAGTCTGGGTACACTTATAACGTAAGTACCAGAGAGAGTACGTAGGCATGCATATGTAGTCACACAAGATGCAGAGAGCTCTCTTCTGGTGACTTCTTCCCCCAACATAACAATGTAATGTATATTTCTTAACAGAGCACCCAAAGATGTGCCATCTAAGCACATAAAAATGTGCCACAAGGAGCTGGTAATATATTTATTTACTCCTAAACATTTAATTTTATTTTGTTGATGTTTTCTATATGGCATTTATGAAAGTACTGTAGTTGTTGTGACAGACAAGAAAATATCCAGTCCTACAATGGAACAGCACTTTCATGTTAAGAAGCAGTCATATATGTGTGAAATGGTTCTGCTGTATGTACCCCCCTATAGCTTGCTTTCAGCTTTCCTATGCACAATTTCTAATCTTACAGTAAAAGAAGTATGTTCATTCATAATGCACCAGCGTCTGGGCCTGTAGCATGGTGTTTTAGTCCAGGGCTTGTTTAGTATCACTGAAAGAAAAGTCTACGCTCTTGGAAATGGAATGAATAGGAAAGACTTTTTTTTTTCTTATAACGTTAATGACATAGAATTCTGTCGTTCTGTTAGTGCAGTGATGTGAAAAATAGAAAGCCTGTACTGCCTGACCCCTTGGGTCTCCTTTACATCTGGAGGACAGAATGCAAATAAGACATGAGTGAAAATGAAAGCACATTTTGGTTGGGTTGGAAGAAGGTGAAATCATTATTGATGATTTTTGTTATTAAAAAGAAATGCTGGACAAAGGACGGGGACTAAATGCTAGAGGCCACATTTTGCCTAAGCCTTCCTGGGGTGTGCAGCATGTGGGGAGGGCATAAATATTCCTCTCCCCATTGGGCAGCCCTCTGCAGAGCCAGACAGAACAATGGCCCATGTGCATGGTATCCAAATAGGCTGGGGGAAATGGGTGAGAGGTAGAGACCTAGCTTCTCCCCACCTTGTACTGGCCAGCCATGCAAGGTAGAATAAGTTCCACAAAGAGGCATGGTAGTAGGCACATAGCCTTGGTGCACGCCAGGAGTTCTGGGAGGTGTTCTTCCTCCTCGTGCTTCCCCTGGTGCAGTGCAGCTCTGAAACACTCCTTGTTCTGGTCTATGTCTAAATGGCCCTCCATGGTAAACTGATAGAAACAGTGTCCTCTTTAGTACAGCACATCCCTTGATGTGACTTCTTTGCCATACCCTTTTTGCTATTTGATCAAGTTTCACCTCTGAGTAAATGGCAAAGTTCTTTCGTGTCTCACTTGGAGGGGCATGACACTGAGACAAGCAGGAGAGATTTTCAAAAAAGGGAATGCTGGTTACATATAGAAACAAAATCAATAAAATTAGAGAAATTGGAGAAAAGGCTTGTGCTGAAGTTAAACTGCCCAGGAGAAACTCTAATGTGCTCTCTGGCATTTACACAGGAAGTTGTGCAACTATTTACCAAGTACTCAGCAAATATGATTTTTAGCCATGGCAACCTCTGTATCACATGGCCTGCATTTCACATATGGCTGTTTCAAATAAATATACGGGAGACCTTGCCTATATCACCCACTCTACAATATTGTTTTACTACTGTTTTAATTATCAGTTCACCGAACTTTTAACATTTGTGCATGCAAACAACAGGACTCACAGCCAAATAGCTACAAACCATAACTGGTTCCAATAAAAAAGGAACTTGTTTACCCATCTCCTACTATAAAAAGTACTGCAACAATTGCTTCTTGCATGAAAAAAAGTGTCCCAGTAAGCCCAAAATATATCAACCTGAGTACAGTAGTAAAATCAAAGTGTGGCTGATGTGACAGGGCCTGGAAAATACCAACCACCACATACAGTTATAGTCTTCCCTGGCTATTATACATGGTGTATACACACACACATTGTAGTGATACCTTTAACATACAGAGTACTGCATTAGCATAAAGCCCTGGTTTTGAGACATGGCCTCTGATTCTGAACACAGTTTCCCACCCACAAATAATAGCGCCTGCTGCATAGGGCTTGCTCAGCTGGGGGCTCAATCAGGTAGCTAGAGATCTCATTGTTGTGTACTGTCACTGCGTTCAGTTGCAGGTGCAATTATTTGCTGGTACAAAATTGGCCCTGTAAAATCAGAGCCTATGCATCTGCACACCACTGTTCACTTCAGTCTGCGCTATGCATCCC
The DNA here is from genome assembly GCA_037349315.1 of Chelydra serpentina. Classification (NCBI taxonomy): domain Eukaryota; kingdom Metazoa; phylum Chordata; order Testudines; family Chelydridae; genus Chelydra; species Chelydra serpentina. Next base: position 9,269,963 of record JBAIAC010000018.1, read on the forward strand.
CCTCTGTGTCTGAGTCACAAAGCATATGAATCTGCTGCAGTTGACAGTCCTTTAGCTCAAGCTCTACAGGCTCATCTTTTCAGCTCCAGAGGTCCCAAGTTCAAATGGTGGTGGTGACGAAGATGACGCACCTGTCCTGTCCCATCTGTTCAGCACCACCCTCCTTCTTCAATATTAGAGTTTATCTCTGGGTTTGTAATGAGTGTTAATACCTTTGTTGCTATAGTGCACTCTGAGTGCTGAGCTATATGAAGTGCAGTTTCTGAGCTTGGTGCTTGTTTATTTCCTGCAATCAAACCAGTGACATCATATTTTCTGTGTTATTTTTAATGGCTAAAACTACCTGGTAACCATTGAAGCCTGGATGATTGAAGGCTGTTCTCCAGCCACAAATCTGTTTCTCCATATATGTTGAGAGTAGGTTAAAAGGATATGCAATAAAACAGGGTTGGGCGTGGGGTTTTGTCGGGTTTTTTTTTTTTTCATGTGCATGACAGGAGACCGTGATTGTAAAAGCAGGAAAGAGAGAAATAAAAGAGACAGACAGAACTTGTGCCTTTCCCTGTTTGAAGGGAGACCTGATTGTTTCTTGTACATTTGTCAAACGCTGGGAGACTTTCAGCTAAAATTTACATTTAATGAAAAAGCCGTTTTTATTTCAGAGTGTTTGAGAAGCTCTAGCAGGAGGTGTTTGTAATGTTATAGGTGACCTTTAACAAGCCCAGAAACTAGTAGATCCTGCCTAAAGGTAGCCATCTAGTGGCAGATTTTTAGGTGTAACTGTTTATTCTAGTGCACCACTAATTTCTCCATAGTTAAATGTAAAGCTTTTGTGGAGTCTCCAATCTACTTGTCAGCAGCATGACTGTGAAGGAGCCCAGCTCTCTGCCCACCAGAGCTCAGAGTGGTTGGAGAACTCGCAGGAAATCCCACCCCTGTTTTCCTGCTGCTAGCTCTCATCCCATTGGAGGGGGAGAATGCCACACTAGAAGAGACTGCACTACATGGGTAGGGTGACCAGATGTCCTGATTTTATAGGGACAGTCCGGATATTTGGGGCTTGTTCTTATATAGGGGCCAATTACTCCCCACCCCCTGTCCCGATTTTTCACACCTGCTATCTGGTCACCCTATACATGGGCATCAGGCAGGGGGCATGTGCCACTGCTATTAAACAAGTCCAGAGCATGAGCTCTCTGGGCAGGAACACAGACCCAGAGTACAGCCTACATGGCCACTTCAAACTTGCCCTGCACGCGAGAATTGGCCACCACCCCTAAAGGAAAGAGATGCCCTACTGTGGGATGAAGAGGTTGAGGCTGGAGGAGAATGTTGGACTGTTTGTTACTGATGGAGTAAGAATTTCTTTGTTAAACCTCTTGGATTTACTACGTTGTACTCTCCTTTATTGTTCCTTGTAATTACACTCTTGTTCTGTCCATGAGAATAAAGATGTTGGCATATATCTATGGATTTGAGTATTCCTGGGCAAAGTCCTGCCTCCCCAAAGGTTATAGGAGAGTTCTCCATCCTAAGGCAAGGGACTGGGAATTTGGGACAATCATCCAAAAATGATTATCATTATTATTTAACATTTATACCATGGTAGCACCTAAATGCCACAACCAATAAGGTTCCCATTGTATACGCACATTATGAGCCCCCGCCATCCTTTCGGGTACACATTTGATTTCACCCTATCCCTTCCTCCTTGCCCTCCATGTTTCTTATAAGTATAGTCCACCTTAAACATTATGAGATGGCAGCAGCATTTTGAAGTCTGTCTCAGCAGAAAGGCACTATAATGAAACAGGATTTTATTGCCAGTTTATCCCGGTGTGCCTTTTTATTTGAAAATATATTTACATTCCAAATTTAACAATGAAGGACTCTGCCATGACACCACCATGGGGTATGGTGGGGAAGGGACTGGTGGGAGACAAACGCTGGAATATTCAACAATTACAGAGAGAAGGAAAATAAGCTACAGTATAAAAACCCAATTTTCTAGCTGTAAAACGGTCTGGTATGTGGAACTATTATTTACTGTTTACCTATGTGTGTTTCCAAGGCCTCCTGGAGTGAATGAAAGAAGCTCCCTGGAGGAAAAACGAAGTTCCCAGTGGGGAATGGAGTGTGGTACCCATGAGAATGAAAGTGTGTGTGTGTGTGAGAGAGAGAGAGATATAACACTGATATATATATAGTGTCACTCATATACTGCAGAAGTGGTAGATTGACTCTGATTGACTATGTATCTGGCATTGTATACCTTAGTCTACTTAGTCATGATAAGGAAAAAAGAGCAGCACAGCCAATATAAGGCTCTTTAGATATCAATAGCAGAAGTTATTAAGGTTAGCATTTGCCAGTCATTACTACACACTACCCACAACTCTATTCTAATCTAACTATAGGGATAAACAGGGAATCTCAGAACCCCCTGTGTGCTAACTCTTGACAAACACAGATTTTGTAATGGCCGCCACCATATCAAATATCATGTCTGATGGCTTGTTGGATGAGTAGGAAATCCAGCAAATCCATTTTTTCCTGAAGATTAATGACATGAAATATTTTATAAACCAAAACCCCTATTTCTCAGGGAGGGGCACACAATTGTTTTTGTTTTACTTATGTAAGTATAACCTGAGAAAGGCCACTGATAAAACTTGCCCCAGATAAGGGTGTTTGCCCAGCTCCATGTGGGTTCCCCAGATCCCATACAATAGGGAATCCCTGGGTGATATGGAGCCAGAAACCTCTCCTGGAATTGGTGTAGGGGGTTTGTTGAAGTCATATCAGAAGGGAGAGTCTTTGCCTAAAACACTACTATGTTCTCACATTCCTGGCTGTGAAATGGCCCCTTGGGGATCCAATCCAGTCATGACTAATTTAGAGCAGCCTTGAAGCTGCTCTGAATTATGGCAAGGCCTGATTTGACTCCTTGGAGTGCTAATGATAGGGGAGTTAAAAAGTGGCTTAAAGTCACATTTGTCCCGACCCTTCGGTTCTTTTGTAATGCTGCCTTCTAGGACTTCATAGTAATTTGCATAATAGAGTTCATATTTTCCCTCTTTCCCTTTGCTAGGCCTCTTTGTAAAGAAGTTTTCTTAGTTTCAATTTTTACAAAATTATTTTAAAAATCTAAGTCGGGGCTCCATTTAAATAGAAAGACCATTATAGGTTGTGTTCATTAGTGTCTGAGGGTTTGGAGAGCAGCAGTTACAGGAAGTCACCTATTCACTAAGCTTCTTAGAGCTGTTCAAATGACTTGTTGCAAATAATTTATCTGCCAAGTTTACCCATTTTTCTGCTCATGAATTATCTGCAAAAATGTGATGACTGTTATGAATGTTTTCACGTTTTGCAATTCTTAGACAAATATTTTTGCCCAAGGAAATGTTAAGACATGTACCATTCTTAAATTGGTTGCTATGAGTATTCACTACTTGGGATTCTGTATTTGTGCTGAGAGACTTGTATGTGATGTTGTTTCTGATCCCTGATTAGATGACCTATACTTTTAAACAGGAGAAAGGGCTGAACAAAATTGCTGGAACTTTGTTTTTCTAAAGAAGTAAGTATATTAGGGAGGTAGCATATTTGTGGGAGAGAGACAGAAGGCGTAAGCAGGCCTGGGGTACATTAGGATATTTGAAACTTTTGCTTTTCTTTTTTGTACATGAGAGAATATTATATTTGACAATGTAAGTGGACCTAAAATGTAAAAGTACCTCAATTCTTTCCTCTGTCTGAGGGAGAGAAAAAAATATATATAAGCCATGTATGTTGGCTGTTTAGCAGAGTTTACGTTCCTTTTTTTTTTCTTGTCTCAGTGACACAAATGATTTGTACTTGTGTCTGCATTGCCATTTGCAAAGCACGTAGCATCTCTGTTTGATTAACTGTCTCAGTGCCAAGGCTCTGGTAGGAGCTTGGAGAGTTTCTTATAATAAACAACAGTATTTCACTTCCATCTGCCATCAACAGGATCCAGTGGTCTCTATATTATGTCACACCATCAAGCTACCACCATTGTCATTAATCACATATATGGGCTGTGTCCTAGTTCTGAGGGGTGCTCTCACTCACACCCTTTCCTGTCCCAGTGGATTAGTTGGGTTAGTGCCAGGTCTCTGGCCCTGGATTTTGGGAACACTGTCTTATTGTGTTCGGCATACTATAACGAACACAACTGTATTTCAGTTGTCTACCACGCGTGTTTATTGAATTCACTTGGGTCCATTTTCTGCCCCCTACTTCAGCACAATCACGTTAAGTCACAAATTAGCAGCCGCGTGTGTATGCTCAGGCCAGATGCTAAGGGGCCTTCATTCATATCATTACCAAGCCATTCTTTTTTCCCTAAAACAGGCTGTGCAAGACCTTTGGTGAGCAGTGATAGCTGCAGCATGGCCTGCCCTTAAGATCTGCAAGGATAAAAGAGTTCACCTGATCATGGCCCGCTGGCCAAATCACTGATTTCATGTCTGTGAACGTACAATACAGTGACAGCAGCCACAGCTCTAGCATACATCGGTGCTCCATACTGTGTACATGTGGACTTGAGAAGCAACACGCTGCTTGTTGTTATTGGTGTTCTATTTTGGTAGCACCTCGAAGCTCCAGTCATGGATCAAGACCCCATTGGGGTAGGTACTGTACAAACAGAAGACAAAAAGACAATCTTGTTCAAATATTTGTAATCTAGGTTGTGCCTTCAGATAAGGCAAAATGGGAATACCATGTATAGTGGCCATGTCCCACATGAATCCTATAGCACATATTGCCATTGCCACAGTTTCAGGAGAATGGCACTTTTGGCCTTCCTTCCCACATGGTCCACTTCAGGAGTTCCCACTCAGGTCTCCAGTCATCACCTGTCTCTGAGTAGAGACCCTTGTCCCACTTTCTTCTGACCAGGGCTCTAGGGCTGCATAGCCTTCTGCCAGCCAGTGTAACATTTCCCAGTCTGCCGGAAGGCCAGCACCTGTGCTTTACTTTCTCTCCGAGGGGCTATGAACAGCGTATTGCCAGCAGTTACAAGTTACCACACAGCTCTTTCTAGCAAGCACCCTTATTCTTAACATAAGAGAAAATGTAATAAAAACAACAAACAAATTTAAACATGCCAGGAGTCACTGTTGTATGGGGTCCGCACTGGACAGAAGGGCCTATCAGAAAGAAGGCCCTGAGTCAGTTTTAATGCAGCCTTTTTATGCCAAAAGTTCTTTCTTTGTCTGTTGGTCTTTGAAAAATGCAGTTTGAATCAGTACACGCAAGCCTCCTCAGGGGGTGGTACCTCTCTGGTGGTGTTTATAACCTGAGTGATTCAACTTAATCACCCCCCGATTATTTTCATTTTGTGGAGGAGCTGTGGCAACACCCTCTACCCACGCCAGAACTGCATACAATCCATGGCCCACAGTGTTACATAAACTTAATACGAGTAGGTCCCCAAAGATATTGCATCAGATTGAAATATCTGTCACAGCCACAACCTCATGGTGAAGAAATTACTCAATGAAAATAAAAAAATGGTCATGGCCCTTGTTTCAGTCTGAAAGATCTGTGGCTGCTTCAGCTAGTCTTATGCAGTCCACTTACTTCAATTAAAATATCCACATGTCCCTCCAACTAGCTGAAGCAGGAGCTGGTGATGCAGTGGAATTCCACATTCCATATATCGGACCAGTTCTACAGGCAGTTTTAATATAAAGACCTTAGTTTACTTTATACAATTTCCCTTTGTGTGGTGCTGCTTGTGTGTCAGCCTGTCGAGTGATGATTGATGGTTCAGCTACTGCTGCTGTCAGAGAGCTTTAATTTAATTAATGGGCTTCAGCATGTGTGTAACATAATTCCTCTAGCACCTACACACCCAGGAGGAGTGCAGAGACTACAGTATGGCTGACACCCGTGAGGAGGCATCAAAGGGTCGGACAATGTGTGCACATACACAGGAGCCAGCCACAAACTGGCACTCAAATTATTTATGCTGCATGTCTACATTAACCTCCACAAGGCCTCTGAAAAAGATAGAGGGGGCTGCGTCGGTGGGGATCTGACCAGTGGGACAGGAAGTTTACTGATGTGACTTTCACCCTAGTCTGCATTAGGTCTATGGAATCAGCCATTCAGCTACTGCAGATTTGCCCTCCATTTGATTATCCTCAGGATGTCCGGCTGGGATGCATCTACCTGATGTGGGCATCAGATTCAGGCCCCTGCACATCTCTTACACCTGCATGACAAGGGGCAAGGATTTGGGCTACAGGGCAGTGTTGTTGTTTTTAAAGCTAAGAGTTCAGAACTTGCGACAAGAGGATTCCGAAAGGGTTAATGGTGTCCGTTCGGTCCAGATACCAAACTGAAATGTACCAAAAGCTAATTGCATCTGAATGTATCCAAACCTCTCTGCTTGTGAAATTAAGCTGGAAAACTCCAGGGATTCCACAATGTATTTCACCTTCCAAGAGGTGGTTGGCTCAGAAATATCAGAAAAGAACTTTTCCACTTTCTGTATCACACTGGTTCTTGTCCTGGTCAAAACCAGGCAGCACAGAGGTACAAAGCAATGGAAATAAAAACTCACCAGGGAAATAACCACATTATTTTCTCAATAAAGATTCAGGCTGAGTTCAGTGAGGGTTATAGGCAAAGGGTCAGGCTGTGGCTTTTTCCCTGGACTCAGTGCAGACATCCACAAGAGGCAGTGAGTTACTGAAATGACTAAAGGAAATTAGGAGACCCAATCACCTGGATCACCTGGATCGATCGGACTTCAGCTGTCGTTAAGACTGCGCCAGTCACAAAACGTCTGCCATTCTTCTCGCACTCTTGCCTTTCTTCTCCACGTTCGTCCGAAACGTTTAACGATGTCATCTTCCCATCTTCTTGGAGGCCGACCGGGGGGTCTTTTCTGTTCTCGCGGGTACCACTCAGCAGTGATTGTGGTCCACCTGTTATCCGTGAGCCGTGCTATGTGGCCCGCCCATCGCATCTTGTTATGTCTTCTTTCCATGACAATATCTTTCACACCGCTGCGTTCTCTGATGATTTCATTTGGTATACGATCCAGAAGGGAGATTCCCAACATCGCTCGTTCCATTGCCCTTTCAGCTACCAACAGCCGTTGCTCTTCTCTCTTCGTCAGTGCCCACGTTTCACTGCCATACAACACGAGGAGACCCAATAATTATAATTATTAATAATCAATGAATGTTACATAGATATGGGAATAAAGAGACTTGTAGAATCCTGCCCTCAAGTGTCCCCAAATCTGGCAATGTATTATTTAAGAACTGTTTTCCTGCACTAAGCAGCATTGCTCCAGGAAGGTATTTAACAATGCTGTATTACTTTTGCACAGGGAAATAGAAGTTTTATATGCCCATTTCTGTTGTGTTAAATTAATGCGCCAGACACACCCTCAGGTGTGATATGGATAAGTTGATTCTATAACCCAGTGACACTCAGACCTGAGTGGTTCAGGAGCTAAATTAGCGATCAACATTACCCAAAAGAGCCACAGTAAGAGTGAATGTATTGTTTCATTTACTATTTATATGTGTGTGTGTGTATATATGTATATATATTCTCACAGTAAAATGACTAACCATGTATTATTATTTTATCAATTAATTAATAACATAGTAAAAGCAAACTGATTGTTATGGAGTAACCACTGTTATGGAGTAACCAGTGTTTTAATATCATGCACTGCAAAGAGACGCAGGAGACACATTTAAGAGCCACTTGCAGCTCCCAAGCCTCAGTCTGAGTATCACTGCTATAACCTATCCAGGATGATCTTTGCAAAAGTTCCAGTAAAGAGATCAAAATACAGGACGGTTCTGGCTAACAGCCAGTGTAACGTCAGTTTAGTAACTGGTACATCCTCTGTATTATCTGGGGAGTATATCTCACCCTGAGATGGAAATGGATTTGGTAGGCTAATAGCTCCTTTATAACTCAAACCATTTTCACCTAAGGACCCTATTCAGTTCCCATTGAAGTCAATCAGAGTTTTGCTATGGAACAGGTTTGGTCTCTGAGGGTCTGATATTTGAAAGTGCTGAGTACCCACAACTCTGAGTGTTTGGGATTTTTGCTCAGTATCTATGAAAATCAGGCCCTAGAGCTTTCTTTTCACATTGAGCAGAAGACTTAGTGAGCTCTGTGACATCGAGTTGTATCATTCCTGGACAGAAGTATTCTTGAAAAGTTCATTTGCCATTTGCCCACCATCATTTTTGGGATGCTCATTCAGTCAAAATATTTACCGTTGATAGAAATATATATCTCTGGCTTACTCTCCTGCTTTCTGAATATATAACACATGGACACTGCCGTTCGGTGTGCCAGAAATAATGTTTGTCCCTCTTCCCAGATCTGTCCCTTTTGGAACTATTTTTTAAATAGTTGAATTCCACCCTTCCAATTTGTTTCTTTACATGCCTATTTCATTTTCATGGCCACGGTAAAAAATGTACATGTTTCTTCTTCTGTTTTGGATTTCTGGCTACACCAAAGACTTCTGCTTCAAAAAAGCATGGTTCTTCTTCCAAAGGCCAGTCTTCACTTTGTTATGCTTTGTTGCCTTGCTTCCATATATGAGAGAAAACCCCCAGCAATATCTTGTGTACCCTGTGGTCTAAAAAAAACAGGTAATGATGCATAGATGTGCAGTGAAATTTCAAAAATGTGCACTGACTTTTTAGAAATATGTCCACTGTTTGATATGTTTTTATCAGCCCACCTAGAGAATATTAAACCAGTGAAGTTCTCAATGCTGCTGACTAAGACTACATTCTCTATTGTAGTGCAGTGACTTTTTTGAATTTTTTAAGGTCCTGCTCTGCCTCCAGAACATGATCTGCTGCTTGACCTGAAAGTCAGTCGGCTTATTAGTCTGCTTTCTGGTGATCTACAGTAAGGCAGCTCTATAATGTGTTGTGTAAAAGCAGTAAAACTTGTAAAACCATAATGGTAAATCTCTCAGAAAGGTGACTTTGGACCCTGGTATTCATGTGTGGGTCTGGGCACATGTACTAGCATATCTGTCATGAAATCCGTTTTGTATTTTGTTTCCCTGTACAAATAAATATAGATAGCAAGATCAACTGATAGATAAATAGGTATGCCTCTATGAAGAGATGTATACATCTAGATACCCATATATACACATATGAATGCAAATATATACATATGTACATAGTTTACATATACATATCATATTGTTTTACATGTTCACATACATACACACATAAATATTTATAAATATATGTGTGTAAATATATACATAGTGGCAGCATTGTTATAGCCATATATGTTTGTGTATAGTAATGTTTGTGCATATATAAATGTGTTTATGTGTATATATAGACGAGCATGTGACAACAGTGCATTATTTATATATAAAGTATGTAATATAATACCCAGCTGTCCCATGCTCACCTACATCTACACATTTTATATGTACTGTATGTACACAAATGTGTGTGTGCATGTGATTATACAGCATTTTTGTATATATATGAATGTGTATATGTCGGTGAGCATGTGAAAACAGGATATCAGGATATGATAATGTATACATATAAACTAGTGTGTATATAAATGCTGAATACTGTTCAGTCCTGATCCCATGCTGTTCAACAAGCAACAGTGCGTCAAGAAAGGCTTGAATGCATGCACAAATGAATAAATGACACGAGGCAGTCGTGGTGAATACAGGCGGATGAGAGAACGGGGCACTATTGTTGTATGGGCTTGCTCAGCTTCTAATATATGCTGCTGGGATGCAGGTGAAAACAAACAGGATATAGTTCATTATAAAGGACTTGGATAAAAGCAGGGCTCTGATTGGTGGATGAGGTTTCCACTGAGCTGTGTCTCTCTACACCCACACAAGTCAGGACTTGTTAGCCCCAGTGTTCTCTTTCATATCCATATGCCAATAAAAGGCAGGGAAAAAATGGATGGGGAAACTCATTTCAGGTGTTTTAATCTACAATTTTAGTTCTAGTTTTAAAACACAGCCCTGCAGGATCCTAGCATGTGTATCTGCTTTCAGGTATTCGCAGCTTGTTCTAAGGCAGGTTTGATTCTGCTAACAGCCTTTTAGGCTGACATGCTGGAGCTGTCTACTCTGACCCCAGGCATGCAAGTAGGTGCCCTGTACATGACCACATCCTGTACCTTCCCATATGTTGTTTTATTGCGTACTTTAACCCCTTTGTCAAAATGCAACATTCTCTCAACATTTTGCCCACTGGCCTCAAATCACATTTGGACAAAGCAACTTTTAAATGTATTTTATTGATTAGGGAGAAAACTGACATCCATTGATGCTTCATGGAACCAACCATATGAAAATATTCTCTTCAGAAACAACGTTTATTATATCAGGTATTTTCTGTATGTTTCTTTTTTTTTCCTTAATAGAAGGTTTGGATTTATTAAAGATCATGGGCCAGATCCTCAGCCCCAGTCCAGTCCATTTGCATATCCCCAGCAGTGCAAAGCCAGTGTAACCAGCTGCCTAGGGATTCTCCTGACATGGGGCATAAGAACATAAGAATGGCCATACTGGGTCAGACCAAAGGTCCATCCAGCCCAGTATCCTGTCCACCGACAGTGACCAATGCCAGGTGCCCCGGAGTGAGTGGACCTAACAGGTAATGATCAAGTGATCTCTCTCCTGCCATCCATCACCCCCCTCTGACAAACAGAGGCTAAGGACACCATTCCTTACCCATCCTGGCTAATAGCCATTAATGGACTTAACCTCCATGAATTTATCCAGTTCTCTTTTAAACCCTGTTATAGTTCTAGCCTTCACAGCCTCCTCAGGCAAAGAGTTCCACAGGTTAACTGTGCGCTGTGTGAAGAAGAACTTCCTTTTATTTGTTTTAAACCTGCTGCCCACTAATTTCATTGGGTGGCCCCTAGTTCTTCTATTATGAGAACAAGTAAATAACTTTTCCTTATTCACTTCCTCCACACCACTCATAATTTTATATACCTCTATCATATCCCCCCTTAGTGTCCTCTTTTCCAAGCTAAAAAATCCTAGCCTCTTTAATCTCTCCTCATACGGACCTGTTCCAGACCCCTAATCATTTTAGTTGCCCTTTTCTGAACCTTTTCTAATGCCAGTATATCCTTTTTGAGATGAGGAGACCACAGCTGTATGCAGTATTCAAGATGTAGGTGCACTATGGATTTGCATAAGGGCAATAAGATATTCTCCGTCTTATTCTTTATCCCTTTTTAAATGATTCCTAACATCCTGTTTGCTTTTTTGACTGCCGCTGCACACTGCATGGACGTCTTCAGAGAACTATCTACGATGACTCCAAGATCTTTTTCCTGATTAGTTGTAGCTAAATTAGCCCCCATCATATTGTATGTATAGTTGGGGTTATTTTTTCCAATGTGCATTACTTTACATTTATCCACATTAAATTTCATTTGCCATTTTGTTGCCCAATTATTTAGTTTTGTGAGGGCAATCTCTGAGTAGCACAGAACTGATTTTGCTCAATGCCACTTGCATTTGCAGCCCACGGCATACCGAGGGTATGACCAAAGGAAAGAACTTGGTCAGAGTACCAGTGCATTGGAGCCATTCCCATTTGGATCAAAGCCTTCAGGGAGTGGTTACCATCTAGTGCTAACTAGAGCAGTCCTGACACTGCCTTAACTTGTGCCAGAGAAATGTGAAAGTGGCAGAAAACCAGCTTTGTCCCCTTCATGTTGGGTTATGCACTGAGCTTGACCTGAGGTCTAGGATCCAAATTCTGATTTCAGTTACATTCATGTAACCACGAATAACTACATTATAACCAGGTGAATTCCTCCAGATTTACACTGGAAAATCGCCTCTTTGGAGCACTGCTGTTGGTTGCTGTGAAAATTATTATAATATACAGAAGATAAGAGCCCAGATTCATCGCAGGTGTAACACCATTGACATTAATGTGTTTACATCTGGGATGTATTTGGCCCAAAGGCTTTAGATGATGAACAAGCGTTAGGAAGAGACAAACAGTTAAGAACAGATCTTTTTTTTCCTGCAGATTTCCTTTTTTATTAGCAAAAAATATGAAGGGAAATATAGAGATTATCTCATGTAAAGTAGCAATTGGATTGTTTTCAAGTAAAATATTTTCAAAATTTTCTCTGGGCTTTCAGAAGGAAACCTTTTTTTGTTTTAGTGTATTATTTAGTGTTGTTTTGGAAATACTTTAGGGATTAAAAATAATCCCTACTATATGGACACAGTATATTTTCTCTCTTTCTGTCTTTCTTTTTATATTGCTGTAAAAATCCAAATATTTTATATGTCTTATTCAAATCTAAAAACTATCATTACAGAAAATTGGTACTTTTATTATTCAAGCTGAACATTTTATGAGTAGCTATTTTATTAGATTTACACAGGGGCTTTTTATGTTAGAAATGATACTGTAAAGCATAGGAAATGATTGGGCCTGTCTCATCATTTTAAAGGATATTTTACAAAAGCATTTCTGTTAAAATAATGTATTATTTTACCATTTCCCAAATTTAGCCTTTTTACCGATATTCAGTATAAAATATATAATTAATGCAAATGAAGTGACACTGGCACTAAGGACACATTTTAAGTGAACAGTTTAAAGTATTTCCAAGAGTTCCTATGTTTTCATGGAGGATAGGTCCATCAATGGCTATTAGCCAAGATGGTCAGAGATGCTCTGCTCTGGGTGTCCCTAAACCCCTGACTTCCAGAAGGTGGGAGTAAATGACAGTGGATGGATCACTCAATTATTGCCTGCTCTGTTCATTCCCTCTGAATCACCTGGCAGTGACCACTGTTGGGAGACAGGATACTGGGCTAGATGGACCAGTGGTCTGACCCAATATGGCTGTTCTTATGTTTTGCTTCATTTCTAACTAAAGACTACTTCGACTAGCCACTACTACTAGGTAGCTGACTTTTGCTGGGCATTAAGGCTTGATTCTAAAGTGCTAAGCACCCTCAGCTCTCATCGAACACCGCCCCAAATATTTGTAAATGGACGTTGAAATTATGCAGCATTCCCAGGATCAGAGTCTTAGAACATATTTTAAGATTATTGTCACTTGTCATTGTCAATTGTCATTTATATTTGTGTATTTACACAAATGTGCATGTGTACACACACATGCATATTCTCTTCTTGTCCCCGCACCATACTCCAGCCTTATAGATTGCCTTTGTTTATTCTTCTAGAGCAGTGTTTCCCAAACTTGGGACGCCACTTGTTCAGGGAAAGCCCCTGGCACGTCCGGCCGGTTTGGTTACCTGCCGCGTCCACAGGTTCGGCCGATCACGGCTCCCACTGGCCATGGTTCACTGTGCCCAGCCAATGGGGGCTGCGGGAAGCAGCGGCCAGTACGTCCCTTGGCCAGGCACAGTGAACCGCAGCCAGTGGCAGCCGTGATCGGCCGAACCTGCGGATGTGGCAGGTAAACAAACCAGCCTGAATAAGCGGCGTCCCAAGTTTGAGAAACACTGTTCTATCCAAAATACATTTTTGCTGAGAATGACCTAGAATTGCCAATTCCAAAAGTCTATCCACTGGGATGTAATGATTGCCATGACATCATAATTTTGCATCATTGTGGCACAAAACAGTTGCAACATGTCACAGTGCAACATTTATTGAATCATGTTCAAAAATTATCTCACAACACATGGCCATAATGTGATGATGTAGCAGCAGCCACAAAACACTTAAATATCCTTCATCTATAGCTTGCAAGATATAGGTTCTCTCCTTTAAAATCAGAATTATGAGAGGAAATTCACGGCCAGTGACTACTCTAGAAATGGACAAATCTTGAAAAGTTTAGGTTTGGGTTTAAGTCTCTCTTTGGAGGAGTTAGGATGAGGTGTCATGGGGAATAAATTATCACATGTTTACCTGCTGCAGGGATTGTTGTACTCAGAAGTATCCAGTGCTGTCCACTGTCAGAGCCAGGATCCTAGACTAGATGGACCACTAGTCTGATCCAGTCTGTCAGTTCCTCCATTCCTAATTTCTTCTTTTTTTTTCTGCTGGTGTTCAAAATATTGCAAAAGGCTTAGGAGTGTGTAGACCTGTGAATGAAAACCATGACCCTATAAAGAGCCTTTCAGGGAGCCTTCTCTTACCAAATGGCTTTACCTGGTTGATCCTGTGATTCAGTAGACCCTTCTGCCCTGGTCAGCCCTTGACACTTTCAGCATTCTTAAGCACAATGCAAAAGTGTCATGTGCCCTTGGCACCTAAAAATATCTCCAGCATTTGTCAGGATTCACCCCTAAAAGATTAAGAAACAAACAGTTACATTGATACATTAGTGGGTGGAAACAAAAAAATCTTTCTTTATATGGCAAAAGAAGAACAGTATCATTAAAGCGAAAGCAGGCAAGAAAATATTTATACTGGAGTTTGGGGCTCATGGTGAAAAAGTTTTCCCATTAAGTTTAAAAAGTAATGACTGGGCTGTAATGCTCACAGGCTACAGCTTCAAGCACCCTATTCTAGTTCCTGTCACTTTTATATATACATATCTATAAAGTGTTACAGACTATCACTTCTTATATATATAAACTTTTATAGTGAACATCAGTAGCGACCATTGTATTTTAGGTTACACATTTCCATGAGAACAGTTTCCATGAGAACAACACCCTGCTTCCATGAGAACAACACCCTGTTTTCACACTCTTATAGCTTTTCCAAACATTCACCTTTGGGACTGAACATGTTGATGCTGTGCCTGAAGGTTAATTTTTCTAAAACTTTGAGGAAAAAATCTCGCTTTTTTGGGGTTATGGAAGAATAAGGGAGAAAAAAACACTTTTCCCACTTGAAAAAAAAAAGCAGAGTCTAAAATTTGACATTTGCAATGGAGGTAATCATTAATAGGGAATGCTGTGTTTTGCAAGATTTGGGGGGGAAATGGCTTTGATTGGATAAGGATACGACTAGTTGAAATTGTGTACTGCTGATGTGCAACAGAAAATTTTCCCAAATCTACAGGTGTCCATTTAAACGGAAACACACTGTGCAGCCACGTAAAACTAGTTATTTTCAAGGTACGGTTTGGTTCAAGAAATCCAGGCCCAGATTTCCAATGGTATTTATACCACTGAGGAGCTGGGCCTCAAGATTTTTATTGGAAAAGTCAGAGGAGTTACTAAGCACTCTTAGTATCCGGAAGCTGAAAATCTGTGTAGCAAAGAGTTTACAAGATCTGCTGGTCAAGTAGTTATAGATTTTGTTTTTCATTGTTTTGTTTTATTAAATACTCTAGGATTAATAAAGGTTTTAGTAGAAAGCCTAGGAGACGAAGGATGGTTTTGTTGTTAAGAACTGGACTGGGGATCGGCAGATCTGAATTCAGTTCAGTTCCCTCCTCTGTATCCTGTGTATCATAGAATCATAGAAGTGTCCTTGGACAAGTTAGTCAATCTCTCTCTTTGCCTTAGTTATCCCTCTGTAAAACATGGGAAGTAATATCTCCTTTCTCCCACTCTTTGTTTGACGTGTGTATATAGGCCCTTATTTTGCCAACACTTATGCACATATTTATGTCAATGGGACTGTTCACATGGTTATGGTTAAACATGTGCATAAGTGATTGCAAGATAGGGGCTGTAGATTATAAGCTATAATAGGGCAGATAGGGCAGGCATTTTTTCTTACCAAATGTATAACACAGTGGAGCCCTGATTTCAGTTGAAACTCCTAGACGCTACTGTAATATGAATAAATTAATAACAATAATAGGATATGAGATTCAAAAAATTAGCCTATATAGTTAAAATGATCAGAAGTCAGAAAATGCAGCATCTGAAGATTTCAACAGCAACATTAACTCTTCCTTCTTGACTAAGCGGGAGTATTAGCTTAATGCTCTTTGGATATGTATTAAGGTAAACCGCCTGAAGGCGTTCTTAATGTGCAGTAAGTGTCTCTATATAGGAAGTTAGTGCGGAGTAGCTAGTGCGCTTTAAATTCACACCCTCACTCACTGCACACTAACTTTCCCATGTAGACAAGCCCTAAATATTGAAATAATGTTGAACGGGTGATAGCACAGAAAGCAGGTGTTAAGCAAAATCAAAGTAACTGTAAATCCATTCAGTTTTGCCTCCAACTGGATGTTAAACCCTTGCAAGCAAAGCTGTCTTGGCTGCATTGCAGACCTGGCCTGAAAACATCCCATAAGCAGGTGTAATTGAAGAGGATTTAAAATCTGAGCCATAATGAAACATTCAAGGAGATAGACAACTAGGGTTAAAGTGACAG
Source organism: Chelydra serpentina (assembly GCA_037349315.1). Lineage (NCBI taxonomy): Eukaryota > Metazoa > Chordata > Testudines > Chelydridae > Chelydra > Chelydra serpentina. Next base: position 9,286,300 of record JBAIAC010000018.1, read on the forward strand.
TCAATGAATTCCATGATGGTTTGTTTGCAATAAGGACTACTGTACCAAACTTACTTGAAATTGTATGGAAACTTCCCAGTGGACAGTGAAGAATTCACAATAATAGCAATTAACCCAAAAGAGAAGAAAAGAGCCCCAGAAAGAAAGCAGATCAGGGCACAAATATAATTTCAGAAATGCTAGCCAATTTACCATAGCATAGCACATAGCGTCCCATAGGACATAGTAACACACTGTATAAGGGGCAGACAAGAGGCCAAAAGCAGACCATCACACAGGCTCAAACGCACTACAAAGATCTATCAGCACTGCTACTCACTGATACTCTCATTGAATCTTCACAAGCCACCTGATGTTACCACTTCAGAGTCCCAAGCAACTCCTTCCAGCTGAGATATCTTGCATGGCTCCTTGAAGCCATCAGCGGAGCACAGGTGACAAAGCAGAGAAGAAGATTTGCATTGCTTCCTCAGATTCCCCCAGTTGCTGAGACAGCGCAGATAGAGCAGAGAAGAGACTAATAGCCTCCTGCCCGTAGTACTAGTCCATCAGAGTTACCCAGATCTCAAGACACACTGCTTCATTACAGTACTATTCTCTGTTATATCTGGTCATATTTTTACATTGTGGCTCCTCCTTTTCAGCTGCAGTGAGGCACAGTCCCAATTCTTTACATTTATTAACTGATCCCTGAGAGTCTGCTGAATTTTCTGAGAGAGTAAATACCATGTTGTTAGTATGGGGATAATTATACAGACAGGATCTTCTTCTGGTGTATGGTTTCTGACAGCACAAAAAATTAATTAGATGCTGGGTAAGTAGTGTAGCTACTCTATCATGGCAACACCATTCGGAGACACCAAGTGTATCCACCCACCGGCAAGATGATCAAGAGGACAGTCCATAACCAGATGGCACGCTGTTTGTACTTGAGCAGGGACAGGATGGGGCGCTCAAGCAGCCCCAACAGGAAAGATGTACTGTACGTTAAACCTCCCGTGACCACAATGTATCCAGTCGCATTGAAGAAGGATCTTTCAGCTCATAGGGAAGTTCTGAGGGGTATGCAAAATCTGACCCAGGGAGACTAGGGGATGCAGATCTGAGTTGTTCATCTGACCAGAAATGCACCATTGATCCAAAATATAGTCCCGCACCACCTGCCGCCATTGTTCCAGAGAAAGGTTGTGTTTGATGCACTGTCTGGGAGGCTCAACTATTTCAGAAAGGAGGGTCTTAACTTTAACCGGCTTTGAGATGAAATTGTGAAGTAAGCTTGACAGCTGGCTGTGTGCAGTAACGCAGCCAGGATCCTGCCGTCACATCTAATCAACCATGAGAGCAATGCCAGTCAGCACTGAAAGGTGGGAAACTGGAGTTGTCCTGGTCGCACAAGTGCTGATAGGAAGGTCAGAGTTAACCACTGAGTCCAACTTGCCACAATTATGGCTGGAGCCCCGAGCTACCACACAGTATTCAGCAGGTGCAATAATTAGGGCATTGGTAGATGTCCAGACAGCTGCAGCACTAGCGCCCTATGAGTTGCCAGCAAACCTGCAAAGGACTGCAACTCTCGACAGATAAGATTATTTAAAGTTAATATTGGCATGACTATGGAATACCTGTGCATGCCCATATAAGCAAGCATGCTCTTTGTGAACCAGATGTTTCCAGATGCCAGATTGGGTTTTATTCAATGTTACACAGGTTTTTGATTCTGCAATTCATTGTTCCAGGATTCATCGCTGCCCAGATGTGTTGACCTCTAGCTTACACTGTTTCGCTTGTCTGTTTTCTTGGTCGGTTGCCAAGGTGATGTGATGAAGGACATAGGACAGTCCAGTGTGAGGGGTTATTATTAATGTTGGGGCGAGTATTCTTTTTAGTTGGGTGGTTTTGTGTTTTTAGAATTTTATCTTTGTTTCTATATATTTAAAATAGTTATAAAAGCACTCAGAGCCATTAAGGATAGGCTCACAGCACTTAGCTAAAGGTATAGGAAATCCAAATACACTGTATTAAAAATAAATGTAGATGTTGGAGCTAACAGTCACTAGATTTTTATGCCTGCATGTGGGATGAGTGGAGGACACTCCATTCTGGAATTGATCTTGCTCCTTGGTCCAATAGAGCTCAAGTGTGTGGACCTCCGGGGTATGCTGTAAGGCCAACCAATTTATTCTGGCTTTTCCCTAATGGGATGGATTGGGAGGGAACTAGTTCTGGAATGATATGTGGCATTTTTTAGTTTGACACTGTGTCATTTTAGAATTTAATTGCAAGTGATTTTACATTTTGTGCCTGGAGGTGGCAATAGGCACATTTAAAATACACTGGAAAATACAGATTTTTAGAAACCTTTTCATTTAAAAATTGTGGGGGGTTCAGCTTAAAAAATGGGGATGGGATGGTTTCTTTGCTTGTTTTGGGTGGGTGGTTGTTTGTTTGCGGGGTTTTATTATTATTATTTTGGCTTTTTAAAAATGTGTGTTCCAAGTACTGTTATAAGAGTTCTTATGTTACTATAAAACATACTATTTCGGTGAACACATATCCGGACCCTAGAACATCACATATCCTGGACAAAATACATATAGCAGGATTGATATGGGCAATATGGCCATTGGTTAGAATGATGCAAAATGTTCAAGCTCCAACAGCAGGGCTTGTACATTTCTCAAACTGGAGCAACTGGCTTACAGAGCTCTGACAGTTTTGTCACTGGAGCTTGACAGTGCCTCAAACCGTAGCAGAGCTTCAGTCCTGCAGAGGCTCCTTGAAAAAAGGGCGGCAGTTCCAGGACAGTTCGAAGCCACAGGACTATGTGGCTTTTGGAGCTAACAAATGTAGCTTTAACTCAGCCATCAATAAACCAAATACATTTCCCTTCTAATTCCTCAAGGGTCAAATCCTGCAGTTATTGTACAGTCAGAGCTCAGGCAAATCTCTTATTGGCTTGGCCTCAGTTTGTAGCTGTAAAATTGCCAAATTTAGATCTTCATAGCGTTAAAACTACTGAACTGATTATTTTCAGACTTGACTTGTTTTTAAGGCTCAACAAGTACTAGCAAACAAGCCAAGTTGGAAGATTCTTGCTTCAGCCAGGGAAGCCAAGCAAACAAAAGGTGAATAATTGAGATAGGAAATGATTATTATTTCAACTGTTTAAAACACTTGGAAGTTTTTCTTTGTTGTTTTTATTAACAGCTATTTAACTCAGATATCCAGGAGAAAAACTTTTTTTTATTAAACATTCAGTATCCATGTCCCTTTGGATAAGGACTTGTAAAAATGTCCAGTCCACGTCTCTGAGTCATCCAAAGAGTTCTCATGGAAAAACAGAAAAGATATGATTTGATGTTCCTGATATTCTCAAGATCAAAAACTGGCAGGAATCAAACAAACAAAGAAACAACATAACCTTTCTGGCCTTCTCTGTATGCCATAGTAGTGGGGGTGGGAAGGGCACAAAGTCAATATATGTGTGTCCTTGCAGGACACTTTTTACCTTCTACCTTTGTCATTCTACATGTGGGACTGCAGCTGTTCTTGGAGCTCATCAGGTGGGGTCTAACAGGATATAGCAGTGCTTAATATAATATGACTTACGTGTGAATGTCATAATGATACCATCATGCCAATATACATATAAAGGAACCTGTATGCACTGGAATGTTGGATTTCTGTTCAGGAATAACCGAAGGTGGATGCCCTGTGTCCATTACAGATCAGGCTGTATGCCTCATTTATCTGTTATGGATATGATCCTTGTTCATTTTATTGTGATGCTAAGTATTTGGATGGTTGCAGGTAACCATACAATATCTGCATCATTAAGAAGAGCTCCATTTCAGAGCTTATAGGCACATTTGGGTCTAGTAAGTGGGATGCTCTATGTGCAGCACTGTTATATGTAGACAGAGCAATAGTGTCTGTGTACATTCAGACCAGAATTAGTCGATCATTTCTTTTCAAACATCTCTGATTTATCACAGTTGCTTGGGTTGTTATTTTCCCTGAGCCTTCATTCCCATGATCTTCCCACTCATCTTTCACACTTCTCCTGTTCACCAACTTCAGCCAATGCTATCAGCTCTCCCACTGCCTCTGTGTGATGCTTAATAGAGATTTCAAGGGGTTCCTCTAGATACAGACAATTTGTAGTGGTAAGTAAAGGCACTGGAGGCTCTGGACTAGCAGTCAGGAGACCTGGGTTCTGTTGTACCTGCTCTACCACCAATCTGCTGTGTGACCTTGGTCAAGTCACTCCATCTCCTGGTCCCTAAGCTTTCTTCTATATAAAATGGAGATAGACACTTACCTTCCTTTGTAAAACACTTGGAAATCTATGGATGAGACGTGCTATATGAGAGCTGAGTATTATTGTTATTTTTCAGCATTAATGTTGCCTTCTTATATGGAAACGTCGGCCTCTTTGAAACCACTGGTTGCTGCTCACGTTGCAAATTTACATGACTGTGACGGGATGATAAAGTGCAGTTTCCTCTTTGTAGTATTTAAGAAGCATCTCCTTCCATTGCACACATTCTACTCCTAAAGAGATCCTTGAGCCCAGGGTCTTTCTAGAAGGTGGCAAAAGGGCAGGACATTGGGCTCAGAAGTACCATGAGGAAAGGGGACAGGGCATGAAATGCATAGCGTTATTTATTACAAAACCTTTGTAAAACAGCAGCAAAAGAGAGACAATGGCAGCATCAATATGTATGGCTGAATGTGGCTTTGTGTTCTGTGAGTAATTAAAGGAAGGAAGGAGACTGCTGCTGAGTCTGGGTGGGCTGAGTAAGGTCTATAAGGGAGGAAAGAGCACAAGCCATTTCTTAGTGACAGAAGCATCCTCTAAGAAGTTAATTTTTAGCCCTGGTACATACTCATAGGTAGGGTATAAAATGACCTTCCCCATTATATTACCATCCTTAGCAACCAAACATTTTGAGCCAAATTCACCCCTGATGAGGTCAGTGGAGTTGCACCAATAATGAATTTGGCCCCTAAAGTATAATGGGGAATATTATTTTTACAACCAGCAGTTTTAATGTGGAGGAAATCTCATACCCAGTAACCTTATGTTAGAGAGCAAGAGGGAGGGCATGTGTGTACCATAACTGAACGTTTTATAATGAGGGTGGAGTCGTGAATGTGTGAGAGAGAGCATACAAACAGCTGTGAAGAAAGATGAAGGAAGAGCATTTAAATCTTGTGTGTATGTTAGAGACAGAGAGAGACATCTACTGGTCCATTTATTACCTCTTCTAAGAGCCCCTCCCCCAGTAATTAACATAATGCTTTCTCTCTTTTCAAGTTGACAGCCAAGAGCATAATTAGAGTCTAATAAAACATTGAAAAGTCACAAATGTAAAATGGAATAAACAATAAACAATGGGGGGAAGAGAGGATGCAGGACTGTGATGGCTGGGTAATGCCTTAGATAAACTGTGCGCACATTGACACTGTCACGCTCTCGGCAGCCCCCAGTGTGCTGGTAGCTTGGTGCAGACAGACAGCTCGAATTAATCCCAAGAGGAGCGCATGACAGGCGAGTGAAGCAGACAATTAGAATGAAGGAGGAAATTGGAAATGGCAAAGGTGTGAACATATGTCAAATTACAACTAAATGATAAATTACAATTCTGTCATTGAAATAAGCGGTAATTAAGAAAGATTTCAGCTACCCCTCTTGGAAAGAAAGGAAGAAAATTTTTTTCTTTCCTTTTTTATATGTATATAAAATGTATCTATGTAGTTTGGATTTCTTTGGTTAATTGTTTCCATCCATCTCATACATTGGGGCTGGTTCATCCTGGCTCTTTAGGGCTGAATTACTTGTGTATATTAAAGATAATAGCTTTCTTTCCTTTTCCCCTCTCCCTCCCCATTCCCCAGACTGGCAGAATGATGGTGTCAGAAATGAAGAGAAAGACGATAGTAACTGATAAAAACCTCTACTGAGGTGTGTGTGTGTGTGCGTGTATAAATAAATAAAGCCTGGTCTGTTGAAGCTGCTGCACTCTAATTATTTTAAATGAGCACAGCACAGTCCAGCTGACAATTAGGAAATTCTACTTTATGGCTTGGGGGATTCATATGAAACCTCATAATCGTATACACATCCTTTCCATTTAGACAGTACTGAATGTGGGTGTGGTTTCTTGGCAATTTTAGACCATTTAACCACCATTTAAAACAGCTGTGTAATTACCATGACTTTTGAATTAGACAGCCAATCCTAATTTAGAGTGTGCAACACCTGTGCTTTGTTAACACCCTCTAATATCAAAACAGTCAGAATGACCAACCAAAATCAAGTGTGGGCAGATTATGCTGTTCAGTTGTCAGATGCCCACACATCTGAGCAAAAAGGGGATGGTGGGTCCCTGTGACACATATCTGAAATATTCAGTGTGGTCTCTAGAACCAAGATGCTCTGGTACATGGCAATATCAGAAAATTTGGAAAATCTAAAAGTTCTTCCCAAAGCAATATTATCTTAATAATTAATAACACCTATTCTCCAGAGAAGAGAAAAACAAACGATGTTAATGCTAAATGCTGAGTTTTACAGCAGCATAGATACAATATAAAATAATTACAATAATACTATACATTTATATAGGAACTTTCACTTAAAGATCTCAAAGCACTGTAGAAAGATGAGTAAGTCTATAAAGGCAGATAATTGAAATATAATACAATTTTGATAACAAAAATTCATTTGTGTTACCTCATCATACAAACTGATATCATGTCTACATACAGTGATCGCTTTTCCTTGTGCTTTATTATGGCTTTCAGCTTTCATTCTTCTGAGAATGACTAATGGAGTAGGGGTTTCAAAACTATAAGCAAGACACGTCAATTTGAAATGCATTATAATTTCTAATCATTTATATATTTATTTATAATGAAAGGGGGAGAGATAGAGAGGTCCTATATATAAATATGATAATTCAAAGCTAAAATAGAAAACTACGTTTCCACTACAAAACTTGTGCAAATGTACAAATGAATGGTGAAGGGATAAAATAATCCAAGCAGTTAAATAAATAAATGCTTTTCTCTGACACTGAGGTTGGCAACACTGACTATCACCATAGGATAAATCACTTTGCAGTGGCTGTGGCCAGATAGTGAAGTTCAGGGTCTAACTAGCTTAATTAGGAAGCATGTTAAAAGTTAAAGGGCAAAGAGTCATGTTAATTACATGAGGTTTCCCTTGGAGCGAACCCAGGCCGTAACTGCATTGCGAGGCTAAGGTAGCATTATGCCATCCTATTCATTAATCAACCCTGTTGCAGTGTTTGCTGGTTTGATGCACTTCTTTATACTGAAAATTTATCTAAATCCAATGGTATGTTGCAGATGGAATGTTTAAATTTAATTTCACTTGATTACTGTAACACTAAATTTCCTGGGCTACATTCACCCATACACTTCAGCTGCATTGCACTGCTTAGTCTGTCTTCACTGATCCCATAGGTTCTCAGCCTGGGGTTTATAACCAGGTGATAGGGGATTGGTGACCTGATGAGGTTCCTGACACAAGGGTTCTATGATTAGAATGGTTGTATGATCCTATGACTCTGCCACATGGGCCTGTACTATTGATCTTAAAGACTGTGTTTCTCTAGAAATTCTCAGAAAGTACATGCAACACATTATAGATGATTCAGTGAAAAAAGCATCTTCCACCTATCCTTGATAATAATGATGGGTAAGGATTTCTTCTCTTTCCTCACCTTTCACTTCACTGTTATTTACCTCTTAATGGGCACTGCACAAAGGCCCTTCATTAATGGGGTTTGTCAGCTTACCAAGAGGGAATCAATTTTCTTTCCATGCTCCCTGTCAACAAGTCTACTGACACCATTACTTGGAAAAGGCCCTGGATTTGTTGGAGCACATATGCCATGTAGAGCAGGACTGTGGCACAGACTTCTCTTTACATAAAATGTTGGAGCTATCAGTCAGATATTGATCTTTAGATGTCCTATGAGCCCAAGAGTTTGAGACCATGAGCCCCAGCTCTGTCCAAAGGCCCAGACCGAGCATTACAAATCTCCCCGATGGGTTTCTTTCAGCTCTTTGATTTCAGCACCACCACCCTTCATTTCCATGCATACTTGGGATCCTTGCCTGAACACGTGGTACAGTCCTTAGAAAAGTCCATGACATGAAGGCTACCTATATTCTGAATGTTGCTGCCCCATGATCCATGAACCAGAACTCGAACATGGTACTACAGGTTGTGGGAAGAATCTGCTGCAACTAGCATATCTGTGTGAGACAGGTTTTGATGGAGGCCTGAATGGTTCTAAACCCAAGGTCTCCTCTGCTTCTGGCAATAGATTTAGCTGAGTAACCTACCAGAGACAGTAATTGGGCCTACACTGCACTGTGGAACCCTAGTTTCTTCTCTTCTCACCTAGGAGTTTTCTCTGAACACATAGCTGCCACTATATTCCCCTAAGGCTGTCCAGCTTCCCTTGGTTACACTGTACCCTTCTGGACTATTCAGCTTCTCTTCAAGGGACTATGAATTGCTGGGGACCCCTGACAGGCTCATTTGTTTCCAGTCTTATTTTCACAGCGCCAACTAGAGGTTCTTGTGGTCCCACTGACAAATTCCCAGGATAATCACGATGTTTGTTTCTCAGTAGGGTTTCCTTCCTTGTGCTCAAGTGGTCTGGTTCCCCTTCCAGGCATTCCCTGGTTGTACATCACTCTATTCAGGGAGCAGTCTCAGATGATGACCCAGCATGATGTTCGTTTTAAGAACACTTTCACTGTAGATTTGACAAAACACATAGAAGGTACCAACGTGAGATTTCTAAAGATAGCTACAGCTACAGCACTCAACCCAAGGTTTAAGAATCTGAAGTGCCTTCCAAAATCTGAGAGGGATGAGGTGTGGACCATGCTTTCAGAAGTCTAAAAAGAACAACACTTTGATGCGGAAACTACAGAACCGGAACCACCAAAAAAGAAAATCAACCTTCTGCTGGTGGCATCTGACTCAGATGATGAATATGAACATGCATTGGTCTGCGCTGCTTTGGATTGTTATTGAGCAGGACCCACTATCAGCATGGACGCATGTCCTCTGGAATGGTGGTTGAAGCATGAAGGGACATATGAATCTTTAGTGCATCTGGCACGTAAATATCTTGCAACGCTGGCTACAATAGTGCCATGCAAACACCTGTTCTCACTTTCTGGTGACATCATAAACAAAAAGCAGGCAGCATTATGTCCTGGAAATGTAAACAAACTTGTTTATCTGAGTGATTGGCTGAACAAAAACTAGGACTGAGTAGACTTGCAGGCTCTAAAATTTTACATTGAATTCAAAAATAAAACAGTTATGTTTTGTACATAACTCTACATTTGTAAGTTCAACTTTCATGATAAAGAGATTGCACTACAGTGCTTGTATGAGGTGAATTGAAAAATACTATTTCTTTTGTTATTACAGTGCAAATATTTATAATAAAAATAAATATAGTGATCACTGTACACTTTGTATTCTGTGTCACAATTGAAATCAATATATTTGAAAATGTGCAAAACATCCAAAGATATTTATATAAATGGTGTACTATTATTGTTTAACAGCACGATTAATTGCAATTCAATTTTTCTAATTGCGTGACTGATCGCGATTAATTTTTTTAATCGCTTGACAGCCCTACTTTGCACATGTGGGCAGTCTTAGAACTGGTGTGAATCCTATAGTGCAGACCCCCACAGGTTGTTTCTAGGGCCTCCGTGCTATGTACTTGCAAATGAATATGCTTTGCATGTCTCTTCCCTCTTCTGCTGATAGGGAACCTTCATTCCCCTTTTTGGTCAAACTTACCTGGTTCAGGAAGGGAAAATTCTCTCTGTTTTTCTCTGTTATCTAGGTATGCTCCTCCAGACCCCTGTCTTATTCATAAATTTCCATGATTTTCACTCACAGCTAACATAGTGTAAACCCACTGTCCTGGAACTGCATTGGTAAATGAGATCCAAACAATTTAATATTCAGTGAACTTGGTGCAGATACTGTGTAGATCATAGCTTCTTTATCATCAGTAAATTGATGTGTAGTATATTATTGTGTGGTATTATTCAAAAATTTTCAGAGGTCACTTTTTCAACAAATGATACTGTGAAGATCTGAGACTCAACCTTTGATATCCAAGTGTTACAAAGCAAGAACAACACTTTGTAAATACCATATTACATGGGTTCTCATTATTGGGGTCTAAACCACCCCGTCCTTCCCATATTGTTCAATGGAAATGTGGTCCCAGCTAGATAGGCCAGGCATTACAGGAGTGTGAAGTCCCTCTATCAAAAAGGTTGAGATCACTGACATATTGTCTTGTTACATAACCATACTTCCACGTGCTCGCTCTCTCTCTCTCTCATTCGTACTGCAATAGCATCTATCAGTAAGCACAAGATACATAGATTCAAAAAATATTATTCTGACTTATGACTGATGATAATTTTTCTCCCATCACATTTAAACTATTCCCCAAATGGAAACAACCCTAGTGTTTGTCTTCCCTAAGGAATCTTGCCAAGCTTCTCTTCTAGATTGTGCTCTCAAGGTGGCTAGATCCAAGCCCATCCTGGGTCCTCAGCCCAGGATCCTCAGCCCACTGGAAATGCTTTCCCCAGAACACCAAAATCACTACAGTGCATGTTTTTAGTAGAACTGATTTTTCACAGTTGGCTTCTGTTGTTATACTGCCAAAATGTATTTGTGTCACCAACTTTAGGGCGCAAATCCGTAGCTGCTGTTCCATTCCTGAAAAATGACCAATTTTGGTTTTTGTGTGTGTGTATGTGGTCATGCTAGAATTATTAAAATGCATCACCAGCAGGCAGCAGCTATAACCAAACACTGTGTTATGGCAAGGAAAGCATAGTTTATATGCACAGCAAAGAGTAGAAAACAACATTTGAAGCCAAATATACATTTGGCACCAAAATTATTCTGAAAGCATTTGACATAAAAGGACCATGCTTTAGATGGGTGTATGCAGCATGTTGTTCAACTCTGCAGCACGCCCATGACTGCAAAAGAGTGACTTACAAAAACGCACATTTCAAAAAAGAGTTGCTATATCAGATCACAACTAACTGATTGTGGCTAATCTTTGCAGTTTCAAAAGAAAAAAATTCAAGCTATTCAGAGAATCTATGACAAACATTCAAAAATAAACTGAATCAAATGTAATGATGCAGAGAAGACTCTAATAAGAGGGAAGGCAGTTATAGTTTTTTCTGCATTCCCACTATTACGGAAAAGGTAAACCAGGTTCTGAGAGCACTTAAAAAGTTTGTCTCACTGGGACACTATTAATAAAGATTTTCTATCCTGTAAGCACCCTACACTACTGCCATCAAGAATCTTAGATAACAACTGGTTTTAGTATTTTGGGAAACCAGTTTCACCCTCCATCCAAGATTAAAAGAACATGAAACTATTGTTGCCAATCACATTACATTATGTTATAATAAGAAGAAGCAGTTGACTGTGACAAACAAACTGGATTTGGACAACTTCAGCATACTGCAATCTGCATCATTTTTATAAATCGGAAATAGGAGGAAGCAAATCAAATCAGCAAATATCAGGAGCTGGACATATCCTTGGATTAGCGAAGATGACATGATGCATTCTGAACCTTAAAATGCTGTGTTATGGGTTTTCTCCCTGCATCCCATCCCCAAAAAATCCATTTGTGTATTCAGCATGGCTCTGGCCTTTTAACTTTTAACATGCTTCTCCAATTAAGCTGTTCTGGCCCTGGACTCAAATAGCTGTCTGCAGCTGCTACAAATTGATTTATCCCCAGATAATGGTTGCAGCTGATGACCAAGATGTCAAAGGGAAACTCTTTTAGTAATTTAGGATTTGTCTGGTTTAAATCTTAACTGATTTTTTTTCCTTTTGTTTTGCATTTTCACACCTGCACAAATTTGGAAGGCTACCTTTCCTCTCACACCCTCAAAATCCTTTGTACTTGATTTTATAATGGTAGTGCTATTGCTGGGGGGAAATATCTGAACACTTTACAGAGAAAAAACACATCCCAGAGTACAAAGTGTAATAGTCAACAAACAATTGTAATAAAGCCAGTAGACAGTTAAATACTGTTTCTGATTCAGCAAATATTGGCTGGATATTTTCATACACCCCTCAAGCCCAATGTGAAATGGGATGAAAAAAAAGCTGAGGGGATAAGCAAAGGATTGTACTCTTTCAGTAGCAAATATGAATAGCTTCTATCATACTTTTGAGAGAGAGACAGAGCACAACCAGTAATGTATCTGTTTTATTTTCATAAATTACAGTGTCTACATTATTCACAACTAGCAGTACCTTCAGCTCAGCACTTGCATCATAGTCAGTTATTAAGCAAGAGAGCCAAGAACTATGGAGGCTTTTTTAAAACACACACTCACACTTAGCCACTGTCCATGTGAAGGCCCCAATCCTGCAACAGGATTGAAGGATTGACATTAAAGTCAATGGAACTCCATGTAAATAGAAGGGTCTGCACCCTGTGGTTCAAACCATGCTGATTAAACACAATAATTGCTTAGCATAGTTTCCCTGAGCAGTGAACAGAGATACTTTTATCTCAGAACTATATTATAACTGCACTAAAATCATGCTTTAGGCCCTGTCCTCACTATGGGCTGAATCTTATTTCTTGACGTGGTTTTAAACACAGTTTACAACCACTATTTGCTAAAAGTGGTTTTCATGCAGGTTTAACTGACAGTGCATGAGACTCCCCATGCATCATCTATTACTCATGTTTATGACATCAGCGATCAGTGAGGTATAGGAACCAGCCCGAGCTTCCTGCTGCAGATCCCTCACCTGTGTAGCTCATAGTGATAACTATAAGAGAGAGGCCCCCAGCTAGGTTTTCTCTTTAGAGAGATCCTGGTAGTGAAGTTATTCTTGGATTAATTAGAATCTGTTTTGTTTTGGGTTTTTGAGAAAATAAAACGAGGACTGGACTGAAGGGATGGAGCCTATTGTTAGGTTAGCCTTACGTCTAGAGATTTCCATACACTTATTATTGATTATTATTTATTAATTAAATTTATTCCGGCAGTGCGTATGGGCCAACCAAAAATGGGGTCCCACTGTTCTGCAAACACAGAGTAGTGGCTAATCGCTACTCAGAAAGATCTCACAATCTAAATAGATGAGACTGACACAGGGTGAGGAAGGGGTAGAACACACAAAGCAGAGTGAACCACTGTGGGTATGTCTACACTGCAATTAGGCACCAGCAGCTGGCCCATGCTAGCTGACTCAGGATAAGGGGCTGTTTAATTGCAGTGTAGGAGTTTGGGTTCACGCTGCAGCCCAAGCTCTGGAACCCTCCCACCTCGCAGGGTCCTAGAGCCCAGGTCCAAACAGCTACACCACAATTAAACAGCCCATTCGCCTGAGCCCCAGGAGCCTGAGTCAGCTGGCATGGGCCAGCTGCAGGATTTTAATTATGGTGCAGACATACCTTAGAGGCAGATCTAATGCCCACTGAAGTTAATGGAAGTTAGTGGGCAATGGATCAGGCCCTTGGGTCAAACAGCTCATGGTATCCTAAGTATTTTACATCAACAATATTACCTTTCTCAACCAAACTTGTAATCTCATCAAAAAAAGATATCAACTTCATTTGACAAGATCTATTTTCTGCAAACCCGTGTTGATTTGCATTAACTACATTACCCTCCTTTCATTCTTCATTAATTGAGTCCTGTATCAGCCTTCCATTATCTTGCTTGGGATCGATGTCAGGCTGACAGGCTTATAATTACCTGGATCATCTCATTAACCCTTTTTAAAAATTGGCACATTAGCTTCCTTCCAGTCTTAGAGAACTTCCCCAATGCTCCAAGACTTATTGAAAATCAAGATTAACAGTCCAGAGAGTTTCTGAGCCAGCTCTTTAAAACTCTTGTGTGCAAGTTATCTGGGACCTGTTTATTTTAAAATGTCTAATTTTAGAAGCTACTGTTTAACATCCTCCAGAGATACTAATGGAATACAAAGTGTGTTATCACCATATGATGAGACTATATAATCTGTCCCCCCCACAATGCAGAATAGAAATATTTATTGAACATTTCTGCCTTTTCTGCATTATTATTGATGATTCTACCATTTCCATCTAGTAATGGATTGATACCATTGTCAGAATTCTTTTTGTTCCTAATATATTGTAACAAACTCCTTCTTGCCCTTAACTCTGCTGGCAATAGATTTCACCTTGTGTCACTTGGCTTCCCTTATCAGTTTTCTACAATTCCTAACTTCTGATTTATATTCATTCCTGTCAACTTTCCCTTTCTTCTGCTTGATATATATTATTATTATTTACAACTGTCTTCACTTCCTCTCTAAATCAGTTTGGTGTTTTAACCAGAACACCCTTCTTCCTCAATTGTGGGATTGTGCCTTTTGCAGCAACTAGTAAGGTGTTCTTAAATGATTCCCTATTATCATTCACATTTTTCCAATTAAATTCTTCCTCCCAGCTGATTTGGCTCAAATGTTATCAGATTTATGAAATTGGCCCTATTAAAGAGCCAAGTATATATATTACTGATCTGGACTTCATTCTGCTTGCACATTTTAAATGTGATCAACTCATGATCACTTGTACCTATAGTACCATTAACTTTTACTTTGGTGATCAGTTCCTGTTCATCTGTTTGGACATGGTCCAAAATAGAATTCCACCATGTTGGCTGCAACACTTTTTGAATTAGGAAATTGTCATCTATTATGTTTTGAAATTCCACTGATGTTTTGGTACTGACAGCATGAGCATCTGTCACTCAAACTGAAGTCCTCCATGATCACACATTTTTTTCCCTACACAGATTATATATAGGTGCATAACAAAGTGGTCATCCTGTTCCCTAATTTGTTTTGGTGGTCTGTAGCAGACACCAACTAGTACCCCATTTTGTGCTTCTGTTCGGACAATTGATCCATAAGGATTCAAGATCATTTTCTTCTGAGTTAATGACTCGGAAACAGGTATTGCCGTGTTTGAGTACCATTCCCCCACCCCTTTTGCCCACTTGAGCCTTCCTAAACAGGTTATAGCTATTGATTTTAACATTCCAATCATGCGAATCATCCCACCAGGTTTCAGTAATACCAAGTAGATCGAATTTATGCTCATAAATTAGCAATTCTAATTTCTCTTGTTTATTGTCCAGGCTCCTAGTATTCGTGTATAAGCAATTCAAGAATTTCTTCTTGTAGGCATAGATCTTCCTGGGCATGAGTAAACTTGCCTATAGCTTGATTTGAGTGCAAGTTTAAATTGTAAACAAAGGTGTGACAGGCAGCCTGATTTGAGTGCAAGGTTAATGTAAACAGGGCTGTGAGAGGCTGTGTGCTGGCATGTTTGGGGGCTAGCTAAAATAAGTGGGAACACCCTGAACTGACAAGCTTCAAATGTAGATAAGGTGAGGATGTAAGCAATTAGTCCTTACACAATCTATAAAACGAATGGTCTTTACATGATCCACACGATGTCCAAACTAATTAGATTCAAGAAGTATAGACATTAATAGTAAGGAAAAATGTACATAAATTGTGTAGTGTGTGACATGATTTGGAATTGTATCCAAGGTATCACCCTGTACGTAAACCCACTTTGTCAGGGCCTGGCCAGAATAGGGCTGTTACATGCCCAATACAGTAACCTGAGTGACAGGCAGCAATCAGACTGAGTTTTGGATCCCAGAGAACAGGATGAAGTGTTCTCCCAGAACTGCACAAGGTGTTCCGGATAAGCCAAGTGGAAACAGCCTTGGAGGGAATCTTCTCTTCGTGTCCTTTGATTTCTTGATTGATTTTGTTCTCGGCATCTTGATTTTATGCTGAGTGCTCAGATCTTCCCTCTTTTTTACTCTTCCTCATTACTAGTTGTTTAACAAGTGTAGGTGAGATTATTAAAATTACTCAAGAGCTGCTAAAACCATGCTATTGCAGTCCATAGCAGCCCTTGACTGGGAATGAGGAGCCCTGGGTTCTATTCCGAGCTCTGACACTCACCTGCTGTATGACCTGGGGCAAGTCACTCAATTTCTCTGCCTGTTTCCCTCCCACCCTTTGTCTCTCGTCTATTTAGAATGTAACCTCTTCAGGGCAGGGATTATCTCTTACTGTGTGCATGTAAAGTTTTAATACACAGGGATTCCAATCTCAGTGGAAGTTCTAAATGCTAGAATAAAACAAATAAATAACAGTGATAATAATAACTTCCAAAATATCAGGTCTCCATTAAGGACAGATTTATTATCCAAATCTAAAATGTCAAGACAAAAGTTGTTGTATATTATCAATTTTTAATTGCATTTTTTAGTGAGGAGACAATTGTTCTTTGAGAGGCATACTACTGACTACTGACTATTAAATACAAATCTTTAGCTAGTATAAATTAGTGACCTATACTAATTTATATTAGCTGAGGGTATAACCCAAAATATTTATTTCCCGATGTAAACACTGATACTTCAGGTCTCTCTAATGGCTTCTAATTTTTCTTGGCTGACACATTTTAAAATATAGACTGAATTCAACCATATTTCAATAGTGAATTAGTTCCTTCTGAAGTGATTTCCTTTAAAATTGCTGCTATGGTATGACAAAAGTACAAAATGTGTTGGGCTGGTTTTTTTGGTTTTGGTTTTTTTATGAGAATGGAGGGGAGCTAATCAGACAAGATATACTGGATAAATTAAACTAGTAGTTATATAACATCAGTAGATTTCTTAATTAATTCAATTCCATTCAGAGTTTACAATCCTCTTTAGAATCCAACTCATATTTAGACAGAGGAAAATAAATTATTTTCCAGCCCCCCAAAAAGCATCAATTTCCTAATTTGCACATGGTGAATTTCTAACAAGGCAGAAAAAATAATGCCCAGGTTTGGGGTTTTTTTTTCTTAATATGTTTTAAAAAACCACTTTTAACTCTAGCTTCTGAATATATTAATGAACAGAAAGGCATAAAAGGCAGGATTTTTTAAAAAGCAAAATAGCATCTACAGTGATAGATGCAGAGGAAAGAGAAAATAGGTCTATAAAGGGAAATATGTATAATGAATTATTTGATGCCATATGTATAAAAATGAATGTTTTAATGAAAAATGATTTTAAAATGAAGGTTCAGATATAAATCATTAGCCTTATAGCCAAGACTAATATGTGTTATAATGCTAGAATTGATATTATTACACATGAATAATAATGGTCTATAATTGACAAATAGCCTATTCAGAGGGAAATACAGGGGAGAGGAAATTAACAAACATTTAGAAAAGAACATTTCCTGAGTTTGTATGGTACCTTTTCGGGTTTCCTGAGTTGTCTCTGAGGAGGAGTTTCTAAAACAAAGAAGCTTCTATGCAAAACAGACTGTATTTCAAAGTATTGAGAAATATGATCAAGAAATTTGGGAAATGAACTGAATTTCCATAGGTAATATGAAGATCTTTTAGCAACATTTTCTGAAGGGAGTTGGTCCAGTTGATGGACAGAGTAACAGTGCTGTGAGAATGTTGGCAGATTGAGTGGGGTGTGTTCCTTTATGCATAATAATAATGACAAAAAACCTTTACCATTTAGAACTGGAAACTCAGCTAAGAATGAGAGGATCAGGGAACCCTGAACCTCAAAGATCTCTCATTTAATTTTATTTTAACAATACGGGGAGAGAAGGGAAGTAAAGTTTTTTCTTCTTAGTGAAGAATTTTGTATGTTAAGCTCTGAGTATTATTTAAGTGGAATCATAATTACAGAAAGAAGAAGTAAGGATGTTATATTATAAAAGGAAACAAAACAACTGCCCAACTTTTTGATTTAAAAACATTAAGGTCTGTCAATTGTAAAAGGAAAGAATATGTCAGCAAAACTTGGCTACTACAGGTCCTGAACTCTTTAATATATTTGATTATTGATTTACCTGCTCTATGAATTAGAAAAGATCAGATAGGATAAATTCCGCTGTTGTTTATTGTACATCTAATTCATGCAACATAACCAGTTCTATCATTAAACTAGCTCTGTTTCTCTTTGTCCTTCCATGTGTGCTCCCTTAGTACCAAACATATTTGCACATGTGTAGCATCACCTTAAAAGACTGACAGGGTCTGATATGTGTCTTCTTGCAGAATGGAGTCTTCATGGTCATGAGAGAATGGATGTGTAATGCTGTGCTGATACCAGCCAAGTAATATAATGTGGTGCTGTTAGGAACATTATTCATAGTTGATGAACACATACCTTTTCTAGTGAAACACATACATTCCAGAAAGAAATGCATAGATCATTTGCTGAAGCACATTTATTATAGCGAAATGTGTACCTCAACTAATGAAACACATAGATCATATAGCAAAATGATTATGCGTATACTGGGCAGACTTAACCATTTATAGAATTATTTTTTTAACCAACTATTTTGTTAGCCCCCCCCACCCACCTTAAGCCAAGAACTGTTGTTATCTCAAAGTATAATGACAGTTAATTCCCACATAATAGCAAATGTAGTAACCACCCCCTTGCTGATCACCTATTCAATATAAATACCAGGACACCACCTCTTGTTAAAGTGGCTGAATATATGTTGAAACCAATTATTTACCTGTTAGATTAATTTTGCTATAACACATTAGTGGGCACTGCATCTGGTTTACTTGCTAGTTGAAAATTAAGCCTTTGTAGTCGGACACATTTTTGAAACTTTCCCGAGTATGTTACTTTTGCAGCCCCACTTGAGACCATCTGCTGTATCCTTAACCTTAGCAACTCCGAAAAGAACTAGGATGGGAGTCAGTACTCCTCCAGGGTCAGCAATAAACTTTCAATTCCCACTATATAAATTCAGTTAGCTCCGGCTTTCTATTGCCCTGAGGAATGGAATGGGTCAAACACTTTGTTTATGACTAAGGAATCCCCTAGTACACCAAGCCTCAACCATAACCCTAACTCAACAATGTTGGGAATGGATGTCAAATCCAGGCTCATGTTTTAGCACTAACATAATTCACACATACAGACACTCATACTGAAAATAACTTCATGTGGAAGTCACCTGACTTGTCCCATTATACAGAGTGCTTGGCATCAGTCTTAGAAAGGTTGGAGCCTTTCATGACTGCATAAATTTGATTAACAATAACAAAGATGTATTTTGAAAAATTACTATTAATTTGCATTTTACTTGATTGATTTCTGTTCTGTTGTGCAGTGTATCTCATTGTACTGAAAAAAATGGGAGAAAGTTAAAACAGCCAATTAGTGTTGAGAGAGTAATGAACAAAAAATAGGTCAACAAAAGAAAAGTATGAAGACCACAGCGTAAAACTGATTGTACTTAAGATCCTGTTCCCCTTTTTCATGAACTCCATTGGCTTCCAATTGTACAGAGGATTGATTTGAATTTTTTTCATTTTACTTTTAATTACTTAGCTTCATCTGCATCCAGAACTTTGCTGATTTCATTTCAAGATATCATCCTGAATGTTGTACCAGCAGCAGCACCCTGGTGCATTCTGTCCAGGGGAAATCAAGCAGCTGTTCACAGAATAAGCCTTCCTATTCTTGACACTTAGCAGTGAGGCCTTTTCAGCTTCTTTGCATGTCACCCAGTTTTGGAGCACCTTTTCTGTCCAACACGAACTGCATCAGCCCTGCTGGGGATTTTTTATCTTACTTACAAACTTATCTTTTTGAACAAGTTTTTAATCTGCAATCACTGTTGTTTGAGTCTGCAGAGGAGCTTTTTTGGTGCTTATTGTGCTTAAATGTCCCCATTGTTGTGATCCTTTTTGATGGAAGATGCTGCTAAAATACACGTGGTTTGGACTGGGTATTCATGTGTGTATTTTACAGAGATAAAGCGCTTTTTTTAAAGTTTATAGAGGCTCACTTCATTATTTGGTGAACCTTTCAGTGAACCTAGGATTTCATTGTATAATTTATGTTTCTGGACACAATTCAACAGCATAATCTTATGATTTATGTGCTCCATTTATAATTTGATCATTTCAATATAATGCATGTTTTTCTACATGATTTATGTACTGTCCCTCATGATGTATGTGTTTCACTCAATGATATATGTATTCATCAGTGATGTATTATACCCCTGATGGAACCTTCCCAGAAAGGAAGGTGGGACACCCCAGCCTGAGGCCAAGTCCTGAGGTTAATTGCAATCAATTCACCTTCCATGCAATTACACTTTCATCTGCACACGCCTGTGAAGTGAGCATGCTTAACATGATATCAGCAGGGAAGCAAATGTGCCTCTTTTCCATTTAGTACCAATAAAGCAAGCCGTGGCATTAGAGGAAGGGCTTATCTCTTGCCTTTTTAACATTGTCATTGAAAAGGGGGTGAGAATAATTAACCCTATCCCCACTGGGCTGCTTAGCACAGGTCTGATTATGTTTTCTTAACATTACCCCAAATGTTGGTAAAGACAATGACAAGGCAATAGATGCATTTGGATTTGAAATGAACATCCTTTACATAATAAATGCATGAATGACCAGCTGATACTTTATGGAAATCTTTGCAAAAAACTTTCTCTTTAGAGCCAACTCTCCTTGAATATATTTTTTGCCATTACTGTCCCTCTTTTTTTTTTTAAATTGCTGATGGCATTGACATTAAAAGAGGACCCTGAGTTCATCTTATCTTTCAACCTATCATTTCCCCACCTGCAATCATAATCCTTTTTTGGTGACATCATAATTAGTTATTGCTGAGAGGAGTGTGATGTCCGATTCAGACTTAAGATAAATTCCACTTCCTGGTAAAAGAGGAGTCCTATTTCTTCTGTGCCTGGGAATAAAGAGCAGCTGTGTTACAGATAAGGCTTCGGTAGAAAGGGAGCTAGTTGCATATGGAAAAAGTGTGTGTCAGGGCTCAAATCCACTTTCTTTGCATGCTGAACATGCTAAATAGCTGTGTTTTTCTTCTTCAGAATTAATTTGAGGACTTGGAGTTTGGAGTCATTGCCATTACCTAATTACAATGAAAGCTCACAGGCAAAACTCTATTGAAGTCAGAACTGGGTAACAATATCAGGATATGACCCCTAAAATATTGGATAGGATCTTCCAGATGTCCCTATGGCATAAGGTGTGAGTAAATGTACAAAAACATTTTTCTGCATTTGTTTGTCTCCAGTACTACCATCCTCAGATCTGGGCTGCAAAGGCCCAGATCTTGGTCATGTGACTAATGCAAAGCACATGATATGCAGGATAATGTGTCAGAGGAAGGTGGAAGAACCTCTATCACCCTCTGACTGGACAGCCCTCTGCTGCTCTCACACGTCCCTTTATGCAAATACATATCTGGCATTTTTTAATTACAGGATGAGAAATGCCAGGATTTTGTTCTGCACACAGAAAGAGCTGGTCATTTCTGAAACATGCAGGATTGAGCTCTAATATGCCAAAAATAAAAAACAAAACCTTACCTTTTTACACTACAAAGTGCACCACAAGCTTGATATTTTTTAAAAAAAACGTACAAAGGAACAAGATGTTTCAGGTGATTGGTGTTGGGATACATATCCTTTGAACTGTAGGCCAAGATGTGAATCTGGCCAAAGTTCATTGTAACTCAAAGTTACCATCTGATGGCTGGTGACTTACAGTATCATCATATCTTTAACACTGTGTGCTCCAGTTGCTCATGCAGGACCCTGGAGACTCATGTTAGTTTCAGCACACTGCTCTTAGTCACCATTTTGGATTTGCTCCGTATTAGCAGGGACTCTTTTGAGGCCTTAAAAGCTTCAGTTTTGTTTAAAAAGCAGATTAATGGATTTTTCAGCTTTAGAAATGGCTGCCAGGGACTCATAGAATCATAGAATCATAGAATCTCAGGGTTGGAAGGGACCTCAGGAGGTCATCTAGTCCAACCCCCTGCTCAAAGCAGGACCAACCCCAACTAGATCATCCCAGCCAGGGCTTTGTCAAGCCTGACCTTAAAAACCTCCAAGGAAGGAGACTCCACCACCTCCCTAGGTAACCCATTCCAGTGCTTCACCACCCTACTAGTGAAAAAGTTTTTCCTAATATCCAACCTAAACCTCCCCCTCTGCAACTTGAGACCATTACTCCTTGTTCTGTACTCGCTCGTCAAAGGAGCAAATCCAAAGTGGTGACTGTGAGTGAGTCCCTATTCCCTCTTTCAAAGGTGTAAAAGCTTTGTTTCAGTGAGAAAGGCACAGGCAATGCTCATATCTGCATTGCCAAGCAAGCACAAAGGTTTTCAACATGGCAGTGCAGGCTGACTGCCACCATATTGTATTTGTTCCTGAGTACACCCATGGACATTTTTAAAGGTTTTAAAGAATGTCAGGGATTCGAGGAACATATCCAAGATGCAGGAATTTTCAGAGCCCTGGAAAGCCGTGCTGTTTACCCAGAGAGTCTGTTACCATTGGAACAAACTATGGCTTAGGATGTGAAATGAATTTGTGATCTTGGTTTAGATGCTAAGATACATTTGTCCATATTATAAAAAACACCACCATTTGTTATTTATTTCAATGTATCTAAGAAAGAAGCAGTCCAGTTCTCAGGGACACTTTTACAATACAATATACCTACACAAACACACAGTAAGATGCTTTGTTTGCCCACCACACACACACAAAAACTAATACATAAAAAAATTTAAACATTAAAAAATACATTTCGGTTGGACTGGATTTTTGCTGGAACACATGGTGTGCATTTCACTGAAATACAGCTCTTTTGAAGGGATGTAAAACTCAGTGCTTCAGAGTTTAAGACAATCTCTAACTATTGGAGATTAGGATGAGACCATCATGGGGCATGAGAGTATTCCACATCCCCCTACTGCAGCGTATCTTTCACCTTCCTCTGATGCATCTGGTACGAGCCACTGTTGGAGACAGGATGTTGGACTAGCATGGACCTGATCCAGTGTGGCATTTTCTATGTTCCTATATCCCAATATACCCCTCAACCCACCTGCTCTCCAAAGGCCTGAGAGAAAAAGATGGGCTTCACAATATATTTGGAGAATTAACAGAATTTGTCTTTGATGGACCACAGAGGGAAGCAAGTTCTAGATAGACCTTCACAGAGAATATCCTGTCATCAATTCTTTTCTGTTTAATCTGCACGAATGGTAATCATGACTATGGAGGTATCTTTCAGTGAGACAGAAGGTCTCTCTGAGATCATGAGGTCCCAAACTATGTAGGGCTTTTATAGCTTATTATCAATGCCTTGAACCTTACCTCGTAACCAGCAGGCAGCTAGTCCAGAGCACTGGTGTGATGCGCTCCAGTACTCTAAGGGCTGGTCTACACTAACCCCCCAATTTGAACTAAGATACGCAACTTCAGCTACGTGAATAACGTAGCTGAAGTCGAACTATCTTAGTTCGAATGAAAAGGTACTTACCCGGGGTCCACACGCGGGGCGCAGGCTCCCCCGTCGACTCCGCCCACTCCGTTCGTCGAGCAGGATTACCGGCGTCGACGGGGGAGCACTTCCTGGTTTGATTTATCGCGTCTAGACAAGACGCGATAAATCGAACCCAGAAGATCGATTGGACTCCTCCGACAGGATGCGTGAGTATAGACGTACCCTAAGAAGCAAACAGACACATTCTGCACTATAGAGTCATACATTCTAAGGCCAGTTGGGACAACTGTGATTATCTAGTCTGAGCTCCTATATACACAAGCCAAAATACTTCCCTGAAATAATATCTTCACTAGACACATACAGAGTTAATTACAAGTGAGAAAGGAATGGATAACTGTGGTAGATATGCACCTGAAATAGAGTCACAATCATCTTGCTATGCAATGCAGTGTTCTTGGCCACCACTGCTATTGGTACATCCAACAGCAGTTTAGGATTTAACAAGTCACCTAAATTGCAAATGTGTGTTACATATGGCAGCCACACTTCTTCAGTCTAGTGTGTAATATAATCCTTGTCACTTCTCCCAGTGGCTTCCTGCGTTCTACCAACATTACCTCAGACTTGTCTGGATTGTGCCAGCTCAACCACCAGCTCGCCCTCAGACCAGGCTCAATTTCATAGGCTTTGTTCACACTACAGAACTGAACCACTGGTAATTGAACTAGTGGGATAGCTCTGGTATAATACCCGTGTGCCTCTATCCATGCTATTTTGGTTTCAGTTTTGCTCTGTGTTCACACTAACGCTGTACTACAGTGTTGCAGTTGCACTGCCTCTAGGTACCTGTGCCACAGTTCCAGACATATCTCTCTGAATCAGTGATTTCTGGGAGAGTATGAAAAGGCCTTGCAGCAAGTGGCTATGGGAATTGTAAAAGAAGAGATAAGGCTGCCATAATCCACTAGGAACTCCTATAATGACCCCTGCTCCTCCCCCCTTCGCCCCACCTCCCCGGAGAATTCTCATAAATCTCCTTGAACTGGTGCCAATTCCCCACCTCTGAAACAACTGGTGAGGAGGTGGAGGATATGCTGGCAGTACCCGCAGACAGCCAAGGACCAGAATGAGCAGTGCATAGACCATCAAGCAATGGTCATGCACTCACTGATTCTCAAGTAGATGGGTGCACGCTGTGTTGGTGAATGATCTGCAGTAGGGGGAAGTGCTGCTTTTAAGACCAGACAACAACCACAACATAATGGAACCGAGTTGTTCTCAAGACCTGGGACAAGCAGCAGTTATATCATTTCAGGATTAGAAAAAAGACTTCTCTGGACTTCTGGGCTGAATTAGCCCTGCAGCACCAGACTATGAAGATCAGACAGTGGATAGCCTTGTGCAAGCTGGTTACCCTGGATAGGTACTGGTCAGCTGGGCACTAGTTTGGGGCAAGGAAATCAATTGTAGGTGCTTTTGTTGTTGTGGTTTGCAGGGCAATACATAGTGTAGTACAGAAGTGTTAGATCAAGATGGCCTATGTGCCAATGAACACTGAGGGAGTCTTGAAGTGTATTGGAACCACTGATGGAACCAATGTGCCCATGCTGTGTCCCTCAAGCCCAGCATGCCCAGGAAGACACATTAACAGACAACGACACAACAGCAGTGGTGCAGGCTTTACTGGATTATCATGGAAGGTTCATGGACATGGACACAGGGTAGCTAGCCAAAGTCATGCTGCTAAGGTTTAAAAAACTCTGAACTTTTTGAGAATAAGCAAATTAGACCCACCCAACACCATTGACGCTGATGGTGTTCTTGGTCCTGTCTTTGTTTTGGCTGATGAATCCTTTTCCTGACTGCACAAACCTAGAGAGCTGCAGATTCATTTATACTCTCAGCAAGGGCAGGATGGTAAAGGAGTGTCTATTGGGGAGACTAAAGGCAAGATCAAGATGCCTTTTGGGAGCCCACAATGATGGCTACTAATTAACATAGCAATTGTCATATTTGCCTGCTGCATTTTTTAAAGGTGAAGTTTTCAATGATCAGTGGAGTGCAGCTGGACTGGCATCAGCCTACACATAAGCAGCCAGACCCAGACCTGCACATGAGCTGTTAGCACAATTTACAGTTCAGATTAGGAATCCTCTGTGCATAAACTTTCTAACTGATGATAGGAAACTGGTTGTAGAGCAGCAAAATGAATATAACTTGTAATCTGTAGAATATGTTATTTAATGCTGAGTTTCTTTTTATGTGTTATTTATCCATTTCTCTTTCTTGCTATGCTGAGCAAGTTTATGGAATACTATTGTGGTACTGAACTTTCCAGGTGGTAGGCTTATACTTGGGATGGATTAATGTTCTTATGGAGAAAAGAAACTATGTTACTTTGATGTTAAAAATGATATTGTTAATGTGGAAAGTACAGAGCCTTTGTTTTCAAGAATAAATTTTGTTACACCCAAAGAAGCTGTAGGCCAGCTGTAACATAAAAAAATGTAATATCTAAGAGCAGGGCCAATATGGACAGTCTCTGTCAACTGCAGCAAGTGCACCTTGCTAGGTACACATTTTCCTCTCCATGCTCTTATACAGGGAGAGAATGTGTGTGGGGCAAGTAATGACTTGGGTATTACAAGACAGCTAATCCAGGAATATTAGAGATGGGCTTAGCAGCTGCCTCTTGTGCCACAGAGGCAGAGCAAAGGGAATAGCAAAGGCTAGTGGGGACCAATAGAGCATGGAGGGAACACTGACACTTTCATATGTGGCTCTATCTACTCTTTTATAAACCCTAACAGTGGCATTTGTAAGTCCCTGGGCCTGCAAAATCAGCCCCTTACGTATATTTTACAATAAAAAGTGGCCTAGCTGCTATAGATCTTTCATCCTTTATCCTCCCTCCCCCTCCCCCACCTCCTACTGCCATACCAACTTGGCTAATGTCTCTGCAACTATGCTAAAACCCTGGGTCCCCCAAAAGATATCCTGACAATAGACTGGTCATCTTTGGTCTGGCTCCTCATCCCCAGGATCTTTCTACTTCATGGAGCCATTGTTTTTCTTCCCTCCACATCCCTCATGATTGAGCTGCAAGGCACTTATTTGCTCTCTAATTGCAAATCAGGCTGGCTGGAGCAGCACTGAATCCACCTCACCGTAAAATGGGAAAGTTTTTCACATGGACCAATTGTTGTCCCAGGCCTTTAATAAGCTCTCAGTCCTTTTATCTTCTCACAGCATTTCATGCTGCTTCCGGAGATGTCAGCCCCTGCCTCTTGATCAGGTACTAACATACTGATTTGTTTGATTCTGGTTCAATGTGAGTTTGGACAACGGTTATTGGCCAAGACTTTCAAAAATGAGTGTCTCAAGTTAGGCTTCTAAATTCACATTTGAGCACCTAAATAAAGTAACTTATTTTCAAAAGTGCTGACCACCATTGAGGAGTAAGTGGAGGAGGAAAGTGGGTGTGAAATCTCAAGCTATGTCTACACTACGGTGTCTATGTCAACATAGCTCAGTTGGAGTTTTTCTGTCAGTGTAGGAACACCACATCCCCATATAAGATTAGCTACATCAACAGACGAATTCGTATTCACCCACGAAAGCTTATGCTCCAATACGTCTGTTAGTCTATAAGGTGCCACAGGACTCTTTGTAGCTTCTACATCAACAGAAACACTCCTCCATCAATATAGCTGTGTCTACACTGGGGTTTTTGTTAACATAGCTATGTCAGTGAGGTGCGTGTTTTTCACACCCCTGACTGACGCAGCTATATTGATGTAACTTTTAAGTGTAGACCAACCCTCAGTGTCAGTGACAGCAAAGATGGAAGAGGAAGGGAGGGAGGGAGGCAGGGTGAAGGGGTGATGGTCATATCAGATATTTCAATCTTCTTTTTAGACAACACCCTGTGTGGAGAGGAAAGAGAGTGCTGGGGATTTAAGGAGGGAGTCAAAGACACCATATAGGTGGATGGGGTTGTCACTCAGGATTTAATGAGGGAGGAGAAATAGAATTGTTCAGCTAGAAAGCTGGCAGAACTGAAGAGAGAATGAATTTGTAGTGGAGGAAGTCTGTGTGGTCACTGGATTTTCCTCAGCAGTGCTCAGTAATGCAGGATCAGGTGGTGAGGAAGTGGCCTTTAAGGGGTGTCACTACTTATTCCTGCCAAGCATCCTACCATATCAGGTAGTATCATTAATACACCACGTAACGATTCGTAAATTAAAACTTCCAATAGTGCAGATCCTTCCAGAGTCCAACTGGGAAAGGGTCAGCCTCAAAGCAGCTTGCCTAGCTTTAGGCCCTGTGCCCCAGCCCGGAAGAGCTCATCCTTATCAGGAGTGAGGGGCTGGGGGCAGGGCCGGCTCCAGGTTTTCTGCTGCCCCAAGCGGGAAAAAAAAAGCTGCGGTAGGGCGACCGTGACGCTCCACTCTTTGGCGGCAATTCGGCGGCAGGTCCTTCGCTCCGAGAGGGACCGAGGGACCCTTGGTATTGAACGCCCCAAGCAACTGCTTCTTTAGCTGGTGCCGGCCCTGGCTGGGGGGAAGTAGAAGGAAATGTTGAGAGGAAGAGGGGAAGGAACATGTGTGTCAGGGCTGCCCACTTCACTTGGAGTGGCGCACAACAGCCCCGGCAGCGGAGGGTTAATAGGCGCTTCCCGGGAGCGCTGCACTGTCACCTTCGCTAAGCACATTAGTCATCGGACACAAGGTGTCGCCCGTTATTTTGCAACCAGGCTGGGCTGCCGGAGGCGCCTTTTCCCGGGGACTGGGTGGGTGGCGCGAGGCGGGGATCATGGGGAAGCTAATCCTCCCAGCCCACACGGCTGCCAGACGGCCGGGCGGCTGCTGCTGCCGAGCTGGGGAGTGCTTCATCTTCAGCACCCCCCCCCCCGATACGGGCGCTTTGTCTCCAGCTGAAACCTGCCCTCCCTTCCCCCTCCTCCCCTGCACCATCAACCCGGCCTCCAGACCAAACACGCGCAGCCCGCCAGCCGCCCCCACCCCCACCCCCACCCCCACGCGCGCGCGAGCGCCCTGCAGCCAACAGAGCGGCGCGAGGACACCGCGACGGGCCGGGCGACGGTTTCGCGGGGTTAAAAGCCCCGCCCCTGCGGCGGGAGCTCGCGCCCTGAGGCCGGGGAGCTCGAGCGCTCGATTCCCCCCCAGCATTGGGCGGCGCTGGCGCGGGTTCGCCGCCCCCGTTTCGCTGCCGCTGGCGGGCAGGCTCCAGGCCCAGCCCCGTGTGAGGCCGGGGCAGGCGCCGCGCGGCGGCGAGCCAAGCCGCTCTCTTTACACGAGACTTGGGAGGTGTTTTCCTGCACGGCCGGGGGAAGAGCCGTGTCAAGCCCGGGGAGGGAGGAGAAGGCGCAACGCTGTAATGCTCCCCGGCGCGGGCTAGCGCCGCTCCAACGCCACCCCCCCCCCCTCCTCCTCCTCCCGCTCCCAGCCGCCCCACCCCCACCCCGCTCTAATGAGAACACATTAAGCCTCTCTCAACGCCCTGGTGTGCTCTTACATGGCAGAATCCCTGCGTTGCAATGCACAATGCAGCCCGAGGATTGCTGCTAGCGTCTAGAGAGAGATGCAAATGCTTGCCCGCCCCTCCCCACCGTGCAGCAGGGATTTGAGTGTGTCTGCTTCTCGAGAAAGTAAATGCCTGGTTTCGCTCCCCCCCCCCAATTAAAAGGACCCACCCCTCCCCTGCTCCCTCTCACAAAGGCATCTGTATAGTATCTGGGCATCTGACACTTCTGCACAGTGTGGGCAGTGTCCGCGGTGGGAATGGGGGACCACACACATGCTTCGTTTATGCTCCGGGTCTATAAAGCGTTCACGTTTTATTCCCTCGCACACACTGCCCGTTATTTTTAAGCTGCTCGGGCAGATAAAAGCACGGTGCAATACGGGAAGGAAGGCTGACAGCCCAAAAGGTTTTAAAAAACGATTCCATGGAAATTAAGCTATTTTATTTACCTACTTACTTGGCTGCATAGGGATCATATATTAAATTGGCGTAATGGGTTGGGGAGAAAGAAACCACCTCTTTTCACTGAGCTGGAGATTTAATGTGACTCATTAAGCGGGTGGGGGCGGGGGAGCCTATTTCTTCCTTATATTCACAAAGGATATTCAAGGTTACAGTGAGTGCCCAGCTCAAACTTCAGTGCCCATGAGGAAATAAACCACGCAAATTCCTGTTCTGTTGCATTGGGTGTGAGTGAAAATGCCCACTAAAGTGCTGATCTCCCATGCTGGCAATAAGAGGACCCAGGTGGAAACATTGAAGATTGACTGAGCTGGACTGAGATGTCCCAGTTCCCCAAAGGTGGCATTGTTTAACTCACCACCAGTACTGGCACTGAGTACCCCAGGATGCAACTAGCAGAGGATGGGAACTCAAGAGCCATTAATCCATTGAAAACTAAATCCTGTCGGGCCAATTTTAAGAAGCAAAGGGAATTCTATAAAGTAAATTTCTGGTTTTTTTCCCTTTGGCAAGTGTAAGTGGTTTTCCGTGGCTTCTTTTCCTCTACATGATTTTTCTTTTGCAGCCCTTTTTCAGAGACTGGCAACAGAGTCGTTTCTGCATTGCATTTCGGAGGATGCATCACTTAAAGAGCATACTCTAGTCAGGGGTCTGTAGGCCACAGAGTGTTGAGAAAGGAAGGAGGAAACTTGAGCAATGGTCATCCAAACCGAAATGGTGCAAGAGGTCAACGCTCCATCCTCTTTTCTTCCTCCACTGCAACGATCAATTATTACCTCACCTCTAAAGAATTGCCCCTCCATTAATAAACAAAATTTCCACTGCTTGCATCCGAAGAAGTGGGTATCCACCCACGAAAGCTTATGCTCCAATACCTTTGTTAGTCTATAAGGTGCCACAGGACCCTTTGTCGCTTCTACAAATCCAGACTAACACCGCTACCCCTCTGATACAAAATAACTATATAACCCCTAATCTAGCATATAATTCTTGGAATCTTGCATGAAATGATGCAGGGGAGCAATTCACTGCTGAGGACCAGAAGGCTCTCATCCCCCCTCCTCCGCCCCCATTGTTATGGAAGAATGGTTCTCCTGCCTTTTTCTTTTTTTGGTGTGATCCCCTGATTGTTCTTTCTCCTCCTGCCCAGCTCCACGTGGGGGGCGGGGGGTGCTGTGTGACACCCACTTGTGGCAGAAGCAGAATTGCCAGTGAAATAGTTGTTTCCGGCTCCGGTGGCCAGAGTCGCTACAAAATAATTCATTGCCACCCAGCTCCCTCTAGAATAGATTTTCCCTACCACATTGTCTTATGTGTTGAGTTCCTCCAACTTGCTCCAGACACAGTAGTTTCAGTGGGACACAAATGGCAGTTCCTTAGACATAATGGAAATCAGTATACCATCCCCCTAGACTTTTCAAACCCTCCTCTTTCTTCCCCCAGCACCACCTGCACAGTGCTCCTTTCTCCTCTGAATTGAATGAGATCTCATCATCTGTCCCATCTTTTGAGATGCATTCTGGTATCTTTTGCACAGAAGCTAATATCTAAATAGAACGTCTATTTAGCAGTGTCTGCTGCTTTTTTTAACGTAGCATTGCAATATATTCACGACATTGTTAGTAGGTGACTTTTAAAAGGGGTGCTATTTCCTTTAATTTCCCAAAGTAAATATAAATACGTTTTTATAAATAAAAAGCTTTTTCTTCCTTTCATACTTTCCTCCTTCTTAGTGTCTGCAAAATTGGAAATATTGACAACTGAGATGCTAACATGTCTTAGGGAACAAACCTTTGAAAATAACCTGAATGTTTGACATCCTTTAGTTAAATATGCAGGCAAGCAAAATCCCCAGGTCCTAATTGGTTATTTTAATTGTTCCAAACTGATAAAGCAAACTAGGACTCCTGACAAAACTGACTCCCCTTGTTCTACATCTTTAAAAGTGACATAAACATATGGAACCTGCAAATCTGTGTGGGGACTTATCTGATTACATTCAGTTTTTTAATTGCTTGGCATATTGAAATAAATGTGTATTTATCAGAAGGGATTTCAGAGATGGAGGGATATTTACTGATTATCAATAATAATAGGGTACTTTTTTATGGCACCAACAAAATGTATATAGCCCATAAGAAAACAATAAGCCTTTAGTTGAAACCTCCTGGTTTTCTTTGTTGTCTGAATGTATTTCACTCTTGTGTCAAAGTGTGTCAACTCTAACCTTTCCTTTTGCACTTCTGGCATCTCTCCAGTCTCCAAAATGCCTGTTTGACTCCCATCTGACACCTTTATCTGATACAGTCACAACACCTCTCTGCATAAAGAACAGGCATTTTCTACACATCAGCATACTCAAAAAGGTAATTAAAAACGTTTAGAGTTGTTGTTGTTTTGTTGCTTTCCCAGATTCAACAGCACAAATGCAACTTCTGCCCAATTAAGCTCTAGGATTAAAAAAATAAAAGAGGTCTTAAAGCCAGTTCTTTATTTCTGTGCATTAAAACTGTAGCCTTACACTTGTGTATTCCCTCCGTCCCCCCGGAAGGAAATCTTTAAATAAAAATGTCTTTATTTGACTTGACCACCATTTATAAAACAAACAAACAAATAAACAAACACCCAAATCTGTTTGTGCCTCTTCCTGCTTATGCTAAAGGTACATTCCTCCCCATTACAGCAGCATTTTCACATTTTATAGGAGGAATAAAGAAAAAAAGATGCATGCTCCATGTGGAGGAGCCTTCCTTCTGCCATCCAGAGAAAGAAGAACTAAAAGGATTATAAAAGTTCAGATTAAAATGATATAAAATCTAGCATTTGGCTCCAACACTAGTGCCTTGGTCCTCTGCAGCTAATCTGTATGCACTCTGTGACCTCCTCGCAGCGAACCCTGCTAAATATATTATTCCCACGGGGGCTTTCACTGCTGCTTGGTGTCAGAAATCAATATGTATGAGGCGCGTGGATGGGAATTTCTAATAGATCTGCCTGGCCCTGTGCTGCTTTTCAATATCTGCCTTGGACTATTAGTGCCGGCTCGGTGCCTGTGAAATAACCGAGATAATCTTTTAAGGTGCACTGTTAAGGTGGAACCTAAATGTTGCTGTTTCAATTAAAACTATATATATATATAATATGAATGACAGTGCTGTGTGTAACCTTGTGTGCAGCCTGATTATAAACAAGGGGGATTAAAGTATTAAGGGGAGTATTCTAACATTTAGATTTCTGAGAAAGGGTTTAATTTTTGTAAAAGGAAAACTGTGTATGTTGACCACCAAAAAAGTGTGGGGAGGAGGGGGAAAGCGGGGGTTCACACACTGTCTCTCTAAAATCGTGTTTGTTCCAATTGTAGGTGAAAGAACAAGATTGCCACATTATTCTGAATAATGCACCTATTTTACCTATAGGAGATGAGATTACAATTCGGCGGGGCTCTCCATTTTAGTATAATTTATGCACATTAACATTATTGCACGAGTGACTGGGGGTGGGGAAGAGGGTAGGAAGGAGGCGGATAACCGCACAAAAATGTTGTTTTAAATCATTATTGCACCGTTATGTCATGTCATTATTTATCCTTCTATCTGCCTGGCTTCCTCGGGTGATAGCAGTGGGGCTGAGAGCGCAGGTTCATTAGCGTGCCATTCCCCCACCATACACACACACTCATTGATGACTACAGCTCCTTTCTTCAGCAGCCCCCAGCACGTAGCGGAGGGAGGCTCGGGTCTGAGAGCTGTGTACAGGGAACGCTGCATCGTGCTCTTTTATTCTCCTTTTCACTCTTTGTTTTCAGTTCAATGCACAGAGGAAGCTGTTTCAGTTCAATGCACAGAGGTGCGGTGTATAAAAGCAATAACTTGCAAAAGGACCTTTCTCTCCCTCGCTTGCTCTCTCTCTCTGTCTTTTTATTAGGGAGAAAGGTAATCACTAATCCATGCATACATTCATCTGGCTTTATACATAGCAAGGCTGAGTTCAAATCCTTGCTAGAAATGACATGTAGAAAGCCATCACCCAAGAGCATCCTGTTTAGCCACATTTGGCTCTGTTGCCCTTGTGAGGTTGTCACCCTCCCAGAGGTTGAAGAACTGGCATATACCCTTGTATATTTTTTTCTCTCCTCCCTGCACACTTCACTTAGCATAGCACAATCCACCTGACAACTCTCCGAAATCCCCTTGACTGCTTGTCTGGCCTTATCTGGAGTTAGTATGTGTGAGGCAGTAGCCTACAATTAAGGGTGTGGGGGTCTAGAGAGAAACCTGAGGAAAAATACCTAACATATAAGTATTCCGACAATTGAGAATCAGCCATGTCAGAATAAAAGTTAGAGCCTCCAAAGGGATGTTTAACCCATTAGAATTTCAGCACAATCAGTTGAAATTAAAATAGGCACTAGCTGATTTCCTTGTTTATTTGTTGTTTTGTTTTTAAAGACACACTAATTTATTTGCTGATGTCACAGCTCTTCTCCAATTAAGCAGTATGTTATCCCACTTCTGGAAATAAAATAAATGTTGGTGTCATCTGAAAAATATAAAGGGGCTGCTCAGACACTTGGTTAGGACCAGATTCTGCTACCCTCACTGGGGCTAGGTGTTACCTCACTCCACCAGTGGGCCATCAGAGAAAAAAACAATTATCTTGTCAGAGTTTTTCTGGGACCCTTAAAATCCAAATTTTAAGACCGTGAGTCTTTTCTATTTATGGCAATCAGGCCAAAATATACATTTGCCCCACACCTAGTCTATATGTAAACAGAGCTGCACATTTCAGATCTAGATTTTAAAAACCACCCTCAAGATTCTGGGAATTGACATCTGGGGATTTGGCTTAGCCTGTTAGGGATGGGATGAATTTTGGATGCAGACCAATGTTCGGATTCCAAACCTACGCGGAGTTCAGGGGTGTTTGGCTCTGAGCAGTCTGACTGAGTGCAGTCCCTGCTTATAACCCTGCCCCGGCAGAAAAGCAAAGTACATCATCTTCAGCTGAAGTGGAATTCCAGGCATACAGTTTGTATTAAACATCCCCTGCACACTGAAAAATGCAAATGTTTATAAAGGGCTCTACACTGTAGGCAGTTTTATCCTGGATGTAGAGAACCAGCCAGCCAGCTAGTTTGCTAGCTATTTGAGCTCCTAGCAGTATCCATAATGCAGGCAACTTTAGTTTAACACATGCAATTCGCAAGAGTTGAATAGATCTGAAGTTCCTTTTCCCTCCCTCCCCTTTCTCAACCCATCAATTAGGTAGGTATATGTGAAAACAACCAACCTGTGTGTTTTCTGCATGTCCTAAGGAGGTGTAACGGTGTGACTGTAAGTATTCACTGGTAGCAAAAGAGGAGCTGAATGGGGCTTTGTTAACTACAGACTTTATTTTTCACAAATGCTGAAAAAGAGCAATGTAAAAAGGGCTACACTGACAACTGTGGTTCAGCCTAGCCTGCACTACAAAATCAATTGTCCTGAGACCCATTGACAACCCACTTGTCACCCAATATGGTTAACAGATGGCTCTGTTTTGCAGTGTAGATGGGACCTACCAATATTGTAACCTGATTCCCTAGCACAGTTGATTTTGTAGAGTGAACAAGGACCTCTGACTTTTTTAGCAGCTCCGATGGTGGTCTTCTCGAGATTATACAGAGCTATGTTATGTTAGTGAGGGGCGTAAGCCAATAGCACGTAGCTGAAAACCTTTCACTGTACAATACTGGAATACCTGTTTGGATGGGGAAACCTTTTACATGGCATCAGAAAAAGCAGAGCTTTAGATGCTGATACTTTTTCGGTGACCTTTTACAAAAATAGGAATATTGTTGTTGGGAATGATAGAGTTGGGGACCCACAATCTTCTGTACTTTGTATGAGAACACACTTCATAGTATGTGCCAATATGACTTAAGTTACTTTTCTATGCGTGAATGTGAAAGTTCTCTATCTTCTATCACATTTTCCGATCAACTTAATCAATTGCCTTTAACACAGAGAGCCCATCAAAATCCATTTGTTTGTGATACATCATTGTCTTGCCAGCATATACAGAATGGCAAGTCTCATGATGGAGTACTTTGCTTCAAAAGATGGAACAGCCTGTTTCCTTGGTCTGTTTTTCAAATTGATCATACTTGTGTAAATAGAAACATGTCTTAGGGTATGTCTATACAGTAAAGAAAAACCCAAGGCTGGCAAGTGCTAGCTGGCTAGGGATGAGGGGCTGTTTCATTGAAGACAAACTTCTGCAACTGTATAAAGATACATGTATCTGACCTTTTTTCAGGGCCCCCGCTTTATATCATTATACTCTAAATGTTCAAAGATGGGATTTGACAAAGGATGTCACCTTCCCTTTCATTGTAATGGCAACAGAGTATTTCTTACTTTCATGGGCTTTTCACCCACATCACCTCCACAACTCATTGCTGTCTTTTGAGGGATACCCCACTACAGGCTTAAGTTACTCCTCCTCCATTTTTTATAGAATCTGAAATACAGTTGATTTGTATATGTTGGGATTATGAAGGTAAAACTGTTAGGTGGGAACCAGAAATGGTAAAAACCTGGTTATCTCTTGGTCCACGTTACCTATATTGTGTACCTGAAGCTGCAGTAAAAGCTCAGAGTGGATATAATTTGTAGCTGAATGGAAATTGCACAGCTTCTACTGCAATAAAGTTTTTTTTAATTCTTGTTTTCATTTTTCAGTAACCTGGGTGTTACAAAGAGATGTTGTGAGACTGGATAAAATAGGTTCCATGGAACTCCACCAGTAGCACAGACTGGCCACCAGTGTTTTAACCCTAGCCACATGACACAGAAGTTAAAACACCAGTGGCTGCTGGCACCTTGTCTATGCTAGCACTACCATCAATGTAACTCCACTGGTGTATACTGAGAGTGCAGACAACTAGTCCTCCCACCACTATCCTACAATGTATCAGTCAGTTAACAGGTGGCCTCTGTGGTCAAATTTCTACTCTATTGGCCCAGGTCAGGTTTTCTCAAATGTTCAAATTGGGCTGCATACATCTTAGATCTCACTGTGTGGTATTTCTTGCCAGCATCCACTTCTTTGCAATCACTGTATCACTGTGACAATTTGGAAAATCTCTTGATGTAAAACTTATGAGTTTTGATTGATATTATGAACTCTCTGTATTGTTATGCCTCAAAGTATTTTGACTTAGCCGTTTGCTAACAGGGACTGTGTCTTATACAGGATGGACCCTATGTAGACAGTTCTTACAGGAACTTCAAAACTCATGAATGTTTCAATAGGTTTAAATTACCCATACAGTGAGTTGGCAAAAAGGTAGTTAAGCTGCAAGAAATCAGTTTTTCCAGTCTGGATTTCAGGTGGCTAATAATCAAGCAACGGATAACCTGACAGCATAACTTGATCACCTCATGGTTTACCAGGATGGTCACATGACAGAGAGGAGTGAACCGTTATCAGAGGACACGGTCTGGTTTTAGTAGCTCTTTCTCTCCAAGCAAAACAAGAAGCTGGGAGAAGCAAGAGGAGAGGAGGGGTCGGGACTGGACTGACCAAAACCCACATGCTCTCAAAGTGGTGAACACACCAGAGGGAGGGTTTTAGTGCAAATATTTATTATTTTTGCATGGATCTGTTAGTCTCATGTTTTCCCTATAAGTAAAGTGTGTTTGTTTTTAGAAATCCTTTGCAGAGTGTGAGTGATACTTGCATACATTGTCAGACAGCCCTGAAGAGGAGTAAACCAGAGGGTCTAGAGCTGCAGTAGCACTCTAGGAGCATACAGCAGCTACTGGGAAAGCTTGGGAGAGCCAGTGTAGTTTCTAGGCCTAGGCAACTGGACCAGGGTGTCCTCACTGCTAAGAGGGGTGTCAGACACAGGGCCTACATCTGGAGCATGTGTCAGCCAGCTAGCCAGGCCCTAAACTCTGTGCAGACTCATCAAGACAAGAACTCTTGAGACCTAAGGTTTAGGTTGATGACAGCAACCTGATGAGTGCCCAGCTAGGGAAGCTTATGGAGGCTGTAACAATTGCCCTTCTGGAGCATGGCGCAGAAGATACCATCATGCAAACATGCTGCAGGGTGGCCTGAGGCAGACATCAGGCAAACATGTGGGGTGACTAGGAGATAGTCATAGGTCTGTATTTCCAGTGCAACAAACGCCAGGGTGCCAATAGCTGCTCCATGGCAGGGAGGGAAATTTGCCCTTTTTATTGGGCATCTGTGGCTGCTGAGTTCATTCTAGATTGCCCTCAGGGACTTTCAGCATGCCGTTGAGATACTAGGATGAGCAGGTGGAGGACATGACCACGGAGGTTCAGTCACAGAATCAGAATATGCACTATACTGGGCTCCCAAGACCTCTTTTCAGAGTCAGAAGCTTTGAAGATCTGGAGATGATAGGTAGAAAGCAGAACTCAGATGAGGGCACCTCATTGTTACTGTTTGTTATTTTACTGCTGTTCATTTTGTCTGCATGCTCTGGGGCTGGGGAGAGTGACTTTCTGGGCTCACATGAATGCTTCCATTATTTCTGTGAAATGGGTGGATGTGCCTTCACGTAAGGGTGGAAATCCTCTCTCCCACACTGCTCCATTGCCACAGATGAAGCAATAGCTCTGTCCTCCATCCCCCACCAATGCAGCCTCTCGGATACTGCTCTTTCCATAGCCCATCTTCCATCATTCTATCCATGTTTTACAGTACGGAGGACCATTGATCCAAGTGAGGGCAGAAATGGAAATGCTGGGCAAGCTGTGCATAGCAGTTAGCTGAGCCATGCCACGGGACTGGATTCAACGTGGTGGCCAAGTGGGGAAAAATTAAGCTTCAAATGTCACTAAAACAATATTGGAAAGGACAAAGCAGGTTCATTTATTGCATTAAACCCCATGGCCCCGTTATGTACATAATGTTGTATCACTTAGCCCACATGCCACTGCCAAGGGCCACACCAGAGTACCTATGTAGCTCCAATGGCTTTCATTCTGCCTTTCTATGAAATGCAGGGAAAACAGGCATAATTATTATGTCAGACAGTGTTCTCGTCTAAAACAACCACAGATAGAGGCCGAGGCCATCACCTTGTTCAATTGCCTGCAGGGCTGAAGTAGCAATCTAGTTTATTTTAGCCCTATTTTTTGCCCAAAATCCTCAGGAATAATCTCAGAAAATCTCCAGCAAAGCCGGTGCTGCAATTTGGCAATTACATTACAAGACAGTGCTAATTCTCCTACTTTCTCTGCACCTCTCCAGCTCTGTGGCATGTTTGTGTTATCACCTGAAAAAAATAACTCAAGAGTGAACTCTTCAGACAGGCACTTCCTTTCCCTTGCAGGAAACCTCAACAGAGAGATTCTGTCCAGGCACCTTTCAGTCTGCAATAACTCAATGTAACTCCTTTGTTCTGCACAATACATACCCCCATTCCTTCCACTGCACTCACACATCGAATGTTCTCAATATACCCTTCTCAAACAACATCAGGGGAACAAAAGTAAATTAAATGTTAGGGAGCCCAGGGGGGTTTATGTGCTCACCATCTTGAATCCCAGAACAGAGTGCCTTCAGAGATCAAGAGTGAACTGAAAATCTTACTCTTTTGGTATTCGGGGATAGCAGCTAATATACCCGTTAGCCCTCTCCTTATTTCCCACATCAGACACCACTGCTGCACCAAAGCCAGGATCTGGAAATGGAGACACACCAGGCATCCGGGATTGGGGTCACAGTGCTCCATTCCAAGAGGTAGAGACCATGAGATGAACTGTTTCTTGCCCTTTGGAAGACCAGAAAAAGGAACAGTGACAGAATTTATGAGAGGGAGGCCAAAAATCAGAAGCTGAAGGAGAACAAACTGAACTGCTCTGTTGAGCATCAAGACAAAATATATGGAAGCAGTGAGAGACTCTATATGGTGAGGTGTGTATATATATATATCAGGACAGCGAAAGGCGGTTACAGGAGATAGCATTTCAGAACAGCACAACCAGAGCCCAAAGCACTGTTTTTATCAACGCAAGCCTCTGATTGTGTGTTCAGTGTGTCAATGCAAAGAGCACAGGACCCAAGCAGCACTTATTGGACTGTGTCATTCTCTCCTGTTTCCTTTTGGTCATTCCCATTCCATGGCACTTCACACTTGCCTATGTTGGGGGAAAAGAGACAGGAACCATAGACAATGAATTTCCTGTCCCTGTGAACCACATTTTGCATACTGCTTGCATCCGAAGAAGTGGGTATTCATCCACGAAAGCTTATGCTTCAATACCTCTGTTAGTCTATAAGGTGCCACAGGACCCTTTGTTGCTTCTACATTTTGCATAGTTTTTCTTTAGCACTGGTTACTCAGTGAAGCTGCCTTGAGTTTTTTGTGTTAAGTGATGTTATATTTCACCATTTATCTCTTTGCTAAGCACTCACCGCAGAAAAGTCTCCTTCCTTGTACACAAGTTCTGCACCCACTGACCTGCATCCCAGGTCTCGACCACACACCTCTGCCCCACAATTCTGTGTTCATGGTCCAACCGGTAAAATGCTCCTCCATTTAACTCACATCATGACGCCAATTTGGTCAGGGACAGAGGAAGACAGGGCCCCTCTTGCGGCGTTGCCAAATGAATTCCATGCATTGCTGCTTCTGACTCTGGCTGCCTGCATGTATTGGTGTCAGATTCTCCCTGTGCTCCTGAGACACTCCAGCAGCCAATCATTTTTCTGACCGAAGGGCAAGCTCTAGCCATTCAGCCTGATCCCCAGTTTGAGACTATATTTTGGAAAAGCATTCAAACCCTTCTCCCTTTGCTTCCAGAAGGTCTTTCCAGATCTCCTACAGGTCACTGCTTTAGGGAGCAATGGCAGGTACTGTGGGATAAGCAACCCTGCAAAGCTTGCACAGAGTATTGAGTGTGAAGAGGGGGCAGAATTATACCCAAAACGAGATGGCTATTGTGGGTAAAATGCACCATTGCTATTTACATAGGTGCAATCCCACTGAGTCAGTAATTACTGCTAGTAATTGACTGTGGAGCTAGCAATAATGTAAGTGTTAGAGTAGACAATCCTCAGAAGCATGGCATGGGAGTAAAAAAATATCAGAGCCAGTTCTACACTGGCATTTGCTCACTCACTAGAAAACAGGTACATAGTTTTCCAGCCAGGCAAGGCCTGGCGCTGTGGAATTCCTCGGTACGTAGTTCACGGTGCTTTTTTGGAATAATAGCAAAGGATTAACCCTTTTTGTTGTCCTTTGCCCTTGATCCCCTCTAGTTTTCCATATAAGGGCAAGTGGATATTAACCAGTTGCTCTCACACACCATCATTAACACCCAGGGGAAACAAAGACAGAAGATTTACTCAGTCATATGTGTCCTAAATAGTAGGAAAAGAAAAATAATAAATAATAAAATAGGCCCACTCTCCAACCCAGCACTTTATGTTAATGAAAGCACTTTCCATGCATAAAGACAAACACAGAATCACAATGGGCAATAGGTATCATCCATTAGTTCAGCAGTGGTGAAGAGTGTAAGAGCTCATGCCACTGAGCTTATGAGCTGCCTAGGATACTGGCACAGAAAATAGCAAACAGAAAAAACTTCAAGCCTACATCCAAATGCACTGGATAGAATACAAGTCAGCAATCAGACAGCCATCCAGTGGGACATAAACACACACACAAGCCAAATCAAAATGTAAAATGGAAACAAAATTATGAAACACCCTTTTACTATCGCTCTTCTGGCTGTGTGGTATTGCCCCGGACTTTGGCTTTTCTGGCTCAGGGTTAAATATGGCAATTGCTAGCAGGGTTGTAAGAGAAAATAAATCTCTTCACACTGAATGGGAAAACTGTGCTCCAAGTTTGGCAGCAGCCACAGAGTTGGAAAACGGTTGCCCAGCATGGATCTAATAAAACTGTGCTTGGTAACCACTTAATGTGGTCATTGGAAGTATACAGGTCCAAATTCTGCACTCCATTACCTCTGTGTAAATCTGGGGCCATTCTATTTAATCAGTGCATAAGTTGGACCATTATTTAAACAGTCTGACCTAGCTGCTTGTTTCCCAGTTTCCTTGCTTCTCCTGCAAGAGAGGGTCAGGACAGTTAGATCAGCTCAATCAGGTTACAGCCTTTGGCAAATTGAGCAGTTGATCAATGGGAAATGTGAGCTCGGAGAAAGAAAGACAAAGTACTGCACATCAGTTCCCCTTAAGACCAATAACAATTTAGGTGGAGACAAGCTGAGGTAAGTTTAACAGAGCTCCCTTGAAGAGTTGTTGTATGGAATACCATGCATGACATACATCCAGGAAGTCTAACTCCTGCCAACGGCTCCCCATTAAGTGGTTAAGAGTCTGCTCTAAAACTGGAAGGCATTAGCTGACAGACAACAGGGAAAGAGCCAGGAAATCAAACATACACAGGGTGTGGTAGAAGGGTGCCTGCCTTACATGTGGTGGAGAACGGAGTCTAAAATAAACCCTTTTCCCATAATAACCTGCTTGCAATAAAAAAGATGTTGTTGAAGAGACTCTGAAATGGGTAGAGTATTGGGATAAGTAAACTATACAACACTACCCAAAGACAAGATAATGCATTGCATTATAGAGGACATGGGCAAATTCCGTAGTGAATCAAGAGGCTCTGTTACAGACAAAGATACCTGTACCTCCACTCTCTCCTTTAGTCCCTCCTCTCTCAAAAAAGAACCCATTCAGTACTGTGGGCTTGGTGACAACAGAAAACTGACCGTGGTTCTAAGAAGTACATGAAAATACAGTGGGCTCCCTTAATTGTCATGCCCACTGATAAATCATTCAGTATTTGGGAGAAGGGTCATTCTTTTTCACTAGTCATCACTTTGCAGATATTAATATGCAAGTTTCTCCCTTGTTGAACTTGCCCACTACTCCTTGAACTTGATACAAAGCATTTTGGCCATATTATTGTGTGATGCTGATCCTCACATTTATTTACCTAATGAGTCAAGTATGTGAAAAATGTTAAAAGTAAAACTGAGTTGAAACTCAAACATCAAATTACGGCAACTAAAAAAATATTTCATTTTCCCTTCATAATCCCCCACTGTGACTAGGTACAGCCGTACGTATGATCATGCCCCTTCTTTTGAAATGCCTTGGCACAATGGGCACCTGACAAGTAGAAATGAGCTGAACCAGTATGATATATTCTAGGGGCCAAATTCGGAGCTGAGTCTAATTTGGTGTAATTTGCATCTTAATCTGGCCCTGTCAGCATGTAAATTACACCAGTTTAGATGCAATGAGGCTCTTTTAAACTCCCTTAGATTCACATCCACTTATCCATATTTAACTTTTGACAGCTTATACATCACCTTTGAATGTGGTGTAGTAAGGGGATCTAAGATGGTGTAATTTACATATCAATAGAGACGAAGAGGAACAAGCAGCAGCAAAAGCAACTGATAGGAGACTATTGGTAGAAGCAAGTTAAAGTAGAAACTGCATATGTATATCCTGGGTTAAAATCATGAGTTTGCTCAGGCAGAAATTCAGCATTTTCCTTTTAAAAGGACATTTTCCTGTCTGTGGAAATTTTTTTTTGTTTCTGGAAAAAAATATTAGGTGAAAGCAAATGATATTTTGCATTCCCACTAACCCAAGAAAAAACTGAGCTGTCACTGCTGGTGAGAGTGTTTTTCAACAGCTCTCTATTTCAGACCACACTTCGGTGCTTTGAGGCTGCACTAAGGAGCACTGAGGCTTGGCACAGCTCAGTGCATTTTCAAATCCCTTCAGCATGGGCTGAATAGAAACACTTAAAAAGTAGGGAAAGTGCTGCAGGGTGGGTCAAGTGATGTGACAAATGGGCTGATTCTGCAGCCCTGAAATCAGTGGGAATTTGCCATTGATTTCTATGGGAGCAGAAGCAGGCCCATTATTCCACAATTTATATGAAGACAGTAGAACATACTCACAGATAAATATTTTTGGGGAAAATCCACCCCTTGGGCCCATGACGACATTGAATATTTCGATCCCACCCTCCTTATAATGTGAGCTCTTTGGATGAATAGTGACAATCTGTACAATTAAGACGCAGTTTATACACAATGCAGCACGTTAACCCCTCCTCACCGTAATTTGCACAGGCTGCAATGGAGTCTGTGGAAGCCAAAATACACAGTGGGGAAAAAAATCCATTAAAATAATAATACGTGAATTATTACTGATAATGAGAAAAAAATCCCAGTAATTTATACAAATAGCTACCGTAAATACCTAAATATGTTACTTGTTTTAACATAAAGCTAAAGAAAAGAGTAATAACTATAGAGGCTACCATTATGTGTCAGAATAACAGTGAAAGACCACATCAAAACACAGCAGCACATCATGTCTGAGTAGAGGGCCTGTGATGTGCTCCAATGCAATTCACACTGCAGTGTGACTATCAATTGCAGGAGGTTTCTCCAAACAACCATCTTGGATGTAATCTGCCTCTGTATATATTGCACGAGGGAGAGAAAGTGAAGGGAAGAAGCACCGTGTCATTTTAAATGAGCAAGACGTAGACAATAGTAAAAGAACAGTTAGCATATTTGCGGTGTGAACATCCGGCCCCATATGTTTGGTGATGTTTGATTAAACGATTATCAGAAGCTGTTTAGCTGCCACAAGAGTAAAAAGAGGTTCTGCTCTATTCTATACAGGTTCAATTACTGCCCTCATCACTGTAGTATCTGAGTGCCTTCCAGTAGCACAATAAGCAATGCGACCAACATCTGTTGTGTGTGGTTGGTTTGTTCATTCTCTCTGGTCTTTTTTTCGAGGGGTGGGGAGAGTATTGTGTGTGCAGTGTAGTGTTACAGAGGTGAGAATTTTTAGAACGTTTAGTGCCAAGTAATAATACTTTTAATTAAAAAAAAAAAACACCCACCAAAATTTCTAAGGGTTCTCTTACATTTGTATTACTTTCTTTTATTGATAGCAAATTTAAGTGGTGGAGCTGGTGGCGACACCTGTAGTAAAAGTTGCCTAACATGTTCCATTACAAGACCTTGTTTTCATTTGTTTATAACTTTGCAAAACCGTCTCTCTTTGTGCTGAAATTTTCCATGACAGTTGTCTGACTCAAGCTGAATAGGTTTTCAAAGTTTCAGTGAAAGCAGTTATTTCCAAGAATGAGATTAGGGGAAAAAACAGATAATTTTACCAATGTTAATTGTGTACAATTTTTTTGAATAATTCGAACACTTCCAGGGTTGACGTTTGGCAGGGGGCAGTCCTCTGCTCAGACATATTCCTTATGTTGTCTGCATGAAAATTCACCCAGGTTTGGCTAAATTATTAGCCACAGAACAGAGCCATTTGCACATGCTTGGTGCTTTGCAGAGCCACCCTGGTAAAATCTCTGA
Organism: Chelydra serpentina; assembly: GCA_037349315.1. Lineage (NCBI taxonomy): Eukaryota > Metazoa > Chordata > Testudines > Chelydridae > Chelydra > Chelydra serpentina. The sequence goes on from JBAIAC010000018.1 coordinate 9,331,217, forward strand.
GCATTGCACAGTCTCAGAGAGCTTGCTACATACCAATCACTCTGTGTATGCTGCAGCTCTACAGAGCTCTCCAGCCTGTGAACCACACTGAGCATGTACTCCAGCAGCTGGCGGTCCAGATGGGAGGATGATGCAGCACTACTAGCAGCAGTGGCTGCTGCCCCTTCAGCCTAAGGACGGTAGGAGCTAAAGTGAGGAGGGGATGAAGCAAAAGAAGGGTTCCCTGGTGTGGAGGAGCAGCACTCTCCCACAGCTTCCTCCGCTTGGCCTGGTGCAGTGAGAGCACCCTCTCTTATGTAAATATTGGAGGAAGGTGTATTGGGTCACCAGATGGAGACCATGAATTCTGGTTGTAGCTCTTCCACTGACTGGTGTTAATAATTCTATGCCCTCCACAATCTTTATTATCAAGCAAGACCTGACATGATACCTTAGTATCAGTCCCAGTTTACAAACAGAGTGAGTGAAAGCTTTCGGCAGGTCACTTCTGGCAACACTAGGAATAGACTCCAGGGCCCAGAAAAGTCAGAGCGTGTCAGCCACTCCCCCCGCTGCTCCTAACATGCCCACTCCCGCCCTCAGTATGTTGCCTATGCCAAGGGCTGGGAGTGGGAGGATAATGTTATACAGCCACATACACCAGCTCTATGCTGCTTCTGAGCTGGCAGAATTCCCCTGGGGGCCCTCTGCCGACTTTAAGGCTAATGTATAATTCTGGAGCAGTAAAAAAGGGCCCAAAGCAGGGGCAAGAATCTGGTCCCAGGCCTCTAATATGGCATTCACTTAACACCTTCCCTTTCAGAATGAATGTGCCAAATCTATGTGGTTGGCTTTGTTGTCTGTAACCACTGGATCACATTCTCCTCTAGATCAGGGACCGAAATCCAGGAATACTGATTCCCAATATTCCTGTGCTGTCTAGCATGAGGAGTTGTGTAAACCACAGGCAAAGTGTGTATCACATTCTCCTGTAGTGGCCAGATGGCATACAGAGGACAACAACATAGTACTGCTATCAATTACGCTTTGTAGCTCAAGTGATAGAGCTGCTGTACTGTGCATCTAAAGGTCCTGGATTCAGGTCTGAGTGGTAGGCCATGCCATGAGTGGGGAGGCATAACATAGTTTCTTTCACACACTGGAATTTCTGGGGGTTTTTGTTTGCTTTTTAAAAGACCTAAGGAAAAAAAAAAAAACCTGTTACTCGAACATTAACATAGTAAAATCTAATACTCTAAAGTTGGAAAAGACCAGAATTAAGGCTGCTTGTGCAGTCCTAATACTCCTCTCTTGTTCATGTGCATTATGATACAGTCTTTAATCAATGTGTTCTACAGGACCCTGCCTCATACAGCACACAGGATGAATAGTGGAGGAGGCAGATCACTGCAAGAAGAGAAAGGTCATTCTCTTGCATTTAAGGCACTGGGCTGGGACCCAGGAGAACCAAGTTCTGGTTCTGCCACAAGTTTCCTATGTGATGTTGGACAAGACTGTTATTCTGCATTGTCTCAATGAGCCCAAATTAAGGTTGCCTGGGTATTTCCTAACTTTTGAGTGGTTGACTTTTCAATCTTAGCATTCTTTTACGTTTTTCATATGTAATATTTATAAAACACGGCAGCTTGACAGATATAGAGAATGAAGATTTCTATTTATCCACAGAATTGGTACTGTAAATACAGCATAATTGGTGTCAGGCCATGTTTCCCCATATCTGCCTTGCCAACTTTGTTCTAGAAGCACTACCTCTAAGGAGGAGAAAGTTGTTTAATCTCTATGAACAGTCAACCCATAGCCCCTCCGATTAGTTATTCCCAGATGTAGTAATGGTTGTCTGGTAAGATACTTGTCTAGTAAGAAATGCTCTGAGCACTGAACAGCCTCTATATGGTAATTAATTTTGGTTACTACCAAGGTGACTGAGTTTGAACCAGCTCTTTAGGAGAAAAAAGCTACACCTGCCAAAACTGGCTGTTTGAGCTGTCCAGTCCTCCTGCAGTTATTTTTTTACTGTAGTTTTACAATACAACAATTGTACTTGACTTTACGAAGTCCTGCTGACTTCAGAGGTGCAGGAGGGTGCACTAATTTGTGCCTTTGCCTTCTGAAAATGAGGCCCTCTCGTGTGTGTCTTCTACATTACAGTGATACTTGAACCAGAACTCTTGTAGTCCAGCTCTACCAGGTGAACCAAAATATGTGGTAGGCAAATGCTGTGCTAAATTTGTCTGAGCTGGAAGTTGCTCTTTGCATGTCACAGTATTTAAAAAAGAAGATCTATGAAACAGGTACGAGGCTAGCCTGTTAAAAGCAAACTCCAATCTTGTTTTCTCAGCCCCGCAATCTGAAAGTTCAAAAAAGGTAAGAAACACTCCTCATCCTGAATAAAATGTGAAATTAATTTGAAAGTAAGGTTTTCAATTTACAGTTGGTATTTCTGAGTTTACTACTGGTAGCAGCTGTGGGGACAATAACAGAAATCTGGTTAAATTGAGTTGAAGTCAGCACCAGATTTATGTCCTTTATGTTTGTGGGGTTTTAAAATCAGTAAAGAACTGACACACATACACTTTTAATCCAGATCAAGTCCAAGTTTATTAACCTGTAAAACTTCTTCCACAAGCTAATCATAATAAAAGAATGAATGATTATCGAGTCTAACATAAAAATATACCAATTTAGCCATAGGCTGGAATTTATGATTGCTCACAAAAATTAATCAGCAGATCACATGACACAGCATCAAAAAAGGCAAATCAGTTCAAGCAATGCAAACAATCAGCATAAAAGGCTAAAGAAGTAAGAGTAGAATATCAGCAAGCAATAATTCAAATCACAGTGATAACTTTCTTTAAATCCACTATTTACTTAGTAATCTTCCCGTGCAGTTGGAAACTAGATGCGTGTAACCATTTCTCTTAATTTAGTTACATGTTGAACAATACATTCTCATATAGTATTTTGGCTGGTCAGATTAACTATTAATTAAATTATGGGTGTAGGTGGCAAAATGTAGGCACATAAAAGACCAATTATACTTATAATACAAGGTGTTTCTCATAGACCCTGTTGGCCTCAGAAGTTCAGAGCTAGGATGTGGGGGTTATGCAAAAGATGTTGAATGGGATAATGTTCTAGGTCATTAACTTGCTTTACTTTATGAATCAATGCAATGTACCTCCTTTCCAGATCAAGGTCATCTAGTATTCTACATGGTCATCAGGTTCTGGGAGGTTTTCCTGCATCTTGTGAATTGCAGACCCGATCCATAACTCTTTCTTCCAGGTTTCCAGAATAAAGTGTGTGTGAGAGAGGGGGTGAGGATGTCCATCACTGGTGTCAAGGATAAATGTGTATGAATGTGTATGTCAGGAGGATGGGGGTAGGAATGTGTGTTGGCTCCTGTCCGCTTCAGTGCTGGTCTTTTTCAGTATACAGTCTCTGAACCCTGTGGCTAAGGCTTCACTTACATGTTACATCTGGTGCAGAGGGAATTCATGTCAGGAGGTTTAGATAAATAACAGAAGTCCCCGACCTGAGTTAATTTTTCTCTCTCTCTCTCTTTCTCCCCAACATAAATTGTCTCCCTTACTGGTAAGTAAGAGTTATATTTCTCCCAATTGTGCTCCCTGGGAGAGGTGTAGACAGTTAGTGTAATCACCTGTTATTAACTTTGTTAAGAGGGAAGAGTTAAAGGAATAAAGGAACAAGGGTGTATAGGTTAAAGTTCTCTTCTTGGATGAACTTTTTATGCCTTATGAGCTAGGCAGAACCACAATGAATAATTAATTCAGGTTCTGTTTTACATCATGGTATCTGCACACTTTTACACTGGAATTGTTTTGAATTCCTTTCTAGCAAAGACAATCCTTGATTTTACAAACTAAAGCAGGTTTATACAGACCATGGGCTCCAATTATGGGATATCTTTCGCTCACCCTTGACAAAAAAAATTCTTATGTTAGGTCAGGATGTGTATTCAAGTTTTATTGGGAAATTAACCCTTAAGGAAATGCTCTGACACAATCATTTTTCTGAAAAGAAAAAAGTATCACAGGTCACATCTAGCCCTCAAATTATGAAACCGTAAAAGAATGTCCATCCTGCTTTAATGTTGTTTTAACAATTAGAAGAACAATAGGAATGTTTGACTTTTGAACATTAAAGCTCGTTTAGAATTGTTAAATCATCCCTGCGAACGGTTACAGTTTGCTAAAAGGTTTCCCACAGTGACAGTATCTCAGATAATATCACTTTTCAGAAGGACCTAGCTAGCCAGTTACCTGTGTTTATCATGCTCATTATCACCATAGTATCTGCATAACCAAGAGGCTGAAAACTAATTTAGGGCCTAACTCTGCCACCTTTCTCATGCTGAATAATACCTTCCCCCCTCAAGTAGTTCCACTGATCTCAATCTTTATTATCTATTCTGCAGTTTATTGACAGTGAGAAGTATTTCTTACCTTGTTTGTTTTTAGGACCACATACAACTCTCACTGGCCCGAATGGGAGCTCTACTTCACATTGGTGACAATGTGTGCCCTTAGAGTTAGTATAAGTAAAATATGTATCATTTTCTTTTAAATGAAAGTGATCTATAATTAGGACCTGATCCTGCAAGGTATCTAGTGAAGTCTTTGGGAGTTTGAGAATGATTAGAACCTCGCAGCAGGCACTTGTATGATCAGGCTATTAATAATTACAGATTGGTTCCTTGGAGAAATATATGAGAAGCTGAACTGGCTAGTGGTTAAAGCAAATTATGGTCAACTCTTACTATAAGAATGGAGCTTCCATATAACAGGATATTACTGGGATCATGAATGAATTTATGTTTTACTTTAAAACATTGCTCTTTCTTTGTTAAAAAAGCAAGCAAGCAAGCAAACACACTACAAAAAGTAGACCCAGTTCTAAACAGCAAAGCTCAAAATTTCCCTGGAGTTCAGGGATGTTTTTGATTATGCCCATCTCTGCTATGAACATTTTTTTAAAGTTCAAACAAACAGCATTAAAAGGATAGGAACAGAGAGACCTTTTCCCAGTTCCAAATCAACCATCTCACCAAATGAGTATCCTTCCCGTCCAGAATCCTAGATTTAATCTAGAGAGATCACTGCCTATTGCAAGTAACCCGCAGCCCTCTTTCTGTATTCAAATTGTATTCAAGATTCACTCTCTGTATTGTTTAATGAGAGTTATAAATCTCAAAAGAGCATATATCCTTAAAGATTTCAGTGAATGAAAGCTGGCTCAGTGAAAAATCTGCTTCTATTCCTTTCATTTTTGTTGCTTACTTAAAAAACCAACAAGTACACTGACATCTAGCTGGAAAATTGCTGGGTATTCAGAGAATCTCAGAGACCAAATTATCTAACTCTTCTTTCTGCACCTTTAACAATCAGTTTTTGATGCAGTAGCCTAGGCATAATGTTTATCAGAATATATTATCAGAACAATATGATTCCCAACTTCATAAAAACCTGGTTATATGTTGTCATTGAATTCTGCAGTCAAGAACATTTAAAATGTTTGAAGTTGTTCCAATGTCTGTAACCACAATAAGGATTTACAATGTGCAGGAACCTGTTTCTTCTGCTTCTTGTAGTTTATGAGGCAACCGAAGAGCAGAACTTTGTACTGAGAAGTAGTAAAATGAGGGTAAAGTGCTATTGCCACTCTAACAAACCATATTCATAGTCCAAAATATTCCAGCAACAAAATGGTATTTTAATCTCAGGGATTACTGATGGGTTTAATGACTACGGATGAAATTTCACTGGTGCATACTTTCTCCTATGTAGATAATTCTGTCAAGTATCAACCTCATTACTTTCCGCCATCATACAAACATGTTTCAGTATTATTGAGTTATTTTTCCTTGATCCATTTTGCTTCTATTTCAGTAATTTTTTTCATATTCTCAAAAGTCTAATATAACATTTCAAATCTTTCAAATTAAAAATGTACTTTTTCTGCTGCCATAAAAAATGAATTGTACTATGTCATCTCCATGTATGCAACTTTTCCATCAACTGCCAATTGAGAACAAAAACTTTTATGCCGATATTGTACTGGAGCTTTGTGGTGTTCATTCAGCTACAGCATTTGCATCTTCTTGATTATTTTGAAGATTAGTTTTCTAAGGATAATGTTTTCAGTGTTTAAGATCCCACAAACAAAAATCTGTCTATGGAAAAAGAGAGATATTTTGAATACTAAAGTCCTTTATTCAACAACACAGAAATATCACAAAAACAACTTTACTGGGCAAACTGAATATTTTTATACAGTTTTGTACATGCCCCATGTGACTTTTTTTTTTTAATAAATACACTGTTTTCCAAAACTGCTTTTTTAATAATTGCACAAGCATACATACACCTTACACAAATATCTTTTAGAAAATGTAATAGATAACTGCACAGTTCAGAAATAGGAGAACACTGTGAAAGGAGTACATTTTTGTGGCCTGTGTTTCTGAAAAATCTCCTAGTTCCCTGCAGTTGTGAAAATGGAATACTTTCTAACATAGGAGCTGTCTTTTATTCACTAAGAATAGAGTAGATCTCAGTGTGAAACTGCCAAATTTAATAAAAACAAAAATCTGAAACATTTAGCTGCTACATGAGAACCAACTGTTTGATATCACTATGCATCTAACCATGATCAAAGACCCACTACAGCTTTTTGCTGAATATATTCGACCCTGAATGGTATGTTCATTTAACTACTTTCTTTCTTCATTATTTGATTACAGATCTAGCCAGTTTAGAGACTTTATATTCTTTAGCATTAATTGTATGACTTACATACCAGGGCTTCTGGACAAAAGGGAGTACTTCCTTTCTCTTAGGGAGTGTCTATTATTAAGTCACATAATGTGTATGTGTGCTTCCCTCACAGCCTTATTATTTAATAGGTTTATCTGGGGTATGATAAAAAGAATTTTTTCTATTAGGCATGCTTAGTGCTCACACCTAGAAGATTTCAAAGTTATATTATGCGTTTTTTGCACTGTGAAAATGAAGAACACAAAAAGGGATAAAAACATTCATTTTGTAAAGTATTTTAGGATCTTGGGAAAAGCACAAATTCAGTAATTAGAACTCAACAATTATCTGATTTATAAATATGTATATACCATGTATAGGAGAGAGAAAGAGAGAGGCCAGAAAAGGGATTTCCTTCTTCAAACATCAAAAACTAAAATGCTCGCTACACACTACATCATATAAATATTGTTTTACCAAAATGGAAAAACGTGATGATATAAAGAAACAATGTCCAAAATTAAAAAAAAAAACATATGTGGGAATCAAATAAAATCAATCCTTGTTCATTTCTAATAATTAACAGGTTTGTTTGCTTTTCTTAACAATTTTGAATTGACATGTAAAACACCACAATTACAATATACAGATCCATCAGTTCTTGAAAACAAAACAACAAAACAAAAAAAGAAACCACATTAAGACATGCAACATTAGGGTATTAGACAGTAAGTACATTGCTATGAATATCTTTGTACACCTAATGTAGCCTGAACTGAATTTTGTCTCTACTTCTGTCAGAGCAATCACAATTTTCCAAAAAGCAAGGCAAGCTCCCCAGCCAGATGTGCAAATAAGGCTTCAGTCAGTTTTAAAATCAATTAACAATTTGGTAAAGAAGACCTTACGTAGCTCTCATTGGTCCAGCAGTAAATAACAGCGGCCTTAACCAGAAAGTCTTAAATGGAATAACATCAGGAACAAAGCTGCCAAGTAAATGAATGTAATGCTTATTTTATGATTATTTAATTAATGATCTTTTATTAAATATAAGAGGGGGCACATGTTGGGAGCACATTAAAGATGGCATTTATTTTCTGAAATTACATGTAAGATGTCATGATACACAGAACCCGGGACATGTGTGTCAGCCCTAATACGTGCAATCTCCTCCAGCTCAACACACCAGTCCTGATGCTCTTCTACTGTGTCCCAGCCCTTCTACACGCTACTGACCCTTGCTGCTACGCAACCAATTCTACGATTCTTCTCCTCCCATCCGCTGCTCTTAGGTTGCTTGACCACTGTCATGGTTCATCAGTCCTCAGACTTTCCCAGAACTCTGACTCACCACAGACAGCTGATGACACACTCTGTTACTCACCTAACCCCCCAATATTTGTCAAACAAGTGAGTGTGGCCATGTGCCGACAGTATGAAACAAATAGCAGATAATGGAGAAAGTGCTGAAATACTATGCTATTGGCACACGCTCTGCATCATTAGCCTGTTATGTCCATGCTTTTCTGTGACGCTACTAGCATTTATCATCCTATCTTATATAAAATATTAAACATATATAGTACATGGCATAACAGCATTCTCTTACTTTCATGGGGTGGCCTTTTCACATGAGTGAAAACAAAGCCAAGCTATAAGCAGGTGATCTGTATGAAGTGTACGTAAACTCAGTATCCTCCATATCCTTGTATTACGTCTGAATTATATAACTCCATGCTCTGCCTTTATGAGGAATAAACGTTCTGTATACACAGCTAGTACAGGAGAAAGAATGGTGAAGCATTCCATTATGGGACCAAAGGACCAGTGAGTCAGCAAGATCAGTGGACAAAGAAAGTCACTCATTGAAAAAAAGTGGGGTTTTCTTATATACTTAAAAAATACCCAGACTCTCATAGCCTGCACAACTGCAGGAGAGATCCAAGCCTGTCTAAATTTATAAACTAGCCTAATCTCTAAATGTTGCACATGGAGCGAAAATATTTTCATATATTTTATAAAATTTTTATTCCATCTATTGAAAAAACCTACATAGCAACTCTTAGTGGAAGGTAAATACATTGAGTCATAGATTTTTCTCAGATATGGTACTCTTTTCATTTTGTATGCTAGAACATGCTATATATAAATGACTGATTCCGCATGTCCATCTATGCGGTGCATGTCACCTTACAGCACAGTCAAAAGCAAGTCAGCTACGGTGTGTTACTTTGGAGGGATACCCTTCTGTAAAGCTCTTTTGGAAGCAATGCAAGTGCACAACCACTACTCTAAAATAGTGCTCAAAAAGATTAATTTTAGATTTTATGTCTTCCCCTCTTACAACAATACAACTGAAGGTAATTGCTAGATGCATCATAATCTTTTAATCTTGTAAAACTTGGCATCAAGTCTCTATGGAAGGATGCATGGTAAAACAGTGCTGCTGCTGCTGCTAAACAACCAGCAAAATAATATTTAAAGCTAGAATTTATTGCTCCAGATTTAACTTGCAGAACCACACTGTTGTGTACAAACCGTTAATCTCCATAGATGCTCAGACATGATTGTCTCCTTGTGTCTAAACACACAAAATACAAGCTGCTATCTGTACAGTTTACAGTACTGAAACACATATATTTGAAAATGAAGTATAGATATGTTACTTTTCAAAGATACATGATTTTATAGCAGGGGTTTACCCAAACTTTTTTTTTACAGCCACTTTAAAAATAGACAACAACTTCACTAGTATAGCTAAGTTACATCAAATAAAGATTCAGTGTACTGAATGTGAATAAACTGGCCAATTCCCCAGGCTCCCAGATTAAGTTTTGTTTTTGAGGAAACCCCTCTACATAAATGAAAATAGTATCTGAGTATATTCTTCAATGGTGGACTAAGCAGTTTCTTAAAACATGACTTTAGCTTGCCATTCACTTCGGACTGCCTTGAAAATAAGATATACTACTGCTTAAAAGAACCATCGGAATGCTTCAGCGCTGGGAACAGGTGTTCTCTATAAAAAAAAGCAAGAAAACAAGTTAAGCTTTCTTTCTGTGGCATTATAAAATAAGATTTCTTCTTCTTGTTTTTCCTTTACATTTCAGCCATATTTTTAGTTATCTAGATATAACATGATGCCTCACATAACTCAACAATTAATAGAAACTTCCTCCTTCTAAAAAGGGCCATTTCAGGATTTTATACATACATTATGTACTATCTATTTCCTCTTTAATTAAACAATAAAGTCACGGAAATGAAAATATAATTATAAAAATCTAGGATGTATAGGTAGGAAAATGGAGAGTAGTCATGGAATAACCATACCATTTTGAAAAGGTTTCTGACTATCCACTGACTTATTGGGTGTATGCTTATAGTTGGGTGGTTTTGCAGACACACACTTTGGCAAGACATTTTTTTAATGCACGAATAATGAAGACATTGATCTAACCATCACAATGTGGACTGTGAACTGATGCACCTGTGTTAATGTTTTTGGGAGAATAGGACAGCATTTTCAAACCTAGAGTTGGCTCTCCCATTCCATACTTTGGCACTTTGGCATATTTTTGCTCTGATCCAGCAAAGCGCTAGAGCTTGAACATTAAACATGTGAATGGTCCAACTGACTTCAACAAGAACAGTGACTTGTTTAATGTTGAGCACAAGCGTAAATGCTTTCCAGGATCTGGGCCTTAAATAAAAATGGCTTACTTTCCCGAGGTGCTGAGAGCACCCACAACTCCCACTGCAGACAAGCATTCAGTACTTCTGAAAATTGCACCACTCTCTTTTAAGTGCCTTAATCAGCCTTTGGCCACCCAGCTTTTGGCACCCAAGTTTGAACATACAGGGAAGGACTTAAGCCATGATCTTGCAAGGTGCTGAGTGCTTTCTATGAGGTACTGAATGCCCTCAATTCCCTCTGCATTCAATGTGGGTTGATGGTGCTCAGCATCCCAAAAAATTGGACCATGGGGTCTATTTCTGCCCCTACTATAGCAAATGACTTTAAAGTTTACACTGACTACAGTGAGAGCAAAATCAGTCCCTTAAATCACTACATGCCAATTCACATCAGTTATCCCATCCTGCTGTATTTGGTTGATTAAGAAATATCCACATAAGCAAATATCATATCTGAAGAAGTATCTAAAAAAGAAGTACTAAAAAACCTCATACAAGGTCTTAAGGAAATTGCAGATAAATATTATTTATGTTGAAATAGTTCTTGTAGATTATGTTGAAGCTTTAATTAAAGAACGCCACTGAAAAGAAGCAGTCTTTAAGCTATATTTTTATGGATGTCCTTTAAATGTTTCCATTCCAAAATACAGCTAATAAATCATACACCCAGAAATTTTTATGGATGCAGCGTTAGATGCTTAGAGGCACCGCTGATCAGTTATATCAGTTAAGGCATCTTTTCAAAGTTCTACAAAACTGATAATTACCCCGGCAAACATTTTATACCATAAAAGTAATCAGTTGTAATAACCAGGCTCAAACAGTATGCAGGTTCCCTTGCAGAAATACTTAAAATTACCCTAATCAGTTTAATAAATATAACAAGGGAATGAAAAGGAAGCAGAGTTCCTCTTGTTTTATCTTTATCATTCATTCCCACAGAAATATCAGAGAAGAAAGAATTTCTGCTGTGTAATCAGAATTCTAAACTATTCAATATCCTACTTCTACCTATGAATGTTAAAATTTAATAAATCATCTGAACATTAGCTTCCAAAAGTGAGTTTGGTTGTTGTATAAATATGCTCTGAATATTTGAGTGTTCTTTGTTAGTATGTGCCAAAATAGGTATTATGTCCCCTTTAACAATTCCTATTCTAGTCTGTCACACATGCTCAGTTCTAGGGTATGTACCTGTAATGACAAAGCAAAGCAAAGCTTCCTTCAAAGGTATACCGAAGAGAGCCGATATGCTTGCTAGACCATCCACAGAGTTCTGTGTAGGTTGTAAGATGGCTGCTGATAATATGATTTATAATTTATAAAGATGTTGACTATAAAAGAAGCTTGAGTTTAGAAAAATAGCAAGCAATCACGTCTAAATCAACCTCAGAAGAATGGCTAATGACGTATAAGTATTACACTTACATATTATCTTTGAAAGTGATATTTAAATATTCTAGTATGAATACTTTTTTATATATCTGGGGTTGAGCTGGCCTTTATTTACTTTCTTGCAGCATCAAGTTGAGTTACTCTGTCAGACACTGTCGTATCAGCTGGAAGTAAAGGTGCAGTGTCTGATTAAAAGGTCAATCAGACCTTTAAATACACAGAATAATATTTCTGAAGGGCAAAGCTGCTGTTTAATATCTGAGCTTCTGAAAAACTACAAGATAAGGTCTTTTGCATCAGCATAGGAAATTATAATTAAACATATATTATATAATTAAATATCTATTGCACTAGCCACTGACCTGGGAATCAGCTGTGACTACTTTAAATCATTAAATCACGCACACACAAAAAACAAAACAGCAAAAAAACAACAACAACAAAAACCGAGGATTGAATAGATGGATCAAATTAGCTCAAACCCAATTTATGGGATGAAATCCTTTGATTTTTACTCTCAAAACAGGCAAGACTATATCCAGGAGAAAAGAGATCTTTCAGCCAGTTTGGTGGCTCAGCACACCAATCCATAAGCTTAAGTGCAATGACCATCTACCTTCTGGTTATATAAATTCAAGAGTCCCAGCTGGGGAATCAAACTCTTGATGAGATTACAGTGAGTTTCTGAATCTCGGTTATGCTTGCAGGGAATCATTATCCTGAGTGACAGGAAAGACAGATTCCCCTGGAAGCTAGGGGGAGGGGGAAGTAAGGAATAGAATTGGAGTTGATCAGCATTGTTTAAGGCAGCCTTCACTGCTCATGCAGGTTGCAAATACTGACAAACAGCAGCCTCGTTCCCAGGAGGGAACTCAGAAACCTGCAGCCCCAGCTTCTCCTAACAGGTAATGCTATAAAGCATGGTGTTCCAGATAATTTATCTCTAAACAAACCTGATATGAAATGACCTTCAAGCTTAAAACTTTCAATTCTGTTTCTCTTTTGGTCAGCTTTAACAAAGGTATTTTCTACATAAGTAAAAGAAGTAGCTCAAACATTTGAAATATTGTATTTTAATTGCATTTTTAAAGTCAGCTTCACATAAACAGCCTAGAGAATTACATTTTTGGATTTAAGATAAGAGAAACACAATCAAATCCCTTTAAATAAAGACACACCAAAAAAATAACATTTTAAAAATTATATATATTGGGCCTGTATCTGTCCCCATGGGCAAAAATGCCCATTAACTTTAGGGGGACCAGGTCCTTTATACAAATACACACATACACACGCTTCCAATACAGCAAAACAGCAAAATATACTGAAATTACAGACTCTTTTTAAATTCTTCACCACAGACTCTATTTTAACTTGAACTCAGCTACTTTTTTGGTGTAAGAATTCAGACGTTTTAAAAACGTATTCTGTATACACTGTTGCTGTGAGTGTAGCTCTAATACAGTGTTGCTATACAAGTCTTTGCAGATGCTAGATTACATATTTTTATTATTATTTTATATAGAGCATTAGGGAAACAGTTCTGTAGCAGCATATGGAAGTTAAAAAAAAGAAATGTATTTGAGAAGGGTACATAGTTATGACCTGAGTATTTGTAAATTTTAAAGGAAAATCCTTTAAACACAGTAGCAAATTCAAATCTTGGCTTTTACACACACCCAGATACTTGCAGGCCAGATTCTGAACCCCTTATTCATTCTGAATAGTACATACTGACATGACTAGTACCACTGAAGTAAACACTCCAGGCCATGAGAGGCCCTTATGGGGTTCACAGAGTATGGGGTGCACACAAGAAGCTATTTTCTTCACTGGCATGACCTGTGCAAAGGCCTATCACAATTACAGTCCCTGAACTTGGAGGAGTGCATGGACTATTCCCTCAATATGCCCCAAAGGCACAGGTATCATAAATGGAACATGGAGGCTCTTGGGTCCTCTCCTGACCCCAAACCAACCTGTGCAGTGGGCCACCTGTATAGAAAAACAGCAGGCTGGATCATTCTGCACAGTGTCCTGTGTACTGGGGAGCCTGGGAAAGGAGTGTCTCTCCATGAGAGTCATTCCCTCCCTGAAATCCCCAAGTCACAGGTGCAGTTCTGTACTTGGGCCACTGGAAAAATGGCCCAGTGTGGCCCAGTGAGACGTATGTAATTACTACCAGACATTAGCACAAGCTGGAGAGTCTGGTGCCATGTGATGTGTGACTGGAAGGATAAGGAGAAGCTAGTCTTCAAGGCCAAGGACAGATGCTCATAATTCCTTCATGTAAGGCATTTTGTATCCATTACCAGCCCAAGATCTGGGACTGGCTACCAGTTACTATTGCCTGAGTAACTAGCTGAGTAGGTTTCTTATGTATATGAACAGCACAGCATTAGTTACTTAAAGGACGAATAAACTCTACAATATCCACAAAGCAGTCAGAAAACAGCAGAACATTGGAGGAGGCCAGGGAGCTCTTCCAGGCATGTGGCGTTCCCCTTGCCCATTCCACTAAGCCAGACCTAAGTAATAACTGGCAGTGCTGCGAACTGATGGAGGCTTCATTTTACCTGAGATTCCTCTTTTAAGACTAATAAAAGATGGCTGCTTCTCACGGGCATGCAACCCAGGAATGGGTGTAAGTCCATATCCTCCAAAACACACCCACTCTCCCACCAGACTAGCCCTCCTCCCCATGCTACTCTCCTTGGAGCATATCCTAGAAGAGTAGGAACACGGTAGGTATAAATACATGGAGTGAAATTCCTTCTCTCCCTCACACAAAGCCAGAATAAATGACCTTTGTGCAGGAAACTGCCAGGATTGGGAAGAAGAAATTCTTTCCGAGCCCATGGTGAGGGTGCAGGGCAGCTATGTAAGGCCATAACCCTTGTGATGCTTTCTGCAAGGATTTGTGGCTCACACCCTCCTAACCTATACACCTCAATATCCCCTTCAAAGTGGCTAGGTGAAGCTGACGTATAGGAATAGCTTTGGGGTACCTAATAAACGCCAGATTCAACTCGCAAAGTTTCCCTGAAATTCTCCCTCAGGCTAGAGAGGTTGGAGAACCATAGAGGAGTGTGTGAACTCCTAACCTTCCATACCCTGGAAATCTGCACAGAAAAGAAACCACAGTCCAGTGGACAGGCTGCCTTTTCAAGCTACTTCTCTGTCCTGCTCCCAACCCCTCCTGATGGATCTTGCTGCGCTATGCTGCCATTGAACAAGCTAGCTGTGCTGGCACAGAGACAAGTTATTGTGTCTCAGGTAGGCATGAATACAACTTAGGCATGAATATCCACTGACTAACAGAGGGAGGGGAGGGAGGTTGGTTCCACAGGGAGCTGCTCCTCCCCCTCCAACCGTGGCATCTCACAAAATCCAGCAGAGCCCTAACCCCATAGAAGAGCTTCCATAGGATCTGGACAAAGATGGAAACATGCCATGGAGCTGTCATTCTCCATATCTGCCAGGATCTGCTGGGTTCTGCTACCTTCCACTCCCAGACCCTGTCTTTCTATTTATTATGAGTTATACCATACTGTAACAGACGTTCTCTAACAACTACCTTACGATTGGACTTGTCAGTTAAGTGGGACAAGAGCTTCAGGTCAGAAACTCAGTGGTGAGCTTGTTTTAATGATCCGAGTTAAAATATCGCTTACCATACCTGAGCCACATTCCTGTCTTCCTTCATACCAGGGATGAGATTTAACATTTATGTTAAAAGTCAGTTTTATTTGCTTTGAGAGGACATGAATCTTTTTACTGGCAGTTATTTTTCCACTTGCACTGCATATCTTCCATGCTGTATTTGACACAAACCAGATTTAGAACAGACCAGATTAGGAAACTCATTTGACTTTCTCTGCCACCAAGTTCGTACAGGAAAAAAGTTAAACCACTACACTGGATACTACATAGAAATAAAAACTGAATCATTGATTCAGGACCAGGTTCTAATACCCTAACTCACTTTCAGTACCTCACTCAGCGAGCAGTACCACAGATTTCAAAGGGGCTATTTGAGGAGTGAAGTACAACTCAAGGCATCAGAATTAGCCGATGGCAATTACAGAACTAAAGACCTGTCCTGACAGGGCCAGATTTCTCCACTTGTCAGTAGTAGCCAGTAGTACGTGGCCCCAAATGAAATAAATGGGTCTACTCATGGAGTAAGGTACTTCTCGATGGGAATAAGGATAACAGGATGTGGTCTTTATTTATATTCAGTATTTAACATTATTTGTTTCATATATTCATTTTCTTTTACTTCAATTTACTTGGAAACATCTTTAAAAAGCATGAGATTAAATTATGGGAAATGGGTAAAGAATTTTAACATTTTAAAAATATCAGTAAAAAGTATCATTATGGAAAACAGTTAGTAAATACAGATCAGTAACTGCATGGAACCAGAACTAGTGTTGAGAAAAATATCAGCTGTGAAATATTAAGGTCCAGATCGTGGAGTCCCTAATCGTGCTGGTGAGCACCTACTCCTATGAGTAGTCTCACTGGCTTTCAAGGAGACTACTCACATAAGTAAGATCTCCCCAACATCAATAGGTGCTCCGTGCTCCACCATCTGGTCCTAAATCCCTAAGGGCTAGATTGTGCCATTAAGCAGAGTCTTCTTTGAAGACTGGCATGTACATGTGTCACTCCAACAAGCAGGAAGAGCTTTGGAAAGGAACAGTTTTGCCCTTCTTCTTCTGGGCTGGGGAATAATTTGCTACAGTCCCTTTCTAGCACACTCTCTCCCTTATGCCAATTCAGCTCTGCTGGCCAAAAAACTGAGAGTTGGAGCCAAGGCTCTGCGTCTCCCCACCCATCTGCTCATGAGGGGGAGTACCAAGCTTGTAGATCCTGCTTTCCCCATTGCCCTGCACCCAGTGATCTGGAAAGGCTGTGCAAGATGGTGGTGGGGAACTTGCTTCCTTTTATGTTACCGTGCAGCCATGATCTGACCCTAAACAACAGTCCTTAATTAACAGCTTTCTGTCAAAGGTGAATCAGAAGAAATCAACATCAGAGGAATGTCATTTAAAGTTTTTTTAATTCCTATGCATTTTCATCTATACCTGAAGTTGAGGACAGAGATGATCAGCTTCTGAAGGCAGCTTCCAAGCTGCGTATGATGACACTATTATTATTTATTTATTATTTAATAAACAGAGCCCAAAGGCCACAATCGGGATCAGGGATTGTTTCTTGTTTGTTCTGACTGGCCTCTGACAATCTATTTACTTTTTTTCAGGCAAGGAGAAGGGACATGTAGAAGCACTGTAGTAAAGAGAGCTAGGAAAAATGTTCACCTGACCAGAGGAGATTTGAATTAGTACCTTCAGGATCACAGTTCAAATTAAAATATGGTAGCATCCAATTTATTTATTTTAGCTCATTTGATATTAAGAACAGTTTAAAATGTAATCCTAAACACTGCGTTTGGCTATTTCACATCAACATAATATAAATATCAAGAGGTTTTATTACAAAAAAATACTAAAAATCAAAAGCACTTATCACCCATTTCCAGCTCTGTCCCTGTTCCCTTCTAAAATATGTCTTGCTATTTCTTCTCATTCTACTCTGCTATGAATTAACAGCTATAAACTCCCTTCTCCCTCCACACACACAGTCTGTCACTATAGTAATTTAATCCCTAGGAACACCATCCATCAGTCCCTATCACTTTGCCTGTGGGGGTGGGGAGGGGGCTTTCTTGTTAACATTCAATCCATTAATAAGAAATCCCTATTGGTACATCATCCTCTGGAACACGGCTTAGCACTCAAGCTTTGACATCTCTTTAATGTCCTCTTGGTTACCCTTTTTCTAAAGAAACCGCTATCTCAAGACATAGATGAGGCATGGTAGTCATCACCAAATCAAAATATGTGTCTCCTTTCTCTCGACCTAGAACTACACCGCCTTTGAGCAACCCTTGCTCCTCCTTCCCACTCTGCTGAACCTAAAATTATCTAATCAATAGGACATCATGACCAATTAATCCATTAGGATTTCTCACACTGTGTAAGTAGCAGAGTTAGTCAAAAAATGGTCACAAAAGGGCTTCCTTGTTTGTGGCAAAACTGTCAAAAAATATCAACCAGCAGTTGTGACATCTTCAATTTACAGGAGAAAGGGATTGTTTTTAATCAGTTTAAAATCAGTTAAAAACCTTTAACAATCAGTGTAGTGATTGTTAAAGGTGCCAGACTGACAGTCCAGAAGCCTGGTGAACTCAACATATCCACAGATCAGGTCCAGCAAGAAGAGCAGCAGCACAATCTTCCCTACAGTGTTTAACCCAAATTCCTCAACTGGAAGGATCACCTCTAGAGATTAAAAGATTGTATATCATTTCCAAGGCCATTCAGTCCTTGGCCTCCCTTCTGAGTCCCTTTACAATGACAATTAACACTCAACTTGGCATGGTTTTGTGAGGCGGCCACCCTCATGGGACTTAGACCTCCAATTCATTTTATAATAGGCCACCAAACAATCATCGGAGTGTTACAGTTTATAGGCATCACCATCCTGGGCTGGGATAAACTGGTGATTTATAGGGGACAGGTTTCATATTTCATTACCAATCCTTTCTGTCATCTAGTCCCCCACCCCTCAATCACTGGTGAGTTCACTATTCATATTAATGACCTCTCCAAACATCTTCTTGCCTCTGACTTTTCCCCTCCCTAATACATTTTGTCTTTGTTTTGTCACTGTCATCCACTCAGGAGATCAAACCTTCAACATCATCCACTTCCAGCTCCCCTTTTTCATCTCTAGCTCTCTGACGCTGCGTCAGGATGATCACTCCTTCCACAAATTCAAAATCGCACTCCTTGAACCTATACTCTCCTCTAGTAACCTAAAACACACAGGCCAAACAATGCCCACTCAATTAATCATCTTAGTCCTCTGTTTGCTAGCATCATCTCCCTTCCTCCCATTTATCAGCTTGTCAGTACTAACAACTGCATCATCTCCTTAGCTCTTGATCAGCTTGTCTTCCTCTGATTTTATATAGCTTCCCATGCCACACGCTCACCCTGGTACCCAGATTATCTCCATTGGAAAAGAAGTTGAATAAATTTGAGTTCACTATCCACTGGAACATGTGGAAGCCCTGTTCACTACCTTTAAAATCTGCTTCTGGTGTATGAAGACTGTGTCTCTTGTCAATCATCATCCAGGGTCTTGGGAATTCAGTGTCAGTCCAAATCCCTTTTCCATTCTGACACTTCTCCCTGCAACCCTTCTCCACTGAGGAGGTGTTTGCTACCATTTTTCTTTTGAAAATCTAAGGCCATGTCTACACTAGTGAGCTTACAGTGGCACAGCTGGACCGATGCAGCCGTGCCGCTGTAAGATGGCTCGTGCAGCGACATAATTAAACCACCTAAAAAGGTCAGCGGGAGAGCATCTCCCGCTAACATAGTTCTGTGCACATGAGCGCTTATGCCGGTGAAACCTATGTCGCTCGTGGGTGTGTTTTTTTCACATCCTTGAGCAACAGAAGTTTTGCCCAGATAAGGGGTAGTGCAGACATGGCCTAAATGTTGTGTCACTCCATCACTGCTTTTAGCTCCGCCACCTTTTCCTCTCTCCACCTACAACCTGGCACCCCTTCCACAGCACTTCTAATAGCCACTGCTCTCCCAGTTACGACCATCACTGGTCTATGAACAAAACCACCTCCTCAGTAGATCCCCCCGACCCACCCCAAAAAAATGGCTGTCATCACCTCCACCTTTGCATATATTAGCATAATTTACCATTGACTCCACTGGAGATTTTATTCCATCTCTGAAAGCTGCAGACTACCCCACCACCACACACCAGAAAAGGTCTCATTTGACCCTTCCTTATTCACTCCCTCCCTCCCTTTCTCTCAGCAAAGTCATGGAGAAAGCAGGAACCTCTGAGCTCTTTAAGCATCTTTCCCAGCACCCACTCTTTGACGGCTTTCAATCTGGTTTTTAACCCTTTCACCATCTCTAAGAATGTGCCTCTTTGGGCAGTTAATGATAAACGCTCCGCTCCTAACCACAAATTCCTGTTTCTTCTTACACTATTTTATCTCAATGCAGCTTTCAGTATTATCAATAATTTTTCCCTTCTTTAAACCATCATCATCTCCAGCACTGTGTCCTCCCCTGGTTGAACTCTCTCTGGGCTGTCGGACTGCCACTTTCCCCATCAAGACCTTGCAGACCTACTCTCTATCTCACTTCATTCACTGCCCTATCTTGACTCTGTCAGCGCCTGGCTTCACCATAATGTTCTACTGCAGAATACATCAACTACAGCAGTGCTCCTCCTGGATAAAAAGTCCCGTGTGTCTCATGTTTTTAATTTTGCTCTTATTCTCCTTAAATCAGATCTGTACTTTGCCCCACAACCAGACCTCAAGCGTCATACTGACACCGACAATATTTTCTGATATTTTGATTATGTGTATATTTTTCTAACATCAGCTATGAAACATTGCAAGAATTAATCCTTACCTTGATGCAGCTTCTGCTGAATTTTTTATTCAAGTTTTTGTCACTTCCTGTCCTGCTTACAGCAGTTCTCTCCTTTATGGTCTGAATGCAATAGGCTATTATTTTTCTATAAAAAGTAAGGTTGTATCACTCCTATCTTTTGTGAGCTTCTACTGGCTCTGAATCCAGACCAAAACTGCTGATTGTGAGAACTCTCTGTAGTTGTGTTCTACCCTACCTATCTGTCCTCATCTCCACTCTTTTGACTACTACCTATTTTGAACTTCCCTGTGTCCACTCCCTACACAATTCACTGTAATTGTCTTGAGTTCATTGTGTTGCCCCCTCTATCTGGAATTCTCTCTCTCTTCCCCACTCTTTAAGCCACTGAATAATTTCCTCCCTTAAAAAACCTCTCCGTTCTCCTTACCTTACAAATGGCTCTTTTAATAAAGTGTTTTATGATATTGAGTATTAAAGACGCTACATAAAATAAATTGTAACTCACTGCAAGTCAGTATGGAGCTGAAACATGCACTGTCCTGAGAATAAACAAGGAAGGTTTCTGAAATATTCAGAATTCAGTAATCTCAGTAAAAACACTCAGTAACAGCAGAAAAAAGAAACACTACTGTACAGTAGCTAAATAAGCAAGTATTTGATGAGTTTGTTACCCTTTAAGAACAAGGCACAAAGTATGACCTAGACTTGAGCTACTGTAGGTTTTTATAATATTGCACTCGTCACTGTAGTATCTGAGCACCTGGTTAAATATTAAGTAACAGAGAAACTTTAGAAAACTGCAAAAATCCAGTAGGCTTAATACATACCTGGCTATGGATTTTTATAGTTTTAAAATAAATTAAGAGGAAGCCTAGGAGTTCCAAGGAGGAGAAAGTATTTCCCATAATGTTTGAGAGTAGAAGTTAACAAGCCTGCTGGGATCTTTTTAGCCCCTGCAGAGCTAAGGCTTCAACATTATTAAATGGCTGTCGCATCTGAAGTATGGTGCAACAGAAAACATGAGATGCTGAATAGGGGGAGGCTTTAGATTACCCTGCAGAATAATTCAATTTTAGGACAGGTGTTTGCATGTGATGAACAAGATATGACTGCGAAAAATACAAATGAACCCAAAAAACCAAAAAAATAAGCCGCTGTAGCTTGCGTTTCCAAATAGCGAAATAGTGTCAAATGAAACTGTATGTTTCAAAACATTATTGTTCAGTGTGAGCACTCAAAGGAGAGATTTAAGTGGACAAGAACAAGTGGATAAATTGAATTTTCCCCAAAATATATCGATTACAACAACAGAGAATGCTTTTTGAGGACAAAACTATTCCTCAACAATAACTGTGCCTATAGGAAAAAATTTCAAAAGCATGTAAGTGACTTAGGAGCCCCATTTTCAATAGCACTTAAGTCCCATTGAGTCACTTATGAGATTTAGGAACATTTTTAAAAAGTGACTTGAGCATTTAGGAGCCTAAGTCACTTAGATACTTTAGAAAATTTTACCCTAACCCTTTACCAACATGTCCTACACAAAGACCATTTAAAATTTAAACTAGTGATTGAACAGATTCTGTAGTATTTTATTAGACTTAAAGTTGTGAGTTCTAGGTTTACCTGCATAGGGATATTTTATTCAGCAAACTTAAACTTGAAAACCTACACATTCAGAGTACCAACTTTCCTTTCATTGACACTTCTTTTAGTATAGTTTGAAATGGTTTGTTCCTAGTTTTACTGCACTATCACTATCGTAATGGTCACTATACAACAAATACAGTAATGGTAATACAGAAATTAGTAACTGGCTTTTATCAACTGGGATTATTATCAAAGCCTCTGAAGCAGACTTTTTAAAAATATATATTTTAAAAGCATTTCCACATACTTGCTATTCATAGTGTGCTAGCTGAAGTCCTAACTCGTTCCTTACTAACACAAAACTCCCACTGACCTTAGAAAGAGTTTTGGAAGACTAAGTAATTAATATAACTGAGTGGGAACTTCAGGATCTGGCCGATAAAAATAAAATATTAATACTTTATATAAATGCAAATATTTAGGCCCTAACTCTGCAACTCTTACACTGAATAAACAGTATGGTGAGGAACTCAGACAAGCAGTCCTATTGACTTAAATGAGACTACAGTACTTGGCAAGCAGGTCATAGCCCACACAATTTAGTTATTTGTATGATCCAAGCATTGGTCAAATACACCACTAGATAAAATTTTCAAAGGCACCTAAGTGACTTAGGAGCATACTCCGATTGGCTTCTAAGTGACTAGGTCACATTAGAAAATGGGATTTAGGTTCCTAAGACACTTAGGCGCTTTTCAAAATTTTACGTATTACACTTATTTCTGCCAAACAAATATTTGGTCTTATTTACCGTATAAATTGCGAACCAATCAGTTCAACCCCACCAAATCAATATGCATTGATTTCAGGGGAGTTAGACCAGTTTAAAACTGGAAAAAATGCAGTGATGAATCAGTCACACTGCTGGATTAAATCCTGGCCCCATTGAAGTCAATGGCAAAACTCCCATTGACTTCAATGGGGCCAAAATTTCACCCACTGTATTTATATAAGGCATAATACTTTAACATCACTGAACCAAATTAAATCTTGACTTAAACAATGTGCAAACTCATTAAAATAAATGGGATTTCCAAGACTGTAACTCGGGGCTGATTCTGATCCGTAATCCTAACTCATCAGTTGTTTAATCTACAATATTTTTTAAAGGTGTGCAAAGAAATATTCCATGCAATGAAAATACAAAAACTGTCATAATTTGTTAATCTCTGATATTTCAGGCATTTTACTGATGAGCAATACTAGACTAGTTAATGCAAATGATTTTTGAGTAAAAACTAGAGTTTGCAAAAGAAAAAAGTGTAACCAGGTATGGCTGTCTGTCTGATTCCTTAAAATTAGGTTCAATTTCGTACCTAATTTTGGTGGTGCTAGATTTCTTTAGTGGCGGTCCATTTCATTTTAAAAAGCATTCAACTATTTCCTTCCTGTCTCACACAACACAAAATTCTAGTGCATTTCATCAACAGTAGTCTGTGAATGTCTCCCATCAAAGGTGAATTAAAAATCTGGGGATTTTATTATATTAATAGGTTGAATTGTACACTAATATTTTGTGTGGGTTTTGTTTGTATTTCTAAAAATTACATAAAGACAGTAAGAAAATATTAAATGTAATAAAAAGATTAAATACCATCTCTGTTTAAGAATCAGAGGGGTAGCCGTGTTAGTCTGGATCTGTAGAAGCTACAAAGAGTCCTGTGTCCTTCTATAAGGTGCCACAGGACTCTTTGTAGCTTCTGTATAAGAAGGTACCAATTCCTCTACAGTTTTAAAGATCAAGAACCCCTTAGAATTGTTGATCAGTAAAGGGACAGCAGGCCTGATCTAGAAAGGTGCTGAATGCTTTCTCCAAGGTCCTCAGTTCACTGGACTCCCATGACTTAATTGAAAGACGAAGACACTTGACACCGTGCAGGACCTGGTCCCATGTGTAGAACTGCAAATGGCTTCAATGAGATTTCTGAGCAGCTGCAGGATTAAGCCATGTGTCAGCCAGAGTGAGTGAAGATGCCTGCAGCTCTTCCAGACTATACCTTGGAGCAGCAGCAGGCATCATTGTGATGCACATTTGTTTCAATGGGACCTCAGCTGGCCAAAAGGAACTAATTATTTAATTCATGTCTATCACACCCATCATTGTAATATCCGGGTGAATGCTACAAAAATTAATTAAAAAAGCTATTGCAAAGTTTCAGCAAAACTGCCTCTGTCTCCTCCACCCACTGACAAGATAAATACCTCTTTGGCTATATGCTCAATTTAAGAAGAAGCAGAAAACAAGAAAACACAGAGAAACAAATGCATCTTGCCCTGTTTCTAAAAAACAAAGACAGAATCAAATAAAATCACCAGATTCTGATTCTAGTACACTGCAAGGAGAAGTGAATTCCAGAGCCAAGAACCCTTCCCTAAGAATGTTCTACCACTTCTCCTAAAAGTTCAGTCATGGAGATGGAAAAACAAGGGCACTGTGGCAGAATGCAACTGCACAACAAGGAAGAAACTGCAAAGTCCCAGACTGGTGAGGGCTTTATGGCTGATTACCAAATTCTTGAAATGAACCCATAAGAGACTGCTGCAATTACTTAGATTGTAAGATCTTGGGGCAGCAACTTTCTTTTTGTTCTGTGTTTGTACAGAGCCTAGCACAATGGGGTTCTGGTCCATGCCTAGGGCTGCTAGGCCCTATGCTAACACAAATAGCAACTAATAGTAATACTTAATAATTAATTCGGTGCACAACAACAAACACGGACAGTGAGCTGATCACTAAACACAGACAGGAGTTTGTGCTTCCTTCTGACTTTCCAGTTAGTCACCTTGACATTCACATTAGCTGCCTGTTCCCTTTCAATTTTCAAGTTTTCCTTCACACTATTGATTCCCATCACAATATGTAACTTAAAGCTAGAAAGACATGAGAAAAAATGCCTCCTCTGAGGCCCCACTAATTGACCCCTACCCACCGAGCTCCATAGTGTTACCTTAACAATGTTCACATTTGCCACCAAAACAAGGAGCAAAAAGGTCCCCTTTTTCCTTAGTGGCAATGCCATATGCTGCTACATTTTCCAGGTCAAATGCTGCTTCCATTGAAATCAGTGAACCCAATCCTTTTCCCAATTAACTCAATCTCAAAACTCTCACTGAGTTAAAAGGGAACAGGATTAGGCCCTTAATATTTAAATTTGAATATTAAAAACTTATTTTGAATGGAACATAAGTATGCTTATTTTTTTCAATAGTAACTCAATTAATTAACCTCAAGTATCAGAGGGGTAGCCGTGTTAGTCTGGATCTGTAGAAGCGACAAAGGGTCCTGTGGCACCTTATAGACTAACAGAGGTATTGAAGCATAAGCTTTCGTGGGTGTATACCCACTTCTTCGGATGTTTCAGCTGGACATTTCCACTGCTTGCATCCGAAGAAGTGGGTATTCACCCACGAAAGCTTATGCTTCAATACCTCTGTTAGTCTATAAGGTGCCACAGGACCCTTTGTCGCTTCAATTAATTAACCTGTATCTTTTTTACAAATAAAGTATGTTACACTGAATATTGTAACACTATGCCCAAGTATGAAAGGTACTTAATGGTGTGCTCAAATCCCACTCTTACTCAGTTGAGTGACTCTGCTTGATTTTGATATTACACTGGTTTAAATCATGAGTGGTGCAACTGAAATCAATGGAGTTACACCAGCATAAAGCTGAGACTAATGAAATCATAATCAGGCCTATTGAGTTGAAAAAATGAGAAAGGTGCAAAGTAAGATTTGGCTCTTAGTCTTTATAATTTACAGTAGGAGTTATATAAATGTGTACTAATGGGAGGAAAATAAGTAATCTCTCTGGACTAAAAATGGTTATGCCTCTTTAACTGTAAATCTAAACGAAGACAGTGTATACATACACAAGTATGTAGAGCGATACATGGCAATAATCTTATTTTCATACATTTATTAATACTATACATAAAATCACCTAGGAATAATAAAATTCTGTTAAAAATACTAGAGCACAGGAATGCTTTTAAGGTAATATAAGAAAAACATGGAAATATAAAAGTTTAAAAAAAGGCTGGAAAGGAAGCATTTAATTAAAAATGTACGGGTCAGGTAATCTGAAAGCATTAATGAGAATCTGTTTTAAACTCAGTGTACTAACCTTGAGAGTTATATCATATGCCTTCATTGCACCAGGACAAGAACAGATTCAAGGGGAAAAAAGAAAGATGAATTCAGTGGTTTCAACCAATCTACTGACTTTTTTTGCATAGTTTCACTTCCAATCTTTAGTCATTTCCATATTTTGTAGACAACATCCTTTATATTTTGTATGTAACTGACAGCCATAATTTCCATATGTATATAATGGAACTTGAACCCTTGATTCTTATTATATTGTCTCAGTAAGGTGCCTACCTAGGCCATAGTGTATCACCTAAGGAGATCTGTTGATTTACAAAGACCACAAGACAGGCTAGCTTGAGAAGCCAGTTCAGGAAGCAGACTATTCTCGCCCACCTGCAACCACTACTGAAGTTTCAGTTCAGTCATGTAGGCCCTGTCACTCTCTGACATGCTTCCAGCTGGTTGCCTTACAACCAGAACAGTGTTGCTGCACATGTGCTTGAGGCAGTCATGCTGTCATTCTTTATTATTTAATTAAAAAAGAAGAAGAAGAAAAATGACCAAAAACAGAGAGTTATCCAATTTGGGAACTTTTCCTTTCCTACTGACAAATACCATGCCTGTAAGGATATTAGCCACATGCCGTGACATGCTTTGTGACTGGATATGACCTACGGAGAATGAACGTCTACTGATATCTCTACAGCTGGAGAGAGAAATCTGCTTCCTTCCAGTCATAATATAGCAGCAGAGGTGTGTGTGACAGCGAAAGAGAGAGAAAAAATGAAGAAAAGCAGTGAAGGCAGGTGGTTATGAAAGTACACAAGAGGCTAATAAAACCATGGCTTTTTACTAGCCACAGCAGTTACAACAATTGTAATGGGTAGCATTCCACAACATGCCTGAACAATTTTTAAGGCTGTAGAACACCTTTGTCAGAAGCAAGGAAATTCATGAAATGTGTTTAGAAATGCACACAAACTCATGCAAAGGTCTGATAACATATAAACTAGTCTCCTCTAGAAATATCTCACTTTCTGAACAAATCAATAATCCATCAGGATCTATCATTTATCATAAATAATAAATCACAGAGGCATCTTGGTTTACAAGCCTAATGAAAAAGAACTTTTTGCCTAAGTAGTATAACAAAGTTAGGAAGGGACTAGATGACGTCCTAAGGTCCCTTCCAACCCTGATATTCTATGATCTATGATCTAAAGTTCAACGTCGCTGAACGAACAAGTGCCACTGAAAAAAAAGTAATCTCTCTTTAAATTGTGGATCAATATTAAAATTCAGCATTATCTGTTTATTGCAGAGTGGGTGATTATAAACATTCTTTGAAAACTTTCTACAAATATAACAGAAGTATATTGTTGACCAAAAACAGTAAGTGAAATCAAAAGTTAACAGCTGATGTCTAGCACCAGAAAAAATTCATATAATTTGCTGTATTTCTGTGATACTGGATTACTTACAAAAAGCAGCTGAAGAAAATGTAATAAAAATGGGCTACTAACCAAACTTTCAACAAGGATAGTTCACTCTTGCAAGGAGGAATGAACATGATATTTTGATGGGACTCAATATAATACAATAAATCATGATGGCAAAATTTTTATATAAAAAACCAAAATTTCCTTCAGTTCAATGGCAATATTAATATCAGTAAGGCAGTATCCATTTATTTGGTGTCAAACAAACTGAAGGGTTGTTTTTCGTTAACTCAAGACCCCACCCCTTGTTGGAGAAAACTCCTGCAACCAATAATTTAGAAAATAACCACAAAACACATGCAAACTGGAAAGTTGCAGTTTCTCACTTTGTTGCTATTTTCTGTGACTGCAAATCTTAATCTGTCACCCAGTATACACAGTACTCCTCTGTACTAAATCTACCATTCCCCCCGACACCTTCAGACACGTCTGATATGTGCATCTAACAAGCAACACTATAATTTAAATAATGACAAGGGATTACATATGATTACTAGTCTTTCCTCGGTCTTGTTTTCCTTTGTCTAAAAATATCACCTAATAACCATTTTACATATATTTTTGTATTTTTATCATTGTCTCTTGTACTCAATACATGAACTGAAATTTCTGCATCATATCTGTCTGTCTTTTGTATGTCTAGCAAACTTGAAAACCTGTCTTTACAGCTTTGTGATATTCAATACATTGTCAGTTCTGAGGACACATTGTAAAAATAAATGTATATACAGTTCAATCAGACATAATTTCAGTCATACCTGTGCTTATTTTTTACATCACATTTTAACACACCATAAAAGGATTACGTTGTAAAATGCATTGCCAAAAAGAATTTGTAGCACATTTCACCAAACTATTTAACTCTGTGACTAATGGTCTTTCTTTGAATCAAATTGACATCAGTCACCCTGAAAATAACTAGCTATTACTTTGTTCTGAACTGCTGCCCACTAAAAAGTCAGGTGTTCAGCTACATTCTTTTCCTGCTCTGTCTTCCCCCTCCTCTCCACCAAAAATCAAAGATAATTACCAGTCAGATAGAAAACTCAGTAGATAAAGCACAGAGATCTCATAATGGCAACAATTAAGTTAGAAAAAATAAATACCCCATTTGCTTTCAGATTTAAAAGTGTTCCCCCTCCACCATTGGTTTCATATAAGTAAAACTCTTACTCCATGTCACCAGACAGAACTCTTTAAAATAACAGATAAAGATACAGAGCTTGTTCACATCAATGTGGATGTGCCCAGCTTGTGCAGAGGTGTTAAAGAACCCTCTTAAAGAAGATTTTAATTCATCATCTGTGATGTTAGTTACTATATGAAACTATAGTGATTTTTCCAGGGACCAAAATAAAAATGTCAAAGGGAGCCCCCCCCCTTCCTTCCCACTCTTATTTCAGAGCATCCCCCACCCCCCTACTTTCAGGGTGGGTTCATCCCCGGTGCCAGTGAGGGAAGCCAGTGTCACGCGTGCAATAACCCCTTACAACCTGAAGGAAGCTTCAGAGAAGGGATGCTGCATCTTGAAGCTAGACAAGAAGCACTGGAGGGGCGGGGGCAGGGGGCTGAGCAGGGACGGAGGGAGGCTGGGGAAAAAGAAATCATCTCCTCTGACCTCTAGTGAAGTGCCAGGTTTTTTCTTTAGCTCTTCACATTTCCTAAATTTGCAGATCTGGTGTCCCGTTTTGCGGTTCCTGCAGCTGCTGCAGACGCCACAGTTGATGAGCCTCTTGCAGGGCACGCAGACCCCACACCTTTTCCTCTTCTTCTTGGCAGGGTTGCCTGCCCCTCCTCCCCCGCCTCCTCCCGCTCCCGCCCCCCCTCCTCCGGCGGCTCCCAGGGAGGAGGAGGACGAGGAGGAGGAGGAATGGCTCTGCGGGCAGTCTGCCAGATTGGCAATTTGAAACGCACTGTCTGTGACGGCGGCGGAGGCTGCTGCGGGGGAGTGAAGGGCTGTCATGACGATGACCCCTGGAGGTAATGAGATGCCCCCTAAAGCCGGGATAGCGGAAAAAGTCCCCACGCGCTCGGGGAGATTCATTATCTCCGCTTCGGCGGCGCCGCATTTGAGCTTGTTCATGCATTCGCCCGCCAAAGGTCTGCAGTGTTCGGGGGACAAGGTGGAGAGGAAATTATTATTTGCCATTTGCAACGCGGGCGGCTCGGCCGGCGCGCAGCCAGGCTTGCCCAGCCGCGGGGACTCGTTCCGATGGTGCAGGCTGCCCCGGCCGGCGTGGAGCGAGGCGGCGGCGGCGGCGGCGGAGGAGGAGGAGGATTTCCTTGCACCGCCCGCGCCGCCGGCCACCGTGTTGCCGCCGCCGCCGCCGCCGCTGCCCCACAGCATGGCGGTGGCGGCGGCGGCCGTGGCGGTGTCGCAGTTCCAGGGGGACATGCCGATGCGGGCGGCGGCGGCGGCGGCGGCGCTGGGGAAGATGGGGGTGGTGATGCGGGCGATCTTGGCCGCCTGGGGGAAGGCGCCCCCGTTGGTCTTGTAGAAGGTGGCGAAGGAGCGGTAGCGCTCCATCTCCGAGTTGTAATCCACAAGGCTGTTCAGGGCCCCCTCGGGCAGGTGGTTATCCTTGGGCAGCCCCGGGGCCTCGGGGTTGGGGCCGCTCTCCACGCACACGTTGGTGTTCATGGTGGCCAGGGGATGCTGGGGTGGCAGGGGGAGGAAGGGTGGAGGGGGGAGGACACCAGTGAGGGGCAGGGTAGGGCAGGGCGGAGGGCCACAGGAGCCGTCGTCTGGATGGGGTCGGGTGCTGGGTGGATGGGAATGGGGGGAGGTGTTAATCCTCTTTGGGGTACATGTCTGCAGACGGCAAATTGTCAGGCAGCCTCTTCGTTTGCATTCTCCCAGGAACTGTGACAACTAAAATAAAGAAAAGTCATTTCCAAAAAGATGTCAAGGCACGTGAAACAAACACACTCGGCAGCAAGTCCAGAGCGTTTGCACCAGACCCAATAAAGCCACGAGCCCACTGCCACTCTCCCGGTCTAGCCCGCCTCATCTCTCCCCCTGAGAACATGCATTAATACCTGGGGAGGGGCGCTGACAAATGCCAAGGGAAAGGGGCCAGTTGGAGTGCTAAAGACATGCAAACGATGGGTGGAAGGGCTCTAATAAGACCGATAACCAGAGGGCATCTGAACATTATGAAATGTGTGAACAAGTGTTGCCAGGGCATGCAAATGTCAAGTAAAGCGGAAAGCAGCGATGGGCTGAAGAAGCAAATGAACAGGAAATTAGGATATGAAGTACTGAGAAAGTCCACAATGCATTAGAGAATAAACTGTAAGCAAACACAATACTAAGAGCCTGCCCACGGACAAGCTGAACTAAAGAGGCAGAAAAAAACTGGGGAGAGGGGAAGAACTACCAGCTGCCACAGTGTCCTTCTGTGTCTGAGGGTCATTAGTTTGAATCCCAGCACAGCTGGTTCTGTTAGGGTCTTAATTCAATGTACCAAGGACAGATCTCAATTGTACAAGCCATTTGGTGGTGGTGGTGCTTGTGGGGTAGAGAGGGTGGTGTTCTGCTTGTTTTTAAAAAATGAAAAAGGAGAGGAGATAAACATATTTAAGCCAGGCAATTTCACAGTTTTTGACCTCAGAGCCTGCAGCTGGGCTGAACACCCCCAGTTCCTCTGGAGGCTTTTTTCCATCTCCAAGCCATGGGGGCTGCACAAGACTGGTTGTTTTTTTTTAAAGCACCTCCTGCAGGCATTACAGGAATATACATTGGTTTATAAAAAAAGACTCCATCAGGTATATGGTTACCTGCTGAATTAACCATTAGTGGGATTGACAGATTTATTACTATGATTATTATTTTATTTTTTTAAAGTTTAATGCAGGAATAAGGATTTTTGTGCCTTTTATTTCTCATAGGCCATTCTTATGATGTGGAGAGGGATATTTTAGTTTATAATATAGAAAAAGATACACTATTTCTGTCTTTAGAAAGTAAAGCAAAACATAACTAAAAACATAATTCTGTTATCAGTCTGTGTTTTCCAGATTCTTCACGTGGATACTTATTTGAGACTTATGTCTAGCATTTTTTTAGATTTATATAAATTGATCAGAATCCTTTACTTCAGGGACACCAAATGTGGCCCAGTACTGTTTCAGGCTAAAATATGTATAGTTCAAATGGTTATCAATTATAGTAATTAGGATCATAATTAGATTAATGAACCGTTTATAGCTCAATTTACCAAGTGCAAAAACTTCATCATCTACTGATGTTATATTCTAAAAAGCAGGGTTTATGTAAACAAATCCAGATTATGGTAGAATAAATCTAGATAAAGAACCTCACCCTTGGCTGGATTAGGAACTAGCATGCATCTTTCAATCACAGAAAGACCCTAATCACACATGAACCACCTCTATTTTCACATCAGGAAAAACTGAGACTAGACTATTGCTCCCTTCAGGGGTCTGATGGCAATAAAAAGGGTGCCCCCAAAAGCTCCAGGCTAAACATAGACTTGGAAGGCTAAGAATTTTCACATAGCAAAAACCTCTAGTTTGTATAAATGTAACCGCATGTCCATAATAACAACTACCCAATAAAACTAGTTTTGTCAACCATGTGTAGGAAATCTACACAACTGGTGAGGGAAATTTGTTAATATTTTAGCCTTTAATTTGATATATTAAATAGTACAAGCATTTTATCCTTTATTTTCATAGTATTAAAGTGGCTTTTCTGCACTAAATCTTTCTTTTCTTGCTACCTCTCCAATCCCCCACCCCTATCCCCCTTCAAGGTTTATTGCCATCAGAAAGGAGAAAATGATGGTGCCCACCAACCAGGTCATTATTGTTTAATCGATGCATCTCTGGAGCATGAAAAGGGTACCTAAGACGCAGCTATTGATTTTTTCTTAACTATAGTCCACATTTAAAAATAATCATAAAAATAGCCATCTAGACTGCATGATTTGGTTCCTGCTTAAGCCAATGTGCCTGTACATGTTCAATATTGCATGTCTGGTCTGCCAGAGACATAGAGATCAAAGGTCATATTTAACATTCAGGAGGAGGGGCGGGTGCAGATTAATTAATAAATTAATACAGCGGCGCCTTTTATTGCCCAAGTCTCGCATTAATCTACTTTTACGATCCTAGAGGACAGGAACAAAACCAATTCCCCCTCCCCAAAATCCAACCAGAGAAATCCCCAAATTAAAAAAAAACAAACCCAAAACAAAAAAACCGAGAAGGAAAAACAAAAAAAGAGAGAGCAAGAGAACCAAACAATCACTTACCAGTCTCTTTATTTGGGGGGCTGGAAATTGCAGACGCTACCAGCCTGTCTGCCTTTAATTAGTTGCACATCACTCCCTAGCACAAAGAAGAAGAAATATCCAGATGTGTCTTGGCAGCTCCTCAATTACAACTTTGATACTTGTAAACAAACTGTGAAGGGGGGTGGGTGGGAAAAAAAATAAAGACGCCGCCGATCCACTAAACAAATACCTGTAAGTGGCTTTCCCCCCCCTTGTTGCAGAGAGAAAAGGAGGAGGAGGAGGGGGGGGGGGAAGAGCAGGCACTGGGTGAGTGTGTATGTGTGAGAGCGCCTGGCTGTGTGCTCGGTGGTCTCCTCTCCCTTGCGCGTTGCTCTCGGTCCGTCTCCAGTCGCTGTGTGCGAGGGAGGGAGGGAGCCAGGGAGTCTCTCTCCCTCTCTCTGTGTTTGTGTGTGTGTGTGTGTGCGGGTGTGTGGTGGCTGGGGGAGGGGAGGGAAACGAGGAGGGGAGGGGGGGATTGGCTCCGAGGTGAGGAGGATGCAGGGATGTGGACACCTACTGATGATTGGCTGCAAATTACACCGGGAACAGGAGGCGCACACGGGCCACGGCTTCTCTGCACAAATCCCCTGCTCAGCGCAGGGAGCCAGCCACGTTCGCCTCCCATCCGCGCGGAACAGGAGGGCTCGCACGGTGGGTGGAGGGCGGGGGGGCTCCTGGAGAATCATTTGTAAGGAGCAGGCACTTGGCAGAGGCGTCCAGCCCCTTGATTCCCCAGCAAACTTGCCTCTGTGTGGGGGCCGTGCTGTCTGCCGGGGGCAGGCAGAGCCGCGCCGCAGAATGAAGTGGGAAGGTCCTTGCTTGTTATAATAAGGATGCTTTTCATGCGCACCCAACCTCACCCCCTGCTTAACCATTTTCAGGCGGCCGCCTGGAAGGAGCGGTTTCTCTTGAGAAGCATTAGAGGAGGAGAGAAGCGGCTGCACTGAAGTCTGCTTTTTCATAGCTGCATTGAAATGAGCCTAGCCTGAATCTCTGAAGTCAAGAGATGGGAGAGACCTCTCTCATAGCATCCAGTTCAGCTCCCTGCCAGCGCAAATGACTCTAAACCTCCCTAATACTATTAGAGGAGGGTCTAAAATGAATATTGTAATGTTTTGCCTCTCATGCTCTTTATTGACTTTTAACATACTATGTCTATCTCTCTAGGTAGGTATAGAATTTGCCGGTGATATGCAAGGACTGTAAGTGCGAGTAGGCACTAGTCTCTGCTTTGCATTTGCTAGGCAGTGGTTTGAAGTAAAACTATTTAAAAACTTTGATACTTTGAACATGCATCCACTAGTGTATCATCATGTAGTTTATATTTAAGGTACAGCACTTGTCAACAGTTTTACCATACAGCAATCTAATATATGCCATCATATTACTGATGATCATGGAATTTGTATCCAGCCTCATCAGCATGCATGCTTAGAGAGAGAACATTGACAGGTCCCTATCCCAAGAAGTTTACATGCTTAGGGCCCAATCCTGCATAGGAATCTATGCAAGTGACTCTTACACTCCAGTAGGTACCTCAGGGCCTAAATTAGAGAAAGCACAGAAAGGAATGACCAAAAATGTGGGAGGGGGGGATGAGGTTTACAACAGTGAAAGCATGAGATATTCTTATTAGGTAAGTATCTTTTTAGGGAACCATAGCACTGATTGTGTCAGTGTTTGGGTTATTAACCAGTTGTTATTTTCTGGGGTTTGCAGCATGGCTGTTTTTTATTTGGATCTGAAATTTAACCACATCAGTCATAGAATCATAGAATCTCAGGGTTGGAAGGGACCTCAGGAGGTCATCTAGTCCAACCCCATGCTCAAAGCAGGACCAACCCCAACTAAATCATCCCAGCCAGGGCTTTGTCAAGTCTGACCTTAAAAACCTCTAGGGAAGGAGATTCCACCACCTCCCTAAGTAACCCATTCCAGTTCTTCACCACCCTACTAGTGAAAAAGTTTTTCTTAATATCCAACCTAAACCTCCCCCTCTGCAACTTGAGACCATTACTCTTTGTTCTGTCATCTTCTACCACTGAGAACAGTCTAGATCCATCCTTTTTGGAACCCCCTTTCAGGTAGTTGAAAGCAGCTATCAAATCCCCCCTCATTCTTCTCTTCCGCAGGCTAAACAATCCCAGTTCCCTCAGCCTCTCCTCATAAATCATGTGCTCCAGCCCCCTAATCATTTTTGTTGCCCTCCGCTGGACTCTTTCCAATTTATCCACATCCTTCTTGTAGTGTGGGGCCCAAAACTGGACACAGTACTCCAAATGAGGCCTCACCAGTGCCGAATAGAGGGGAATGATCATTTCCCTCGATCTGCTGGCAATGCTCCTACTAATGCAGCCCAATATGCCATTAGCCTTCTTGGCAACAAGGGCACACTGTTGACTCATATACAGCTTTTTGTCCACTGTAACCCCTAGGTCCTTTTCTGCAGAACTGCTACCCAGCCATTCGGTCCCTAGTCTGTAGCAGTGCATGGGATTCTTCCGTCCTAAGTGCAGTGATACCTAATGTTCCAGTTGTGGGGTATAGAACAAGCCTAAGACCAGACCCTGCAGTCTTTACTCAGCCTTTACTTAGGAAACAGCCCATTCACTTTAGATTTTGTCTAAATGCTGCAGGATGTGGCTCCATGAGTGCTACCCCACATATCTGATATTAGACACGCAGATACTATGGTGAAGAGTGCAGTATAAAAACTAAGGCTGTTAAGCGATTTTAAAAAATCACGATTAATCATGCGATTAACAACATTAATCGTGCTGTTAAACAATAATAGCATACCATTTACTTAAACATGTTTGGATGTTTTCTACATTTTCAAATATATTGATTTCAATTACAACACAAAATACAAAGTGTACAGTGCTCACTTTATATTTATTTTTTATTACAAATATTTGCACTGTAAAAAACAAAGAAATAGTATTTTTCAGTTCACCTAATACAAGTACTGTAATGCAATCTCTTTATCATTAAAGTTGAACTTACAAATATAGAATTATGTATTAAAAAACCTGCATTCAAAAATAAAACAATGTAAAACTTTAGAGCCTACAAGTCCACTCAGTCCTACTTCACCCAATCGCTCAGACAAACAAGTTTGTTTACATTTGCAGGAGATAATGCTGCTCACTTCTTGTTTACAATGTCACCTGAAAGTGAGAACAGGTGTTCACATGGCACTGTTGTAGTCAGCGTCACAAGATATCTACATGCCAGATGCGCTAAAGATTCATATGTCCCATCATGCTTCAACCACCATTCCAGAGGACATGCGTCCATGCTGATGGCGGGTTCTGCTCGATAACGATCCAAAGCAGAGCGGACCTATGAATGTTCATTTTCATTATCTGAGTCAGAAGCCACCAGCAGAAGGTTGATTTTTCCTTTTTGGTGGTTGGGGTTCTGTAGTTTCCGCATCTGAGTGTTGCTCTTTTAAGACTTCTGACAGCATGCTCCACACCTCATCCCTCTCACATTTTGGATGGCACTTCAGATTCTTAAACCTTGAGTTGAGTGCTGTAGCTATTTTTAGAAATCTCACATTGGTACTTTCTTTGCATTTTGTCAAATTTGCAGTGAAAGTGTACTTAAAACACTTGCAGGAACTTAAAACAAACGTGCTGGGTCATCATCCGAGGCTGCTATAACATGAAATATATGGCAGAATGCAGGTAAAACAGAGCAGGAGACATACAATTCTCCCCCCAGGAGTTCAGTCACAAATTTAATTAACACGTTATTTTTTTAACTCGTATCATCAGCATGGAAGCATGTCCTCTAGAATGGTGGCCAAAGCATGAAGGGGCATATGAATGTTTAGGATATCTGGCATGTAAATACCTTGCAACACTGGCTACAAAAGTGCCATGCAAATGCCTGTTCTCACTTTCAGGTGACATTGTAAATAAGAAGCTGGCAGCATTATCTCTCGTAAATGTAAACAAACTTTTTTGCCTTAGCGATTGGCTGAACAAGACGTAGGACTGAGTGGACTTCTAGGGTCTGAAGTTTTACATTGTTTTGTTTTTGAGTGAAGTTATGTAATAAAAAGAATCTACAGTTACACTTTCACAATAAAGAGATTACACTACAGTACTATGAGGTGAATTGAAAAATACTATTTCGTTTGTTCAACATTTGTACAGCGCAAATATTTGTAATCAAAACCAATAATATAATGTGAGCATTGTACACTTTGTATTCTGTGTTGTAACAGAAATCAATATATTTGAAAATGTAGAAAAACATCCACAAATATTTAATAAATTTCAATTGGTGTTCTATTGTTTAACAGTGCTATTAATCATGATTAATGTTTTTAATCACAAATTGTTTTTTTGAGTTAATCACATGAGTTAACTGCTATTAATCGACAGCCCTAATAAAAACCTAAATAGGTAAATAAGGTGAATACTGAAAAATTATATATATCTTATGTCCATGAATGTCTGGTTTAAATTTTAAACCAATTTGTTTCCGCTGGGTTCATACCACTTTAATGTTTGCTTTTCATGACTATTTTAGGGAAAGTTTGCTGGCTGAAATAGTCAGCAAAATAGAGACTTTTAAGCAAATGTTTCAGCAGTCATGGAAAGTGAATTATTTAAAATTTAATTTTGTAATCATGAGTATTTCCACCAGAAACCTGATTCTGAGTTAGTTATCCAAACAGGCCATGGACATAGACCATTTGATCTATGTGTCCAATAAAAATAGCTTGGATAGTGAATTATGAATATGGAAAATGCAAAAATAATGCTCTCAGCATTCAAGAGGAATCCACAGGCTGAAATACATCTGAACAAATCAGAATAGTTGTGAAAACTAACATATCTGTAAAAACACAGCCTGTTTGTAGATTTTTTTGCAAACACAAAAAAGGGCTAAATTAATTGAATAAATTATGCATCAGAAGTTTTTCAGCCATACTGAATTGCTAACATTCTAACAAAACACTGGCACTTAAAGGAACCTTGCCCAGTTTAATGCAGAGGAGCATAGAAACTAAACAGTTAATCCATAAATGGGGATGGAGCATGATTTTTTTTTAAAAAATCAGAAAAACATCTTAGCCATTTGTATATTGTGGGAAAGGAAGGAAAAGCAATCATTTCATTTGCTTTATTGTGCTCATAAGAAAATGAAGGCTTTTTCATCAAACTGAAATCTTTTAGTATTTTCAGCCTTAATATGAACTAATTCTCTGGGATATTTAATAGGAAAAACTACATTTAGAAAAGTTGTACATGCACAGTAACTTTTTTCCAACAAAAAATTCATGAGGAATTATAGCACATGGATTTTATGAGCGTGAGTAGTGTCTGCGACAATGTTCCACCAACTGAAAAGGATTTACATGGTCTCTCATGAAACTCTATAGCACTTTTCAGAGTATTATTTATTTTATTTTGTTACTTTTTGGGGGGAAAGGAATATAAATGAAAACAATTTATATTTAAATATTGACATAAACAGACAACTCAGGGGCATTTTGTGTTAAGATTCATTCTCAGTCCTTGTCACTTTGTTTCTAGGTATTACAAGGATCCCAAGGCAATGTTATGTGCCATATCTGATCAGTATTCAGTATATGTTTCAGGCACGGTATCATCCTTAATTTTGAATTGACTTGCTTTTGTCACTTTGTGCCATCACAACATGAATCTCACTTAAACATAATTTTGGGTGTTAAATTATTACTTTGAATGAGTTATACTTTTTAATAACGTCAAATAGGAAAAGTTAAAAACTCAGCTAACCTTTTTTCATGCATAAAAAGGAACATTCCATTTACCTTTAATTGTCATATGAAGTAGATTACAACAGAGTGTGTAACTTTTTTGTTTCTTTTGTGAAAGAGTTTCAATCTTTTTGGAACGGTTCAGCTCTTAAGGATTCTCTGTAAAACCCTATTTCAGTGTTTGTTTGTTTTGTTTTCATATATGAGTATATCTTATCTTACCTATCTCTGCACAGTTAGAGTAAGAATACAGGGGGAGTGGAATACTTGAAAATTCCTAATAACTGTGAGTTAGCCAGTCAACATTAGGACTGCAGTTTTTTCATGACAAGTGTGATTCGGTGTTTACCCCACACTAGAGTGAAAGGGGTTAATGGAGGCCTCATGGGCCTGCTAAACTCCATCCCAGAAAGGAGCAGTGGAGGTGAGTCCTCCAAGCAGCCAGACAGGCTGCTCAGGAAGCAACCAATTAGAGGGCGGTCGCATGAAGCAGCCAATCAGGGCCCAGCAGGCTAGTACAAAAGTAGCTGCAGGGCAGAGCAGGGTTAGTTGCTGCAGGGAGTCCAAGGAGTGAGGACTGTGTTCCTAGCAGGCAGCAGCAAGGATAGCACCTTGGACAGAGCCATTGCTGTCAGGGCCTGGGGGAGCAATCAGAGGCTCGTGGCTGGCTGCTGGGCCTGGGTAACTGAATGCTCTGCAGTAAGGGTGAAGAAGGTGCTGGAACTGTGGGGGAGTGGTCCAGGGAATTGAAGCGACATTGAACAAAGTTAAAGAGATATATCTGGAGGCTGATAGATACAGGGTTTGTGGATTGGGACCTGGAGCAGTGGGTGGGCCTGGGGTTCCCCCCTCTCCCATTTGCTACTGGGAAAGTGGCCTGACTAGTGGACAATGATACCTACCCCTGAAAGGGGGAAACACAGATGGTGACGTGGCCAGTGGGCCAAGTCATGAAGAGGATGCTGTGGTACTTGGACAGAGGTGGTTTGCAGGTGGAGAAGATGATGGGAGAGGCACCACCAGAAGAGGGCATGCTGGCTGGCAGAGCTAATCCCTGTGATGGCCAACAGGAGGTTTCGCTGTGGTGAGTCGACCCTGTCACAGCAAGTTTCAGAGAAAAATCCAGATTAAGTGGAAAAAGACAAACACTTTGATGGAAAAGCAAAAGATTAAAAATCACCGGTATTGTTTTTCATCCAAAAAACTTCTTATTTCTTGTGCAAATAAAAGGAGCACTTCAATAACAATGAATGTGTAAGATGCCCTACCTTTGTAAATACTAGGGCTGGTCAGAAAACAAATTTGCAAAAACACTTGTGAAATTTCATTTCTGTTCTTTTTACATTTACTATTAACAACAAAAAAAGACTTGGTGATCTCAAGCAAAGAGAGATTTGAGCTCCGGTTGCTCTGAGACAGCACAAGTGGGATTTAGCAAAATTTTAAATAAATCACATCAGAAGGTCCCAAACGTACACAAAGCTGTGTAAGTTTAGGAGAGTTTGAGCTCTACACTAAACATTACATTGATAGTCTTGACCCAAGTTGTTAACCAAAGGTTGGGGTCCTATCAGTGTTCTAGGTGAGAGTAGAAATTGGTGGTAGTCAGGTATTTCTTTGTACATTTATTATAAATAAAATTACATCAAAGTCCTGTGTCTGAGCACAGAAGCAATCAAATAGGAGAAAATAGCTTCTCTGCCTCACAGCACCAAGAACACTATTCCCAGTCTGAATCGCTGACCAAAAAATCCTTTCCAGGTTTCTTCCATGGTCAGTCACACACTTTTAGCTGCTCCTTCAGGCTGTCCGTCACTCCATCTGTTCTTGTCTGCCCTCAGTTTCTGTGAGATCTCAAACACGCATAAATGCCCCTCTACCCAAATCCATGTTCAACCAAAAGCGCCTGGGTGAGTTCACACACACCTTTTGCCTTAGGTGGGGCTTATGCTTATAGTTCACACCTACCAATCTCAATAGGGTTTGAACTCAAACCTATACCAAGGTTTCATCTACCTCAGAACAATATTTATAATTATCTTGTGCTAGATTGATGGAGCTAAAAGAAACCACAGTAAAGTGAACTAGATAATACACAAATGTAAAACTAAGAATTTTGGGGGCTTTTTTTTAACAGATAGCTGATCATGAGTTTAGAACATGTCAAAAACAAAATAAACTTCTAAATAGCTTTTCATATCAAATAGCAATTAAATTACTCTCCTTGCTTTTGTTTGGAAGGAAAATGCAGTAATTAGCTCTACTGCTTGCAGCATCTACAAATATTTACTAAAATCATATATTAAAAATGAATCAAACAATTTTCAGAAAAAGTTGACTGCTTAAATACCTTCCTAATTTTAATGATTCCGGTTTCAGAAGACAGCCACTTCCTAGGCAAAAGTCTAGTTTGCTGACAAAATTGGAGATCATTAGTAAGGGGGCCAGATCCTCAACTAGTGTAAATCATCATAGCCCTACTGACATCAGTGAAGCTATGCCAATTTATACAAGCTGTTGATCTGTATTTACTAAATTTACTTTACAGTATTTACTAATACTGTAGTAGGAGAGGTGTATGCAGAGTTTTCCCATCTGTGTAACTCTCACATGGCACATTTAAATTTAAAAATGTTGAAAACCTCATTAGAAAATCTGACAATGAGAGGGTTCTGGGATAGAGGAGGGTGGGTTTAGCCTAAGAATTTCAAGATTTCTATGGTGTATGGTCCATCGTTCACCGACACTAGCCCTAGACGAAGTTCCATCTCTTGTTCCTGTTCATAAATCCTAAAAAAATTGCCTTTTATTCTATGGTTGGAATGGATTTTACTCTGAACACAAAATGAATCTCTTATATGTCAGTGGTGTCGTGCAAGGAAAAGCAACTACTAACGATAAAGCAGTCCCCTCATTGGAGACAGGAGGTGAAGTCTTGTTCATTATATATGCTCACCAAAGCAACTTCATGACTCTCTAGTGCTGAGTGGGGTTATGTTTTCTTCCTGGGCCTTTGCATCAGACCACTCTTTCTCCTGGACAGGTTGGTTTGCTGCTCAAATAGCATGCTTGTATTTGTGTGGCTTGTTTGCCTCACAAGGCTGTATTAAAGGTTTAACTGGTACCATCATCTGTAATTAAGGTTGTTCAACACATCCTATTATAAGACCCTGTTTTCAGTTTGTAATTTTCCCAGACTAACTGTTTGGGCTGAAATTTTCCATGTTCAATGTCTGCCAGAGGCAGAATTTTTATTTATTTATTTATTTATTTATTGAAAATTTCAGCTAAAATGGTTCAGCTGTTTCTCACAACCAGGTCAGGCAAAAAACCATTGTTTTACCCATATTAAAAAAAATTACAACCATTTTGTTGAGAAGTTCTAGTGCTCCCAGGCACTGAAACAGGGACTTGAAATTTGGTCGGGGGGTTGCCATGGTGTCAGGGATATGTCCTATGCCAGGCCTGTGAAATTCACCCAGATTTGGCAAATTATGAGTCTCTGAAAAATCTCAACTCACATGTAATCAGTAGAGACTTGTTGGAATTTAGCAGCTAAAATCTCTGAAGATTCCTTCTGTACTGGGCATCCTCTAGCTCGGGGATGCAAGGACTGAGCAGGACTTATATTTACAGGGAATTTCCCATCAGTTGGGGAAACTGGCTTTCAGGCACCAGAACTGAAAGCAGAGAGTCCGTCACTCCTGGGCTCTCAATGGCTTCCTGCTGGAGCCCAGGCAGTGGAGAAGGGAGAAGCAGACTGACTGGAATGCAGAGCCGCCAGGGTTTGGACAGGTGAACTGGAATTTGCAGGAGCCAAAGGGTGGATAGCAGCTGACTGGTCAAGGAGGACGGAAGGGAAGCAGAGGGAGACAGGATGTGGTGCAG
Organism: Chelydra serpentina; assembly: GCA_037349315.1. Classification (NCBI taxonomy): domain Eukaryota; kingdom Metazoa; phylum Chordata; order Testudines; family Chelydridae; genus Chelydra; species Chelydra serpentina. The sequence goes on from JBAIAC010000018.1 coordinate 9,373,787, forward strand.
TGCGGGAAGAGGACAGGAGCTGGGGCATGAAGGGGTTGTAAAGGAGCAGAAGGTAATCAGGGAAGAAGCTGGAGGATAGGAGAGTTGTATAGGAGGGGGCAGTAGTAGGACAGGAGCTGGGTCATTGGGTGTGTGCGTAGGAGCACAGAAGGCAGACTCAGAAGCTGGGGGGAATAGGAGAAGCTGTGGAGGAGGCAGGAGCCAAGTCGTGGGGTGCAGGGAGGATAGTGAAACAGGGAAAGGGAACAGTGTGAGGTAGAGAGGGGAAGAGAGAGGCTGGGGAGGGGGCTATAATTACTAGAGCATACTCCTCTCCAGAACGAGGAATTTGGCTCAGAGATTTCCATAGTAGTTGGACCATAAAAGCTTTTGTAAGTGTACTACTGAAACCTAGAGTAGCAAGTAAAGACAATTTGCAAATGCCTCATAAAACAATGAAAGAAAAATAATATCTGCTTCAGATAAATCCCAGAGAAAGACAATATGGATGTGTTTTTTCTCTAGAGAAATATATTTTCTCTGTAGCTGTGAGGCCACATAGCATTTCTTACGGAAACAGCCAGAGATTTTGTTAAAACCTTATCAATTTTCATAAGCATTGTGACAAAGGTATACACATTTTACTATCCAACTTAGCAAAAGTCTTGTCCCTTCTTTTGTTGCTACATTTTTACAGTTCAAGACGTGGCTTAGGCTGGAATAAACTTCTGGTTTTCAAAAAGTTAATTCCACACATTAGTATGATTTATGGATAAGGCTTTACTGGGAAGAATTACAATTATTCTCACGATTTAAATATCTTCTTGGTGCCAGAACTACTTGTATCCTTTTAAAGGCCATCTTTCTGACTGGCAGCTAGCACGAGAACAGAGAGGATGGTCATTTCCCTTTCCGTTCCCTGAAGCCACGTTAATCAGCCTTTGGCATTGCTATCGGAAGGCATAAAAACGGGACTCCAAATACTGCATGTGCAGACCTGGCTGAGGATCAGCTAGAAATATTGGAGCCTATGTACTCACAGACATGTAGATCTCCGTTCTGTAGCAGTATAAGAGGTCATACAAGGGCTTCAGCAGGCTAATGATGGTGTGGACACCATTTGCATCCTCAACTCGTGGTTTAAAAGGCGTTAAGTTCGGATAGATGCTGAGACTGCGATGCCTAACAGGTGTGTGGTTAAGTCTTCAAGGGGGGGGTGTGCTCCTGTGTAAGATGGCACACCCAAATGCTGGCATCCATCCCATGAAAAAGTCTGTAACCAGTGCATCTGAGATAAAGCTAATCCCTAGGGGGCCATTTGGGGATCTGGGGCAAAAATTGGGGATCGGTCCTGCTTTGAGCAGGGGGTTGGACTAGATGACCTACTAAGGTCCCTTCCAACCCTGATATTCTGTGATTCTGTGTGTGATTCTGTCATATCTAAATTTGGTACGGCAGTTTCTTGAATACTATCCACATAGCCACAATCAGGGCACCCACACAGCAAATGTCCAATGAGGAGTTGATTCAGAAGGTAAATAACATAGTCATAATAAAGTCCACTAGATCCTGAGGGATGGTAGGCAGAACACATCAAGTACCAGTAATTCAGCTGCAGGGGAGGTGCTGGGATAGGGAAGGAGATCAGAAAAGTAAAGTATTTGGAGAAGCTGGGAAGAGCAGGAGAAGAGGTACAGGCAAACTACACCATGAAGAATTAAGAACACGGATATCAGAGCAAATATACAAATGTATAACAAAATGTGATTAAGAAAATTAGTGAACTTTATTTTTCACCAAGATGTCCCTTCTCTCTCTGTCACACAGAGTCGCACACCCCACAATGCTAATTGACTCAGATGTATGGTCACCCAAATAATTTTACCTGCTCTACTACTGTTCTTCCACTCCCTGCTGGTTAATGCCAACCCCGTTGTTCCAGTATCCATTGCTACACCATTAAGAGGTGCCCCCCATAGGATGTCTTCTTAGACGTCACTCACTAACTTGCATGCTGTGCAGTTCCCTTTGCTACACATGCTGACTGAAGACTGAATTCCAGGTTGCACGCAAACCCTTTCTTGGTGTAACTTTACCCATCTCCAGCAAATATACCCCTACTTTACACTACATCTGCAGAATGCAGGAAACAATGTCTGAACTACAGGGATCCTGTTAAAACATGCTATTGGCAGACCAGGAGATAGTATCAATTTTCAATAAATAAAGTGTCCCATAGTTGTCCATGTTATGTTGGAGCCACTTGATTCAAGTCTGCAGAAGTGTCATCTTACTCAGGGTTACACAAGTGTACGTGGTTAGTTAATGGACTTAGAAATGTTGTAAAGTGTTAGCCTAAATTCTCTGTAGTCCGCAAGTTTTCAGCTGACAACTAACATAAAGTAATACAGTAATTTCTGCTGCAGCTTTATATGCGGAAGTACTTTCAAGTAGTGTTCCTCAGCATACATCACTGCAGTTTAATTATTGCCGTTTGTCATTTCACAAAGGCAGTACCCCACCGATAAAAGATTGCCCTAATGGAAAAAAAAGACTAGTGTTTTAAATAATTAAGCTATCAAAATATTTAGAAAAAAATAGTATGTCATGTGGTAGCAAGGATGGGTTTCTTGAGAGGACACTGCCAGTAAGTGATTACTATAACATACGCTCAGTCATGGAAAAGTTTTGTGTTAATGATTGTTTTTGTTTTGTGGCCATGCCTGGGTTTATTTGGGTTTTATTGTTGCTTTTTTTGTTACCGGTTGTAATAAGGTTGTAACATATAAGAGTGCTTGTAAAAGACTTGGCCCTACTCAGAAGACCTGGTTTAGACTTACGAAAGGTCTGACCTATTTGATATACTGAGGGCCACAACTGGGCATGGCTAGAGGGCAGATCCCCAGCTCTGGAAGGTTGTTGCAGCCAGATGTAATTTGGAGCAACCTTGAAGCTGCTCTGAATTATGCTGGAGACTGAGCCAGTCCCCAACAGCTCCAGGATTGCAGCAGCACAAACATGGCTTAAATTTACCATCTCTCTGTGCCCCATGCATAGCTGCACTGAACTGAGCTCTGGCATACCCGAAGATCTGGGCCCCGGTGTCTGCATTTAAAATACTGTCCCTGTTTTTCAGCAACCAAAATATGGATAACGTATGGGTATACAAGGAATCTGGTAGTTATTTTCTGAAATGATTATAGTAAACGGTAGTCTTATGTTATTTTGCTGCTGGCAATAATTTGTGCTGTGTTTTTAAAGAATAGACCCCAGCATCTGTCTTAATCAAAATGCAGAAAGTCATAATAAGGAAACAGTATTTGAGAGAAGTGAGAACTATGTTCTCTGAATGCAGATTTTTTAAAAATTACTTTGAATTTTGCAGATTGTAGTCATTATACAGCTATTTATGAGGGAATTTTTGTTATCTACCAAAAAAAAAAACCAATGGAGAAAATTGTCTGCTATCTAAAAGTTAGTACTCCCATCAAATGTTACCACTTAATATTTTCTTAGAGAACATTTTCAGAGGATCATTAGAAAACATGAACCCCATTTTAGTGCAAATTAATATTGATTAATGGTACCACCTGTGAAAGGATTTTGTTACAGTTGTCAAGGGCCTCAGACATTTAAAATTTTGTTTAAGAATGTTATTTTAGTTAATACTTTTAGACAAATTACAAATTTAACCTAATTATTGTTTAGTGTCTATTTTACTGTTAGACACCTATAATTGTGTGTATAAACAGTTGCTTAAAATATGTCTATTGATTATACATCAACCAAGGAAGAACAAAATATGCCTCCAAAATATAAATGTGTTCTTCCACCATTCAATTCATGCCACAAATTTCAGAATTTCACTATAACTACCAGTCAATAGGCACTTAAAATACTTAAAAATACAGGTGGAGCTGAGCAAAATTAGAAAATTTCCTTGTTCAAATGAAATTCTGAACATTTTTCTCAAAAATTGGACAATTTTAGGGCCATTTTTATTGCAAATTATATATATATATATAGAGAGAGAAACAGCAAGTGTTGCACGTTTTCTGTGAAATCAGACAATTTTCATGTAACTGAAGTCAGCAGCAGCTTTTGGTCTTCTATATGTCTCAAGTTAGGCCTTTAAATATTAAGGCACACACAACTGGCGGAAACATATTTCTTTGCAGGGGGCCTGCCCAAGGCCTGTGTATCACTTAAGTCCTACTTAAGCCCATAGATTAAGTGATGCATTGGCCTTGTTCTGGCCCAGGTGTAAAATTCATCTTTAGGGAACACGTCTGAACATTTGAGCTTTAATTACTGGAGCATTTTCAGACTGCATCACTGAGGAGGCATCTTCATCGTTCTCAGAGTTGGACTCTGACTGCTTCCCTAGTTGTTCAGCATTGCTCTACCAGTTAGGGTGACCAGACAGCAAGTGTGAAAAATCGAGACGGGGGTGGGGGGTAATAAGAGCCTATATAAGAAAAAGACCCAAAAATCGGGACTGTCCCTATAAAATCGGGACATCTGGTCACCCTACTACCAGTGCAGGGAATCTTATCTGCTGAAACTCACCAGAATCAAGTTATTGTCAGATTAAGTCAGACAGCTATAGAGAGCAATGTTGAAAGAGGGAAAGTTTGATGAAAAAATAATAGACAAACTTCCTTTTCTGCCATGCGGTAACAATAAAACATCTAGATTCATCTTAGATCTGTAAAAAACATAAAAGAAGTGGAACTCTAAGGGCATGTCTACACAGGAACACCCAGGAAAGTTAAGGTGAATCAGCTAAAGGTGTGAGTCAACGCACATAAATTAAAGCGCATTAAATCCCCATGTGGATGTGCTCACTCAGGAGTAAAGTGGTCTTAGTTCATTCTTGAACATACTATCACATATGAGCATTGATTTCATACTTTTAGTTAATTCTCCTAAAAACTTTCCTGGATGTTCCTTGTGTAGGCATGCCCTTAGAGTTCCACTACTTTTATGTAGGCCTAGTCTATCCTAGAAAATTAGGTCAATTTAACGACATCAGTTGGGATGTGAAAAGTCCACATGCCGGAGCAGTGTTGTTAAGATGACTTTAGTCCCCTTATAGACCATGCTAAGTCAATGGAAGAATTCTTCCATTGACCTATGTACTGCTTCTCAGGCAGGGCCAGTGCTCCCACTAGGCGACCCTAGGCGGTCGCCTAGGGCGCCAGGATTTGGGGGGCGGCGACTCCCGGCAGCGATTTGAAACACCCGCCGAGAACGCAGCTTCCCAGGAGCTGTTGCCCCTGCCGCCGGCGGAGGTGAGCCGCCGCGGGGGACGCAGGTGGGGGGCTGCCGCGGGTGGAGAGCTGAGCCCGCCGCAGCCCACAGGAGGGGCAGGGAATGGAGCCCGCCGCAGCCCGCGGGAGGGGGCGGGGAGCCAAGCCCGCCGCAGCCCGGGGGCTGAGCCGCCGCGGGCTGGGGGGCTGAGCCGCCGCTGCATGGGGGGTTTGGGATCTGGCTGCTGTGGGGGGGGGGGCAGCGTTAGCTGGGGGGTGGGGCACAGGGCTGGTGCAAGGAAGTTTCGCCTAAGGCGCGAAACTTCCTTGCACAGGCCCTGTTCTCAGGGAGATGGATTACCTATGCTGATTGGAGAACCCCCTGCATTGGTGTAGGTAGTGTCTACACTGAAGCACTACAGCTGTGTTGCTGTGTAGATGTATATTTTCAGAAATATTAAACAGTAGGAAACAAGTTTACACGTGATTTCATACCACATAAGATTCATCATTGACTCCACTACTTCCACCTAAAATTAATGTCAGTCCTCTTGATTTCCTGCTGCATTCCATATAAAGAGGGGAATGCAGCAGAACTCATTTTAGATTCCTGTTGTTATCAACTCTGTACCTTAACATGCATTTTCTCCCTACAGTATCAAACATGGGGCTATTGTACTTTATTCAAAGCTCCTCTTCTTGTACTGCCTCCAGAATCCTGGTCCAGCCCCATTAGTAGCTTTGCTTGCAGCTCCTCCTTCCTCTTTAACCTCAGTCTACACCAATCATCTTCAGAATCCTCATTCAGTAATAAGGCAGTCAGTTCTTCCCCTTATTCCAGACAAAGCGATCCGACACTTTCATTTTTCTTAAGAAATTATCAGTAGTCTCGCAATCAACCTTTGTTTCCTAGAGCACGATTCAAGATGCATACATGCTTGAATAGGGTGTGTGGCAGTTCTAGTAGTTATGATGTAGTAGTAGTAATAGTGTAGTAGTGTCCAAAGGCACCAATTGGGCTTGGGAAGGCATTGTGTTAGGTGCTGTACAAACACAGGAAGATGCAGTCCCTGCTTAAAAAAACTTACAGTTTAAGGCCCCAATTCTGCAAAAGCTTAGGGCTTGTCTACACAGGGACATTGACTAGAATAGCAGTGGTCTAATTTAAGACACAATGCAATATAATGAGCAATAAAAGGGAAGGTGGGGAAGAAATATGGGCAATAGCAATAGGATCTTCTGGTTACATAGGCTGCTTGGTGGTTCTGAATCAAACAAAATGGTTTTTGTTATTTTGTATGTTTTATAGTTTCTCTTTTATAAATAAAGTCAGCTGTTCAACCCAGGCATCATCAGTTGGATGATTTCTTGTAGCCATCATAGTAGAAGGTTTTCAGAACTGAAGAAAGAGACTTGGAATACATGGGGTGCTATAGCATCTTTTGAATCTGCATATATATCTATGTCTTTAATACCACTTAATTCTTCCAGAGCTTTAAGCCAACAGGATTGATCTTGTAAGCCTGCTGGCTCCATAATTGCTATAAAAGACAGGCATCATAATAATACCATTTCAGTATGAAGATATCATGTCTTTTTGATCATCCTTGGTTGTTTATGACCCAAGAAAAAGTGTGTGTATAATATATTTAGGAAAGGAGAGGGTGTTTTTAAAGGAGTTGAATTTCATAGGATGAGTTGGAACAGAATATAAAACATAGCTGTATGTTTTTTTAACAAATTAATTCTACCCAGAGAGGATAGAGGGTTAATCCATTCTTTAAGTTCTTCTTGTATGTTGTTCAGTTGGGGTGGAAGGTATAATTCAGTTAATGAAACTCATCAATTATCTAAGAAATACTCATCACTAAGGATTTGAAAGAAGAGATGACCATTTTAATTTGTGTTTTCCCTTCATCTGTGTTACCCTCTCAATTAAAACGTCTTGTTCCAAGTTTTCCTCTATTGACTATGACCATCTTTCCATTCCATTCTGAACCCATCAGTATGGTACTCCTGTATCAGGATGCCTGAGGTTTCCCTACATCCGGTGTTCTCAACCTGCATGTAACAACCTCCATGGGGTTTACAAACAGATTTTAAGTTTTCTTAATAGCTAGATGGGAGGTAGGGGGGTCCCAAAACGTTTTTCTGTTGAAACATGGATTACGGTATGGAAAAAGTTGAGAACCGCTGGCCTAAATCGTTCCGCAGAGGATAGAGTTGCTCCCATGTTTTGGGCAGGAGGTTTGGTCTGCAGACCTCACAAATCCCCTGAGATCCTCTAGAAGCAAGGGCCATTGGGATGGAGGCCGTCTGTCTCTGTGCTGCATCCCAGTCCCATGCAGCTCTCAATTGGCTCCCATACCAGCAGGTTTCTACCTGTCTATCTCAAACTTTTTAACATCAAACCCCACTCTTATTCAGAGAAATAAACTCAGCCCTCACCTTGCTGTGTACTAGAGGCCACATTAATCTATCACAGCTGTTAATGGATTATGAAAATACTAGAGTACTGGCAGTTATAACTTCTTCTCTGACATGTTTCAGTGAGATGGGTATACCATCTTTTTGTACTGTGCTTGTTCAGTGCCTAGCACAATGGGGTCCTGATCCGTGACTTTGGCTGCTAGGCACTACGGTAATACACAGAGGCAACCTCATCCATTCTTTTTATTATTACCAGTGCTGAGAGGACCCAAAAAAGATTCTGCTACATTTATACTCTTGGGTTGCCCACAGGGGCTGGTTTAAGAATTGTTGATCTTTTATTATAACCGTGTGTGAGAAGTTGTTGTGCTCAGGCCCTTGCACTTTTTAGCTTCTGGCAGCCTGTAAAGTAATCCTCTGTTACTCAAAATATGTGGGTGTTCATGAACTAGAGCCCATAGAAGCCTGAAAAGCCTAGAATGTTGAACACATACAGTGCGTGCAGTACACAGAGCATGATGCCACACTGGTCGAGGGGACTGGTATTCCACAACACTCACTATGGCATCTTGTAGTGCGGGCAGTTACAATACTATTTATGTTTGGTACTCATGTTATCCAAGAGACAATGGTCTATTTAATTAATCCTACTGATTTCCATTGCATTATAATGGAATGCCCATTTATTATAAACTTTTTGTCCTCAACAGTATATTGACCATCTCACTTTTTTCTTTTTCACTTTTCCTGATTCCAAATCCTTCACTAAGCTTGATTTTCTGTTTCTGCTAGGCCACCTAAACTATGACATGCGTATTATACCTCTGGGTAGATCATTAATTCCTACCTCTTTGATTTAGCTGCAGCTTCATTCAGATCCCTGTATCATTTTATATCCCTCGATTTTTTTTCTGCCAGTTTGAAACTCCACGTTGGCTCTGCTTCCTTAAACATTAGAAGAAAGTACATTTCTTTTACTTTGACCTCGTTTCTTCAGCTGACAACATTTAGCTTTTTATTGATGTCTCCCAAATCATGGTTTTGTCACTTAATACAAAGGACAGTGTTTCCATGTTTCAGCTAAGCTATTCAGGTACCTATCATTTCCAAATTCAATCCACACTTCTGCCTTTGCAATACTGAGTTCAATGTTGCTGCCAAAATCATTAGGGAATTTAAGGGGAGGGTGGGGAGGGCAAACATTCTTTTTCCTACATTGATACCTTAGCTGTACTGAGTATTACAGTATTAATAGAAGTCACTCCAGTTCTTCTTTCATTAGTATGTTTCTGTGTCCTCCAACTTGGATCACCATTTGTCATTAGTTTCTAATTAAAGATGTCCATATATAAAGGTATGTTAATATAATAGCTAACTCTATATTTTATTGTAATATCCAAAAATTCAGATGTTTAACTTTTGAGATCGACCTGAACTTACAAAGCTTATCCACCTAGAAGTCATACCTGCTATTCTACAATCCTAATGGTCTGCTTGGAAAAATTAGTGTGATAATCCTGTTTTCATTAAATAACTACCTCCAAAGCTTAAATCCTAATGCACCTCAGGATCAGTTTAGATTTTCTGTGCTAAAATCCAGTTTTACTTCAGTATAATGCTCAACAACCCTCCATGTCTGTTACAGATTAGTCAGAAAAGCTTCTCTTTTAAACAAAATAAAGTGGAATGGGGCTGGATTGAGGAGGTGGAAGTCAGGTGCAGCCTAGTCAGCAACAGTACAAGCTTCCACCATATTTATCTGTGTAATGTGCCCCAACTCTGACTTAGTGGGGCCATCCCTAAAAGTGAGATGGTCGTTCAGTCTCTGTTGCCTCAGTTCAGTTGCTCTACAGAGACAAGTGCTAGTTAATGCCAACTGTGACTGTAATTTTTTTAGTTGTGGACACATATCCACTCTGTCTTCTCACACATTCCTCCAACAGCCATCAGATGGCATCAATTTTTACTTACTACTAGTCTGAATCACACTGGAACCAGCAGCCACTACCAATCTCCTGTTGGGGTCCCCTCCATGATGCTTCTTTTAAAATTATATGCAGAAGAAAGTTTTTAGCCAAAATCAGTCATTACTGTATCTACTATATAACTCAGTGCCTCATTATTAGGGTAATGTAACCCTAGTCATTGTGCTAGGCGCTGTACATACATGTAACAAATACAATGGTCCTTCCCCCAGAGAGTTTACAATCTAGGTGTCAGCAGGTGGACAAAACGAACGGGGTGGGGGAGAGCAGTTTACCTTAAAAGCATAGGACTCAGCTTGTCACTTGCCTAACCAATGCCAGGTGGCAGTAATTTGTAGGCATCATGGCACAGGTAGGTTTGTTAGGAGAGATTTCCAGGAAGATGAGGTGCTGTCTTATAATTTTGATAGGGTGCTCTTCCCACGCATAGTGTACAGCACAGGAGAAAGTGAGGAGGTACTTGAAGAAGTAGATAGGTGATCGAGGCTGCCATCCCTGGCAGAGTGAAGGTGGGAGTTGATGGCTTGAGAAGATAGTAGATCCAATAAATGATTGTAAATGGTAAAGTGCTTTAAAGGCAAACATATGTTTGATGTGCTGGAGGAGAGGCAGCCAATGGGGAGTCATAAAAAAGGGTCAAACACTCTCTGGCTGTCAACAGAACACTCAGTAGCTTATATTTATTGATGATGTGGTTTATTTCATAGCTCCGTGTGTTCAGTTCCTTCACTCTGCTAAGGCCTACATATGGGGTAACATTTGTAAAAGCACCTAAGTCCCACTGAAAGGGGACTTTGGCTCCTAAGCGGCTTAGGCACTTTTGAACATTTTACCCGATCTCCACAAAGCCCTTCCTATTCTGCTCTCTTTTCCATTCCTGAAACTTCTCTTTTACAGCCTTTAGTTGTGCATTGGAAGTTAGCATTCAGTACCCTAGTCAGAACAGATTGAATCTCAAGAGAATGGCCATTGTATTTTCTTAAATTCTGCATTAGTGTAATGTAATGCTGCGACCAAAAGCACCCAGGAATGTCATAAATGCTTAAGGGCTTTTTTCTTTCTCCCTCCCCCCCGCCCCGACACAGGTTGAGGGTTATGTATAGGTTAGCCTGGGAATAGTACTGCTTTATCCCAAGGTTTGTCATCTCTAGCTTTACAATTCAGCTATGGGAACAATGATTTTTTTTATTTTATTTAGTACCTTGAACCGTGGTATGATGCTAACAGGCAGTGGCTGGAATTCACAGAAGGGCTCAGCATCCATAGCTGGGTCTAAATTGTCCAAAGAGCTCCGCTCCCATTTAGGCATCAGAAAGAATAACCAGATTTTCAAAGAGCTCAGCATATTGGCCGCTGAGCTAAGTGTGAAAACAGGTGCTGCTGGGTGCTGAGCTTTTTTGAAAATCAGGCTCCAAATATGAACGCCGAGTACTTGAAAAGAAGGCACTGAGTTCTTATAGAAATCTGGCCCTGTGATTGGGGCATGATGCTATTTGCTGTGACTGGTGCAGATGAGATTTAAAATATCCTGACCATTTGTAGTTATTAATGATCCCATTGAAAATAATCTAACTTGAATAACTACATTCTGCCTGCCTAAATCTCTCTTGTGATTCTGCATGGAGAAAATAAGTCTTCATTTCTCCTATAAATGTATGGCCCAATCATTTGAAGCGCTGTGTCCTCAATTCTTAATTGACTTCAGTGGGGACAGAGGGCACCCAACACCTCACAGGAAGCACTTGGGAGGACTGGCTCCATAGTGCATAGCTGGCACAGAATGGGCATTGCATTCCACCCTAGTGGTGGCTGCATTTCAGGGGCTGGCAAAGTGCTTTGGGATCCTTCTGATGAAAAGCACTATATATGCACAAGTTATTGTTATGTTGTTCAATTTGGTTCAAATAAATTCTACTTTCTAGAAGAGTTGACCCAAACTCCTAAATTGCTACATAAATTATTAAGTAATCTTCATTCTAGCTTTTTAAAGTATAACTGGTTTATAATTTGGTGGGAAAGATTTTATAGGATAGAAATGCCACATTAATTTTGCATACAACAGTGATATTTCGTTCTTCTAAAACTTCTCACGCTATCTCATTTCTTGAAGCCGCTCCTGAGTCATGTTTTTATCTGCCAAGATGACAAGTTCAAAGGTCTTTGGTAAAGTATGAACAGAACTTGTATGAAAAATAAGAGGCTAGAATAGCACTATCCAAATGTGATAGAGATAAAGCAGAGCGTTTTAAAGGCCAAACAATTAGGGAGTAATTTCTACAAATTGTGGCAGTAATTAATGAGTAATGTGCAGTGTTTGGAAACTGAGTGCAGATATTGAGTATAGTTTTGTGACTGAAATACAAGAAAACGTTATTGTATCCATTCATTGTTAATGGGTATTAACAGACACCTTAGTTAATGATGTCTCTCTGTGTTTGCCAACTTAAAGAATAGTTCAACTCTGAAAAGTGACCAGATAAAAAGAACAGGAGTACTTGTGACACCTTAGAGACTAACAAATTTATTTCAGCATAAGCTTTCGTGGACTACAGTCCACTTCTTCGGATGCATAGAATGGAACATACAGTAAGAAGATATTTATACATTCAGAGAAAAATGAAAAGGTGAAAGATGACATCCTCGTACTCCATGCACTGCTCCTTGTGTGCATTCAGTCATATCTACTGGCTTAAGAGACAAAAGTTCCACTGCACAGGTTGAGAAACAGATTGTGCATGATATGCAATGGCTCTTGGGTGGGGGTGTTCCTTGGTGTATATGTAGGTGTGAAGGCTGCATGGTCCATTTGGCTGGTTCAGCTTGTTCCCCCATTTCATGTGACCCACGCTGCATGTTAATATGGTGGGTTGTTTGGCACTTTCTCTCCTATGTCATCCCCCCACACGCTGTTGGGCTTTGTGCATCCCTAAGAGCACACAGAAGGAGCAGTCCCTGTACACCCCTGAATGCAGGGACTGCAATTGTGGGTAGCTGCCTTATGTGGGCCCTGACACCAGGGGGATGAGATGTGCCTTCCTTGTAAGTGTCAGCTACAATCTGGCCCTGAATAAGCTGCAGATTCTATTCCATCTGGTGCCTTAACAGAATTATTTGTTAAACTGTTGAGCTATAGCAGCAAAATATACTGAGGGCAGAAGGGTTTACTGGTGTCACTGAGAGCCCATAATTTGCCCTGTAGAACCATATTACCACCTTCACACTGCTTTTTGTCCGTCTTCTCCTTTTAGACTGTGAACTCTTTGGGACTGTCTCCTACTCTGTGTTTGCACAGTGCCTCGCACAACAGGGCCCCAATCTCAGCTGAGGTCGCTTGGCATGACCATAATGCAAACTAATAAACAATAACAGCAATAATGATGATGATCCATGAGATGGAAAGAACCCAGGCTTGAGTCTCAGAGCTCTTAGTGAGCTTGCAGGACTGAAATTAGGGAAATCATCTTTGTACTTGTAATTGGAGCACAAATGATCTGTAGATCATTGTGAGGCAATAAACATGGGACATCAGGATGGTATTTTTACACACAGTTCAACTACACTTTAAAATTCAGATTTATATATTTGTTTCTGGGTTACAGTTCGTACTTCCCCAAAGAGAGTCATTTTATTGAAATATGTTAGGACAATGGATCTACTCATGAGTAAGGCATGGAGGATTGAACTGTTGCGTGCAATTAATATTCTTGTATGTTTACTTGTTGCCCAGTAATGTTTGTATGCATAATAAAAATCATGGCTGGGGACGTTAGATTCTTAGAATCATAGAAATGTAAGACTGGAACGGACCTCGAAAGATTATCAAATCCAGCCCTCTGCGCTGAGGCAGGGCCAAGTAAACATAGACCATTCCTAACAGTTGTTTGTCCATCTTGTTCTTAATCTTCAGTGATGGGGATTCTACAACCTTTCTTGGAAGCCTATTCCAGAACTTAACTACTCTTATAAAAAGTTTTGAATAATATCTAACCTAAATCTCCAGTGCTGCAGATTAAGTTCATTATTTCTTGTGAACATAAGAACATAAAAATGGCTGTGCTGGGTCAGATCAATGGTCTTTCTAGCCCAGGCCATGGTCAGAGGCTTCAGAGGGAATGAACAGAACAGGGCAATTGTCAAGAGATCCATCCCCGGTTGTCCACTCCCAGCTTCTGGCAGTCAGAGGTTTAGGGACACACAGAGAATGGGCTTGCTTTCCTGACTATCTTGGCTAGTAGCTAGTGATAGACCTATCCTCCATGAACTTATATAATTCTTTTTTAAACCCAGTTATACTTTTCGCCTTCAAAATATTCTATGGCAATGAGTTCCACAGGTTGCCTCTGTATCATGTGAAGAAGTACTTCCTGATGTTTGTTTTAAACTTGCTGCTTATTAATTTCATTGGGTGACCCCAGGTTCTGGTATTACATGAAGGTGTAAGTAACACTACCCTATCCATGTTCTCCACGCCATTCACGATTTTATAGTCCTCTATTATATTGCACCTTGTCATCTCGTTTCTAAGATGAACAGTTCCAGTCTTGTTAATCTCTCCTTGTATGGAAACTGATCCATACTCCTAATCATGTTTGTTGCCCTTCTCTGCACCTTTTCCAATTCTATGAGATGGGATGACCAAAACCGCATGCAGTATTCAAGTCTTATCATCTATCCCTTTCTTAATGGTTCCTAACATTTTGTTAGCGTTTTTGGACTGCCACCGCACTTTGAGCAGGTTATTACCTGGAAGGAGGGAGTTTGGGAGAGCCAGAAAGGTAAAGGCTGAAGGGAAAAGCAGCAAGGAATAGGAGTGCTGACCTTGGCTGCTGATTAGAGGGCCCTTGAGCTGGAACCCAGGCTAGACAGCAGGTTCCCCTACCAGCCACTGGGGAAGTAGCACCAGGTGGGCAGTGAGCAGGAAGACTGCTTGAGCCCATTTGTCAAGAAACCCTTTATTGCCCCAGAATGGGGGGACATGCATAGGGACTTGGCCGGACAAGTCACAAAGAGGGAACACCCTGCATTGCAGAGGGTGTGAGAGGATGATGGGAGAGACACCACCAGAGGGGGGCACAATGTTGGGCTAGAGCTAATCTCCAGAGTGACCAGGAGGAGGTGCCACTAGCAGTGAGTAGGTCCTATCACAGTACAGTTGGGATTATTTTTTCTAGTGTGCTTTATTTTGCACTTACCTATTTAATTTCACCTGCCTTTTTGTACCTAGTTGCCCGGTTTACTGAGATCCCTTTGTAAATCTTCACAGTCAGCTTTGGATTCAACATCAAGAACACTTGATCGCTGCCCTCTTTTTAACAGCCTATGACATATTGGAAAACTATTATCATGTTCTCTCTCTCCCCCAACTAAACATGCCCAGTTTCTTTAACCTTTCCTCACAGGTTAAGTTTTCTAAACTTTCTATCATTTTTGTTCTCCTGTGGACTCTCTCCACTTTATACACATACCTCCAAAGTGTGGTGCCCAGAATTGGACACAGTGCTCCAGCTGAGGCCTTACCAGTGCTAAGTAGAGCAGGACATTCACCTCTTGTATCTTATGTGTCACACTCCTGTAAATACACCTGTGATGGGGGGGCTTTCCTTCATGCTTGCCTTGAAAGGGCTAATGTAGGCTAGACAGGGGACAGTTAACCAGATAGGCCACAGTTGAGGAGAATCAGGTGGTGTGAGTAATCCCCTGATTGAATGAGGGAGCCCAGCTGAGGAGGAACAAGCTGGGCTGGGTTTATAAAGGCAGGAAGCTGATAGGAGAGGAAGGCTGTAGGGAAGCAGTCTCTCCGTGGGAGAAGAAAGGTGTGTTTGGAGACTAAAGAGGTAGATAGTCAGAGCTACTCCCTGGGAGGAGGCTGGCAAACCCAGTGGGGAGCTAACTAGGTAGCTAGGGAAAGCAGCAGAAAGGTCCAGACAGAAACAGACCTTGACTGCTGGCTAGAGGGTCCCTGAGCTGGAACCCTGGAACAGAGGGTGGGCCTGGATCCCCCTGCCAGTCACTGGGGGAGTGGTATTATGAGGCAGTGAATGGGAAGACTGCCTAAGATTGTTGAGGAAAGACTTTGACAGGATACCTCTGGCTGGAGGGCTGAGTCACAAAGAGCAGGCTGCAGCTCGTGAAGCGAGAAAGAGGCGGAGAGATGACATGCAACCGCAGGAAGGGACATCAACCTCACAAAGCTACTCCCCAGGAGGAGGTACCAACCCGGAGGTGAGTAGAGCATCACAGCACCCCAGAATATGAGCCTTCTTCACAACGTCAGCACTGCTTCATATTCAGTTTGTGATCCTCTATAAACCCCAGATCCTTTTCAGCAGTGCCAGTTATTTCCCATTTTGTAGTTGTGAATTTGTTTTCCTTCCTAAATGAAATACTTTACACTTGGCTTTAAAGAATTTCATCTTGTTGATTTCAGACCAATTCTCCCATTTATTTTGAATTTTAATCCTGTTCTCCAAAGCGCTGGAAACCCCTCCCATCTTGATGCCATCTACAAATTTTATAAGCATACTCTTCATTGCATTGTCCAAGTCATTAATAAAAATACTGACTAGTACTGGATCCAAGATTAACCCCTGTGTGACCTCACTAGATACACTCTCCTAGTTTGACAGCAAATCATTGATAACTACTCTTTGAGTACAGATTTTCAACCAGGTCTGCATCTGCCTTATAGTAACTTCACCTAGACCACATTTCCCTACTTTGTTTATGAGAATATCACTGGGACTGTCAAAAGTCTGACTAAAATCAATGTATATTACATCTACTGCTTCCTCCCATCCACTAGGCCAGTAACACTGTTAAAGAAGGTTTTCGCTATACCTGTCACTCCTCTTGGTTATCAGCTTTCCAGTGGTGGCATTGACTGCATCCAGGGTCTGGGAAGCATTACTTAGCTCTTTGGCTCAACAGAGTGTTCTAGGATAGGTAGCATGTTCTCCCTAACTGCCTTTCATAAGAGGTCAAAAGATTGCTCTCCTATCAAGGATATACCACAGCAACTTTGCCAGAAAATCTAAGGCATACATAGCCTCATTAAAGACAATTATTTCTTTATTAAGAATAAGTAGAGGGACTCGAGTTAAAACAAAAGAAACAGTATGCATAATATATCTAGTCTTAACTCTGCAAAAGCTACTTAAAGAGGTGCATAGACATAATGCATAATTGTCTCCTACCTTCACGCTTGGCATCTCATTTCCAAATAATCATTCCTCACTCCAAGGGCACCTATACTTTGTTCTTTCCTAATGATTATGGGTCAATGTTTTCAAAACTGGGTGTCTAATGTTAGGCAGCTAAATCTATATTCTCAAATGGTCAGATTTTCAGAGATGCTGGGCAGCCACAATTCCCACTGCAATCAGTAAGACAAGAGGGTGCTCTGCTGCTCTGAAAGTCAGGTCATTTCTATGTAGCTGTCTAAATACTTACACCATAACGAGGGATGTCTAATAAATACATTATTTAAAATGTATACCAAAAGACCTGCAGTGATTTAAGCACCCAGATTTGAAAATGTTGGCCCATATGTTTGCATATTGATAGTCCTGACTGGATGTGTCCACCTCAGTCTAAATCCTGGTCTTTCATTAAAGATATGCATCTCCCCTTTCCTTGTGATTCCATCTTAACTTTATTCTACTCAATATCAAATATGATTTATTGGCAGGTTGCTCTTTCACAATGGCATTAAGGATTTATTACCTATTGCTGAAAGAGCAACTTTGAGTAGATGCTTAAAATGCTTCAATTTTATAAAAAAATACAACCAACAAAAATATTGCTGAATATATATTATAGCAACCAGGAGATTGTATTTCTTTCTCTCTCTCTCTCTCTCTCCTCTCTTAAGGTGAGGATAGTGTTAAACTGCCATCCAGTATAAGCAGAGATTTTATGCTGAGGTCTCCAACTCAGTGAATTTACATTTCGTAAGAACACCCTGAGGGGCTTTCAGCTACTTTGCTTAAAAGGTAGACAGATACATTTACAGCAGTGCATGCAGAGCTCTGTGTGCTAACATGGTCACACAGCCACAGCTTCTCTTTTTTGCACATGTGTGTTAAGGGTGACTTAGTTATAAGTGGATAATGGGTAAGGACACTTTTATGTGTTGGCTGGGAATATAGTTCAGTAAAGAATGTGACTGTAATTACCAGTAATAAGGATATAAATTTCTGATCCTTGTTTTGACTGAATTTTGCTAGTGTTTTTAAGCATTTACATTGTATAATTGCTTTATTTATAGCCTGAAATTTGGTACACTAGATTTTAAGGGATGTGAAATTCTTTTATTCCATTTGCTAGTGAGGTGTTAGCCTTGAAAACTGTTCTTTAAAAAAAAAAAAGTAGAGAGATGTTTGAGTTAAAAACATTTTTAATATAATTATTGGAGATTTTAACTGGATTAAATCACCTTATATTTTTCTTATTTTTGAGGAGGTAAAGCCTTAGATCATTGTGTTCAAGTCCATAACGACTCTAGCGAGAAATTACTAATTTAAGTCAATGTTCTCTTTGATATCATCACAAAAATATTAACCCCAATCCTCTACCTGGGGTTATGCAAGTGGAGAAGTTGGCCTGCTCGTTAGTTCATCATGCTAAGAATACTGAGCTGTCTGGGATGTGAGTTATATCTTGGCTAAATGGCAAGTCACTGTGCTTCAAGCTAGGGCCTGAATCGACAGCACATCAGCTTGCTGCACAATAACGTGCCATGAGGACACTACTGTAGTGCAGTGGAAGTCCCAAAGGGAAGCTTGGTGACTTTGTGCGCTGTAGCAATGCCCATGCAGGACACTTACTGCATGGCAAGCTGGCGTAGTGTAGAATCACACCTTGGCTTACTGCCCAGTAACTTGCCACAGAGACAGAAAAGCCCAGGCTTTTTCCCTTTCATTCCATTCCAAACCGCTGAACTTAAAGGGCCGCATCCTTTAAATCACCTTCCTCATTCAAATAGTCCCATTTGCTTCAGTAAGGTGAGTAAGGTTTTGGCCCAAGTTGGATTTCAGAGCATGGTGATCACCCGCACAAGATAAGGTTTCTTACATGTGATTGATGAATTTACTTATTTTAATGTAGGAATGTCTATTAAAATATATATCTCCCAAGGTGAGGAGAAACTTTTTTTTAATTTAATTTGAGTTAATGAGTTTCAACTTAAAGGATGTAGAGTCCAGTCACTCATTTTTCATAATATTTGAAAGATACTATTAGTGTCTGATGCTGACAAGGGAGAATATACTTGCTAAACTGTAGGCCTGATGTTGAATTTTAAAGTATTCAGCTTTATCTTCTGATGGGAAAACATTGCTGGAAAAATAGTTTAAAAAATGCTGTGCTATTCTACATAAGTCTTATTTTCATTTTCGGGTAAATTTGGAACATTTTGGAACTTAAATTTGAGCGCAAGCCCAGTAGCGGCGCCAGGGTTTTTGCCGCCCTAGGCGGTAGCGCTCCTCCGCCATAATCGGCGGTGCTTCGGTGGCAGCAAGCTGCGTTCTCGCCGCTGAAATGCTCCCCCCGAAATCCTGCCGCCCTAGGCGACCGCCTAGGGTCGCCTAGTGGAAGCGCCGGCCCTGAGCAAGCCCCAGCTAGAGCAACAGTGGTTTTCCCCAAATATAATGTCAACATGTCTCAATTTTGCCTTCCTACACCCTTCCTTTTCCAGTGTGGTTTTTTTTTTCCAGCAGAGATTGTGGATCGTAACAAATTGTACCAAAATGTGGTATTTGAACAAATGTCTGTATAGCGTGAGACTATCACTTGCCATGACTTCAAACAGATTAAAGGTCAGTTCTCTATAGGTGAATGGCCACTGTGTTAACCTGATCCACCTGTAAAGTTTTCAAAGTTTTCTTTGTGTATTTTTAAAATTGCAGCCATTTTGCGAGAGCATCTCAGACGTATGTGCTCTGGAACGGTCTATTGTGACTTCATACCTTCATTTCTACACAGAACTCAGTTTTTCAGTGATTACTGAATAAGCTCTTTTAACATGAAAACATAGGATGTTTTTAAGGATTTGATTGTGCTTTTAAAGAACAGGCCTGTCCTGGGGGTAGCGGGGGGAGGAGGGGGGAGAGAATGATGCTGTAACTAGAGCCCCAAGAAGAACTCAGAGTAGGGCATGCTGCAGCAGTAACTGCTATCCATTTGCAAGGTGCATTATGTACACCCTTTTGTGTCTGGCGAGGTCTCATGGCTGGTATGAGTGTGTGTGTGTGGGGGGGGAACCATGGTCCTGCTCTCTTCTTGCTCTTCCCTTCTGTCTTTGAGAGGCTAGTGTGGCTGGTGCCACTCATCTAGCACACTTATGGCTGTGCACAAGGAATCCTGGGGTGGGAGAGCTCCTTGCACCCACTTCTCCCTCCTTTCCACCCCTACACAGGACCAGCTATGATTTGGCCCTATGCTCTTTAGTGACCACTGAGTTTTGTTGCTTGTTAAGAAGAAAGAGGCAGGAATATGGTGAAAGAAGCATAGCCACATTTGTAAAGGAAAATGTGAAGATTCTTGAAAGATGAAGCCTGGGATAAACTAGCATGTAGCATAGGCAGTACGGATTATATATAGATTGAGGCTGTATTGACAGGACTTTGTTCACAGAGTATAGATTCCAAGGCCAGAAGCGACCATTGTGATCCTCTAGTCTGACCTCCTGTAGAGCACAAGCCATAGAACTTCCCCAAAATAATTCCTAGAGCATATGTTACATACAACTTGGCCAGAAAAGAGCTATGAAATATTGCACGGGGTGGGGGGGGAGCAAGGAAAAGGCCAGAGTGGTAATAGTGGGAGATTTTAATTACCTAGGCATAGGAGTGGATTACATTAAGTGGAGGAAGTGAAGCTTGATTTGGCGCAGGACTGCTTTCTAATTTAATGTGTACATAAACGGACAATGAAGGGAAGAATGCCAGATTCTGTATTAAGCAACCTACAGAATATGATTTAGGGCACGAAGGTATAGGGAGTAGTGAGCTTGTTGGGTTGTGATTTAAGCAAAAACACAAGCTAGGGGTGAGATTCTGTGCTGTACCCCTAAGACCTGGAGAGCAGAATTCAGTGTCTGTGGGAGAGGTGAACTAAGGTGGCTTTAAGCTTCTCAATCCTAGACTACTCTAGGGGCTGGAAAGGCACCTACATAACACACACAGCTCTGGGCCTCTGTCTCAGTTACATCTTCCTCCCGGGCTTGCCCTATGAGCCCAGAACCTCCACAGCATTGAATGCGGCAGCCCTACACCTGACATGTCCCTCTCAGTCCCATTCCCACTCCTCACATGGCCCCTGTGCCAGCACTTGTGAGTGGGTCATTGGATGACCGCTTTATAGCGCTGTTCCACAATGCCTGTGCCAAGGGGAACCTCCCATAGATAGAACTAGGACTTTTAGGGCTTCTTTATGCCACGGTGGACCTCTTACCCCCGTGCAAAGCAGCTGGAGCAGGGACGAGGTTCTCACCGAGAGGTGCTGAGACACAGCAGTGACATTTAAAATGACAAGGACAAAATGCAGGGCCTGATTCTCCTCTCCATTGACTCCACTGGATTTACTCCTGTCTTATTCCAGAGTAAATCAGTGGAGAATCAGGCCCACCGGATGTAATAATTAAAGTGAAAAGAGGGTGATACAGAAAATTAAAGGTGACTGCAAGTCACATGGTGAAACATGTAGTTAAATAGAAATATACTGCTGTGCCATTTTAAGAACCTAGACAGACACATAGAAATATGAAGGCAAGGCATTCAGTTCCTCACAGATTCTGAAGCAACCCTCTTATCTCCCAAGAGGTTTTCTGATGAGCTTCAGGTTTGCTTTTGAATGCTCTAGAAAACACCCCAAAAGGGAAGTTAATGCTGAGCTGCACTGTTATTGCATTGTGCTTGCCCATAAGGCCCCAGATAATGTGTGCCCTATTCCCTATGTAGGGACAGAGTCTGATCACACTCATATCCTTGGTAAAACTGGAGAAACTCCACTAAAGTAAATAGAATTTCTCCAGTTTTACGCTGGTGCAAGGTTTGGCTCCTAGCATGGTTTTCAGTTTCCTTTATTGTGTTGTTACATTACTTAGCAGGTCTGACAATGACATTCCATCCAAAATTGAACAATTATAAACACTGGCAGGAAACGCTAAAGTAGCAAATGCTTTTTAAAAAATAGCAAGGAAATGAAGAAAATCAAGTGAGAACTTTCATTCAATATATTAAAAGTGCACAGCCAGTCGAGGAATCAGTGGGGCCATTAAGGGGTATGAGTGGGAAGTCAGTGACAGATGAGGCTGATATTCATGCAGGCTCTCAGCAATTCTTTGCCTGAGAATTTACGAAAGAAGCTGAAGGTCACGTCCCGGAAACTGGGATACATTTTCTTGAGGGGGAAAAGTGAAATGTTAAAAGGCTTTATGATCACACCAGAGCAGATAGTTAGGCAATTAGAACTATTAAAAGTTGACAAGGCACCAGACCCAGATTAACTGCATCTCAGAATTCTGAAGGAACTAGCAAGGGAAATGGGAAAGCCTTTAGTAGTGATGCTTGATAGCTTGCTAAGGAGGTATATGACTAGATGCCTGGAAGGCAGCTACTCCAGTTCAGCTGTATAAAAAAAGTCAAAGGAGGATTTAGGAATCTACTCACCAGTAATCCTAACTGCAGTTGCTGAACAGATATTGGAAACATTAATAAGGGACAGGATTATGCAACATGTAGAAATATATAATCTGGTGCAAGGGAATCAGCACAGATTCAGATCACCCCTTGCAAATGTGCTTGATTTTTTTTCCAGTGCATTACTAAATTGGTAGGCAGACGTGAAGTGGTGGACATCATTTATCTGGATTTGAGAAATTCATTTGGTACTGTACCCCACAAAAGATTGATCTACAAAGTCAGTAAGCATGGAATAGGAAGAGAGCAGTAGCACATGGATTCAAAATTATCTGAGGGACAAGAAACAGGATGTCAGCAAAATGAAATGGTTCAGGGTGAATAGAGGGACAGTAACAAGACTGTTCTCCCAAATTTCAGCATGATGCCCATTTTTTTTTGTTAAACTTTTATATAAATGGCCTACAGGGGATATATTTTTTTAAAGTGGAATATTTTGCTGATGGCAGATAAAGTGGAGAATGGTGCACAGAGCAAGCAAATTTAAAATGATTTGAATAAAATAGGCTTACAGACAGCTAGGCACATGCAGTTCAGTGCAGCAAAGTGAAAGGTAATGACTGCTAAGGAGCAAATATAATCATAGCCAGGGAAAGGAAGCACAGGATGGAATACTGACCAGGGCAAAGGACCTAACATATCTGTGGCTAAACATTAAAACTGTGGGAATAATGGTTGGCAGAAATAAATAGACAGACAAGTTCTTGGGGTATGTTCTGTATATTACATGCTGGATTATCTCCTTTAGAAAAGCTAAATTGACAAACCTTTTCAGGGGATCTAAAAATATTATTGGAATTAAAAAACAATGTCCCAGTTTGAAAGGAAGGGAAAGTATTTTAATAAAGGGCTGACAACATGAGGTTCTCTGCAAACATTTTCTTCTCTCCACAAAAAACAAAACAAATATACAATTCCCCCTGCATACATGCATTAAATGCATACACTTCTCCCTAAAACATTTTTTGCATTTTTCTGTTTAAAAACACACAAACACCATACGCACATTGAAAGGCAGTTCCCCCAAGTGGGGGGGGGGGGGGGCGGCATTTCACTCCAAAGGCTGTGACAGTCACCCAGGCACAAATTCAGGAATATTCAAGTTCACAATTTACATTAATAATCATAAAGTTGAACATCTGGATTAAGGGGCCAAGTAAAACTTTCAGCCAACTAAATGCTAACTCCGTGATCCCCCATTCTTATACAAGTATAAATCCCTGGAATTTATCATGGCTCTGCACTCCATGGACCAAATTCCTGCAGATTTTGCCCATACATCTACCTGGGGGAAAAGAGAGTGCAGGAAGAGCAGCAATGAACGCATTGGAGAGGGACGCTTCAAAAACATACCACTGAAATAAAAGCTGTCAAAGCATTTGCTCAGGTGCTCTGTTTCTGAGGCAGTGTATCACCAAATGGTGAAAGTACATGTAAAAATAAACTGACTCTTAGGGTTACTCCCAAAAACTGTATCCCAAGCTGTCCAGTCTTAATACATGCATGAGTGTGGATAAGTAGGGAGAGGCCTTTGGAAAGGAGAAAGAGACAGCAAGCTTGACAGGGGAAAGAGTAGGAGGCAGAAGAGGATCAGGACCATGGTAGACAATGAAAGCCATAAGAAGATAGCTAAAGGGGTGATCTAGGAGATAGAGATAAATGAAAGGAGGTTGTAAGAGAAAAATGCTTTGACAAACAGCATGCTAGCATCAGAAGTAAGACCCCTACCCATAAAGCACATAATGGGTACTCACCAACAACTGAGAGCAAAGGGCACAGACCATAAGTGCATGACCAGAAGAAAGGGTGCAACGGCGCTTAATTTCTTTCTAAGATGATGCATGTGAAAAAGAGACACGAGGACAGAAGGTGGTTTGAGAGAGAATCCATACAAATGCAGGGAACATAAGCCACATACAGGTTGTGTGTGAACAGAAACTCTATATCATTATGAATATGTGAACACAAATATATAAAGGCCTCTAAAAGATTAGTGGAGGTTCAGCAATCTGCATATATACTCACTCAGTCTTCACCCCTATACAGAGAATAAAAAACAGATTGAAATACCCACAACAGCTGAGAGCACTGTCAACCACTTCCCAACAGCTGATGAGCCCTATCAACAGCTGTTCCCCAAATCATTCTCACTGTTCCCCCATCTAAAGAATACTCCTATGTTCATTTTGACCAATGGATAACACACAGAGCAAGGAAAACAGGGCAAGGATAACAAAACAGTGCAGGCATCTGCAGGAAGAATAATTGCACTCTGCAGAAACTGTGGAAAGGACAACCAGCCATCCAGACAATGAGCAGTAAGATGAGATCTCACATTTCCCGGTCCTTGTTTCTTAGAAATGAGGAAATATGCCAGGATGAAAAGCAGTTCTGGATGTATGAGCCCTGTCACATGAACTTGCAGTCTGTGTATTGGTGAGTGAGGCTCAATCCTAGAAAAATATCCTAAGGCACAAATTCATTAAGCAGAAGACTGGTTGAGATTCTGCAGTGTGGCTATAAGAGGAGCCGCATAGAACTCTCAGCCCAGAATGAGTGGGGTTATAGTGATTGTAAGCCACTTTTGTGCCCTCTCAATTCTGGGTTTCTCCATGGTTCCTGAGAAATGTAGACAGCCCTGGGGACCTGTCTAAGTTATGGCAGTCTGTGTCTGGCTGCCATATGGGCCCCATTGCTGCCCAGAATCTCCACAACACTATGAGCTACAGCATGGACAACAATCACCCCTCTCAGCCCCAGCCTTGGAGTACCTTCACCACTAAAGCTCTTAAAGGAATCAAAAATGTCTGCACAGCCCTTAAAGGCACAGTTCCCAACACCACCGAGGTAATTCTCCCCCCCCCCCCATCATGGGACAAGGGCTTTGAGAGCCCCTTTATGCCACTCCACTCCTTTTACTGGGCATATAGCAGCTAGTGTGGGGGTGAGGATCACCTCCTGATGCTGGTGCTGCTGTTACAGTCACATCTTCTCTTTGGAAAAAGCAGTATAAAGGGAGGCACCCTTGATTTCCTGTCAGAACCACTTCCTGGGTCAGGGATCCTTGCCAAATGGAAGGAGCCAAATAGTTAGGGATCTGGCTCGGTGTGTACAAGCAATTCTCACTCACCCAGCCAGCACAATAACTCTGTTCATCACCACCCTAGCTCACACTCGGGCCTTTTAATGGTGCAGCAGGAGGTAGCAGTTAAGAGTAGCAGGCTGCTGTTTAGGAGTTCAGTGGCCTGACCTTGCTCCCTTATGAGAAGAAAAGGCTCCAGCACCAATGATTTGTGAGGGATGGTGACACAGCAGTCACTCCGGGCATGTGAACCATACTGATACCACTTACCATGGTGGTAACTGACCTGCATAGACTGAGGCATCTCTGTGTGGTGTCCCCAGGACTCTGTAGTAGAGGTGGGTGGAGGACCGTAGTGTTTGCATTGACAGTGCCAAAGGATGTGTATGGAATGAGGCCTAGTACGGCTGAGATTGTCTATGTTCCATCTCCCAGCGGGCAGGTGTGGTCTGCATCTGTTCACTGATTATGACCACCACAGAGGTGGAGTGCTCAAGCTCAGCCATTCCTGGCTCAGAGAAAGCAATACAAATATAAAAGTGTAGGAAGTGATATACAGCAGTCGTGTGTGTACACTGAGCAATATAGCCCTGGGTATGTCCTGTGCAGTTATTAATGAGGTGTCTACTCCAAGCACAGTTATGTAGATACTTGTCCCAGCTTGTATCATATGTATGACATGTTTTCTTTGAAGGGTGATGGCCTCCTGATCAAGACTTACATGGCACATGTAAGTCATGCCTGTCTGGGAGTTTTATCAACGTCTATGAGGCTGCAAATATGCTTAGATGGACATTATCATGATGAGCAGATCAAGTTCTGGGATGTCTCACAGATCACACAAATGAGCACATAATCAGGCTTGCTGGCTGGGTTTCTTTTTAAAAAGCACACACAGATATGTGGATGGTTGTCATGTCCTTAGCCTGGACAGCCATAATTCTTTTTGGTGCTGAGTCATAAGATGCCCTGATTTTCCTGCCCTGGAGACTGACTACAGGTTAGCTTCACAAAGGAACTTAGGCATGGCAACGTTGAGTGTCACCCAACTTTTAGGTACCTAGAAAATCACTGGGATTCCCAGCGTCTGAGTTAGGTCCCTAGGCGCTCTACACTGAATGGGAAGAGATAGGCAAGTCAGTATGGAATGGGATTCACAAAAGTCAGCACACTAGGTGGCTCCTCACCTAAGCTAGCCAAGGTCAGGGGTGTGTCGTAAGCCTCATCCCTCTCAGGGAATTTAGCGCCTAACACTGGGCTGGAGGGAGATGTCTCATGCTCCTTGGGAGTCTCAGCTGCAAACCCTCTCTTGGTGTTAGGTGGCTACATAGTTGTTGTGAGGATAAGGGCCTCCCTCATAATTTCTAGCCCAGTGGTGAGGGTACTCACGTGGAATGTGGAAAACCCCTGGTTGAAGTCCCTGCTCCACCTGAGGATGTGAAGGAATTTGAAGAGGGATCTGCAGCCTCTCACATGAGTGCTCTAACCGCTGAGCCACAGGATACTCTGATGTGGGGCTTCATCAGTCTCTCTGGTTGAAGCTTTTCCACTGCAAATAAATGAGTCACTGGGCCAGAGTGACACAGTGACTCTGTGTCCTTGGAGGTGGGAGAGGCAGGCTCCAGCCCCCCTACTCCAATTGGTTGTTGGCGTCCGTTAGTCTCGAGAGACGATGGATATGCGCCCATGCGGAATGTTTAGTTGATGGTTGTGCAGCGTCTGTTGTGGCTGTGGAGCCCCACACGAGAGTGGCAGTCTCGATTGCATTTGCTGCATTGAAGGCGGTGTCAGCTGTGGGTTGGAGCCGCTGCTTCCTTTTTCGTTGAACCCGCTTTTCCTCGGCAAGCTGCCGCAGCTTGTCTTCGCCAGTTTTCAATCCAGTGGTCAGAGCATGTCTCCATCTGCATCTGTCCTGGGCGAGCTCTTCCCAGCTGTTGATGTCGATTTGAACAGTCTTCAGGTCCCTCTTACAGACATCCTTGAAGCGAAGGTGGGGCCGTCCTGTAGCTCTGTTTCCGGAGGCAAGTTCCGCATACAATAGGTCTTTGGGGATCCGTCCATCTTCCATGCGACTTAGACGGCCAAGCCATCTGAGGCGGTGTTGATGGAGGAGAGTGAACATGCTGGAGATCTTGGCACGTTCCAGCACCTCGTTGTTTGTTATTCGATCACTCCAAGTGATCCCGAGTATGCGACGGAGGCAGCGCATGTGGAAGGTGTTCAGTCTCTTTTCTTGCGAAGCGTAGAGGGTCCAAGTTTCGCTGGCGTAGAGAAGAGTGTTTAACACACATGCACGGTACACAGCGACCTTTGTGTTGATGGTCAGCATGTTGTTGTTCCATACTCTCTGTGACAATCTGGCCAAAATTGTGAAGGCCTTGCCAATTCTACGGTTGATCTCGGGGTCCAGTGAGAGGTTGTCCATGATGGTAGATCCAAGGTAGGTGAACTGACTGACCACCTCTAGCACATAGTCATTGATGGCAATGCTTGGATGTTCTGCACCCTGGGCCATAACTTTGGTCTTCTGAAGACTGTTTGTCAACCCGAACTCTTCGCAAGATCTGGAAAAACGGTCAATCAGATGCTGGAGATCGGTTTCTGTGTGGGTGGCCAGGGCAGCGTCATCTGCAAACAGCATGTCTCTGATTGTTGCCTCCTGTACCTTGCTTTTGGACTTTAGTCGAGCCAGATTGAAAAGTCTCCCATCAGACCGGATGTGGAGATAGACTCCCTCTGTGGAATTTCCAAAGGCACGTTTCAGCAATGCTGCAAAGAAGATGCCGAAGAGTGTGGGAGCGAGAACGCAACCTTGTTTTACTCCACTGTGGATGTCGAAGGCATCGGAGGACGAGCCATCATACAGTACTGTGCCTTTCATGTTGTCGTGAAAAGATTGGATCACCCGCAGCAGCTTCGGTGGGCAGCCAACCTTTACCAGGATCTTAAACAGCCCATCTCTGTTCACAAGGTCGAAAGCTTTGGTCAGGTCTATGAAGGCAAGGAATAGCAGCTTGTGCTGTTCTCTGCATTTCTCTTGCAGCTGCTTTAAGGAGAAAACCATGTCGGTTGTGGATCTCCCTGCTCGAAACCCACACTGTGACTCTGGGTAAACTCTGTCAGCAAGCTTCTGCAGTCTATTCAGGATCACGCGTGCGAAGACTTTACCCACAACACTCAGGAGCGATATGCCTCTGTAGTTGTTGCAGTCGCTTCTATCACCCTTGTTCTTGTAGAGGGTCACGATGTTGGCGTCTCTCATATCCTGAGGTACTGCACCTTCGTCCCAGCACTGACAGAGGAGGTTGTGGAGGTGTTCTAGGAGGACGTTGATGCCACACTTGATAACTTCTGGTGGGATGCCATCCTTTCCTGGAGCCTTTCCTGTGGACAAGCTCTCAATGACTTTCTTCAGTTCTTCCATGGTGGGCTTCTCGTCCAGCTCAGTTTCAATGGGAAAACCATCCACAGTATTGAGGGCAGCTTCAGTGACGGTGTTTTGCCTGGAGTACACTTCAGAGTAGAGCTCCACCCATCTATCCATCTGCTTGCCCTTGTCCTGGATGTTTTCGCCTGTTGCAGACTTTAGTGACACTCTCCACTTCTTTGTGGGTCCCATGGCCTTCTTGATCCCATCATACATTCCCCTGATGTTTCCAGTGTCCGCAGATAGTTGAATGCTCCGGCAGAGCTGGAGCCAGTAATCATTTGCACACTGTCGAGCTAGTCTCTGTACTTTGCTCCTGGCAAATCCATACTCTTGTAGAGTCCTCTGACTGGGGGAATGCTTGTACTCCAGGTGAACAGCACGGCGTTCTTCAATGGCTGGAGTGAGTGTGGCGGAGTTGGCCTCAAACCAGTCATTATTCATGTTTAGTTTCTTTCCAAAAACTTTCATGGCTGTGCTGTATACTGCGTCTCTGATGTGGTCCCATCTCTCTTTGGCGCAGCCACCGGGAGGCATACAGTTCAGCACCTCGGAGAGCTCATGGGTGAATTTCTGTGCCTTGTCTGGGTGTGCGGTCTTGCTCACATCGATGCGGGGTTTGCCCTCTGGCCTAGAGCGGTGGATCTTCTTTGGCTGTAGCCTCATCTTACTGCACACCAGCGAGTGATCACTGTTGCAGTCAGCACTGTGGAAGGTGCGAGTAAGCAGGACGCACTTCAAGGCAGACCGCCTGATGATGATCAGGTTGAGTTGGTGCCAGTGCATGGAGCGAGGGTGTCTCCAGGACACTTTGTGTTGAGGCTTTGTCTGGAAGAATGAGTTGGTGATGCTAAGGTCATGGTACGAGCACAGTTCCAGAAGTCGTTGTCCATTCTCATTCATTTCTCCAACGCCAAACTTTCCAAGACAGGTTGGCCAAAAGTCATGGTCAGCGCCCACTCTGGCGTTGAAGTCACCCAGTAGTATCAAGTGCTCTTCTTTAGGGATACTCCTGATGATCGTGTCTAACTGATCATAGAACTCATCCTTGGTATCCCTGTTGGCGCCGAGTGTTGGTGCATACACGCTAATCAGGTTGACGGGTCCAGTGGATGTGTGGAGTCGGAGTGATAACAGTCTTTCAGTTCCTTGTTGACCAGGTTCCACCATCCCCAGTAAAGAATTTCTCACGCCAAATTCAACACCACACTCTCTGATTTCTTCCGCACTCTTCCCTTGTCAGAAGAATATATAGTTCTTTTCCCTGAGAGTCCCAGCGTCTGGCAGCCGTGTCTCCTGCAAAGCGACTATGTCGATTTGGAATCGTGCTAGCTCATCGTTGATGACTGCAGTCTTCCGAACATCGCTGATTGCCTGAAGGTCTTGTGATAGGCCAGTTGTCATGGTCCGTACGTTCCAGCATCCTAACTTAGGGCTGGTTTCTTAAATGTTGGTTTTCTTTTGTTGTTGCCTGGTGCATGGTTCGCAGTCCACTTGTCGGGTACTCACGTACACTAAGCCCCACGCACCCAGTGAAGCAGGTGAACTGTGGCGGGACAACACCTTATTGGCTGGGGGCTGCCCAGCTTGAGGCGGGCGATAGTTATCCAGTGAGACATGGTGATCCCTCCCACCGTCGGAAGCAACCCCTGGCGCCAGCTCTACGCCAATCGAGCAGGGGGCTTATAACTGGTAAACTGTTGCTTCCCGTGTTGTGTCGACGCTGTGAAGCGAAGCTGGAGTGTCCTCTCCAGGGCGCAAGCCAGGGCAGGGTGATTATGGAGGAACAGCTGTTGCCCATGCAGCAGAACCCCCCTCTCCACGCAACTGATGGATCCAAGGGAAAGACAATGTCGATACAACTTGGCACCAGTGGCGTCGCAGGAGTTGCTGGAATGACATTGAGGACAATGTCAGAGCGCCATCGGGACTCCGACACCGGATTTGGTTTCAGGGTTGACTCCCTTAGCCTTTCCCATGAGTGGGTATTGCCACAAGGCAGCGGAGGTTTTAAATCCGAGTTTTCCTTCTCTTAGGTGGGCTGCCTTCCAAGGCTGACGAGCCCCACCTACTCCAATTACTTCTTAAATAATTTATCTACCATGGAACAGCTTCAACAGGAGAGATTGAGAGCACCCTACTCAGAATATTCTATAGCCCAGTGGTTAGGGCTCTCTCCTGAGAGGTAGCACTTCCTCCTCATATCCCCCCAGGTAGGGTTGCCACCCAGCTGAGTTCTACCCAGACAGTCTGGTTTTTGGCTTCTGTGTCCAGGTGCTATTTAGGATTGCCAGGTACCCAGTTTTCAACCAAAGTCTGACCAAAAAGAGGACCTGGCAACCCTAAATGGCATCTGAACCAGAAGTCCAGTTACCACGGGGCAGAGGAGGCGCTGGGTCATTAACCCGCACCAACCCCTGCCCAGCTAGGGCCACTTCCTACCTGCAGGCAGGCTCCTTGAGATTATCCAGCCAGAGATGGGGGCAGGAGGAGTGAAGCAAGTGATGTGGGTGGAGCCTCTAAGTAAGGGATGGGGGCGGAGCCTTGGGCGTCCTGTTACTAGCAATTAGGTGGCAACTCTACCCCCGAGTGAAGGGCGGACTTGAACCAGGAGTCTCCCACATCCCAGGTGAGTACCCTAACTACTAGGCTAAAAGTTATGAAGTTACCGCCATCACTTTGTGTGTTTCCCTACATAGGCCCAATCCAGTAGCTGCGCTCTGAACAGGCTTACCAGATCGGGCCCTGCAGGTGAGTTGTGCAGAGGAATGCCTATCTTCCCCTGGTTCATGCATCACACTCGGCCTTAGGCATCCAGATGCGTAGAGGGAAGCTGCAGTGCATATATGCAGGGGCAGAGATCTAGGCACCGAGGGAATTATTACTGCAAAAACTTAAGAGCTGAGTGACTTCAGCAACCTACATGGTTCGGCGATAGCTGAGTGGGAGTGTTATGAATCGCACTGGGGCCTGATTCTGGGACTGAAGGACCTGAACTGCTAGGTGGTTAGGTGCTTAATCCTTTTGTGAATCTAGGCCTTCATGCCTAAAGACTTGTTCGTTGCATCAGGTTTAATTATCAGCTTTGTTGGGGATTTAGCCTCTTAATTTGTGGGCAAAGATTTCATTTTACTGTAGGAACTATTTGATTGTCATGCAGGCTTATAGACATAGGGTTTGTCTCCACTTACCGGGGGATTGACTCACAGCGATCAATCCACTGTGGGGGGTCCGATTTAGCAGGTCTTCGCTAGACCCGCTAGATCATCGCCCGTCGCTCTCCCGCTGACTCGGTATTCCACCGGAACGAGAGTTTCTCCCGTCGACCCAGCGTGGTGTAGACACCGCAGTAAGTCAACCTAAGGTACGTCAACTCCAGCTACGTTATTCACATAGCTGGAGTTGTATAACTTAGGTCAACTTAGCCCTGTAGTGTAGAATTGTACAGACTAGAGGCAAGGAAAGCTTAATAGCTCACTAGTCCATGTCCCTGATGGAGCAGGATTGTCTTTGTTTTATAGTCTACTTTTGAAAAACCCAGGCAATGGGGATTCTGTTACTTACACTGTGGAATAGTCTCCCAAGGGAATAGACTTCCCTGTGAGGAAGTTTTTCCTGATGTTCATCCTACAATTTTCCTTTATTAACTTCATCCCACTATTATCTAGTTATCTTGCTATCACACTAGATAATTTCTCTATCAGAGACGTTTGTTACACACTTCAAGTACTTGTTGGCTTTTATTATATCTCCCTACGTTTTACTCCCATAATTTTATACATATTTAGGCCAAAATGTTCAAACGTTGAAGGGTGTGTGCTTCGGTTTTCTCACTGAAGTTTTAGCTGTAAACGCTCTGTAAGATGAAAAATATGCTCTTTGGGGCAGGCACTTGTCTGCCTGTGTGTTTATACAATGCCTAGCAAAATGGGTTCCTAGGCGTGATTGGGGGCTTGGGCACTATTGTAATGCAAATAATAAAGAATAATAACGATAGAGATTTTGATTTTTTTTTCCCCATGCTTCAGTCACAACCACAGCTATTGAAAGACAGAAGCTGAGTGGTCCCTCTGTATTAACATTTGCATTATTGCTTCTCTGTAATTTGGAACCCCACTTAGCTCTATGACTCTCTTTGACCATTTTCAGACCTTTAGCATTTGAGTCAACAGGCTCCTTTCTTTAGAAATTATATTAAGATTTGAAAGCACGTTTCCTAATTTGTTTTAACAAGCTGCAATGATGTCTTTTCATGTCCATATCATGGCATCGTTTTTTTCTCGGCATACAATGCAAAAAAAGGTTCTCTGTTGGTTTTATAATAATTCTGTCTAAAGCCAAGTTCATTTGAATCTAAAATATTGCTAAAATATCCATAAGGCTATGAAAAAATGAGATCTTGCATCCTCCCTCAGTCAGTCGGGACAATTCAGGGATAAGTCTAAGACCTTGTTTACCCTGGCAAGTTTCTGCGCAGTCAAGCAGCTTTCTGCCCTGTAACTCCCGAGGTGAAACACCTGTCACAAGGTGCGGGAGGCAAACCACCGCTCCAGTGCTGTGTCCACGAGCTGCCAGCTCTACAAAGAGCTGGACACGATACTCGGTGGTGACCCCACCTCCACTGCAAAGTCTACTGTGGATACGTCGGTGGCTCGAGAGTGGACCGAGTCAGGAGGAGGAAATCTTGGCTGAGGATGTGGAGGGGGACCCAGAGGCAGAGGATGGCTCTGAGGTAAGCGATGCATGCAGTCAGGAGCTCTTCTCTACCCCGGAGGAGACTAGCCAGTCACAGCTGTCAGAGCTTGGCGAAACACAAACAGAAGAGGAGCCCCCTGGTAAGTGGCTTTGATTTTTGGGAATCGCTGATGCAAGTTGTTGGGGGCAGGAGGATTGCAGAAAGACTGCTTGGTTTTGTATGATGCGGGTGCCACCACATGCCTAGTCTGAGTGGTAGAACAGGGTGTTGATTGACTCCCTCACTTCACGGGAATCTGCCTCCGAGATCTCCAGGAAACTCTCATGGAGATACTGGGCAATCCGCTGCCACGGGTTCTTTGGCAGACCTGCTTTGTTTCTTGCCCCGTTAAGGGTAACTTTCTCGCACCACTCAGCCGTCACTGCGGGGGACCATTGCTGCACACAGGCAAGCTGCATAAGGGCCAGGGCGGAAGCCACAGTCTTGGAGAAGACTCTCCCTTGATTCCCTTCTCACCCTCAGCAGCAAGATATCTTCCATATAACGAACACAGTCTGTGGAAAATGTAGGGACAGGAATGATTATCAGGCCCCACATCCCCTACAGTGCTGGCTCTCCCCAAGGGTGATGTGCTCAGTGTACAGCAGGGTTCGGGAACAGTGATTTACCCTGCGCCTGCAGCTACTCACCATTTTGGAGGTTTTGTGGCTCGTGTGTGCTTGCCTGGGGTCAGCCAGTTAGTGACAGGTATGGGAACAGTGGCTGTGTTTTAAATCACTGAATCAGTGGTCTGTGTGTTGCAAACAATACTGCTTCTGTCAAATGTTGCATTTTGGCTTCATAGATATAACCTTGGGAGCCCAGCCTCCCTTTTGGTTATCACCGGCTGAATGGCTGCACAGAATTAGAAAGCTGCCACGCAAAACTAAAGAGGACTTTCTGCATGATGTCATGATCCACTCCATGGCCAAAAAACAAGAATTGAAGGAGTGGCGGGGCAGCGAGAAGAGGGACCAAAAGGAGAATGCGGCGCGCCAGAACGAAGCCACCGAGCGGCTCTTAAATGTTATGGAGCGCCAAGCGGACACGCTCCAGGCGCTACTAGCACTGCAAACCGAGCAGCTCTGCGCCCACCCTCCCCTGCAGCCGCTGTCGCAAAACTCTTTCCCAGGCGTTCCCCTGACACCACCAACACACTCTTATCAACCTCCTGGCTCTACTCTCTACCCGTAGCATTCCACTCCTCCCCTGTCCCAGTCCAGCACTGCGGACTCCTTGTACCCACTGCACTCAACACCCGCCCCTCTGCAGTTTAGCCCTGCTGAAGTACAGTACTCGCTGCACTGTACTCCAAAGGACAACGTTGCATATGATATTTGGACATACACAAATCTTTAACCGTCCCATGACCCCACCTCCTCCTGGGACCCTCCCATCCCCGCACAGTGCTGATGTATTGTCTTGTTTGTCTCTGTCTTCCAGTTGTTGTTTTTTAATAAAATAATTGTTTTGGTTTGAAAGCAATCTTTATTCCATTAATTGAAAGCAAGAAGAGCCCTGCAAAGCAACAGGCAATTTTCTTAAACCTTCACAGTGCATCGTCTGCACCAATCACAGTCACTTCCTAGCATTACAAGCACTGCACTTCCGAGCATAGCAACTAATATTAGCTTCAAATTTCTGCCTCAAAGCATCCCTGATCCTTATGGCCCTGCACTGTGCCCCTCTAATAGCCCTGATCTCCGGCTGTTCAAATTCAGCGTCCAGGCGCTGAGCCTCAGCAGTCCAGCCCTGAGTGAAGCTTTCACCCTTCCCTTCACAAATATTTTGTAACATACAGCACGCAGCTATAAGCACAGGAATAT
This sequence comes from Chelydra serpentina, assembly GCA_037349315.1. NCBI lineage: Eukaryota > Metazoa > Chordata > Testudines > Chelydridae > Chelydra > Chelydra serpentina. Next base: position 9,409,201 of record JBAIAC010000018.1, read on the forward strand.
TGTCTTCTGCCAAGTCCAGCATCACATACAGGCAACACCAGTGGGCCTTTAAATGGCCAAAATCACACTAAAGTCATTCTGCACTTGCTCAGCCTGTTGTTGAACCGCTCCTTGCTGCTGTCAAGGTGCCCTGTGTCTGGTTTCATAAGCCACAGCACTAAGAGGTAGGCAGAGTCTCCCAGGATCACAATAGGCATTCTGACTTCCCCTACGGTGATCTTCTGGTCTGGGAAGAAAGTCCCTGCTTGCAGCTTCCTGAACAGGCCAGTGTTCCGAAAGATGTGTGCGTCATGCACCTTTCTGGGCCAGCCTGTGTTAACATCTGTGAAACGCTAACGGTGATCCACAAGCTCTTGGAGAACCATAGAGAAATACCCCTTGCGATTAATGTACTCGGTGGGTAGGTGGTCTGGTGCCAGAATTGGAATGTGTGTGCCATCTATTGCCCCTCCGCAGTTAGGGAAGCCCATTTGTGCAAAGCCATCCACAATGTCGCACACATTGCCCAAAGTCACGGTCTTTTGGAGCAGGATGTGATTGATGGCCTTGCACACTTCCATCAACACAAGTCCAACGGTTGACTTTCCCACTCTGAACTGGTTAGCAACCGATCAGTAGCAGTCTGGAGTAGCCAGCTTCCACGGTGCAATTGCCACGCACTTCTCCAATGACAGGGCAGCTCTCATTCTCGTGCCCTTGCGCCGCAGGGCTGGGGCAGGCTCATCACACAGTCCCACGAATGTGGCTTTCCTCATGCGAAAGTTCTGCAGCTGCTGCTTGTCATCCCAGACATGCATCACAATGTGATCCTACCACTCAGTGCTTGTTTCCCAAGCCCAAAAGTGGCGTTCCACTGTTGTCAGCACCTCCGTGAATGCCACAAGCAGTCTCATATCGTAGCAACTATGTGTGGCGAGATCAATGTCGCACTCCTCTTGCTTTTGTAGTTTAAGGAATAACTCCACTGCCACTTGTGACGTTTTATTCAGAGCGAGCAGCATATTGGTCAACAATGCGGGATCCATTCCTGCAGCCCAAAGAGTACACAAACCGTTGAAAGATGGCGCCAAATGTGGACAGAAGCACAGGGATTGCTTGGATGCGAAGCAATGCATCACGGGGCATTGGGACAGGACCCAGGATGCCTCACTCCTCTCCCCCCCGCCCCACACACACCCCTACCTTCCCACAACTCTTAGCAGCAGCAGAAGAATAGATGCTCTGTGGAATAGCTGCCCAGAATGCATCACTCCGAATACCAATGCAAGTGCCGCAAGTGTGAACATGCTATTGCACAGGCAGCTGACAACAGCAGCTTCCCTTCAGCTCTCTGAGCGGCGCTGTAACTGCCGGTGCTGTAACTCTGCCAGTGTAGACATACCCTAAGGCCTTGTCTATTCTGATGGTGGAGTGTAGAGTACGAGCACTATCCATGTAGCTACTCATGGTAGAGAAAGGTAGCTTCATCCACACTTGTCACTGCAGTGTGTAGCTACATGCCAGGGGAGGCAGCGGCAGGGAAAGGCTCTGGCAGCTCCCCTCTACCAGCGCCTATTCCCAGTGTCAGAGTCTTTCACTGCAGCAAGGGAAGGCTCTGGCAGGGAGAAGACGTTGGGACTCTACACTGCTAAAAATAGCCGTGTAGATGGGGGAGGCGCTGCTTGGGCATGTAGAGAGCAGTTTAGGGTACATCCCCTGGGGGTTCAAGCAGGCAGAGCACTATAATCTACTCTCTTCACCTAAGTTGTGTCCCACCATCTACACTATTCATACCTGTGCTAGCAGTGTCTGAACTCTACACACACCCATAAGTGTAGACATCTCTTAAGTGGATGTGAAGAAGTCTAAAGTGTACCACCTACAGCAGACCATATGGTATAAAATAGACTATCCTTTAACATATACCTCCTTGTACTCTCTTGGTTATTTCCTTTCTTGTTACACCTTTCTTCTAACCCCTCATCGTGTAAATTATTCTAGGCTTGAGTCCTTCAGATTCACTTAGACTTGTCAAGGGCAGGTTTTAAAATGTCATGCATCAGCGTGGCATAGGATGTAAACGCGCATGCAACTGACATCTCAGTAGGGTTGCCAACCCTCCAGGATTGTCCTGGAGTCTCCAGCAATTAAAGATTCATCTTGAATTAAATATTATGTCATGAGATGAAACCTCCAGGAATATGTCCAACCAGAATTGGCAACCCTACATCTCACTCATGAATAACTCCGGCATGGCATGATGATTCACTGCTGAATTTAAAGACAAATAAGAATTGCTATCCTTGCATATATCGAGTACTTAGCTCATTTTTGCAATCATGAATTCCAGTCTCAAATTAGATTGTATTTTAAAAATATACCCCTACAAATCATTTATCTGTAACTTACTTGTGTTGTATAAACTTCATGCTTTTATAGTCACTTCTCCAACGTTAGACGTGCTGTAATCTATTCCTGATGCACTTAAATGTTTTCCTGTTCCTATGCTAGTCAGAGTGTTCATTGTTCTTTCTGCGCTAGATGCATATAATCCTTGTCTCCTACGTCACACACTAAAAGCACAATCACTAGAATGAGCTATGTTCCCTCTCAAGACTTAGAGCCTCCTAAATCCGTATTGTATATGATATTTCAAGATGGGTTAAGAATCCAAAAGAATCTGACATCAGATAAGTGTCTGAAAAATAAGACCGCATTAAAACAAACATATATTAGATCTTAGTGCAGTTATTACTAAAAACCGTTTGTGGAATAATAGTTGCAAAAAAAATCTATTTTCAATATAATCGTGTAAATAATGTCAATAAAATATATGCTAATATAGTACTCTTCTATAGCATTCTTAATTTAATTAGCACTTAAACTATATATTAACCAGCATTTGCTGGTAAATATTTGTTTAGACCCCTATCCTACAAACACAAATGCATGTATTTAATTTAGGCATGTGAGTAGATGTCCCATTAACTTCACTGGAACAACTCACACATTGAACTGTAAATGGTTGCAGAATCATAGCCTTCATTTGGAAAATTCTTATAATTTTTCTTAATGTGAAACACATTCTGCCTTGGAAATCCCATTGACTCCAGTGTGACTCATGTATGCATGGAAGAGAGTAAAATTAGGCCCAACATTCTGATCTCCATGTGTCCAGTTTCCCACCAGTTTAGTTTCATAGTAGGAGTCAGCATGTGTGATGGTTTTAGGATGTGACATGAGGAATATTAGAAAAACTTAGGGGGAGATTTTCAAAGGCCACTAGGTGATTTTCAGTGGGAGTTTGGCACCTAGCTGCCATACGTGCCTTTGAAAAAATCTCCTGAGCTTTTAGATTGAACAGTTATTTACTGAAAAATACTTTGGGGGGCGGGGGTGAGAGGTCCCATCAATGCCTATACAGTAAAGGCATGTGTATCACAAAGTAATGCAAAATCTTTCCAGCCATATTTTAATATATTAATTAACTGTGTTTCTATGGAATAATTTATATAGTGTCACACATCATTGGTCATATTTTAAACTTTTAACTAAGTTGACATATACATCTGTAAGGCAACTGCAGCCCAAGCTTTCTCACTACCATTACCTTTCACTCACCTGGAGGGACTACCTTTAACAACAAGCAGTTTATTCTTTACGTCAAGTTACTCTTTGTCATCTCTCTCTCTTTTTGGTAGAGAGAGTCTACCAAAAAAGAGTGACAAATATGATTGTGTTTCTTGCGATGAAACTGGGCTGAGACCTCCAAATCATTTCATATAGTCCACTGCAGAGCCATCCCATGCAGGTGGCAATTATTTTGATAGTACTCACCACCAATCTAGGCTAAATTTCACTTGATGACACAAGGCCAAATCCTGTTTGCCTTACAAACATAATTAGCCTCTCGGAACTCAGCAAGCACAATTCAGACCTCTATAGCAGCATTGACTGCAGGGGAGCTTACTGAAGCTAAAGGAGTTACACTGGAGGGAATTTGGCCCATTGGGACTACCTGTGGGCCAGATTCGGGCTTTACTCAGGGTGAGTGGGATCTTACTTCATGCATAGTCTCATTATTAGCCTTATTCATGGCGAGTAGCACTATCTCAATCTGGCCCATAAAGTGAACAGGATTTTATCCGGAGTTGTTTCATTTTCCAGTCCTGAGTGCCATCCAATCCTTCAGCAATGGTTTCTTCAGGTCACCAGAATCCAAAAGTATATATACCGCTGTTATTCAGTCGTTTGCACTCATGTAGAGTGTAACTACAACTGTGATGAATGGAGATCTCATTTGTGATTTTTTTTTTTTAATTGCAAGATTTCCAATCCAAACAGGTGCTCCTGATGTAAAATGTTTGTACGATAACAGTATAAATGATCAGGTTACTGTCTGAAATTTTTTAAGAAAAGCATTGCAGCCATTTCAATTTTATGTATTTACTGTTATCTTAATTTCAATCTAGTGCTTATCAAATCAGTTGAAATCCTGAATGTTAAAACCTTTTTAATATTCATTTTTACATTTGAAATTGAATTTTAAAAATTGATGTAGGAAAAAGTTGTATAAAATCCACAATGAACTTTAGACTATGAAAGTCCAGAGGAGAGCTGGTTAGGTCCAGAAGAAGTAAGTTAAAATAGGAAATAACTGAGATATTGCCAATAGAACAGTGAACAGGGATTGACAGTGAACAGGGATTTGACAGTGAACAGGGAATTCTTGCTGTGTAAAGATTGTCAAAGTATTTATTAGAAGAAAAAGCAAACCTAGACATAGCTAAAATATTTTAGCCAGATTCTCAGTTGGTGAACTCACCATAGCTCCATTGATTTCACCCTATGATGGACCTTTGTTCTTAAAGATGAAATATTGATCATGTAACAATATTATATCATATAAAGAGTAATGTATGGCTGTAATTCTATCAAGGGGTTCTTTTTTGTTTTTGTTTTGAATAGTTACAACAGTAAGGACTGTAGACACATGGACCAAGATTTTTAAATGAGTGCCAAAAATTACATTCCTAAATCCATATTTTGGCAACTAAATATATGGCCTGATTTTTCACAACTGCTTAGCATCCAACAAGTCCTACTGAAGTCATTGACTCACTTTTGAAAGTCTTGGCTATGATCAGTACTTCAGCCCATCCTCTCCCACCAAAATCCCCTCCTTTCTCTACCCTGATATCCACGGTCTTTTCTTTTCCAGCCTCATGACAAAACAGACCCCTCCCACCTTCCAAACTATTGCTCAATCCCTGAGAAAGCAACCCACCCTGACCCCTCCAACTTCACAGTAGATTCCCTGCCTTTGATTGCCAACGTCTCCCCTGCTGTGTGCTCTGGCAGCCAGTTCTCTCACTTTCAACAGGTTTGTTGTCAATCCAATTTCCCATTTTAGTATCTGGCCCAACAGTCAGGTTGTGAATTATCTCTTTTCCTTCTTGTTTTGTTCCCCCATAATCCCTTGTCATAGCCTGGTCCTTGAGCGTTTTTTCCATCTGTCCATTGTTTCCATCTGTCACTCTTCCTTCCTTCCTCCCTCGTTTTTAGTTTTCTTGCTTCATTCTTCTCTCCCTGGAATCCCCTGATCATTGCTATGTTTCCTCCCTGGTTCACCCTGCCTTATCCCCCTCTTTTTTCTCTCTCAGGTTACAACACTGCAGGCAGGACCAAACCCCCTAAGAGTAGGGCTCTCGAGTGACGTCCTTCTACAGGAAAAAATGTTGGTGCACCAACATTTTTGGTGCTGTTCAAGCCCTGCTACACCCTTGAGTGTCACAACTTGCTCTACATAGAGAGATACAGTGGGAAAGTAATGCTTTATAGTGACTGTCCTATCCACTAAAAGGGAGAAAGTGTACAATGGTGAAGTAGAAAGGTGGGGAGCCAGAAGAGCTGAAATTGACAAATGATCACATTGGTAGATATTCTGCAGATTACTTACAGGCAGGGAAGATTGTATTTAAGGATGAATGAGCCAGAATCCCCAGTGCTGATAACAGAGCCAGCAATTCCAAATTCTTCCAGTGCATTACCCAATTACCTCCGTACTAATAATATCGCACCCTGAACCTACTTAGCCCTCATTAGAATTAATTACTATCTTGCAGCCTGATCCTGTGGAGGGCTGAATGTCTCCTGGGAGGTGCTGAGATGTTGGGCACTTTACAGGATCAGGCCCCTACAATTAAGAATTCTGACTTTGAAGAGAAATAAATGGCCAAACTCTGCTTTCAGCTTCCTTCCCTCCACTCAGTTGATTTCAGAGAAGCACTGGTATTAGTGAGAGCAGAACTTGGAACTGTTTTTTTAACACTGCTAATATTTATACAAAACACAGGCCATGCAGCACTTCAAATCCTGCCTATAGCCTCCATGTAAGTTGTGAGAGAAATTGGGTCAGTTCAGACAAATGTGGGGCCCCCATGAAGTCATTCAGAATGGGCTAGCCATGTGAGTAATTACTCAGGGTTTCAGGCAGGTTTGTACAGTCTACATTAATGTGCACACTGCTGCAGCTTCACTGCTGCCAGTACCCAAGGTAACTAAATAAAAGCTACCATGGGCATGTCTCCAAGAGCTGCAATCACACTCTGTGATTGCAGTATAGACCACATAGGTACTGGTGCTGGGGGTGCTGCTGCATCCCTGGGCTTGCAGTAGTAATAACTCAAATACATGGTTTCTGCCCTCAGCATCCCCACTACAAAAATTGTTCCAGCACCCCTTGTGGACATAACGTGAGACAGCTTGCTTAGGCCACTACACCAATAGACCACTACACAGTTATCAGATTACAATGTCTTTTGGTGATCACTGACAAGGTACTTGAAATATGCAGGAACCTAAATCCCATTGAAGTCAATAGGGCCTAGGCTCCTAAATCAACTAGGTGCTTCTGAAAATTTTAGCCCACTGCCTGAATTCAAAGTGGTAACCTAGCTATGAAAGGCTCCTTTAACTCATTACCAGTCCACCAAACCATCCAGTCCCTTTTCACCTCCATTTGAAAAAAAAGTTATTAAACCGCCAGAGTTATCAACTCAGTCCAATTATGATAACCCAGAAACATGTTTTATTTTTACCATAACATATGTAACATTAAACTTCATAGTCATATATACCATGTAGCACAAGTACTTCACCGTGGATAACAAATAATCATATGAAATCTCAGTCCCAATGAGTTCTGGCTGTCAGCTATAGCAGCAATTTTCCTCATAAGGCATATCTCTTTTTTTGCCTTAGCCCAAAGTAATTGAATACCTATCAGAACAATTGATTGTAGATATAAGTAATAGATGTAGTATCTTCATTTCTTTATTGGACTCCCATAACAACTTCAGCATTTCTCTGCATAATGAGCCTTTAAATTATTGATCATATGCATAGTCCAGAAAACACATCCATAACATACAACATATAATATAGAGAAAATAAACTATCCCCAAGTGTAAGATTTTTTTCTGGTTACAATATAAACCATAAGAGCAAAATCTGAGTTTGTAAATATCACCAGAACTCATAAGTAAAATAATATTCCCTTATACTGTATATTGAGAAGGTTTTATCTAGTTAGGGCTTTTAAAAATAACTCATGGATAGCAACAAAAAGCATAAAAAGCTGATAATTCTAATTTAACATTTTACATCAGTTACTGCCTTTCATAATGTTTGTTTCATCTGCTACACACTTTTTCTCTAGTCTCCCAAAAGCTAGTAAATCTGACTACTTTCCAAGATCTGCTGCTGCGATATATAACTGAAATTCCTTAAAATATTTTGGGTTCTATGATGACATCGTCTGTAACAATAAATTATTCTAGAGTGTTGGTAGCACCACTACTGTTCTACCTTCATCTTTTCAAGTGTTTATAATTTTCTCATAATATGGCTGTTTCTGGTGAAACTTCTGATGCTTGGTATTGATCCAGAATTGATACCTTTTGAGAGTGCTTTATAACCAGTTATTGAGTGTAGTGTTGTTGGGGGGTTTTGCACCTGGATAACTCAAAATAAGTTTTATTTTAAAACTTTAAGTTTGCCATAAGAACGGCTACACAGGGTCAGACCAATGGTCCATTTAGCCCAGTATCCTGTCCAGATGCTTCAAAGGGAATGAACAGAACAGGGCAATCACGTGATCCATTCTCTGTTGTCCAGTCCCAGCATCTAGCATTCAGAGGCCTAGGGACACTGGATCTCCCTTGTCCACGTTTGTTGATTAGAAAGCTAATTGTTGAAGCATGATTTTTCCTTTACAAAAGCCGGTTTGACTCTTCCCCAACAAATTGTGTTCATCTATATCTCCAGTAATTCTGTTCTTTACTATAGTTTCAGCCAATTTGCCTTGTACCGAAGTTAGGCTTACTGGCCTGTAATTGCCAGGATTGCCTCTGGAGACTGTTTTAAAAAATTGGCATTACAATTGCTATCCTTCAGTCATCTGGTACAGAAGCTGACTTAAGTGATAAGTTGCATACCACAGTTAGTAGTTCTGCATTTTCATATTTGAGTGCCTTTAGAACTCTTGGGTTCTGGTGACTTTTATTATTGTTTAATTTATTAATTTGTTTCAAAACCTCACTCCTCAATCTGGGCCAGTTCCTCACATTTGTCACCAAAAATGAATGGCTCAGATGTAGGAATCTCCCTCACATCCTCTGCAGTGAAGACTGACACGAAGAATTCATTTAACTTTTCCACAATTGCCTTTCTTCCTTGAATGCTCCTTTAGCACCTTGATCTTCCAGTGGCCCAACTGATTGTTTGGCAGGGTTCCTGCTTCAGATGTACTTAAAACATATTCTGGTGTTAGTCTTTTGCTAGTTGCTCTTCAAATACTTTTTTGGCATGCCTAGTTATATTTTTACACTTGACTTGCAAGAGTTTATGCTCCTTTGTATTTTCCTCAGTAAGATATACAGTATGGTTGTTTTAACAACCTGAAGATTGAAATAACTAAGATTAACATGATAAAATCTGTGTAGATGGAGAACATTGACCCCCAAATCATGGGCCTTAAAAACTAAACTGGTATAGGTCCCAATACAGCAAAGAATGTATGCACATGCTTGACTTTGAACACTGTAAAAGTCCCACGGAAATCAATCCACGTGCTCAGAGTTGAGCATATACTTACATGCTTTGCTGGATCAGAGCCAGCGTGTTCAGCACCTTGCAGGACCAACCCCCTGCTGGACAGTCTTAGGCTAGGTCTACACTACCCCCCCCTATCGAACTAAGGTACGCAACTTCAGCTACGTGAATAACGTAGCTGAAGTCGAAGTACCTTAGTTCGAATGAAAAAGCACTTACCCGGGATCCACACGCGGCGCGCAGGCTCCCCCGTCGACTCCGCCTACTCCGTTCGTCGAGCTGGAGTACCAGCGTCGACGACGGAGCACTTCCTGGTTCGATTTATCGCGTCTTGACAAGACGCGATAAATCGAACCCAGAACATCGATCGCGCGCCTCCGACGGGACGCGTAAGTATAGACCTACCCTTATTCAGCTACCACGGTCAGAGCTAGAATTGGGCTAGCACAAAGCACACCAGTAACTCTTTCATGCTACCTTCTTATTCTATAAAATCAAAGTGTTCATGTTTTAAAGAAAATATCTGGCTGTTAAGGTCCTGGATGCTCTCCGTTCATGTGTCTGAGGCTAACATGCAGTGACCTCAACCTGTGCTTACAAATCCTGAAACAAAAGTTCTCATTGACTTCCAAGACTTCTAAGTCACTTAGGTGCATTTTAAAATGTTACCTGTTACCTTTCCCCCATTGTTTTCCATCTTTTGTTTTTCCAGTAGCTTCAGTCTTGATTTTTCTTATACAATAAATACTATCACAGGATTTGTGAATTGTAGGTCTGTCTGGGCTTTCCAAAGGTAGTCCCCCAGTAATTCCTCCCATCCCCACCCACCTTTGCCTTTTTTATTTTGATTTTTTTGTCCATTTTAGAGGATTATCACATAGGCCCCAATCCTTCAAGGGGGATCCAAGTGGGTGCAGCAGCCTGCCACCCTGCAAGAAGTTCCAGGATTGAGGCCATATTATTTTTTACTTACACACACACACTCTCTCTATCACACAACCATTATCTCTACTGCAGAGAAGCTAAACATTTTGTTTGGCATCTATCTTTACCAAAGAGAATGTTGTGGAGACACCTATTATTTTCAGATAGTAAAGATGAGGTATTATTAGAGATATCAAAAGAGAAAGTGATGGAACAAACTAACAAACAAATCACCAAGACTGAATGGTTTAACATCAGAGTTCTGAAGAATGAAGGAGCTGGGCTTCTAACAAAAATGTGATCTCCCATTAAAAACAGCTATATGAGAGGACTAGAGAGTAGCAATACTCGCCTGTCTTTTTAAAAGATGGTCAATGTTATTCTGGGAATTACAGAGCAGTAAGCTTTACTTCAATACCAGGAAGATTGATAAATCTATTTCCAATTATCATTTCAACCAAACACCTAGATGGATTTGATATGATTAGGACAAACCAGCCTTGCTTCTGTAAAGGAAAATCATGTCTGTCTACTCTACTAGAATTTTTTGAGCTTTTCAGCAAAAGAATAGATCATGGAAAACCAGCTGACATACTTTACCAGACTTTCAAAAAGCTTTTGACAAATTCCCCCAGAAGGAGTTATTAAGGAAACTGTATAGCATGGGGAGAAAGTCAAAGTACTATTGTGGATCAGAAACTAGCTAAGAGAGAGAAAACAAAGAGCAGGAATATGGCAAAAGGTTACCTCAGGTTGTCCCTAAGATCTGTACTAAGATATGTCTTGTGTAATATATTTGTTAAAGGTATGGAAAAGGGAGGAAACAAGGAAGTGGCAAAATGTGCAGATGACACAATGTTGTTTAGCTTAATCAACACTAAAAAACACTGACAAACTTCAAAGGGACACAACAAAGCTAAGTGAATGTGCAGCACAGTGTCAGGTTAAATTCAGTGAGGGCAAGTCCAAGATAATGCATATTAGAAGAAATGATCTGAGTTGCTCATATATTTTACTGAGTTCTAAATTAACTGTAACCACTCAGGGAAAAGATGTAGATATCATTGTGGATGGCTCAGTGAAAACCACTGCTCAGTATGCAGCAGCATTCAAAACCTCAAACAAAATATATAAAGAAGGGGATATATAACACTAATAATATTGTCATGCATTTACAAAAATTAATGGTATGCCCTCACTTAGAATACTGCTGTTGTAAATAGGAAAACTTCCTTTAAAGTCAATGAGGATCTAGTTCACTGTGTTCCATTCCGGTCACCCTGTCTGAAAAAGGTATAGCAGAAATAGGCCACAATGATTAGAGGCATAGAGAGACTTCTATATAAGGAAAGATTGAAAAGAGTGGGACTATTTTAGTTCAGAGAGAAGATGACAGTAGACATGACAGAGGTATACAAAATAATAAATGAGATAGACAAGTTAAATTGGGCACTCCTATTTACTCTCTGTCATAATATAAATACAAGGGAAAGGTGACATTTAAAACTGTTAAAGGGAAATCCTTCTGTGTATAATGCATAGCTAACCTGCGGAACTCATTGCTACAGAATACAATTGAAGCTAAGATCTTAGGATTCAAAAACGGATGAGAAGTTTGAGGGTAATAAGAGAATCCACTGTTAGGATAAAAATGTAGAAAGGATATAAACTTTCATGCTTCAGGGCATAAATCAACCACTATCTCACAGGTGCTAGGACAAAATTTACATTATGGGCCAGTTATCCATAATTGGCCACTTTGGGGTTTCTTGCACCTCTGAAGCATCTGTGCTGGCAACTGTCAGAGACAGGATACTGGACTAGATGGATCACCATTCTGATTCAGTACACCAAATCCTACCATATTACTGCTATTAAGGGCAGATGGGATGTTCTGTTGTCATTTCCTGGGACTGTTCTGCAGTTGGTAGAGGTGTAAAGGGGTAGAAAGAGAGAACAACAAGTAGGTCATTTTCTCAGTTGAGGGCCACCATGAATTTGCTTTCTATTTATTCCCAGTGATCCAGTTTCCGTAAAAAGCTGCAGTAGATCCAATATGCAGCCTGTATGTATAGTAGAAGGTGTATTCTTTGCTTCTTACAAATAAATAAGATAGATAACTTACTGTGCTGGCAGAAGGAGTGGGGACAGGAAGAACATACACGAATTCTATGTCAAATGTGAACTTTCAGCATTCCTCAGCTAATGATTATGAGCCACTGATTCAACATGACCAGGGTGAGATCCTATATCTTGCATAGTATCTCAAACAGAGAAAAGGGTTTCTGTCAAAGAATGTAGGGAGACAACAATAAAGATAATTGTTTTAAGTAGTCTGGAGAAAAGGGTCTGAGTCAAAAACTATTTAATCTTTCTGTTAACTTCAGTGGGCTCTGGATCAGGCCCTAGAGTAGGGGACTTGTGAGTCAGGACTCATAGCTTTTAGCTCTCATTTTACCACTGAAATGCTGTATTAAGTTGGGTGAGTCATTCAACTAGTCTGATTCTCAGTTTACCCATTTGTAAAATGGGGATGGTGATACTTATCTATCCCATAGGGATTATTAAAGGTTTTTTAATTAATGCTTGTGAAGTTCTTTAAGATCTGTGAATGAAAGGTGCTGTCAGAGCAAATAATAAACTCCTTGAAATTCAGTGCCTAAACATCAGTTGGCCATGGTTGTTTTATATAGTTTGAAAATGTTACAAAAATGATCTCTTTGAAGAAGCTTAGGCTACATCCACACTACCCGCCCGATTCAGCGGGTAGCGATCGATGTTCTGGGATCGATTTATCGCATCTCGTCTAGACGCGATAAATCGATCCCAGAGCCGCTCCCCGTCGACTCCGGAACTCCAGCTCCGCGCGAGGAGTAAGTGGAGTCGACGGGGGAGCCTGCCGGCTGCGGTGTGGACCAGCGGTAAGTACTTTTGAAATTGATCTAAGATATTCGACTTCAGCTACGAGCTGAAGTTGTGTATCTTAGGGCTAGTCTACACTTACCAGCTCTGTCAGACGCGTCGGATCGATCTTCTGGGTTCGATTTATCGCGTCTTGTCTAGACACAATAAATCGAACCAGGAAGTGCTCCCCCGTCGACGCTGGTAATCCTGCTCCACGAACGGAGCAGGTAGAGTCAACGGGGGAGCCTGCGCGCCGCGGTGTGGACCAGGGGTGAGTACTTTGAAGTTCGAAATAAGATACTTCGACTTCAGCTACGTTATTTACATAGCTGAAGTTGCGTATCTTACTTCGATCTTCGGTGCTAGTGTAGACCAGCCCTTAGATTGGTTCCCCCCCCGCCAGTGTGGACCAGCCCTTACTCTTATATACCTGTATTCTATCTATGATGAGTTACCCACCTGTAAATGATCATATGTATTTCTTTACAAGTCCAAATATGGTCAAAGGACAACACAGTAAGATTTCTTCATTCTGTTAACCTATGATACTCCTCAGGATACCATGAGGAGTACCATGACAAGCAATGTTCCTTGAAGATATTTTAATTACAGCATTCTTTGGAATTGTTGGTTTATTGAGACAAAACATTAATGAAAGAAGATTCATTGATAAATGTGCTTCAGACTAGGTTCAAGAGGAAGAAGCTTTATACTGGAGTTTACGAATTTGGAAGAAAAAATGAGTTTTATACAAATATAAAAAAGGAGTTCCCAAAGTTTCTTATTAACATTGGCCAGATTCTCATACCCTTGATCATGTTGAGCACTGATTTCAGTGGCACCAATTACAGATTAAAGTATTATTTACTGTGAGTAAAAGTGTCAAATCCAGCCCAACATAATGCAGTACAAAAGGAGCTAATTGGGGGCCTTAGCAGAGTGCGGAGCAGAACATATATTGAAAAAACTAAGCAGTTGAGGATGAGAAACTGAAAAATATAAACCAGCTGAGGTCATTTAAATCAATTAGAAAGGAATATGAAAAAGGAAAGGTCTACTAATTTTAAAGGGGTAAACATATGTCAGAAATGGGGAAAATATCTCATCTAAATCCCACAACAGACGACAAGACCAGCAACTTCCTCTGAAACAGAGGGGCCCATTTTCCACTCTGTGTACAGGGGATTTATGTAGGAACTCCCATTAACTTTAATGGGACATGATATGTGCTAATTCCCCATGGACAGATTGGAGATTGTTTGACTCCATAAAGAACAAGTCACAAGGGTAACAGAAACATATGGCCCCAGAAGACGTTCAAGCTGGTACACACAAGATTCTAGAGAATGAATATATGTTTTGCAGATAGTATGTATTGTTAAGAATTTGAGGCCAGTGCTTCAACTGGTGTAAATCAGTTTACACCAGCTATCCCCCATACATGAGTTTAGATCATGGAGAAAAAAGAAAGAGAGGAATGCCCTAGAGGCCCAGTCTCTTTTCAGAAGATGTAACAGCCATTTCACTCAAAGGGTAAAGGCATTTTAAAACCATGCAGCTACCTATTATTCCACCCATGTCCTATCTTGTCAATATTTGAACAGCTGTGGCAGGATAGTATGTTAGTGGCCACTTTGCAATTAAGAAAAAGTTGACTACAGATCTTTATGATGTCAACAAAGAATATCAGCTCCCACTTTAAGAAACCTAAGAATAGAACAGGAGAGACTTCAGACAATGGAGAAGGCAAATTACAGAAGAAATCCTGGGGCAGAGGTACTGACCTGTGGGAAAATAAAACACTGAACTTGGACCACTTTGTACTGTTTACCCTCCTACCTAAAGGAAATGAAGAGGGTCATATGTTAGCAGTTTCTTTGAAGGAACAGGGAACCGAGGAGTGCCTTTGCTTAGGTCTGGCCTAAACTCGGGGGTGGGGTGGGGGGGAAGGGAAAGAAGGGAGGGATATCGATCTAAGTTATGCAACTTCAGTTATGTGAATAACGTAGCTGAAGTCGATGTACTTAGACCTACTCACCACGGCGTCTTCACTGCGGTGAGTCAACTGCTGCCGCTCCCCCGTCGACTCTGCCTGTGCCTCTCGCGGCGGTGGAGTACAGGAGTCGACGGGAGAGCGCTCGGGGGTTGATTTATCACATCTAGACTAGACACGATAAATCGACCCCCACTGGATCGATCGCTGCCCACCGATCCGGTGGGTAGTATATACATACGCTCAGACTCTGGGTGATGGTGAAATCACATGCACTAGATTATAGGCGCAGGGACTCTCTCTCTATTATATGTTTATACAGTGCCTTGTGAGCTCCAGCCTGAGTCCTAACATCAAAACCATAATTAAACAGCCCCATAGCCCAAGCCCTGTGAGCCCAAATCAGCTGACACGGGTCAGCCACTGGTGTCTAACCACAGTGTAGACATACCCTTTATGTCCTACTCCACTTCATGATTTTGCTGAACTCATTAAAATATTTAATCTTCTTTTCTTGCTTGTGAGCAGCTGCAACATTATATTTAAATTCCAAGTCCTGTTTGACTTTTAATATTTCAGCAAAATATCTCTCTTATTTCCAGCCTGATAGTATTGCTTAGGACTGGCAGCCACTTTGGAACATGTTTCCTGTGCACAATGGTTTTAAGGTAGCTTGGAAATAAATAATGTAGGGAGGAAATCCCATTTTTATGCTTTCTTCTGTCAACATTACAAAACAAATGTCAGCTGCCTGGCCTGGTGTTTTGTGTCAGTGTTAGTTCTGCCACTGGTGCAAGATAATTCTGATGTGCTCCTTCCCAGCTGCATATAGGGTGGGATGTTCAAAGCCCCTAAAGCACCCAATTCCCATTCAAAGTCAATTAGAGTTGAGTACCTACCTGTAGTAGGCACTTTAAAAATCCCATCCTTTATCCTACCTCATGGCTTCATCACGGCCCAGCAGATACCATGTTACCTCCCTTTGTCCCCTTAGGGCCAAATTTGGCTACCCTTACTCACAGTGGGGTGGACTCTGATACCCTTTCTCACCTTCAGTAGCATTTAATTCTCAATCAGTCCCATTGAAATCAACAGGATTATTTAAGTGGTAAAATACTACTCAAGGTGGTTAAGGATAAATCTGACCCACTGAGGAGTACCTTACCCCTCATACAGTCCCCATGAAAGCAATAGGACTACTTGTGCAGGACGTTTCTACTCTGTGTAAGTCAAAGTATTAGAATCTGGCCCTTTGATGGCTGTCAGTATTGTCTAATCCTGGTGCACACCTCTGAATCCTTGTTAAAGGTGTCTCCTGGTTCATCAGAAATAAATCTAGTGGGCTTTTGAATCTGTAAGTATTGGGGATTTTCTTTGTAATCAGACAATTGCCTTTGATGGATAAAGTCAGACTGGTTTGGTGTTTTACAATGGGGAGAAGGGGGTAATGAGGTAAAGTCAATCAGCCTAATATCTCCCTTCCCACTGTGTTTTTAACTTTAAATAAAACCAGACCTCATGCAGCTGTGCAGGCCACGGGAGTCTAAGCCTATTAAAGAAATCTCTTAATGACTGTAAAACTACCACTAATTGAAATAAAAATATTTTCACACTATTTTCACATTGTATAAGTGTCTCCAAAATAATCTTAATGCAGTACATGGTGTACAAACTGTTAAGGCTGACAAGTGCAAGCTGTAATTTGTGCTAATTAGCCCAAAGTAGGGGCAGTGTGAAATTAACATGATGCATTAATTTTGTGGTTTATGTTTGACGTAGTTTGTTTCACAAATTCTTTCATTCTCCCCAATCCCGAATGCTTCAGTCAGCTGCCTCCTGTAGAATCTTGTGAGGATGGTGCATCTCTTTGGGTGCTCATAGAATCCATTTTGTATATGCAGCCACCTTTTTGGTTTGGCCAAATCTTGATCTCTACAGCTCTATTGGACATTGAGTCTTTCCAGTGGTTCAGGTCATTCTGAGATAGGTATGTACAGAATGGTAGGTGTGAATGATCTCCTTCAGGGAGTACTTTCCAACCTATTTTATCTTCTAGACGTGAAGGCTTGTTTTCTTCCACAACATCTTCCCAATCAGCTAAATGTGAACCTTTTTTTATGCTGTTCTAAGATACCAAGAGATGTTCATTCAAGGTCTGATCCAAATCCCCCTGAACTAAATGGAAAGATTCCCATTGGCTTCAATGGGTCTGACCAAGCTGGTTTATATTTATTATATTGAATACAGGAATCCAAGGATCACAGTAACAATGCCATTTTCATGAGATTACTTTGAAAGAATAATGTACATAGTGCTGAAGAGTATTTTGAAAGTATTTTTCATTTGTAACCAATTTTTCCATTTGGCCAAATTAATCTCTGGTACATTACTAACTACAATGAGTGTGGCTTTGGTTCCTTATTTCCAGAGATGTACTGAACATTTTGGAAATATACCTGAGTGACTGGCCCAGTAATACCACAAAGAGATTTGCCAATTTTTAGATGAAAAGCATAACTGTCTGTAGACCATATCATTTTATGAGGTTATCAGAAAATATTTTTACTGTAATCAATATTATTGAATTAAGTACTGATGATATGCTTAGCACTCTACTGAACACCAAATGAAAGTTCCTGTCCCAAAGAACTTACAATATAAAAATCATGGTGACTGTTTTCAAACCTATCTGCCTAAAGTTTTAATCTGAAAGACAAAAGGAACTGCTAAGGATACAACATGCAAGTAAAGTGATCAAAATGATCTATAGGTATGCGGTTCATTAGTTACAAGCTTGTTAGTGGTTTGTTTTTAGTTTACA
Organism: Chelydra serpentina; assembly: GCA_037349315.1. Lineage (NCBI taxonomy): Eukaryota > Metazoa > Chordata > Testudines > Chelydridae > Chelydra > Chelydra serpentina. The sequence goes on from JBAIAC010000018.1 coordinate 9,426,936, forward strand.
CATACTAGACTTCCCTCTCCTCATCTTCCCTGCACCTTTCACAACATAGCAATCCCTAGCAGTTTGTGTCCTTATACCTGTCCCTCTCAACATACCACCCCTCCCATTCATATCAATTAGCAGCTAACTCCTAAGATAAAATAAAATTACATATAAAAATTACATTAACATTATATTAAAGTTCCAAAATCAAGCACTCAAAATATAGGAAATGCCAAATTTATGGTAGTCCATGTAACCTTAATTATGCCCCTTTGTGTATCTTTCCTGTACAGCATATGAGGCAGGGATCCTGTGAAAAAAATAGTATGTGATTATGTAATTAAAGACTATATAATAATGCACATATGCAAACAAGCAGAATTGAAGTTGAATGGACAATCGTAAACCTTATGATTCCTAACTTTTGAGTGCTCGACTTTGCAACCTTAATAAAGATCTTAATTTTTTTTAATTTAATGTCTTTTTTTTTAAAGAGGAAAAATGGTAAAAACATATAATCTGGGGAGGAAATCAAGACAGATTATGAGCCCCTTGATGAAAGTTTTAGAGTATAAACAGAGAAAAAAACCTTGAATCTGAGAAATATTGTGTAGGAAGAAGTGTCAGTCAAGGTTTGGATACCACCTGGATGTGTAAGGCAAGGGAGAGGGAGAAATTGAAGGTGTTACATTATAGGTTTGAGTGACTAGGATGAGGGTGGTGTGTTCAACAGAGAATAGTACTGGAAGTAGTGGGGGTGGGGTTCTAGAGGAAAGATAAGAAATGCAATTTTGGACACTATAAGTTTGAGTTAGTGTCCAGCAGGTAATGTCAGATAAATGAGCTGAGATGTGGGGTTGGATGGAAGGAGACATGTCAGGAGACAGAGATGTCAGCGGAAACTTTGTGAGCAGTTAAGGTCTCAAAGTTAGGGAGGAAAGGAGGAGATGTAGGAGAGAGCTCTTACACATTTCCAGAGAAAATAGGAGAGGGGAGGAAGAGAATTCATCAAAAGAGAGGCTAATGGAGCAGCAACAGGAGAGAACTGGGAGAACACAATTTTGTGAAAGTCCAAGGAGAACTAGTGTCAAGCAAGAGATACAGATTCCAAAGTGGTAAAATGATCAAGGAGAATGTTGGCAAGAACCTGAGCAGAGAGGCTGAAAGATGCAGGAGGTGGGGAAGGTTTTAGGAGAAACTGAAGGGCTGTAATTTATGGAAATTAAGCAGATCAAAACAATGGCCTGTAGGGTGTTTAAATCCTGTATATCTGTTCATTTCTATTCTAATATAACCAATTTGGCTTTTGGATGTGCTCCTTTGATTAGCAATTGGAGACAAGAAAGCAGTAAGGCTCTGATGCCTCAAGAATATTGTCTCTATTAGTCAAAGGAAACTTACTACAATTTATTGACATGTGATTCAAACCATGTGCCATATCACTTACCTAACTGCAAATTATATGGGGAAATAGATCAAATCCAAACCTGTATACATGACTTTGTCAATAAGTACCCCATTAAACCAACAAAACAAAGCTTCACCATTAATAGTCTGAGAGAGAGATCTGTTCACCCAACATTGCCCATTAAGCCAGCTGTCCCAATTAACCACATACCTTTAAATGGCTTTGACTGTTAATATACTTCAATAAATATATGTGGCATAGGAACTTCCTCAGGAGGTGCTATTTGGTTGTGGTACAACAGTTTGGGTTGTGTTTAGAAAATAAAAGATGACCGCATATTACGACATACTTTATATTACACCCTCTATGCACTTGGCAACTAGCAGGCTAAAAGGAACACTCTAACCTTGAAAACACCTAATTAAAATAAGTGCTGTGTGTAGAACAGTAAAAACTTTGCCTCTTTGTTTAGTGAACGATCTAGTTATGATACCCTGGTCAATTTACCCTCCCAATGAACAGGGTTATAATATTCAAGGTTGTGCGCGAGCTATTACTGAGCATATAATGGATGCTGCATTTTCAGTGGCTTCAAAATTGCTTTTGGATAGTTGGAGTATGAAAGGCACTATATAAAACCAAATTCTATGCTATTCCATGTATAGAAAGAGAACTCCTGCTGCATTGTTTTTAAAGTGACAGCCCAGCAGGTGTCCCTATAGGTTGATAGTATGGTATTGAGAAATTCTGAAACTTACTAGGAAATAAGCAAAATTGAATGAACATGTTAAAATAAATGTTTTTGGATTATGAGGCAGGCAACCTTGCCTGATATAAATGATTAAGTTAATTCCTTCACTGATATTAAAAAAAGGTTCTACAGGATGATTCACTGCTTTTAAATGAGATCTTTTCCATTTATAATGCACTTTGACATAAATATTACTTAAAAGCAAAATATTTTAAAAACTTCATGAGATGACAACTGTCAGCTCTGTATGTGAGAGTTTACATGTCTATCAGTGTATGTGTGTTATCTGTATAAGTATATGTAAGATCTAATGAGAGAGGGTAGAAGCAATTGTTTCATTTTTCGAAAATATTTCAGACTTTTGCAGTAATATAAAGCTTGGTCCCTAAATTACCGTCAGCCTTAGTGACACAAGTAGTCACACTGATTTCACTGTGACTATTCATATGGGTAAACTCAGAAGGGCCGGCCCAAAGCCATCAAACAGGAAAGAACATAATAAAGAAGAACTCTGTAGATTGAAAGCTTGTACCTTCCGCCAACAAAAGTTGGTCCAATAGAATATATTACCTCACTCACCTTGTTTTTCTCTCTCATAATGCATTAGAAGTCAAAATGATCCAAAGACAATAATTGCCTGTTTATTTTTAGTATAGGCTAATTTAAAAAGTGTGGGCATGATCCTTGTTCCAATGAAGTCAATGGCAAAATTTACCACTGACTTGAATAGAAGTAAGAAAGAGTATCTGCACTTAGTCTGCTTTAATTTTTCTTAAAGTATGCATTTCTGAAAAATGACTGTTAAAAATGGCACCTTCTTACTCATTAGATCTGTGTTCTGTATATGTTAAGAGCCACATCTGTTAATTTACTGACAAAAATACATTTTTACTACACTTTACTTCTGTTAGCCCTGTACCTGAGGGCTCAGTTTAGGGTAACACAGTAATATTTGTGTCTGTAGCAAGGGGGTGTGGCTTCCCTCTGCGACTGATGGGGAGGAACCCCTGCCAACCCCCTGGTGGGCAGAGCCAGGACATCATGCCCATCCCGCCAGAAGCGGAGGGGCGGGACAGGAAGTATAAAAGGCAGGCCCTACAGCTCAGTTGGGATGGAGCTGCTGGAGGGAGACAGACACCTCTTGCCTGCTGCTGGGACTGGAGTCTCAAGAGGATCCCTGCAGTGCCAAGAACTTGCCGGAGCTGCCTGCCACCAAGGATACCGAGGAGTTTCTGGGACTGCCGTTAGCCATGTACCCTGGGGAGACAGAGAACAACCCTGAGACACAGGTACACCATTAGGGGAGTGTAGGAAGCAGTCCAAGGTCACCAGACTGTAGTCTGGTTGTGTTACTGCCTCAATCCAGGTCATCATATTTCATCTGGATCCCTGCTGACCCAGTGGCAGAACCCTCCACCACTGTTAGGGCCCTGGGCTGGGACCCAGTGGAGTAGAGTGGGCCCGGGTTTCCCTACCCCCTGCTACCAATCCCACCCCTTGGGTCCCAGCCTACCCAACTTAGACAAATGCAGGCCTCTTTTAGCATGCCAGAGCCAGGATGTCAGACTTTTTGTTTGTCTCTCTGCCTGATCGGAGCCAGAGCCCTGGACTGCTTGCTGGTCGATCCTGCCTAGAGGGCCAGGGCCTTAGAGACTGCTAATTCCCCAATAACTCTTGCCTTGCTAGGGACCCAAGAGTGAGGGTGTGTGGCCTCCCTCAAAGACTGGCAGGGAGGGATGGCCATGCATTCCTAAAGTCTCCTGGAACAAATGCATATGGAGTGTCTAAATTAGCATGTGCCAAGGTGTTAACTAACTTAATTTAATTGGCAATTCAAACAGGAGCAAAATATATACTCTAGCTATATCTAGAGAGGCCTGCCATTTATGTGTGTGTCTGTTTTGTGCGGGTCGTAGCCTAGTATAGTAATTCCTTCTGAAAACCTGTGTGGACATGCAAAAATGTGTTTGAATGCTTGCAAAACTGTGAGAAAATATACACAATATGGAACAAACCTTTGTCTAAGAGCTTGAAATGAGACTCTCATATGAAAAAACAAGTCTTTTCAATCCACTTTTTTTTAACTTCGGGGGTTTTAAATCCACATGATCTGTTTCTAATGGGGAAAATTCTCAAATCTGTTTCAAACCACACGGAAAAGGATTTTGCACAGCTCTAATGCAAATGCTAGTCAGAAAGATGGATGGATGTAGAGGGTCGCATGGCCTGCCTAAGTATAAGTTATGTTACTAAATCAACATATTGATCTGGGAACGCAATGTCCTGGAATCCTGAAAATGTCAGGCTCAGTCTAAATGCTTCATTTCTTTCAAATTAATTTAATTTTGCCAGCTACTGTTGCTGATGAAATTATATCAGAAAAATGAAAACAGCAGGGCAGATGCTCATCAAATCCAATTGAATTTGTCTATTTTGAAAGGCATGGACCACACATAAAATACCTGTGTTGCTATCTAATTCCTCATTAAGGGAAACAACAACATCAAATGTAATTTGCATATTTGTATATGCAAATTAGGCATCCCAAATTCTGATGATTCTTTGTGGCTCTTCTGGGATTCCATCCCTGAAACTCTGGCAAAGGAGTTGAGAGGTAAGATTATATGATTATGTGATGACACTAATCCATCCATATCTCTCTCTCTCTCTCTCTCTCTCTCTCTCACACACACACACACACACACACACACACACACACACACACACACACACACACACATTAAAGGATCATCCAGTACATGCCCTTGTACTGCGCAGCTCCAAATTCTGTATTATTTATTTAATGTGTTAATGCACTAATATGTGGTCAGACTCTGAAACCTTGACATTGATGAGGCTATTTTAATGAGTGAGAACTACTCAACATAAGTAAAAATTGTAGAATATGTCCCAAAATATTCAGTTAGTAGAGGAAGTGAGATAAAATGTCACATTAACTTTTTCTGAGAAATAAGCGAACAGTATGCCAAAACATACTAGGAAATTGACTCTCTTCATTCTTATCCCTCTAAAACAAACAAAAACCAAACAAACTAAGTAGGAAAATTTCAAAGTCAGTATAGTAAAAGAAAATTGTGAGGAATTCAAAAATAGCTGTAGAGAGAAGTACTATTCTGACTTGCAGATGAAATGGTAGCAGGGATTTTCCCAGGCCTTACATAGCATATGTCCTTGAAGACATCCATGTTGTGGACTTGCACCCATCTTGACTTCATAGATGAGTCCAGGCTGAAATGGGACTCTTTTCTCAAGGCACTGCTCAGCATGGAGTCCAGCTCCTTGTAAAATGGGCAGCTCACTGGGGTATGCCAGACTTGGAATGGTTTCCCTTGGCCCTCCAGCTGCTTACCTTGAACCCCTTTATCTTCTCCTTGCATTGCTGCCCAGTCTGGTCAATCCTATGATCTACCAGTTTCTGAGCTATATTGTCATTCTGCCGAGAATTCCTCTTCTGGATCCCAAAGTCATGGGTTTTGCTCACGTTAGCTGAAAGGTCAACCAGGGCTTTGGTGTCTGGCCTCTGGCCAGGTGACTGCATGCTGATACATGAGCTTTATACCAGGCATTCTTCTTACTATTGTACTAGAGACCAGAAATGATTGAAGCTCAAGTTACTGAAAGCAGTGTGGGACTGAAGAAGATGAGCGGAGGCACATGAAGGAAGGTGACTTCCAGTCAGGAGACAGAGCACAGATAGACGATGTGATGGGGTGCTCTACTCACCACAGGTATGGTGCCTCCTCCTGACCTTTCTGAGGAATAGCTCACCAGGTCAGCACCTCTACCCGTGGTTGCAAGCCATCTCTCCACCTCCGTCTCTTTGTCTGCCGCCACTCTCTCACTCCAGGAGCTGCTGCGACCTCTTTGTGACTTAGTCTTCTGGCTAGGTCACTAGTGTGGTTTCCCCTTCCAGGGCAAAGGGAATCTCTTCACCCAGTCCAGACGCAGGCAGTCTTCCTATGCACTGCCCTACCATTGTCACTTCAGCAGTGGCTGGTTGGGGAACCCAGGCTCTCCCTCTACTCCAGGTTCTAGCTCAGGGATGCTCTAGTCAGCAGGCAGGGTCTGTTCCACCATACCTTGCTGCATTTCCCTGAGCCCTTTCCTAACCTTCTGGCTCTCCTCCCTTCCTCATCTGGGTCTGCCAGTTTCACTGCTCCGTCCTCCCAGGGAGCAACTGCGGGCTACATATCTCTGCAGTCTCCAAACACTCCTCCCTCTTTCAAGGGAGTGACTGCCCCCTTTCCCAGCAGTCCCCCTTCTGTTGCCAGCTTCCCAGCTTATATAAGCTTGTGCCCAGGTGAGCTTCTTCTAATGAAGGTTTTCCTTTCACCCTAGTAAGTTAATTGGCCCATCCTGGCCTCCATTAACCCCTTCAGGATGAGTGTGGGGTGGACACCCCTCACAGATGGCAAGATAGAACACAGAACTGGGTGCCCTGGAGGCTTGTGGGAAGAGATTGGCATATCATCTCCCATTAAAGGGTTGTGGCTGTGCATTTCCATTACAGACACCTCAAGTTAGCAAAACCATCAAAAAGCTACCCTGTACCTCAGAGCTAATTTGTCTTTCTGTACAATAATGACACAACTGAGGAGGTTAGTTTCTGAATGCAAAGCATATTAACAAGCAAACTCATGTTTCACAGTGAGTTACATTTCTCATGAAGATAGAGCCACATTTGCAGTTCATAGATTTGTAATGAAAGTTGCATGAGGGGTCAACCATATACTGCTGTTCTGAGGATCCAACCACAAGATGATTAATCCCAAACTCCCTTGCTCCCCGAAGGCTGGGGTGAAGGGGGCATGTTTTGAATTGCTCTTGAGTGACCCTGTCTGGTTCCTACTTGTGGTGTTGATAAACTCTGCAGCTAGTCCTTCTCGCTGAGGAGAAGTATGGGTTAGATGCAGAACCTCTGAGGGGGAGAAAAGGAGGATGCCGGTAGGCCCCACAACACTCCCTCAAAATAGTAAAATGAAAAATGATGATATTTCCTTTGGAAAAGTTTTCACATGCCAGAAATGTTTTTGGCAGTTACAAAACAGAGCCAGAGGGAATGCACACCCCAGTAAAATATTAGGTTCAAGCAAAAAAGGTGGTAATGGGTAATAAAGAGCAATGCAACACATAATAAAAGTCTCTTGTGTACATTGAAGTTAACTGGCAAGCTCTCACTTTTTTGCAATCTCACTTACACCAGATGTTCCTATTCACTGACTTGTGCTGCCTCTGAGAACACCACTGTGTTCTCTCAACACAGTCCAAGGCAGGCATGTTATTCCTTCTAAGATAATGCCTAAAATTCATCTTTGTGCTTCCCAAATTAAAACAATATGTAGAGTAATCTTACATGGCACCATCCTTGAACCTCAACTTTCCTTCTCCTACGTCTGCAAGCATGCCTGTCTCTGCCTCTGCAACAAAACCCAGGCACACCCCAGCCTTAGCTTACATGGTGGTGACATCTTCCCACATGCCTTCATCTTTTCTCACCCTGGCCACTACGTTTTCCTTCTCAGTGGCCTGTTCCAAATGCTGCCACCTTCTCAGATGTAGAAAGGAGGTCAACAAATATCACCCTCCTTCTAAGCCAATCAGTCCATTCCCCATTCATTTCAATATAGAGTCCAAAATTGTTCTCTTCCTTTTTAAAACTGTCCATAGATTTAGCTTAATCTATCTCACACACTTTCTTCCCCTTCTCCCTTCCCTCCATTCATCTAGCACTGATTCTTATTTGTCATTTCTCAGCACCTCCTGGAGCAGCCTTCTTGTATAATCCTACCTCATCTCACCATTGATTTTCTCTTTTCTCCTTTGCCTTTGCGTCTTAATTTTTCTCTCCTTGAAAAAGTGTGATGTATGACAGCACTGCTGCCTCTCTCAAGGCAGAGAGCAGGGTGAGCATGCAGAAGTCACAGAGGAAGTATAACTTACAAGAGATGTTGAGATGCCACAATAGAATCATCCTATTTTGAAGGCTTACGTGGAACTTAGGTGGTACTTAGGTCTTGTGCTGGGCCCTCTCCATAGGACTGCATTTCACACATTGTGAGTTTTAGTTTTGGGAGTACACTGCTTAAATATCACACTGAATACGATACATGGGAAATCCAGTCACATTCCTTGTTCCTGATCTATTTTCTCCGGGATTGCATAAAATAAGATGGCATTGTCATCATAAAAAATGGAATCCCCAGGATCACACACACACAATTCTCCTCTTTTCCATGCTCACAACAAACCCACAGCTACCTTAGTAGGCAGTCATAGATTTCTATCATCTGAATGTCCGAGCGCGATGCACCCATAGTGGAGTGTAGAAGACTCATGGGAAGAGCCTACAAGATGAGGAAAGTGTCCAAAATGCATACTGTGTGCCAGAAGAATGGATGTACATGGAAAATAAAGTTTTGCTGACTGCAATGAAAATTTACTCCATGACAAGAACTGTGCATTTTTCCATGGCTGTCATAGATTTCATGGATTCAGGGAAATCCAGCCATTTTTAGAAATCCCATGAAATTTACTTTTTCACCTGAATCCACATGAAATCAGAATTTTTCCCTAGGAGACCCCATAAAATTGGCACATTTACTTATAAGACCCCAAGAAATGATAAAGGATATTCCCATTACTTTTAGCCTAGCCTCTTACTGCACATCTTAAAGTGATAGCTTAGGTTATAGACTCCTTGCATTAGTTGCTGGTGTAATTTAACTAGAAGATCATATCTATAACAACATTGTGCAGAAAAATAACAGCAGTTAAAATGGACCATCTATGGAAAAGAAAATAACAAAAGGCCCCTGTAAATACAATATTTTAGCAGCAGCATGGAGAGTTTTAATTTATGTACAATAAATTACTCCCAAATTCAATAGTAATAAGACAGAACATTTGATGATGGTTAAAAGACTTTGCAGCAACTTTGTTGTGAATGAAAAGGCACCTATCTTGTAACCAAGCTCTTCAAATAACTTTTCTAAGGTTCCAGAGAAGTATGAAAAAATATAAAATATGATGCTGAAATCCAAACTATGATATTGAACCAGAACAAAAAGAAGCACCAAAGATGATCAACAAAAGAAGACAACAAGATTCACGTAATTTATTCTTTTAAATTGATAATTTATTTTTATCAAATAATCAGATCCAGCCCAGAGGAATACATTTTGTGTCACAAGAATTCATTAATCCCCATGAAGTGATAGCTCAGCAATCTGTTCAGTCTGTAAAAATCAATACGCTGAGTCAAATCTGGCCTGCCTTACTCACACGAGCTAGTGAGACTATTTACCTAATAGAGTGAGCCAGATTGGATCCCAAATCCCAATGGGCTATGGGTCAGATATTTACATCCTTTATTTCATGCCTAACTCCTCTTTTTGGCTGCAGCCTGAGTTGTGCTTGAACAAGAACAGCAGATTCAGATTTTTGCTGTGGCTTTCAGTTAGGACTTGGTCTAGCAGCATGGAAATAAATGGGAGTTTTGTCATTGACTTCAGTGACACTTAGGGTGACTAGATAGCAAGTGTGAAAAATCAGGACAGGGACCTATATAAGACAAAGCCCCAAATATTGGGACTGTCCCTATAAAATCAGGACATCTGGTCATCCTAGTGGGATGTATCAGGCCCTAAACAAGCAGCCCTATCGTTTAAGGCAGTGGTCCCCAACCTTTTTGTGGCCAAGAGCACATTCATGTTTTCAGAAGAGTGTGGCGGGCGCCAACAATTTTTCAATACTTATTTTGTATTTGTACATTAAATAATATGAAAACCATCATATTTAATATTACATAATATATGAATCCATAAGATACAAAAGGTAATTTTACATGTAAAAGGTATTAATTAAATTATTCGACAATTATTCTTTCACCTTACCATGTGAATGTGCTCTTTTTTTATTTACCTTTGGGGGGGGGGGAGTAGTTCTGGGCAGTGGAGAGGGAAGCCGCAGCCCCCCGCCTGCCGGGGACAGAGAACACCGGCGCCTGCAGCCCCGGAGTTCTCTGCAGTAGTGTAGCCAGGTCTTGAGCACAGGGGGAGCGGCGCTATAAAAAGGCGCCTCCCCCTCCCCCGTACTCACCCTGGGATGCTTTAAAAAGGTGCTGTGAGTGCCTTCAAATGTTAGCTGACTAATATAAGGCCCCAAACCAGTAAAGCATGAAAGTAACCCCTTTGACTTCAAATGGACTATGCATGTGCTTAAATTTCAGCATGTCCCTGTGTACCGTGCCAAATTAGGGTATAAATGCCTAGTGAGAACTGTCTTCCACTCAAGTTTATGGAAGCACCTTGCAGGGTCAGGCTGCATTTGCCTGGCCTGTGACAACAATGCTGTATTTAAAATAGATTTCCTGAATTTCATCTGCTGTCTTGTTGGCTGGAGGAAGGACTGAATGTTAGTCTCCTGCTACTGCATGGTAAGTGAGCATTGATTAGCACAAATTCCAAAATCTTTCTGAGCTAATGGGCTTTTGAAATTGGTGGAACGTGGATTTATTTCAAATAGCACAAGGTAATCTTAGTATCAATTCTACATTCTGCTTTTTAAAACTGTTGAATTTAGGGCATAAACAAGAAGACAAATATATTATTAAGTCTACTGACTGATTTCTTGTACACAGAGCAGATGGTTTAAAAAGAGGTAAAAAAAAGTCAAAAGGGGAAAAAATAGAGAATTACCATCTTTTTATTTAACATCCCATTGGATTTTCACCCTGTTCAAGTCTAGACTATAAATATGTACAAAAAATTCAAAACTGTAATTATCTCCCCCAATTCTTTACATATGTTACCACTGATTGTTTTGTCTGAATGCTAATTTCTAACAGAAGCCACTAGAATTAAAGTGGGTTTTGGAGATGCATCAGTAGGTTACATTACACTATTTTGGTAATAAAAACCACAGAGATGTGGAAATACTTCTACATTTTGCTGTTTCATCTTTGTAGTGAGGGGGCATTTGCCTTCCTCAGGGACTGATGGGGAGGAATCCTCGCCCAACCCCTGGTGGGCAGAGCCAGGACATCCACGCCCGCCCACCAGAAGCAGAGGGGCGGGACAGGAAGTATAAAAGGTGGGCCCTGCAGCTCTATTGGGCTGGAGCCACTGGAGGAGGCAGATGCCCCCGACGCTGGGGCTGTAGCCCAAAGAGGATCCCTCCAGTGCTGAGGACTTGCCAGAGCTGCTGGCCAACCAGGGTGCCAAGGAGCTGCTGGGACTGCCACTGACTGTCTACCTTGGGGAGACAGAGGACACTCACAGAACCGAGGTACCAAATGAAGGGGTTCTGAGAAGTAGCCCAGGAACACTAGACTATAGTCCAGTTGTGTTGTTGCCTGAATCTAGGCTAGTGTGTTTTGGCTGGATCCCCGCTGACCTAGTGGTGGAACCTGTGACACTGCACCCCATATTCTTCATAGAGATATTATATGAATATGACATCATAATGTATCTTATGCAAGCTAGGTCATGTGAGATCATTACGTGAAAGGTTATGATTTACTGAATATGATTATCTTATTTGTATGCAGGTATCATTTTTGTATCTGAAGTTAGTAATATTGACTATATATCTGTATTACAAAAGTGTTTACACACGGGGATCTCCCACTAGGCAAAAGATTGTCAGGCTGGCTGGGAAGGACCCATTCAGGTTAAAGGGCCATTAGGAGAAAACAATAGGCTTGAGAAGTAGCTAATTTCCCACTGGGAAACCTTCCTGAGGATGCAGTAAGCCTCTGACTCATGGCTTTTATGACACTACCAGGTCACCTGCTACTGGACTCCATCTTGGAATACTAGTGTTTTTTCGCTGACCGGGCGTGGGAACCAAGTTTTGAGACAAAGGGTTCCTGCCATATGCAAAAGCTATTTAAGGCAGGGGAGTAACATCATCGAGGTTCTTCACTGACTCTCTGCCCAAGGAACAAAGACTGAACTGGGGGAATGGCTGGACCCAGGCTAAAGGAATTTTTAGCCTGAGTCCAGCACTGGGGTTTCTGCGCAACTTGCCCCTTAAGAACTTGCAGCCAACTTGGATCATCATTTACAGTGAAGATTTGCTATTCACATCCAATCTCTTTAGTATATTGTGCTTAGTTTGTGTGTTTTGTTTATTTGCCAAGTAATCTGCTTTGATCTGTTTGCTATCCCTTATAATCACTTAGATTCTATCTTTTGTAGTTAATAAACTTGTTTTTGCTTTGTCTAAAACCGGTGTGTGTAGGAGTCATAACCTGGGGCAGAAACCCCATATTGAGAGAGGGGGTGAATTTCATGAGCTTATGCTGTACAGTTCCCTGTGCAGTGCAAGATGGTATAATTTTGGGTTTACACTCCAGAGGGGGGTGCATGCCTCAGCAGCTGGAAAGTTCCTTAGCTCATGACAGGGGGTGTAAAGGTGGCTTTGAGACATATTGGTACTCCTCTGATCCTGGGTAACTGTGCCAGCCCCAGCCCTCAGTGCAAATTATAGCAGACTGAAGGCTGCTTTAACTTATGCAAGCTTCAAAAGACCCCAAGAAGGAAGCAAGGAACAACAGAACCCCAGACACACACTATCTTCACATCTACGCCCCTTATGCTGGCTTCCGGATAGGGAGCTGTCATGCCAGGATTTGACTCTATATTTACTTATTGATTTATAACATGAGACCTTCTATAGACCTCAGGGCACAGGTATAAAATGAAATAAGCACCCATAATTATATGCAAATAAGAAGCTACTGTAGTTCTGGATCACTGTACCTTTAACTAACATTTTCCTTAGTGTCTAGATGCAGAAACGAGCGTGTTGTAAAATTATCATTTAAATCCTCTGATACTTCACATTTCACACAGCAAATACAGTCCCTTGACCCAAACAGTGTTCAAAAGCTTGAGTGGCAAGTAGCAAGAGGATCCCTATTCAGGGTTGCTTTATCACAGAGAGTCCCTGTATAAATCACAATATCACAGGAGTCACATAACCTGTGACATTTGGTGTCAGCTGTGAAAATATTCCATTTGGTTTGTGGTTTTGCATGAAAATGTTTTAAATCCATCTAGGCATAGGAAGGCTGGTGGTTTTTGCCTCCATCAGCACTACAGAAATAGTCTGTAGGTAGACACTAGGTAGTCTGGAGGAAGGCTTTTCAGAGCCTGACAGGGGCACTGGAACCATTTGTATAGTGGAGGTGCTGAGAGCCATTGAACCAAACTGTAAACCCTGTATATGATGGAAACTACTTCAAGCCAGGGGGTGCGGTAGCACCCCTAATTCCAGCATCCATGGAACCTCAATCATTGGAGCTTCTGGTGCTTTCTACATTTCTCAAAAGGATACTTTAAGTCCCATTCAGACACCAAAATAGACTATTATTTAGTGACATGGCCTATATTACAGATTGATCAGCTAGCCAAGGAAATGTATTTAGTTTCTTTCTGAGTACGCAATCAAAACACTAACTGACACCATGACATTCATTACTGTGAGGCCACTTTGAAAACTTGAGTCAATTATTTTTTAAGACTGGATGGCTAATGTTAGGTTCCTGGGTGCACAAGTGGTGCCTGGCTGCTCACCACTTTTGAAAACCAATCTGCATATTTAGGCACCTAAGTGTGGATTTAGGAGCCAATATTTGTCTCTTTGTATGCATCTCTTGACTGGAATGGATTTAATATGCCATTTTTTCTTCAAAGTACATTTTTATTTAATTTGTTCGTTTAATGCCCAACTGCATAGGAGAGCAAAGATAAAAAGAAAAATAATGAGAACAATCTGACTGCCCTCCTAAAGGGAAGGATGGTTTTCAAATAAATCTGAATCCATTGTAGAGGGAGAACATGTTGCTTGCAGTAGCTGTGGATCAGCTCCCACCTTTTCCTGGTCCCACTCCCCACTCGTGCTCTGATGACTATTTGAATATTTTGCAGAGGGTAAAGTGACAGATACGTTTGGCAGGAGCGAGCATCTGGTATAGTTCCCTTTCCTCTCTGTTTTCTTCTTTCCACACTACACTGTGAGGGGGAGCATATAGGCCTTTAAAAAGTAGGAGTGCGCTGCCTTGATATGATTTAAAGACTGAGCATGCAATTGCTATTTTTGATTGTGTTAACCCAGGCGTAATTATGTAATTATCCACAAAAATTTAGTCAGAGCTTTGCATATCTAAATCATTAACTTTAACAATTGACAGGCTGCTTTGATTAGTATTTTCACAGTGTAGCATAGCATACATTTGTCAGCTTTCCTATGATTAGTTATAATTTGGAATTTGTTTATGCAAAAATGTTTTTATTGCTTGTTTGGGGGGGCGGGAGGCAAAGGAGGGCAGAGAAGACATTTTTATCCTGTCAGTATAATTCTGTAAAACTTGTTAATAAGGCTATCACTATATTTTTGCTATATTATGATATTTTATTGCACTGATGTTGTAGCTGTTGAATTATGTTTTGAAATATATGTTAAGGCTGACCTGAACTCCCAGGGGCGCTGGAACAATTTGTACAGTGGGGGATGCTGAGAGCCATTGAACCAAACTGTAAACCCTGTATATAATGGAAACCACGTCAAGCCAGGGAGTGCGGCAGCACCCCCAGTGTCCCTACTTCCAGCACCTATGAGAACTCCAAAAACCCTTTTGTGCAGAGTATCTTTGATTTTTAGCTCAAAATCTAAGTAAAGTGCCAAGGTGTTTCTGAAATTAACAATCTATTTAATGTTGTTGTTTTAAAATAACCAGTATGACATATTGTGTAATCAGTGTAAAAATGTCACAATACGGTCTAAATGCCAAATACAATCATGGCTAGAGCCGGTTGAAAATATCCTAATGGAAGGCTTTTTCATCAGAAAAGACGGCTTCATCAAAAACTGTTTTGATCTCACTAGAACTAAATGTTACTATTTTTTGTTTTGAAGTGACTTTTTGTTTAGAGACTTATTTTTTTAAAAGGCAACATCAAAATTATTTTTTGGTTAGTTTTGTGGAAAAATAAAAGTTGTTCAGATTCAGAACAAAAACGTCACAGAATTTCCTGTGGAGTGGAAATTCTGGTTCCTGCACAGTTTTATAATGCCCACTTAGCCTTTCCATTCAACATTGTAACTGGCATCATAATTTAAGACGAAGGTTATTCAGCTAAGCAATAATGAAGGATGCCATTCTTCACCTGATAGTACAGTTCCTGCTGTAAGTTCTCGGAGAAGATCGGAAAGGAACACTGTGCATTCCTCAGATAGTAAACCTATATTTTGCTGAAATTTGTTAACGCAAGATGACTTTAAAGTGCTGCTACCAGGTGGGCATGTTAGCCTGGTGATTCTATAAACATGCAATGTGCCTATCAGGAGGGAACTGAAAGGCAGGGGGTCACTGCAGCATTTCTCCTTAATAGGTAGCTTGGGAAGACAAATCCCCCCTGGATAAAATGCATGGCGCAATACAAATCGTTCCTGGTGTCTGTCATCAAATCCCGTCTTCCTGACCTGTTTAGAGTCACACTCTTCCACCAGCAGCTGGTAGGTAACACATTCACATTGCTTCCATTATGGTTGATGCCAGTTCAGGTGACACACATTTTTGCTGGGCTTTAGTAGCAGCTTGTTGAGACTCCAGTAACTTTAAAGTCTTCTAGCAGCACGGACTGGCCTTTGTTCATTCATGTTTTGTCAGACTTATGATTAACAAGCAGCTGGGCTTTATGTAAAAATCCAGCAGCCCTTACTCACCTGAGTAGCTCATTAACATTAATTAAACTACTTAGGAGAATAAGGGAAGAATGCTCAGGCTTAGCAAGTAATAATGGGTTAGGATATAGGACTTCCCAAGCCCTGCGGTGACTGCAGTTACAACTTTCCCACTTATTACTGCCTCCTCAGGTGCTCTGGTATCACAGTATAAATGTTAGGCTGGACAGACCCCATAGACATCTAATAATCTTGCCTAGTTAGGTTTCAGTCTTCTCCTCAAGAAGGGTAGTTCTGCCAATGGAATGAATATGACAGACATGCCGGATCAGGAAAATCTTTTCATCATAACATGCAATTTTTAAAAATCTGTGAACAGTGCTCCCGTTAACAGACCATTTGGGTGGTGTTAGTTTGGAAGCACACCCTACAGCATTCAGCTGCTTGTGCTCAGAGACCTGATGCTCGGTTCCAAACCTCACTTCCAATGTTTAGCTGACGGCTGGTATATTCAGCACACCAGCTCTCAGAAGGTTGGCTCGCTGCTTGGAATTCACAGGGAACAATCTCGTCTCTCTTTGTAGAAATTTTGGCTGCATGACTGAGTACATCAAAATCAGGGAAACCAGAAGAAAAGAATGATCTGTTACCTGAGTTTCTCTCACCATTTAAAATCCAGTGAAAGAGCTTTGTAGTGCTAGCTGCTGGCAACTTCTCTCTCCAGAGCATATCATCAGTCCCAAGCTTTCAGCCTTTTATTCTTTTAATTTTAATTGGTAGCACCTGCCTGGAAACCAGTTGGGAATTGAATTACCTGTATGTTCCCGTTGCTCCAGAGCAATTGCCTGTGTATTCCTCCTGCCTCAGAGCAGTTGCCAACCTGTTCATCCTGCTTTCTGGTAAGTACTAGTAAATGTGTGTGCTGGTGTGTAAAACTTAACGGTATATGGTTATGTCAGGAAAGAGAACAGTGCAAAATACACCCTATACTGTTATTTCCCGTTAGTAGTACATATATACAAAAAGCCCCTCATCTTCATCTCCAGCCAAAGAACGCTGAGAGCAACTCAAAACAGGTGTGTGCAAAGGTGATCCAACATTAGAGCCCCATGGATTTGGACCAACATGCAAATGGCCTCAAGGGATGCTCCAGCCATTTTCCTTTTCCTAGGCCAGGGGGAAAGTTTTTGGTATTTGTGGGTTTTGTTTAAGTTTTATACTGTACAAATGATCATTCTGGGCTGGACTGTAACTTTACAATCAGCCCAGAGGAAGGGGAAATGCATATCTGCATAGCCCCAGGAGCAGACCACAGTGAATTGTGACTCCAAGTCACAAAACCTCCTTCCTTACTCTGGTTGGGGAATTAGTATGTCATCTCTTTTTATGGAGCAGCTTGCTCCCCAGCATGCTAAACTAGGGAAATACAACCTAGATGGAGATACTATAAGGTGGATGCATAACTGGTTGGAAAATCGTTCCCAGAGAGTAGTTATCAGTGGTTCACAGTCATGCTGGAAGGGCATAATGAGTGGGGTCCCGCAGGGATCGGTTCTGGGTCCAGTTCTGTTAAATATCTTCATCACTGATTTAGATAATGGCCTAGAGAGTACACTCATAAAGTTTGCAGACGATACCAAGCTGGGAAGGGTTTCAAGTGCTTTGGCAGATAGGATTAAAATTCAAAATGATCTGGACAAACTGGAGAAATGGTCTGAAGTAAACAGGATGAAATCAAATAAGAACAAATGCACTTAAGAAGGAACAATCAGTTGCACACATACAAAATGAGAAGGAGTACTGCGGAGAGGGATCTGGGGGTCATAGTGGATCACAAGTTAAATATGAGTCAACTATGTAACGCTGTTGCAAAAAAAGCAAACATAATTCTGGGATGTATTAGCAGGAGTATTGTAAGCAAGACACAAGAAGTAATTCTTCCGCTCTACTCTGCACTGATTAGGCCTCAACTGGAGTATTGTGTCCAGTTCTGGGCACCCCATTTCAGGAAAGATGTGGCGAAAGTCCAGAGAAGAGCAACAAAAATTAGTAAAGATCTAGAAAACATGACCTATGAGGAAAGATTGAAAAAAAAATTGGGTTTGTTTAGTCTGGAAAAGAGAAAACTGAGAGGGGACATAACAGTTTTCAAGTACATAAAAGGTTGTTACAAGGAAGAGAGAGAAAAATTGTTGTTCTTAACCTCTGAGGATCGGACAAGAAGCAATGGGCTTAAATTGCAGCAAGGGCGGTTTAGGTTGGACATTAGGAGAAAATTCCTAACTGTCAGGGTGGTTAAGCACTGGAATAAATTGCCTAAGGAGATTGTGGAATCTCCATTGTTGGGGATTTTTAAGATCAGGTTGGACAAACACCTGTCAGGGATGGTCTAGATAATACTTAGTCCTGCCTTGAATGCAGGGGACTGGACTAGATGACCTCTTGAGGTCCCTTCCAGTTTTATGATTCTATGCACCAGGCCAGGGCTCTTCCCACTCCAATTGCTCATGGCAGGGGGAGTATTAAGCAAGTAGTCCCCGCTCTCTTCCCTATGTCTGAAATAGAATCTGAGCAGGGGAGTGAAGGGTGGAAAGGGTTGGGGCAGAGAGGTCTTACTCCATTGTCCTATCCCTCCGCAAGCCTAAGTAAGGGCGGTGGCAATCTATCTGTCATTTTTAGCAATTTGCTGCAACTGTCAGTAATAATAATTTAAAACTCTTAATATTTATTTTCCTTGCTGAGCGTTTTCTTTAACATGTCATAATAGACATTAAAATCCTACAAACCAATTTATCCCTGTTTAGCAGGCACAGTCTCTCTGGTTTAAAGCAAAATACTTATCACTTTCCTACTCTCATCCTCCAGAAAGTTCACCTACTTTAATGTATTTCAGTGGAGATAAGATACATACGTAGGTACCTCCTTGAGTGCCCTCATATATACAATAGCTTTCAAATGTTGACCGGTATATTCAAAAACCTGCAGAAATACTATTCTATTACAGCCCTGCCGCTCCCATTGCCATCAAGAGAGGGTGCCTGGATAGATGTGAGGAGATAATTTGCCCTAGTATTTTCTCTAAAGGGTCTTTTGCCTATTAGGGTCTGGAGCTACAATGTGTGTGTAAACGACAGTGAGATCAGTGAGCAGCAATTGGAATTTCCCAAACAGGCGAGTGATTTACCTTTATAATTCCAGAAAGACACAGGCTGGGGAGCTCTTCTCAGTATTAAGTACTGAATAGATATGTCCTTTAGAAGTATGTTTGTTTATTTTTCTTAACTGGCAAGGAGAAAATAAAAAGGGAATTTCCCTTGCCCCCCTCTCTCTCAGTACTATCCTGTTGAGTCTAGTGATCTCTCCAGCTAAACTGCTATGAGAGGAAGTAGCGTCAGTAGCCATGTTACAAAGAGAAGCACTCAACCTTGAACCCTTTTCTCATCAGAACAGATGAAACTCTACCCCCAGCTTCTAGTGCCAAATGCACTTATGGGTCTAACAAACAGTCCTTTCTTTCCCGAACTGTTACAAGCTTCAAGGGGAAGGAATGGAATTCTCTCTCTCTCTCTCTCTCTCTCACAAGGTTCAGGAAAGCAGCAGCACTTTTTTTTTTTATCATCTCTTGCCAGCAGAAAGAGTGAGGGCATGTCTACAAACGAAAGGTGTACCACACTAACTGTACTGGCGTAGTTAACATGGTACAGCCCCCCCCACCCCAGTGTGGATGCAGTTATACCAGTATAAAAGGACCTATACTGGTCTAACTATTCTCATATGGGAAGGGAAATAATCTATACCAGTATCACTGCACTTACCATAGGGGTTGTACCCATTGAACTATATCAGTAAAAGATCACGCCCTGAACAGATACCGTTATAAGAATTGTGTGTAGACCATACCTAAGTCTGGGTCAGATTCTCCCACTAATATTCATATTGAATAGTAACTTACTCCCCAAGCAGCCCTGTTGGTGTAAAAGGCACTGCTCGTTGAGTTATGCAATTCTCATTTTGAGTAAGAGCGGTAGACTGCACTCTTTCGCATTGACTTAGCATCGCTCTCCACAAGGTTGCGGCAGCTTCCTTTTGTGGGATAGTCCATGATGTTCAAATATTCCTCGTGACAGTGCCTCTTATTTGTAACTAAAGATAATTTGACATCCTCTTCTCTGGTTGTAGCATCTAATTGCACAAAAGTTTCATCATATGCCTCTCACTAAAATCCACCTACTCTCATCTGAGGAGACATGTGCATTGAGGCTTCAACCAGCAGCTGAATCATAGGGTTTTAGTGGGAGATTTGCAGAGGTGCTTAAGTTATTTAGAAGCACAAATCTCGCTGAAAGTCCAATTGAATTGTGCTCCTAAATCCCGTAGGTGCAATTGAAAATCTCCCTTACAAACTTGGACTCCCAAATAACTTAGAAGCCCATGAAGGAGAAGTGACTTAGAACTTGGATGGGTGTGCATAGTCTAGAGGTGAGATTTTTAAAAGCACCCATTTTTGGCTTGATTCCTATTGACTTCAGTGGGCGCAGAGTTAAGTGGGTGCTGAGCACTTCTGAAAATCTCATTGTAGATGTGAAGTCTACATTTGAATATGAACTATTTGTTAACTGTTTACAGTGCCTTTTGATTCCTGAGTATGAGTTACTTTAAAAGTTTTTCTAATTTTTTAATGAAATGAGAACTATTTCAGACTGTAATAGACCTAGCATCACAGTTGTCCGCTAAATCCATGAAATTACTAAGGTTTGTTTTCTTCATTTATTTACTATTATTTTTATTTATTATTTGTATTGTGATAAAACCTTAGAGCCCCCTTCATGCATAAGGCCTCATTGGGCCAGGAACTGTATGCATTCTGTTAAATTATTTGTATAATACATAGATATAGTTTCATATATAATAATAATAATAATAATAATCAGAATCTGAAGTTTCCCAATAATTATATTTTGGATCCTGAATAGATGTAATTATGCAGCAGCTTTCGCGCAGGAAGATATTTCTGTAGATGGAGGTTTCCTTTCACTTCCCTAATTGATTATGTAGCATAAGGATTGTTCCTACTTTAATGTCTTGGAACGCAGCTCTTAGAACATTGGTGCGCCCTTTGCTATGATTTGGCAGGATGTGACTGAGCACTGTATAATACAAAAACATAAGCTTTTGGGAACGTACTGTAATTTCCTATTGGTTTATACAGTACCTAGCACACTGGGATCTGACTTTGACCTCTGGGAGCTACTGCAATAGAAGTATTAAATAACAACAATAATAATAATAGAAAATAGTTGTCCAGGTACTGATTTCATTTACCTTGGTATAAATAAATACAGAATATAGCTCCATGTTTCAAACTTGGTTCCTTGGTACAACAAATAGCCATATGAAAACTACAAGCTAGCAATCAAACAGCTTTCCTTTGTCCCTATCAAAAGTATAATAGTAAAACCCAGGTTAAATTAGTGAAAATGGGTTTCTAGGGAAGAGGAATACAATATTTTAATATATGCTAATTAAAGAATACTATTAAAAAGGCATTTTAAACTATGAATATAAATATTAATGACATGAAAATGCCTAATTATTGTGCATCTAATGCAAATAGTGAACCCTTTAAATCATTGGAATAAAATTTACGGTGCATACAGATATATATTGTGACTTCAGATTAGGACTATGCAAAATATCTACAGTAAAACTTGAACATTTAAGTTTTTTTATATTTCAGTGTGGTTTGGCAAAAATAGTCACATTCCACAAATACCCTGCAAAATGTCCTTTTTTCCGCTCAAAAACTAGTTGGTTTTTATAGTAAAATTATCTACAATTTCAAAAATGTTGAGATTAATATATTGGATGTTTTTCATGTGAAAACTTCCATTTTGTGCGCCCCCCCCCCCCCCCCCAAAAAGTCACCAGAAATTTTGGGAATGCAAAGTGACCTGGAATGAAATTGAAGAATTTTTTGTGTGAAACTTTGTGGAAAGAATGTTCACTGTGGGTGAAATTCACCCCTGTGCAGAAAGCCAGCACAAGGAGTTCTGTTGAAAAAATAGTATGTGCTCTTGTAGTTAAAGACTGCGTCAGAATGCACATGCACGGGGTTAGGGTGTTACAGGCCACCTCAATCTGGCATATCCTAACTTTTGAGTGCTTGACTTTGCCACCTTAATGTTCTTTTAATGTAGTTTTTTTTATGTAATTATAAATATAGGGCCAGTTCCTTGACACCAGCTCATATAACAAATAGAGATTTCTCTTCTATGGATGTCAAGTATCAGGGGGTAGCCATGTTAGTCTGTATCCACAAAAACAACAAGGAGTCCGATGGCACCTTAAAGACTAACAGATTTATTTGGGCATAAGCTTTCGTGGGTAAAAAAACACTTCTTCAGATGCATGGAGTGAAAATTACAGATGCAGGCATTGTTATACTGAGGCATGAAGAGGAGGGAGTTACTGTCACGGAGTGTGGGGGAGTCAGCACCTGCACCCCTCTTCCCCGGATTCACTGGGAGTCTCAGCCAGCCAGTAGAACAGAAGGTTTATTAGAGATGCCAGGAACACAGTCCAAACAGAGCTTGTCAGTACAACCAGGACCCCTCAGCCGGGCCCTTCCGGGGGGCAGGGAGCTTAGACCCCAGCTCGGGGCTCCCTGCATTTCACCCCACAGCTCCAAAGGGAGGCAGGGAGGCCAGACCCTGTCTGCCTCCCCTGCAAGTTCCCCAGCCAGCTCCAAACTGAAAACTCTCCAGCCCCTCCCCTCTCCTTTGTCTCCTTCCCGGGCCAGGAGGTCACCTGATCCCTTTGTTCCAACACCTTCATCTCTCACCTTTGCAGGGGAGGGGCCGGGCCATCTGTTGCCAGGAGACAGGGCCATTCTCTGTGTCCAGGCCTCTGCCCACACCTGCCTTCTAGGACTTTGTAACAATCATGCACCGTTGTCCCACCACCTAGATAGTCAAGCACTGCATAGGGGAAACCGAGGCACCCACACAGTACTCAGGGAAACCTTAACAACAGTCCTAGTTCGTCACATCTCTCCCCCCTTCGAGACCGAACTGAGCGGGGTCACTTTAGCCAGTGACCTGGGGAAGTTCGAACCTGGTCACACCAGGCCGTTCCAGTTCCACGTCCTCCCTTAGGTCGGGGGTGCTTGATGGCACCCGCAGGCCGCATGTGGGAAGGTTTATGCGGCCCGTGCCCTTTTCCATCCCAAAACCCCTGGGGTTCAAGCTGAGATCAGGTCTTTTCCCAGCGCTCCAGTCTGGAGGGCTGTAATTCGGGCTCTCTTGGTTAAGAGCCTCCCTCTTGATCTGGTCCCCTCTCTGACCACGTGTCTCTGTCACCAGCCGCTCGGCATCGGCCCCTTTTCCTGGATGCAGCCACGTCGGGGTGGAGTGGTGACTATACCCCATAAAGCGCCACCCACATAGATCCGGCTGTCGCTTCTTAAGGGCCTGCACCATGGCAGGAGAGAGGCATTCTCTCTCTATGGCCTGACCGTTCTGCCTCCAGGGCAGCAGCTCCTTGCTCAGATACCCGATGGGGGGTCTCTCCCCCTTAGCATGGGCCTGCCTCAGCACCGCGCCCGGCCCTGTGTCTGAGGCTTCGGTGAACACTGTACAGGGCTTGGCCCTGTCTGGGTTTACTTGATCTATTGGGCCCTGGATTAGAGCCTCCTTCAGCGCACAGAGAGCCCTCTGGCCCTGCTCGGTCCAGACTGCCTCGTCTGGCTTCTCCTTCTTACCTAGCTCTGTGATGGGGGCAGCTAGGGAGCTAAAGGGGGGTACAAACCTCTGGTAGTACCCCGCCATCCTGATACAGGCCTGGACTGTTTCTTGGTCTGGGGAACAGGCCAATCTCTGATCGCCTCCACCTGGGCCAGCCCTGGGCTGCTGAATGACTGGATCACCTCTAAAGCCAGCATGTCCTTGGCCTCTCTCTCCCGGTTCCGGGCTGTTTTCCCAGTTACTCTGAATGGGGAACACCTGATGGGAGGATTGGCTCCCATCTCAGGGAAGAGATCCATCCGGGGGTCTTCCCCCTTCTCCTCCCACTCGTCCCTTACCGGTTCTAGGGGTCCCCTTACTCTCCTCCAATACAACAGCTCGACAGGGCAGCACCCTGGGGATTCCTGGGGCACTTCCCTGTGCCACAAGTGGGGCAGGTCCTTGTCCCAGTCCTGCAGATGCCAATTTATACAAGTCCTCAGCATCGGCCTCACGGTCCCCTGACATCTCTCCACCAGCCTGTTGGACTGAGGGTGATATGCAGAGCCCCAGGTGGGCCAGACCCCACCTTTCTCCCACACGCCCCGGGGCAGGGCTGACATGACCTCGGATCCCTGGTCTGTAAGGACCTTGCTGGGGACCCACACTCTATACATAGCCACCTTCTGGAAAGGTTCCTCTCTGATGGGCAGGGACCTCCAGGGATCTTCTCCCTTACCCCGGGCCAGGTACAATAGCCAGTGATGACACTTCTGGGGCTCCACCGGCTGCCTCCTGATTCCCCACAGTTCTACTTCCCCTTGGGAAGCCCATTCCTGGCACAGGAATCCCTTCTCCCACAGGGGTCTGTCTCTGCAGCCTTCCCCAAGGGAGTTTGCAGCGCTGTGGCCAGCAAGTTCCCTTAGCTTCTCCAAGGAGGGATCCTTCTGCAGCTCACTGGCTGGGCCTGGGGTCACCGCCCCACTGAGCCCTGTCCCTGGTGGCTCCCTCCCTGCCATGGAATCACTTCCCGGCAGCACCTCTGGACCAGGCAAGCCTGGTTGGCAGCCGTCCTGCCCTGCCTGTGTGTTCCCCCACTCAGCTGGGGTCTCTGCTCCCCCGGTGCTCAGCGCTGCCCTGGCTGTCCCTGTGGGGCCAGGCAGCGAGCTCGCTGCTTTGCTCTCTGCATCAGAGACTGCCTGAGCCCGCTCTCCGGTGTGCAGGGGGGTGGGGAGCATCTCTCTGTCCCACCCCGCCCTAGGGGTCTGGTTACAGGCAGGCAGATATCCCGTGCCTGGCAGCTCCTCTCCCCTGCCAGCCAGGTCATTTGCATTTTCACTGACCATTTCCTCTTAGCCAATTGGTTCCCTGAGTTCAAATTCAAATCCTCGGCCATTACAGGGCCAGGGCCTGGATCCTGTCCCAAAGATACACAGTCACCCCCCAACAGCACCTCACAGCTGATATCCTGGAGAACCCCAACCACCAGCCAGCCCGACCCCTCCTGGGTCTGCACAGGGATCTGGGCCATAGGCAGGGCGAATGGGTCCGTCCCTGGGACCCTCACCCAGGTCACACAGCCCCTCAGCATCTGGTGGGGGTGCACCACCCGGGGCCTGACCACAGTTCTCTCTGTCTCAGGGTCTCGCCACCCCCAGAATGTCTCTCCATTGACCATCACCTTCCTCTCCCACTAGGGGTCCGTAGGGCTTGAGCCCATGAGACTCCACGCAGACATATAGGTTGGGGCCAGGAGTGGAAATCCATCCACCACCACCCCCCATCTGGCTGACGGAGTTTACGGCCTTGGGACCCAGCAAGGGAGCTAGATCCCGGGGCTTTTCCGCAGGGTCTCCCTGGTTCAAATCGCCAGCCTGCTCAAAGGCAGTGAGGTGGGCCTCCACATCCCGATTCACCCCTGGCCAGTCCCCTATGCCGCTCCGTTTCACCACCACCAGTTCATGCTGCTGCTGCTGCTTCTCCTGTAGGTCTCTCTCGGGCTCTCGGTGTCTCTCACAGTCCTCTTGCTCTCTCGGACTCAGCTCCAGTCCCATCCATCTCCGATCCCCTGCTGGGGAACCCGATCGTGAAGACCCCCGTCTGGTTGGGGACCAGACTCTTGGGGATGCCAGGCTACCGCTCCAGCTGCTCCCAGATCCTGCTGTAGCCCCATCGGGATCAGGAATCTGCTCCTTATAATGGTCATCCTCCTCCAGCTGCGCGATTAACTGCGCTTTAGTGAACTTCCCAATGCGTATCCCTCTCTTTTTGCACAAGGTTACAATGCTTCTTTTAAGGAGAAAGTGATACACCATCACTTCACTGCTCCCAAGTTGCTGTGGATTTGCAGGCCTGTGTGCTCTTCGCTCCCCACGGTTTCCAGGATGAACCCCAAGTGTGCCAGCCCTTCTCCAGGTCACCGCCTCTTTGCCAGGGTCGAGCTGCAGCTCCTCCGCCCCTGGGTCCACTCACGGCACCCCCAGGGGAACCCTGTCACTGCAAAAATCCTTCTCTCTCCCAGGGCCAAGCCGCAGGCTCCTCCGCCCCTGGGACTGCTCACTGCAGCCCCCGGGGGACCCCATCATTGCACAGTCCTTCTCGCTGGTCACACACTCCCAGGGGTTAAGCGTAGCTCCTCCGCTCCCCGAAACCGCTCCTCTGTAAGCCTTCAGCACGCCTGGACCTCGTTAGCCCCCCTTCATTCTACTGCTCCCCAGTTACTTACTGCAGGAAGCGTCGTTCATGGGGTGCAGACCATCCCACCGCTGCCACCAGTTGTCACGGAGTGTGGGGGAGTCAGCGCCTGCACCCCTCTTCCCCGGATTCACTGGGAGTCTCAGCCAGCCAGTAGAACAGAAGGTTTATTAGAGATGCCAGGAACACAGTCCAAACAGAGCTTGTCAGTACAACCAGGACCCCTCAGCCGGGCCCTTCCGGGGGGCAGGGAGCTTAGACCCCAGCTCGGGACTCCCTGCATTTCACCCCACAGCTCCAAAGGGAGGCAGGGAGGCCAGACCCTGTCTGTCTCCCCTGCAAGTTCCCCAGCCAGCTCCAAACTGAAAACTCTCCAGCCCCTCCCCTCTCCTTTGTCTCCTTCCCGGGCCAGGAGGTCACCTGATCCCTTTGTTCCAACACCTTCATCTCTCATCTTTGCAGGGGAGGGGCCGGGCCATCTGTTGCCAGGAGACATGGCCATTCTCTGTGTCCAGGCCTCTGCCCACCCCTGCCTTCTAGGGCTTTGTAACAATCATGCACCGTTGTCCCACCACCTAGATACTCAAGCACTGCATAGGGGAAACCGAGGCACCCACACAGTACTCAGGGAAACCTTAACAACAGTCCTAGTTCGTCACAGTTACCTCACAAGTGGAGAACCAGTGTTGACAGGGCCAACTCGATCAGGGTCCACTCCCAATAATTGATGAGGAGGTGTCAATTCCAGGAGAGGCAAAGCTGCTTTTGTAATGATCCAGCCACTCCCAGGTCCTATTCAAGCCCAAATTAATGGTGTTAAATTTGCAAATGTAAGCAAGGACTGTCTTGCCTCCCAAGGTCTGAGAGTGAGGGATCGTTTTCCAGAATAGGTTGTAGATCACTGATGTGCTGGAGAGGTTTTAGCTGGGGGCTGAATGTGATGGCCAGTGCTGTTCTGTTATTTTCCTTGTTGGGCCTGTCCTGTAGTAGGTGACTTCTGGGTACCCGTCTCGCTCTGTCAATCTGTTTCCTCACTTCCCCAGGTGGGTATTGTAGTTTTAAGAATGCTTGATAGAGATCTTGTAGGTGCTTGTCTCTGTCTGAGGGATTGGACCAAATGCAGTTGTATCTTAGGGCTTGGCTGTAGACAATGAATCGTGTGATGTGTCCTGGATGGCAGCTGGAGGCATGTAGGTAAGTATAGCGGTCAGTAGGTTTCTGGTATAGGGTGATATTTATGTGACCATCACTTATTTGCACTGTAGTGTCCAGGAAGTGGATCGCTTGTGTGGACTGGTCCAGGCTGAGGTTGATGGTGGGGTGGAAATTGTTGAAATCCAGGTGGAATTCTTCAAGGGCCTCCTTCCCATGGGTCCATATGATGAAGATGTCATCAATGTAGTGCAAGTAGAGGAGGGGCGCTAGGGGATGAGAGATGAGGAAGCGTTGTTCTAAATCAGCCATACAAATGTTGGCATACTGTGGGGCCATGTGGGTACCCATAGCAGTGCCACTGTCTTGAAGGTATAAGTTGTCCCCAAATCTGAAATGGTTGTGGGTGAGGACAAAGTCACAAAGCTCAGCCACCAGGTGTGCTGTGGCCTCATCAGGGATACTATTCTTGGATGAAATTCCAGGTGGTCTAATCACCTGCATGTTTCCTTGTGACCCTTGAGCATGGTGGGTGTATCCATCAATAAAACTGCAAATATTTTTCAGGTCATAGTTATAATCTCAGCCAGACTGGTATCATCTGCCAACTAATTAGTGAACTCTCAATTCCACCTCTAAAATCATTAATGAAAATACAGCACATTAACTAGTATTGAACCCAGAATTGATTCCTGAAAGACAACTCCCTTCTAATTTGAAATTGAACCATTAATATGGGTAGACACCAACGTGACGTGTCTCAGATATACTTTAGACACACGTATTTAAGACTTACATTTAAAGGGTAACCATTTTATAAAAGTTACGTCTAATTCACATTTTTAATTTCCCAATGAGAGCCCTGTATGGAATTGTATCAAAAGTCTTACAAAAGTTGAGACATATTACTTCCAGTGCATTTCCCTTCTCCTCTAAGCTTTTTATCGTATCAGAGATAGAAATCATGAGTTTGGCCTTTTAACACCTCCCTGTTGCTGGCTATTTATCACTTTATTTTCCTGTAGATGCTTCCACTTTGAACATTTTATTAACGGCTCCAATAACTTACTGGGTACTATGTTAAACTTGAATTTACTGGTCTGTAATTGCCTGGCTGTCCCATTTCTATCCTCTTAAAAATAATTGCAGTTTGCACCAACAAACACTTAGCAATCCCAATAATATGAACATAATATTTTACATTGATAGAAATCTAAAGTTTCTTAAACAGCATATTGGGGTGGGAATAGAATTTCTGATTAGTGGTAAATTTTGAATGCAGAGTTAACTCCAGTTGCCTACATTTGTGTTAACTCGCCTCGAGTTAGCCTAGCTAGAATGAGAGCAGCCACGCTTTGAAATAACATTTGAGCTATATAGAGTGGTTGTATTGGCCACTGCCGAGTTGTGCTAGCTAGACCTAGGTGGGAAATGGTTTTCTGCCCCACAAAAATTTTGGAGCTTTTCAGTTTTTTTCCTGTCCTGCATCAGGACGAAATCAAGACCTTTTCAAGTTGTTTTGGGGTTTTTTTGTTGAAAAAGGGAAGAGAAACCCATCAACCCCAGAATAACCTGTGCACTAGGGGACACATACCTGGGCTATAGGAGACCATTAACTTTAATGTTGCCCCTAATTTCTGTACCATCCACACAAAACCCCTTGAGTATGGTGGTGCCTTCAACTTAAGTTGGCTGGCCTGTTGGGGGGTATAAGCTACAGCTTGAGTTATCACTAGCTGATTGGGAATTTTTTGACAATTTTTTGGTCAGAAAATGCCCAAACTGAAACTTTTGGTGGGAACATACCAGTTTCTGTGAAATTTTCATTGGGAAAGGGCCTTAGATCCTGGATGGAATTTCTGGTAAAAATGAGTGTGTCCCATCCTAGCATAGCTAATAGGCTAGTGGCATGGGCACTCACCTAGCTGAAGGAGACTGCTCTACCTGATTCAGACTATGAATCCATTCTACAAAAAAGACATGTCCTAAGACATCAAATCTCCGCAGTTACAAAAGAGCCATGGGCTCTTCATGATATATAGTATGAAACTCAGTTTGTGTCTCTCCGAAGGATGAGCAATTTAATTGACCCTTCCAAGACTTTAATCTGTGGCTCCAGAGAGTCTATGTATCTCGGATGTGGGAAACAATCTTATGATCTTAAGATGTTGATGAGCAGCCTCAACATCCAGTGAAGTCAAACGTGAGTTGAGGGGTGTCAGTATTTTGAAGAGGGTTCTCGGTATACCATCTCCACCAGAAAAGTAATGAAACATATATGCATTTCTATGGAAAATAACAATGTAAATTCATTGTCAGTTAAAAATAGAAATATTTTACAAAAGCGTTATTTAAAAATAAAACATTAATCCCTTTTTCTGTAAACTGTCTCTACTCAGCATTAAACTACTGTTAAGAGGCACTGAAGATATCAGTAGCTAGTAATGCAAACTAGATTGCAGTTAATTGTCAGCATCTCCTGAGCTATGCTGTCTACGTCCCTTCACAGATCATGAATAAAATTATTTATCTATTCAAGTAATGAGTTATGCATTTTGAAATCCACATATACTGTAGCTCAGGCATCCTTTGAGACCCCTACCTGTAATTAGGAACAGATGTAGAATCTTGTTCTTGAATAGATAAAAACAAATTCCATCCCTCATATGGCATGTGGCTTCCTGGTGAGGCTGGAGGTAAGAATATGTCTCTAGAAGGATCCTTCTACATGCACCTGACTTAATCACTTAGCTCCACACGAGAATCCTATAAAGGGCTGTTCTGAACACCATTTCCCAGTTTGCACAATGTTTTTCCCATCTGTAACCTGGAACACTCGGAGTGTTCATGGTTGGCAGTGGAAGTATGCAGCAGACGTACCAAATAACAATAAGTAACATTTATGTATCTGGCCTTGTCTATGACGGAAAAAGTATATAAAACCTCAGTACCAAAAAACTTGACATTTAAGTTCACACAGGTGGAGTATTCCACACTGGAAACATTTTAAAGATAAGTATCAATGTCACGTAATTTCAGCAGCAATTGCTGCACCTCAGCGTGTGCAATTTATAAACACTCATCAAAATTACTTCAAGGGGGTCAATTTAAGATACCATTTAGTAATTTTATTCTCCTGAATTTCACAGTTCAGTGTGTTTAGAGCAAATCCTGCAAGTTCTTCATGCACTGAGAAGCCAAATCCTTCTTTTTATCAACTAGTAGAGGTGATACAAGGGGAAGAGGAAATCACCTATTTTCTTCCTGCCAGGCCTATTATAGACTGGTTCAACTCACAGGCAGCCAATCCCATTGCCTGTTACAGATTATGCAAATCATCCAATGAGAAGTCTCTTTGTAAGTGAAGGAGGGGAGCAGGTGGAGAGGTCCACGTTCACCAGCCATGTGCATGATCAAGTGTGTGGCCTCTTCTATCCCCAAAGCCCCAGCCCCACAGTGTGCCCTGACTGTAATGGCAAAGGCATCTTTGCTCTTAAAATTGGTAAAGAATTGACATTTGGGGGTCTAGTGAACTAGGTTCTCCAGCTGGCCCAGTCCATAGGAAGCACTGGTCCTACAAACATTTCGAGGAACTACAAGGATTGCTTTCATGGCATGTGCATGCACGCCCCCACGCCCCCTTTCCTCACCATTTTTCTTGGCCCATTTAGCCCCTGCCCTCTGTGGTTCTTTCTGGACCTGCAGAGTTTATTAATACCTGGAATGGGCGACACTCATTTATTCTATAAAATTATAAATCCTGCCGAGCCAAAGAGAGCCATCAGGGCCTCTGTTCTGTGAAAAAGACAGAAAAGTTCATGCTTGCTGAGGCCTCGTCACGCGAGAAAGTTGCACGGGTGTAACAAATCGATTTTAACCGATTTCAGGTTAAACTGGTGCGTACCTCTGTGTGGACACTCTTATTTTGGTTTATGGGGGGACTTAGTTCAGTTTAGCTTAAACCAATTCCCAAACAATTTGAACAAAATTGAAATAAGCCTATTTGATGTAAGGAGAGTGTTCACATGGCCAGGGTATTGCCCTGTCTGACAGGCCTACACCCCGGTTTCACAGTGCTGTGACCCCCTCTGTGTTCCAGAGCAGAACAGGAGACAATCCCAACCCTGAAGCCATCCCAGGATCTTCCTCACCCGAGACCCCTCTTATAGGTATTTCTGTAGGAGGGCACAATCAAGCCCACATATTTTTAATCTGAAAAAGGGAACCTTTATTATACCTCTCATCTTATCCTTTGCATTGTGTTAAAATCAGTGGTCTTTGATCAAGAAAGTGTGTGCTTACAAATGTGACTCTTCCCTTTGATTAAGCCCTAAAACTAGATTAGTGTAATCAATAGAAGGAGGATGCCGCTAGGCTTCTGAGTAGTTTATAAATGTTACTAAAAAAGGACCATTTTATATGTCCCACGATGGGTTTAAAATAATAAATGCTGTGCGGGGAGGTATTTTATGACTCTCCATTTAACACTGAGATGACAGCTGCAGTTACAACCCAGTCTCAGGCCACAGCAGTCTTGCTAAATCTGAGGAGGAGGAGGCAACTGGCAGAGGAGTTTCCAGCCAGGCTATCAAAGTGCCTTAATGGGTGAGTAATGGTGTTGGCCCTGTATTATTATATGTGTAGTCCCACAGAAGACCTCCAACCAGGGGTTCTGTAATCATATGCAGGTAGTGAGAGTGGACAGAGTACCCAGCGGGATAATGATTAGCTGCCTAGTTCTGGTTCTTCTGCTGTGAACTCCAAATAACAGGCCAGATACCGTCTGATCCATGTATGGCTAAACAGGGAGAAAAGGACATAAAGAGTATCTGTGAATTATCTTATGCCCTAGCACGTGGGTTGGCCCATTGGCGCCTGCTCTTTGCTGGCGCCTGCTCTTTGCTAGCACCCCCAGGCATCCCAGCTGTCTGAAAGAGGATGGGAGAAAGCTATGGCCCGGTCTGTCCACCTATCTGCACCAGAACTGGCCAGGCAAGGAATGGTGAGCAATCTGGGCTGAAGTCAATGGAAGTTAGGAGCCTAAATACCTTTGCGGATCTGGGTCCTGAACCCTTCAGTAGGGCAACAGAACTGCTGCTCCAGAGTGCTGCCCTGGGAAACCCTGTAAAATATGCTGGCTGGCTTAGCTGGAACTTTTGGGCGCCCCAGCTGCTGTGCATCCCATTCCAGGCCTCCTGCACGTAGAACAGGGTCCTGCTCAACGTCTGGGGAAATGGGGGGGGTCAGTTTGTCAAACTGATGTGCAGGGTGGCTAGAAGATGTCTCAATTAACCCTCCCCCCCTTTGCTAAGTGAAAACTGAGGGAGTAGAAATCCCTTGTTAGATTGCATGTTCTAACCAGGTCTAAAGTACCAATGACATGTATTTACCGTGTCCTTTCAGTAATCTGAAACACTCACTGCCTTCACTTTTGTGCATGAAAAGTGGCCACGACTCACTGTTATTAATGTGCATGCTCATTAGTTTTGTCAACCACTGGGATACTGTCTCAGGCAGCATGCTGCTGTTTCTAGGCATCTATTCACTGCACAGGGTAAGCATTGTTTCACTCAGTGGGATTTGCACCCCCACTGAAGGCTAGTCAGACAATAAGTGAAACCAATTGGAGCTGTGAGTAACACCCTGTATTTTTGCCACAGTATCAGCCCCAAATGCAAGGGAATAACCTTTATAATTCCATCAAAACCCCACAAGATAATGTTGTCTGTTAGAAGAAAGCAAGAGGTTGTCACTATTTCAGCAGGGCAGAAGATATTACTGGTTTATACACCTGTTTTATTAAAGAACATACTTTTATCTTTATTTCCCACCCAATTTTCTTCCTCCTCCCCTTTCTGCTATTGTACAAAGGTTTATTAAACTATTATTATACTTTATTTCCAATTATTGGTACTGAACTGCAGGTCAGCTAGGCCTAGAAGGAACAATCTTAATAGGTTATGAAAGCAAGATTTGGTTTTTAGACTTGGGCCAGAATTAGGCTGACATTTTAACCACATTCATGATGTATCCAATTATAGCCAAATACAGTTTGACATCCATAGCTCATACACTGCTCTCTCTATTTTGTACAAAGACTATTGATTTCTCAATTGCGTCTCAAGAATGGGGCTCGTTTTCTCATGTTATGATTTCATCTTTCATTCAGTGTTTCTGGGCCCAGATTACAGCTTTTCTTTGGTTGAACTCTGTGTTTGGATCCACATTAGTCGTGTTTGGGGTTAACATTTATATAAAACTATCTGGGAATATCCTTTATTACTATTGATTTGGCCTGAGTTTCCAAAGCTGGCTCACTCCACGGGCCACCTCTTCACAGAGATATTGTCTTGTGGACCATCTTCCATTCCATTCATGACTGTATAGTCTACCTCCCCTCATGTTGGTAGTCAAATAATATCCCTGTGGTAAGGAGAGCAATTGCTCACAGGGGAAAGTAATATTAGGGAAGAACGTAGGATATATTTTAGCTGTCTGCTGTTTAATGCAATTTAGGAGACAGAAACAAGACAGTACCATGTGGCTAGCCAGTTCTCCAGGGGAAAACAGTTTGGGCACCACTGGGGTAGGAAATGGTGTAAAGAAATATGGAAGGTACAATTTGTAAAGTAATCTGGAGGCTCCATATATTTGTTCAGCAGAGGGAGCTAGAATTTATTATTCCTTGTTAGTAAATTGTGGAGCTACATCCAGCTGTTTTGTTGTTTGTGTTGTCAGTTAATAAAGCAATTACAGGCCACAAACAGAGTTACTTGACTGCAAATCCTCTCTGTTTGGAATCTATTTTTTGAGTTGCACCACCTCAGTGACAATCATAAAACATGAGTTCTGAGATTCTCAGTTCTGGACTGTCAGATTATGGTACTTTGGCAATGGCTGGTTTGCAGAAATAATGTTAAAATTATATAATTCACAGGTTAAGAAAAGAGTGTCTGTACATCTGGGTGTAGTGCTTAGATAATCCAAAAACACATAGGTTTTTAAAAAGTCATAAAATACATATTGGTTTTTTCCAGATTATGTACTATAAGATTAATACATTTAACAATACAGTTTAGTTGTTAGCATCCAAATATTTGGGTACATCACTCGTGAAACGTTATACAGAGATGTTAGGATATAGATATTCAGGCCTGTCTGCAAAGGCCTGTACTTTAAGAATGTAGGTATTGTGACAAAGTTCCTCCTCTACCTTGGTGAGGCCTGCGTTTATTGGTGGATTTTGATCGCCTCAGAGATCTTCCCCTCTGGTAGAACCCACAGTCAAATTCCTCCTGTGTCTGATCAGGAGTTGGGAGGTTTGGGGGGAACCCGGGCCCGCCCTCTAATCCGGGTTCCAGCTCAGGGCCCTTGCAGTTGTCTATAGGGTTTCCTGTAACAGCTGCGTGACAGCTACAACTCCCTGGGCTACTTCCCCACGGCCTCCGCCCAACACCTTCTTTATGCTTACTGCAGGACCTTCCTCCTGATGGTCTGCTGATGCTTGTACTCCTCAGTCCTTCAACTCTTCTCCCTCTCAACTCCTTGTGTGCCTCTTGCTCCCAGCTCCTCGCACGCAACACCACAAATGGCAGGGAGCTCCTTTTTAAACCCAGGTGTCCTGATTAGCCTGCCTGCCTTAATTGATTCTAGCAGGTTCTTCTTAATTGGCTCCAGGTGTCCTAATTAGCCTGCCTGCCTTAAATTGGTTCCAGAAAGTTCCTGCTTGTTCTAGTGCAGCCCTTGCTCTGGTCACTCAGGGAACAGAAAACTATTCATCCAATGGCCAGTATATTTGCTTTCTATCAGACTTCTGTACCCCACTTGTCTGGGTCTGTCACAGTATATGTTTATTAATTATTTAGTTATAGAGGTATACAAGAAAGAATCAAAATCACAGTCTGCCTGTTTATGGGCCTTCTCTTACTATGACAGTCTGAGGCCCTGTTCTTAGGCTAAGATCTCTGGCTAAACAACAGAGGCAGCCATAAGCTGAAAAGTGTATGGTCACATCCTTACATTCCAAACTAGTCACATTGAAATAAGGTGCTATTGGGCTGTTAGGAATATAATCCTGTCCTGATAATGCCCATCACCTCCAGAGAAAGGGAAGAGCCTAGAAGATTGAAAGGAAACTTAGTTTGATAGCAGCATCCTGTCTGGCAAGAACTCACTTATCAATAGCTGGGATGTAAAATCCTCATTTCTTTGTTGTTCTATCACTGTCATCCCCATTTCCCTATTGTTTATTTGCATGGTCTCTGTCTGGTTCTGTGATTGTTTCTGTCTGTTGTATAATTAATTTTGTTGGGTGTAAACCAATTAAGGTGGACTTCAGGTATTGTTGCTCTCTGTTCATGCGAGAAGGACCAGGGGAGTAAGCAGGTGAAGGAATAAGCCCTCTAACAAGAGAGTTGGTTGTAAAAAGCAAATATGGCAATGAGTGAAGATTGTTCCTCAGTATTTGAGAAATTAGGATAGGTTGTCTCTTAGAAAATACAATCCATCAACGAAGTATTTCAGTTACTTTCCTGACTTTGCTTCTTATCAGCACTCCAGCTCATCTCTCCTGGTATTGCCAATATCCGGTGATGTGTTCTATGTAGATGTCTCTTGACCACCTGATGGCATCCGACACCATGAGTTACCGCATCAGCCGAGCATAGCGTTGACTGATTCCACATTCTCTCAACACTCACTCGTTTCTGGGGTCCCATGCGCCCAGGGCTCCAATGATCAGCATGTGAGTTTGAACCTTGTAACCTCTAGCACTCAAGGTGTTGGCCAAGGGGGTGTATTTCTCCAGCTTTCAAGATCAGGCATCTCGGAAGGCCGGGGTCCTGTTTTCAAAGGGAACTGTGACGTCCACCATGATTATCTTCTTCTGTTCCTTGTTGGTGATGACGATGTCCGGTTGCAGTTGGCTATCAGTTTCAGGGATGGCGGAGTTCACAGCAACCTTCCCCATGGGTGGTGGGATGGCTCTGACCGGGCGATTCTGGATGGCGTTGTGGCACAGCTGCCAGGCTCTGGAATGGGTCTTGAAAAGACACAAGACGTGGGGTAGTATCTCATTGCCATAGCCCCACTTCCTGCATCACCTGTTCCAATTCCCATGGCGGATGGCTCTGTTCAGTGGGATGCAGTTCCACTGGGCCCTGTGGATGAACCTCCAGCCGGCAAATCAGGTGAAGCTGCCCCCAGGGAGGAAGTGGTTGCTGGCACTTCCACGTCACCTTGAGGGCCTTGTCCTGGTCCAGCTTCTGTTTCAGGTTTTCCATGTACTGGCAGTGGATGGCATCCTTCAGGGTCCTCTCCAGCATGGTTCTAGCTCTCGGAGTAATGACTGTGTGCTCTATATTCTTCACCTGTGGCACCAGAACTCCTAGCTCCTAATGTTCCTCACATGATGTCCAGCGGCAGCCGATACGCTTCTCCAGTCATTACGTAGCATTGCGGTCACGAGTCCAAAGTGAAGCAAAGTCTCCCCCGCTCTTCCAAATTTCCCAAAGTGAGACACTCAGGTAGGTGGTGACACCTTGGTTGGAGGGGGTCCTGGCGATTCGCTTTCTTATGACATGCTGTATAGCACTCTCTGCGATGCTCCTCACCATGGCGTCTGGGCACATCAGAAGGCGGAAGGTCTGAGTGATCATTCAACATCGCACAGATCACCCATTTGAAGGATGTTGGCTCCGCCCTGCCGTGTGAGATGTACACCAGGTCATTGCTGGCCCTCTGGGGAAGAAACTAGCTGCCTGATGGTGTTGTCCACCTTGTTAAGAGGGACCTTTGCCACACCCGTGGGCACACCAAGATGTTGGTATGCTTGCCTGTCCTTGAGGAAATTCAGGGGTTCAACCTGGATCTGAAATGGTGTCGCCTGGACTGAGTCCCTTCTACTGCCATCAATATGCAGGGATGCACACTTCCTGGCATTGAAGCAGAGTCCCATCCAGTTGGCAGCCTGGCTGGTGATGTCCAGCCTTTGTTGGAGACTTTCAGGGTTATCTGCAATCAGGACCAGATCGTCTCCATAGGTCAGGATATTCACTCTGTTGCTGTACAGGTCGAAACCGCCTAGACCGTCGGCGATTGCTCGAATCACTGGCTCCATGGCTAAGTTGAAAATGATGGGGCTGAGGGGACAGCCTTGCTTCATGCCACTAGGGATAGGAATCTCAGGCCTCTCTCCTTCCATGGAGCAGATGGCAGTGGTGCAGTCTTCATAGAGTTCCCAGACCAGTTGGAGAAAGTTTTCAGGCATCCCGAACTCTCGCAGTGTGGCAAAAATGTGCTGGTGGGGCATCGATCCAAAAACATTAGCCAGGTCAAGCTACACTGTGGCACATTGCCTCCGTGCCCTCCTGGATGTGTGGATGGCAGTCTGAAAGAGAAAGTTGTGTGCGTAACAGCCTTTGCATGACATGAAGCCTTTCTGGATGGAGCTGATGGCTCCTTTGTTCACCAAGCAGTCTGTGATCCTAGCTGCGAGGCAGCTGGCATACAGTTTGTACATGGTGGAACAGAGAGAGATAGGTCTCCATTTTCTGGGGTCATCTCACTCCCCTTTCTTGTAGACAAGCATTGTCATAGATTTCTTCCAGGAGCTGGGAGTCCGGCGGCACTGTTTGCATTTGTTGAAAATGGCTGTTAGTACCAGGCAACCGGGGTCTCATTTTTTTTCAGGAAGTTGTAGCGAATGCCATCTTTTCCTGAGGCTGTGTTTTTGGTCTTTGTAAGTCTGGTCATTACTTCCTGTGAGGTAAAGTCTTGTTCCAGGTCCCCTGCATAGTCAACCCGGGGTAGAGGATGAAGGCCCCCTGGATGCTGCGCATAGTTCTGAGCTACATGGTCAAACGCACCCTTCAAGTACAAGAGTAGTCTCTAGGATGGGATTGCGCAATAAGATGAGGGCCCGTCGAGAATCTCTCTGACTGTTACCTGCTCTGTATCTGAAAGAGGTGCTTTTTTTCCCACAGGGGGAAAGGAGAAAGTTCTGTGATACTGATTTTCTGTATGAATGTGGGAAGTCATCTAACCTCTCTATATCAGCTTCCTCATCTATAAAATAGGATAATATTTATTACTTTTCAAGGCTGTTTTGAGGCATAATTAATTAATTGATATTTCTAAACTACTCCGAGATCCTCCAAAGAAGGATGTGATGGTAATGCAAAATTATTATCATCATTACCAAGTATGGGACTTGACTCATCTTGACCCTTCATTATCTAAGCTGTTAGTTTCTTATCGTGTGTGTGTGTGAGAGAGAGAAAGCGAGAACAAATGAACTGCATTGTAGTACACAGTAGTGGCATGATGAACTGCACCACATCTACCCATGTTTCTGGTTTTTTTTCTTTAAAATAACACCTAAAAACTTCATTTGAAATCGCACTAGGAAAGATATTTTCATAAGATCTGATAAAAGGCTGATTTCCCCCTGTCATTTGATTGACACAACATGAACATTAAAATGTAGCTGCTCCAGAACAGATAGGCCTAGCTGAATACCTACATGTAAACTCATTCCATGGCTTCAATCCTTTTGGAAGAATGGCCTTGTGGTTAAGGCATGGGACTGGATGTCCTCTCTCTGTCACACACTTACATCTATTACTATTTCTCCTCCGAATTTCATCAGTTCGGCTGGGATGTTGTCAATACCTGTAGCCTTTCTGTTCTTGAGTGATTTCACAGCTGTCTCCACTTCTTCATGCAGAACTGGAAACTCAGTCTCCTCTGTTGAATCTGGGCTGTCTAGGACACTAGAATATCCATTTGTCTGGTGGTTGTATAGATCAGAGCAGTAGTTTGTCCACCTATTGATGATGTCCCTTTCTTCTGTAAGACTGTTCCTTTCTTTGTCTTGAATTCCATTAGCTTTGGTCCATCTTTCCTTTGTCAAATCTTTTTAAACCTAGAAGGCTCATTTTGCTATTTTTATTATTGATACACTCTTCAATTTTAGAGCATTGTTTTTTGATCCATATCTCCTTGGCCACCTTAATTCCTTTCTTGATCTTTCTGCCAATCGCTCTGTATTGATCAGCTTTCTCAGTGCTGTTCTTATCTCTCTTAAATTCTCTTCTAATGTCACACATTTGCAGTATTTCATTTGTGAGCCATGGTTTTGTCGTCTTATGATATTTCCTAAGGATGTCCATTGCAGCTTCATTCATTACAATGTTGAAATTGTTGGTCATTGTTTCTATGTCTTCCTCTAGAGCAAGCAGCAGGGCAAATTTTCCGCCGAGCATTGCTTGGAATGACTCTGCAATGTTTCAGTCTTTCTAACTCAACTTGGTTATGGTGAACTTTGGCCTGATGATTTTCCTTAGTTGCACCCAAACATTTAGCATGACAGGGTCATGATAACTTCCAATATCAGCATCGGGGAAGCTCCTTGTTTTAGCTCCGTTAATCCCAGAATGAAATCTGTTTTGCATCATGATCTAGTCCAGGGATGGGCAAACTTTTTGGCCAGAGGGCCACATCGGGGTTGCAAAATTGTATGGAGGGCCGGGTAGGGAAGGCTGTGTTGTACTCAAAGTACTATACAGGATCTTTTCAAGGGGATTAAGGCAAAACGCCACATTTATTAGTAATACAGGTATCAATCAATACTCTAGCATATGCATATGATATATATATATATATCTATCACACTCATGCACTCACACACATACAGACACAAACACTCCGTCTTGCTGTTGTTACCAACTGGTTGCTCCCCTTAACTGCACTGGCCAGGTGAGTTAGATGGGGGAGGGGTGGAGCCGGGCTTCTGCCGATCCGGATCAATGCTTCGATGGTGACAAGACGAGACCCGGGGTCCTTCTGCAAGACACCTCACTTTTATAGCAGCTTCCCTCTTATGCAAATCCACTCCAGATTCAAAATCTGGGTCTGTGTCCGTTGGTCTGTGTCTGTTGGTCTTTGTGCTGCTTTTCTCTGGGTGTTGTCCCAAGGCTGCTCAAAGAGAGTGTTTCCCAAAGGTGGTGCTTGCTTCTAATCCCCAAGGCCGTCAATATGTCTGCTCTTCTTTGATTGTCCTTTGATCTGGCTCCCATCCCCTCTCCAACTGTTGCAGTATCTGGAGGTGGGTGTCTTCCAAGCCTCACTCATTCACACCTCATTCAGTCAATAGGGCAATTGATTACACAGTGGGGGGAAGATCTTATCCTACTCCTAGCAAAAAGACACATGTTTCTTCTACTTTAACTATACTATCCTTAGGGGCTATAACATCTGATACAAAGTTTTCTACAAGTTTTCTATATAGGGGTCTAATACAAAGTTGTATGAAAATAGAGAGGCACAATGCCAAGTAAAATAGAGAGGTACAATGCCAAGTCATATGAAATACAAAATAACACAATGCGGGCGGGGCGGGGCGGGGCGGGGCGGGGGGGGGGGGTAGCTCAGTGGTTTCAGCACTGGCCTGCTAAACCCAGGGTTGTGAGTTCAATCCTTGAGGGGGCCATTTAGGGATCTGGGACAAAAATTGGGGATTGGTCCTGCTTTGAGCAGGAGGTTGGACTAGATGACCTCCTGAGGTCCCTTCCAACCCTGATATTCTATGATTCTATGATCATAAAGATTCATAGAGATACTTAATACAGAGATTTCTCTCTACAGCTGTGCCTCTCCAAACAGCCTGGCCCAGTCCCCTAGCCGACTCCCACCCACTTTCCGCTCCCTGAGTGCCCCCCTCAGAACCCCCAACCCATCCAAACCCCCTGCTCCTTGTCCCCTGACTGCCTCCTCCAGAGACACACACCCCCACCCCAAACACCACCCCCTATCTAAGCCCCCCCTGCTCCTTGTCCCCTGACTGCCCCCTCCCAAGACCACCCACCCTAACTGCCCCCCAGGACCCCACACCCAACCCCCCCTGCTTCCTGTCCCCGACAGATGCCTGGGAGTTCCACGCCCTATCCAGCCCCCTGCTCCTTGTCCCGTGACTGCCCCCCGGAACCCTCTGCCCCTTATCCAAGCCCCCAGCCTCCTTACCCCATGCTGCTCAGAGCAGCGTGTCTGGCAACTGCACGGCCTGCCAGAGCATGCAGCCCCACCCCCTTACCAAGCCGCTCAGAGCAGCAGGAGCTCAAGCCCCACCGGAGCCAACCACGCCGCTGCAGCGCTGTCCGGCAGGAGTGGCAGGCCAGAGCGCTGCCCGCGCAGCGCGCTGAGGCTCTGGGGGAGGGGGGAAGTTGGGGGAGGGGCCGGGGGAGCCTCCCCAGCCGGCAGCTCAGGGGCCGGACAGGACGGGCCCGCGGGCCAGATGTGGCCCATGGGCCGTAGTTTGCTCACCCCTGATCTAGTCGATCTGGCTGTGATGTAGACCAATATGGCATGCACCTATTGATCGTCTGGATGCTTTATGTCCCCCTAATGTGTTTGCAAGAACCAGATTGTTATAGCTGGCAAACTCCAAAAGTCTCAATCCTCTCTCATTGGTTACCGCATTACAGAAAGGGCACAATAATCTCGCCAATCTCCCTGTGCGTCAGTACCCACTTTAGCATTCCAATCTCCCTGTACAATCAGGATATCTTTCTTGTGTACCTTACCGATGATGTCTTGGAGCTGATTGTAAAAATCTTCAATTTGCTCATCGTCATAGTCTGTTGTAGGGGCGTAGACTTGTACCACTGTGATATTAAACGGTACTGCCTTTAGCTGGATGAAAATAAGCCTGCTGGACATTGGGCGGCATCCCAATACTGAATTCTTGATATCATTATGCACAAGAAATCCTACACCATTAACATGTTTGTCCTCTCCACTGTAATAGAGTACATGGCCTTCTTCCATTAGTGCCTCTCCAAAGTTTTTCCCTCTGACCTCATAGATTCCTAGGAGGTGCCAGGTGTATTGTTCCACTTTGTACGTGAGTTCTTTCAACCTCCCTATTTGTCTCAATGTCTTCACATTCTATGTGGCTATGGTGATCTCTTCCACGGATCCTCTTTGTTGGGGTTACACCAATAGTATACTTGTCGCGTCCACCCTGGTGGGAGATGGATGGAGCAGTCATTATTAGCCCGGGCTGCAATCAATCTGGTATGGACATGGTTGACCTGCTCATCACATGGTGTATCTTGGGAAAATTTCTTACATGGCAGAGCCCATCCATCGCCAGCCCCCTTTTCATCGCCCCTTACGACATGCAAGAGGAGCAGTGGGCCTATTCTGTCCCTGGACCCACAGGGAATCATAGAATATCAGGGTTGGAAAGGACCTTAGGAGGTCATCTAGTCCAACCCCCTGCTCAGAGCAGGACCAATCCCCAATTTTTGCCCCAGATCCCTAAATGGCCCCCTCAAGGATTGAACTCACAACCCTGGGTTTAGCAGGCCAATGCTCAAACCACTGAGCTAATGTAATACATTACAATATGCAGGGAACAATGTAATATAAATAATAATAATACCTCACCTGTGGCAAACTGACATTTACACTTGCAGGGATAAAAGTACCATCCCATTTTGCTCTCAAAGCACATAATGTGAAGATGCAGGTCTTTTCTGAACAGCGACTCTATTTTAGAAAATGCCACTTTAGGCCTCCATACTTGTTGTGTCTCT
Source organism: Chelydra serpentina (assembly GCA_037349315.1). Lineage (NCBI taxonomy): Eukaryota > Metazoa > Chordata > Testudines > Chelydridae > Chelydra > Chelydra serpentina. The sequence continues at coordinate 9,469,950 of JBAIAC010000018.1, forward strand.
GTGATTTCAAGAATACATATGTTTACCACGAGTAAAATTCTGGTTATTTTCCTAATTGAACCTCCCTACTCTAGCACCGAATTTGAACTCGAAACTTGAAGCAAAACAATTTTAGAGTCCAAAAATGTGGTTCTCTTTTATCATATTTTAATGTTGTTGTGCATTCTGTGTGCATCTGGGTTCCATCTGTACTGGAAGCTGATTTGTCAAAACAGAGAGAGGTTGTTCTTTCAGTATTTCTGCATCTGTAAGCAGAAAGGAATTAAAATCTTGCAAGAAAGTCAATTCTTGTGAGAATTCCATCTCACTTCTGTGCAGACTTAAGAAACAGTTTCTTTAGCTGCTTCTATATATGTGCATGGGAATTTCAATAATTTGGCACAACTCTAAAATCAGTAAAATGAAGAATCCTGATTTCTTCTAGTAGTCACCTTGTACCCTGTATCTCCAAATGCAGTGGGAATGTCAATTCTTTATCAATGTGAGCTGTTGACATGGAAACAGATCTGCTGAAATGTAGAACTCTTCTAAGTTATACTTAAAGCTGGTAAATCTGTGTGTGCTACAACAGATTTTAAATACTAAAACTGTGCAGAAGAAATAAACAACTATTTGGGATGATAGTCATTTTAGCTGTTTACATCATAGACTGCATTTAGAAAGCCTCCAGTGTTACTATGGTAACTGGTTTTTCTTAAACGTAGTTGTGGACGTACTTTAAGTATGATTCAAATTAGCTGAAGATGGAGGAGCCACACTGGGAAAAATAGCTGAAGGAACAATTTAATGTTCCCTGTCTACTGTGTGCATTGGTAGGGGAAGAGCAACAAGTAGGGTATGAACCAGTGAGAACCTGAAACAGTGGACAGACTGCACCATATCTGTTGGATAATAAACAGACATAGAACTGTTTGTCATCCCCCCCAGTTGCCTGACATGTCCATTGACCAGAAGGGATGACGGACTGGAACCCTTGGGGACAATGTGAGTGAGAGGCCCCGTGTGTCTTGTAGCATTCCCTGCGCTATCCTTCGGGTTCTCTCCAGGTTCTCTCCAGGACAACAGAACAGAGCTGCTGTTGTGAGCCTGTCCAACCCAGCCAAGACCTGCAAGTGAGAATTGACAAAACGAAAACTTCTGAGAGATCTAAAAAAGTCAGCATGGACTCTTGACCATTCATCACCAACATTAACGCTCCACTACAGAGATAGGCACAGTCTCCATGCCACCCCCACGTCAAAAGCTAAATTCATAAGCTCATAGATATTAAAGCCAGAAGGGACCATTGTGATCCTCCAGTCTTGACAGGGATCAAAGAAATCTGTGGTCTCCAAATGACAACAGAGCTACCTTGCAACCCAAAATAGGAAGATGATGGAGATTATGGAGGAGCAGACTGTGAAGGAACAGCCCAAGATGCAAGGGGAGATGGCTACAGAGATAATTGACATGAAAAAATCTTTACCAACCAAGTGATTATAAGTAAAGGAGGGCTAGATCCATTAGAGAACTAAGGGCTAAGGATCAGAACATAAGAATGGACATACTGGGTCAGACCAAAGGTCCATCTAGCCCAGTATCCTGTCTTCCAACAGTGGCCATTGCCAGGTGCCCCAGAGGAAATGAACAGAACAGGTACTCATCAAGTGATCCATCCCATCGCGCATTCCCAGCTTCTGGCAAACAGAGGCTAGGGACACCATCCCTGCCCATCCTGGCTAATAGCTATTGATGGACCTATCCTCCATCTTTTTTTAACTAGAACTGTTATAGTCTTAGCCTTCACAACATCCTCTGGCAAGGAGTTCCACAGGTTGACTGTGTGCTGTGTGAAAAAAATACTTCCTTTTGTTTGTTTTAAACCAGCTGCCTATTAATTTCATTTGGTGGCCCCTAGTTCTTGTGTTATGAGAAAGAGTAAATAACACTTCCTTATTTACTTTCTGTACACCAGTCGTGATTTTATAGACCTTTATCATATCCCCCCTTAGTCGTCTCTTTTCCAAGCTGCAAAGTCCCAGTCTTATTAATCTCTCCTCATATGGCAGCCGTTCCATACCCCTAATCATTTTTGTTACCCTTTTCTGAACCTTTTTGAGTCCAATATATCTCTTTGCAGATGGGGCAATCACATCTGCACGCAGTATTCAAGATGTGGGCATACCATGGATTTATATAGAGGCAATATGATATTTTCTGTCTTATCTATCCCTTTCTTAATGATTCCCAATATTCTGTTCACTTTTTTGACTGCTGCTGCACATTGAGTGGATGTTTTCAGAGAACTATTCACAATAACTCCAAGATCTCTTTCTTGAGTGGTGGTAACAGCTAATTTAGCTAATTTTTATATGTATAGTTGGGATTATGTTTTCCAATGTGCATTACTTTGGATTTATCAACATTCAATTTCATCTGCCATTTTGTTGCCCAATCACCCAGTTTTGAGAGTTCTTTTTGTAGCTCTTCGCAGTCTGCCTGGGACTTAACTATCTTGAGTAGTTTTGTATCATCTGCAAATTTTGGCACTTCATTTTTTATCCCTCTTTCCAGATCATTTATGAATATGTTAAATAGGCCTGGGCCCAGTACAGACCCCCTGGGGGACACCACTATTTACCTCTCTCCATTCTGAAAATTGACCATTTATTCCTACCCTTTGTTTCCTATCTTTTAACTAGTTACCAATCCGCGAGAGAACCTTTCCTCTTATCCCATGACTGCTTACCTTGCTTAAGAGCAAAGATATTCAAAGAGTGGGGATCCCAGGGACCATATAAGGTCCTGAACTTGTAAACTTAATGGGGGAGTGGGAAAATCCCGATTCAACTGAAATAAGACATAAAGGTTTTTTAAACATTTTTTTTCTTTTCACATTTTTTGCGTGATTACATTAAATAATGACATACACCTCCCAAAAGATTGTGCATCAATTAGCAGAAGAAGGAAGGACACACATCATTAATTATACACAGATCTGTGAAATATGAACATGGAGTCTAGGTTAACTGATTCTAAAAATAGCAGGAAGGCCTACCTTGTTATAGGTCAAGTTTTGTTTTCATTTCTGTACTAAAATATTTGTTTTGTTTTCAATTAAGCAACAGGCACAGCACTGTTTAGACACAGTGAGTGTTCCAGAAAGCTCTGCTATGTCCTAAGATGCATCGTGAAATGCCAAGGAAGGAATTTAAGATTATATAAACACATTAGACACAAGAATACTTTATATTTATATAGCACCTTTCATCCCAAGGGATCCCAAAGTGCTTTATATACCCACTAAGCCACTGAAATGCTGCCGTCTGTATTATTATTTATACAGCTAATTTGTATCTGTGGCCCAGAAGACGCAACTTGGATCAAGAGCCCACTGTGCTAGGCACTGTACATACATACAGAGACAGTCTCTGTCTCAAAGGGTGGCCATTGCAAATAGAATAGACAGGCAAAGGCGGGAGAAAGGAAGTTTCAGTACTCCTGTTTTACAGATGGGGCATTGTGAAAGCAAGGTCATACAGGAAGTTTGTCCTAGAGCTAGAAAATGAATCCATGTGTCCTGAACCTAAATCTAGTGCTTTTCCCACAGGATCCTCCTTCCTCTTCCAACTCTTGAGTGGAAAGTTGTTGTCAGCTTGCAAACTGGATGTGTGAGGGGTAAGAGAAAGAAAATGTTTGAGCAAAAGTATCAGAGTGAACGTACAATGGGATGTTCAATATTCAGCCAGAACAGACTGGATAGTGATTTTGAAGGCTTCATGCAAAAACATGAAGGATGATCCTCTCAGTACTGATTGCTGCTACTGAATTCCAAACCAGGAAATGCCGGGCCAGAAGGCCAGCACACCCACTATCAGTGCCTCTGTCTGATATGAGAAACAAAAACAGAGAAAATGATTTTCAAAAGTGCCTAAACAATTTAAATGTCTCATTGAAAGCCAAAGGGTCTTTTGTTCCTAAGTGATTTAGATGCTTTTGAAAATACCACCCACAGTTCTCACAGCAGTCTTGGGACTTTTTAGCATTTTGTAGTGTGGAAAAAATATCAGTGTAGACATGGGGGCGGGGGGGAGAAAACTATCCAGCATCTATCTGCCTACTCTCTGATTACCAATCATAACAGCGGATGAGGCTAGCAACCTCAAAGGGAGAACTAATGAGAGTGAATTCACCATTCTCTCCCTCCCAATCAAGCCCAAGTTATTCCTCTATGTGCCTCTTAAGGTTTGATACCTTATACAGCTGTGTGATGGGGTGTGTACACACCAAATTAGAATCTCCGCCCCTCCTGTCCCTGCAGAGCATGCTGTAGCTGGAGGAAGGAGCTTAAAAGGGAGCCAGACAGCTCAATAGGGGGCAGTCATAGTGTGGCCTATGCTGAGATGTCAGAACAAAGCAGCCATGGAAGCCCCTGGTGTGAGGAAGGGCTTATCAGCTGAGCCTAGTTAGGCAGAACATTGTTACCCCCTTTTTTTTTTTTTTTTTTTAATCTCTTGCATTGGACTTTGAGACTGAGGCGGCGAGTGAATGGTAGGAACTGGCCCTAGGGTTGCCAACTTTCTCATGGCAGAAAACCGAACACCCTTGCTGAGGCCCCGCCACTTCTCCAAGGCTCTGTCCCCTGCCCACTCCATCACCCCTCCCTCTGTCACTCGCTGTCCCCCACACTTGCTCATTTACACTGGCCTGGGGATTGTGGTATGGGGGGGGGGGTGAGGGCTCCAGCTGGGGGTGCAGGCTCTGGGGTGAGGCCATGGATGAGATGTTTGGGGTGCAGGAGGGTGCTCTGGGCTGAGGGGTGGGGCCGAGAGGTTCAGGGTGTGGGAGGGAGGGTTCTGGTGGAGGGGTGCAGGCTCTGGGGTGGGGCCAGGGATGAGGGGTTTGGAGTGCAGGAGGGGGCTCAGGACTGAGGCAGGGGGTTGGGGTTCAGGAGGGGGTGTGGGGTGCAGGCTCTGGGAGGGAGTTTGGGCACAGGAGGGGGTTTTGGTGCAGATTCCTTGTGGCGCTTACCTTAGGCGGCTCCCAGAAGTGGCCGGCATGTCCCCCCGACTCCTAGGTGCACGGACAGCCAGGGGGCTCTGCACGCTGCCTCCGTCCGTAGGCACTGCCCCCGCAGCTCCCATTGGCCACAGTGCCCAGCCAATGGGAGCTGCGGAGCTGGCGTTCAGGGCAGCACCTGCGCTGTGGACGGGGCAGCGCATGGAGCCCTCCCCCCCCCCCCCGCCGCACCTGTGCCTAAGAGCCAGCGAAGTCAGCCGCTGTGGCCAACTGGACTTTTAGTGGCCTGGTCAGCTGTGCTGACTGGAGGGTGCTAGCCTTTGTTGCCTTTCATAGGACCCTGGGTTAGAGACAGGTGGAGTGGAAGGCCTGGGCTCCATTAACTAACACCCTGACTGTAGATGGGTATCAATCTTACTTCCACACCCTCTCAGAAACACAAAGAGGGTAGGGATGCTGAAAACCCTGTGGCAAGGACAAGCCCCCTACAGGGGTCAAGAGAGAGACTGAAGGATGTCCTGTCCTGAGGATACCCCTCTACAGTTCTCTGAACACTGCTACCCTGGAAGTGGGTGAGCTAAACTGAAGACCTGGCTGGGGCGCTGAGTCACCACCCACCACAAGGCAGGCTGTCCCAGTGTTGGAGGAGTGGCTGGTGAGGGGCAGTGGGAAGTGAAGGCCCAGCAGCCTCACCTCTAGGAAATGCCGCTGGTAAGCCCAGCCCCTGTCTCAAGCTACTTATTTTTGGAAGTGCTCTCGAGGTTAGCCATGACTCCAACCTCTGGAAGTGAAGGAATCATGCATGTCAGTTAGGCGGATAGAGGGAGCAACCTTATGCAATAATATCTCCATGCTGCTTCAAAGTCTCATTGGTCAGGAGGGAGAGTTTTAAAAAAATTCAGTAGCAGAATAAGATATTTCTCCAGAATCAGATACCTTTTGATTCTTCAAAATTCTCTCTGCTAGCGTGAGAGAATTTTACATGCGTGGCCTTTATTAAATGAATTGGTAATCTCAGTCTGGTGGCTAGCGTGCAATAGACTGAATGATTCGACTGGTAATGGGCTGGAGAGCCCTTCACCACCTGGTCCGGAGTGCCAATCCAGAACAGGTCAGTAGTTACTAAAAGTTGTTGTTAGCTGAGGGCAGTCTGGTGGTTGTCATGCAAAGAGTCAGTCTTTTCTTTTCCTAGTGAAAAAGGGTCCATACTACAGAAAAAAATCATAATTATTGGCAATAATTAGCACCCTTCTTGGTAGCCTTAATAGAGAGACCTATGGAAAATGACCCACGTGCTCACCTATAAGAGTGAGTCATTCCAAGTCAAGGTTGAATCACACGTGAGTTGGCAGCATGGGGAATGTTGCATTGCTGTTTCCCATGCTCTGTGTGATTTGTGGATAAACAGCGGACTTCTGTCTTTCGAACTGTCAATCTACCACTTTTATTAGCACTAAATTACTTTTGTTTAAATGCTAGAGGCAGCTTTGAATGCTGGATCTAATAAGATTGTAATTGTTGGAAGAGCTGAGCAACTGTGACAATGTTGAGTATAGAGACTTTGTGAGCTTGTAAACTTGTGCACGCAGATTTCACGGGCACAAAACTCATAGTGGTGTATGACGATGGGCATTTGCATGGACAAATCAAGGAACTAAATGTGTACTTGTACCTGCAAAAATCTGCGTGCATGTGAAACTGGTTTGCCACATGCAAACTGGTACAAAATATGTAGATACAAGTTTGAAATTTTCATTTTGGCAGGTCAAGCGGCTTTCATGAGTCTCAAATGGGTTGGGCAAACAAAGTGGTGTATTAAATTCTAAAAGAATCTACAGAAAGAGAATTGTATGTGGGGGGAACTGCCCCACTATTACCCCCTCCTTATTGTGGATTTTGTTGCTCAGAAGGAAAGTTGCCTAAGAAAGAAACAGGGAAAAATAACAAAAAGGAGTTTAATAACAAAAAGAAACAGCAGCACGGTCTGACTTTGCATCCACCAACCCGCCAGTGAATTAAGATCCATGAAGATAGGACAGTTGCTCAGCAATGACAGAAAAAAAACAAGCACATTCAGAAGTCTGTGGGTTGCACTCAGAACTGACAATCCAAAATAGAAGTTGCACACCTGTTGCACTATATGGACAAGGAGGTAAGTGACAAGTATAATTCACTGCCCAATAAAACCACAGCTAGAGAGGAAGGTCTGATTGTAAAAGCCCTTAGTGTCCAAATGGCCACCTTTCTCCGGAATGCAACGTGTTGTATGGGAAATCAGACAAGAGCCAGGTGAGACACTGACCAATTGTTAGGCCAGATTCCACCAGCTAGCACTCAGATGTGAGTCTGCTGACTTGGATCATGAGATCAAGATGCAAATTATGCATCAACCAAGCTTTGCAGCACAACTCTTAAAGAACCAGAGTTTACATTGGACAGATTATTAGAGCTATGGAAGTAGGATAGTTACTGCCTCTGACTATGGAAAACTATGTACAACCTGTGCGTGCTAAAGGCATGCGGGCCTGTTCTTCCTGCAAGCCGAGCCTCAGGAAGTGAGCTTAGGTTACAAAACATTCACAGAAGGATGGGTCATATCCAGGATGATACTCAGTATGTCCAGCATCTGGAAATGAGTGTCAAATAAGGGAAATTAAAAAACAATGCCTTGCGCAATGGCCTATGCCAGATGTAAGAATCCAGTCCTAAATTAGGTGTAACCTTTTATTTTATTTCAAGTGAATTTTATAATGTGGTGGTATACCACTGTGAGTTCAGCTCTGGTGGCTACAGTTTAAAGCTTTAACAGAGTGAAAGTCACCTCTGCTACTTTCTTTAGAGTTAGAGTCTCTAGGAACACATAAAGACCAAGAGTAGTGACCACACATACATTTACCAGTACAAAGTCTAGTCTATTTTATACGTTTTATTAAAGGTACAATTAAAGTTATGATTATCCAAGCATATAGAAATTCTATACAGACCTATGCACAAATTACAAATATAGTTATACTCACATCTTTAACAATAGTGTTATGGTCTAATGTGTCTCTCATGGCTTGATCATCAGTAGAAGGCTGTTTCCTGCTGGAGTCTCCCATAGGGAGCTCAATTTTCCCATTCTAGGCATCCTCTTTTTATAATGTGATTCTGTCTATACCTACATTCTGCGCATGTGCATAAAAGTGTCAACCCTCTTTTCTCTTATTGACCTCTGTCCCCTGGAAACTTAAGGGATCCCAATTTTCTATAGGCTGTGTAAGTTCCCTTTCTTCTCATTAGCATTGATGCACAACCTGTATCCCATGGCTTAAGACACATGTCTGAGACAGATGTGCCTTTACAGTATTTTTATGATCTAATATTAAACTGGGTAATTTTGTGCAATATTACCACTTGGCACCTCTTTTCCCATGATCTTAGGGCATTGGGTTATTTCTCAGTCATTGACTTAAGTTGTCATTTCTTGTCTCCAAGGCCTAAAATAGCTAAGCTAAAGTCTTGCAGAGCTCAACATACGGGTTCTTGCCTTTCAGCTTGTTTTACTCAAGTCAAATACTTGGTTCCTCTAAATACTGATCAATCTTATACTTTTATAATCCTACAAATTAACTCTAATTAACATACAATGAATATATGTAATATAACTAGGGCTGTTGATTAATCACAGTTAATTTACATGATTAACTCAAAAATTAATCACGATTTAAAAAATGAATCATGATTAATAGTTTTAATCGCACTGTTAAACAATAGAATACCAACTGACATTTATTACATATTTTGGATGTTTTTCTATATTTTTATATATATTGTATTCTATGTTGTAATTGAAATCAAAGTGTATATTATTTTTGATTAAAAATCTTTGCACTGTAAAATGATAAAAGAAATAGTATCTTTCAATTCACCTCAGACAAGTACTGTAGTGCAATCTTTGTCTTGAAAGTGCAACTTACAAATGTAAATTGTTTTTGTTACATAACTGCACTCAAAAACAAAACAATGTAAAACTTCAGAGCCTACAAGTCCACTCAGTCCTACCTCTTGTTCAGCCAATCGCAAAGACAAACAAGTTTATTTACATTTAGAGGAGATAATGCTGCCCTCTTCTTGTTTACAATGTCACCATAAAGTGAGAACAGGCATTTGTATGCACTTTTGGAGCTGGCATTGCAAGGTATTTATGTGCCAGATATGCTAAACAGTCATATGCCCCTTCATTCAAGAACTCCAGGTTGGTCACCCAATGGCTAAGACACTGCTGTCTATAAAGTAAATAAAAATATTTTGGGGTCTGTTCAAAAGCATCTGGTGGTCCAGATTTGGCCTACAATCCGTGGACTAGCCTATGAAGAGCACCCACTTACGTCAGCGGGAGCTAAACTTATTTACATGATTAGAAGAGAGTTTACACCGGTCCAAACTGCAGTGCTCTGAAAGCAGGACTGGAGAAGAGAGCTTTCCAGGTTTGCTCTCAACATTGTCTGGAATATATTTGTGCAAAAGGAGAGGCTAAAGAGTGAGGCTGTGAAGAGACAACTGTCAGCCAACACAAAGCAGCTGGAAGACACCATGACAAAGCAGAATCATGACTTCAGACAGCTGCAGAGTGAAAAGGAAGAGACTGAAAAAACTCCAGACGACACAGGAAAAACTTGATGGATTTCCAAAAGAGAATTGCTAAACAGGTGTTAAAACATGCAGGGGCTCAGAGTGCAAGTGAAGTTCCAATAGTAAACACAGACAGAGAAAATAAAACTGTTGGGGGTGGGAATGCTGGATGTGCATTGACAGCATAACAGCAAAGATAAATATATACATCCTGCCTTCCATTTCAGGTGATTCTGGGACACCAGAGAAGAAACAAAGAGGCTTCATATGGGGATAAAAGTCATGCAAAATCCAGGAAGGCTGTTGAAATACAGCAGGCAGCTGTAGAAACTTCTGAAGAGCAGACATCTGTAATGCTGTTTCAGATGGGAGTGGAAAAAAGCAGTAAGTCAAAGCTCAGTAGGACTTTGAGAATGGCAGTGCTCTTATGGGCTAGAGTCTGCCCATTCCCTAATGAAAATACAATGAGATAAGGAGAGGGCGAGCCTTCCCCTGCCACCCTCCTCTTATTGCCCATGTAGGGGGCTAAGAATTGTCATCTCTGGGACGCCACCTGAGCACAGGGAGCAATACAAAAGGGAAGAACAGGAAGAGGCAGAAAGTAGGCAGGACCATGCCTCTACACTACCCCATTCATGGGTGTGCACACAGGCCAACAGAGCGGCTAGCCATGCAGTGGGGAGTAGGCTATGTGCCTTAAAGGCAAAGTGTATGTGCTCCACCTGAGAGATGGAGAATGCTTTCAGTGCTCCTCTCACGCCCTAACAGGGCTCTCATCTCACCCTGAGAGAACAAAGCTAGAGAGGGCTTTTTTATTGGCCTTTAGTTAGACTATAAAGCATTGGTTCTCAATCAGGGGTCCGGGGCCCACTGCGGGGGCACAAGCAGCTTTCAGGGGATCTGCCAAAATAAACCAGAGAGCAGGGCTGGTGTTAGACTCCCTGGAGCGTGGGGATGAAGCTGAAGCCCAACCCTGGGCTGACACTGAAGCTCGAGCAACTTAGCTTTGCGGGCCCCTTGTGGCATGGGGCACCAAACAGTTGCCCTGCTTACTACCCCCTAATTCCAGCCCCGGTTTTTAATCTACTGGATATGCAGAAAAAGAGTTGTTGTGGAACAGGCGGACCATGGAGTTTGTATAGCATGTTAGGGGGGCCTCAGAAAGAAAAAGGTTGAGTGCCCCTGCTATAAAGCATTGTGGGAGGTATGTAACAATGTGTCTCTTTAAGACCACTGTATTGTTACACTGCTGGAGGTGCTGGAGCGCTGAGTTTGAACCGCAGATTACTGGGGCTCTGTTTATAAACACAGCATTAAAACTTGTAGAATCCTGTGGAACGAATCCAGAAACAAGTGGCTACCCAGACCCTTTTATGGAACCAGGGAAAGGACTTCAGAAGACCTTGGTGTCTCCAGGGGTTCATGGGAGTCCTTCTGGGGTGCCTGGCTAGGGAGCTTATCACACTAGGAAGGAGGAAGCTGACTAATTTCTCAGATCTCCTGCTTACAGGTTAAGGGAGGCTCCTCAAGTGTACATTATTTTTAATGTGTATAGCTCCAACAGTCAGTTGAGTGCTTTTGCAGATAAGCATTCTGATTCTCATCTGGCTTACAAGGGTTTTATACGAGGGTAACTCCATTCATTTCAATGGCATTTACTCTGGATTTACATCGACATAAATGAGATCAGAATCAGGCTCAGGATCTCAGCCCTGAAGAGTTTACTAACAAATGTCAGCTTCTTAGAAAATCCACACTTGTTGGTGCAAATCTGTTGAAGCATGCATGTATGTACTGCAAGGCAGTCCCTACTAGGTCTAGATTGGGCCTTGGACTCAGACTACGTGCCCATGCAAGGGAGTAGGAATCCTCTTTAAAAGTCTGCATTGGCAGGCTGACGTAAGTGGGTGCGCTTCATAGGCTAGTCCATGGATTGTGGGCCAAATCTGGACCACCAGATGCTTTTGAACAGACCCCAAAAATCTTTTTATTTACTTATTATTATCATTGTTGTTGGGTGTTTTTTTATTATTTTCTCTGGAGCTTGGACCTTGACTATACCTTAACTAAGAAATTTGAACCTTGACAAAAAAAAAGTAATTGACTACCCTTGGGCTAGTCCCTCCCAGGAGCAGATGGTGGAGCCTTGGATCTGTCCCCCCTGCCCCATCCCATCCCCTACACTGGCCTATGCATGAAGAAGCATGGTGAAGAGGTGTTGTACAGGCCAGCAGTAAATTACTACACCCCCTTTCCTGGAGCAAGGGGAAAGCACAAAATGAATTGTTGTTTAGAGAGGGCATCTCTGAGGCACACTGCCTCTTACAACTCTCCTGCGGTGGTGCAGTTGAGACACCTTCCTTGCTTAGACCTAAAGGTATGATCTGGTCCAGTGTGAGAGAAAGTTCAAGCCCAACATCTCTGAGATGTGGCCCACACGGATAAAGTTTGGAACTCCTGGTCTAAGCTGAGCAAAGTGTGCAAAGTAAACAAACATAAACAAGATGTTTAAAATGCAGTTTTAAATGTTTACATTGTTGTTAGGAGCAGAGTCCAGAATAGGGATTTTTGGCATATAAATTGAAGATGTTCTAATCTGTATCCATTGTTTGTTTGTTTTTTCTTTCCAAGATCTAAATGACTTTTCTTCATAACTAGGGCTGTGTCTGCAGTGTGAAACTGACAATTCCCTAAAAAAATAAGGTTTCAAGCACTGTTCCCTCAGTGGCGTAGCCAGGTTCTAACACCAGGGGGAGCGAACACATAAAAAAAGGCGCCACCCGACCCGACCTGGGTGAAAGAACCCAGGCCAGCAGCGGGACCCCTGCTAGCAGGAACCCGCGGGCGGAATCCTAGAGTGGCGGCTGGCTGATCCGCTCAGCCCGCCCCGCTCTTGGATTCCCCCCGCGGGCTCCTGCCAGCCCAGATCTCTCAGCCTGCTGCCAGCCTGGGTTCTTTCACCCAGGCCAGAAGCAGGCTCTTGGTGGGGCCAGCGGCGGGACCCCTGCTGGCAGGAGCCGAATTCCAGAGCGGCGGCTGGCTGAGCCGCTCAGCCCTCTCCGCTCTGGGATCCCCCACGCGGGCTCCTGCCAGCCAGGCATCTCTCAGCCCGCTGCCAGCCTGGGTTCTTTCATCCAGGCCAGCAGCGGGTTCTTGGTGGGGCCAGCAGCGGGACCCCAGCGTTATTTTGTCTCTCCACCTCCGTCCACTCCGTCTCCACCCTTTCAAAAATTAAAAAGGCGCTACTTTTGGAAAATGTGCTGAGCGGGAGCGGCCGCTCCCCCTGCTCCCCCCTAGTTACACTACTGTGTTCCCTCTAAGCTGTGCACGTGTGCGCGCGCACACAGATCCTAAACCCTGCGCACACAGCGTAACACCGCACGCACAAAAATTTGCACAGAAGCACAACAGTTTGCATAGAAAAAAATGTTTGCGTACACGGCCTGTCAAAAATTAGAGGGAACATTGGTTCCAAGTAACAAAATTGTTAAACTAGTGTTGAATGGGTCGTGGCTTTTTTTTTAAATGGTTGTTCCCATCCATGTTGGCCAGGATAATTGTCACCATTAAGGTGTTTTTTTTAAATGTCCTTTTACAATGCAAAACATTTCTGTGTTGACAGGACCTAAAAGAGATGCCCGCCCCCCCATTTCCCCTGTCTGAGGTAAACCATGGAAGAGCGATGTGAAACATACCAGCAGGTAACCTTGGGCTGGATTTTCAATGGTATTTAGGCCCCTAAAGATGCAGATAGCTGAGTCTGAAAATGCCACCCAACTCCTATTGAAATCAGTGGGAAATAGGTGTCGAGTGGGATTTTTCAAAAGCACCCAAGTACTTGTTTCCCACTGATTTCAATAGTGCTTAGCTTCTTTTGAAAATACTACTAGGTGCCTAAATACCCTTAAAAAACATTCTTTGCATCTGCCTTTCACAATGAGCATATAAATGGGGCAGCATCCATTCGGTTTGTTGTTCCACATACCAGGTATGTTCAGCAGCACGCAAGCTGTTTAATATCCCTGAATATGATTCACTGGGGTTGGATTCTATTTAGAAAACCCCACCAGCTTTCTAGAATTGGATTTCTGAAAATCTTTGTTGTTTTTTCTGTCCCGAATGAAGGGGAAAAGATTCCTGTGCCCCACCAGGGCTTGGCTCAGTGCAGACAAAAAAAATCAACAAATACATTTAGCAAGGCTCAGGTTTTTCCTCTGAGCCTAGAGGGTTGGGTTTTATCACTGGGTTTGGAATCTGTCTACAGCAGCTACCATACTCTTTAATATTTATACAAACAATGCCAATGTTTGCACACAACAGCCAAGCTAGCCAGTATTCCAATAAAAAAAACCCTTCTAACTTAATTACTAACCCTTTGGGTGCTGTAGATCTAGATATGACGAGATACTTGCTGTACATACTCCTGTTCAGTCATTTGTCTGGAAAATGCTGGCATTGACATAATTTCTTTTAAAAAGAACCATTTGGAACAATACACCTAGATTTATATCAGAGGGTAACTCAGCTGTTTATCTGTCCACTTGTATGTATGTATGTATGTATGAAGGAAAGAGTGTTTCGTAAGACACAGTTAATATAGAATACTTGTATTGTGACTCAATAATTAGGAGGAGCGCCCTTCTGTGGGTTAGAAAAACCTGTAAGAAGGATCCTTCCGTTAAGCTAGCATACATCAGAAATAATTGACAATGGTTAGGCTTCATTGTAGAAAAGTCTGCACTGGCATTGCAGCCACCAGCCCACCACCCACCTAAGAATTATTATTTGAAAGGATGTCAGAGGATTATAGAAGATCCTTGTGTCTGCTCCAATTAGGATCAACACTTTTTGCTTCTTTCTCGCTGAGCTTTTGGCTTGTAATGATGAAAACATATTGACCCCTGCTGGAACTGTAAAGTATTGCAGACTTTTCTGAAACCTGACCAAAAAGGAAACTCATTTAGCAGCCAAAAAATTATTGAAACTTTGGACACAAAAAAAGATATGCTAGAATCTGAACAAAAACTAATATTTTTTTAATATATCTGAACAAATACAACTTTAATCAAACTTTTACCATCTCAGACGTTTCCGTACAGAATGTTTGTGGAGCCTTGTTTTTTAATCTATAGAGGAACTGGATTCCAAATAATATTATTTGAGATGTAACTTAACTGAGGTAACTAGTCATGTTGATAATGAGATATGGAGCTACGGATATCTATCAGTCATGGGTCTGAATCTTGAAACTTGCTACCGTGAGGCAGCTGTAAAATAAGATGAGGGTCTACGTGTAGGCCATAGTGGACAGATGCTCACATCACCGAGGTTACCGTCAGAATGGGCATCCGTATGGGCAGGTTCAGTAGAGAAACCAAAAACTGAAGGGGCATAGAGACTGATATGTACGCTCATTCCTACAGGAAGCCATCTGGAACCAAGTTAATAACAAAATAATACTTAGGGGAAATAAAGGGATAGTGAAATGAAACACTGGCTACTTTTGAGGCCATTTTCTGGTACTACTGTTTTTGTAACTGTAAGTGATTTCTTCTCAGCTGGTGTGGCATTGACTGCCCTGTCACATCTGCCCACAATAACCAAAAGCTGCTATTTTCCATAGGAAAACTGGTGAGCAGAAATGACCATTTTCACTGCTAGATAAGTGGGTAGACGCAGTTCGTCCCCTCACAAAGTAATCCTAAAGGTTTCACATGATGCCACTGTAGCTAGTGGTAGTGGCAATATGGTTGCCTTGTGGCTTTTCCATCAATGCCGCAGGTATAATTTTTACACACACACAAACACACACACACTCTCTCTCTCTCTCTCTCTCTCTCTCTCTCACTCACTCTGCATGTGCTGTAAGCAGGTTCCAGGTCCACAGCCCTCTGCAATGGTTACTTTAAAGCAGCATCAAGACCTTTGTGTGTCATGATACACTTTGTAAAACATTAAACTGTGGCTGCAAAACCTGTCCCAAAGGGGGGGTCTCCCAGGAGCTTAGATGAGGAACAGTTGCAGTTACAGGGCCCCAAAATGCACAGCATAGAACAACTCTTCTTTTTAAGTAAGAAGCACCTCCAGTTATAGTTAAAGGAAACAGTGTAGTCCTGCTAGTTCTTACCAGCATTGGTATTCACTTCTCACCGGCTGACTACATCTGAGGAATATTTTTCCCTAAAAAATTACTCACCAAATAATGAGCTGGAGCAATGGCTGCTGCAGCAATATAAATTCACAGAAAAGGTTTTTCTCCCCCTTTTTTAGTTAAAATCTCAGAATGATGGAGGCCATGTTATTGACTGGGCTATTTAAATGGTATTTATGAGGTAATCACTTATTTTTAACTGCTAGCTACATACAGTTTATAATGGGAGGAGACTGATCAATTTTATAATTATCATATTTTTAAAAACTATTTAACAAATCAAATTTTCATAGAATCATAGGAGTGGAAGATACCTCAAGAGGTCATCTAGTCCAGTCCCCTGCACTCATGGCAGGACTAAGTATTTTGTAACCCATCCCCTCAAAAATACATCAAAAAACACTGAGGATGAGACTAAGTGTAAGGGTGATTTCTTTGCTTTAATGCTATTTCATCTGTCCTATATAGATCAGAACAGGGAACCTCCCTATTTCCTCGCAGCCAGACCCCCCCTTCCCAACCATCCAGTGCCCCATGTAATGGGACTCAGAAGTGATGAGTTTACATAGAAGTATTCTCTGTCCCCTTGTCTACCCACAGAATAAAGCTTTTTCATGACTTCCTTTGCTGAAGCCCAGAGAGGAGGAGTGTGGGCAGGCCAGGAAAGTGACAGGTACAGGGTTACTAGGAAGAGCCAAGTAATAGTGATGGAGGATTTGATTTTTCAGAAATATAGATAGTCACATCTGTGATGATGGGGAGAACCACATGATAAATTGCCTGCTGGATACAAAAGTTGCAGATCTCACGAGACATCTAGACAAACTTATGTGCGGTGCTGGGGAGGAGCTGATGGTCATGATATGTGAAGATACCAGTGACATAGGGAAAGGTAGGAAAGAGGTCCTGGAGGCCACATGTAGGCTGCTAAATAAGAGATTAAAGTCCAAGATAGCTTGGTAAGAGATTAAAGTCCATGATAGCTTCTCTGAAATGCTTCCAGTTCCATGCACAGGTCCAGAAAGACAGACAGACAACTCTAGGGTCTCAATGCATGGATGAGATGAGGGTGTAGGGAGGATGGTTTTAGGTTTATTAGGAACTGGGAACAGTAGCATAGGCAGGTCCAGAGCACAGGGGGAGCGGCGCTATAAAAAGGCGCCTACCCCTGTACTCACCTGGCAGTGCCTCCGGTGGCGCCCCGGGTCTTTGGCAGCAGATCCTCACCGCTCCGGGTCTTCGGTGGTACCCGCCACCGAAGACCCGGAGCGCCACCGGGTGAGTGCAAGAAGCGGCGCTTAAAAAGAAGCGGCGCCTTTTTTTAGCTCTAGCGCCACTTCCTTTTTAAGGCGCCGCTTCTGCTCACAGAGGGAGCGGCCGCTCCCCCTGCTCCCCCCCTGGCTACCAGCGACGCTGACTTCCATCAGCGTCGGTGGGTGCTGACGCCGGGCCCTGCCCCTGACGCTGGTGACGTCACAGGGCCCCGCCTCCCCCCAACGCCGGTGACGTCATGGGGCCCCGCCCCCGACACCGGTGACGTCGCGGGGCCCCGCCCCCGACGCCACCGCAACATCGCCGGCGTTGGGGGCGGGGCCCCGGAACATCGCCCAGTGCTCCGGTAAGTTGGGCGCGAGCTCCGGGGATTGCGGGGAGTTGCCGGTGGGTGCAGAGCACCCACCAATTTTTTTCCGTGGGTGCTCCAGCCCTGGAGCACCCACGAAGTCGGCGCCCCTGCTGGCTACGCTACTGACTGGGAAACCTTTGGGGTAAGGAAAAGCCTATATTGGAAAGATGTTGGTAAACTACAGGTAGGAGCAGGTGAGGAAGAGTCAAACAGAAGAGTCTTATTTAAATATGACACATGAAGGCAAGCAACTGAATATTGACAAAATGTACAGGTACTTATACAAATGCTAGAAATCTAAATACTGAGATAGGTGAACTAGAGTGCCTGGCATTAAATGAGGATATTGATATAATGGGCATCTCAGAAACTTGGTGGAATGAGGATAATCAATGGGACACAGTAAAACC
The DNA here is from genome assembly GCA_037349315.1 of Chelydra serpentina. Taxonomy (NCBI): domain Eukaryota; kingdom Metazoa; phylum Chordata; order Testudines; family Chelydridae; genus Chelydra; species Chelydra serpentina. The sequence goes on from JBAIAC010000018.1 coordinate 9,487,747, forward strand.
AGGGTACACAATATCTATAAATAACAGAGTAGGTTGCCCTGGTGAGGGATTCGTCCCATCATTGCAGGGTGCAATCCAGACCAGTGAGGGGCTCTGTCACCACCAACACTGCAAACTGGAGTACCTCACAATGCTTTGCTTCTGTAACTCCCAACCTGGGCTCCTCACAAACAACACACAGGTCATACCTTGAGTGTCTGTGGACAGCCACAGCCCTGGTCCAGAGACTCTGACCCCTGCAGCCTGTCAGCAAACACCAGCCACACTCTGGCTTCCAGCAGTCTTGGTTACTAATTGCAGAATGACCTCAACACACTCCCAGTCCTGGATTTTCCCCCCAAAATGTGTTGTACACTGTCCAGCACTCTCTCGGACAGTCCACATATATTAGGTCCATTGCCCCTCTAAGGGGATCAATATACAACAGTCTGTTACCTTAAATGTTACCCAAACTGTTCACAGCACTGGATTAGTTTTAATAAAAGATTAAAACAAATTTATTTAACTATAAAAGAGAGATTTTTCATGAGTACAAATGTAAGTTATTTAAATCAGGGATGGTTACAAGAGAAATAAAGATAAAATGCTTCCTAGACTTAACAAACTAGACTTGGTTCAAGGTGAGATTGTTACTACAGGTTCCCAGTAACATTGTGGACCAAGTTCAGGTCCAAATCTGTCCCTGAGGTCCATAGGCTGGTTCTTTTGTTTTCTTTGGTGAGGTGCATAAGGAAAAAGAACTTGGGGTGTTTGTGCCCCTCACTTTTATAGTTCAGTCACCCTTTGAAATGCATTTTCCTGAGGGGTACACCAACATCATGTTCCTTCCCCCTGTAAGAATGGAGACATGGAGTCTCCTTGTGAAATAAATTCCATGTGGTTGTGTGCTAAAATGCAGATCAATCTGTTCCTTCCCCTCTTTGCTGCCAAAGAATGGCCACTTGACCAGTGATTGCCCATCAACTTTGATGGCATTGGCTAGCGGCATCAGCTTGTTTTTTGTCGTTGAGGAACAGGTTTACCCGCTCTCCAGACTTGTCTGGTAAACACGTAGTCATAATTTCAGCTTCTGTTCATAATTCTTAATATGCATTTTGACCAGGGAATTGTTAATTTTGGTATGATACCTCACAAGGCATATATTGTACAGCGATTGTGGAGTGCGAATACAGGGATACATTGGGGCACACCTAGGTATGTGAGCAGGTACAATTAGAGAAGTAGAGGGAAAATCTACAGACTTACCAGAGAAACAGTATTAAGGGGGGGGGGGGGAAATCTGGAAGGAAATATAGTTAGTGAAAAAAGGAATTGATCAAAAAGCTGTTAAATGAAAACAGATCCTGAAAATGGTAAATGAGAGGCCCACCCACAAAGGACCTGAAGTATATGAACAGAGAGAATGACTGTTTGAACACCTATTGACAAAATACAGTTCAAAGGTGCCTACTGGACAAGGGAGGGCCCACTACGAGAAGAAACCCTGCTTGTGGATAAACTCTGTGAAAAGATGTGCAGCCACAGGAACCTCCGATCTAAGGAGCTCTTCACGCCAAAAGAAGCAAAGAATGGGACAGCAAGAGTGGAGCTGGACTTACAGCCAAAGAGTGGAAAAGCTGATTCTTCTAAGTTAAGGAAACTCTTTTGTTCTTGTTAATAACAAAGCATTTGGTGCAAACGTAAAGGAGCTGGTAACCTACAATTTATTAGTAAGTCCTTTGTAATGTTCATGCTCCTGGTACTATTTTGGGATTTTCCCTTATAAAGTTCTCAACATTTAAGATGATCCCTTTTTGTCTCAGCTTCTCCTCACAGTTAGCACAGCCTAGTCAACTCACCACATATGCCTTGATCCTATCTCTGCTAGCATGTGAAGCAAACACTCTATTATTTACACTAATCCCCTTGCTGGCATCAGTCCCTGACCCACCTATGTCGCACAAGAAGCTGTGAGGTCCCTGAGTTGGCCTGTTGCTCCTTTCTGAAGTGGCTATGGGAGGTGTTCTACTTGTGGCTTGACTAGCTCAGCTGGTTAGTGTGTGGTGCTATTACTATCATGGTTGTGGGTTTGAGCCTCTTGATGGACACAGACCTTAGGAGGGTGACATTTGCTCTTTTGCCTCACTGCTCTGAGCAGAGAGGCCAAAAAATAGGGAAGGAGGCAGGCTGGCTGCCTCATATGGAGCTGGCGAGAGTCCTCATCCAGTGCCTGGAGAACACTCTGCCTTCAGCTAATTCCCACCTTCAGTTGACTTGTCTCATGCCAGTGATACAACAAGATGGCTCTGGGGTCTTGAGCAAAGTAGCAAGAAAGGCCTGGCTCCCCCTGCCACAGCAAAGCAGGTTGGAGAATGCAGGCATCAATCTCATTACCACTTGTATGCAAAAGGAGCCCTCTACCATTTCAGCTAGTCCACCTGACCAAAAAACAGGGCCCCACTCTGATGACATCCCATTGCAGCCTGATTCTTGTATCCTAAATAGCTGTGGGAGACTAGCTCAGTTGGTAGCAGTAGGGTATTACTAACATCAACATTGCAGGTTTGAGTTTCTATACTGGTCACTAGCTCCCTGTAGCTGGGTCTTGCTGTGGTTTTTGCCCTTTTCCCTGCTTGTTATAGGCAAAGGGCCAAAAGAGAGGGAGGTGGGAAAACCCACCACCACCACCAGGGAGCAGGTGAGAGCTGTTGCCCCAGCACCTGAAGAATGCAGGCATCAATCCTAGTATTTCCTGCATATGAAGTAAGCGCTAATCCCCCTAATGAGAAACTGGCTAGTTTGGCCTCATTGACCCCCATCATGACCGTGACTGTCTCCAAGTTTTTTTCTCATGGACCAATATGTGACCCTGCCATTACCTCCAGCATTGCTCTCCATGATCTCATATGAACCCACTGCCTTTAGACTTACTCTCATTAACCCCTCTGTGACCCTGATTTCCTTCAAGTTTTTCCTGAATGACCCCTGCAGCACCCCATTACCTCCAGCCTGCCACTCCATGACCCCATGCCTGCAGGCTTGCGCTCATTGACCGCTCTGTCATCCTATTTACCTCCAAATTTCTCCTGATTAACACCTGCATGACCCTACTCCCTCTAGTCTTCCACTTAATGACCTCGTTTGACCCATTGTTTCATTGACCACTCTGTGATACTGATTGCCTCCAAGTTTTTCCTGCAGGACTCCACAACCTCCAGCCTTTATCTAAGTGACTCATGTGCCTCACACTGCCTGCAGAGTTTCTCAGACTTGCTCTCCATGACCTTCTTTGACCCCACTGCCTTCATATGCACCCTCATTGACTCCATTGTGATACTGAATGCCTCCAAATCTCTCCTCATTGCCACTTGCATGACCCCACGCACTCCAGCTCTGCATGACCTCATATGACCCCCATTGCCTTCAGACATGCTCTCATTGACCCCTTGGCCACCCCCAATTACCTCCAAACTTATCCTAATTGAGTATGTCCCCTTGTGACCCCTCTACCAGCAGAGTTGCTGCCATTGAACCCTCTGTGACCCCGATTGCCTCCAAGTATACAGTCATTGACACACAGACTCCAGGTTTGCTCTCCATGACCTTCTGTGTCCCCACTGCCTGCAGGGTTGGTCTAACTGACCCATTTGTAACTCGGACTGTCTGCAAGTTTTTCACGACTGACCCTTGCGTGACCCCCAAACCTCCAAACTGCCTCTCCATGACCTCTTTTGACCCCACTGCCTTGATATGCACCCTCATTCACTCCGAGTGCCTCCAAATTTCTCCTCATTGACCGTAGCATGATCCCACACGCTCCAGCTCTGCTCTCCATGACCTCATATGACCCCCATTGCCAGCACAGTTGCACCCATTGAACTCTCTGTGACCCTGATTGCCTCCAAGTATATGGTCATTGACAGTTACACACCCTTGCCTTGCTCTCCATGACCTCATATGACCTCATTGCTTTCAGACTTGCTCTCCATGACCCCAACTACCTCAAAATGTATCCACATTTGTTCTTTATGACCCCATGTGACCCCTCTACCCACAGAGTTGGTCTAATTGACTCTTTTGTAACTCTGTCTGCTTCCAAGAATTTCCTCATTGACCCTTGGGTGACCCCCCACCACCTCAGACTTGCAATCCATGACGTCGTTTTACCCCACTACTTTGATATGCACCCTCTTTGACTCCATTGTGACATTCAGTGCCTCCAAATCTCTCCTCATTGACCCCACACACTCCAGCCTTGCCCTTCATGACCTCATAGTCTTCAGACATGCTCTCATTGACCCCCACCCTTGTTCACCCCAATTACCACCAAATGTATTCGCATTGAGTCTTCATGACGCATGTGACCCCACCAACTGCAGAGTATCTCTCACTGAACCCTGTGGGACCCTGAGTGCTGCTAAGTATACCATCATTGACCTCCTGCATAACCATGCTCCTATGTGACCCCATTGCCTGCAGAGTTGGTCTAATTGACCCATTTGTAACTCTGACTGCTTCCAAGCTTTTCCTGATTGACCCCCCGCATGATCCCACACACTCCAGCCTTGCGCTTCATGACTTCGTTTGACCCCCCCACTGCCTTGATATGCACCCTCATTGACTGCATTGTGACACTGATTGCCTCCAAATTTCTCCTCAATGACCCCACACGCTCCAGCCTTGTTCTCCATGACCCCAGTGCTTGCAGAGTTCCTCTAGTTGATTCCTTTGTAATTCTCACTGTAATTCTGATGATACATTTGGCAGCAATCAGGGTCACAGAGGGTTCAATGAGAGCAAGTCTGATGCCAATGCGGTCAAAAGGGGTCATGTAGACCAAGGCTGGGAGTAGTGGGGTTAGGCAGGAGTCAGTCAGGCTATAATTGGGGGCAATCAGGGTCATAGAGGGGTCAATGAAAGGGAGTCTGAAGCCAGTGGGGTCACACGGGGTCATGGCAAGCAAGACTGGAGGCTGCAGGGTCAACTAGAGTTCAGTGAGGAGAAATTTGGAGGCACTCAGGTTCAAAGAGGGTTCAATGACAGCTAGTCTAAAGGAAGTGGGGTCACAACAGGTCATGAATTTCAAGGCTGGAAGTAATGGGGTCATGCAGGGGTCAAAAGAGGGAAAGATGTGGGCTAGCTGCCTGACAAGGAATGGGGAAGAGTCCTTGCCTCAGTGTCTGGAGGGCACAGATATCAATCCCCTTACTTCTCAGCTGCAAAGTAAGCGCTCTACTGTGTGAGCTAATTCCCCACTGTTGGCTGATCTGCCCTGTGCCAGGATGGCAGAGAGGGTTCTGGCGTCTTGAGCAAAGCTGAACAGAGCAACATGAAAGGACCGGCTCCCCCGGCAGCAAATGAGCATTGATCCCACTACTGCTCAGCTCACTGTGTTGGCTGCTGCAAGGCAGATGAGGGCCAGGCTGTGCAGCTTTCCACCCCACCGTAGCTCACTTCTTGGGAGGCCAAATGGGGACAAGGGGCAGTGGAGATGCTCAGCCCCTGGCTGACAAAACCTTCTAAACAGAGAGTGAAGAACCAGCCCCGTCACCCTGACAACCTTCTTCTGGAGAATACAGGCATCCAGCCCGTTACTGCTTGTATAGCTAAACAAGCACTCTACCAGTGGAGCTGATAACCTAACCCTAGGAGTGTGGAAAGGAATCTGGGGGCTATAGGGGATGACAAACTGAACATGAGGCAGTTGCTAAAAAGGCTAATATTGTTCTGGGGGGCATTAACAGAGTGGTGGATGTAAGACAAGGGAGGTAATTGTCTTGCTATACTCAGCACTGGCGAGGCCTCAGCTGGATGAGCTGTGAGATGAGGGGGGGGGGGTTACATCTGAAACTAGCGACATATAGCACTCCAAATTCCAAGACAGAACAGTAGCATTATGTCAACAGGCAAGAGGACTGGGTGCTCCTTCTGAGCAGACTGTCAGCCTACCGTAGCATTGTTACACCAGACATAAGCAAGCTGTCAGTAAATCCTCCCAGTTTCTAGATGGTTTCTCAGCAGGGAGATATGCTGAGGAGAGAGCAGACAGCAGCATACTGATCAATATGCTGAGAATTTCTCTTATTACAGTAATCCATATTCATGATATCCTCACCTGTTAAGGACGTGCAAACACAAAGTTTGAATTAGTTAACTTTATTTTTGATCCTGACACATTTACACAATGTTTGCAGTAGAGATCACAAGAGAACATGCAAAGAAAGAAGCAATTAGAAAACTAGTTTTCATACATTTAATTAAACATTACATTAACAGAAGGTCAAAATGTGAAACCCATGCTAACAAAAGTGTTACTCAGGGAGGTTCCAATTGAGCTATTGTAATTACTTGATAAAGTGGCTAATTTAGTTTAATTCTGAATAACTTGGAAGCAGACCCATCTCCAGGATAACCTCCTTCCTACATGCTCTGCTCTCTTTCACACATCTTAAAGCTAGGTCCGCATGTTTGAATTCTTAGTTCCAAACCAAAATGGCTCCTAAATCTATTCAGATGTTTCCAAGTTTAGACTTATACATCTCTAGAAGCAAAGATTAGTCAAATGTTTTATTAGTAGGTTGATTTTACGAGGAGGAGTCAGGCAGGTGATTCTGAAGGAGAAGCGCAGTGATGCTTACACCTCATTCGTCATTGCTCAGAAGCTTAAAACAACAGAATGTTGTGAATATTGAAACAGAAAATGGAAGAATTAACATGTTTGTCAAACAATACTCCACACACATCAAGATGGACTTAATACACATAAATCATGCCCTATATATCAAGAGAGAACAATTGTCCGTGCGCTGACATTGGATATCTATTACAACAAGCCCATTCTCCTTCTTCAATTATTTTCACAATTCCACCCGGTTATCTATGCAATACAAACTGGCCACTGAGACAGAGAAGTAAACCTTTTCCAGAGAATAAGGATCATTTCTCCTAAATTTTCATGTAGGCTGTATTGCCAAAATTTCAGACTTAAGTGCCTAATGCTAGGCACCTAAATTAAGTATTTAGGCTCCTAATACGTTGCCTGATTTTCAGAGTTTTCAGGCACACAGAATTATCATAGTGACAGGCCCCTGTCTTTCTATTTACACTTTCTATATAACAGATAAACCTGAGTCATGAAGTTCAGGTCTTGATCTTAGGTTTCTTCAAGTTTCAGGAGTGATTGGATTCAGGATGCTTGTTTAAACTCCTGATAAAGATAGATACAAGCTTCAAATACAAACATTTTGAAAGTTTGTGGAAAACTGGGATCTGGATCCATTTCCATTTTGAATCCATCTCTTATTTATCACAAAAACTGGTGAAGAAATGGCAGAATCTCTCTCTGGAAATTCATACATCAGACTGACGCAAGAAATTATCGTTTAGATGAATAATTAAACTATCTCACCTTTTCCCTGCCCGCAGCAATTCAAATCCTTAACTGATTTTTATCAAAAGGCAAAGTGAGGGTTATTAATGCATCTGGGTTACACTTCTTGTTCATGTAATCAGACCCCAGTTTAAGGAAAGGAACTTTCAACTTCCACCCTTTAAAAAAACAACCAAGCACCCTATTGCATTGCACATTGCAATGTAAAGAAGAGAAAACTTTGTAGAATGTGACATGCATTTGAGAAGATGGAAGGGGAAGAAAAATCAAGTTCATCAAATCAAGATGAAGATGGCTTTAGCTGCAGATGTGTTTACAATAACAATTCATTCTGCTTCACACAGAAGTGTAGTGCATTAGCATTCAGGGCTCAAATCAGCACCACAACACCTGGGAGCGATAATGAGCTCACTGGACTGAGAGTATGAAGACTCAATATGACCCTTTATGTTTTGTTTCCAGAATTCTTGCTAATGAGACCAGCAGCACCAATGTTTCCATACCAAGGTGAATTAATTTAAACAAAAAATGATTTAAATCCCTGATTTTAATCATAATTTAAATCTGCAATCAGAAAACCTTGATTGAAATAATTAATTTAAATCTTGTTTTCATTTGTACTTTTTTGTTATTTTCCAAAACAAAAGTTGATACTCAGTGGTTGGTAAACATTAAAACATGTTGATTTGCAACTAAATAGAGCTTTTACATTAAATTTGGTACTATTTTTTGCTAACCAGGAGGTTACACTATTGCCTTACCCATGTATTTACCTTAACATACATTTGTTTAAATTGTTAATTTTTAAATTTTGATATTAGAAAATGGTGAGCGATGTATTTCTTATTTACTAGATTATGACCACCTCTGATTTGTGTCAAGTTCTATTTGAATGGAAACTGGAATTCAAATAGAAATGTGCAAAAACAGCATTTTTTTTAATTACTTAAATGTGCTGAGAAAAAAATTCTCCAAACAGTTTGCATTTAAAACTAACTGATTTATTAAACTAAGAAAGTATGATCTGTAGTTGACTTGAAGCAATTCTTTCTAGTCACCATGTCCTTCAATATTTTAGATCTCATCCTCTCACACCCAGTTTTTATACATAGATAGGAAGAGGAAAACAACGCTTTCTGCTTTTTCAATTCCCCACTGATTTCTTAACTTTGAATGAATGAGTCATTGAACTGAACTAGTTGAATAAACGGATATGAAATATATATAATTCTTGCCCCTACAGAGGAGGTTACTGCTGTCAAAAGCTGGGTTAGCAGGTCAGCACATTCTAGTTCGAGGTGCTTAGCCAGTGACCTCTACCAGTTCAGTGGTTTGACTTTTTTTGAAACTTCAGCAACAAACATGTATCACTTTTTAAAAATTATTTAGTGTAAATTATTTGAAACAAGTTGTCATAATTTCAAATGTAATTTTAAATAGGTTTATTTTTAAAAAGAAAAATGTATTTAATTTAAATAAAAATCCAATTTAAATGAAAAAATCTAATATTTTTGATTTTTTTTTAAATCATCAATTTTTATGCACTCTGTTCCATACTATGCAATGTCTATGCAACTTGTAGCTTCCATCTCTGGCTAGTCTCTGGCAGCAGGACCTTTTCCTTGCATAACTATGAAATCAAGATGAAAAGACTGAATATTCAGACTCTGTGAAGAATTTCACAAGTACATCAGAGCACTAAGACTGCCACGTCCGCTTAACTCCTTACCTCCAATCAAACTCGCCTTCCATTGATGCCCAGTGAACAGCAGCATAGGGTCAGAGGAGATCTGTGATCCTAAAGGAGGTTCTTTTACCAGCACACACGTTCCATAGCTCAAGTGGCATGATAGCAGGGCAGCTGCCTGTTTTAAAACACCAACAGTCATATAAAGAAGGCAGGAAGGTTATGAAATGAGCTTCCATTCAGAGCTGCAATGGAAACTGGTTGTAATTTTTTTATAATACTGAAATTTTCTAAAAGGGAGACTATGCACAGAGTAACTAGGGTAGGACCAATTGGTGCTACTCTGACTCCACAAATAACTCCATTGAAGTCAACAGAAGCTGCTTGGTGCTCAGGCACTTGAAATTAAGGTTACTAATTAAGGTGCCAAAGGAGAGGGTACTTACCTTTCAATAACTTGAGTTCTTCAGGGTGTTTTATCCCTATGTGTGCTCCCCCGTGGGATGTGTATGCGCCCGCGGGGGAGCATTGGAGATTTGAATTAGCAGTGTCCATAGATCTGCACCTGTACACCATGCAGCCTTGTGCCCCAAAGCCCCAGGGCACAGAAGGAGGAGTGGACCCGTCATCACTCCAGTTCCTTCTCCACTACAGAGCTGCAGACTCCACAGCACAGGGGAAGGAGGATGGGAAATTACTTACTTACTGAAAGATAAGTAAAGGCCCCATCCTAGGAGGGGAGGAAGGCATCCATTGTGATTATTCATGTTGGTGGCAGGCAAAAGAATGGGACTCCCACACATATCTTCATAAGGTATTTCCACTACCTAAGAGAGTCTAGAACCTGTGGGGGTATGTAAATTTATTTGGCAAGGATATACACAGTTCAGAGCCAGCCTGAAGACATCAAAGATGTAGTCTCATGTGGCGTAATTAATGCCGAGGCCCACAGAAGAGCTGAAGGCAGGGCCTTACTGTTGCATGAGGCCTCATCTATAGGTTAGTGACTAAACTGGATATGTTGGAGAACCTGATCCCCAGCAGATAGGCTCTGGCAGTTTGAGCAGCCAGGGTAGTGCCAATAAAATCTATTCTCTGAATCAGTGTGGACTTCCCTGGGCTGATAAGGAGGCTGAGAGACTGAAACAAGATGTGGGCTCTGTGGATTGCTGATGGTACTTCAGAAGCAAAGCGCTCCTCCAGAAGGCCAAGACTATAACAGGGTTCAAAAAAGAAATAAGTAAGTTCATGGAGGATAGGTTCATCAATGGCTGTTAGCCAGGATGTGCCGGGATGCAAAACCATGCTCTGAAGTGTCCCTAGCCTCTGTTTGCCAGAACTTGGGAATGCGTGACAGGGGATGGATCACTTGATGATTACCTGTTCTGTTCATTCCTTCTGAAGCACCTGGCACTGGCCACTGTTGGAAGACAGGATACTGGGCTAGATGGACCATTGGTCTGACCCAGTTCTAATATAAGCCAGTCATCTAGTTAGGGAAAGATTGCAATGACATTCTGATGTAGGTGAGCTATGACTACTGAGAGGAGCCAACGACGAAGCACAGAAAATGTCTATGGGAAGGATATATAGTGATGTCAAAATACACGTCTTGAAGTTTGAGTACAGTAAACGAATCTGCCTGGTTTAGGGATGGGATTATGGTAGCAAGAATCTCCATCCTGAAATGCTGTGAAAGGATACAGGTGTTCAGGTTACTGAGGTCTAGAATTGGTCTCCAACCACCGTTTCTTTAGGGAGCCAGGAAATATTTGGAGTAAAAGCCTCTTCCCACAAATTCTGGGGGAACTGACTCGATCGCTCCCAGACTGAGGAGGGACTGAAATTCCTGTTTCAAGAGATTCTCCTGAGAGGGGTCCCTGAAGGGAAAAGGGGAAGGAGTGAGGAAGAGTTGAAGTGGATACAGTAACCTGTAGCCACAACCTCTGAAATCCACCTGTGCATGGTGATAAGTTCCCAAGAGGATAGGAAATGTGTGAGGTGGTTCCCAAAGGAAGGGTGGAGGTTGGGTTTGTGCAGCACATTCAGAGAAGGGGATTGTTTGTTGCCCTTGACCAGGCAATCAGAATGGTTGTTTGGGACAGGCCTGAGTAGGGAGATTTTTATTGGAGTTGTCCCTGTCCTATGAGACCAGGATCTCCTTCTGGGAGGCCTTGTAGGTCTGGAATAAGCCTGGTATTGTTGATGTAGGAATGGCCAAGATCCTTGTGCTGTCTGGGATTTACTGAAACATCTTTTTTACCCAGATATGTAGATTCCAAGCAACCTCATGGGGGTAGCCTTCCAATCCTTGAGGGAGTGAAGTGAGGTGTCAGTATCACCACTGAACAGCTTTTATCCTGTGAATGGGAGGTTTTCCACTGTGTTTTGTACCTCACAATAGCAGTGGCTAAAGAATGTGAAACTGTCTCAGCAGCCTTGAGGGCAGCCTGTAAAGAAGTCATGGCTATCAGCTAGCCCTCAGAAATGGGGGCTGGAAACGGATCCCCCTTACCCTGTGGCAAATCATTAATAAAAAGGGTAAGCTTTGCATAGTTATTAAAATCATTTTTGGTAGTTTACTGCTTGAAACTGAAGGGCAGCTGAAGAATAACTCTTCCTGTCAAGGAGGTTTAGCCATTTGGTGTCTTTGTCTGAAGGTGTGGATCTGGATCTAGTCTGGAAGTTTCTCTCATTAACCTCATCCACCACCTGGGATTTGGGAGAGGGGCAAGAGAAGAAATATTCCAGCTCCTTGACTAGTATATAGTAATTTTGTCCACCCATTTCCTGGTGGCTGCTATTGTTTGTTAAAATGCAGATTTGACTTGTCTCATTCTTGCTGTTTTAAGGACTTTGTTTACTTATATGTAAACACACATGTCTTTGTTCTGCCTAATTGGGGCTACATGGGTTTGAACATGTGTTACCAACATCATTCGGGGGAATCCATACATTTACGTATAATGTTGCTACATACATTTCACCATGATATTATTGACCAGCAAGTTATTAGCGTTCAAATGATACCTTACAAGGCATATTTTGTACAAAGATTACAGGGGTGCATTCAGTCACAGAAGAATGGCACTATACTCAAAAGAAAGCAATTTCATCAAAGCTGGATCATTTCACAGAGATGTATCTGTTCCAATAAAAGTTTTGCCAGGAATGCAAGAGAGGGACTCGCTCATGCTCAATAGCCTGCAGGTTAGGGTACAGGCCCAGGAGGTGGGAAAGCCAGATTCAAACCCGTGCTCTGCCTGATTCATAGCTGAGTCTTATTCCATCCCAGATCACTCCAAATCCTACAGAGCAGACACTTGACCCTGGGTCTCCCACATCCCATGCAAGTACTGTAACCACCCAGCGACAGCATGACTCACACACACCATGAAAATAAATGTTCTGTAAGGGTTTGTGTTCATTCCAACGTGGAACAAAAACAAATTGTGAAACCTCAAAAGTTGCCAAGGAACAGAATTGTTGTCCTACAGTCAGCTCTATTAGCGAGTTCATGCAGAGCACTGATACGTTAGAGAGGGAGCTTCAGCCACTACTCTGCCCTGTCACCTGCAGTACAAATAATACTTAGCACCTATGTAAAAGCACTGAATGGATATTATGCTACAAATGCTACATAACTACTTCACACAGAGTTAAGGACTATTACAGAGTTTCCCCATTTTACAAATGGGGAAAACAAAGGCAGAAAGTGGTGAAGTGAAGTATGCAAGGTCACACAGGAAATGTTTTGCATGTACAAGTTGCGAGATAGTTTGCTTAAAAACTAATCAAATCAGGAATTCTGTTTTATTTTATGACTTATTATAGACTAGTACCTTTTTTACTGGTCATCTTTATACAGTTGATCCAGGCATACTGGATTGCATGCTATGTATCAATAAGAAATTCACAAACATTGAGCCATGCTCTGACACCTAGTAAACATCTGACATGCCACATACTGGATTATGCTTTTAAATTAAAAGGAAAGAGAATCCACTGGTCTCTGGCTATTTAAATAAACTATTTAGATTGCTAGCCTTCACAGGCTCTGTTTTTTAATGTTGTTTTCAGTGTCAAGGTGAAGGCTATTTGAGCATTTATGATATTTTTAAAGAAATCAGTCCTTTAGACTACCATCTATCCCGATCCATTTCCACTTAACCTATTAATTTTATGTTCTTTCGGGTTTCATGTCTATATATTTAAGATAGGGAATGGGGTCTGGTTAGTGTGTTATGTTGTTAGCAAGGTAGTTGGGAGATGGGACTTCTAGCTTCCATTCTCAAGTCTGCTACTGAATCCATTTTGTGATCAGGGGCAAGTCATTTAACCTTTCTGTGCCTCCATTTACAAATGAGTATAATAATATTTAACTCAGTGTTGTAAAGGTGTAATAATTGAAGTGCTCTAAGATCTTTGAATGAAAGCCTCTATGGGCCTGAACCAAAGCCCATTCAAGTCAGTGGGATCTTTCTATTGATTTCCGGATCAGGCCCTAAGAGTAAAGTGTTATTTTATTATTAATGAAAGCAAATTATTTCATTGTTGGAGAGTCTACTCCAGCAAAAATAAATAAATAAATAACCCAACCACAATAGAATAACTCAATCTATCCATTCCATTGCTGAAATGTGTTTGTGCAGGCAGGAGATCTAGCAAGATCATTTCACTTAGCTTTGGTGACAGACAACCAGAAAAAATGTTGAATCCCTGGAAGAGGAAAACTTGGCAATGCAGCTGTACAAGTCGTAGGGAGAACTGCACAATGACTCATTATTTATTAACAAATAAACAGCTATGAGCAGGATGTAGTGGTCTGGGATGTATTGATGTCTCACTAAGGAGTGGGAAACCTGCAAGACAGCTAGAGTATTATGACTGTCTTTAACTACACAATACAATTGGGCAATTTATTACAGCTATTAGTCACGGCAGTTGTTTAATTCCATGTGCACCATTCTGAAGTTTCACAGGTCTGTGAAAGGTTTATATGGTTAATAATCAATTTGGAAGATTTTTCTTAAACATTCCTGCTCATTTCATTTTTAAAGAAATATCTAAACTGGGAAAAGTGGCTTTGAGAAACAAGCACCAAAACTGTTTATTGAAGAAAACAGACTTGACAATGCCAAGTGTTCAAAACTCAAGTCAGGGGCCCCCAAAATAATGAGATTGACTTTAAAATAATGATATTCTAAAAAATAATATATTGTGTTTAAATCAGTGGGAGTTAGGCACCTAAATTCTTTCCAGGATCTGGGCCAAACAGTGCTATATAAGAGCTAAGTATTATTATATATCTTATTAGGTAGCCCTGACTTAAGAGATCACCCTAAATGTCTTAGACATACTGAATATGATTCTGCTCCACTTTTAATCGCAGATCATTGGTCCCTTGAGTGGTCAGTTAAGAAAAGTTTCACTCTAACTGGTTTTATAGGCATATTTGTGAGCACTATTGATAAGGACATTTTAGATTTTGCCGCACCTTATCAGCTGTGGCTCGTTTTTGTAAAATCAGGTTTGAATAGGATGCAGGCTCCAGTTGACAGTTCAGGGGAAAGACTGGGTCAGATTAAAGGTTCTGGCTTTGGACTCTTCTCTGCTGAGAGTCCATTTCTTCTGAAAAAAACTTTCAACAATCATTCCCCTGAAGATGACTGAACTGCTTCAGGACTGACTCTGAGCTGGTGTATGGTGCATGGACATTGTCAGGAAATTCTGTAGAGCAGCTTCTTATGCCAAGAGGGGCTTTACTCCATGAGGCGTCCCACTGATGTCCATAGGACTCCTGGCAGAGTAAGAAAATATTCAGCATGAGTAAGGCTGACAGAACTGGGTCCTTCGGTTCTCCTGCAGAGACGACTCTTCCTTGATTCTGCCTTCAGGCACAGCCCTGAGCAAGAACTGGTGTTGATGCTGCACCAACTCCGGAGTAGCCTTGTAAGGCACTGTGACTCAGACACCCAACTGTGAGTCAGAATCCCTCCCCTGCTTCCTCCTTGCTTCGGAGGAGTTGGGATTAGTTATTTAGGCCCAGATCGACAGAGGTATTTAAGCTCCTAACTTCCACTGAAATCAATGGGAGTTAGGTGCCTAAATACTTTTCAGGGTCTGGACGTTACTGCTGATCTATGAGAGCTAACAATTACCACCCCACAACCCAGGGCTGTGTCAGCCCCTCTGCTGAGCAAGTAGGGATGTGGGCAGAAGCCAATGCTCTGAATATTCCCTGTTCATTTGATCTGGAGCAGAAGTGAGCAGGTGAATAGGTTGGTAGCCTGAGTATGGCTGTAAGGGGTGGAGGGGAGTTCTTATTCCCTGCAGTCATGAGTCTGAGTCAAAATCTAGCCTGCTCTTTGGGCCGGACAGAGCCCAGTGCCATTGCTGAATAACAACAGTCATCACAAGGCCACAGACTGCTGTCTAACTCCAATGGGTCTGGTTTTGGTGGGATTGACTCTGACTTTCATTTTTTATTTATTCCTCTGCATCTCCGCCGCATTTATTATGGTTGCTTATCTAAGTCTCCAGGCTGTCTTTTAAATCCATCCTTCCCAGAAAGGCTTCCTTTCATTCTGTCTTTAAAATGATGGGCCAAACTGGACTATGCTGGTGTAAATCAGGACAGAATTTGGCCCTGTGTCTCCAATTCCTCATTTTCAGCCAGCCATTTGTTCTGGAAACCCTCCTTGCAAGTCCCAGCCCAGACCACTTTCCCTTCTGCTCCTGGCATTTAACCAGGACTCAATCAAAGGGCAGGAGTCATTAGGGACAGAATCTTTACCTGTGCCAGTTCTGGAGTACACTTTGCCAGAGGCAAATAGATATATGTTCCCTCACATGGTAAAACTGCAATGAAATATTTTGCTGCCATTCAACAGCCACCTACTTTTCCTGTGTGTTAGAGCCAGCTCTGGTTTTTAAACAGTTCCCGGGAGTTACCGTGGATCATATACTAGTCAGCAATTCCAGCCATTGCTAGTTCAATTTTAATAAGTGGTGCTTGGATCAGTCAGTGGCTGCTACTTAAAACAAATTGCAATGAGCTTCTGTTGGCTCTGATTGTCTTGACCTGCTGGATTCCTGTGGACAGGTCCCTGCCACTAGAAAATATTCCTTTACAAAATAAAAGAAATTAAATCTGTGTTGGAGGATTCCACCATGGGCATCCCCAGCATTCCTAGGGGCTAAAGTCAGTTGTTGAGTAAGGAGGCAAAGCTCTTACTAAAATGTGTGAGGTAAAGGGAGTTTAAAAAGTAGAAATGGGCAACGGTAGAAGTTTATAAGCAAAAATAGGTAAAGGCAGAGGCCTGGGGGGCAGAGAGAGGGATGTGGAAGTTAGCAATGTGAATAAAATAGAGGAGGGAAGTAGTACGTAAATAGATGGGAATGAAACTGGATTCTGGCCTCTCCAACCATGTCATGTCCTGCAACATCTGGTGGCCCAGGCAGAATAGGGGACAGTCCAGAGCAGTCGTCAAGTATGCAGGTAGTCAGGTACCTGGCAGGTCACTCTGCATCAGAGGCAGTCCAGGGTGTTGGTCAGAGTTCTCGCAGGGGTACATAGCCAGAAGATCCAATTCAAGGGACTGGGTCAGTGCATTGGAGAAGTAAGGTCAGACAAGGCAGCAAGGTAGGGTCAGGCAAAGCAGCAGTCAAGGGAGCAGACAACAGGCAATGGTTTGTTGCTCAGATAGCTTCCTTTTCCTTTGCGGCCTTTATATAGTCCAAGTACCCAACTAGAGTGCTGCAATCAGGCACCTGGCTGCTGTGGACCCGTAGGCCTTTAACACTAGGGCTATTGGTTGGAGGTGCTAATTCAATGCATTGCTGTGGCTATATCTTATTATATTGAAGCACAGGTAATGCACCTCAAAAATGAGAAAAATAATCAATGCGGTCTACACCAATACAGAGCAAAAGCTTCCACACAACTTAGTTTGATCCAATTATATACATCTAGCAGCAACAATGATATAAATCAAATTCTGCCATAATGCTAAATAGTGAAAACAAACATGCAGTTACAATATGTAATGAAACAACTATCATATTTACCTATGTCCTCTGATTTTGTGTTTTTTTGACAAGTGACATATACAATTCATTCAATCTCAGGAGGATGTGAAAATGTAGTTTTCCTAAATTCTCACCTCCCAAAAATATTTTTGCATATCTGCACATTCTGTAGTCCATATCTGCTCTGAGTTATGCCCATGCAATGTCACTAAAGCCAGTGGGGCTGTACAGTGCACCTGAAGACAGAATTTGGTCCCATTTTTGTGTGCATAAAGTTTGCAACAAGAAACAAGTTATGCAGCAAGAGCAGTAGCGTAGCTAGGGCGGGAGCAGTGGGAGCGGCCACTCCCCGTGAGCACATTTTCCAAAAGTGGAGCCTTTTTAATTTTTGACAGGGTGGAGGTGGAGCGACATTCCCCGCTGGCCCCACCAAGACCCCGCTGCTGGCCTGGGTGAAAGAACCCAGACTGGCAGCAGGCTGAGAGACCCCTGCTGGCAGGAGCCCGTGGGGGGAATCCTAGAGCGGCGGCTGGCTGAGCCACTCAGCCCACCCTGCTCTGGGATTCCCCCCGTGGGCTCCTGCCAGCAGGGGTCCCGCTGCTGGCCTGGGTGAAAGAACCCAGACTGGCAGCGGGCTGAGAGACCCCTGCTGGCAGGAGCCCGCGGGGGGAATCCTAGCGCGGCAGCTGGCTGAGCCGCTCAGCCCACCCTGCTCTGGGATTCCCCCCGTGGGCTCCTGCCAGCAGGGGTCCCACTGCTGGCCCCACCAAGAGCCCGCTGCTGGCCTGGATGAAAGAACCCAGGCCAGCAGTGGGCTGAGAGACCCGGGCTGGCAGGAGCCCGTGTGTGTGTGTGTGGGGGGGGAAATCCCAGAGTGGGGCGGGCTGAGCGGCTCAGCCAGCCACCGCTCTAGGATTCCCCCCCACGGGCTCCTGCCAGCAGGGGTCCCGCTGCTGGCCCCACCAAGAGCCCGCTGCTGGCCTGGATGAAAGAACCCAGGCCAGCAGTGGGCTGAGAGACCCGGGCTGGCAGGAGCCCGTGGGGGGGGGGGGGAAATCCCAGAGTGGGGCAGGCTGAGCGGCTCAGCCAGCCACCATTCTAGGATTCCCCCCCACGGGCTCCTGCCAGCAGGGGTCCCGCTGCTGGCCTGGTTTCTTTCACCCAGGTTGGGTCGGGTGGCGCCTTTTTTTAATGTGTTCGCTCCCCCTGGCTTTAGAACCTGGCTACGCCACTGAGCAAGAGAGAGAATCCATAATGAGAAAGAGGAGAGGAGACCGTTTATTTCTCTTGCTGATGGCTACAGCACTCTGACAGTGGAATGGAGTAGCACTAGGGTCTACAAAAAAGTCTTGCTTAAGATAGGTGGTTATTCGTTTAGTAGTAGCAGTAGCTGCAGCAATGTGCTGCCAGGTAATAAATCCAAAATCAAACAGTTTCTCTCTCTGGGTTCAGACAACAATTGTTTAGGGTCAGTCTGCCCTTGCTCCAGTCTGGAGCACTGGGTGAGGGGAGGTGTGTCCATTGGTGTGCATGTGTACGTGGAGCTATAGAGGTCTCGTGGAGGAGGTCTGCCTGTGCAGGATGGAGCATAATGTGCTCCCCCAGCAAACAGGGAAGACACAAACACAGCCAGACAGGGTGGGGCTTAACTCAAACTGGGCGAGGCCTTGGAGTGCTGTAGCACACATACTAGCCAGTGGCCCTCTCCCAAGCACTAATGTCTGTATTCTACATGGGGCTGGGCTGGGGATGGAAGGGGTTCTGTACACCCTCATAAGAACATAAGAATGGTCATGCTGGGTTGGACCAATGGTCCATCTAGCCCAGTATCCTATCTTCCGACAGTGGCCAGTGCCAGATCCTTCAGAGGGAATGAACAGAACAGGGTAATTATTGTGTGATCCAGCCCCTGTCGTTCAGTCCCAGCTTCTGGCAGGCAGAGGTTTATGGACATCCAGAGCATGGGGTTTCATCCCTGAACATCTCAGCTAATAGCCATTGATGGACCTACCCTCCATGAACTTATCTAATTGTTTTTTGCATGCAGTTATACTTTTGGACTTCACAACACACTTTGGCAATGAGTTCCACAGGTTGACTGTGTGTTGTGTGACTAATTACTTCCTTACGTTTGTTTTACACCTTCTGCCTATTAATTTCATTGGGCTACCCCTGATTCTTGTGTTATGTGAAGAGATAAATGACACTTTCTCCACACCATTCACGATTTTATAGACCTCTATCACATCCCCCCCTCCCTTAATTATCTCTTTTCTTATCTGAATAATCCCAGTCTTTTTAATCTCTCCTCATATGGAAGCTGTTCCTTACCCCTAATCATTTTTGTTGCTCTTCTCTGTACCAGTTCCAATTCTAATACATCTCTTTTGAGATGGGGTGACCAGAACAGCACGCTGTATTCAGGGCGTGGACGTACCATGGATTTATATAGTGGCATTGTGATATTTTCTGTCTTATTATTTATCCCTTGTAATGGTTCTTTTCCGCCTTCCCGTCAGTGAACCCAAAGAAGATAAACAACTTTCACACATACCAAGGAGAACTCCCTCTTCCATTTCCTCCTGTCCCTACAGATTGTTAACTAATTTGTTTCTTTAAATATTTTAAGTAGGAGAAGCACATTTCCTCCCCAAAATGTGAGATCTGGTTGCTCTTGCTTGTGTCTCATACTCTCACCACATAAGTGCTGGTTTTATGACTGCTTGGAGATTTTTGAGAATGGAAGTTTATTATTAAAACACAGGAGTGACAGTGTGTTTCTTTGGGTTTCCTTTTTTCTTCCTTTGGTTCTATTTTTAAAGTTTGGGAATGGATTCAAGCAGGATGACAAAATCAGTTGCTTTAGCTATATTTATAAGATGAAGTAAGTGCTCTTTTATTTGAATTACCTACTGTTTTATTTTTGTATTTGTTGTAGACTTTTTTTTACTTTGGTAGCAGCAGTTAAGATGATACAAGCACTGTGGCCAACAATTAGCATGTTAGCTATGAGATGAAACCAGAAGCAATGGTGTAATTTTTGGATTCTGCATATAAAAAAAGCAGAACTGTTCCCAGTTTTGGTTGGCACAGAGTGTGCAAATAATTGCATGTTTATGATACACTGTGGTCTAGTCAACTGAACACAGACCTGAGAGCCAGCAACTTGAATTTTAAGTCTAGTTGACTTGCTATGTGGTTATGGGTGGATCACTTAAGCACTCTGTCTTAAGTCTCTGGATCTGTTAAATGGGGCTGATAATATCTAAATACACACAAGGGTATTGTGAAGATTGATTAATGAGTTAATGTTTGCGTAGCCCTTAGATCATGCAAAGTGCTATATAAGGACTAAGTATGATGATGATACCTTTCCCATGTATCATAGACACAACAGGCCTGGTTCTGTTTTTCTTTGGCACCCAGAACTCCCACTAACTTTCATGTGAGTTTCAGGTAGAGGGAAAATTATGTTTTGCTACTACTGTGCCAGCAATGTCATACCTGAAAGTCTGGCGATATTTCTTTATATACCTCCACCAACCCCAAACCTCCCCAATCTCCTTATTCACGTCTTACTAAAGCAAAACTACCTGTGACTTTGGAAGTGCTGAACTGGGCTCATAGCTCAGCTATTCAATCAGATTTGCTTCCAGCTAAAGGGGTCCATCATTTTTAATGTGTTGTAATCTACAACCTTTATGCACATTTGCAGACAATCATTGCCTTTTTATGCCAAAACGTTTTTTTAAGCAAATACAATTTTGTAGGTTAGTAGTCCATAATTTGGACTAATGACTCCACTGAACAACTGCAGTCTAACGTGTTGCTTAGATTAACATAGTCTTCAAAACAGTTTGATTTTCTTTTAAATATTTTAAAGTTGCTATCAATCTGTCTGTTTTAGCTATTTCTAGGGTGCCCATCTCCATAGTATCAAAGCACTGGATAATTTACTCCTTCCTACTGATAACAGAATGTGTTAGAAGACTAAACAAAAGGCATTAGGCCAGATTGAGCTCTGGTGAAGCTTGATGAAACTCCACTGAAGTCCATGGAGTTTCATGGGCTTGCAACATGGTGGAATTTGGTCCATCGTGTCAGATCTATTGCCAACATGATAAGATCATTAGTGATATCTTTAGAATGGACTAGCCTTTTGGGCTGCTTGACAATCTATCAATTAAAGCTCAAAAAATTGCATTCTAAACCTGTGCAGGAGATTCGAAATGTGAGATGAAGTTTGATACCAGCTCCTTTTATCACTCTAGCCAGGAAATGTTTTTATTCTTTTCACCAGCTGATTTGTATCTGCTTGCCATTACTTTATTTGTAAGAGTTTACTGAGAAAACTGGCCAAGAGAAAGATCGTATAATGGAAGCCCATATACTATTTTCTAAACACACAGTAACCATCTTCCTAAGGATGGGAAAGCAGAACAACAACAACAACAAACTATTAGTTTTTAAAACTACGTTATAACTGTTTCAAAGACACCATTTTAATCATTATTTGGAGCACAAATTAAAAAAAGAGGAAACTGTTTAAAGTCAGCTACACAAAGGTAAGATTCAGTTCAGATAAGTGTAAATGTGACTACAGACTATTCTTTGGTTTTCTGTCTATTGAATCTAAAAAATATTTTAATTGATTCTTGAAGAACTTTTTGAAGTTCAATAAATGCTTCAGAAATCAGTTGGGAGTCCACAAATGTTAATAGTATTTATCTCATTTCAATAAAAATGGTCTCATTAACAAGCCAGCTGCTAAAATGTGTGATACCAACAGCGTCCTTCTGCCAAGCCTGCAGGGAAGCATTCCTACTCACTACCCATTTTGTTTTAAAAGAAGTCCTTTAAAAATATATGTATCTATTAACAGGGGCCCGTGGCAAAATCAATCAGACTTGCAAAATTCTACTTAACCAGGGTGGGTATGTTTTTGTTTCATTTTTGAAAGGTAACTAAAATCTCATTCACTTTTTCATCATCATCAATCAGCAATCAGCAGGTCAGAGGATTTTGTCGTAAGTTTGGAAGACTAAAACAAATAAAGATTTTCCTTAACTCTTGAATTGTCAAGTCTTAATCAGCACCCACAGCTCCCATTGATTTCAGTGGGAGTTGCAGGTGCTCAGCACCTCTGAAAATCAGGCTTGTGTCTACATTTTGATTTAGATGCCTGACTTTAGGCATCAACGTTTGAGAGTCAGATCTTCAGCTGGTGTAAACCAGCAAACCTCCATTGACTTCAAAAGAACTGTGCTAATTCACAGTAGCTGAGGACCTGGCCCTGAAAAGGTTGGCTATAATACCAATGCATCTCACAGGGATGTCGTGAGTCCTATTAATTAATATCTGCAATGGATTCTGAGATCCTCAGATTAAAGAAATTATATATATACTGTAACTTTTAGGGGAAAGGCCTATTCCTATTTTTGTGTTGTACAATACCTAGCCCATTTGGGTGCTGCCAGAAACAGAGAATCATTAATATACACCAAACTCAATGTACAGCTTTTCTCTGCTATTTCCACAGTCTTAAGCAAAATCCATGTCTTATGTGGCACAATGGACCTACATTATGTGGCAGGGATCCCATGCAAAGTAATGATGTGTCATACTTGTTTATTTAATGGTAATAATTTAATAAAAGTACCAGATTCTGCTAACCATGTTCATTTTGAGTATTAACTTAAGTACTTCCATTGAAAAAAATGGGACTATTTTCAGAATAAGGTACTGATCCAGGTAAACAAAGGTGGTTGGATCTGGCTCATAATAATAATAAGTGGTAACACAAACAATTTTTGTTATCTCTAGTGAAAGGCTGCGTTGAAAATGGCACTTCCCTTTTGTATATAACCTCCATTCAGAGAAATCGGGGTGCTCTTCAACAGGCCTCTGTCCCTCACTAGTCATTCTGAATCTCTCTCCTCCTTGCTGCTTACATTTGGGACCATGTGTTCAGCGGGCAGTATACCTGCTTACAAGCTGTTCAGGCAGTTAGGCTTGGCTGGATGTGCCAAACAATGACACTTTTACATGAGCAGCCAATATAATGATGCACGTGCCAGCCTTTCTGCAAATCCCCGTATGTCCTCTTTGCTGCAGAGTGGTGGCACCATAGAACCAGCTCAGTCACTAATGTCCCATGACACAGGTTCTGACTCAGAAGAGAAGTCAGCAGCCACAAAGGCACATCATCTGTTACTACTGTACAGTGCAGTGGTATTTCACAAGCAATAATCAGACCACGTAGGAGCCAGCATCTGGAGCTGCTGAGACTTGGCAAGTGTTCGTTCCATTTGAGCAACACTTCAGTTGTATAGGGAATCATGGATGGACTTAAGTTCACTAAACACTTAATAGCTGGCTTCCTGTATCCCATTCAGTTCTGGAAAGAAGTAGAGCAACTGTGCTCGGTCCGACCATACGGAACAGAGCCAGATCCTAGTAATGGGAGTTGGCAGGGCTGTGATACACACAAGCAAAATGCAAACAAGGTAATCAGCTGCCAGGGGTAGTGATGCTCAGCCTCTCTAAACTGGCTTCCCTGTCCTGTGCTTAGTTCAGGAAGTCCATTGTACTGTTCATCACGGATATGGAATCACTTTGATTGATGGACAAGAAGAGTTGATGACATCCTGCTCTGCATTCACTCTTAGGTCCCTAAAGGTGAGAGTCTGAGGGCCAGATCCTGAGCATGCTCCAGATGCTTTGGAACTCCCTGAAATGAACCTTTGAAATGTTTGAGGTCTACATATCCCTGCGCTAGGATCTTGACCTCAGATCAGCTGATCTTGCAGGAGACATGCAGAGAGGCCATAGACAAGCCTTAGATTTTTGTTAATTTAGAACCCCTGTGAGTCTAGCCCAAGAAGTACCAGGGAAATTTGTGAGAGAACACCCTCATGTCCTCTCCGCACGAGACAGCTGAACCATTTCAAGGTTAAACATCACAACTGAGTGTTTATGTGCTCCTGAAATGATTTAGTGTGCCCATACTATCCAGCCTAGTTTATTCACTGTCTCATTTCAGATCTCACATGGTAACATTTATAATTTAATATTCTGAAGTGTTTTGTTTTTGTGACTTGTATTATTCCTCTAGGGACTGGGATATTAGGAACATACTGGTCAGAGCCAAGAGCATCTCATTATTACTTCAGCTACTCTCAGATCTTCCAGAATGAGAAAAGTTGGAGCACACCAGGCAGAAAGTATACTGGGCAAGTACCATTTGGATGCTGTCAGGTGGAGGGGAGGGTAAGAGAGCCAGTGCTCTGAGCTGTCACTGAAGTTTGGGCCAACAGTGAATCACATGGATAAAATTAGGGGGACCTTGAGTGAAAGTGCACAAGGCCTGAAACTGCAATGAGAGAGACATCAGTAGCTTAGGGAAAAAATTGGGGTGATATGACCCCTGATTCCTCCAAGTGACTGCTCCTATGGGTTAGGCAGCAGCGTTCTAGGGAGAACTTACTGACCTGGTGCAGTTGCAACACGTACATTACCTGTTTACACTAGCACTGCAACAATCAAACTGAACTAGGGAAGGTGGAGACTTGCCCAGAACTTGGACAATCCTGCCCGTACAGAGAACGCATGTAAAATGTTCTCAGTGTGTGTACAAAAATAATTTCATGTATGATCTAGGTGTTCAAACCAATGGTGTCAATACCAAAGTTCTCCAGTGTAGCTGGAATGATGGCTACTTCTCATTTTGTTTACATAAAGGTAATGGAAAGGTAACCATGATTGTCCTGATTCTCCTCTCACACCACTTTTGCACCAGTGTTACTCCATGGATGTTACTCCAGTTTTGCCTCTGTACGTGAGAGGCAAATCACACCCATTAACTGTAACTTAGAGTGTGGAGAAGCCCAGAGCTTGGCTGAAGCCCATGAAGGTTTCTAGAGGGAAAAAAACCAACAAAAACAACCCTGGACTCTTTTCCCCCCCTACCACGGGCATTTAAGAGATGTTTATCTTTCTGGTTTATTTTCAAACTTCACTTCTCTGAAGTGATAGAAGCTGCCAGAGGTGTCTGAATTTCTGGCACATTTGCACAGAGGGCTGTGATTACTGAATCATTATCATCTAGCTTCAGGGCCCGGTACAGTTCAGTATGCCAGAATACAGCTTCACTTTCCTCCCCTCCCCCGACCCCATTTGTTAATTATTAGTTGTCTGAAAAAGGGAGAGAGTTGAAAGGGAAATATTTAGTAATGAAAGAGCACGGCTGAAGTGATTACATTCTCCTGCTAGGTAGAATCATTCTCCAGAGCTCGGTAGTCCTTAGTCAAACAAACACTATATGCAAGGCACTAAGGCATAGACAGAAGGGTTCCTGGCCCTCTGCACCCCACTTCAAAGCAACCTTCCATGATAATATTTTGGGAGTGGCATTGATGGGCTCTGGAGGAAACTGTGTCTGGCCCTCCCTGGGTTCAGGAATAGCCACCACAGGTGGGATTTTTAAATGTGATCAGAGTTGGCCTAATTCTGCTCCCCTTGGTCACATGTCCATAGGCTGCAAGGGGAGCAGGGTTAGGCCAATGGTGAGCGCTTTTGGAAATCCCACCCTATGAAGTAAGAATCTTTCAGGTGAAGATAGAGGCAAAGTTAATGTGGGGAAAGGGGAATCCTCAGAGATCTGAGGAGGGCTCTAAGGGATCCCTGCAGAGAGGGGAAAGGAGATGAGCAGATAGATGGTAGGACAAATTATTTAGAGAGAAAGCAGCTGGCATTTCCTGGTTAGGTAAAATACACCTTCTATTTCAAGGCTGATAAAGAGGAATCAAATAAAGCTAAATGCTTTTCTTTCCACTTTCCCCACAAAGTAATCTCCCTTCCTTTCTTTGGCTGAGCTGTAGCCAACTAGACCCTCCAGTTATGTCATGCGTAAGAACATAAGAAAGGCCGTACTGGGTCAGACCAAAGGTCCATCCAGCCCAGTATCCTGTCCACCGACAGTGGCCAATGCCAGGTGCCCCGGAGTGAGTGGACTTAACAGGTAATGATCAAGTGATCTCTCTCCTGCCATCCATCACCCCCCTCTGACAAACAGAGGCTAAGGATACCATTCCTTACCCATCCTGGTTAATAGCCATTAATGGACTTCATCTCCATGAATTTATCCAGCTCTCTTTTAAACCCTGTTATAGTCCTAGCCTTCACAGCCTCCTCAGGCAAGGAGTTCCACAGGTTGACTGTGTGCTGTGTGAAGAAGAACTTCCTTTTATTAGTTTTAAACCTGCTGCACACTAATTTAATTGGGTGGCCCCTAGTTCTTCTATTATGAGAATAAGTAAATAACTTTTCCTTATTCACTTCCTCCACACCACTCATAATTTTATATACCTCTATCATATCCCCCCTTAGTCTCCTCTCTTCCAAGCTAAAAAGTCCTAGCCTCTTTAATCTCTCCTCATACAGGACCCGTTCCAGACCCCTAATCATTTTAGTTGCCCTTTTCTGAACCTTTTCTAATGCCAGTATATCCTTTTTGAGATGAGGAGACCACAACTGTACGCAGTATTCAAGATGTGGGCGCACTATGGATTTGTATAAGGGCAATAAGATATTCTCCATCTTATTCTCTATCCCTTTAGATAGGGCAAAGGACAAAAGAAAAAGAAAAGAAAAATAGACGGTCATTTCTGCCATATGGAAGGCTAGAAAAGACCGAATAATGCAGTGACATAGGCCATGTCTACACTACACAGTTTGGTCGACACAAGTTACGTTGGCATACCATCACCAAAGTCTGTGTATCACTCAGGGGCATGCACACTTAACAGGTTGCATTGGCACTGCACATACTCCCCAGGGGTGCTTGCTGTAATATTCATGTGCAGAGCAGTGCACCGCAGATAGGTATTAAAGTGCGCCCTGCACCACCATTTGGCGCAATGCCTTTTGGGATATTTTTGCAGTGTTTTGTACGTTATGTACATATATAAATATGGTTGGGTCTTTGCCTCAAATGGATTCTGTAACGTTTGCTGTGAACTAATACATTCTAGCTTTCCAAAAATAGAACTTGGTTGTGTGCAAGACAGCAGTTGACAAAAGTAAATTGCAAACCAACATATACAAGGTTTAAAAAAACCTTTTGCCAACAAACCCAAGTGAAAACGGAAGTAAACTACAAACATTTATGTCTATGTATGTTGTTCCATGCCATCTGTTGGGATTACATACACACCATTCTGTGGTTTTCACAGGACGGTTTATGTGCAGCTATGGTTCTCTTTGTTGTCCCCTAGCTTGGAGTGGTAGTGGTAAGGATGTACCCTGCGGTGCCATGAGGAATGTTTGGGAGTGTGGGGAGCATAGAGTTCTCCAAGAACTGCAAAAGCAGCTGAGTAGAGCCCTGCAAATCTGCAGATATCCTCTTTATATCCACGGACCATGTTTGCGGATTGCAGATTGGATGTGGCTGTAAATTTTGTATCTGCACAGGGTCCTACTGCTGAGTGCAGGATTTTGGGGACTGAAGGTCAACCATGCTCTGCAACCTATGTGTTTGTTACTCAAGCAACCCTATTATGTCCTGGTGCATTTCCCAATCACCTTTTGGTCCTTTGGCCTGTCCTGCAGCAAGCATTTTCTCTGTTCTCAGTCTTTCTCCTTGTTCACGTTCTGAAGGGGCCCCAAATTCTAGCTAAAATTAAACTTGTGCAACTCCACTGAAGTTGCTTCAGTGAAAAAACTCCCAGCCTCAGTTACACTAACTTCCACAGGGCAGTAGCGTAGCCAGGTCTTGAGCACAGGGGGAGCGGCGCTATAAAAAGGCGCCTCCCGCTCCCCCTGTACTCACTCTGCAGCGCTTTAAAGGGCCCGGGGCTCCAGCCGCTGCGGAGCCCCGGGCCCTTTAAAGTGCCCCGCGGCTGAGCGGGGAGACAAGGGGCGGCTTGCTGCGGCTGCCCGCTGCCTCCCCGCTGAGCTGGGAGACAAGGGGCAGCTCGCCGGGGCTGCCCCTTGTCTCCCCGCTGAGCGGAGAGGCAAGGGGCGGCTCGCCGCGGCTGCCCCTTGTCTCCCCGCTGAGCTGCTGAGTGGGGAGAAAAGGGGCGGCTCGCCGTGGCTGCCCCTTGTCTTCCCGCTGAGCTGCTAAGCGGAGAGACAAGGGGCGGCTTGCCGCGGCTGCCCCTTGTCTCCCCACTGAGCTGCTGAGCGGGGAGACAAGGGACGGCTTGCTGCGGCTGGAGCCACGGGCCTTTTAAAGCGCCCCCCCCAGCCCGGGTGGGGGTGGGGGGGGCACTTTAAAAGGCCCGTGGCTCCCCACAGCGGCAGGACCCGCAGGCCTTTTAAAGTGCCGCCCTAGCAAGGCTCTGGTGGTGCCTTAGCGCCGCTTTTCCTCATAGGGGGAGCAGCCACTCCCCCTGTTCCCCCCCTGGCTACGCTACTGCCACAGGGGCCAGGATTGCACCCAAACCCTTTACCATCTGATGCAAGTCAGTGGACAATGGGACTTGAGATAGTCTAGTTCCTATTGCCAGTGGACATATGTCCACGTAATAGTTGGCACTGACTGACACTCTTATTGACAGACTGAGTAAAGACTGAACGGGCCTGGAGAATGAACTCCTTTCTCCCACTGGTCTCTACAGCTGAGACCAGGAACATCATGATGAAGTTTATACTGCTGCTATTCCTATTCTACAAATAGATGGAGGATTCCAGTCCCCAAGGATACATTTTACCAACCCTACCAATATTTTGCGTAATCGTTATCTTTTAAAGTATCTGTTCACAGCATTGTACATAAAGGCTTGTCCATAAGTGAAGTCTATTCAAATTTCTCAATAAAACATGTCTCAGAAAGTATAATTATAAAAGCCTTTGTCTCTTCAAAACTGCTCTGAAAGTGCATATAGTAGGTTAATGCTTTCCAGATGTACAAATTAGCAGCCTTTTGTTTATAACATACAACCACTGTCTCCATGCTCAGACAGACACGTTTCCTTGTGAATTAACAGCAGGACTGTCATGTATCATTGAATTTCACTCTGTTTCCTCACAGGGTTAAGATTTTTGAGCTTTTTTTTTTTTCCAGGTCAAACGTATTTCACCGGAAAGGTCGGAGTGTGGCAGTGCAGCTATAATCTGGGCCTTCCCAGAGGGAGGAAGTAACACACATCCCTTTTGAAGTGCTGATAAGAAGAGAAAACTACAATTAGGTTTTGCAGTTTCTCTGATGAATTTGCATTTTAAATTACTTTTCAGTATAATTATGTTTCATCTTTCTTTTCACTCTGACTTCTGCAACTCTGTTTCGAAAGCTGGTTATAAATACTGCACAGGAGCACATTTGTTATTAAAACTATATCAACATGATTTTTGTTCTCAAATATTCCTTTGAGATTACTCATTAGAAAAAAGTGGGCTGATGAGGAGATGAAGAGAAGGATGCAAGAGGGTTTCATAGGTGTTTTATCTTTAGATGGAAAGGTACATTCTGGCTTATCAGCCCCCAGTCTTGTGTAAGAAATGCAGGAATTCCACCACACTACTTGTTCCGTGGACAAATCTTGCCCTAAACCAGCAGCAGTTTTAGGCCCAGATCTTATTCTCTCTGAAGTCAATGGGAGTGTTTCCATTTACTTTAATGGGAGCCACTGGGTCACGCCTTTACTGAATGTACAGTTGATGCACTCACATGGGGAACTGTTGACTAATATATGCTGGAGATTATATTTTATTTTTATATTTATATTTATATTTATATATTTTTTTTTTATTTATTTAACCCTGGCACAGACCTAGGAGGACCCTTCACATTCTTGGTACCTGGAAAGGATGTGTTCAGAACAAAGAGATAAGGGGTACACCATGGTACCAGAAAAACAAGGTAGAAAGCTTGTTGGTTACATCTACTTTCAGATGACATGCACAGTACCTTTTACTTGTAAAAAGGTAGGGCATATAAAGATGGCTTTGGGGTGCAATGTTGCTAACACACCTTCTGTGTAAAGTGAATGTAACAACGCCGCATGAAATGGCTTCCCAGAGATGGGTATTGTATTGAACCTTTTACTTGTACTGTATTATTGGCTTATAGCAATAAACCTGACAAATATTGGTTATTTGGTCTCTTGAATGTATTTCATAAACTAGCGTATGGTCAAGCAACTGACTATTCAATTTATCAACAGAACTCACAGAGCAATGCCCCACATAACTCTCTCCACCAGAGTATGGATGAGCAGGGGAATAGCTAAGAGATGCACCTCTGCACAGACACACTAGCCAAATCCCTATGTAGGGAAGAGTGCAGACAGTATGGACACAGTTGCAACCCATGGGCTGCAGTAGCTGCTGCATTGGTGCTCTGTAGGTAGATTCACTCCATCCTCATCTATACCTGTGGAGAATCCCTGTGCATGGCCCATTTACAAGAGGCTTTGCACGGGGGTCCAGAATTTGGCTCCAAGGGACTAAACCTAATTTTCCCTTTACTCCATTAGGTATCATTAAGGTATCTTGTCAGCTTTCCTAGATAGATTAACCCATTGCCTGATTGACTTCACTGAAAGGATTGGTTTAAGTGTAGTAGCCGTGTTAGTCTGTGTCAGCAAAATGAAAATAAGAAAGAAAAACTTGTAGCACCTTAGAGACTAACAAATTTATTTCAGCATAAGCTTTCGTGGGTTAGTACCCACTTCATCGGATGCGTGGGTACTAACCACTACTAGCCACGCATCCGATGAAGTGGGTACTAACCCACGAAAGCTTATGCTGAAATAAATTTGTTAGTCTCTAAGGTGCTACAAGTTTTTCTTTCTTATTTTCATTTTACTGAAAGGATTGTTTGCCTCTTATTCCTGGGGCTACAACATTTGTAAAACAAATAACAAAATGATCAAAAATGTAATGTGACTTCATTTTTCATTTCCCTAAAATGGCCACTGCCCACTCAGAGAATAATCAACATTCTATTTTAAACCAGAAATGTCTGTTCAGCTAGTAGCGTAGGCCTTTGTTTTCAGAGGTGCTGAGCACCCACAGCTCCAACTGAAGATAATGGGAGCAGCTGGTACTCTGCAAATCAGTCCCTAAATGTCTCAATAAAGAACAAAGCACACCTGGAGCTCTCTAGTCTGTTCTGAACAGGAGAGAAAAACTAACCACATTTCTTAGAGGGGGGGAAAATATACTTTGCTTTATAATAAAAAAAATTATCTGCAGTTGTCAAGCACTTGAATGGAGATCTGAAGGTTAGATGCATATGAATTATACTTAATTCTGTCAAACATTATTTGAATACAAAATGTAGTTGCATTATTGCTTTACTCCTTTTTTATTTATTTATTGATAAAATGTTGCTCTACAATCTAAAGAATCATAAGCCCGTAATAGGCTAATTTGTGTAATTGCAGAATTTGAGTCAAGAAAATGATGGAGACTTTGTATTTGAATGTCACCACTGAGATGCAGTGTTAATTTTCTCTTTTAATACATTCATCTGGATGCTAATGTCAGCTGATTATGGTAGTGTATAAAAGTGAATGCGCACAGCTCTAAGTAAAGGGTATCCATTTACATCACATCAGGATCTTGGTCTGTGGATTTATTGGAATGTACTGGGTCTTGATCGGACTTATGCTAGTGTCAATCAAAAGTAACTCCATTAAAGTCAATAGGCCAAGATCTCAGCTGGTGTAAACTGCCATTGGTCCACTGAAGTCAGTGGAGCAGCTGAGGATCTGGGCCGGAGGAGTTATGGCAATATAAAACCAGCATTAGTAAGAACCAGACCCAGAGTCCACATAAGAAGTTTCAGTGTCCCAAAATTAAAAACAATTAAAAATTATGGAAAGACAGAACAAAACACAATTCAATAACACATCATTTCATTTACAGTATTAGCAGTATGAGGCTTCTAACAAAATCCTTCAGATTTTATTAGCTGATGATCCAACCCACATAGCTACTCTGTCACAGGATAAAATCCAACAGAATAGTGGAGCTCCAGATGGACAAGATCTTATCTGATAGAGGTGATTTTATGTGCACTGGACCCCTGTCACTCAAGTTTTACTGCACATCATATAATCTGTCAGCTATAATGTGAATAATGGCTAAAAATGACCCTAAAAACAAAGTTTTTCTTTTAAAATTACCTCACATCAGCTATACTCAGGATCCACCTCTACCAATTTTGATGAAGAAAGACAATATTTTTTAAAAAAGAAAAAGAAAAGAAAAAGATCAGTCCCCCCATGAAAAACAGGACTGCCAAGGACCAATTGCGGCCAGAGCCCAATTTCAAATACTTCCTATTAAAAGTTTATGAAGAGAAACCAAACAAAACCTACACAGAAAATTAAATGGGCACAACAACTAGCCCTGTGTGAAATTTCAAATTGACTATCTCCTTTTACAGAAAACAGGAATTTATGCCCCATTTTAGAATACAATCCTGATTATTGAGTCACTGTCCAGTGCTCACATAATAACTACTACTACTACTAATAATAATAAATGATGGAAGGAATAAAACATACCTCACAGTGCTTTTTTAAGGTTGCCAGTTCAGACACTAATTGTTCGAGCATCTAAAAAGCTTCTTGAGCCAGACAATTAACTGTGAAGTCATTACAAAAGAGCTATTCACAAGCAAACTAAAACAGAAGAAAGATGACAAAAATGCAGAAAGAGAATTTAGGATTCTAAACAGAAAGCAGCTGGAAGCTGACCATTGTAAAAGCTATACCACTGAGACCAAGTTGATATGTCATAACCAATGCGAAGGGTCATCCCTCTAGGAGGAACACAAGACTTCTAAATGCATTCAAGGAGTACACCAGCTTTCACTTTCCTGAAGACACCCAGAATGCTACTGAGAGTTACTGATAGTGAAAAACATCAGGTACTGCAGGCTCCGGGTGATTGAATCACCTCAGCACTTGAACAGGCCACTGCAGAAGGAACTGTTTTGAGGACAAGAAGTGATCAGGTCATGTGATCAGAAAATCATTGAGATCCAAAGGGAGATGTTACTGACAGATGTCAAATATTATCCTGTCACCGGTCTTCAGATTACCTATACTAACCTCCAAAGTAGAGATGTTTTGTTTGTATTCATTTGTGGTGATGGTTGTTTTTAGTTAGAATTTTGATTCATTACAATTATTTTGTAAAAGGCAAAATGTAACAGAAGCCACTAGAGTCAGTGAATTCTAACCCCTGCCATGTGTCAGTCGTGTTGGAACTGACCCCACTGTAGGATGTCAATGCAAACATTGTGGTACAAGTCCCTCTAGATCAGTGGCTCTCAACCTATTTTGTGTTGTAATTGAAATCAAAGTGCATATTATTTTTGAGTACAAATATTTGCACTGTAAAAATGATAAACAAAAGAAATAGTATTTTTCAATTCACCTCATACAATTACTGTAGTGCAATCTCTATCATGAAAGAGCAACTTACAAATGTAGATTTTTTGTTACATAACTGCACTCAAAAACAAAACAATGCAAAACTTTCCAGCCTACAAGTCCACTCAGTCCTATTTCTCATTCAGCCAATCGCTAAGACAAACAAGTTTGTTTACATTTACAGGACATAATGCTGCCCTCTTCTTATTTACAATGTCACCAGAAAGTGAGAACAGGCATTTTCATGGCACTTTTGTAGCCAGCATTACAAGGTATTTATGTGCCAGATATGCTAAACATTTGTATGCCCCTTCATGCTTCAGCAACCATTCCAGAGGACATGCTTCCATGCTGATAACGCTCGTTAAAAAAATAACGTGTTAATTAAATTTGTGACTGAACTCCTTGGGGGAGAATTGTATGTCCCCTGCTGTTTTACCCACATTCTGCCATATATTTCATGTTATAGCAGTCTCAGATGATGACCCAGCACATGTTGTTCATTTTAAGAACACTTTCACTGCAGATTTCACAAAACGCAAAGAAGGTACCAATGTGAAATTTCTAAAGATAGCTACAGCACTTGACCCAAGGCTTAAGATTCTGAAGTGCCTTCCAAAATCTGAAAGGGATGATGTGTGGAGCATGCTTTCAGAAGTCTTAAAAGAGCAACACTCCGATGCAAAAACTACAGAACCCGAACCACCAAAAAAGAAAATGAACCTTCTGCTGGTGGCATCAGACTCAGATAATGAAAATGAACATGCAGTGGTCTGCATTGCTTTGGCTTGTTATCGAGAAGAACATCATCATCAGCAAGGATGCATATCCCCTGGAATGGTGGTTGAAGAATGAAGGGACATATGAAACTTTAGCACATCTGGCATGTAAATATCTCGCAACACCGGCTACAACATGAGAACGCCTATCCTCACTTTCAGGTGACACTGTAAACAAGAAGCGGGCAGAATTATCTACTGCAAATATAAACAAACTTATTTGTCTGAGCGATTGGCTGAACAAGAAGTAGGACTGAGTGGACTTGCAAGCTGTAAAATTTTACATTGTTTTATTTTTGAATGCATTTTTTGTACATAATTCTACATTTGTAAGTTCAACTTTCATGATCAAGATATTGCACTACAGTAATTGTATTAGAGGAATTAAAAATACTATTTTTTTTTCACAGTGCAAATACTTGTAATCAAAAATAAATATAGTGAGCACTGTACACTTTGTATTCTGTGTTGTAATTGAAATCAGTACATTTGAAAACGTAAAACATCCAAAAACATTTAAATAAATGGTATTCTATTATTGTTTAACAGTGCGATTAATCGTGATAAAAAATTTTAATCGCTTGACAGCCCTGAATATAAATATTGTACTTACATTTCAGTGTATAGTATATAGAGCAATATAAACAAGTCGTCATCTGTATGAAATTTTAGTTTGTACTGACTTCGCTAGTGCTTTTTATGTAGCCTGTTGTAAAACTAGGCAAATATCTAGATGACTTAATGTACCCCCGGAAGATCTCTAAGTACCCCCAGGGGTACACGTACCCATGGTTGAGAACCAGTGCTCTAGATGTGTGGTAGCATGCTCTGTACCTCAAGCTCAGAGTGAGCAAGTCCTGTCAAGTTTTTAGGCTTTAGTACTCCATGGGTTACCATGAACACTCACTGAGAGCTGAGGAATCGTTTAGCTAGCTTGCCAGAAATAAAAGGTGCAAATACCCTAGGCACAATTACTTTAACAGTTACGAGCCCAAAATAACAGTTCCTAACTCAGGCCCTGGGGCAGTCCCATGCAGGGGTCAGAAGAGTCATGTTGAGACTTCTTCTGACTGCCCTGTGTTCCCTATTGGTGCCCCTTGCTAGCAACATAGTGTGTCTCTGCCTAAACCTGAGCCTTTCAGTCCCAGCTCCCCAGCTACCAGCTGCTTGGCCTTTCCTCCTCAGCCAGCTATCAGGAGGCAGTCTCAAGTCTGCCACTCCTGCTCTTAGCCTGCAGCCCTTCCAAGTCTGGTGCTCTCTAACTTCAGATTGCACTTCCTTTTCAACTATCAAAAGGACTATGAAGCTCTCCACTGGCTGAGTATTAACTGACTAGTACATTAATAAGCCAGTAGGTCCATTACAGTATTAACCTGTTGTAATATTGATCAGGGTCGGCCCTCAACATTTTGGCACCTGCGGCAGGGAACACAAATGACGCCCCCATTCCCCCTCGCTTGGGCCAAAACTTTGAAAGGTCTCAATTCTGCCTTCCTCCTGTTCTACTCCTCTCATGGTACTGCTCTGCTACCTACCCCAATAAAGGAGAACTAACAACTTAAAATGCCTTGTTCAAAAATTTTAAGTAACACTTAACTTTCAAACGCCTGAACAGCAAATGTAACTTTTCTTGTCTGCATAGTAAACACTGGCATTTTTTTCTGTTTGAATAATCAAAGTGGCGCTTTCCGTGCCTTCTTGGTTGCAAAGATTTGAACTGCTTCCTGAAGGTCCACAGTCTGGGCCAGCTCATGCTCTATTGAGATGGTTGCAAGGTCGACCAGCCTCTCCTGTGTCATTGTGGAGTGTAGATGTGTTTTTATTAACTTCAGCTTGGAGAAGCTGCCTTCTCTACTGGCCACTGTTACAGGAAGTGTTAGAAGTATGCGCAGAGCAACAAAAGCATTTGGAAAGAGGATGGTCATTTTATTTGTGCACATATATTCCAGAACAGCCTTTGGAGTTGATTCTGCTGAAATGTATCTTGAAAGGGTTTTCAGTTCATCAACTAAATCACTCGCATCAATATCGCGCATGTCATCATGTGTCAACACTGTATCTAGGGCCCTCCATTGCTGGTGTAGGTCTTCAGGTATAGTGAGGAGTTTTGAAATATCATACAACATCCCAAATATACTGCTGTGTTCCTTGAGCTGCATGAAACATTCTTCAACTGACTGTATTGCACAATCTAGCACCTAGTTAAAGAATTCAACTTTGAATTGTTGTTTGGGGTCTCTTATGGGATTATCCCGTGTCTCATAATCAAAATGTTTTCTTCTTCGGTGACTCTTGTATTCTTGAATGGGTGGGAAAAGAGCTTCAGTGTGAAGTTCCTCTGCCAACTTCTGTGCACTCTTTAGAACATGTTGAAATCCCTCATCTGACCAGTAAGACTGTCGGTATGACTTTGCTTTGTCCAGTTGTTCCATTGCTCCAGATATATCAAGGTCAATACCTTGGAGTCTCTTGCTTACAACATTTATTTCAAACAGTATGTCATGCCAAAACACTAAGGCGCCCATAAATTTGAAGTTATGTATGTTTCTGGTGATTCCATTTCCCTCTGCCACTGTTCTCCCACGAACAGTTCCTATCATAGCATTATCCTCCATAATGGCAACTATGGCATCATCATTCTTCCCAATTTGGTGTTTGATAGGCTTTATCGCCGCCACTCAACTTTCTCATCATATGGCACTCAGTGGTTTCAGTGTCAGAGAGGATGTTCCCAGATGTTGCTTCAAAATTTGCCATCGATGAGTTGATGCAGAGAAAAATACACAGATGCTTTGCATTACATTAAAAAATTCAGCAGCCTCACTAGAAACTGATGCTGCATCACTGACCACCAAGTTCAATGAATGAGAACTGCATGGGACAAAAAAAGCTCGAGGGTTTAACTCTCGGATCCGTGTCTGCACTCCTCTGTTCTTTTCTCTCATGTTGGCACCATTATCGTAGCCCTGACCTCTCATGTCAGCTATTGCAATTCCCTTATCTTCCAGCTTTTTAAGAAGCACATTTGTCATACCAGCTCCTGTAGTATCATCAATATCAATACATTATAGAAAATGCTCTCTGCCAGTCACCATTGCAGGGACATTTTCACTAGGTTCTGTTGTTGTTACAAAATGAACCATTAAAGTAATTTGTTCCGTATGGCTGATGTCAGGTGCACAGTCCAGAATAACAGAGTAATATCTTGCTGACTTCAGATCTGCCACAATCTTCTGTTTGACTTTTGTTGCTTGTAACAGTATGATCTCATTTTGAATTGTTTTTCCAAGGTAGTGGTGTGTTTACATTTCTTGGGTGGTGACTCTTCTTTGAGGCGGCACTCCAAAAGCATCTAACTCAGCCATCAGCTCCACAATTTTAAGGAAGTTGCCATTGTTTGGCAC
The DNA here is from genome assembly GCA_037349315.1 of Chelydra serpentina. Lineage (NCBI taxonomy): Eukaryota > Metazoa > Chordata > Testudines > Chelydridae > Chelydra > Chelydra serpentina. Next base: position 9,525,405 of record JBAIAC010000018.1, read on the forward strand.
ATACAGCTGATCTAAAGTGCGACGCAGTGCTAGGTTTTGGGTAGCAAGCACTCTCACAATGGCAATGAGCCTTTTCAGAACATTTTGCCAGTAAAGAGACTCTGATGCACGTCTCTTGATGCTGATCATCTATGGTGGCCTTTAACCTTAGTCTCATCTCAAGCTCTTTCCACCTATGGAATGCGCTTTGGTGATTTGCTGTCTTCTCATGGCATGCCAGATTTCTAGCCAGATTTTTCCAGTCCTTTGTTCCTGTAGAACCCAATGTGGCTGGAACATTAGACTGGAAGAGTTTGCAACAAAAACAGTATGCAGCATTCCGGGTTTTTGAGTACATAAGACATGGCCTCTCCACTTTGTCACCATTGGGGATTTCATGCCAGTAATGTGTTGGATGGAAACTTCTATTTTCATTGTTTTTGGGGAACATGACGTTTTTCACTTGCTATGGCCAATGCAGTACAGGGAAGTCCCTCAGGCTACTGATCAAGTGAGTCCACAGTACTGGATCATCTAGACTTGAGGAACTAAACTCAGCAGCAGCTGTTTCTTGCGCCTCCACCACACTCTTCTCTGATCTACACTTTTCTTCAGGAATGTGCATGGTTACATCCATTTGAGGTGGAGATATGGATGCTGCAGTAGCTGCCAGGTCACCTGCACTCTGACTAACTGGAAGATCAGGATCTCCTCACCACTCACATCCCTACTGGGGTGGGCCGGAAGGCTCACCGTGAACATTTGTGTCTATGTATCTCAGGAGAGCTCCTTCCTGCTTAGATAGAAAAGCTTCCTTTGCTTTCTTTCTTTTTCTGAATGCTGCCCCAGAGGGGTGTTTTCTTCCTTCACTCATGACTGCTGTTTTGTGCCAGCTATAGTGGCTCTCAACACTCAATTGAAGGGGACAAATAAGCAGGCTGGTAGCAGGGCCTGAGTGAGGGAATATATCAGTGTCTTACGGGCCTAACTGGCTCCTACTGTTTCAGTTGACTGCCTGTTCTCCTCAAGTGGGTTCAGGGACGCAGCAGGAAACAGGAAGCTCCCTGAGAAGCTGGTGTTAATCAGTCCAGGCTCCTGGGGGTGCTGGAGAGGTACATAAGAGGCTCCTCGTCCTCTCTTTCCCTGCAGCTCCTGCTGCTTTCTGTTAATCCCTCTCACCTTTTCTCCTGCCTGCCTCTTATGTCTCTTGTGCCCTCCTTCCTCCAGCACAGCATTCCACCATCTCTGTGCATCTAGAGCATAGAGATTACATTTGCAACAGCAGCAGACACAATTTTCTACACTCTGGGTTCTAGTGCCCCCCACACACAGTCTGGAACCTGAGGCGGCTGCCTCAGTTCACCTCATGGTAAGGTCAGCCCTGAGTCATTGATCCATTTTACATGACTAGACCCAAGAAATAAAGATTAGTCTCTTGCCAGAAAACAAAGACTTGTACATCACATGTTTATCACATAGGGTACTGTTATGTTTATAAAAACTAGCTTAAGCCTAATAGACTAGATTAGTATCACTTGCCCTTTTGAGGGAAGTTTTAATCTTCAGTGGTAGTTCCCATTTAGTTCAATAGCTCTAAGACAAGATAGGATGCATCTAACTATTGAACCCCTTGGTATAGTCCCAAACTATAGAAGAATCATATATTAACCATGATATGAGCTTAACTGTTTTATGAAGATTTCACAACCCATTGACCATTAAAGTCCAAAAAAATACAACATCCTTATTCAGGTTTGCAATTTTGAGCTCCTAACATGGGCTCTTAGCATTTCTGCCTAGCGTGTTGTCAACTATAATTTAAACTGTTTCCTCATACAGTAACTCCTCACTTAACGTTGTAGTTATGTTACTGAAAAATGGGATTTTAAGCGAAACGATGTTAAGCAAATCCAATTTCTCCATAAGACTTCATGTAAATAGGGGGGGTTAGGTCCCAGGGAAATTTTTTTCACCAGACAAAAAAAACTATATATACACACACAGTGTATATGTTTTAAACAAACAATTTAATACTGTATACAGCGATGACTGTGAAGCTTGGTTGAGGTGGTCAAATTAGAGAGTGTGATATTTCCCAGGGAATACCTTACTGATAAATGATGAACTAGCTTTTGGCTGAGCCGTCAAGGATTAACACATTGTTAATGTAGTCTCATATTCTAAAAGGCAGCACGGCAGACAGAGACACACACCGTGTGTGAGAGAGAGCTGCGTACTGCCCCTTTAAGTATGCTGACCCCACTCTTAAGTACATTGTCTTTTTAAGTGGATCAGGAAGTTGAGACAGCAGCTGCTACCCCAAGCTCTCTCTATCTCTCTCAGCCCAGGGCTACACTAGGGGAGGGGGGTCGATCTACGATACGCAGCTTCAGCTACGTGAATAACGTAGCTGAAGTCGGCGTATCGTAATCGACTTACCTGGCCATGAGGACGGCGGCGAGTCGATCGCTGCCGCTCCCCCGTCGACTCGGCTTCCGCCTTTCGATGACGTGGATTTCCGGAGCCGACGGGGAGCGCAATCGGGGATCGATTAATCGCGTCTTAACGAGACGCGAAAAATCGATCCCCGATAGATCGATTGCTACCCGCCGATCCGGCGGGTAGTGAAGACAAGCCCATAGTCTGTGTCCCCACCCTGCTTTATATGGAGAAGGGGTAAGTGGGGTGCAGGAGCAGGGGAGAGGGAGACACCCTGACATTAGTCCCTCCCTTTTCCCCACCCCTGCCTCCCCACAGCAAGCAGGAGGATCCTGGGAGCAGCTCCAAGGCAGAGGGCAGGAGCAGCACATGGAGGGACAGCTGAACTGCTGGCAGTTGATAGCCTGCTGGGTGGCTGCCACACAGGGAACTTAGGGGAGCGGGCAGCAGATAAGGGGGCTGCTGGTCCACCCTGGTGCCAAGCCCCTGCCAGCTAGCTCCAATGGGCTGCTCTTCCTGCAAGCAGTGGACAAAGCAGGCTGCTGCCAAACAACTTTATAAGGGAGCATTGCGCAACTTTAAACGAGTATGTTCCCTAATTGATCAGCAACTTAACATCGAAACAATGTTAACCAGGGCAACTTTAAGTGAGAAGTTCCTGTAGTTATATAATTTCTTCAATGACTGCAATGGTCTTTTTTTAACTAGTCAAAATAATGTATTTAATTCTGCCTTCTTCAATCTGCATTCAACATCATATCATGGGTTAGAGAGTCTAGTAGGATTAAAATGAAGACACTTCTCTACTGGGCCCATTCAAACCTCTGTACTCTGAACCTGTGGTTTTTTATAAGAAAAGAGGATACTACTTACATCACCAGAGTTTATCTTTAAATGCTCCTCTTCCATCTTCATGGAGAAGAGAATAATTCAAATTTTACATTTTAAAGGCTGATCCCACTTGAGTCCCCTTCTACACCAGATAGTGAAGTTATCGTCATTGTCTAACGAGGGGATAGACTAAATGATAGATTTCTATTACCTACATTGCAAATTATGATAATCATTATTAAGAATAATAATTTAGGTTCATAGAGAACCTCATATCCTGTAAGATCCAAAAGTACTTAACAGACTAGAGACCAAATTCTGTTCTCAATTACCCATTCACAATTGCAGTAACATCTAGGGCTTGTATATATCAGGTCAGGATTGATAGTGTGCATATATATAGTGGCCCCAATTCAACAAGGTGATGAAGCATGTGCATAACTTTAAGCACGTGCTTAACTTTAAACAGGTGAGTAGTCACTCTGACTTCAATAAGAGTATTCTCATCGACCTCAATGGGATTATTCATGTGCTTAAAAGTTAAGTGTGTGCTTAAATGCCTTGCTGAATCAGGGACAGAGAAAGGGCAATTTACAGAGGTTAAACAATAGACCATAGAAAGGTCAGATTTCCAGAGGGTGGGTGCTCAGCACATTCCAAAAATCAGACCCCCTTTAAGTTGTCTCATGGTTGGCACCCAAAAAGGGAGGTGTGCAAAATCACTAAGCACTTTTGAGAATCTTGGTGTATATTCAATAGATATGTGTTGAAAAGGAAAGGAAAAGCTTTGTGTTGTCTTTGATTAACATAACTCAACTGAGCGGGACAATCTTAGGTAGCTTTTGTCTAGAGATTTATATGTTAAGATTGTAAGCTCCTTGAGGCTGGGGGCATATTCTCAGCTAGTGTATATTGCCATAGTTACATAGCTCCATATTAATTGCTATGGAAATTTACATCAGCTGAGGATCTTCCCCAGGAAATGAAGTTATTACATGTGTACAGTGCCTAGCACTTGAGGGTCCTAACCTCAGTTAGGGCCCCTAGGTGCTACCATAATAATAAAATAATAAATAATCAAGATAAAAAAGTAAAAACTATAAACCTCCTGTCTTACAGTCTTGAATAACCAAGGTCTTTAACTTCATTGCACAAAAATGTGACTAATGCATAGGAGCACTGATTAAACTCATCTTTGTTTTTCAGGTACCGTTACAAGATGATCTTTGTCTATTTATAGCACTGGGAGAAAATGAATGTTTTACTCATGTTTTGGTGCCAAATTGCTAGGATTTTTTAAAAGCAACACATAAAATAAAATAATGGTGCTTTGGGGGCTATTACATTCAGCTGCATTGCTCAAAGTTAAGAGTATGCCAGCACAGGAAAAGAAATTGCCTCAGTTCCTAGAGACATGACCTGTCAATTGTATTCAACTCGATAAGATGGTTTAAAGCAAAAAGTAGTTTAGTGGGTGGGGTTGGAAGCAGCCCTACATATTCTGTCTTTTAAAAAAAACTATTCCTACAAACTTTTCCTCATCATCTATTAAATCTTTCCTCTAATAATGTCAACATATTCATTGTAGTATCATTAAAAAAATAAGCTTACAGATTTAGGACTAGACTCACACAGGGACCAGAGGGACAGTAAGAATGCCTCTACAGACTTGTGGTTAGCGCACCCACCTGGAAGACCCAGGTTCCAGCCCATGTACAAATGAATATTTAAGTATTTTATACAGAGTGGAACAACTTCAACAGGAGAGACAGAGATCCACCCCAGAATACCCTATAGCCCGGGGATGTAGGAAACATGAGTTCAAGTCCTTGCTGTACATCAGACACAGGGGGTATTTGAACCTAGGTCTCCTACATCCTGGATGAGTGCTCTAACCATTGGGTTAATTGGGTATATGGGGGGGCACTACCACTACCTCCTCTGGTATGTTTTGTGCAGGACCCACTCCAGTAGACAAGCTCTTAGGTGGCCTTTGAGCACATCGACCAGTTTGGACCCCAGATAGGCAGGAGAACACCTAGTTTGTGAATCCCACTGAGGTTTAGATATGAGGTAGGCACAGAGGTGCTGGGGCTGATTGCAGGACTTAGGCAGATGTCTGCATGCCCACTGGTACAAATTTAGGTGCCATGGGGACTTTGCCAGTGGAAACAGGCACCTAGGATTTTAGGTGCCTACAAGGTTAGGTGGTGGTTCTGGGAATGCCCGTGGCATCTAAATGTCTATGTGGTCTCCCACATTATGTGGGAGATGTATGCCCTCCCATGTGGCCCTCACAGTCTACATATTGGAAATACATAAATTCCACTTCCTGGAGACTCTCGTAGCTCAGGGAGGTGAGAGCTGGACTTTGCCTTTGTAAATATATACTAATGCTATCATGACATGACATTATGGCTGCGTCTAATAGCTTGTCTATCTGTAACTAAGGACATGAGGCCATTTATAGCCTGTATTTTGCTCTTGCTGCTAAGCATGTTGTTTAGCTGCATTTTATTCTGGCCTAATTTATTGGGTTATATAAATACACCATATATGAACAAGCCATGACAGCAAAATTTATAATAAGCTTATTAATAGCAAGATGCTTGCCTAAGCAGTTCGTTTCCCACACCCAATACATAATTACACTTTCACCGTTTTAGCTTCACCTTTCTTCGAACAGTTTCAATGTGTGACAGGCTGTGAGCGAACGGGAACAGGGAGCACAAAAAATTTAACATTGCACTGTATGATTAATAGTATTTATTTAAGCAGTAAAGGTTGACTCAGTGAAGCTGAATTCATCAGATAAAAATGAGTTTCGGTAGCTAAGCTGAAGACCAATCGGAGAAACCTTTCCTGTGCTCTGGCAGCAGAATCGATGTAGTTCAGTACCCCCATTGGCACAGGATTTGGGAGGGTAAAGAGAGGGTCCGCACACGGCATGCTGCACTGCCCTGCTGCAGGGGGCTCGTTGCACAGTACACTGGTCAAGGGCAGGCAGAAGTGAGGCAGGACAGAGACAGAGTATCACTTGTCCATGCTCTTTTCTGTGGAGCACTATTCCAGCCATTAGGCTGAGGTAGCCTCAGCATAGTGACTCCACGGCCGCACTGCATCCTAGGGAAAGCATTAAGAACATAAGAACGGCCATACTGGGTCAGACCAAAGGTCCATCAAGCCCAGTATCCTGTCCTCTGACAGTGGCCAATGGCAGGTGCACCAAAGGGAACGAACACACAAGTTATCATCAAGTGATCCATGCCCTGTCAACCAATCCCAGCTTCTGGTAAACAGAGGCTAGGGACACCATCCCTGCCCATCCTGGCTAATAGCCATTGATGGACCTGTCTTCCATGAATCTATCTAGCTCCCTTTTGAACCCCGTTATAGTATTGGCCTTCACAACATCCTCTGTCAACGAGTTCCAGAGGTTGACAGTGTGTTGCGTGAAAAAATACTTTCTTGTGTTTTAAACCTGCTACCTATTAATTTCATTTGGTGGCCCCTTGTTCTTCTATTATGAGAAGGAGTAAATAACACTTCTTTATTTACTTTCTCTGTACCACTCATGATTTTATAGACCACTATTATATCCCCCCTTAGTCGCTTCTTTTCCAAGCTGAAAAGTCCCAGTCTTAGTAATCTCTCCTCATACGGAAGCTGTTCTATACCCCTAATCATTTTTGTTGCCCTTTTCTGAACCTTTTCCAATTCCAATACATCTTTTTTGAGATGGGGCGACCACATCTGCACGCAGTATTCAAGGTGTGCACATACCATGGATTTATATAGAGGCAATATGATATTTTCTGTCTTATTATCCGTTCCTTTCTTGATGATTCCTAACATTCTGTTCGCTTTTTTGACAGCTGCTGCACATTGAGTGGATGATTTCAGAGAACTATCCACAATGACTCCAAGATCTCTTTCTTGGTGGTAACAGCTAATTTAGACCCCATCATTGTATATGTATAGTTAGGATTATGTTTTCCAATGTGCATTACTTTGCATTTATCAACATTCAATTTCATCTGCCATTTTGTTGTCCAGTCACCCAGTTTTGTGAGATCCTTCTGTAGCTCTTTGCGGTCTGCCTAGGACTTACCTATCTTGAGTAGTTTTGTATCATCTGCAAATTTTGCCACCTCACTGTTTACCCCTTTTTCCAGATCGTTTATGAATACGTCAAATAGGACTGGGCCCAGTACAGATCCCTTTCCTTCAACTCTTCTGCACACATCTGAGGTCGGCTAGGTGTGGGCTGAGGATCTGGCCAATATGACTTGAACATGCACCAATAGAAGTTTTGCTATGAACTTCCTTGAGAGTAGGAGTCCGCCCCAAAGGACTAGCCAGTCCTGATCTGACTGACAAATCACTAAGGAAACGTCATCAGTACTGGCTCCTAAAGGCATCCAAGAATATCACCAGAGGCAATTTCCATACTACTCAACCATGCCAAAACTAGAAAGTACTGGAAGTTATGCAAGAGCACCATTGTTTGTTCAGTTGCTCAGTGTCCCTCCCTCCTGCACACACCAACACACTTCTATATGGAACCAAAAATCTTGTCAGGGTTAACTTAGCCCTACAGCCTTCAATCTAGTTAACCTGAGAACTATCAAGGGAGGAAGGGAGAAGAGCCAGGTGCAATGTTGACCTTCAATATACATGTCCTGACTGCTCTGCATAGACCTTTAAATTCCCATATTTGTCTGTTTCGGTTTTTTGTAAGAGTCATGGCTTTCTTTGGTGCCCTTGGCAAACAATTCCCTTTCCACAATTTGTGCAGTTGCAACTTTCCCACTTCAAAGGTGGCTGTATTTCAGTGGTGCCATATGATAAAGTTTGTAAAGTGCTTTGGGATTCTCCAGGAGGAAAAATACTGTTTAAGTGTAAGATTATTATTCAGTACAATTTCTAGTTCCAGACTGATCTCCAGGCCAAAGTGATTAAGATAACAACATAGACTCTGGAGTGCTTATTTGATCAGAACCTCTGGACCACAAGATTTGAACCATCACTGTAAAAGGTTAGCCTGAAGTCTGGACTATGCCATGAAAGAGCAATTGCTATCGATATTAATAAACCTTTCATCTCTAACATCCACCATTACTCATTGACATGCTTTTGTTTGTTTTCATCAACTGAGTCCCTTCCATACTGATGGACAGAACTTCCACAATCCAGGTACCTCCAAAACTACATATACTGTACCTGACCATATGGCAGTGTCAGGCTTTATAAAATGTATATATTTTTCAGTAGTGCTCGAACATTCTACTTGAGTACTTTTGAGGTTACTAATTCAAAAATTTAAAGGTTACCTTAGCGTCATTATACATTTTGTTTTCTTAAACCTTTTATTTAAGAAAACCGAGGAAGTATGTTCTAGAGGTTAAAAGCAAAGAACTGAGTCTCAAGAAATTTGTTTTGTGGTCACCACTGTGCTACAGGCTTGTTGTGTGGCTTTGCACAAGTCATTTAACATCTTTGTGCCTCGGATTCCTTATTTGTAAAATTAACCTAATCGTACATATTTCAGAAGGGTATTGTGAGACTTGATTCCTTAAACATTTGTACAGCGCTTTGAGATCCTCCGAAGAAAGGTGTTATGTGACCTTGGACAAGTCACTTGGGTGGGATCTACAATAGCACTTCCCTATCTCCAGGGGGTGTTGTGAATATGAATATATTAAAGACTAGGATGCTCTCAGCTACTACAGTGATGGGGGCCAAATAGGTACCTTAGATAGATATTACAAATTACAGCTAAAAAAATAATTCAAAGTAAATAAATTACCCCATGAATGTGTAACCTATTTTTCTACTTCTGATGATGCCATTTTTCTGAAGTGTATTTATTATTCAGATTTACTCAGTAATTTTTTTTGTGAGATTCTTTTATTCAATAGTCAAAATTTTACCTCTGTTGTTTACCATGAGACTTATGTGATCAGTCACAACTATTGTTTCTGTTCCCTGATTGGAAGATCAGAACTCTTTTGGGCCCTGATGCACCAAATTACTTAAGCACATGCTTAACTGTAACCATATGAGTAGTCCCATTGAAATAAACTGGACTATTCATGGAATACACATGATTAAGAACCTTACTGACTCAGGGCTATAATGAGAAGGAAAGTGTGGATATCTATCTGGGGCATTGAAGCTCTCACGGAGAAGTACCAAATAAATAGAAGGAAGGAATTTTGAAAAGTTTGAAGCCTTTTCCTTTCCATGTCACATAGGTCTTATCTTCCTAGAAAATGTAGTGTAATAGTTTTTGGCTGAATACAGTTTATTGATTTTCTCTTACCATGTTCCCACAAAGTAACTGTGTGAATTGCAATGCTAATTGAGAAGAGTCATTATTTCTTCAGGTTCAGCTAACTGTCTCTGTGCCAGGACACTGACAAGGGGAATTGGGAATACTGTTCCCTGGCTGCATCAAGCAGCATTCCCATCCCATATAAAATATGCCAATTCTGGTGCACATATTTGTACATGTGGATTTAAAATGTTGTTTAAAAGCATGTAGGCACAAGATATGCTTTCCATAAGCATTTGTGTGAGTAAAACTTGATCACATGAATCTTCACTGGGAGTCAAATTGTGCAAAGTGTCAGCACAAGACCTAAGCACTGCTTAAGACCCACAAGTGAGAGTTACGTGGCTCAAAGGCCTTTTACTAGCTCTCCGCATTGGGGGTGAATTTTCCCCACATAGCAAACATCAAAGGACGGTGAGAATGGCCAAAGTAAGCTCATTTGTAAACTAGAAAGAATATTCATGGGAAATGTTTTGTGGTATTCACCCAGTCTTTGCACTAATTTCCGCTTGGGTTTATCTCACTGTAATGAACTATCTTACGTTGCAGCTTATGTAACATTTGGATGGAATTTTCAAAATCGCTTAAGGGAGTGAGACAGCCAACTCCCATTCATTTTCAATGGAAATTGGGTGCCTGCCTTCCTTAAGCATTTCTGACAATTCCACCACTTATACCCAGTATGAAGAACAAACCATCCTACAGCCAATATTGGAAATATTTTAGGTTGAAGACTTTTGACTTAAAAAAAAAATCCAAATGAGTCTATCCACCCATCAGAGTATATTAGGGAAGAGTCCCCTTTCACTTAAACTGAGGTTATTCTGGATTAAATCCACTGAACTCACTCGAGTCCTACCAGTGTAAAACTGGTGTAAAGGAGATCAGAATCAGGCCCTAAAAGTTACAGAGTCCACATTTTTTGAACATGATAGCAACTAATCAAAATGATGTTTGGAATATGAATACTTCTTTTATTAATCGAATATAAACTTTTATAATCTGTCTGAAATCCACTGTCCAAACCATACTAGTATAAACGTTTATATTCAGTTTTGCTGATGTGTGTAATTTGTTCTTTTAATCACAGAATCATAGAATCTCAGGGTTGGAAGGGACCTCAGGAGGTCATCTAGTCCAACCTCCTGCTCAAAGCAGGACCAACCCCAACTAGATCATCCCAGCCAGGGCTTTGTCAAGCCTGACCTTAAAAACCTCTAAGGAAGGAGATTCCACCACCTCCCTAGGTAACCCATTCCAGTGCTTCACCACCCTACTAGTGACAAAGTTTTTCTTAATATCCAACCTAAACCTCCCCCTCTGCAACTTGAGACCATTACTCCTTGTTCTGTCATCTTCTACCACTGAGAACAGTCTAGATCCATCCTCTTTGGAACCCCCTTTTAGGTAGTTGAAAGCAGCTATCAAATCCCCCCTCTTCTGCAGGCTAAACAATCCCAGTTCCCTCAGCCTCTCCTCATAAGTCATGTGCTCCAGCCCCCTAATCATTTTTGTTGCCCTCCGCTGGACTCTTTCCAATTTATCCACATCCTTCTTGTAGTGTGGGGCCCAAAACTGTCCCTCGATCTGCTGGAAATGCCCCTACTTATACAGCCCAAAATGCCGTTAGCCTTCTTGGCAACAAGGGCACACTGTTGACTCATATTCAGCTTTTCGTCCACTGTAACCCCTAGGTCCTTTTCTGCAGAACTGCTGCCCAGCCATTCGGTCCCTAGTCTGTAGCAGTGCATGGGATTCTTCCGTCCTAAGTGCAGGACTCTGCACTTGTCCTTGTTGATCCTCATCAGATTTCTTTTGGCCCAATCCTCTAATTTGTCTAGGTCCCTCTGTATCCTGTCCCTACCCTCCAGCGTATCAACCACTCCTCCCAGTTTAGTGTCATCTGCAAACTTGCTAAGGGTGCAGTCCACACCATCCTCTAGATCATTGATGAAGATATTGAACAAAACCGGCCCCAGCACCGACCCTTGGGGCACTCCACTTGATACCGGCTGCCAACTAGACATGGAACCATTGATCACTACCCGTTGAGCATGACCATCCAGCCAGTTTTCTATCCACCTTACCGTCCATTCATCCAGCCCATACTTCTTTAACTTGCTGGCAAGAACACTGTGGGAGACTGTATCAAAAGCTTTGCTAAAGTCAAGAAATAGCACATCCACTGCTTTCCTCTCATCCACAGAGCCAGTTATCTCATCATAGAAGGCAATTAGGTTAGTCAGGCATGACTTGCCCTTGGTGAATCCATGCTGACTGTTCCTGATCACTTTCCCCTCCTTTAAGTGGTTCAGAATTGATTCCTTGAGGACCTGTTCCATGATTTTTCCAGGGACTGAGGTGAGACTGACTGGCCTGTAGTTCCCCGGATCTTCCTTCTTCCCTTTTTTAAAGATGGGCACTACATTAGCTTTTTTCCAGTCATCCGGGACCTCCCCCGATTGCCATAATTTGTCAAAGATAATGGCCAATGGCTCTGCAATCACATCGGCCAACTCCTTTAGCACCCTCGGATGCAGTGCATCCGGCCCCATGGACTTGTGTTCGTCCAGCTTTTCTAAATAGTCCCGAACTACTTCTTTCTCCACAGAGGGCTGGTCACCTCCTCCCCATACCGTGCTGCGGAGTGCAGCCACTTGGGAGCTGCCCTTGTCTGTGAAGACAGAGGCAAAAAAAGCATTGAGTACACTAGCTTTCTCCACATCCTGTCACTAGGTTCCCTCCCTCATTCAGCAAGGGGCCCACACTTTCCTTGACTTTCTTCTTGTTGCTCACATACCTGAAGAAACCCTTCTTGTTACTCCTAACATCTCCAGCTAGCTGCAACTCCAAGTGTGATTTGGCCTTCCTAATTTCACTCCTGCATGCCTGAACAATATTTTTATACTCCTCCCTGGTCATTTGTCCAATCTTCCACTTCTTGTAAGCTGCTTTTTTGTGTTTAAGACGAGCAAGGATTTCACTGTTAAGCCAAGCTGGTCGCCTGCCATATTTACTTTTCTTTCTACACATCGGGATGGTTTGTTCCTGCAACCTCAATAAGGATTCTTTAAAATACAGCCAGCTTTCCTCGACTCCTTTCCCCCTCATGTTATTCTCCCAGGGGACCTTGCCCATCAGTTCCCTGAGGGAGTCAAAGTCTGCTTTTCTGAAGTCCAGGGTCTCTGTTCTACTGCTCTCCTTTCTTCCTTGTGTCAGGATCCTGAACTCTACCATCTCATGGTCACTGCCTCCCAGGTTCCTATCCACTATTGCTTCCTCTACTATTTCTTCCCTGTTTGTGAGCAGCAGGTCAAGAAGAGCTTTAATTGTCCTGTCCTGAATGGAAAGGCACTTCGCAATTAAAAATGTTGAACCAGATACCAATGAATCAGCTACAATTATTTACACCCACTGAGGATCTGGCCCAGTGAATCTGAATGGGTTTAGTAAAATTGATTAGCATTAGAAATAATAACAGGTACAAATGACAGCCCTTTTTTTACTGCACTATAATACACTGCAACAGAAGAATTGAAGACATACCAGTTCACAGAAGCAGCAGATCCATTAGGTTTGTACACATCTGACAATTAATAATCTGTTACAGTGGGTGTGTTTTTGGATTAGCATGCTGCAGATGTTTTCAGGATTTTCTCTCCAGGTTTTTTGGGGGGGAAGTGCAACATGATTCTCCCTGGAACCACATGACTTCACTTTTGACCTGTTTTTTCAAGTTTATACTTAGTAGTGTCTTAGTAAAATGCTAACAGTAAGGATAAAGGTAGCTATTAAGCTACTCAGGCCTTTGATCTTGTCTATTATATTTTTATAAGGCTCGATAGATGGCAAAAGTTATGTCTGTATGTCTCATCTTTAGCTGGCACATACATTGCTACTTTGCAAGGGAATAAAATCAGCAGACATACGCACACCCCATTGGGGGGGTGGGGGAATTATTAATGGTGTTGCACTAATATATCCAGTTATGCTCTCAGTTATGCAACATTCAGTTAGCAATGCAACCCACTATGACTAACACTATATTTATAGTTGAAAAGACATTGCCATTATAAACCCCTAATTTCAGGTAGGAGAGACTGCACCTCCGGCAGTAAATGGGGAAGCAATCAAGTGCTGGCACAAAATAAAAGCTTTGTCTCCTCCACCCTCCAAAACATCCTCACTCCCTCCATATCCCCTCAACAGCATGGGAGAAGTTGGGTGCCATTCCTGCCCAGATCCATTCATCAAGGCCCCCCTTACAGTGTTCCCATCAGTAACACCCCTTCTCCTATTTATGCTTCTCTGGGTTTAGGAAACTTGCTGGGTAATTAACCACTGGAACAACTTACCAAGAACTGTGATGGATTCTCCATCACTGGAACTGTTTAAATCAAGATTGGTTGTTTTTCTAAAAGATGAGCGCTCTAGTCCAGCTACAGTTATTGAACTTGCAGCAGGAATTAATTCAGAGAAATCCTACGCAAGTCAGACGAGATGATCACAATGGTCCCTTCTGGCCTCAGCATGTATGAATCTATTGGCAGTGCTAGTCTGCTGTGCCTCCTTTGGCTCTCCAGGCCAGGTCTCACTGCCAGCAGACCGGAGGTGGTTTGCCAGCAAGGGAAACTCACTGAAGAGCAGGGCTGGTACTTCAGCATCAACCCACTCATCCTACTCTTTGTGTTCCCTGCTATACTGTACATTGTTATACACAGAGAAAAAGCGAAACTGATGCATATAATGCAAATCTCTGGAGTGAAAGGTTTTCAAAACAGTTCGAGCTAGATGAATTTGGGTGTGCAGTGTGTTTCTGTTTCTGCTGGATGGGGAAGGGGATTCCCTGAGGAAGAGCAGAGTCTGTGCTGTTTGGATGTTTGAGACATGGCAAAGAGGTTTCCCTTCACTTGTCATTTCCTTGTTTTTAAGGGATTTGTGTGGGTGAGTTTTGCTCTTAAATGGTTTTTATGGAAGCTCTCTTTGTGGGAATATATCTGGACACCACAAACTGAAATGCATGGAGTTGCTTTCCTCTGAGTGAGTACACATTTCAATAAAAACAAAGAAGTGCTACCTCTATTTCAATGTATGATAAGTGTTCCTTTCAAATACATGTCAAATATATATATATTCTTCTTTATAAAAATCTACCATGTACTAATGCAATATTGTTAATATTTTAACACATCCAGTGTTAGGAAAATTAGCTCTACAAGTAAACCAATATTTCTCTCTTTGAAATAGCCCCTGCTAGCTCAAGAACCTTGTGAGTGCTTCACCATGTGACTCAGCCATGTTTAGATGAATGGAGCCTATTTGATAAACACATTTGAACATTGAGGCCAACATTTTTTTTTAAAAAAGGCTTCTAATTTTGTATGCTGCAATTTTTTAGTTCACAACTTGAGACCTGATAGGCCTGATTTCAGGGGTGCTGAACATTCAAAACTCCAGTGGAATCGGAGAGTGCTCAGCAACTTTGAAAACGAATCAAAAGGTTCTGAATCTGAGAACCCAAAAGGAAAGCACTGAAAATCACAAGCCACTTTTGATAATGCTGGCCCCATATATGACAAGCCAAATGAAAAAGCGTAGGTTAGAGAGATGAACAAAGAATGATATCATATGCCACAATATTTAGGGATTAAAAATATCACTGATTTCAATGATGTTTGGATCAGCAGCCTCTGTTAAAAAAAAAAAAAAAAAAAAAAAAGTCAAATTCAGTGTAAGTGGCCTTTTCCCTGCACCATACTGGCAATCCAAATTCTACCTGTTCCTGGAAAGAGGTAGCACAGAGAAAATTCAGGTTTAAGTGTAGACTACTCGTATGGATGTTTACAAAATTCTAAAGTGCTCAGATACCCCAGTGTTGGTGTGGTATAAATACCTAAACAGACAGACTGAGTGATTGCACATTAGCAGGTAGGTTAATTTTAGAACAATTAATTGACTACACCATTCCCACTAACGGAGACATTGGTGACACTACACTGTAAATAAAACATGCCTTGATGATAATTAGCAATGCCCCTAAACTGTCTCCCTTCCACACACAGGTTCTCTACTGGGCAATGGGTTTTATTTAATGGCATCTATCATCCACCTCAGAACCCATAAAATGACAAGGAGACCATCTTAAAAAGAACTGAGCTTCTTTTTATTTGACAGTCCCATGTTAACATTAATGAGAATGAGGTTCTTCATTCAAAGATCATTAAACAAGGCAATATGCTGTTAAACTTAACTATTGACAATGGCAACGTAAGTCACCACAAGTTACAAATGATAAAAATCACAATTATCCAGCAATTAAAATTATAGCCATAAAACCCTTTCAGCCATTAAGGATGTTAATTCTCCTGTTCCTCTCTCTGCAGCATTTAGCATTCAGCCCAGCCTTCAGAAATAGGAATCGATTGATTCCAGGTAAAAAGGCAAACAAGCACCTAATGAGGCAGAAAGGAAAATGACATAACCCCTGAAATGAGGGATCCTCCATAAATGTTCTTACACAACCATAAATATTAGGAATAGGCAAATCCGTTTGGATAAAATAGGAAATGAGTTTTAAATGTCACCATCCTTCATACCAAACGCAAATGAAACCTGCTTGGAGGGTCAAAGACTCAACTAACCCTAAAACAGAAAATCTTCCTGCCTTTTGCACTCATTTATAAATTCCCGCTTTAGCCAATCTATGTGACACAGAAACCCTAGCAATATTTCTGATCTGACTGGCACCAGAAAGAAGTTGCTCCTGTTCTCATGAGTTTTCCAGCCTAAATTCCAGTTGTGTTTGTGCTTGTCACTCATAAGTCAGTCCTTGCAATTGCATCCCATACACTTGCCTAAAGAACCATATTTTCTACCTTAGGTGTATATTAATCAGAAAATATTCAAAGATGATTTTTAAGGCCAGCCTTACACATTTGCAAAGGGGTAAAGTAGCAAAGAAAGGGAAGAGGAGAGGGGAATAAGCACTCTTCTCCCCTCTTCCTCTTCTTAGGATGGAGTTGAAGGAAGGGATTGTGAGCCCAGGTAGCTAGTCAGGGTCAATGGAGAGTTCTACTTTGGATTCCGTTGGCTCTGTTCATTCTATTACTAGAGCCTGCAGAGCCAAAAGAGAACAGATCTAAGCACATGCTCAGCTCCTTTCAAGGGCCAGCACAGTGGGTGAAAATTCCCAAAATGTTCAGCAATCTAGCTGGCCTGGGTCTGTTTCACACCATTTGTACTTTAAACTAGGACTTCAAGCTATCATAGTAATCTTTACCTTATTGAGGAAAATTACAAAGCTTTTCTTCCCACATTAAACATTTGTTCTCCAGGTGGAGAATCAACTATTTTAAAACAGCATTATTACATCTTAGGAAGGAAACTAAGCTCTATAATCTTGTCGTTTGTCAGCTCTAACCACCACCTGAATTCCATTCTGCAGAAGAGGTTCAACTGCAGATGAGGGAGCGTAAGAGATGCACTTTTCTCTACTGGCTTGGTAAGAGATCTCATATAAGAGAATTTTTGCCTATGGATCACAAGAGTCTTCGCTCAGATCTAAGCAGCAAGATGCACCCGTGATTAGTCCATTCACTAGACAGGTGAATCAGCTAAATGTTTCCATCTGCTCTAATGTGGCCACCAATTTGTCCTTATAAATTCTTAAGTGGCCATGCCTTTCTAGCATAAAAACAGCATGGGATGGTGGGAATACTCATCTTGCATTCCTGTCGATTAAAAAAATATGTACAGTGGCATGAAATGTAAAGGCTTGCACAGCCCATTTAGTGAGAACATTTCAGGAATGCTTATAAACTGTTTCTGAAATGGCCTTTTATGCATACTGACATCACCCAGATGTCTTTAATTACAATGACTCTGGGACTTATTTCTTTCCTTATCTATCACTGCCCTCCAGCATTGGTTCCTGTTGATTAAATCTGCCTCGGTAACATTATACAGCTCTCCTTCTAGATATGAAATGGCTGTAGGTCTTCAGTTTCCTGGCTATTGTGTTGTAATGCATCATTGCATTTTCAAATAAGCTAACAATATGGTGTGACAGCTATAAGGGAGATCAAAGGCATAACACATTGCCTCTGTTTCCCTGCATTAACTTCAGAATTTGTTTGTGTCTCTTTTAGTACCTGAAAACCCCCCGCTATTTTTTTAAGTTCATTTACTTTTGAACTTAAAGGCTACAAAGGCCTGATATTCAGAGGTGTCCAGCACTCACAACTCCAATTAAAAACTCAATGGCAGTTCAACATAACCAAAAATCAAAGTCAATATCTTTAGCTATGGATCTAAACCGCTTTATATGGGATATATATTTGTATAGACTGAAAATTTCCTTGTTAGAAAGTTCACAGCAATATATTAGATTCCATCATTAGCGGCCTTGGGGAAATTCTTTTGCCATTGACTTCAATGGAGCCAGGATTTCAGAGCGAAATTAAAAAAAAAAAAAAAAAAAAAAAAAAAAAAAAGAGGATCAAGATACATACATATTTTTGTGTGCACACTTCTGTGCTAAGTATGTGTGATTGTACTTGCAAGTGGGGTATCTGCAGGTGTCAACTGCACAGTCACCTATCTGATTTGTGTGTGCAATGGCAAGGATTGCATGAGCAAATGTGGACCCCAAAAATGTGTATGTGAATAAGCCTTTTTCAGTTTGATCTTGATTGTTTTTCAGTTTCCCATATATGAAAAATCCCATTCTAAGCTCTACATCATGTTAGCAGTCCCCTTGGTAAGAAATTCTGTGATGGGTAGGAAAGGATTTCAAGAGCAGTCTACGAAGGCCTATTGTAGACATTATTCCTTCTCTAAAGAGCCTGTTTCCAGTATGGGCAGCAGTGCAATAGGTTTTCTAACCAAAGGAGCTCTGAACTGGAACAGATTACAAAGGAGTTAGAGCTGCAAGTTGGTGTAGTTGCATTAAACAGAAGCAGTGTCTTGGAGTGATAGTAGTAGCATTCACAGAGTGGCTTCATGACCTGTGGAAAAGCACTGTCCCCAAAGCCCTCCCTAAGTCGCTGAGCACTGAACCTGCCTATTTTGGTTTAGTCCAGGGAGCAGGATCTGGACCTTATTAATTAGTTACTGTATATTTTTATAAACCCCTAGGGAAAAGCCACATCAAGAAGAACCTGAACCTGATGTATTGTGTGAGCACAACTCTCACTGGCTTCAGAAGCATTTTATAGGAGTTACCATAAAAAGCAACTGGAAAAAATAACCCACATTCTGACTTGCAGTGGATGCCGCAAGAGCTCACCACCTCTGAAATCGGGCCACTTAAATTAGATACCTTTGTTTAGTCACCCGTTTAGAAGAATGTGGCCTATATCTCCTCCTTTTACCACATGAATTTCTTTTGCATAATAACATTATTAGTTCTATGGACTTCATTTTACATATCGAAAGTGACTGCAGTTCCATTAATGACTATAATTGTTTCAGACTCCCATTAATTTTGATTTATTAACTTATTTAATTTCCCTTATTGTAATCTTGCCTACTCTATAAGTAATTTACTGTTTTAATGTTCTGGGTCAATACTAATTCTATCATCTGTAAATTGTTTAATTAATAACAATTAGTACCTCCCATCAAGAGTTCATTTTCCTGTCTGAACTTTGTTCATGTGATTTCAATATAAATGTACCCTCTTTTCCCCCCAACTATTTAGACAAATTTGATCCAATACAAATAGATATTTTCAAAAATCACAGTACCAGTGTTGTGCCATTTCTTATTTTTCATAAAGCTTCGGCTCTTGAAGTCAGGTGATAATATGAGACTGTTGCTTTTCATTATTACAAAAGCAAGTTTCTAGCCCTTGTGGCTTCAGAGAAAAGCTCAAAAACATGAACACTAAAGTCTCAAAAACCAGAAGATAAATGAAAAGAACTAAAAAGGTATTTTTTTTAAATCTCATAATTGTCAGGGTTTGATATGATTTTAGACTATTTGAGGTTGGCATTACTGCAATATCTACTGGGGAATGTACTAATATCAATATTTTAAAGTATCTTTCATGAAGGCACCTCAAATTTGTCTACAATACAACAGCTCAAACTTTAACACCAGCATAAAACTAAACAATAAAAACAAATACTAAAGTGGCATATAATGAATAATGGACCAGATGTTCATCTTGTGTAAATCAGGAGCTCTAGGATCTGGCCTCATCTCATTACCAGGAAGGTATTTAAATTTAGCTTCTAAAATTAATCTAGCATTGATTAACCTTAAGATAGCCATGGAGCAACTCTCCATATCTCTCCAAATTTCATACCAAAAATAATGTAGTGGTGTGTCCCTTTAAGGCCACAAGAGAAGTCTTAAATAGTATTGTGAACTTGAAAGTACATACCATTGCATTTGGTTTCCATAAATTAGTTCTCTAAAACTGGGCTGAAGAATCAAAATCAAAGAAGATGAAATGACAGGAATGCTAGAATTTATGCACCACGTAAATTGCACAAGAAAGAAAAAGCCTTACTAGAAAGATAAGCAAAAACAATTATTAAGCTCTGTTAGCCAGTATAGATGTTACACACACACTAATAGGTATTATGTGCACAACATTAACATATTGTTATTGTGATAGTGTATATGTAGGTGTTAGAAAGTTACATCAAGTGACTGTATTAAGCTCTCCCCACTAGGGTGACCAGATGTCCCAATTTTATAGGGACAGTCCCGATTTTTGGGTCTTTTTCTTATATAGGCTCTTATTACCCTCCACCCCCATCCCGATTTTTCACACTTGCTGTCTGGTCACCCTACTCCCCACAGTTCTGTTTGCACATGTCAAGTATCCCACGCCACTTTGCAAAGCTGAAATCAGCTTTGGCATTAGAAAACAGGAAACCTGTCAAAGACAAGATATATGAATTTCTGTCCTGGTAAATGCTTAGGAGATGGCTTCACTCCTATTGGTACCTGGAATGTACTGAAACCAAGAAATAAGGAAAGGTATAAAACTTGCAAGGAGTGGTGTATTAGAACTCAGTGATAAATGGAAAGCTCTCCTAACTTGAAAGCAGGTCTGGTATAAATAGAGGCAGTTTGGGGATCACACCTTCTGTGTAAGGTGAACTGAGCAGACTGGGAGAAACTGCTTACTAGAAAGACTGTAACATATTAGTTTTCTTTCCTGTACTGTACTGCTTAGTCTATAGACAATAAAATGGCTGTGCTTGGTTATTTGGTCTCTTGAACATTTTTAATATTGAACCGGAATAGTCAAAATATTGGCTATAAATGTTAGCAAAAGATCCTAGTGGAAAATAGAAAATTTGAATATCTAGTTTACCCATACTGATTATAAGTATGACTTCTGTTTTTCTGGGTTTATTTATTTTATTTTGGGGGGTTATTTTTATTTTTTTTAGCAATTTTTGAGTTTTATGTAGATGTCCAAAAACTGGGGGAAGTTGGGGCTATTTGTATATACTGTTTTTTATAATATATAAAAACAGTATACCCATACTGTTTTATTTATATATATACTGTAATGAGTAATCTCTTTGTAATGTTCCCTAGTGCACTTTAACGTAGTCCTACTTAAAACAGCACTACATTAAAGCACAGTAGGGAATATTTAGTGCACACTGAGAGGATCTATACAGACCAATTAAAGCACAACACATTAGTGCACTTTAGAAATCACACCCCTGAAGTCCACATTACTGCTGTGTAGACAAGCCCTTAGATACTAGAAACCATTTCCAGTGTTTAAAAACAAATGAAATTGGTTTTTATCCAATAATCGGGGGGGTTGATAAGTGTTTATTGATTAAAACTGAAAATCAGAAGCCTAATTATAAGTGAGGCAACTGTTCCTCATCCAAACACCCATTTGTATTTCACTATCAGAATGATACGTGATAGAAGAAATCAACTTGGTTAAGTTTGACAACAACCACAGATACAACCTTTATCCATATTCAGAATATAAATAAGCACTTTCCACACGGTCAGTGATAAGAGATTGTACACCAAGGTGTTCATTATCCATTGTGGTAGTTTAAATAACAAGACAAACACTAACTCACTTAATAATTAGCTATCATCATGCCACAGTAAGAGCAAGTCCTAGCCCCAATGAGTTTACATGACAGATAAATTATAGGAGAAAGGAAGGAATATTATCCCCATTTTTTTACAGATGGGTAACTGAGGCACAGAGAGATGAAGTAACTTGGCTGTGGTAACCAAGGAAGTCTGCAGCAGAGGTAGGAATTGAACACAGATCTCTTGAGTCCCAGCCTGGTGCCTCAATCACAAGACCATCCTTCCTCTTACTGATTCCCCCACATGTGATCTTGTGTCGTCTTAATGTTGTTACCATATCCTGAAGCTTTCTTTCCATAAATGAGATCTGTTGTCCCTTCTAAGGTCCATATCAAGTTTTATTCTTTTCCAGGGAAATATAGTATGAGTCAGACTTTTGTAAAGTTAGTAATGAAATACTTTCAGACAGAGTCCAAAACTAGGAGTCAACATTAACTACTTCCAGTTAGCCTTTAACTCTGTTAAAAATGTGTTTACTTCAAAGGAAAAGGAAAAGGTATAATATGATAATCCTTGGCAGTTGATTTATCTTAATCTTCCATGTTGAAAAAAAAATATATTAAAAGGTTGTAGCAATACAATGTCAGCCTTGCTTAATGGTACTCTTTTATCAAGTTGATATGATGGTAGCTAATTATTAAGTGAGTTAATGTATGTCTTGTTATTTAATCTACCAGAACTGATCATGAACTGTGTCAAATACTTATTAGTCACTCATTCTCTATACACCTAGTTGACATTAACATGGCCCACAGTTAAACATCAGTGTTCCTTCACTTCCAGACACAATTATGCTGTCAAACATTATTCTGCTAACTATTCTTTGGTCCAGACATGTTATATTCTCTTCAATTTGTCTAGACCAAGAGAATATCCATAGAAAGCATGGAGGACAAAAAGAGCAAAGGGAAAGTCTAGTAAGGGTTAGTCAGAATGGGTTAGGTAGCCTGAGAGCAGGACCGAGAGCATCTGTGAACATTAGAGGAGAACAAGAATGTGCTAGAAGAGCCTGGAAGCTACTCCCAACATGATACTAACTCCAAATTTTCAGACGTTCTGGGCATTTCATATCCCGATGTAAATTGTCATAGCTCACTTGATTTCAGTGACGCCACAAGGATTTACACCAGCTGAAAATCTGGCCCACTGCTATCTTACATCTGTAGTCATTTCTCATCGTTAGTGTAATTTCTGTTCTGGAAAATGACAGACTGACACATTCAAGCACCAAGATTTTCCTTTCTGATTGGCAAGAAACAAAGGACCAGGATCATCTCTAGTGGAACATCACTGAAGTCATTGGTGTTGCACCGAAGATTAATTTGGTGCAATATATGTAAAGCATCATTGGCCAGTGGCCAGGTAGTGGATGGTGTCCATTACTGGAGGGACACTGACATCATGGAATCAGGTCTGGTGTAACTTGCTTATTTATACTATGCACACAAGTCCTGCTGTTTTTAAACCAGATAGACCCAACTGTACACAGCCAGCGCCTGAAACCCTGATTCCATCTCCCAGAGCTGCCATAGGAACATCTGCCTTCATCACTGCCCTCCCCCCTCACAAGTCTCCAACTGCCCTCCCAGATGCCATGGAACATCCCCGCCCTTGGCTGAGCTGTAAGCCTCCAATCAGGAGCCAGGAGAGTAACCATAGTAGATTCATCACACTGCCCTCTGCTGACCTATCTCTGCTCAGCCAATTCATCACCATATTTTTCTTTAAGATGAGTGGCGCCATCCAAGACATAATTCAGGTAGCTAGGGAACTACAGTATTCACTGGACTAAAATCTATTTTAAAATTCATTGCAAGAATAGCTAACTGAAATGTAATTACATAGACTTTTTACACATGCAGCAACATGCCTCTCAGCCACAGCATTGCCAAGTTCATGGGGTTTCCTACAACCATGGGAGGCTTTGAATGGTTAGTCATAGTAAGCAATGAGTAGCTATCACTTGGGAGGCTATTATCACAGGCAGCATCTTTTGGGGGTACCATCAAAGTCAGGCCAAAAAGATTAAAACTAGCCCCAAGGAGGGCTATTATTTAAGAGTAACATCACAGCTTCAATAGCCAACTGGAATATACTTTGCAGGAAGGAGAGAGATTCAAAACTCCAACAACCAATTACAGTTGTTTGTTTCCTATACACACTTTTACTGGGTGCCTATGTTACTGACTGAACAGTTGTCCAATCAATATTAAACCAACAATTTTCCAGTTCCAATTATTTAGCCAGGCAGCCTCCTTTCTCAGAGCGTATTCAAGAAATCTTACCCATTGCTAGCAAGATTCTCTTAAATTTCTTATGGTTGCTTGGAAACAAGAACAGAGCAGATATACATGTGGCAGGAACAGTCTTCCATCAATGACCACACCTCCCATCAACACACAACATGTAGGTCACATTTTTGGCTTATCAACCTGAACCAAGATTTTGGCTTTGTTTGTTGCTCAGCACTTTTGAAAAATCAGGTGCCTAATTATGGACCTAGATGCCCAGTATAAGTATAGGCACCCTTGTTTGAAAATGTTGGCTCTTCGGAACATCTCTTCTAGTTGTCTTAATACTGACTGTGGTAAGCGTGTTTATTTTCAGGTACGTGTTGAAGGAGGGTGTATGTGGTGAATGGTAACTGATGGGGTATCATCATCCCTGAACGCATCTTTTCTGGAAGTTGCATTATCAGGGTTTTTGTTTTTTTGTGTTTTTTTTCCCCGGAGGATCTGAATGATACGAGTGAGAGGCATGGGGTATGCTAGGCTCAGAGGTTCCAGTTATTTACACCACTGGTGGTTCTTTTCAGAAGGAGAATTTGTATAGCTCCCAGCACAGTGAAACCCCTATCCTGAGAGGGGCTTTAAAACTCTGTGGTAATAAACACTTGCAATATGTTGGATCATTGTGAAAGTCTTCAGTACTACAGTGTGTAATTGAGTGAGTAAAGGCCAAGGGATAGTTAATTTATCTGGGGGAATGTAAAGCATAAAATTATAGATATACATATTTTCTGTTGAGTTATGCTAAATTTGAGAGAAAAAGGTCATAAAAATGTGGAAAGCGAAGGAGTGAATTGAAAAAAAATAAGCCTGGCAAACAGTCTCTTCCAACCTGCTTGTGAGCACATAAGGGAAATTACCTGAAAATGCAGAATTATACAGATCAAACAAAAGCACTTAACTATAATTACTGGAGTATCTGTGTCTGTCACAGGACTAGCAGCAACAACTCCCCACCCCAAAGGAATAAACTAAGGTGGTGTGATTTTACTTCTGCTCTTCTATCTTTTCCACCAAGGTCACACAGACAGGTTCCAGTTTATAGAGTTAAATAAATAGTTTCTCTATGTTTTCTAAAACAAAAGAAGCGTGAAAGGGATTTTGCCAGGTACATGAAGGAGAGAGAGTAAGATAGATAGTCAAATGCTTTGAATTAAAGGAAATTATTCATTTTAATAACTTTACAGCTGGACTTGCTAATATCTCAAAGGGTCTGGAAGACTCCTGAGAAACTCCAAACATTTCTGTATCATCCTCACTCTCATTCTACCTATTTAGTAAATAATGATCAAAAGTTTTAAGCATTCACAGAAGAAACTTCCTGTTGCTAAAACTTGATGGGGTCCTGCCAACTTGACAAGCCAACATTGCATTGATGACACATCAAAGCTAAAGGATAATTAGCTGGTTTATAAACCACTAGAGGAAGTAGATGTTCCTGCTCGTTTGTTTCCATTTGTCATTGGCCAGTGGCCATGAAGACTTATCTCAGTGATATGCTCTCAAGTTAATGGCTTTCTTCTGAGATGCTTCACATCAGCAACTCCCATTGACAGAGCAGAAAGAGAAGTGTCCCCTCTGTTATTTTCATAGAGTTATGTAAACAATTTTGAAACAAATATAACTGTGTATGCCATCTCTGTCGTCTTCAGTAAACTGGCAATTGTGACACTATCTCAAAGTGGACCATGAAGCTCAATGCTATTACTACATCCACACAACTGACTTCCTCTTCTGCTGCCCATGCAATGCTCTCCACCGCAAGCCTGTTTGTACATTCCTTACATGACTAATTATAAATACAAATTACAAGCACAAGGTTTTATAACTGCTTAGAAAAGAGAACCAATTCACACATCAGTTATGTGGGAACTTTGCTAGATCACCAACATCAGCAAACATCATGTTCTCAGTTCCTTTTGCATGAAACTACATGAGAAGGACCATTTTTGAGAAACACAGAAGAAATGAAATTCCTGGTGATATCCACTGTCTGTCTCTACAAAGGTAGGAGAGGAAATGGAAAGTAGGCTGAATACACTTCTGTTCAGCACCTTATTCCAGATCCTGTGAATCTGAGTGCCCTCAAGTCCCACTAACTTCAATAAGGTGCAAAATTGCCCACAGGAGGGAGACAGGGTAGAGAGCAACAGAGATGAAATTAGAGAGAGAGGAAAATCAATGCCAGCATAGAACAGGATAGGCATCTCCTGTGCTTGAATGTCTATGAGGGAAGTCACCTTATAACAATTTTAACACCTTAAAACAATTTTATTTTTTTAATTATAATTTTTTCCTCTGAAGGACAGTTTGCTCACATGTGAGGTAAAAACTAGAGCGTTCAAGGACTCATCAGAAGACCCCAGAATTTATTTTTTTCTACAGTGATGCGATGCTAATCATGTTTGAAACATTGTCCTAAGGTTCTTTTCAGTAGTTAAACTATGTTTGATATGGTTGACAGCACACCAGTTAATCTTTGTTATTCATAGTGCCCAAAGATTCCAGCTGAGATCTGGGCTTCATTGTGCTAGGCGCTGTGCAAACATGTAATATTAGATGGGCCCTATCCCGAATCTAAATAGAACTGACAAACAGAGGGGTGGGACAGAAAACAGAAATGCAAAGAGGTGAAGTGCCTTGCAAAAGCTCACAGAGTAGCTCAATAGAAGAGCCAGGAATAGAAATCAGGTCTCCTGACTCCCATTCCAGTATCCTATACATTGGACCACATATTATCTTAAAAATCTGTCACTGTTAACCATACTCGCAGTTTAATATTTGTTATTTATATAGTAACAATAATGTGGAAAAACAGACAGTGGTCAGGCCTGATTCATAAAGCTAGACATGCCTGAAATAACCACAGACTGTAACCACACTTCAGTCAGGGGTAACTATGACTTAACCATGACAAACAAGATTTGGTGTCTGAACAAGGTCTGAGGCAGAAGCCATGCAGTGTTTCATTTAAATTAAAAATAAAAGAAGGTGCAATGTAGTTCTAACATTTACATTACATAGTTATCCATGAACGTGATTGGGACTCCACAAAGGAAAAAGAATGTGAAGAGGGTGGGAGTTGTGGGTTATAAATTCTACCGGGGCTAGATGCTGTGTGGAAACAGAGGTAGAATTAATACAAAAGAGCAAATAATAAGTGTAGAAACTAAAGCTGCTCCTAGCAAGTTTTAAATTACGAGACCATCATTTATGAGCATACATAATTGCTAGAGGAATTATGCAGTTAATTACCAAGGAACAGATAGAATAAAAAAACCTCTATGCCAAGCAAGGTAAAGCCCCAGAAAATCAATTATAGGCAATGGTCTTCTGACTATTGGGGATTGATATTAGCTTAACTGGTTATTTTCAATTTAAAACAAATCACATTAAGCATGTTGAGGAGGAGAGGAAAGGGAACACTCACCCACTCTGTTCCCTGAAGCTGGTCTGAAGTCTGTGAATGGATTAAAAATTAAATGAATCCCAAATCAGTACTGCTGATATATATTTCCTGACCCTGAAATGTAACAATTACATTCTTAGGACTAGATTGTGCCTTTAGGCACAGAGCAAGTTTCGCCACCCTCCAAGTAGACCCTAGGAAGCACTGTGACTATAGCCACCTCTCTGAAGTACAATTCTCTCCCTGTGTCTCCCTTGTTCCCAGGGGTGAGAGATTGCAGTATACTGCTGGCCTATACCAACAGTAACTTATGACACACTCCATGGGAAAAAGCCAAGGCACACTCTCCACCCACTAGTTTTTAGGGAATGAGGAATAAGCAGAAGGGTTTGGAATGCCTGCTTACACCTATGTGTCCAGACTAGGGCTGCTCAAAAAATTTCCATCAAAACTGCTTCTCAACAGAAAATTAGGTTTTCAGCTATTTTATTAAAGTGTCTGCTTTTCATGGAAAATATTGATTCTTTGTAAAAAAATAAACAAACACCAAACACAAAAATATTTTGTCCAAAAATAAATATTTTGGCTGAAAAAAAATATTTCATTTGATATCCTGCCACTGTGCCTCATTGGACTGTAGGAGTGTAGTTTGCTTTCCTACCGTCCTCACTGTCCTTTATAGGCTTGGCTCTCCAGTTAGACTATATCTCCCCTCACCAGAAGGGAGACCATAGTGCATCATGGGAGATGTAGTCCAAACAGTGAGCCCAGTTTATTAATGAGCATGGAGGCGTGAGGAACCTGAACTACAATTCCCAGAGGCACCATAGCAGCATTTCCAAATCAAAATATTTTGGTTTTCTGACAAAATATATCAGATTTTTAAATTTTCTACCTAATGGCTGAACTTTTCCATGGAAAATTTCTATTAAAATTATTTTGTCTGGTTTTGTTTGGTCAAAATTGTTTGAGGAATAGAAGCCCATTTTCCAACCAGCTCTTGCCCACTGAAACTGCGTAACCTGTGCAGGGGAGTGAGGCAGCTTCTTACTTCCTCTTATTTCCCTACAATGGCACATAGTTCAGTCCAGCTCCTAGTAAGATAATGTACTATTATTCAAATTACAGGTATTCATTGTCTTAACGGTATGTAAGCTGCTTTATTTCATTGTGTAAAATCAGGAATGGTTTAGCGTAGTGATAGTGACTGTGAAAAGCATTAATGTTTCTGCATCATTTTATTTACATGCTTTATATTACTACTGAGCAAGGAAATTGGTGATTTTTTTCACTCATGTTTCTGGCTTCTATGACAACCCACTCTATAGGGAAAAGCATATTAAATAGTTTGCCAGTTTAACATTTGTTTTGTTTCACAGTTGATTACATCCTTCAGCACTCATCAGTGACACCATCCCAGAAGTCACTGCCAAAGAAACATTTGTTTCAACCTTCTCACAAACAGCTGACTACATTGCTTCTGTAGTCCTCAACAGGACCAGGTAACAAGAGGCTACATCTAAGAATCCAATCTGTGAACCTTTTCCCTACATGGTAGCCCACAAATTGACTTAGAATAGATTTTTCTGTTCAAAGTTTCACATTACATACAATTATAAGCAAATTAAACGTGGTAAAAGTTTCCAGTTTCTCATCCCTAGAGGCTGAAATATTCTATATGTCCAAGAAAAACCTACACTTCAACAAGAGCATCAATAATGCTTCTTCATTACCCTCAAATCTCAACTGGCAGATCCACCTTTAGGGGAAGAAAAATTAGTTCAATCTCAGCATCCACGTAATCCTTACCCTCTCTTTTGAGATTGCCACTAAGAGTCCCAATTAGTGACAGCTACAGAAGTGGCATAGACTGTCCACTCATTTCCCATTCAACAGTCCATCAGCTGGAAATGACCCGTCATTTCTTGCATGCTCAGCTAGGGGCCAGGTCAGCAGGTGAGATACTTCATTGGCAAAGAGGAAAAGAATGAAGGAGATGAAGCCATGTTGCTAGATTGGGCAGAGAATGTATGGCAGTAGGAAGGAGAGAAGCAATGGAGAGTGGAATAGAAGGAGGCACACAGAATGGAAGGAGCTGGAAGTAGCCTGTAGTGGACTTGAATCCATCCATTGTATAACTTTAATTGTACATTTTTAAATGATGTGGGACCAAGTCCACTTTGGAGGTCTGTTGTTTATACAATCACTTGAGCTTTATTCTTCTGATGTATGCACTGCCAGAAACTTTGATAAAATGGTCACCACGCAATTCACAGATATCTGTTGTTCTATCCATGTTGTGTTTACTAGTTAGGCCTGTAGGCATTGCTTTCAATGCAGCTTCTGTTTGCCAGTATTGAACATACTGTACTTCTGAACTTTCATCTCCTCTGATGGTCACATCCCCAGCAGTGGCCAGTTTCCTCTTTCCTCCCTCTACAAACACCTTCCCCTTTCACTTCTGGATGTCTCTGATAATACTGTCTGATAAACCCAAATTTCAGGTGCTTATGGATGCAGTATAGCTCATCCCACAGGATATTGGAGCTCCAGGTAATGTTGTTATGCACGATCTCTATGCTACTGTGGGCAGCAGCCTCTCTCATCCTGTTTTCATCAATCCTGATGAGTTGTTTAATGAATAACCAACTATCTCCATTAGTGACTAATCTTCTCTTTGCTCTTGTGGGAGGGTCTTTCATAAAATATGCACATGAAGCTATGTGAGAATAGTAAAATCAGCAGGGCAAGAAAATTCTGGTTCTGACCCATCTGGGTGCTCCCCATACACGTATGAAACAACATATGTATTTCTACAGGTTTGCTAACTCTATGCAGCACATGTGCCTGTTATGTGAGCCCGATTCTGCCAGCCTTACTTACACCAAGATTTACCTTATTCCGCAAGCTGCCCCAATGGTTTCAATAATTCATTCTGCAACCTTGTCTCTCTGCATTGCCTAGTTTCAATGGGACTATCTGCACTGGACTAATACTAGATGAACAGAATCACAGCACTGGCGTGATGTCCTTTCTATATGGCTACCGTACAGTGTGCTGGCTGATGTAAATATTTTCTCATTTGAAGATGGGTTATATTTGAAGCGGCCTATTTTTCTTAACTATGTCTGTTTTTTTGCTCATTTTGTTTCTTTCATATATAGTAGGAAGTATTTTTGGAAGTGTTTTATTTTTATGCCTTTTTTCATCTTAACTAATCTTTTTTTAAAGTGCTAAGTACATGCATGCTCAAACATGTATTTGAATGCACAACTGATTATCCAATTTTCATATAATTACAGATTTTGCATGTGCATTTCTTGCTCATTTGACCATGTAATAATTAATTAGCATTAATTATAATAGAGTACACCTTAATACTCTGCACACATATCCAGTTAGAAACATAGGGTTTTTGCAGTACTCTTGGTTTTAGAGAGAAAGGAAGCAGAGAAAGAGTATCCAAAAGAACTCATTTCACATCTGCTAGAAAAAGGTATTTTTAGTAATGAAGTGTTACAATATTTTTGGATGTATTTATTTGGTGAGTGCTCAGTAAAATGAATCTTTTCTAAATGAAATGTGTATATATCACCAACTAAAATATAAATTGTCTCCTAAATTAAGAGGCCTAAAAGGGATAAAGAAAAGATAGAAAATCCTGAAAAGATAAATTAAGGAAAGTGTATGCCAGATGAAAAACAGACTAAGAATGTTCTACCACTTACCCAGATGGTTGAAAGTTTAACCTGATATAAGACTAGTATGGCTACTGTCTCTCATTACAGAAGGTGTTTCCATGCCTGACATATTGCTCCGTAACAGACAACCAGACGGAAAGTAACATTAGATGGCTATGTATAATTTTACAGAAAATATACATATACAGAATAAAAATATGACGACACAAGGAGGTCTCTATTTTTATTGCCACCAATTGTATCCACAGGGTTACCAACAAATGATAAGACACCAGCAATTATGCATGTTTTCCCAGAAAATGAGATCTGGACACATGAAAATGTCAGGGAATGGCCTAGGAACAAGACTTTTCTTCCTCGTCTTCTTTTCCTTGAAGAGAGACCCTTTTTTCAAGCCCAGTCTTGCCTCCTGAATAGGGGTGGGGTGAAGGCCAGGCTTCACACATTTCCTGCACCTCCCTCCTCTGGGGAGGGAGTAAGCAGTGGCTTGGACCCAAGATCTGGATAACCATAAGGATTGGCTCCCCACTATGACCATGTAGTCCAAGTCACAATCTAGCCCTATGTGAGAGAATGTGTAGCAGAGTTACAAAAGGCCAAGACTATCTCCTTCATCAGAGATCTGTGGGCAGCATAAGAGAAGAGCAACTAGATTAGAGAGTGAGCAGTTAGAACCACCTATCTGAAGACCACAGAAGACAGTGGTTCTGAGACGGAAGCATCTGATAGAAGTGTCAACTTACTCAGATGAATCATCCAGAGATGAAAAAATAGTAAGCCATCTAACCTGAGAATCGGTAAATGAAAGTCATAATGACTCTAGTGATGAATCATCTGGCACCTGCTTCAACAACAAGCAAAGCAGAATAGAGAATATACCAATGGTTAGTTTTTTGCAGTGTTGCTGTAGACGTGTTGGTCCCAGGATACGAGAGAGACCAATCAATGCAAGAGTGACAGGGTAGGTGAGGTAATATCTAGACCAAATTCTGTTGGAGGAAGGTACAAGTTTTTGAGCAACACGGCGTTCTTCTGTCTCTCTCATTGATTGGTTTCATAGAAACTTCTGCCACAAGACAATGTGGACTTGTCTACTGAGGGACACTCAGGAAAGATAAGACCAATCAATTAGAGCTGTGAAAATAATGCGCACAAATTATAGCACATTACATGTGCATGCACTCATGTACATGCTCTCATTCAGAAGTAAAGTGGCCTTAGTTCACTGTAGATTAATACCCCAAGGACACGGCAGGATTAAGCTACAGCAAATGAAGGCTACTTCATTTCTGAGTAAGTCCATCCGCACCAGGGTTTAATGTTTTAAATTATGCACATTAATTTCATAGCTTTAGCTGATTTGCCTTAACTTGCCTGAGTGTCCCTGCATAGACAAGCCCTTTGACAGAATCAGGGCAAAAGCAGTCGAGAGATGGAACTGAGTGGTTCATAGGAATGGTAAGGGGATCCAGAGCATTTCACCTGCAGGCCACTGGTTCAGACTTAAATCAAATTGGTAGTGACTAGCTGTGTTCAGTTGTGTATGTTAAATGAACGGATGGTTTCAATCCAGTTCACAGTGGACACGTATCCAGCCATCACAGTTGGCATTGCTGGCACACTAGTTAGCAGCCTCAGAGAGGCCTAGTCCTGAATGGGCATCAATCAAAATTGACTCCATTCTTAGGGGGGCCCTACAGAATAGGAAAGAAGCATATGGGTGGGGAAGCTTGCACTGCCACTGTCCACGCTGTATCTGTCTTGTGGATAAACAGAACATTTTAGGCTCCAGAGCAGTCAAGTCAGAACTTTTCACTAGCAGAAATTTCTCTTTAAAAACACTCTTAAGAGCTGCATATAAAAAAATGCTTATGAATTCAGTAATGAAACACACATTTTAGGAACTAATGCAAAAGTTAGAGGTCGCTAGATTTGTTACCACAGTAGCATATAAATACCAAAATATGTGTAATTTACATATTACAGCTTGTTTATACCTTGTAGAAAAATTTAACATCCTCATGTTTTATACCATGACGATGATCACCTGCAAGGTGAAGGAAGTAAGTTTGTCTTTCACATAAAAGTCCAACTAAACCAATGGCTTTATCCTGCTATCCTAACACAGGCAAAAAAAATCCACCACCCATTAGTGGGAGCTTCGCTTGAATAAACACTGCAAAAGTCAGCCCAAAGTGCATGTGATGGTTGGTAGGGTGTCATCTTCCCATAAAACTATTAGGTAAAAGTCACTGCGGTAGGCAAGAAGAGAGAGTTTTAAACGTTAAAATGGCAACTTGCTGAGAGAATACACAGCTTTGCCCGGATTTCTGCTGCAAAATGATGCATAAAAGTTCACCTTTGATTAATGTAAGTGAGGATCCCTTGTGGGTGGTCTGGAGCACCGCAGTGCCAGCCTTTAACTTGATGCAGTCCCTGATAGCATGCCCATTGTTCAATGGCTCAGGCTAGTGATGTGGCCATGTCAGGGCTAATGCTCTATGGGGCCCAAGACCTAGTGGATCCCTGTGCACTCTTTGTCAACTGCCTTCAGCATCATGTTCCTCTCAGTGCCCCCAGCAAACCTGCTTCTGTGCATCCATCCTCCCAGCTGTTCCTGAATTGCCATCTGTGGCAGGGCAGGGGTAAAATCCCCCTTTAAAGCCCTGCCAAACTGCTGGCTGTGGCCTGCTCCCTGGCCAGGGGTAGGGCTGCAGGTATCCAGCAGGCGGCCCAGCTGCAAGCCCTAATGAGGGCCAGCTCAGAGGAACAGGCTGAGCTAAGACAGGAAGGGGGTTTAGCTGTCTCCTTACAGTGGAGGGAAACCTCAAAGGGCTAGGAGACCCTGGGGAGGGTCTGTGGGGCACTAACTGTTGGGGGATCTGGGAACTGAACAAGCACTATAAATAAAGACACTTGGGTGAACCGGCAACAGCAGGTGTTGGGACTCTTAATTGCACCAGCCAAACACAGGGCGCAGGGACGAGAGAGAAACCCTGCGCAGACCCTGTGACACCATCCATTTTTCTTTGGCTGGTAACCCTATCACCATCCTGAGCAGGAGGAAAAAAGCAGCAGCAGAATTACACATACACTGCCCATCCCTTCCCTGCAGATTTACCACACTGCCCTCTGCTGACCTATCACTGCTCCACCACTTCATCACATCACCAACTGTTTGTCAAACTGTCCCATAGAAACCACAGAGATCCCAAATTCTGAGGAACAGAGCTAGTAGAAAAATGGGAACATTGTCACCAAAATATTTTGCAGGAATATGTCCCTTCTTAATTAAAAATGTGATTTCCCCCCCCCCCCAACCAGCTGTAATGAAAAACAAGGTTTGCCCCTAGGTATACAAATACTGTCTGAAGTCTTGCGCACGGGGCTCACAGCCAGAGATAGCAGCAGAGGTAAAATGATGAAGATGACACTAGGGGAATATTTTTCAGCAAAGGCACAGGGCTAAGGGTCAAAGGAAGAAAAATGCAGTTAGGTGGGGAGAAGGGTCAAGCCTCAGGCCAGTTTTGTCCATAACAGAAGAGGGAAAGAAAGGAATGCAGAAGGTGGTGAGTATGGGTTGGAGAACAGAGGTGGTGAGACCCACGGTCTGAGTAGCCTAAATAGGGCATGCAAGGGATTACGAGGATTAAATGACCATAGTCCAGATTGACAGACCCCAAATTTGATGCCTTCACTTAAAAATATTCTTTCCCATGCTTCCCTCAAGTTCCTAATGACTGTTGAAGGATTCCTTCCTTGCCCAAGCTCTACCTAACCTAAAGATTCTCTTTCACAAAGGGAAACCCAGATTGCAATTGAAACCATCTTACTATCCCTTCTGTGCACCTGCAGTGGCACAGATGGGATGGAACAGGGAAGAGGATCAGGCCCTCCTGACTTTTCAAGACTTGCCATTATTTTATTCTTCTCACTTGTGAGAATTTTCTGTTCCTGCTGACAATTTCAGAGAAAGGGGGAAAGGTGCAGGACTCAGGGGAGCTGAGCAAGGACCTGGAACAGTTTTCTTTGGAAGTGCAAAAGTGTCTGTCTGTGACTGCACTTTTTATAGCTGATCCATTCTTTCTTTGTACTCCTCATTTATGGCAGCTAAGGGATTTTCATTGCTTCTTTCAGGATGTTGTTGAGCCTTGTTACTTTCCTAAAGAAAAGAGTCATGTAATTCTGCAGCTTTTCCTTTCCCTTTCCAGTTTCCCTTCTCAGTTTTGGATAACAATTTTCCTACCAAGTCCCCTAACATGTTCACTGTAAATATCTGTAATTTCTTCCTAGCTATCATTAACAACAAGGCTTATTGGCTAGGTTATGTGTGAGATTGTGGAGTCTTTATGTCCTCTGTTTTTCTAAAGAGTGAGAATTACTAGCAAAACAGTGAGAGTTGGCAGGCAACCTTGCTTAAATCCAACCTTGGAATTTCCCATTTTGTATTAGCTGAGTCATATTTTTCCTGTAGTCAACTGGAGTGCCATCTGTTACTGATGTATGATTAGGGCTATCTCTCTGGTGAACTGCAAAATCTGTCCTCTTTCCATGCACTTGTTTGCCTTACTGAACATCATCCTGGCTTTTAACCAATTACAAGATGTGCACTGGCCAAAGGAGATAAGACATTTTATTAAGCACAGATACTACACTGTATGCACTTATTCCAGATACACTCCTTCTATTTTAACAGAAAGTGCCCGCTTGGGTAGAAGTCTTTTGGAAACAGAATGATATATTTTAGTCTTGGTATCTGTTCTGTCGACATTGCTTTTAAACCACAGATTTCTCTTGATTGGTTGGCAAATGGTGAAAACAGGAAATCAAAGGACTCATTCAGCTGCAAAATTGTAGTAAAAAGTGAAGTAGTCTGTCCAAATATCAGGATTAGGGGCTGTGGGAAAAATTGCAAATGTTGCTTGTTTCATTATAACAAATGAAATAGAACAATATTTCTAATAAGAGGATTTTACCCCAGGACATTTCTGTTCCCAGTTTCACTATCTAGTTTAGCTCGAAAAAGGAGCAGGGCACAGTCTAATGGTTAAACCACAGAACTGAATTTTACATTGGCACTGCCACTGACTCACATTGTGACCTTGAACAAGTCACTTCACTTCTCAGGGCTGCAGTTTTCCACATCTGTAAATTGGGCATAATAATATTTGCCTCACGGAAGTACTGTGAAACTTAAGGTTGTCAAGTACTTTGAGACCCTAGTCTGAAAGTGTAATACAAGTACTGTAGTAGTACTGCAGGTAAATGTACACCATTTCCTGTAAATCTTAACCTATAATAAATTCTACATGGTTACTATGGACAAACAAATTTTGTAACTACACCTGATTGAAATATTTCACATCAAAAATTTTATGACAAAAGACAGCCTTTGAAAATGAACATTTTGATGGAAAACTGTTGGTTCTTTATACTTTTTCTGGGTTTTGGTTTTCAAAAACTAAACATTTTTCATGTGCTTGTCAAAAAACAAAAAAAAGTTCTGTGAAATTTTTGAAAAAGAAAGAAAGAAAATTAAATTCTTTCTAAATTTGCCACAGAAAAGATCATTTTCCAAGCAGCTCTATTTGTAACTGATTGGAGAGGGCATGTGTCGATTTCCAAAATCTTTCTTTGTTTGAAATGATTCATGAAGCATTTGAGGGGAACTGAGCTGGAGATAGCTCACTTGAGACTACTCTTGAGGAAAGCTAAGGGAGGTATCAAGGAAGGGAAGGAAAGGAAAGAGGAACAGAAATTCAGGAAAGGGAATCTAAGGAAAGGAGGGAAGAGAGGGGAGAAGGAGAGATGTAAAGAAGCAGCAAAAATCAGAGCATGGAAGAAAGAGGTGGAATGGAAAATGTAGATGGAAAATAGAATGAAATGAGGAAATGAAATATTTTTATTTTATTTTATAACAAGTATCACATCACAATCCAAGTGAGCTCAGTTCTTGCGATTGATAGCTCTATTCAAACATCTAATGTCAGGGATGATGGCCAATGCAAGTGCAAAATCTTTGATACTCTATCTTAAATTATGATGCACACTTTGAAAAAGTTTGAGAGCCCCAGGCACATTCCCTACTGTTAATGATCTGACTACAGTTTGGGAATATTTAGATCGTAAGCACTTGATGACAGGGATTATCTTTAAACTTTTGTACAACGTCCTTAGCTCAGTTTTTGTGCTACAATAATGATAATATCATTTGGTATCCATACACACTCAGGAGCTAGCTTGTACAAATCTAAAGAGAATGTCAGAAGACTGTGTAACAAATACCTGAAGCACAGGCTTAGGCAGACCTGGATCATGCAATATATTGGCAGTCATATCTAAAGGTTATCTAGGAACATAAACTATTGCATAATGAATACTGTTTGGGTAAGTTAATATACCCATATACAATTAATAACATAAATCAAAATTATTTTTCAGAACATAGTTGCATATTAACCTGACACTGCTCCCACTCAAGCCAATGACAAAATTGCTATTCATTTGAACAGGAGTGGGCTCAAGCTCATTTTTTGGGAAATTAAAGTTTGGAGGAAGAATAGATTTAGTTTGAAAGATTTTGGAATGGTGTCCGAGAGCGCCACCACTCTCCTAATGGAACAACTGGCCTTCACTGTTACTGTCAGCACCTCCCACCTGTTCTCTGGGCCACTTCTGTCCCCCAGTACTCCTTAGGATTTCCCAGCTGTACTCTGAGCTGTATTCTGTACTTTGTACTCTCTGATACTCGCTCATCTCTCTTGGCTGCTTCTCAAGTATGAGATACGCAAGATGAAACATGAGCCACAACATTTGTCCAAATGCCAATTGTCTGGCATATCAGTATTCAAACATATAAAAGGGAGAATTGTCTGCAACTATAACTAGGGGAACTTTTAATGTCTACTGGTTATACAGGGAATGAAGGATTTAAAAGTATTTAACACAATTGTGATCTGTTCTGACAGACTGAACAAGACATACATTCATTTGTTTAACAGTTAGTTACTGGTCTAGCAGCAGAAAGAATAAGTACCAATAAGCAAGCCTGACATTTATTCTTTCAGACTTTGCTTTTTCTTGAAACACAGCTTTTGACATGGCAGATTAAGATAGAACAATATCCAAAGGCTCTTCATACTCTCCTTCATATACTGTATGTTGAAGTAAATATTTGGGACTAAATCCAGCCCTCAGTTACAGCTACACCCATGTTAGCGGGACTGCACAGATTTAAGAAAGGGCATAATTTTTTGTCAATTTTTGCCAGACTCAAAAGCCAATTGGCCATAGCAAATGGTGACTCCTGGTTTTGGAACTGTCTAAAAGTATTAGCACAGTAATACTAATCTAAAAGTATATTATGACTGACAATGTTGCTCTCACATATCCCATACTGACAGAAACAAAATGGGGTTATCGACATGCATAACAGAGTAACAAGGTGTTGAAAAAAAACCCTGGGGGAAAAGAAAGAAGAACCTAATTCCAAACCAGCTGGCTACACTGACTGGAGGCCAAATATTGAGCTCATTCAAGTGGTTTTTATCATGACTTCATTGGAAACAGGACTTGGTACACAGTGGCGGGTGCGACTGCCCTCCGGCAGGGCTGCTGGTGAGAAAAATTCAGTAGGGTTCCCTCCAGAGAATTCTATCAGTTTTGTAAAGTGACCACGCAATGCACAAAAAATACACACTCTACTTACAGTACTGCAGGCTAGGAATGTGCTTCTTTATTCAACTACATGACAAACAGAGGGAAACAGCCACTAACTGAACAGGAAGTAAGGCAGGGTAGAGCCTGGCTCCAAATCCTTATGCTCCGAGTAAGCCAGTTGACCCCTTAATAACCATTTTACTATAGTCAGCACAACAGGACAGGATCCTGCCCCACCCAGCACTCCACAGGGTGACCATGTAGTTCTGTGGATCCAAGCAGATCTTCCACCAGCACAAAGCCATCTGTGTGAATGTTCAGTGCTACAAGACTGGTTGTGGGGACTCCAGTTCTCTCTCCACCACCACAACAGGGTGGTTCCAACAGACCCAAGCTCCTGATTACTGCTGCCTGTAGGAACTCCTTCCCAATCCCCACTCCCACGGGTAGAATTAATGTGAGCATAATTTTCATCTCCCCAGTCCTGTCCCAGCCCATCTACTCCTTACCCAACCCCAGTAAAGGCCTTCTTTGGATGCAGAGAAAGGGAGAGGGTGCTCCAAAGGCAACTGAAACACACCGGTAAAAAAGAAACCACCTGAGCATATTTCTGGAGCATCTTAATCCAGTGCACTATTAGAATGATCTTAAAAGGCATCTCAGCAAATGCAAGAACCCAAAGCAATCACTGTAAAAATGAGCCCTTCTTTGGTTGATAAGATTTAACTGAAGAAATATTAACTGGGGTTAGCAGAGTTGGTTTTGTGTTACCAGCTCTAAAGGGTACATTAGACTTACCCTGCATCCTGGACATGTCTCAATCCGTCTAAGGAGTCAGCACAAGAATAGGACATTCTTGGTTGTTATCAGCTTTGTTTGTTTTATGTCAAGTGGATCATCAGAGTGAAGTAAGGAATTAAAGACTATTTGGATAGTTAGGAACTCTCCATACATGTTAAAACTACCTATTCCTTCAATTGCTTTTCTCACCTGATACTGGATTTGTCTACAAGCAAGGACTGAAATCTTCACTGCATGGAAACATGAACCTCTCTTTCTCTAGGACTCTAAAACCCTGATTGTGAGTTGCCTCTTCATGGCCACACAGGGGCAGAAAGGCAAGTAAGAAGCTTTCTTCTCTCCCTCTCCCCGCCCCCCCCTTGAATGGCTGCACTGGGGGGGCCACTTGCAATAACAGCGTGTTCTTCAGGGAGCACAGGAACTACTCACTTATGCTTTTCCTTATTCGGGACTGTCTCACACCACTCCATACAGGCCTGGTGAGCAGCCACAAGGAACAATCTGCTCCATTTTAATGGCTAGAGCAGATAGTACTCCACTGTGAAAAAAGAGACACATCATCTCTCCCAGGCTGTTCTACTAGGCTATTCATTCATAATAGCTAATGGCCTGATCCTGTGAGATGTTGTCTTCAGTTGAGGGTTCTCAGCACCTCACAGAAATGGACCCTTCTCTTTAATGCCCTGCATCAATCACTGATTTCAGTAACTCAGCCTTTTGAGAGCAAAAGGTGAGCGCTCTTGGATTTTTCTGAATAAGAATTTAAATGGCTGTCAGCCTATCTGCCAATAACAGAAAACAGATTGTAAATGTAACAGGATGCAATCAAGTCAAACAATTCCAGGGAGAGCACCAGAAGGCTTAATATTAGGACTACTGGTGTTCACAGTCTTTGCTAATGACTTAACAATTGTTTGTGTTGATTTGTGCTGGCATTGATATGCGGAGAGCAACACTTTCTATTTAAAACTGGGGGAAACTGTTAATGAATTTGCTATATCTGCAAAGACTGCTTTTTAAAAAAATACATATTTCACTACCCAATTTACCTTAAAAAAATAAATGAAAAGAAAAATCTGAGTCCCTAAGTTGTGCACACAAAATAGGACCAATTTTCTGTGTGGGATGGTTCCCAGAAATCTTTATCTTTTCTATCATAGTGCATTGTTCAGGAAGGTGAAATAAACCTTGATGATTTGTTAAGATTTAGTGCAGACTAAATATTGCTAAAAATAGCAAAATGAGAGTGACAAAAGGTTTCTGTTCAGCTGCTCTATAGAAACTCATTGCTATAGACCAGACTTAGCAAACAGTTGCTGAGCATAATAAAAAATACAAGTGTGCTTTTACTGAGCACTGTCTGAACATGAAAGGTGCACATTACCAGTGTCTGCACTGCAGATGCAGCAGCTGTATCCTATTCTGGGAGCTCAATGTTAGGTCTGTGGCTTGGGTCCGTAGAGCATTGTTCATACTAGGACAACTGAGTATTTTAAGGGGCTGGGGTAAGCAGTGGTTTCAGAAGGAGACACCCCCCAAAAAAAAAACATGTTCAGGAAGGGATTATATTTTTCCCAGGGGAAATTCCTCCCCAAGTTCCCCCTATTGCAATGTGACTCCACACTGCCCCCAGTAACAGGCTGTGCCTGAATGGCATAGCTTAGTCCTCAGTAGAGGACTGGTTGTTTGGGAAATGTTTTTTGGTCCTAAGAACAAATTTCAATGACAATGAAAACATTGTCAATGTCCTTGAAATGTTATCTTCAAAAGAAAATGGAGAGAAAGAATCATGGCAACTGAAAACCAATAATTTCAGCCCCAAAAAACTGCAGTATTTTGACTTCTGGCAACTGAAAAATGGAAGGTTTGAGTGGAAATGTTTTGTCTTTTGGTTGCTGAAAACCAGCATTTCCTATTTTTGTTTTTAACAAAAACCATAACGAAGTCTCTTCATCTTCTCCATGAGCGTTCGCCTCTCTCCCAGTTCTGTCACTCCAGACCTGCTACAAAAAGATTTGCTTGTGGGTCTACCTTTCTGCACCCCCGACTGGCAGAGACTGGGTGCACAAGCAGCAAGCTGAGCCCTGGTGGGGTGGCATGGGCCTATAGTAACTCCATTTGATTGATCTGCAGGGCTTCAAAAGGAAGTTCATCTTCAGCTGGAAGAAAGTTGATTGAAGCAGGGTGGATGATGGGTATAAAACAAGAGGAGAAAGGATCTTTTTAGGAAAATCTCCCTATTAGAAACACCACATACTTAAAGCAAACACTCACATTGATGTTTATAAATTCAAGTATGTTCTTGTATAGACTGAGGAAAAGTACCAATCCTGCATACAACTTAGCCAACAAAGCCAACTGCTCTATTTGGTAGAGGTATTCATTAGGAACAATGAGCCACATTCTCAGCTGCCATAAATCAGGGTACAATTGACAGCAGCTGAGGATCTGTTATGGATTTATCTCCTGTTCCTCTGATGGACTAAGCACCCACAATGCCAGCTGAAGTCAAACAAACTGCAAACATTGTGCCTGGCTGGCTGGTTCAGCGCTCCTCTTTTCTCCATTCTCCTGTCCCACCCCCATCCCTTGAACAGATGAACTTACTCTGTATGTGTGTTGTGGGCTGCAGAGTGTAATTAGAGCACACAAGGTAAATAATGACAGCTCAGCCTCTATTGTCTGTTGCTTAACAGCAGGAAAAGCGTCAATGCTTTCTTCAGGGGCTCAAATATAGAATAATTGTTAATTCCAATTTAGCACTTCCTTCGGGAGGAGACCAGACAGCGTGTGAGAATATTTTCAAAATACGTTGACAGAAAGACAGCCCAAAAAGTAAGGGGAGGAGGGTTGAGTGTAAACCACAAAAACAATAACAGAGAGTAATAAATCTATCAGAACTGACAGCTCTTGTGTCTCAAGAGTTATTACTGAATTGTCCTTCCAGAATGCCAGTGCTGTCCCTGGTGCGTTTCTTGGGTTGCCTAGGGCCTGAAGCTAGCCATTGTCTTTGGCTGTAAATCTAAATTAGCATCAGCTGCTACGCTCACAGTAACAAAATCTTTGGCTATGTGCTGTATGATGAACCATGACTGGTCTAGAACTTAGTCTGAATTATGAATGGTGCATTATCCAAGGCTGCTCCTCTATGTGTTTTACCCATCATTCATAGAAATTAGATGTGGCAGAGACTTATCTGATCCCCTGCTCTGGTCTCTTGCCATAGAGCTGGTCAGAACATTTTCAATGACATTTCATTTTGTTGAAATATGCTGTTTCATCAAAGACAACATGTTTTGCAGAAACGTATCAGTTTCTATGAAGTTTTCATTGGGGCACAGTGCAGGAGGGCAAGCGATGCTCTCACACTCTGCAGCTTTCTGCCAGGGTACGGAGCTGGGATAGGGGAGACCCTTCTCTGGCTGATTGAGAATGATCTGGAAAGAAAAATTTGACTCTGAATCAGGGAGAAGAGGGACTTGAATCTGTGCCTCCCATATCCCTAGCCAGTACCTTAGCCACCTGGCTACAGATGCCTTCCCAAATTGCAAAACTCGGGTTTTGATCCAAAAATGGAAATGGAGACAATTCCATTTCTGCAAAATCATTAAAATGGTTTGGTTTTCGTTCCAGTGCAGAAAGAAACCAAATTTCAAACCCTTGGAAGCTGCCATGAAGTGGAATTGTTGTCCTCCTAGTAATAATAAAATACTTAGTGCTGCTGGGATACTTTCAACCGGTAAAAATCAGAGCACTTAAAGCTAGTTTTATATTATCCCCTATTACAAATGGGGAAACAGAGCACAGAGAGCTTGAGTGAATTGCCCAGGATCATATAGGATGTCAAGTGCCAGGATCAGAAATAGAACCCAGCAGCTTGATTCTCCATTATCCAGAAACTTCTGCAGTCACCTATGCAGAGTGAGTGGAAAACACATGAAAATTATCTACCATTCTGATCTGGTAGCATTTTACACCCACTTTGTACTTTAAATGACTGCACAATGTGCACAGCAATAGAGAATTGGGCCCCTGGTTTCTTGACTCAATTCTAAATTCCTAAATTCTGCAGCAGTCTGCTTCTCAATCTGCCTGTGTAGGGTCCTTGCCTAAAAACATACCACTTTTGCTGTCAAACTCACTTTCTACTTACCTACAGGATGATGACCTGTAAAACCCTCACTAATTA
Source organism: Chelydra serpentina (assembly GCA_037349315.1). Classification (NCBI taxonomy): domain Eukaryota; kingdom Metazoa; phylum Chordata; order Testudines; family Chelydridae; genus Chelydra; species Chelydra serpentina. The sequence goes on from JBAIAC010000018.1 coordinate 9,569,131, forward strand.
CACTACTTCGACAAAGTACAAATACCCTTTGCAATGCATAATTTCATAAAGGTTAGCTGGTCTGGAGAGAGCCACTTAGCACAAACACCGAATCATAGAAATGTTGGGCTGGAAGGGATCTCGAGAGTTCAAGTCCAGCCCACTGCACTGAGGCAAGACCAACTAAACCTAGACCATCCCTGACAGCTGTTTACGTAGTCTGTTCTTAAAAACATGGCCGCTCCTCAGGACCATCCCCTAGCCATTTTGGTGCCCTATGCAGCCCCCCCCCCAGGCCTCTGCAGGGGGAGGGACTTGGCGGAAACCGCCCCCCCCCCCAGCACAAGCCGGTGGAGCGGAGCGGGCTGGGGCCAGGTCGCTCCACTTCCTGCCGCTTGGTGAGTGCAGAGCAGCCAGGCCCGACCCCGCACTCACGGGGCGGTGGGAAGTGGAGTGACTCAGCCCCAGGCCACTCCGCTCTGCTCCCCTGGCTCCCAGCCTTGGGGGGCAGTGGGGAACCACCCCCCAGCACTCGCCAGTGGCACGGCTGGGAGCCGGCAGAGCCGAGCAGGCTGGGGCCGGGTCACTCCACTTACCGCCGCCAGTGAGTGCAGGCCCAACCCCTGCTGCAGTGCTCAGGGGAGTGGGGGCGGCATTGGGACAGAGCAGGGGCGGGGTGAGGTGGGGCGGGGCAGGGGCTTTGGGGAAGGGGTGGAGCAGGGGTGGGACGGGGACGGAGCAGGGGCCATGGGGAAGAGGCGGAGCAGGGGCTGGAGCAGCACGCAGCTGCGTACTTTGTGTATGGGTAGGGACGGCCCTGCCGCTCCTCTCTGCTTTGTTACTGAATCCTTCATCCTCTCTCTCCATGAAGGTGCCTATCTGTATGTAGAGCTGCATGTAGGAGTTCATTCCATTGTTTCATCCTAGACCATTCACCCCCCTCCCCAAACTATAAGGTTTCTGAAGACCTAAACTTTGAAGAGCAGATAAGAAAGATCACTGAAAAGTGGCACTCCATGTCAGGATTTAGTAACTATTTTTGTAGAGTATCACTTCCCTCCACCAATCACCCCCGTTACCACCCTCCTGTGGAATTATTCAGATTCTCTTAAGGTGTAGTAAAATATTTTAATAATAAATGAAACAACATAACCTCATCATTAAAATTCCAAACAAACATGAGGGAATATACAAGGGAGGAGAAAAGAGGTGGGGAAGGTACTGACTACAGATCAAACAGTGATTGTATTAAAAACACCTTTTGGGGGAAATGAAGGTGCTCTTCAAGAGACAGGTGAAGTGTCCAAAAGGAGAGGGGGCACACCACAGCAAAGGCAAATAACAAGGCATCTTGAATGGTGGGTGAATATTGTCTCTTTTGCTCTTTACACAACAAAAAACAATATGAGGAAACCACAGGAACATAGTTGTGTCCTGTGACGGGGTGGATCGGCCCCGCACTGGTACAGAGATGGTTAATCCTTCCCTCCTAGCAGAGGAAATCCCACCCCTGAGGCTCTGCTGGCCCTGGGCATGCTTCACCTGGAAGTCAAGTATAAAAGCCTGCAGAGCTGCTCGGTCAGGGATGACTGCTGAGGAGGAAGGACGCTCAGCAGGGGCTCCAGCCCAGGAGCTATTCAGCGCCTGTGGGTAAGGGCTGTAAGAGCCAGAGACCTGCCACTATCAGAACCCCAGGGAGTGTCTGGTGCTGAGGAGCCTGGAGACCCTGATACCATATGGACCACTGCTGCAGGAGAGCCAATAGGAAGTGACCCAGGGAGGGTAAGGGAGTGGTACCTCCCACCCTTATGAGGTCAGCATGTTTTGGTAGGATTCCCCACTGACCCTGTGGCGGATCACTCCACCGCTGATGGGGCCCTGAGTTGGGGCCCAGTGGAGTTGGGTGGGCCCAGGGCCCCCCACTGGGGGCTACCACAAGGGGGTGGCACCAGCTGCTAGGCCCCCTGTTTTCAAGGATAGATAGTTGATTTGGAAAATACAATCCATGAGGAAAGTATTTCAGTTACTTTCCCCACTGCGCTTCTCATTGGCACTCCAGCTCATCCCTCCTGGTATTGCCAATGTCCGGTGCTGTGTTCTACATATATGTCCCTTGACCACCTGATGGCATCCGACACCATGAGTTGCTGCATCAGCTGAGTGTAGTGCTGACCGATTCTGCATTCTCTCAACACTCATTCATTACTAGGGTCCCATGTGCCCAGGGCTCCGATGATCAGCACATCTGTTTGAACCTGGTAACCCTTAGCTCTCAAGGTGTTGGCCAGAGGGGCCTATTTCTCCACCTTTTGAGCTCGGGTGCCATGGAAGGCCTGGGTCCTGTTCTCAAAGGGCACTGTGACATCCACCAGGATGATCTTCCAGTCCTCATTGGTGATGACGATGTCTGGTCACAGTTGACTGTTGGTTCTGGGGATAATGAGAATTTGGCAAGATGGTCACTGGCCAGCTAGAGTGATCAAAGAAGAGTCATTTCACTCATAGTCAGTAATCACTGATAAAGGCAAAATCTTATGAGGAAGTCACAAGCATCTACTCAAGACTAAGGAGTTGGCAGAGACAAGTGAAGTGAGAGCAGACACACAAACTGAAAATAATTGACAAATTGATTTTCTTATTGACTATGAGACTGAACAGTCTTTACAGACAAGGACTTGCCTAAGGAGGATTTGCAATATAGCAGTTCAGGAGGATTGCTGAAACACTCTAAAAGACTGATCAAGACATCTTAAGGTTGTGTTAAAGCAACCTGAGGGATTCTTAAGTACTATATTTATTTTAGTTTGTGTTCAGACAGCGGTTTAGAAAGGAATCTAAAAAGATGCTTATAAAGAAATGATTTAACAAAACTTATTTTTTCTGTCCAGGTCATATATGGACACTGTCCACATTAAACCCATAGGCCGTACTTGATTCTTCAGTGAGAGAACACAGTGTAATAGAACCGTACCCTTCTATTAGCCGCCTGAGAGTATAGGCAGCTGCTCTCTCTCTGAGCACCTCTCAGACTGATCTCGCACAGGGAATTCCTTCCCTTTTATCTTCAGATAAAATCCCAGCAGCCTGGCTTTTAGAGAAATGGTACCATCTCAGTCACATTGCCCTTGCATCTGTTTTCATCTGTACGGATCACCTTTAATTCAGCAGGGAGTTTCAAGCTGTCACCTGCCTGTAATCAGAACTTTTTCCCCCAATGCTAAGTTTCTCATTTGACTGTGCAGTTGTTTTTCCCTAAGCAAATGTAGAAGATTAAGAGAAGCTCTTCTTTCTTCCCCTTTTTCTCTGGGAACTCAAGAAAATTCTCTAGTCAGTGTTGGTTTCTTTATTTTCTCCTACTGCCAGTCTCAAACCTTTGTTTGTGTTTGAATCTCTTTTCTCTAGAGATTTTACTAGAGACCTGTCAGTACCATTAATTTCAGGTGTGTTACAGAGTTGCTTCCCCACCCCCACCCCCATCCGGCCTCAACAAATTCTCTATTTTTAAATTCATTTTCTTAACTTTTTGTAATCCATTGACTAGGAAAACAATTTCCACAATACAGAAGGCCACCTCAGGCCATCAATTTTTAAGCACTTTCCTCTTGTTTTCAGTGAGAAACTCCACTTTAGCTCCCTGAGGCAGAAACGCAAGTTAGGCAGTTATCTTTATACACGAAAGGCCAAATTGTGGCATTTAGACACTGGCCCAAGTAGGAGGTGTGGAGCCATATATTCCCCATGGGAAATTCAAGAATGACTGTGCCTCAGCAATAATATCCAAACATTTTTGCCTCCCCTCATAACTCCAGTCAGTGTACACAGGATTTGTTGAGGCTTGTTTCACTGTGATCTCCTCCTAAGCCTTTCCCCTGCAGTGCAGTTTTTTTTATATACACACACACACACACACACACACTCATTCTTAATATGTATTTGTTGCTACCAGACTTATTATATTGGCTAGGTCTAAAATGTGCTTTTGTCACTCACTGGATCTGCCACCTGGCTCTACTAGCTCCACCTATCTCTAGATCATGTTCCCCGGTTCTTCATCTTTCATTTAACTAGAAAAATGTTAGCATTGTGCTGTTGCTGTTCTCCTTCAAATGGGTTGTAAATATTAAAAAGAAGAAAGCAATCCCTGTATGGTATCCAATGGAAACTTTCACCGCTCTAGCAGCTACTATATATCTTTGGGTTTTCTAGCCAACAAGCTCTTACCTGTAGCAGTCGCTTTAAATGTAGCAAATAAGGCAAGTTAAATAATGGAAATCTACATTGTGCAGAGGTCACGGATAAACAATTCAGCTTAAATATTCATTTTATAAGAAATTCTTTTGTAAAGAGACTCTCCATTGTTAAATATCTATTTTATTAAGGAGAATTCTCTCTCCCAGTGGGCTTGTGCACAGTACAAACGGTTACCATATTTGAACAAAGCTGAGAAGAATCAATTAACCACTCTCTCTCCTATTGGGAGTAGTCATTTCTAAGGGCAAAATTCAGCAATTAGTGGCCTTCAACTTACCAAAAGCACATTCAATTGTCATGCTGCACCGGCTGAATCTTTCCTTAGTGCCATCAAGGAACTCTCACCTTAGTGCGGTTGACATGGCCAGTCTATGGCTTCATGAACTAAGGAAGTAAGGAGTAGGCTAGGTCCCCAGGATCACTATTGATATTTCAACATTCCTTCTTGACTGTCGAATTATCATTAGGAAAGTCCCTGCTTGCAGCTTTCTGAAAAGTCCTGTGTTCTTAAAGATGTGAGTATCATGCACCTTCCCTGACTGGCCAATGTTGATGAAGCATCCCCAGTGAGCCACCAATGCTTGCATAACCATAGAAAAGTAGCCATTTCTCTTGCCGTACTCTGTGGCAAGGTGGTCTGGTGCCAAAATAGGGATGTGCAGGCCAAGTATTGCTCCACTGCAGTTTGACCCCATTGCTGCCAATCCATCCACTATGTCCTGCACATTGCTGAGAGTCAGTCCTGCATAGCAGGAGATGATTAATAGCCCAGCTGCCCAGTGCACTTGCATAACAATAGCCCCCAGAGTGGATTTTCCATCTCCAAAATGATTTCCTGCTGACCAGTAGCAATCTGGCATTGCAGGTTTCCACAGTGCGATTGCCACTTGCTTCTCCGCTGTCAGTGCAGTGCTCATTTTGGTGTCCCTGCACTGAAGGGCTGGGCCAAGCTTGGCACAGAGATCCAGGAATGTGGCCTTGAGCATCCAAAAGTTCTGCAGCCATGGCTCATCATCCCAAGCCTGCATTAAGATGCTGTCCCAGAATCTGATCGTTTCTTAGGCCCAGTTGCAGCACTCCACCCTCTACATCAAGATTGGAGCAACTGCAAAGATTCCAAGTGACCAAGAACCTACTGCCTTCCCAGGTAAGTTGTTCCACTGGTTAATGACTCCTACTGTAAAATAAAATCTGTGCCTTTCTGATCTGAATTAGTCTGGCTTCAGCTTCCACCCACTGGATCTTTTTCTGCCTTTGTCTGCTAGATCAAAGAGCTCTCTACTATCAGAAGTCTTCTTCCTATGTAAGTACTTATAGGCCATGTCTATGCTACAAACTTTGGTCAATACAAGTTAGTTAGCATAATATTGCTTATATGTGTGCAAACTTTGCTTCTAGCATCGGTGCTGCACATGCTCACCAGGAGTGCTTGTGTTGATGCACAGTGTGGTACACCATGGGTAGGTATCCCAGTGTACAACCCACCACCGTCCAGTGCACTCTCTTTTGGGAAATTTTAGCAATGCATGGTGGGAGAATGCTTGTGAGAATGTCAGATATAATTTGACACATACTGGCCCAAATTTTCCAAGATGACCAGTGATTTTAGGTTCCGTAACTTGAGGTAACTTAAGACCCTGATTTTCAGGAAGTGCTGAGTATCCCCCTCTGAAAATCAGGCCCTTTTAAGGTGTCTCAAGTTGAGTACACAAAAACTATGGCATACTGAATTCAGTCACTGGAAAACTTAGGACACTAGTTATCTGATGGGGAGGAAAGGACAACATGCACAGCTTTTCCATAGCGAGAACTAAAATATAGTCTACTGCTGAGAGCCACCAAATCAAACTGTAAACCTTGTATATGAAGGGAACCACTTCAAGCCAGGGGATGCAGCAGCACCCCTAGTTCCAGTACCTGTATCTACTGCTCTCAAGAATCCACAGGTATTTTACCTTTCTTATAGCTTCCCCTCCCTGCAATTCTCAAAATATATTTTCTAGTTTTTTCCACAGACTGTTTAGGATGATATTAGCTACACACAGATCATCCCAGCAGCTATACGTTTTTGGTTCCTGTCAGCTTCACAGTTTTTTTGCCTTGGTCTTTTAACATTTTATTAAGTGGAGGAGGAGACAGAGCAGGCTGTCACTGTTTAACAACATCACTGCTATTTTTCAATCTGACAGCCAGCAGCACTGAGGCACTACTTGTGTGGAAATGTGCAAAGACACAGGTTCAAGGCTTACCACCGCTCATTTTTTCACTGTCAAAGTATCAACCATCCTTTGACATATCTGCTGAGTTAATAACAAGAAAGTGATTCATATCAGATGTTGAATTTGAGGGCTTTTATTCTCACCAATGAAGAAAAGGACTGTGCACTCCCATGGTATGCTGAATAGCACTTCAGTGTTTGTTTGCATCCTACTACTGTTATCATGCTGCCTATTCTTTGGCCAGGCAGCTCTGCTCCTCAGTGATAGGAGGAAAGGGACACAGGAATGGCAGAGGCTGTGGTCTCAGACAGAAATAAACTAGTAACTTTGCCAATGTTGCTACTAGACACAGAAGACAAACATTTTTCCCACTCTTTTTAAAAAACAGTTTAAAAAAGCTTCTGAAACAATTTCATTTTTAAAAATTAGTGACTTACCTGTTACTTCTGACTGTGCCCAACAGAGAGGCCAAGAGACATACTGAATTCAAGACTGAAACTATGTAACACTTCTGACTGAACACTAGACACTCACCTCTACATCAAGTAATGCAAGTACAATTTTGGCAATAGAAGTGCATTAGGGCCTCAAGCCCATGCCCAGTGAAATCACTGGGAGTACCACATGAGCCCCCTGTGGCTGAAAATGCAAGATTTAGGGTCCCATCCTACAGAGTGCTTGAGCCTCTTTCATAGGATGGTGGGAGGCATGGATCAGTGTTCACATCACACACCCCATCAGTACCCAGCCCAGGGAAACTAATGATCCAACCAACAGACCAAATTTGGTGATAAATCCTGGTCATGTGCCACCTGAGGCACATTGCACATAGTCTAAGACAATGGGATGGTGAACTCCCTTAATTCTTATTAGGTAGGAAGTTAAAGGAAGGGGGAGGTCAGAGGTTAAAGGAAGGGGGAGTTCAGGGAGCACCCACCCCCTTCCTCTGCTAAAGCTGGTATAGTGCTCCCCCAACTTTTCCCTTCTTGGGCTTGGGAAGTTCCCCCTCTTTCTGCCTATTCACTGGCAGGAGAATTTGAACTGGGAGAAACAGATGGACTAGGTGGTGTCTGCCTGAGAAATGAATGGGACTTATGGCCTTTCCCACCAGTAGATGGAGCAGCACTGGCACCTTATGGGAGAAGAACTGTCTAAGCAGAGAGTCTCTTATCTGTCTTTTGTCTGTTCCCCTGCTGGTTCCCCCACCCAGCCAGGGAGACAAAGAGGGAAAGCTCCAACTCTCTCCTGCTTTCATCTGAAAAGGGAGACCATACAGCCATTCATCCACCACTCAGATCCTAGCCAGATTCAAGAGGATACAAAATAGCCCTGCCAGTTCTTTCTCCCCTCTGGGCATTCCATTGTGGGGAGGGTGGTTGGCAGTACAAAGATGTCCCCCTGCTCAACTTTACATCATTTGTGCAAATGGGCTATGCTATGGGCCTACCTGGGACATGGATTCCCTGCTGAGATATTTATTCCCTTTTTCCTGTGCCAAATCCCACCATGCAAAATGATCCAGTGTCACTTCTCTGGTGGGAAAGGCCCTTAAACAACAGATCTGAAAATCAGCTGCAAATGTCACAACTGCTTGTCCAGCTGCAATTATCTTTAGGAAACACGAGAGAGATAAGATGGGCTAGGCAATATCTTTTAGTTTTAATGAACCACTTTCTGTTGGTGGAAGAGACAAGATTTTGAGCCTTTCTACAGGTCTAGGGAAAGAACTGGGAATATGGAATGGGGAATGTGACATTTATGTCTGGTATGAAAGGGCTCACCATTACTCATCTGCTCCCCATTTTCAACCATGTACTATTGTGGGAGCATGTCTAAGAAAAATAAAGTGGAACAGACTGACATGGCTCTGCCTACTACCCAAACCCCTCTGCTCTCCATCCCCAGCAACTCCCTGCTCAGTTGCTCCTGAGAGAAGCAGCTAGGATGCAGCCTCTACGCGCCCCTGAAGAAATCTTATAGGCTGTGGATTTAGGAAGCCTTGCTGAGGTACACAACAAGATGGGAGGAAACTTTAATCCCTATTGCACCCGTATACAGCGGAGTCAAATAGGGCACAATATAACCCTATAGCTTGTGTAGATTTTGCCCATTCAATGAGATCTTTATTACATACAACAGTGCTCCTGTTCCTATTTCAGTGACTCCTCTCTGTCCTTAGGAACCAGTATAGTTGTAATTCTGAACACACACACAAGGATCAGGGAAAGAGTGATGGGAAGGGGAAAAAAGACACTTTAAATTTTAGATGGATAAAGGCTACCAACTAATCAGCAATCAAAGGGCAAGTAGCCCTGAGCCAAGCACCTGAAATAGAGTCGGATAAAAGAAATTGTGCAGTGATATATTACCTATATGAAATACTGAACTAACACCAGGTTTCAGAGTAGCAGCTGTGTTAGTCCGTGTCAGCAAAAAGAACAGGATTACTTGTGGCACCTTAGAGACTAACAAATTTATTTCAGCATAAGCGTTCGTGGGTTAGAACCCACTTCATCCCCAGATGCATGGAATGGAACATACAGTGAACAGATATTTATACATTCAGAGAAACATGAAAAGGTGGAAGTGCCTATACCAACTTTAAGAGGCTAATTAATTAAGAGGAACTAGATCAGCAGGGGAAAAAAACTTCTGAAGTGATAAACAAGATGGCCCATTGCGGACACCACATGTCAGCCTGACCACAGTTGCTTGTATATGTTGTTATTCCTTTTCTCCATCACTTTATTTGTCTCTTTAGGTTGTAGGCAGGAAATGTGTCTTCCTGGATATCTATAAAGTGCATAACAGAACGGGGTACTGCTATTATACAGATAATAAATTAGAACGATATTATTATTTCCAATGTCTTGTCCCTCAGAAGTGAAAACATAGCTCAGGTCCTGACACTGTCAGCTAGTGTCATTTGTGATGTGAATACCTTTATAATTGAAACTAGTCTCAGATCACCAATTCCTTTCACATGGGCCATCAAACCGCTTACACGTGGTAACAACTTCCAAACTCTGCTGACCTGGAGACCTAGCAGTGAAAGGCTATAGAGCCCATTGCTGATTTCTGGAGCCATCTTTTTTTATTTATTTTATGCTACTATAGAATTTGCTTGCTGTAAGGGCTAAGGCTAAGGTGCCACTGTATGAAAGAGTGAAAAGACTGGGGTTGTTTATCTTAGAAAGGAGACAAATAAGAGAAGTATATAAAATAATGAATGCTCTAGAGAAGATAGATTGGGAACTTCTGTTCTGCCTGCTCATAACACAAGGACAAGGGAACATTCAATTAAATTGAATGTTGGGAATTCAAAACTGATAAAAGGAAATTCTGTTTCACGCAATGTGCAATTGAGCAGGGCTGGCTCCAGGCACCAGCGCAGCAAGTGCGTGCCTGGGGTGGCAAGCTGCAGGGGGGCAGCCGGCTGGTAGCTGTGAGGGCGGCAGTCAGGCAGCCTTCGGCGGCGTTTATGCGGGAGGTCCGCCAGTCCCGCGGATTCAGCGGAGGGAACTCTGACAGCACGGGACCGGCGAAGCATCCGCAGGAACGCCGCCGAATCCATGAGACCGGTGACCTCCCACAGAAACGCCGCCGACGGCTGGCTGCCTGACTGCCGTGCTTGGGGCGGCACAAAACAGAGCTGCCCCTGCAATTGAGCCATGGAACTCATTGCCACATGAAGGCATTGAGGCCAAGAATTTAAATAGGATTCAAAAAGAGACTGGATATTTATATGGATAATGAGAATATCCAGTATTACAATTAATGGCAATAAAAGTTTTTGAAAGGACCATTAAACTTCATGCTTAGGTCTCAAACCAATCCCTAACTATCAGAGACCAAGATGAGAACTTATGTGGGGGGCAGATAAGTTCACATCACCCTACTGCACGGCTCTTATGCCCTCCTCTGAAACATATGGTTCCAACCACTGCTGGAAACAGGATGCTGAACTGGATGGATATGAGACAGTCTGGCAATTCCTACAATGGCACAGAATGCAGAGGGCACTCTAGACCTGAGGTTAACAACACCTGAATGAAAAAAAAAAAAGGTGGGAGGGTTTTAGATAATAATATGCTCTATCCCCCTCCTGTCCTGGCCCTTGAGAGCATTCTGTACATATTGGTGGTGACTGGAGTTTGATCATTTGCTTTTGCATGTTTCATTGCTCACCATTACCCATAAATCTCAGTCAGTTTTGTCTTATTATTCCTATGGTGCTGATAAATTGTTTCTGTTTCATGAAAGGAAGCGTGACATTTCTGTGCAACTCTAGTGTGATAAGCTGCCTAACTGACTCAGGTATGGTTGTTATCACAGTATCTGTGGGTATAACAACATCTGCTTTACTGGCTGTGGCCTATTTTCTCTACAGTGATTTTCATTTTTCATTAAATAAAAGACCTGAATCACTGATTCAAAACAAGACAATTTTTCTCTCTTTATTCTTTCTGGGGTCAGATATGATAAAACTAGAGGATAAACCCTCAGATCCAACTCCCTCCGCCCCGTGGACTGTGAAGAAGTTTGAACTCTGATCCAGTTCCAGACTTCATAGCTAGCTAAGCTAAGTCACTGTCTCAGATCCCAACACCCTGAGCTTTGAGGAAGTTCAGATCCAAATCCAGATATGAATGTTTTGGTCAATGTTCATTTTTAATTAAAACAAAGTAAAGATCTTGAGAGGGGGGAAAGTCATTTAAATACACGGTATATTTTAGTTTTTGATAATGTTGTTTTTTATCATATTAAACTAAAATGGCTTTCACTCTCTCAGATGCTTTTCAGGGGGAAAATAACTAAGAACTGTTTTTCTTATATTTCCTTCTCTGCTCTCTAACTGCCCTGGAGGGATATGGCAACACCCAAGAATCACCTGATTACCTGTTATTTAAGATGTCTCTCCTATTTGAGCTAAAAATCTCATAACATTCTCCCCTGGTAATAGAGTCACTTCTTATTAAATTCCCCCGCTCCGCCCCTCTGTCCTTTTGTTAAACTATAATTAAACTCCCTCACCTCTCAGTCATTTTCTCAGTTCAATGAGCTTCCTATTAGTTTAATATTTTCACACTTGCTCTTGAAAATATTGAATTCACCAGTCTCCTTACATGCCCTCTTGTGTTTTCTATACAAGAACTTGAGCTGCTCCTAGGCAGCCTGTGATGAACCTGCTGGAAATGAACACTTTCTTTAAGCAGGGTTGTTTCTTGTAAACAATCTATTAGAACAAATTATTTAAACAAAAGCTCCCATTGAAACTAAAAGCAAAGCTTCCAATGACTTCAATGGAAGTAAAATTGGGTCCAAAGTTTCTTTCCTGCCATAAAAATCATAAACTAAAACAAAAACAACCTCCCCACGCCATAAATAATTGTTATCCACACTAGAAAGGGATTGGAGGGGTTGTTCTGATAGACTAACCACCTTTGCTTTAAAAAAAAAATTCATATATACCCACAACTTAGGCTAAATATAATTTTCATTTTGGCTTGTGAGTTCATTTTGCCCCACACTAGAAGAAGGATGTGAATAAATTGGAAAGAGTCCAGCGGAGGGCAACAAAAATGATTAGGGGGCTGGAGCACATGACTTATGAGCAGTGATTTCCCTACACCCCCCCTGAATTTCCCCAACACCCCGCCCCCAGTTTTGTGAACTACTTACATGCAGTGTTACCAATTTAGTGATTGTTTGGGAATTTGAATTTAAATTGAAACATTAATACACACTTTAAAAGCATATAATGTATATGATAAAATATGTGTGTCTGAAAATATATAATAGATTTGAAAAGTATGAACACAGACTAGCTTCCTTTATACAGCTTTTGTTTTTTGTGACTGTCAGTGCATTTATTTCGGTGATGTTGGCTAACCTATTAATTTCAAATGATGATTTGTATGCAAAGTCTAAAAGAGCTCTCCCTGACAGCTAGTGATGAGCTGGCAACTGAGGGGAAAGGCTTCAGACCAGATTGTATTTACATTCACACCTAATCTAGCTAGGTATCCACCAAACAGAGCAGTGTTCCCCAAGTGATAGATTTTGGCTGGGTTTGGGTTACAAATCACTTGAATGCGGGGTGGGTAGGGTAATGAAATGTTGTTGTTTTTATTGTACGAGTAAAGGGCAGTAGAACTGTCCTTAGCCTGTGCTGATTGAGGGCATCAAGAGAGAGGGTGGGGACAGGTGTTTTGCTTTATGGTCTGCCTGAGTCACAAGTACTATTTGACCTGCGCCTCTCCACTGTTTAAAGACCGAGCTGATTAGACTTCATAGAGCGTCTTTTGGTTTGTTAAGTGACCACTAGAGCGGAAATCTCTGATAATCAGGTCTAAATGCTTAGACCTGCTGGGGGACAGTGTTTCTATGGAAGAGATGCCCCAGTCTGCACTAGCACCGAGGTTCCCCCCACCCCGAAGAGCTGAAATCACTGAGAGTCAGGTGGAACCGTGAGAGACCGACTCACAGAGGTCACAGTGGCAGGTGGCAGCAGAAGGTGACAGTGTAGGGCTATTGGGGCAGAGCAATAGAGTGAACGGTGGCATGACAAAACAGCGGCCAGGAGCATTGGACTTAGGGTGACCAGATGTCCCGATTTTATAGGGACGGTCCCGATTTTTGGGTCTTTTTCTTATATAGGCTCCTATTACTCCCCACCCCGTCCCGATTTTTCACACTTGCTTTCTGGTCACCCAAATTGGACTATGTTTTAGTGACCTTTCTCCAGAAGCTATATTTGTGACTGGGAAAGTTATATAAATATATGTTTCCTAGTAGGCCAAGATTTTAAAAATGCATTATTTGCCAAGATCATTATCTTACATCATTGCTATCTCAAGAGGTCGTTATCTTGGGGAGTTTCTGTACTAAACTTTTTTATTATTATAATTTTTATGTAAGAATGGCTATATTGGGTCAGATCAATGGTCCATCTATCCCAGTATCCTGTCTTCTGAAAGTGACTGTTCCACGTGCTTCAGAGGGAATGAACAGAACAGGGAATCATTGATTGATCCATCCCCTGTCGTCCACTCCCAGCTTCTGGTCAACAGAGGCAAGGGACTTTCAGATCATGATGTTGCATCCCTGCCCATCCTGGCTAATAGCCATTGATGGACCAATCTTCCATGAACTTATCTAGTTCTTTTTTGAACCCTGTTATAATTTTGGCCTTCACAACATCTCTGGCAAAAAGTTCCACGGGTGACTGTGCGTTGTGTGAAGAAATACTTCCTTTAAAACTTTGTTTTAAACTTACTGCCTATTAATTTCATTGGGCGACCCCTTGTTCTTTTGTTAAGTGAAGGGATAAATAACACTTTCTTATTCATTTTCTCCTCACCAATCAAGATTTTATAAAACTCTATCATATCCACTCTTAGTCGTCTCTTTTCGAAGCTGAAACGGCCCAGTCTTCTCTCCTCATATGGAATCTGCTCCATACCCCTAATCATTTTTGTTACCCTTCTCTGTACCTTTTTCAATTCCAATATATCTTTTTTGAGATGGTGTGATCAGAACTACACACGGTATTTAAGATGTGGGCATGTCATGGATTTATATAGTAAAAGTGGAGGAGCTTGGTTTGCCACACTGATCAGCTAAGCCAATACTGACAACCTATATGAAAAGGCTGCAAAACACCATGCTTCTGGACTGCATCAACATGCAGAAAGCTTTATAAGCCAGTCACTGTCAAAGCCAATTTTAGAAGAACCTAATGAGGCTATTAAGAATGCTGGAGACACAACTCAGTTTATGTGAACCAACATGGCTATTGCATCATACTTGCTATTTAAGCAAGAGATACCACATACTACACACTAGAGGCCTATGTTAAGTGCATTGTCACTTGTTAATCCTGAAGTTGGACACTGGTTCCGAACAAGACTGGCAAATGCTCACTATCTTTCTGCAAAAAACTCAGCTGACTCTCTTGAAACATGTGGTGCAACAGTGAAAGACTCAGGAGTTGAAAAAGTGAAGAATTCTCTCACTATATTCAAAATATGTGCATACATGGCCGACAAATGCACCAATGCAAATAGGCATCAAGTATTAAGTCATTATGTATGTTATCTTGATGTCTGTGGTAGGCCAGTAGATGCATTCTAGATGTTCAGTTATAGAAGACACATCAGCTGCATCTGTGACATCTTAGAAGAGTTAAATGCTTGTAAATTGAACCCCAAACAGATGGCTGCTTGTGCATTTGATGGAACTACAAACTTCTCTGGAAGACATAGTGGAGTACAAGCTTTGCTCAGAGAAAAGTGTAACCCTAATCTCTCCTATACACACTGTAGAGGCCATCTACTCCTAGCACTAGTACAAGCTGCAGAATCTTCAAAAGACATTAAAAAGCCACAAGTTTAATGGCTTTTTATACTCTTTTTTTTTTTTTCAGCAAGAGTCCAAAAGGACTGAACATTTTGGAAACAAATAGAAGATACACTGGGATTGAAGTTCAAATGAGTCCAACCTGGGAAAACCTGCTGGCTTTCTCATGAGTGATTCTTGGCAGTTGTCTTAAAATTACTGCAACCGTTATTACTGGCTTCAGAAAGTATCCACCAAGATAGGACAGATCTAAGTAGTGAGGCTGGTGGACTACTTTTGTTACTAAGTTCAGAGAAGACTATGGCAAGTCTCTTTCTTGTAAGTCTACTGTTGAAACCACTTGGGTCATTAAACAATGTAATCTAGGCATCTACTACAACAGTAGTAGATCTTTGTCCAGAAATAGAAGCTATCCTTGGATCAATCAGAGATATCCATTGAAAATGTACTGGAAGAAGCAAAGACTTCAGTCCAGAAGTTGACTAATGAAGGTACTTATATTGACTCCATAAGTGAAGACGACAAGAAGTGTTTGTTAAGCCACCTGAAAAAGTACCAAGACTTGATTCTCACAAATCTATAATAGAGATTTCTGGATTCTATTCAACCTCCACGTAGCTTTTACAGATGCCTGTCTTATAAAACACCTACAGTTGAGTGGAGTGAGGCACTACCAGCAATGGGGCTGCTATGTGATCAGGGCAGAATAGAGAATTTTGAACACAGAGTGGAATATCATATGATGAACGAATGAAGATTTAACTTCAACTTCTTTATCATCACTAATGGTTCGACCCAATCTTTGTGCTATGTTTTCTGCAATGAAAGTAGGAATTCATCTCTTGCTAATCCCAGTCACAACAGCTACAGCTGAACATAATTTTTCCTCATTGAATAGAATTTTGTGTTCTGAAAGAAGTCACCTTCTGCCTGATCATGGGCATATCATGAAGGACTGGAAGTAATGGACGCACAAGAAGACACCAAGGAGTGCAAAATTACAACAAGAAACCAAGACTGATGTACATGTAGTGCTTCATAGTAGGCTTGAATAGCCAACTTTAATTTTTGTGATGGTTTTAAAACATGAGTTAAATCTAATAAAATGGTTGTGAAACATTTTTCAGTTTTTACTATAGTGCCATACAGCCCACTTTTGCCCTCATCGGCCCTGACACCCCCCCTGAATATTTCAACACCCCCCCTAATTTCAATTCCTGGGGAAGACACTGCTTATGAGGAGAGGCTGAGGGAACTGGGATTGTTTAGCCTGCAGAAGAGAAGAATGAGGGGGGATTTGATAGCTGCTTTCAACTACCTGAAAGGGGGTTCCAAAGAGGATGGATCTAGACTGTTCTCAGTGGTAGAAGATGACAGAACAAGGAGTAATGGTCTCAAGTTGCAGAGGGGAAGGTTTAGGTTGGACATTAGGAAAAACTTTTTCACTAGTAGGGTGGTGAAGAACTGGAATGGGTTACCTAGGGAGGCGGTGGAATCTCCTTCCTTAGAGGTTTTTAAGGTCAGGCTTGACAAAGCCCTGGCTGGGATGATTTAGTTGGGGTTGGTCCTGCTTTGAGCAGGGGTTGGACTAGATGACCTCCTGAGGTCCCTTCCAACCCTGAGATTCTACGAGAGATTAATATCAATTTAGAAAACAGTCATGCTGGAGGAAGTAAGCAGTCCCCTTAGCTAACTATGGTTTCATTCTGCAAGAGTGTGATACTACAAGCACACAGCTTAGAAATGCTTAGACTTACTTTCAGAGGGGCTCATGGCACATAATTCTCCACTCTGCTACATGAATTTGACAAGGAGGTAACTCCGTTGATTACAACAGTTACAACTTTATAAAAATTGTGTGAATAAGTAGTGTTACAGTCCCAAAGTTTGGACACATGCAAACTCTCCCAAGTTCTGGTATGTTTTGGATTTTGTCTTGACACATTATTAGAGATAGGAGCCAAAAACAATGTTTAGTTCCAGGCATGTATCTGGTATATGCAAAAAGAAAGTTTGAAATAGAAATGCTCTGATAGAAAATGGAATATTAATGCTATGTCATAATGAGGTAATGCTTACTGCATGAAGCTAAATAAGTTTAAGCAGAATACAAACAGGTTTAATTTTGTCTATATTAGGATTTTGAACCTAATGAAATAAGTGATTTTAGTTCTGGCAGTGCAAGATTTCTAATGTAGACAAAGCCAGAGAGAGCAAGAGGGAAAGGGGGAGAAGTGCTACCAACTCCTCTTGTAGGGTTTTTAATTCTGATTGCACAGGGAGAAAGGAAAAACAACCAACAAAATCCCCAGTAGTTTGTTAAAGAAATTATATTTGTGTTTGAATTGATAATCTCGAGATGAAAGGCAAAGTCCATTACCAATCCCTAGAGCCAGTCAGAGCTTCTTTTTTCAGAGCTCCTATGGCTCTGGGCTCTACTCTCAAGACACCCTAGAACAAACAAACAATAAAATTAACAGGAGGTCTTACAAAGTCCCCACAGACTTGTAGATGAGACTTCTTCGAATGCCAGTAATTATCTGAAAAAGCAACACTGGAGATGTACCCCATCATAGGCCTCTCTGTCTCATTCATCTCTTCTTGCTTATCCTGTTCAGTTTTTCTTTTGCTAACTGTTCTCTAACTCTGCTACAGGAACTAGTCTTCAAATCTGCCAGGAAGTCATAGGTTGTGTTGTAATCAGTGGCACACTCCATATATTCTTGGCTCTTCCCTGTAAATGGCAAGCCTTTTTATCTCCAGCCTTAGCACATGTGTGGCAAATTGTTTACTGTGACCAAAATTTAAATCCCCAGTCTTAATCTATATTTAGGCAACTAAATAAAAGTGACCCCAATTTTCAAATGTGCTAGGCTCCTGCAACTAACTCTTCACTGGGATTAGTAGGGGTTCAGTACCTCTGAAAATAAAGCCACTTTTAGCTGGGTGTGTGAATATAGATTTAGGAGCCTAACTTTAGGCACCTAAGTTTGCAAATATGGCCATAAGAGACCAATGCTAAATCACACCTTTGTTTTCTATTCATATTTTCAATATTAGCATAAATCAATTTTCAAAGAAAAACACCTAGAACAAGTTAGGAAAGCAAGAGACTTTCAGTATGGGACCACTATAAAAAAAAGTGTCAGTTTTAGAACTATGAGCCTTAATAGTTTCCCTCTCATTTGCATCTGGCTGAAAAGTGACATTCAGGTTCAGAGAACAGAATGACACTTTAAAGTCCCACCATCACCACCACATACACATAATTTGATTTAAATTCGTATAGCTAAAATATATGTAGGGGCTAACAGACATAAATGTCATACTGAAGTTCATATTCAAAACCCAGGTGCCACAGATCTCTCACTTAAATGCGCCCTACTTCTCATGTATATTCCCATCTGTTTCTCACTGAGTTTGTTTATACAGCCACAGAGAACAAATATGCAATGTATTATTTATTTTGCAGAGGCAGGAGAATGGAGTGCAAAAAAAGCAAAGATAGCATCCTGAATCAAACACCCATGCCTCCTCAAGACTTCATCAGTACATCTAATAATGGAAAAAGCCACACCCACACAACCATCATAAAAAAGGCAATGACTGCTACTAAAGAGATCCTTGGAAAACAATGCCGAATTATAAAGAAAGTAGGAGCACCCATCGTAAAACCTCGTCTTCTGGCAAACACACAAGTCCTTCATTCATGCAAGACTAGTGTATCAATCTCTCTTCACAATGCATATGGGTCTGCTGGTTGATAATGTTAAATTGAAGAGATGATGGATTTAAGCCATGGTGAGAGCTGTCAGTTTCTCATGGCAAATTATGGAGAATGTCATGGAGAAGTCACAGTGACAATGTCACAGTTCATGGAAATAATGGCAACATTCTGATAAATCGGACATGTATTATAGTACCTGAACCACTTTTGCAGAACCAGAGTGCTATATTTGCCCCTTACATAGGGGTGTGGCTATCATTTCTTGCCCTGTATTTGCACCAGAATGGGTGTCCAGTGCTGGGAAACTTCTATGTGAGTACACCAATTGGGTCCCTTATTTTTCTGCAACATTGTCACCGCTCCCCTGCTCTCTAACAGCCTCCTGAATATTATTCCAAGATTACAGGGTGGTGTAGAGACATGAAGCCAGTAGCAATCAAGACAGAAGCTAGGTTGGGCATAGTGCAAAGAGTAGGAGCGAACAGAGGAGAAGATGAGGACGAAGATGAAGGCAGTAGCCGAGTTATGGAAAGTTTTGAAGTTGAGGAGAAAGAGCCTGAATTTTAAAGACGGTTCCTAGTACAGATTCAGGAAGGTAGGAGACATGGTGAAAGTGGCACTAAAGGAAGATGATCTTGGACGTAGTTTTGAACTACAGGTTACATTCTTAACACTGTGAATAGAGTTGCTTGCCTGCTCATTTCCCCCAGGCACCTGCTTCCTCACCCACACATCCATCAGTAAAAATCGCCAGATGTCAAAAATCATGGGCACAATTAAATAATCTAAAAATAATGCAATCCATGACTGACACAACAAATTGATCCAATAGCAGAGCCATTCAGTAGTAGTCACACACTAAGTTTCTCTCAAAGAGCTCTACAGACAAATGGCTACTTATGTCCAATGTACATCAAGGAGAAGATTGGCCAGATCTGACATAAATCGATCCATGTGACACTTGCACTAGTTACATTGTGGGGCACTGATGACATGGGTTCTGTAAAAGGTTCTTTAGAAGATCTGGAATTGTCAGTGACTGTAATTCTTCAGTGATGAAGAATGTCTCAATGAACTGAAGGTGATATATGCCACTAACTTTTACTACTGCAAGCTGTTGAGGATAGGCCATCATTCAGCAGGGACAGAGTTTCTCATGGTACAACCACTTCATCCTCTGGGAGCAGATATTCTGGCAGCCTGCTCCACCTTTCTTTCATTAACTGCTTGCTCCCTGTTCAGACAGCAGAGATCCTTGCAAGATTCTAGGAGGTTCACGGAAAATGTCGTGCTCAGAAAGTCTGGAAGGTTCCATGAGATTCTACAAAGGTCCAGAACATTCTAGGTGGTTAGTGAAAAATGAATCCACATACAAAATACCTGAAACATTTTACTTCAAATATTCTATTTTCCCTTTTGTCATTAACAACAACGACAGCACCCCAAGTCCAGTACCACCCAAGCCTAGTACACCCACGCTCAAGGCCTGACTTGGGGAATGTCACCACTGTTCCCTCTAAGCTGTGCGCGTGTGCATGCACACACAGATCCTAAACCCCGCGCACACAGCAAAACACTGTGTGCACAACAATTTGCACAGGAGAAATTTTTTGCACACATGGCCTGTCAAAAATTAGAGGGAACATTGGATATCACCTTCAGCTGCAGTGTAGATATACCCTCTGAGTGAAAGATAAAGGGGAGTGAGAGAATGTAAAGGCCTGCTGATTTGTATTCACTAATTTTCTAGATTCCAGGGAATAAAATGATTAGTTGACATAAGTGCTGGAACTCGGGGTGCTGCCACACCCACTGGTTTAAAGTGCTTTCCATCATATACAGGATTTATAGTTTCGTTCAATGGGTTTCAGCACCCCCACTATACAAATTATTCCAGCACCCCTGTTAGGCGAGATAGAATAAGAGTACTTTCTGGTTAATTTACTCCTTCCCCCACCCTCCTCAAATTCTTTATTATTCTAAACAACACATTAATGAACTCATGAACACAACAATGGCCATAGGCTGAGTAAGGGTATAAAGACAATGAACAAAATTCTGTTTTGACATAAATCCCGTGCAACTTCACTGGAGTCAAAGGGGTTTGCACTGAAGTTTAAGAATGGCAGAATTTGGTCTTGCATGCTGTATACCAGGGGTCTCAAACTCAAATTACCACGAGGGCCGCATGAGGACTAGTGCATTGGCCCGAGGGCCACATCACTGACCCTGCCCCCTCACTGCCCCCGGCCCTGCCCCCACTCCACCACTTCCATTAGGCCCCGCCCTTTCTCTGCCTCCTCCCCTGTGCACACGGCTTCCCGCTCCTCCCCCCTCCCTCCCAAAAAACGTGAAGCTCTTCCCATGTGGCCCGCGGAGCTCTTCCCTGCGGCCCGCCGGGCTCCCCACGTCCCCCCTTTTTTTTTTTTAACCCCCAGGCAGTTCCCGCCACCAGAACAGCTGTCGCGTTCTGGCACGTGTTTGAGACCCCTGCTGTACACAGTTAAAATAAACCATGTTTTACATTAACATAGGGTACAGTGTGACAAAGAATTCCACTTCATGTAACTCATTATCTCTTCCTATATAAGTAACAGATCCACTAGGACCCACCTGGAGCACCCTCCTGCAGCAGTCCACAGCATGACAGGCATGTCTGCCTCAGTTTCCCTTTTCAGGTAACCCCAGGATTCTACACCAACTCTCTTGCTTGAATAATACCTCTCCTGGGAGCCACTTTACTACAAAAAATATGCAAATCAGCCCATAAGAATCCCAAAACAGAGTCCCTATTACCTCCAGGGCACTTAGTTCTTAAAACCCCACTCTTCCCAGCGGGAAACACCTCCAGCCTCTCTGCTGGGAGTGCATTCCCACCATCCTCCAGTGTTTTCTCCCACCCCTAGTCTCCTTATCCATCCCCTTCCATCCTTTTGCCAGGACAGCCACCCCAGACTTTCCAGCTGCATTGCAATTCTGCTCTTCACAGCCTCTCTGCTGAGAGATCATCTTTACTAGGGGATATCCCGCTTGCACCTCATGGCCCTGGCACTGTTCCTCAGGATTCAGCTCTGCACCTCTAGAGATGTCTGTGGATAAGACCCTTATTTGCGCCGAGGCCTTCAGCCCTCTCCAAAACTGGACTCGCCTGCTGCTGCCTCTGCCACTACCACCTTCAACCCGGACTCTTCATCTCGTTGCTTTTCTTGCCTTCATCCTTCCCCCAGGAAATGCTTTATACCTCCTTCCAGAACTTCCTCCTGATCTCAGGCAGCTTGTACCTGCCCCTGACTGAATCAGTCTGCTTTGACTCACTAGGATTCCCTTTGCCTAGGTCTTTCCGTGATCCTTTATCACTTCACCCTCTTAACTGGACACATGGGGGCATCTGTCCTGGGCACTGGATCCAATTCCTTTACTAGCGCCAACCTCCTTGTCACAGCATCCCTTCAACAAATTAGAGCCTGGTTTGCTCACCGACACTTTGGAAGTGCCTGGGGAAATTTGGGCTATGACTCGCAATTTGAATTTCTGTCAAACTGCTTTGACATCCTTCACAAACATGGCCATTCATAAAACGATAGAAATGAGAAGAACACGGAGGGCTGGATCAGAGATTTACAGATAATACTATCTAGCACTTATAGAACACCTTTCATCAGTATATCTCAAAGCAGGGCAGTATCATTACCCAATTATCCATTTTACTGATGGGAAAACTGAGCCACAAAAAGGAGAGACTTTCCCAAGGTCAGCCAGCAGCAGAACTGAGAATAGAAGAGAGGCATCTCACACCCCTGTTTAGTGCACCATTTACTAGGCCACACTTATATGTATCTGCGATTACTTCCAGTGTATAGGCAAATGTCATAATCAGATATGCAAATAGCCAATAATGCTTCTAATTGATCTTCTGTGCATGCAGTTATCTAGTTTGCACATATAACTATGGTAGCAGCATGCCCAAACTGTGCAAACACTCACAATTCAGCAGTTTTAAATTGCTACCCTAAAATTACTTGCGCAAGGCCACAGAATTATTAAATTTCAGTGCCACGATAGGCCGCAGAACTTTCTAGTTTCCAGTCCTGTGCTCAGACCATTAGACCACATTTTTTTCTGAAAAGTCATTGTCCAATTCATTGTCCCAAAATGAGCAAAAGATGTTCCTAACCACTACAACAGTGTATGCATAGATACTGCTTTTTCTGTAAGATTCATAAGAAGCCATGTTTAATCATTTCCATTTCTCACAACTGAAAGGATCAATTTATTAGAAGAAAAAGATGGATCAAAAAAATAGGCCTGAAGAAAGGCAGAACAAACAACTTTTGAGCTAAGTAAATTTCAAGACCTAGTAAAGTTGTGTGTCTTTTTTAAAAAATATATATATATATATATATATATATATATATATATATACACCCTGTTTGAAAAATATTCATGACAATTTTTTTTTTAACTTCAGGCTAGAACTTTATGCCCAGACTGTAAAAGTTTAATGAGGAGGCAGTGTTTTCTTTAAAAATAACTTTTCCAAGACCTCCAGCATTCCTGCTGAGTTTAAAATGCTCTTTAACTCTGCAAGCACTGCTGCCATCAGACAAAAGAAACAAGCAGGTCTGGCATCCTTCACAACAATTACTGATGTACTGTACAGAGGTTACTTATCCCACAAATATGTGGGATAGGTTTTAGTCTCTTGTTTTTCAGGAATCAGCACTTGGAAGCTAGGAATGGATGCAAATACATTGCATCATGATTTCAATTTTCATTTTCAAGTCTAGGAACTGGCTACCAGTTGTGACTTTGTTTTGTTTTTCCTTCCTATCTAGTTAGGTTTTCAAAAGGTCAGCCATCACCATTGTATCTGAGCATTTAAATTGAAACATTTTTCCCATTTTATAAGCGGAGATAGATCGAGACGCATGGGTCAGATTTTCTGATTGTGTAAATCCATTGAAGTCAATGGAACTACTCCAGGAGAGAATTTTGGCTCTCTGTGCCTCCTATTAGGCTGCTAATAGAAGTCAGGAGATTTGCATTGTAAAGCAAGCTGCACTTGACAGCTGCATGTGTAATGGACAGCAGTAGATTTGAATGCCAAAAGATAGCTGCTGTCTATCAACATGTGACAGGGGCACTGGGTCAGCCAGGAAGCCTGCAGCTCAAGGTAGTTTAGAACAGCAGAACTGAGCGGAGGATACTGTTGTAAGTGTGGGTTACATTTTGCCGAGAAAGAAAGTGCCGCTGTTTCATCAGAAGTGCTGATCTCCTGACTTTATCAAGTCTGTGAGGAACTTGATTATAACAGACTGTTGTTACAGCAGTAAATTATCTTTTACACACACACACACACACACACACACACACACACACACACACACACACACAAATAAATAAATAAATGAAAAAAGAGCAAAAGCAGTTAACCACACCTATAAGAGGAAGCATTTTAAGAATGTACCCATTCAGTGCAACTAGCTTTGGGAGTAGGTCACGTCTGCCTTGTCTTTTGCTTTTATTTTGCCCTAACTGCGTAGACAGAAAAATAAATCCAAATTCGTTATACAGAACCTGCTGTTTTCTTTGTAAACTTCAAAATTATCCATGTCTGCAGTGGCTTGCCAGTGTGGAGGAAAAAGGGGGTGTGTTCTCCTTTTTTAAAAATCAACAAATGTCCTAGTGGAAGTAAGTGGGGTGGGGGTAAGCGGGAGAGTTGGCAAGAAAAGCCAGGCGTGTTTCCAAGCTGGGTGCAAGCCAGAGAAGATTTCAGGCCAACAAGAACCACCTGTTACAACAGAGAAGGACGTGGAAGGAGGTGGGGGGAGATTTCAAAGATAAAATGAAAAAGAGGTGACCTTAAGGATCACTTTACCAAACACAATGCAAACACCAAAGAACAATGCAGATAGAAATGCCTGAAGAAGAGCTAGATGTAAGCTCGAAAGCTTGTCTCTCTCACCAACAGAAGTTGGTCCAACAAAAGATATTACCTCACCCAGCTTGCTTCCCTAATTTAAGCATGTAAATGCTGTATCTTCATTAGGCAAACTGAGGAGATACAAAAGATATAGGCCTACAACCTCAGCTGGTATAAAATCAGCTTAGCTCCATTGAATTCAATGAAGTGACACCTGTGTTCACCAGCTAGCCTGTAGCCCAGAGGTGGGCAAACTACAGCCTGCGGGCCACATCCGGCCCACGGGACCGTCCTACCCAGCCCTTGAGCTCCTGGCCCCTTCACTGCTGTCCCCTCTCCCCCGCAGCCTCAGTGCGCCACGCCACCAGCGCTCTGGACAGTATGGCTGGCTCTGGCCAAGTTGCGCGGCTGCAAGCTCCTGCCGCTCTGAGCGGCATGGTAAGGGGGCAGGGGGTCCCGGGTGGTGCTCAGGGGACAAGAAGCAGGGGGCAGTTGGATGGGGCAGAGGTTCAGGAGTGGGGGGTTGGATATGCATTGGCGTCCCAGGGGGGCCTGACAGGGGGTGGGGATAGGGGTCAGGGCACAGGGGGGGTTGAATAGGGACTGGGGTCCCAGGGGGGCAGTTAGTGTTGGGGGTCCCAGGAGGGGTGGTGGTCAGGGGACAAGGAGCAGGGGGGGTTGGATGGGTTGGGGGTTCTGAGAGGGCCAGTCAGGGGGCAGGGAGGGGGGCGGATAGGGGGCAGAGCCAGGCTGTTTGAGGAGGCACAGCCTTCCCTACCCAGCCCTCCAGTTTCGCAACCCCGATGTGGCCCTCAGGCCAAAAAGTTTGCCCACCCCAGCTTTAGCCTGTCAGATAGTTCTCTTCTTCATATCATTTGCCTCATAACGATAACAGGAAGGGGAAAAATCTCTGTTTTATTAAATATGTAGAATTTAAACATCTTGAAATACTGGTGAAAGCCTGGTAGATGCTAGGCAACTGCAGCCTGTAGCAAACGGACAAAAACTGCTGGCAAACAAAATCAAAAACTTCTTATCTTCAGAAAGTAGTCTGCAGAGAGCCTCATTTGGATATCACTAACATCAGTTTAAACTGTGTGAAACTCTACTGAAGTTAATTATCTCACACCACTATAAAACCTGTGTGAGAGGAGAATTGGATCCAGGCTTTGAAAACAAAAAGATCTCACTGTCCAGAAAATTTTCTTTTCATACCACACAGAACTAAGAATTCTAGTCTTTTTTTTTTTTTTTTTGGCGCTGATTCTGGTTAAACAAAAACTGTTAAAATGAGACTGACATGCTGTTCTGACATTGTTTAAACAAACCGTTTCAGTACAATTACTATCATCATCATCATACTGCTTAGAAGCCCCAGTCATGGACCAGGGTCCCATTGTACTAGGTGCTGTACAAACAGAACAAAAATGGTGATACATTGGACCAAGTCGCTTTTTGTTATTAAGAAATCTTTTATTTTTTAAGTAAGGGAAACATTTCACTACATAGATTTTTACATTGCAGAAATGTTTTTAAAAATCCATCAAAATACCAAGCAATGCACTTGTGACAAGGACTGGCTTTCAATAGATCACAATGAGGTAGCTACTCTGCTACATATGAAACCCTGACCCAGAATCAGGTTGTCCATGAATGATTTAGCACCAGGTTTCTCATGAACATGTGGTGCACTATGGGTGAGAGGCAGCTCCCTTCTGTGCATGTTCCAGTCCCCAGAGAACATGCAATAAAATGGTATGTGATGTAATAATGTATTGTCAAAATAACCTCTAAATTGTTCTTCATTGAAATTACTGAGCCAGATCTTCTGTCCTGATAAATTCCTTTTGCATTTTTCCATGCTCATAGCCTAGCAGGACAGATAAGGGCTTTCTGTCTACCATAGCTTGCTCTAAGCCATCCCTTTCTGGTCTCACCAGTGTAGTAAGCACCTCTGAATATGAGAGGGCTCGGCCAAGAATACTGCTTCACTCCAGCAATCCTTAGCTGTGTAACAGCCCCTAGGGACCATGATTAGCCAGGATGGGCACAGTACCTCCTGCCAGTCATCTCGGAATTAGCTCTTTTCCAGCATACAGAGCACCCTCTGCAGGCTGGTGTCTCACCTGCCGCTGGCTCCGTGTCCCTCCCAGACCCCAGTGCCTCTTTACCTCACGGTTCTGTCCCCAGAAGTACCCCCTTATTCTGAGTCTCCCCTCCCAGGGGAACCCCCAACCCTCTAAACCCACCTTGCCTCAGTGGCTACTGCCAGTCATCATCTAGTCCCCTCTCACTGGAGCAGACTGCAGTCTGTACTCATCATTGGCAAGGGGCTAGGACCTGGTGCCTTTGCCTATCCACGGGCTATGCCTCTGCAGCCTCAGTACCTTCTCATAGGCCTTCATCAAGGCCTGCAGCCTGGGGGTTTACCAGGCTGGAGCACCCCTTGCCCTTCTCCAGCACTGCACTGCTTCAGGTACCTTGCTCCCAGGCAGCTAGCCCTTCCCACTCCAGAGCTAGAGTGAAACTCCCTTCAGTGCCTGGTCCCCAGCCCTCTTATCAGGGCCAGCTGAGCCCTAATTGAGCTGGCCACAGCTGTGGCTGCTTCCCCAATCAGCCTAGCTTGGCTGCTTTTAACCCCTGCCTATCAGAGTGGGGCAAATACCCCACTAGAGCAACCCTGAGGCCCCAAGATAAAGGGTGCAAAGGTGGCTTTCCTTTCCTTTGAGTCCTGCACTGGATATTGAGTAGCCAACCAGAGGATCTAGACCTCTATTTGAAAGCTGGGCCTTTATGGTATGAACACTAAGGGCCTGACTGCAATCAGCACGTACAAATATAAGTAACTTCTCACATGGAGTCCAAGCAGTAGCATAGCTGGGGGGGAGCAGGGGGAGCAGTCACTCCCCCTGAGCACATTTTCCAAACGTGGCGCCTTTTTAATTTTTGAAAGGGTGGAGACGGAGTGGACGGAGGTGGAGAGACAAAATAACGCAGGGGTTCCGACGCTGGCCCCACCAAGAGCCCGCTGCTGGCCTGGATGAAAGAACCCAGACTGGCAGCGGGCTGAGAGACCCCTGCTGGCAGGAGCCCGCAGGGGGAATCCTAGAGCGGCGATGTTAGAACCTGGCTACGCCACTGAGTCCAAGTTCTGTTTTGTGGCATGAGCTCAGTGGGATTACTCATGTGAGTAAAGTTGATTACACGCATATGTGTTTGTAGGATTGAGCCCTGAAGTAATTCTTTTTTTAAAAAGAAAATACTCAAGGGCCAAATTCCATGTTTGATTACTCCTATAGAAGCCCATTGGTGTAAGTGGGATTGCACAAGTATAACCAAAAGCGGAATTTGGCTCCAAGACTCAAGCTGTCAGTGCACATGGAATCATTTCCTCTAGCAGAGAAAAATAAAGTTATTGTTTCAGAGTGCTATAGTGAGTCTCGCTCACAAAGAAAGCAACCAAAGTCACTTGTGTAACCCAGTTACAGATTTTAGAGATGCGTGAAAGTGACTGTTTATCTAGCTCATGTTGCCAGATGTCTAGTTTTCTCTGTTTGTTAATTATCTCCAGATCCATTGCTTCAGCACATGGACTGAAATGCTGAGAACACAGGATTTTTTGTTGAAGAGGCTAGGTACCATATTATCCATTATTATGGTCATAAAATGTTTAAGGAAAAAGTCAGAGGAAGAAGTTAAAGTTCTGTTTTGTGGAAGGTGACTGTCATGCTCTCTCTGCAGCTCACAAGGCCAGAGTAAACAGGGGGTGGGCATTGGCTAGTGTGGGGGGGAAATGATGACTCAATGACTTTTAAAGGTTGAGAACCAACCACATCGATTTCATAAAGCCCTTTGACGTCTGTTCTCATCTGGCAATATTTTGGGGGCTGTGCAATGTACGAGCAGGACTAGGACAGGGCTGCCCTAAAGACATGGGCCTCTTTTGGTGGTGATGGTAGCATTGTTTAATGTTTTGCTCACTCTGCTGCACTGCAGCTACACTGTGGCAATGACTGTGGAGAAAGTCCTTGGTCAGCTCCCTTCTGGCACTCAAAAAGGGCACATCACTTGCCGCAGAAGAATTTTCTTCTATTGGCATTCTAGATCACGCTATATACTCACGCTTTAATTAGGATTATCCCACTTTCGCAACTCCTTGCCATCCTCATCTCATCTCAGCAAGAGATCCCTCCCCCAAATTTCCACATGCAATTCTCTTCCAGCACCCATTGGTCACAAGTATGGGCAGTGTGCTTGGTTTTAATAGATGGCAAAAGGTCCCGCCACTTGGGACACAAGGGTGAGGAAATGAAAAGCGTGGAGCACGTGCGTGTACAAATGTGTCCTTGGTGCAGTTCGGAAGTGAATTGGCTGCAAATTGCATAGCCAGCTCAGGTTAAAGCGGGGAGGAGGCTGGGGGAGAGGGGGACTCGCAGGGCAGGGGCCTAATAAAAAGGTCTGGAGGGCCATGGGTGATGGGCAGGCAGGGAACACCCTCCCACAGATCCACTAAAGCAGCGGTGTCCAATATGTTTGCCACTAGCCACATGTGGCTAATAGGCTATTGAATTGTGGCTAATGCATGTGGCTTCTTTATAATGTGGCTAATACGAAAAATTCAAAACCACAAGTGTGGCTAGCAGTGTGCCTAGCATCGAATTTCTATTGGACACTGCTGCACTAAAGAAAAGCCAGAGAGGCAGGCGGTAAGGCTGCCCTCACCTCCTGGAGTACGCACTGGTGAGTATGAGGGATGTAGTGCCCCATGCACCAGCCAAATGCCAGGGGGTCCCCACAGTGGTAGTTCAGGAGGTCTCTGATTCTGGCGGCTCCTGCCAGGGACCAACCTCTGGCGCACTGAGGGGGACTCCGCCACCCTGCACACCAAGCTGAGGGTTGTGGGGCAGGTGCTTTATGAGGATATTTACCCCATCGGTAACCACCATGGACCTGATCCCTGGGACCAGCTTCCAGGTCTGGAGGAGGTCCTGGAAGAAGACCAGCAGCTTGGAGAGGTCTCATGGAAAACCTTTCGGATGAAGAAAAAAGAGCTGCCAGTTATATCAGAGCCCTTAGAGGGGGCGGAGGAAGGCATGTGCCAACACGCTTCACGTTGGTCCACCTGCACTATAAAGTAGGCTCTGCAGGGCCTGGAGGCGGAAGACATGGACCTGACTGCGAAGCCACCCCGGGCCCTGTCCTTCCTCCTCCAGGGGAAGACTCAATGTCCAGAGTATACAGCTGGCCTGACTGCACACAGCCTTGATGCACCCCTCACCCGAAGCTGACAGGTTTGGTCAGGGTCCAGTTGAGCTTGACTAGACACTCCACAGAAGCATAAAGCACCTGGAGAAAACCTACAAATCAGGGTGTGAAGCCAAATGCCCACAGAGTGCCCAGGAGATATCTGTGGTTCACTCTGTCGAACGCCTTCTCCTTGTCCAAGGACTGGAAGGCAAATGACAGACCATCCCTATTACTGAGCTCTAGGAGGTCCCGGACCAGATAAACAAAGATGGTACGGCCTAGGACAGTGTAGGTCTGGTCAGGGTGAACCACATCCGCCAGCATGGATCCCAGCGCAGCAAGATGGCCTTTGCTACGACCTTGTAGTCTGTGCTGAGGAGTGAGATTGGACACCGTTTCCTAAGGCCACGGAGGTCCCCCTTGTTTGGTAGCAAGGCGAGCACAGCTCGCCTATATGACAGGAGAAGCACTCCGCTCCCTAAGGATTCGGTCACCATGCCCGGTGACTTATTAGTTGATGAACATTAGATGAACTGCCGGCTGCGGGAGGCTAGCCCCCAGCTGGCTCCCCCACACCCAAGGACCCGCTCCCTTCCCCCGCCGGAGCCCCTCCGCCCCGCGGCGGCCAGCTGCTCTGAGCCCAGGGTGGGCGGGCACTCCCCACTGGTCCCCCCCAAGCACAAGGCATGCAGCCCCCAAGCTTCCAGCCCCCCCCCCCCCCCAAGCACTGGAGAGCACAGCCCCACGGCCCCCAGTGCTGGGCGGCCCCAGCCACCCCAAGTCCCGGCCACCCTAGCCCTAGCCCCAGACCCAGCACTGTTTCCCTGAAGAGGAGCAGCTGCCTGGGCTGGGGCCAAGGGGGAAAGGCAAGCAGAGTTTCGGGGAGGAGCATGGGCGGGGCCATGCCGGGCAGTTTGAGGAGGCACAGCCTTCTCCAGCCTATGCGATGCGCCGCCCATGTTAGTGGGCATGAGACGGAGGGCTTCTGAGAACTTGACCAGAGTGAGAGGTAGCTCCAGCCAAGCTGGGCCTGGTTGCCTGCGCTGACCGTTGGGAATCCATGCCAGAGCACCCTGTAGGCATCGGTGTCAGTCGGATCCAGGGAGAAAAGGCTGGTGTAGAAGGCCTTGGCTTTCCCATGCATCTCCACCGGATCCGTGAGAGGAGAGCAGTCCCCTGCCAAAAAGCAGGTGACATGCTTCTTAGCCCCCCTCTTTTTCTCCAGGGCACAGAAGAAGCGGGAGCCGCAATCCATCTCCCGGAGACAGATGCAGGATTGAGCAAAAGCACCCTAAACCCGATGGTCCTCAAGGGCCCGGAGCTCCTCCTGCTTCTCCTGGTGCTCCGCCAAGGGACAGATTTCCAGGGCTGGCATCCAGACGCCTCTCCAGCTCCAAGACCTCCTGCTCCAGCTGCTCTATAACCACATCCTTCCGCCAGCTGGCCCCCTGGCTGTAGTCATGACAGAAGAACCAGGAGCAGATCTTCCCCACAACCCACCACCACTGTGCCAAGGGAAAGGCGCACCTCTGCCCTCACCAGGCCAGCCAGAACTCCCGGAAGGACGTGGGCTGCCCCAGCAAGCTGTTATTAAAATGCCAATAGGCCAGCCCCGGCCTCTCCATGGGGAGAGAGGCTGTCACAGCCACCAAATGGTGGTCTGAGAATGGGGATGGCTGGATGCTGTGGAGTAGGCCTGAAAAAGGTGGAAACGAGATAAATAAATGCGGCCCAACCAGGAGTAGTGTGACCGATCAACCTCCACCCGGATATAAGTGAAGGTGGATTCAACGTCCAGGTGGTGGTCACACCAGGAGTTCACCAGGCAGTGACGATCGACAATCTCCCTGAGGATGTCTGCGGTGGCCAGGCAATGGGCTTGGTGGCCTCAGGTGGGGTGCCATTTGCGGCCGGGCAGGTGGAGAAGACATGGGGCACCCCACAGGCAACAGTGGGGGCAGTGGCCTGGGAAAGGGGAGAGAGAGGGGAGGAGAGGGCGGCACGATAAAATCATTGTCCAAACTGAGGCCCATTGGCAGATGGTCATCCTACCCCTGGGTGACTGGGATCAGATCCAGGGCCTCAATCTCCACATAGATGGAACTAAAGTCCCCACCCACTGCCACAGAGTCCACCCTGTCAGCAACTGAGGCAACATCTACCGTGGCACCGATTACAAAGGGGTGGCAGGGCTCACTTTGAGGACTCCTCAGGGAAGGACTTCGACAGGATGGCGTTACTGCCGCCATGGTCTGACTGGCTGGCTCCACCCCCTGAACTCCACTGGGCTCGTTCAGGGGGCAAGGCCAAAGGCTCAGCGGCGGCGGCACCCTTCATGGTCTTACGGGGGGGGCTCCTCCCTTCCATACCAAGTGGGAGCACAGGGGCTGACTTCCGGCCCCGCCCGTGGGTGCTGTCACCCGGCGTCGGGGGCGGGGCCCCGGCCGACGCCGGGCCCTGCCCCCGACGCCGGGCGACGTTGCGGGGCCCCGCCCCCGACGCCGGGCGACGTTGCGGGGCCCCGCCCCCGACGCCACGTTGCCCAGCGTCGGGGGCGGGGCCCCGCAACATCTCCCGGTGCCCGGTAAGTTTGCCGCGGGTCCGGGGCGGGCGGGGAGTTGCCGGTGGGTGCAGAGCACCCACCAATTTTTCTCCGTGGGTGCTCCAGCACCGGAGCACCCACGGAGTCGGCGCCTATGAGTGGGAGGTGCTGAGCCCACACTGTGCACTTGTCGCACTTCCCTTGGACAAACGCCCCGCTCCCCAAAGTGGTAGTGGAGGTTCGACCAGCGTTGGTGGTCCAGGGGGTGTGGCTAAAGGTTTTGGGGGGGGGGTCTGGGAGGCAAGGGCAGGACAACAGGGGGAAGGGGAATCTCCCAATTGAATCTCCCGACCCCAGTGACAGCTCTGCTGCCCTCTCCTTCACAGGCCCTACCTGACTATGCACAACAGTGGTGAGGCCCACCTGCTCATCTGGGTGCAATAGGGGGGCTATCCCCAAGGCCCGAGTGGAAGTGACAATGAGCAAAGGAGGAGGAGGGGTGGTTACGGAGACCAGGCAGTCAGGGTTGTTGGCGGTAGTGGGGCCGGCGCCCTCCCAGATCTCGGGGGTCCCCAGAAGCCCTCCATGCTGGGTTCCACACGTGCCCCGTTGCCTGGCAGAGGAAACCTTGGGCCCCCCTGAGGAATAATGTACCAGGTACTGGGCCCCCTGATGGGGCACCAGGAAGGATCTCTCAAGTTCCTCTCCATCACACACCGCTGGCGACAGCTGGATTTGCATCTGCTCGCAGAAGGAGAGAATGTGGTGGAGGGCGGGGTCCTTGCAGCCCAACGGGAGAGGGCTGATGACAGATAAAGGCTTCTCCAAGGTAGAGAGGAAGGGCAATAGGGCAGCACTGTGGAGGAAGGGTGGGACAGAGGTGAAAACCACCCATACTCCCAGGTCCTTCAGGGGCTCAAGAGGAAGATAGACGCCCTCCGCCACAAGGCCCTTCTCCACCGCCTCCTGGGCAGCGCCTTCCTTTGCCAGAAAGAAGAGAACCTTCCCGTACATCTTGGAGGTTGCCACAATAGCCCTGGGCCCCACCACCCATGCCAATGCCCCCATGTAGGTCTCCACGTGGGACAAGGCAGACACCAGGAGGCAACTGACGCCATGCTGCCTGGTCAGGGTAGGAAAAGGGCCCCGGCCACCAGAGATGGAACTAGGGGAGGTGGCAGGGGCAGATGACAGGGTGGTGGGCGGAAGGATTGGCCACCTGGGCGTATGCTCTGGGGGATAGGTACCCCCAGAGCTGGTGGAGGGAATAGCAGGGGGGAGGGAACCATGGCCGATAGCGGGCCACAGCGGGGGGAGCGGTCCTCGCCATGGGGGGCTTCGCCTTCCAGGTGGGTCTCTTGCCCTTCTTCTTTCCCAGGCCCTTTCATCTGGCTGAGGAGCTCCCTCGAGTGTGGTAGAGGTGGAAGCCATGGCAGCTGTCGGTGCCCCGGTGGGGGTGCTGGCAATGGATCCAGCCGCGGCAGTCAAAGTGGTAGCCGCAGGGATGGATGGGAGAGTGAGCTGTGGGGGGCACCTCCTCTCATCCAAGGCGAAGGGACAGGCGCAGGAGCTAACACCAGAGATGGGGGAGAAGCTACCCACCCTCCCCCCTAGGCAGCAGGCAGGGGAGGAGGGTGACAACGGGGGGGAGTGGGTGTCACAGGGGTGCCAAATAAGGCGTGGGGAGAGGGGCGCAATCCCTAGCACAGGGCAAGGGTGCCAGCTCCTCCGCTGCACTGGGTGGGGAAGGGGCGTTAATGAACTGGGGAATCGACAACAAAAAGCGCACACATGCACACACTGTCACACACACATACACACACACAGTCACACACCCAAGGCGAACCATCCAGGCCCTTCTCTCTTCGGACTCCACTCCACAGCTTGAGGGCAGCCCTGTCCTGCGCTGCTCGCCCATGGCACAGCCCCCAAAACATTGCCAGGCTTTGTGTGGGAAGCGAGCCTCGGCGGCAGGGACTGCTCGCGCCCGAGCAAGCCCGGAGGGGTAGCGCCGCAGCGGCCCCCACGGCGCGCTCGAGCCAGTTCACATGCGAGTCACGCCCGCTGCCGGGAGCCGGAGAGCAGCCGCCACACTGGGGCTTCACCGAGTGATGAGAACAGACGTCAAAGGGGCCTTATGAATATTGATGTGGCGGCTCGGGTTGCTTTCGTAAAGGAGCAGAAGGAAGCAAGATGGCTGCCCTTTAGGATTTGTTAGCCAGGGGAGCGGGCTGCATTTGCTGGATTGCTGCAAGGCTGAGGGACATAAAGAGGTCAGAGCGGTTCTTCTCTTCATGCCACGGCACTCTCCCTTTCCTGCAGTGGGGCTGGGCTAGCGGCGCGGCCGGGGGGCTGGAGGGGCCGGGCTCCGCTGCCTCCGCTACAAGTAGAAAGAGGGGAAGGGAAAAAAATTTCTGAAGCTTCTCCAACATGGCTGACAAATATAGTTTTAAAAATGTTTAAAAGCTAGGGAGCCGGGAGCTGTCCTCCGCTGGGTCGGGCGGCTGCTCTCCACCCCCCAAACTTTGCTTTTCAGCCCCGCTCAGCGCCTCGGGCTGGCTGGTGTATTGATTTATTTGTGTAACGCAGGGAAGTGTGGGCATCATTTTTGGGGGGAGGTAAAGACTTCATGAGTCTTATGATCTGTTGTTGTCCCACTTTCCTCCGGTTTCCTTCTTTTCCTGCGCCGCGTCTGTCACCGCGTTTGATTGTGTTCTTGAAAGAGCCCCGGGAGGTGTGTTAGAGCTGCGGTGGATGCCTGTTTTCTTTTTTCCACTTCGGGAGGATTTTTCTGATGGACTGTGAGAGCTGGTGGGATTTTCTGCATCTAGCTTTCGTTGATTGTTGTTTTATTGAATGCAAGGGGGGGGGGTCTGGTGCTATGGGGGAGAACGGGGGGAGGAGGAGAGGAATAGTTTCCTTGGACAAAAAGAAAACTCTTTTCTTTCCGATAAAGATAGATCCGGTGCCCACAGCCTGGGCGTTCTGGCTAGTTCGGGGGAATAGATGTGAGAGCATTTGTACGTGGAAAGTCTGTTTTCTGGTTTTGTGCTTCTCATGAATCAGCTTTCATTTGGATTGCTGGTGAGTGACAGACAGACACAAAGGCAGGCGCAGTCAAAGGGGGAGAAGGTGGGGCGGGGGAGAAGAGGATTGTGGAGTTTGAGGACTACAAGGTCAGGGGCACTGAAGGAAATAAAACCCAATCCTAGGGGAGAAAGAGAGAAATGGAGAAGAGATTTGTAGCAAGGCCTTCCTTTTTCTTTACGATCTTTGTCATCCTTGTTAAATCCTGTGATCTAGGCGACTTACACAATGTGACTACGGAAAAATGCTTTATAATGTACATTAGTTTAAAAATGCCATTACCCAGGTATGGCATGCACCTACAGTCTGATAGAAGAAAAAATCCAAACATGTGATTTTCAGACCTGACATCACTGTATCCTGCTGTTGTGTTTTTATTTGTTATTTTATGTGTTATTATGCATTAAACCATTCCTCCAGCTGTTGCAGTCATTTTCATACCCTTAGTAAAAATTAGGCTTTTTTGCTTGCTCTTTAATTCTTGGAAATTCAGCTAGTCCTTGTTCTGCTTAGCAGTTTTCCTTTTCAAAGTGTGAAGTAGGGGAGAAAAGTGATGTGGTATAGTAGCTTCCACTGAAATGTTTCAACCAAAGGTCTCATTATGAGATTTTTTTTCCATGATGGAGAGTATGCAAATGAACACGGTGATAGAACTACATGATAAGCAACTGAGAAAAGGAACAGTGAATAGCAGTGTGGCTGTATAATTTATCTTAAAACCAGAAATGTAGGAATTTCAGAGATGAGGAGTCATTAGCCTCAGTAAAAGCAGGTGAGTGGGTGTTGTTTACTGGCTAATGAGGCCATTATATTTGCATTATAATGGCAGGTTGACTTACTGCAGTGGAAGGGATAACATGTATATTCATTTGTGTATTTACATGTGTATTCCATGATGGCACTTGTATTGGAGGCTGTGAATTGCAAAATAGGGCATGTTTGTAAAAGAAATTCAACAGAGAGGTGTTAACGGTCAAGAGTCATGAATACGTTTCAGTTAGAAGGTGATGTGGATGATCAAAAGGTGAAGAAACCCACACCACAAAGCATACACCACCCTTTTAAATTACACTCCAAAAACTATTTGTTGAACATTTCACGTGTAAATCATTCTTCTACTTATCTTTGAGGAGTTAAGCAAATTTGCTTTAAACAGTGAGTGTTCATCACATGAGCTGCTTTTGCAGATTAAAGGGACACTTTACTCATGTCTCCAGAAGATAAGCACAGTTCATTGGCCAGTCCTTATGGCTACTTACGATGATCGTTTTATTTTTTTTAATGGGTATTTCCCCAACTTACATAACACATTCCACCTAATAAACAAACAAAAGTTACAACCCATTTTGTTGTTTATACATTACTATTTGTAAATCGTATTGCATGTATAGCCCATTTAATGTCATAAAGAAACACTTCTTTTCAGCTTTTCGTTTCTCAGACCTGTAATATTTTAATGTGCTCTTTTCTCTCCTTGAAAGCTTTCTACCATTGTGGGTTATTTCCCTTCAGTTCTCTATTACTAAAGTATCTAATTTTCAAAGGATTGCACAAAATTAAACATTAATATCCATAAAGTCTTGATAAATCTGAGTTGAGACAGTTGGATTTATTCCTACTCCATCAAGCAAATAAAGCTTTTCCCATTATTTTATGTAGTCCAATATATTTCGATAACATGCATAAGCTGCATACAGGTACTATTTATGTGTATCATATAGTTTATGCTGTTGTTAGCACAATTACTTTCCTGTAGAACAAGTAAAAGGTAAGAATTTGAAGCCAAATAGTTCTCCAATGGCAATACATTGACACTCTTCCTTAGTAGCTCCGGAAATATAATGTACTACCAAAGAAAACCTGTCGGAGAAATCCATACAAAGGTTTAAATCCAGGAGCTAGGCTGGGGAAAATTTAATGACTAGTTTGTTGAATTAGTTCTCTATTTTCTTGTTCTTTGTTGCATGTGAACAATCTTTCAGTGGAAAACAATTTTGTTTGGAGAAGAGTTCCTCAGAATGATTTCAATGGTTCCAAGAACCTCTGAGATTAGTTGTGAGTGTTGCCCATTTTAGAAGCTTTCACGTACTGAACTAACCATTAATAAATATTGGCAAGAAAGAGTCGGAGGGAAGGGAGGCATTTT
Organism: Chelydra serpentina; assembly: GCA_037349315.1. Lineage (NCBI taxonomy): Eukaryota > Metazoa > Chordata > Testudines > Chelydridae > Chelydra > Chelydra serpentina. The sequence goes on from JBAIAC010000018.1 coordinate 9,606,613, forward strand.
CGTTACTTAGATTCATACATCTGCCAAATTGTTGTTAGTAAGACTTTTGAACTAGGACTTTGGCATTGTATTAGTTCCTGGCCAAGAGCCAGGGGAGCTGGTATTGTTTTGATACAGTGCGCATGGTCCTAGGCTTTGGCATGTCAACATTGTTTAAAGAACAAGGAACGTGTGCCTTCCGAGGCATTGTTATGACGGACAGATTTCCAAGATCTCTCGTTGTCACTGGTACTGCATTAGGTAACACAAATAGGTGGCCATAAATGTCTGGTTTCAGTGTGACGGCTCAGGGCACTTTCAGAATTACTCTTCTACTCACAAAGTTGGAATTTTCAGCTGGCACAACTAGAAGGGGCCATTTTCATTTAATCTGAGCAGTCGTTATAAGATGTAGCTCCTTGCACTCCTGGGACTTATCCCCCTACCTGATCATTTACAAATATTAGTGACATCTAAATGGTCCTAAAAGCAAAGCATGTTTCAAAATAAATGTGCTCAGATTTTCAATGCATGTTTTACTGGTAGTGCTAACGTTACCAAAACTTTCTGGGAGCTATGGGGAATGTTTCATGTTTGATTTCTTCTAAATTATTTTTGTTTAAATGGCAGTAGAGTGGTTTTCTAATAGAGTGCCTAAATAGTCACTTTAAATAATTTGTTCAGTTAAATGCTAAGTGGTATACTTTTTTGTTTTTACAAAAGCAAAGAGGATCTCTTATTAAAGCATGTATTTTTCAAGCTGAAACTTTGGATGAGCTCAAATTCTGGCTTATCAAACTAACCCTCTTCCGCTATTATTTGACTGCCACACAGTAGCTTTAAGTGTGGTAGTAGCAGCAAAGCCAGCAGCAGCGAAACTTCTTGCAAGCCAGATTTACAATTGGAACTCTAAAGTGGTTGAATAAAGTTGCCAAGTTTCAAGTAAAGTTGGTGGTTATCTTGGAAACTGTGCTGCAGAACACAACCACAAGCGATTTCGCCAAATAATATACAGTATTTACGTAGTCCAGCTCTCCAATTTGTTGTTAAGGCACTCTGCCAGCAATCAGTGTTGTGACATCATTTAGAAAGGCTATGTGCTTGATCTGCTGATTCTGAAATGGAGTGGGATGTACTATGATTCAAAAGAGGAGGGGAAATAAAAGACTATAGTCTGAACCAGAGATAAAGCATGTGACTGCATTATGGCTGGAAGCCAAATAGGAATTATGTGCATCAATCATTTTCAGCATTATTCTGATCCTGTACAGTACATTACAGCAAACATCCACCTATCCATTTAACTTGCTTCTGGAAGAAATGTCCTTTTATATACTGAATGAGTTTGGTGAGAACTGAACAAACTATCCTGGCTTGATTTAGTATGTTTTTCAGATGATCTGTGAGTGCATATTTAACTTGCCTAGTATACTGCAGACACAAAGAACTAGAAAGCACCACGAGTCATGATCTTCTCAGTGGCCCATGTGGGTGGAGATGGAGTAAGAGATTGGATATCAGAAAGATGACTGTGTTAAGTCAATTACCATAGTCCCAGGGAATTGCTCAATGCATACAGACATCTGAGGTCAAGTAACGAGAATATGAACTTGAAATATCAACTGGGCTAACCCCAAGGGTAATCAATGACCCACTGACTAGAAATAAAGGGTTGTTCAGTTTCAAAAGATTGGACATGTGTCTTGTGGTGTGAGGGTAGGCAAGTGAAGGAGGGTAGAGAAAATAAAAAAGTTTCCTAAAGTTTTGATTTGCTTCAAGATCTTCCAAATGACCTGAACTCAGTTTTTAAAGGTGGAAGAGAAGAGATGCTTAGTTTGGCTCACATTTTAAAAAACTGCACTGATTTAAAAGAGGATGAAAGCCTAACCAATCACTCATAATGAAGAATTTTAAACTTTAAACCCTTAAAGTGCACTTAAGTGTGATGCTTTAAAGCTCCCTTTAACATACAGTTCTTTAACACAGACTTGGGTGTTCTGAAGCAACATCTAGATTTGTTCCTTTCAGAGTCTGGCACATACTTCTTTCCATGCATTTTCTAAAAATGTATCAATCCAAGCAAACTTCATGGCCTTTTCAAAAAGAGTTCTGCAGGGATGTGAATTCAGAGTTAAAAATTCAGATGCTATGTTGTAGCAGTGTGTGGCAAGGCCCAATCCTGTCCACCTTCCCTAATGCAATAGTTTTTACTCGTGCAAGAAGTCCCAGCAAAGTCCAGACACGAGTAATGGTTTGCAGGATTGGCCCTTCAGCTTGATCTTGGAAATTAAATGATTTTTCTTTATATACATTTCCATGTGCAATGTAACAGGCCTGTCATAGTCTCAGGTTTAGCAGGAAATTAAAATTAAGTACCTTAAACAGTATTTCAAAGTTTTCAGAAGTGTATTAGTGTGTGCTTTAAGAAGGCACCTCCATATACTGATACCATAGAAATGTAATGCATGGAAGGTGTACTTACTTTGTAGACCTTGTTTAAGAGCAAAGAGATGAGTAAAATTTCCATGATGAGATATAAATTAATGCTTTCCCAGTTCTCCACTGCAGTGTCTTACATCTCCACTTACTGGAAAATCGTTTTGGATTTTTACTATCAAAAGCATATTTTGCACGTTAGGGCAGTGAGAACGGCACTTCAGTTTTGGGTGGGCACCTCAGAGGTGCCTAGCTAAAAGAGTGAGCTAGGGAGGCTGAGCTGACAAAAAGTCTACTGTGCATGGGAAGAGTATTCTGTGCTCTTCTTGTGTGAGGTAAAAAAGTGAAGTGAGTGCTTTAGATAACTTTACAAAGTGGACTTTAATAAGGAGTGCAAAAAGACAGTTTTCCACACATGCAGGTCAGCCATCTTAAAGTTTTCTAAATAACTAAGTTGATGTAATCTAATTGTAAGAAAAAGTATCTTTCTTGTACAATACCATTACTAAGCTTACTTCATTTTAGAAACTAGCATGAGACCTTGAAAACCTGTGCTTCACCAGAGAAACATTCTAGAGGACTCTTCAAGTTTAAACATGAATTTTTCATTGGCATGTAAGAGTAGGATAATTATCTCAACATTGCCTATGTATTCATTACTATGCACATGAAACACACTATACTTACTATTACATTTTGGTTCTTAAGATTAAAATGACTTGTCCCCTTATAATGCTTAAGCACTCAGAGTTCTGTCTGTCTTCCAAATGTTTTGACATGAGACACTATAAGTAGAATAATGAATACTGATTTGGCTTCAATGCAATAACACTGATGCCACGGCTTACCAGGTGGGGACATCCTGTTTAAGGTCAGGATGATGACTCTCCATGTGATTGCGTCCACGTGGTTATAGTGTTTACAAACACTATCCCAGAATTCCTAGTAATTGCCCTGGCATAGTCAGTGAGTGCACACCAGAGGGAACGTCCTTGCTCCTCACAGGGACATAATGATTGTGAATTTTGGGATCTGTGGGAGCGGAGGGGGGGGGGATGCAATAGGTTGGTTTCAGCTGAACTTTCTGCATTTTTTGTTACGTTAGAGACTTTGTCAAATAATTCTTTTTTCCCCCCCTTGTCCTGATTGCATTCATGCTCTGCAAGCTCACTTGCTTGGGGTTGACTGATATTTAGATTCAGGAGGGGTTAAATAAATGTTGTAAAGGTGTTTGATTTGAGGCTACTTTTTTCCCCCTTTTCTTTGAAGATTCCATCACCGAAAGCTTTCACCACAAGCTGCTTTTAATAATACAGGGATCCCACTGTAAATTATATTTTCTTCCCTAATTTGGAATGACTCATTGCTTCTGAATATTGGAATGATCCCATCTTTACCGAACAAAAATGAAATCCTCAATCATACCAACTTTATAAATAAAATCAATTTTTTGGGAAGGAGTTATTACTTAATGAAACATGTTGACACACACAGAGGCGTTATTGTTGCAAAAGTGAATACCGCTGTAAGGCAAGTTTCAGTTCTCAGTAAAGCATACGAAGCTCTGTAGACATCTCCCTGGTTGCTCAACCCAAAGAACAATGCCTTCAATCTGTTTCAAAGGAGGTGGTAATTATTTTGTTGATTTGCCAGACTGGTTACCGGAAGAGCAGATGAAAATAAATCTGTTTGGAAGCACCCCAACTGACAATTTAGTTCATACTTCATTGTAAATTTGACAAAAAGTTGCCAAACAGGTTATGGTATAAGGAAGAGTAGAGAGAGGCCTTTTGGCTACACCATGCATATTGTTAGACCTTTTTGGCTGAGGTTTCTAAAGTATTATTCATCCTGAAAACATTAGCTCCAGCTTAAAGCAGGGTTTTAGTCTTTGCTGTCTGATAAAATTCTAAAGCCTTTACAACCACTTTCCACAGGCAAGTACTCGGGGAGCGGCAATGCATATCACATGATTTGGGAAATGAATCCAGGGTACGCGGTTATTTTCTTGTGGACAGGAAAGCAATTGATGCTTGAACCTACAGCAGGATCCTTCTGCATAGTTTGATTTCATCCAGACGAGTCTGGGTATTGCTGTCATAAAACAGACTGTGTATAATAATCCATGTGCCGTGTTATATGCATTTCTGCTGCTATTTAGTGACGTCCTCATTTGTTTCATGTTGCTTCCATCTTGCATTAATTTAATTACAGTGGTTGTGCTTTACCATTACATACTGATGGGTTCTTTTTGATCCATCACTTCATTTCCTTGGTGCTGTTGTCTGATTAGCATCCAACTTCTGGTTCTATTTCATTCAGTCTCTTCACAATGAGTGAAGAGGGGTTGTCTTGTTTTCTTTTTGGAGTTTTTCTTGAGCCAAGATTAGTTTTGCAGCAGCTGAGTAGAAAAGTAAGGAAGACAGGAGTAAAGGTTATGGAGGAGGGCATATGTTAGAAAATGGCTCTTCTGAGCTTGCATTGCCTTTTTATTCCTCCTCTTGGGCCACTGGTGCAGAGAGAGGCAAAAAAGAGTATACAATGTTAATACTGGGCCTGATCTTGATATTAGAGGGCATTGCCCTTGACTTTAAGGCCTAATCCAGTTACATTACTGGTGTTCTTTCTCTAGTTAGCACTAGAGGTAGCAACTACTCCTGGATCACACCTCGCTTTCTTGCTCCTGCTACTTCTTTTTTTAATCTTTGTTTAATCTGTGTGTTCTTTCAATACTCTTTCATTTTTGTTTGAAGTCTTACACTTTGAAGTTATACCATTTTTATACTTGCCAGAGCACACATAGCTCTTTCAGCTGTTATGTAAGCAAAAAGAAAAGAATTACTGAATATTTCTTCTTGTGTAAAAATTGCTTTACTTCCCTTTGTGTGGCAACGACTACTGTGAGGAAAATGTTCTGTTGTTGCACTAAAACCAGAAGTTACTTCCCCCCCCCACACACACACACACAAAGTCACAGAATTGTGACAGCCTGTAAGTTTTAAAATACATGCAGAATTTAGAGCAAATGCACTTCCACTCTTGAAAGGGAACCTGCAAAAGATAAAAATAAATTGGACTTTGCCTTTCCCTGGGTCCTTATTAGTATATTAAAGAAGGCCTAAAAAATGTTTCTTTAAATTAACTAAGCTTTTGTTTTGTTTTTCTGCTTTTTTTAAAAACATCAGAAATTCAGATCTTGTCTGTGCAGAAAACTAACGGAGTTATTGAAATGACAACATCATGAAAGTCAAGAAAGTGAAAGCTGAGTAATTGAGAGGGAAAGGGATTATAAATTAGGCTGTTTTTTAACACCTATTTAACTTGTATGACTAAGACATTTTGGGGAAAGGAACTCTTTGTTAAATATTCAGCTCTCTGCCCATTAAGTTGATGAGTGCAAGCACAGACTGCATTTCCTGTGAGACATGCATCCAGGAGGTCAACCACCAAAAATAGGAAAGATCAGACTTGCATTTCTCCTCTTTAGGAATATCAATGAGAGTGAACAAAATAAAACCCTTTGCAGGCCACCAGATATCCTAAAAAAGTAAAAAGTTTTTTTTAAAAAAAAGGTTGTGCCCTTTTTATTTGCATATCACCTTGGTCATAGTAAGGAAGATTTTGGAGAGGGGGAGGGAATGAGGAAGAAGAGCAAATCATCAGCAGCACCTACTGATGTCCATATAATGGGAAGGGACGCTTTCAACTTAACCATGCTTCTTTCTGAATCTTTGCTGCCTACGATTGCTACGAGTCACATCTGAGAACTGTAACTGAAAGAGATGAGAGGAAAAAGTGTATTTTTGTATTTGACAGCACTCTATGGTAGTTCTGCTGTCTCCTCTGTATAGTCAGGCTGTGATCCTGCAAATTACTCTGTGCTAGCAAACCATGCTGCTTACATAGAACCCCATTGGCTTCAGAGGGGCTCCACGGGGACAAAAGGGCCTGTGCGCACAGAGCAGCTTGGAGAATTGTGGCATTATTTAGTCAGCTTCTTATATTTTTCAGCAATGGGGGCAGGGTGGGAGAAAAAAAATTTATTTTGTTTTTGGTTAAAAAGTGGGGGAAATGCAGCTGTTAAACAATGAAAAATGGGCAGAAGGACTCAGGGGCAGGTGTAGTAGCTGAAGCAACTTGTAATACTTTTAAAATTTTGACTAGATTTCAAGTTAATGATTTCCCTTTAAAAATAAACCTTGTAGCTAATGCGGATTGGGAAGAAACTTTTCCTGTGGACAGGTTGGTCTATAACTACCTACTGCAATTGTTTTTCAGATTTTTTTAATCTTCCTCTGGAGCATCTGGTATGGAATACTAAAGGGTCAGACACCAGATATTGGACTAGATGGATCACTGGTCTAATGTGGTAGTGGCAGTTCTGATGTTCTTAAATATATGCAGAATGGATAGTGAATGACTATTTATTATTTGTATTCTAGTAGCACCTTGGGCTCCGATCAAGGACCAGGGTCCCCTTGTGCCCAGAGCCTTATAAACATAAAATAAGGCAGCCCCTGTCCCACTTAATGCAGCAAAGTAGATTGTCAAAAAGTAAGACTGTGACAGTGAAAAATGATAAGAGTAGTAGAAGCTTGCTTTCAGAACTCAACAACAGAAGGATTGCTACAGAGGGAGACTCAGACAATCCCTTTCTTGAATAATTTTCAAAACAAACTAAAATGACTTGATGTTTGTAATACAGGAGGCCTAGAAATCCCAACCAACATCACAAAAGAAAGTTTCTGCCTTAAAATGCTAACATTATGAAACGACAAGACAGACAAAAGGTGGGAGGAAGGGATACAATTTATAGGCAGTGGTTGGGACCCAAGGTACAGATATGTTAAGGCTCTGATGCAAAGCAGCATTGAAGCCAGTGGGAGTCTTTCCATTCACTTCAGTAATCTTTGGATCAAACCCTAAATGGCTTACCCAAGTACACACAGGAAGTTTGCGGCAGAGGTGGAACAGAACCCTGAGTCCCAGTGCCTTAACCCTCTTTCCTGTCCAAGCAGACTTTAACAGATAACTGGCTGCTCTTACCGAGATAACAGAAGTAGCAATGTTAAGAAATGGAAACTAGAAGCAGAAACAAATGGCTTTTCACTTATTTCCAAGGCAATTTTTTATTAGTGTTTTCTGTCCATGAACAAGTACAACCTCCTTTGATGGACAAGTTCTGTGGTTTTAAGCTGGCACCGCTCAAACAAAATAACGCAAGTTGTATTTAAATATAGTTTTTCATTTGGAGGAGGGGTCGCTGATGACTATTACTTTGAAAGCAAAATAGCTAAAACAACCCCTTCAGGTGAAATGGGGATAATGGATGGCGGGAGGGAGAGGAAAGGAAACTATCACAATTTCACTGCCAGTGCCAGTACTTCTGCACACCTCTAACAAAAAAAGCTCTCACAATGAGCTAATTTGAGTTTAAAATAGCATGTTGTGTCAGCTAATTGCAGTGTATGGGAGAGGGGTGTATAGTGTCAGCTCAATGCGCAAGGTACTCCGATAATTCCCATTAACCTTTAATGCCCTAAATCCTCCCATCAAGATGAGATCTCCCACAGTCTGCAAACTGTTCCCATGAATTTGCTCAAAGCTACCATGTGAATGCCATTATGACTTGGCTTATCAATTTTAAGGCCAAGTGGAGCTCATGAACCCTCACACAAATGTCATACGTAGCAGTTGAGCTCATCAAAAGAGCAAGTTCCATTTGTTGTCAAAAATGTTCCCTGTTGCAGGAGGTAGTGTACACAGATCTGGAGGAATGAGAGGAGGGGTCTGTAACATAATCCTAAAAGCACTAATGGCCTTTAAATGTCATCTGTTACTTCTGAAACCTGAATCGCACATGGTAAATTTCTCTGTCTTCATTCCACTGATCTTTTACATTGATACTTGGCTATTCTTTAGTTTTTATTTGAGAATATCCCTGCTCTATGAAATCTTGGCTAATCTAATCTGTAAACTTCAGTTTGCAGTGCATTTACACGAGGCTGTACCAGGAATTATGGTATATTATAATTAATCTTGAAATGCATTCTAAAGCAAAATAAAAATGGATCCTATTTCTTCAGGATTTAAACAATTTTCATATAGAGACTGAGTTTCATACAGCGATTGCTACAAATGCTGTCCAAGGCGGTGGTCACTAGAGTATAAGGAATTTTTTTGGGGGGCGGGGGTTATATTCAGCGATCTAGTTCTGCTGTCAACACCTTTGGAAAGAGATTGAGAGAAACACACGTAGACTTTTCTCTCCTTTGCCTCCGCGCCGTTTCTTCTCATTAAGAGTTTTCAGATCCAGTGAGATGCGACTCACCACGTGGGTTGCGCGCACATGGCTGCACTGTTTACAAACATAGTCCCAGAATTCCCAGGGCTGTTATGTAACAGTCAGGAGGGTGCAATATTTCAAGCGTCGGCTGTGTTAGCCGAGATTCCCAAAATCCATGTTTCCAGTCCAGGTTTCCAATTACTGATAGCCACCATTGCAAATTACAGGGCTGACTGGTCAGGGTATTTCATGAACAAATTCTGTTTTAATCTCCCTTGTGTTACGATTAAGCGATATTCAGCACTAGAGCTTAGAATGAGGTCGTCTGCGGTGAACTAAAAATAGAAGCTTTCTTGCTTGACAAAGAACTGGAGCTGGACAGCACTAGTTGAACTTGCGTATGATAGCGAGTAAAATTCTTTTCTGCTAGCCACAAAGGCTACTAGGAATTCCAGTAACATTTACTATTTGGCAAGATTTCAAACACATTCTAAAACCACTGGATACTTTTTCTCATTTCCATTTAATTAGCAAACCAGGGAGCGTTTTCTATTCAAGCTCAAGTGATGAGCCTCAGCAAAATGTAAATAGTTTGGAGCCGCTAATATTTGATGCTAACATTTGACGCCACAGGTCCATTATTGCTAGGAGAGAAATGCCATCATCTTGGTTTATTTTAGCAGGCCATTGGAACATAGCACACAAGAGGTTTAAATAGCTGTGTGTCACTGGATTAAATTGCCTCTGGTAGCCTAGGCAGAAAAGACCAAGCACTCTTATTCCCAGTCACTCAGCTAAAATTGTATTGACTTTTTGCAGCTCTCCTTAGGAGTTCACAGTTCAAGGACTCATTTATCTACTGTACCTTGCATTAAGATAACAAGATATAACTACTCAGGATTAAAAAAAATCACTTTTTTGTACTCGCCCCCCCCCCCCCGTTTTGATTTGGGGTGTGATTTATTTATCTTTCCTCCTTCCCCTCCCATGCACAGAAGCTTAAATAGCCTGAGAAGTGCAAACTCAGCAGGGATTGGTAACAGTTTAACTCTTTGTCCTATTTTCAGTTCTCATAGCAAAGGTCAACAGCAAATGAGATTCACAGCTGCACTTGAAACAGAATCACTATAGATGGGCAGGGACACTGCTTATTTCCCCCCTTTTGCTGTGGTATTTATTGGAATACATAGAGCACATGGTTAGGGCCTAAGAAACTTTCTTTGGGTGGCTGTAATTGCTAGTCTTGTGTTAAGAGGAAATGAAAGACTTGTGACTTTTATTTGTACTGGCCATATCTATAGCTTCTTGCAACTTCTGCTGATAAACAGAAATAATTTAGAGGCTACTTCCTCAAACGCCTGAACTGTGGTCTTAATTTCAACAGCATAGAGCCAGCAATATACTACAGACTTGGTATCTGCGTTATCTGTGTCCAAAGTTGACTTGGAAATTTTGGCTACGCGCCCTTTCAAAATCATGAATGTTGGGGGATTTGGGGTAGTATGTGTGGGGAGGGTATTTTGTTTTTTCAAAGGGCTCTGTTACAGAAACCCACAAGCTCAAAAGTTTCATTGTGTTTCTGGGACCAGAAATAAGTATTTCTTAGGTTTTCAAGGAAAATAATGAAATACTCAGCACTGTTAATTTGTTTACATCTGAGGAGGGGGCCTGTCTTGACGCAAACAAATGTAACACGTTCACAGGTGCTGTATGCAAGCAAAAAATTCACTTTCCCCTTCAAATAACCTCCTGCTCTGCTTCACGCGGCTGCAATGGGAGTACACTGAAGAGAGAGTTAAAGAGAGTTAGTTGGCTTAGTTACATTAGTATTGGCGCCAGGGTTTACCTCTCAAGTAGGAGTTCCAGGTCATTCTCATGCCTCGCCACGTGGCCGCGCGCACATGGTTACAGTGTTTACAAACATGATCCCAGAATTCGTAAGGTCTGTTATGAAACAGCCAGCGAGTGACGTGTCTTGCAAGCTATAGTGACCTGCATTGTGAGTGTTGTAGAGAATATTAAGACGCTTGTACAAAACACAAACTGGAGAACACATTGGACATTGAGCAGATAATTTTACTTCTGAGTTGTTTGGAAACATCACTGCCATCAGAAGAGAATTTTCCATGGTAGATTTAAAATAGCAGATATTAACTAGTACCAGTGAGTAAGTGTTTTAGCAATGCAGGGATAAAAGTGACTGTGTTCTTAAGCATCGTAATTTTGTTTCTTAACCAAACTAACTCAGAAAATATTTTTGAAAGACACAAAGCAGTTTAAAGCTACTGTCACACTCTCACTGCATTAAAAAAAAATGAACACTGTGTGATCGTGTGACCCCAGTCTCCCAGTTCCTTTTTATTCCTTATTAAAACATTTCCTCAGACATTTTGTGCATGTTTTGTAGAAAATGTCCTGCTTTAAAATTCAGCTGTGGAAAGATGAAAAGTCTCAGTATTCTGAAGTAACGTACCTGGGTGTGCAGAATAGAAATACTGCTTAAGGACTCAATTGTAAGTTCACCAAGAAGCTTGGGGAAAGGGTGCTGCATAGTCATGTTGCCCCAGGAACAAACCAAGAATCAGAATTAATTTACTGCATGCTCCATATTCTGTTGCAGTGAAAGTTCACTGATATTTTGGTACATTAAATATGCCAAAGTTAACTTTAAAAAACTGTTTAAGTTCCATTAAGGCAATAGTCTTGCTAGAAATTAGCAGTTCATTAGAAACTGCAAGCAAACCATCAGAAAATTAACTTTTGACATAGATTCCACTGATGGGTTGGAAGATCTAGAAAAAAACATCATTTAAGAGATGCTATTTTGTATCTTGAAAAAAGAACCATAAATGTGACTGGTTGCCAGAGATGGACAGGCCTTTCCTGAAAATGCTGCTAAATTAACTGAAAACAATCCATGCCCTTTAATAAACCCTTTCCTGTTTTCAGTTTTGGAATGAAACAATTTGTAGAAACCAATTATTTGATGAAGGACTTTCTTCCCCCAAAGTAGTAAAGATTACGTGTTTCCTCTTCTGCTTAGTCATAAAAATATATCAAATATAGAATCAGATACAACTGGCTCACACGTTTTTGCATGCTTCCTACACTACATGACTCAAGTTAATGTCATTATGGTATTTAATAATAATTCTCCTTCTCCATTTTGAATTTATATAGTCCACAGTGGTTGGGTGTTACTATCATCTAGAATAACAAACTGCATGATTATTGTAAGGGTTTGCTTAGCCATAAATCATTCTACAATTGTAGATTAATATGTATGTATTTTAAAAATAAATTGAGGATCTAGTAAGAAGTTATAACTAAATCCGTTTTCTTTAAGAGTTACATGTTATGCTGTATATGTATTTTATTAACCCTTTGTTATCTTTAAAAGGACATTAGTATTTACATAGGTGCCGGACTGAAAGCCCTAGAGAATGAATTCCTCAAGATAGATTCAGTACAATCTTCCCCGCACCACCCTGTCAATATACCTCCATATCACTACTGGAGGAACCATTTATAAATATGAGGGTAGTTCATTTTCCATATGTTTTTCCTGTTCATTTTCAATCCCTCACTTCCATGCGTGTTCAATCCTTGGCACCTCTGCTGGGTCTACCAACATCTGTATCAGCTATGGTAATTTTTTTATGTAGACACATGCCAGTTCTGAACTAACCATGAATTTATTTCATATGGGCTACCAAATAGTTATCAGATAACTACAGCGGGAGGAGAAATGCTCTGAATCCTAGGCCCTGGCTTGACACTGGATGCACCCAGCCTCATTTGGCTAATTTTACATTGTATTCAGCATGTGAGAACAAAGGCATTTGCATTGGTTATTGATAGGGCCCTACCAAATTCACTGTTCATTTTGGTCAATTTCATTGCCATAGGATTTTAAAAATTGTAAATTTCATGGTTTCCGATATTTTAAATCTGAACTTTCATGGTGCTGTAACCATGGGGGTCCCAATCCAAAAGGGGTTTCTCCGGAGGTGGGGGGGGGGGATGTCGCAAGGCTATTGTAGGGGGGGCTCGTGGTATTGGCACCCTTAGTTCTGCACTGCTGCTGGTGGCGGCACTGCCTTCAGAGCAGGTTTCCCAACCAGCAGCCATGGAGTTACCTGCAGCCGGGGGAAGTCCCCAGAGATGGGTCAGATCCACCCCAGGAGCAGAAAGTCCTTTCCCTCCCCAGCCCGGGTGGGACTAGCATCTGGGGGCAGGCGCACGGTAAGAATCCCAGCCCTGCCCCTCTCCTACACTAGCCAGATTTCACAGGTAAGACCCGGTTTCATGGGGGAGATCAGAATTCATGGTCCATGACACGTTTTTCACAGCTGTGAATTTGGTAGGGCCTGAATTATTGATGTCTTCTTACATCAATGATGGGTGTTGTAAGTGTTCTTTACACTGTATATAGGAGACCTAGAAATTAGTAGCTCTTTTAAAAAACAGCACTATTGAAAATTGATAACTTCTGTCTACCCATTTAAAGAACTCTTTATGGTCACTCTACAATGAATCATGCATGTACATCCAATTGCACAGCACTTGGACTTTATTGTGAATCTCTGCAGTTATAGGCAAATAGGATGGAAGGTAAAGTAGGGTGCTGGTATTAAAAACCTCTCAAATATAATAGTAGGTTTTCACTGTGTACATTCTGCACTTGAATTCTCATCAAGAGTAATACTGGAACATTTTTCCAGAAAAGCTGAAAGTATTTTGAACATGCTCAGAAACCAAAAGACTCAAGGCTTGTTTAAATGAAACAAAAAGTTGCCTTTTACTCATTATTAGTGTTAATGACATCCACAGTATTTTGTTTGCAGTGGAAGTTCACACTTCCCTTATAAGATCCGCATAGGTGGAGGTGAGGTGAATATGCAGACTGTAATTAACATATCTGTAGTGCATATTTAACTTAGTGTTTTTTAAAAACAGATTCTGATGATACCAGAACCTTATCTGGTGACATTTTTCTCATAGTAATTTTCATTGTAAAAGAATATCTTTAAATTGCTCCACAAAGCAGGTGTAATCAAAGAGCTGTTACTCCTGATTAAAATTAACAACTTTGCACTGGAGGTGGGGGGGGGGGGGAAGAGAGAGTGGTGTGAGATTAGTTTTGCGTGGTAAAAAGTAAGTACTGATATTGTGTCAGTTTAGATTAATATCTCAAAATGCAGACTCTGTCATGGGTTTGTCATCTAGATAAAAAGGGTAAAGGAAATCCTGTCTAACAAGTTTAGCAAAAGCCACACCTAAAGTCCAATTATGTCCTCAGATACATTGGCACAGTTCCTACTGAAGTGAATGAGTTGCACCCAGGTATCTGAGAGAAGACTTAGGGTACGTCTATACTTACGCGTCCGGTCGGAGGCGCGGGATCGATGTTCTGGGTTCGATTTATCACGTCTTGTCTAGACGCGATAAATCGAACCAGGAAGTGCTCCCCCGTCGACCCGGTAATCCTGCTCTGCGAACGGAGCAGGCGGAGTCGACGGGGGAGCCTGCGCGCCGCGTGTGGACCACAGGTAAGTTCGAACTAAGATACTTTGACTTCAGCTACGTTATTAACGTAGCTGAAGTTGCGTATCTTAGTTCGACAGGGGGGGTTAGTGTAGACCTAGCCTTAGAATCCTCCTCTAATTTCTGTTAATGTAGAAAATTTGCTGATTGATAGTCACATGACTTGGAGAAAGCATTTCTTGACACAATAAATAATTACATCTAGGAACAGTTGATTTCCATATCATAACCTCCCAGAAGATTGGATCAAAATCCCACAGAGAGGTGAAGCAGACTTGATAGAGAGAAGAGACAGACAGACTTATTTATTTTATGGACTTTCCACTGAATTCTACACTTGAGGGACAGGAGTTATGGCCTTGTGGATGTGGTATGACCACTAAAACCTGTGGAGCTTAGTGATTCATAAGAAGAAGAAGTGCCTCCCTCCATGGATCTGATGGAGAGCATCTACTTCTCCATGTTGCTCTTGGGTCTCCTTTACCCATTGTTCCCTCAACGGAACATGGTTCCCTACCACATGTACAACCTATTTCCTCTTTCAGTGGACAGAACAAAGGAGAAATTATGCAATGAGTCTGACAGAAAGCCAATTAAAATATATGGAAAAAGACTTTTATAGATGTCAGACAGCTGTAGATCAGGCCCAGTGTTCTGGGCAACACTAAATTTTGATGGGTTTTTCTAGTAGTAGTTTGACTGTATTGAAGAGAAGGATGCCACAATCCTGCAAATCCCGCAAGAATTTATACAAAAGCGTACCAACCAACCCATCCTGAACATTGCCTATGTATTTGCTTGAAGATTTGACCATGGGAAAACAGAGTGTGATTTAACCAGGATCTTTTTGAACTTCAAGGCCTGTGTTCTAAGAAATCACAAATTTGATTAGAATCAAACTTGGAAGAGTTCCCACAGGAAGATGCAAATAGTAAGAATCCCCCATGTATCAGTGCTAGGACCAATAACGAGGAAGATGGTGTGATTACTGAGTGATGTGGCAAGATCTGCTGATGAGACACAATATTTAGGTTAGGAGTACAAGAAACTCCAGAAGCACCTAAGAAAACATCAGACTCCATGAGAACAAATTAAGTCAATGTTGACACGTACAAAGAAGCGTATATTGGATGAAACTTTAACGTATGTGAAACGCTGAGTTCTGAATTTGTTGTAATCTGTTATTTTCTGGGAATAAAACTAGACTGTGAACTCCTTGGGAAAAGGACCATGTATTTAAGTCTATATGAGGCTGAGCACACTGTTGGCACTCAATATATAATAAAAAATAACCTCGCAAGGAAAAAGATCTAGACACTATTTCAGACAGCTAAATGAAAGCATCTTGCTCAATTTTTAGCAATGATTAAAAAAAACAAACCCCCCCTCCCCCCCCAAAGATGTGAGGCTGAATTAAGCCGAGGTTAGAGTACAATACTGAAATTATCACCATATTAATGTACTGACTTGTCTATATGTATCACTGACTTCTACTGGATGGAATTAGAACTGCTTGACACTGCTAATGGACATATACTACTAAAAGATTTTTCTTTAGCTCAAGTGGCAGAGGCCTGTTCTGCTAGAGTAGGAGAATCTGAATTCTATCCCCCTTGTTACCATGGAGTTCCGAGCGACCACAGGGAAGTCCTAGATGGCCATGTACATCGTCACTTTGCATACAGTATACAAGTTTGGGTCACATCATTTCACAAAGGAGAGAGCAGAAATAGAAAAGATCAAGTAAAGGGCAATGAAAGCAACTGGGGGAAGGAATGATGTAGAAGAACAAGAGTAGATATAGTATGATAGAAGTATATATGGTATGGCCAGCCAGGCATTTGCATTTACTCATTCCCATAGTATGGTATGAGAAAGAGAGGGCACTTGGTAAAATTAAAAGGCAATACACTTCAACTGGATAAAAGGAAATGAATACAAACTAGTGCAATCACACAAGGAACTTGCTGTCACAGGATATTACTGAGGCAAGTCATTTAGTATGTAAGTAGGGACAGTGGTGGACATTTACATGAAATAAGAACAGTCCCTGCCATTACACTAAGATAAAAGTTATAGGGGTTTTCAGTTTTCATGCTTTGGGATATAAGCTGATCTCTAGAAGTAATCCGAAAGAAAACAATATTGCTCACTTGATAGGTACATTACTGTGGGACTGTATACCTTTCACTGAAGCATGTGTGCTGTAGCAGACCAGAACTAAATGGAAAATTGTTCTGCTTCAATATGGCACTTCACATGTACTTGAGAAGTGTATCCCTGTGTGTGCAGCCCCCAAAACATTCTCCACTTCAGTATTCAGAAGACTACTACTATGAAAACATGGTACATAAAATCATAGAATCATAGAATATCAGGGTTGGAAGGGACCTTAGGAGGTCATCTAGTCCAACCTCCTGCTCAAAGCAGGACCAATCCCCAATTTTTGCCCCAGATCCCTAAATGGCCCCCTCAAGGATTGAACTCACCACCCTGGGTTTAGTAGGCCAATGCTCAAACCACTGAGCTATCCCTCCCCCCGTTATTACAAAGAAATATATGCAAATAGATCACTCATTAAACTGTATTCTTCATTCATTTGGTGAGTAAAAATTATGCTTAAGCTTTAGAGACATGACTTAGCATGGTCATCTAAACCATTCTTTAGAACGAAGTCTAAAATTGTTTAACTTTTAAAAGCAACAAACCACTTTTTTTTTTTAAAGAGCAAATTCAAGGAACAGGAAAGCTCTCTCCTCTAGCCCTTTGTTTCTAGTTTTAATATTTAATGAACATGTGATATTGTTTTAAGCCAGTCCTGATGGTCTTGTGAAGTTAATATTTAAAGCAGATGGCTGCTGTGCTTTAATAAGATGGTTACTATAGAAACACAGCACTGTGAAAGCAATACTTTCTGCAGTGCATGGTCTCCTCACTAAACAACTTAAATGCCCTTGATCTATGTGAAGTGAGTGCATTCAGGACTAACATAGAAGGTAAAAGAAAGGTAGTATGCCTGTGCAGACTATTTATTTAACCTGGGACCAACTTACACCGAACTGGATAGTTAACATTTTTGTGGCTTACCGAGGAGCTGCTTGAAACTACACCAAATGTGAAAGGAGATAAGCAAAGGTAGTTTAGAAAAGAAACCCGCAAGAACCTTAGTTCTATGAGGAAGTTTTCCTCAAAAATCCACAGGAAACATGGACAACTTTAAATGATCTTATATTAGAGATGGGTTGGAACCTAAATAAATGAATAATCCAGACACCATGAGCTCTTAAGAGTTTTCAGATCCAGTGTTTAGATGTGTAGCTATGAAACTGTGGTGCCTGTGTCCTTTTATCGCACTGTTGTATATCTAAAGAACTTTGCCTATCAACACAGAGTGCAACCACCATATTCTCTGAATAGTTGCAGCCTGTTACACAGGGATATACACTGCGCTCTCAAGGAGACTTTGGTTTCATTTTTTCTTGTTTTTCTTCATCTAGAATAAAAGCAAATTCAGACTGAACGCACCTGCCTTCCGCTATGTGTAGAAAAATATCAGCACTCTTGGTGCTTTATTCCATTTTTCATATTAATATGTTGTGCTTACTGGTTTGACTTCCCTTTTGGAGAATTAAAAAAAAAATGTTGCTGAGTTTTTACAGCTGTCTCACTCTCTTTAAGTATCCCAGTAAATAAAAAATGAAGAGAAGTCCCAATGTATTAGTTCTGTAATAGAAACAGCAGGTCTTTTTTTGGGTTGATGGGGAGCTCTCTGGTACCAAACCACACAGAAAAGTTACATCCTCATCTGGATGTGAGCAAACTTTTCTGGCTGTCTAGAGGATTGAAAAGTTGGGTGTCAGTCGCACACGGTTGTAGTGCAGGAAATGAGGGTTCTATGAAAGATCCCTCTTTCATAGAAAGAGTGATGAGAGGAAGGGAAGAAAGAATCAGAAGTCCATTGTAAGTATATATATAAAAAAGGTACTTTAATTTTAAGATCCCAAAAGAAATACATGAATCTGACTTACAAAGGTCCAGCAACAATTAAAAGAAATTGACACCCTTTCATAAAACCTAGGCATCTTGCTAAAACTCATGAGCTGAGGTCTAATCTGCAATAAATCCTGACCTACACTGAATAAAGGTTCCTAGCGACTCGCAGACCAGTTTTGCAATACTTTTGCTCCACCCCTTGTAGGTTTTAACCAATGGGTCCCCCCCACTCCTATCTCACCCGTTTGTCCTATTTGTGTTTATTTTCCCTTTTCCCCATTAAAAACACTTTCTCTTGCTTTACTTAGTCTTCAGGGTATGGACTGTCTGTAGTCTGTCTCGCACAGTGTTGAGCACATTGTCACTTATGAGATACCTAATTACTATGACTATTTCCCCACCTTTAAATTCACGCATTTAATTAATTTTTTCTGTATGACAATATCTCATTCCTTTATGGATTCCTGTTAGAACATAAAAAAAAGTTAGGGAGAAGAAAAACGTGTGTGCCCCAAAATGCCTTTTCTTTTTGAGCCTGATCTGAATCCCACCTTCCTGCTTTATCATTATCCTCAACTTCTGTCACCGGAGACAAATCAAAGTGTTTCTTGGCCACACTTATATTCCTTGTTTTAATCAATTTATTTGGTAACTTTATTTCATACACACTATTATGGAGTCCTGACTCCATTACCTATTTATACTGCATTTTAGATTAAATATCCCTCATCAGTTCAGTAAGATTCTCTCTGTGGTACAGGGAGCAATGCTGCACACAGTTTTCCAGATGACGTTTAACAAGTGCCACATGAAGTAATGGCATCACCCTTCTTGTTTATACAGTATCCCTCTGCTAAGACAACCAAATAAATAAATAAGAAGCAAACCAGAGAGTTGTTTATACTTCAGAAATGCAACTGATATGGAAAAAATCATTGAAACTAACTCCAAATCCTTATCGTGCTTAGTGTGTTCCATAGAACATGCACATTTTCTGGACTAGTTAACTTGCCATGAGACTGACATAGTTTTGTCTCTTCTTCCCCTCACCCCCAATATAACATGTCTGTTTTTGTAACAGGAATATTTTTATCCATGACTGATAGCATGAAGCTGTGCTCAGGGTAGCTGTATTATAGGCTATTTTAGGTAATTACATGGCAGCTCTCAAGAAAGAAGGCTTCATACTGGGCAAAGCTCAACAGGAGAAATCAGTCCCTAGTATCCTATCATAAGGAGTTTTGGGAGACCATGTGGTCCAGTGGATAGCCCACTGGGTTCTATTTCAGACTGTGCCACTGAACTACCGTGATCATGCCACATCTCTGTGCCTGTGGTTCCCCACCTGGCCTCTGTCTGCTTGTCAATTTAGAATTGTAGTCCCTACTCTGAAGAATTTCTCTCTCAATATACATTTGTTCAATGCCCTATTTCAGCTAGTGCTCAGTTATGCTAGGCGGTGTGCGACCATGTAGTAAAATAACAATTCCTGCCCCCCAGGAGTTTAAAATAGGCTTTATGGAAAAATACAACAGGTAGATGAATCAAACTGATGGCAGGAGCATGAGATAGTGAAAAAAACAAATTTGGCATGGTATGCAGTAGTCACATGCTGCTTGTTGTAATATAAATGGTCATTCACAATCGCATAAGCAATAATGTAAATGTACAGTGATGACTGCTGGCAAGTAAGGACTACATTATTGGTTCCAAAAGTGCCATGATATCGTTACTGGCATTCTATACTCCACCTTTACAATAAGCAATATACATCCAATACAGTTTTCAAAGCAAATTGATACTGAGTGACATTCAACCCAGTTCAGAGGACTATCCACAAGGCCTATCCAATACTTAAGTCTCATTAAGCTATGATAATGATACTTAAGTGCATAATCTTGTGCTGACTGTCTGCACTTGGGGGATATTTCATCCTTTGTGCACATTTTTGGTGTAAAAATTGATTTTAAAAAAATCTAATTTTTAGAACTGTGCGTAGCCTAATTGAAATTACATAGCAAGGCAGGCAGGATTTAGCCTTGTATTCATTGCTTGAGAAAAGTGTGAATATCAAGTCCTTAAATATGAACTGACATCGAACACACAGTGCTTGGTATGTTTACTAAAGCTGGTAGCCACTAGAGGCTGAGAGATAGAGGTCATCTTGCAAATTTAAAAGAATGACTTTTATGAGGGTTCCCAAAGATCTGTATTCCAGAAAAAGGATTCCCCTTTGTGTCGAGAACAAAGGCCTGAAGTGATAGCTGGGAAGTTATGACATCATAAGGACCATACCACAACACATTTCTTGACATCTTTGAGGAGCATGAGTGTATCTCCTGTGAGCAATGTTCTAAATTACAGGTGTTGAATTTTAAAAGTGTGTGTTGACATGTACACATTTCTCACAAGGGATGAAACTGCATGAAAGGACTCGCTCTCTCTCTTCTTTTTTTTAAATATTAAGAAAAGCAATCCTCTTAAAACACTAAGAAAATATGTGGTGCTTTCTTGGGCCCGACCCAAAGCCCATTGAAATAATGGGACGACTCATTGACTTCAGCAGGCTTCAGATTAAGCCCTTAGATTCTCATTCAGCAAGCATGTGAATTGTCCCATCCATTTTTTTTTTAGTTAGATACTCAAATGCTTATAGCTAAGCATGTGTTTTAGGTATCTTGCCGACTTGAAGCCTTAGTAAGTAAAGTGTATGCATGGCACCAAGCATGCTACTCACTGAATCAAGGCTTCTGGTAATGCATATTTAAGGAGAAAAAAATCCCTTAATGCCAAAACCAGTTTATTTCTCCCAGCCCTCTCAGATTTTGCCTCTGCTCATATTCTGGCAATGTGCGCTGCTATGCGGTATGTCATTTAGTAATATTACCATTTATCTGATAGGGCCAAATAGCGAGATGTTTCTGTATGACTCTTGTGAGCCAAAGTTTAAAAGCTTCTTCTCTTCCCCACCTCCCCCCAATCCATATCCCTTCAGGGAACCAGCGATATGAACAAGAATACTCAACAGTCTCCCAAGAATACAGTTTTTGTTCTGAGTGGAAAGTTGGCTCGTGCACATCAATTCCATGTTACAAAGAATAACATTCACTTACGTTTAACTTTTGAAAGGAATAGAAAAATAAAATTGCTATATTTGCAATGTGCTATTTACCCAAGTGGCAACTGTCAGGATAAACTTTTTAAAGCAAAATGAGAGAAAGTTGCCTGAGTAGGATGATGGGAGAGTAGTTTCAAGAGGGAGAAGGAGAGGAAGTCTTACTACTAAAGATAAAATTGACTTGCTGCCATGATGTGCAGTATGTGGGGGCGAGGACTGTGTTCAGTAGTAGCACATATTTTTCCTATATAGTTAGTCATGGACCAAATCCAGACTTAAGCAGGCCAAGTTGCTCCTCTTACACTAAGGCTGAATTCAGCCCTTGTGAATGTGTTAACAACCCACTGAATTTTTTAGTCTTCAGAATATATGCTATTTTTTATATATATTTAAGTAAACTTGAATCATAGGTTTTAAAATGTGCTATTGTTTTTGGCATTGAAGCAATCATCTTGCGTCATCTAATGTCCAATACTATATTGATAAGCCAGGCAAGTGGCTGAAATAGCAGTTGATTCAAAGTAAATAAATACGGTTGTTTTTATTTTTTTTACATCTTGCCCTTCATTCAGCATTGTCCTAATAGGGTTATCTTTAGGAAAAGATTAGATTGGCTTTTTGCTGTGGTGCTCTAGAGTCATAACTCTTCCACTCATCCTAATTAGACATGATTAGAAAGGTCAGTAAATTATTAGCATAAACCTCTAGAAAAGAACAGTTGGGAAAGTAGAAGTAGAAACAGCATGGGGAACTGAAAGATACAGGACCATAATTATTCAGAGCTGTACAAATGGTAAAACTTGTTTCCCGCAGATGTTTTAAATTAAGCATCTAAATAAAAGCAGCCTTTAATATGGATTTGGATACCTAGCTTTAGGCACAAAGGTTTTGCCTGATTTCTTAGAGAAACTGGGTCTCAGTCTGGAATTACACCAGTATAAATCTGAGAACAGAGACTTCACTGGAGTTACTCCTAACCAACACTGGAGTTGTTGACTTAAGAATCAGGCCAGCCATCTTTGCATACTGTGCAATGCAGTTTTTTTCAAACATGGTGAAACCAAAAATGCCAGCTATACCGTATCCAAAATGTACACCTTAGAATATACTATAGGCTGAAAGTGAACATAGTCCTTCCTTCCTGAGGGTTTTTTGCATGCTCGATAGTAATACTGTTTGTTCAAGATGTCTCTTTTTAGTTACATCTGTAAAATATGAGTGAATGCTCAAGCTTATGAAAGTAACTAATAGAATTCCCCTCTCTCTACCTACAATTCAGGTCAATCAGGCAGCTGCCCTGTGAATTTGCTTATGCTTTTGCTGGTCTTGACCTGGAGATATCTGCTTCTCTAGGGATGAGAGGTAGTTATTCTCACACCAACTCCGTCATGTCCATTGCCTGAGCAGAGATGGATGATGGTATCTAACTGCAAAATTACATGTGGTAGTTTGGTGATGGGAACTGAGCTAGGATTACCAAATTCATTTAATTTAGGACTTTAAATTACACTTGATTTCTGGTCCTAGGGCAGGCCTGCACAACTCGTAAAGCGGCGAGGGCCATTTTACTCTAAAGAAAACAGCTGAGGGCCGAAACCCCCTGGCCCCGCAGAAACATGCCCCCCCTCAGCGGCGCCCACCCCGCGGAAACAACCCCTCCTTCCCCAGCGCTGGGGTGTGGAAGCCTGTAGAGGGGGAAATAAACAGCGCACATAGGGTGACCAGATCACAGCAGTAAAATAGGACCCACCCCCTCCCCGCTCGGCCCCACCATCACACCCCTCTTTACCCCCCCCCCAGGGGTTACTATATTACTGCACACAACAGTCAATCAATGCAGTTGTAGATAAATCTCTGCATTATGCATTTTTGTATAACTTTTATATGACTTTGTATTGAACCTTGGTAATATGTTATAGCAGGCCCCTAAGGTAGTATAATTAAGGTAAAAGAAAAATGTCTTTTTGCTAGAAGTAGAATAAGATCTTCCCCCCACTTTGTATTCAATTGCCCTGTTGAATGAATGAGGTGTGAATGAGGAAGGTGTGGAAGGCAGGCACCTCCAGACAGCTGCAACCCTTGCCTACTCACCTCCCCCGCGGGCCGCACAGTGAGCCCACGCAGGCCGCATGTTGTGCAGGCCTGTCCTAGGGTGAAAGGAGAATGCTTTATCCGCTAATCCAACCAGACCTACTCTTGGAGGATATCGGAATTGTGATAAGCCCTTCCTGGTTGTGTTTGGGGTGGAAGGTGTTAAAATAAGGGCATTTCCTTCTTCAGGAAAAGGGTGCTTGAAACAGAAAGTTATTTTTAGTCTCTGTAGACTATAAGAGTTGATATATGCAGCCTCTGACCTGCCTGCTGATAACGCATTACCTCATTTGCAGCACCAGTGGTGGTGTGCATGCCTCTGTCCTTGCTTGAACCTGACAGGCAGAACCACGTACAGTTGTCATGGTATTGTTTAGAGGATTGAACTACAGCCAAGGTCATTTTTATTTATGGTAACCCACTAACAAAATCTGAGCACCAAGTATCAGCATTAAACAACAGTGGGACAGTTACACCATTGTATTCCCAGCGTAACACTTTTGAAAAGCCATGAGTTACTCCAGTTTTCAGACAGGTGTAAAAGAGATCAGATTCTAGTGCAGTCATACAGGAACGCTGGGCCAGATCTTAGCTGGTGTAAATCTATTAATTGATGGCGCTATGCTGACTTACACCAGCTGAAGATCTGGCTGATTATCTTCATTTCTCACAAAATTGCCAGAAACTCCCGGCCAAGGCAAACAGGATGCTCACTGTGAGCGATCTCAGACTTCCTAGGAAGCTAGATATGAATTGGCACCTGACTATTGACTAGTCTTTTTCTCTGTTATATAGAACTTTAACTATGGCCAGGACAGCCATGCATCCATCGGCGTGGTCAGACAAGCAACCATCTTCAGAGATGGCACAATTGCCTCTCTATATGAATTAGCTAATTATACAGGCACTGTATAAAACTGATTGGCTCTTTTGATGGAAAAGTTCCAGCCAATGCGTCATTTCTGTGACATGCTCCATATCCACTGGCTGAAAGCCCTAGTCAGCTCTTCAGCTAGGTTTTTCAGCCAACTGACAGTGCAGTGACCTTACATTGACACAGATTTAGTTCCACTGATGATGGAGGAGAACCGTATTTGCTTGTTGATTATTTTGAATAAGAAAGCCACATGACCACTACACAACTAATCTATTCTATAAATTCTCCTAAACTGTCTTCATTAGATTTGGAAATCTTATTGCCTTCAGTTATTACAGGCATTTGTATCATGCCCATCATGGTAAAATATCTGGTCACTCAGCACTTGGCTTACAATGAGGCGAGAACGACCACCAGGTACAGGGAGTGAATAATTCACAACTCCCTTAGTGCCACAACTTTAAAAGGATAGAGACAAGGAGGTCTTTAATATCTTTATGGTCTCCTTTCTTTACTGCAAACTTGGTTTCACCTTTTCCTTCCTCTGCTCTCATCCTGCAGAGTGAAAAGGATCTCTGCTTTATTTCAAAACCAGGCTTCATAGGCTGTTGCCTCTACTGTATCTGTAACCTCTTTTCTTTTAAAATCTAACCTTCCTTGTTTCATATTCTCATTCATCCACTTCGCCCCCTTTCAGATCCCTTCTTTTGATCTTTCTTTCTTTTTTCTGTGCCCAAAGAAGGCCTCACATCTGATTTCTCTAATCTAATTAAGACCTGCATTTATATCTGGAAATGTACAACTCCCTCCCCCTTCTTAATTCATTGCAGTCTGTTTGCTGCTATAGCACTAGGTTTGATTGTGGATTTCCCTCCCCAGTCTTCCACTCTGTGTTTTGTGCTCCAGTATCTACCCTGTTTCCCATCACAGCCTTCATTTTTTAATCTTCAATTCCTGTCATCAAATTTTGCAACCAACTTTTTTCCAAAGGTGGTCAAATTAGAATAATTCCCTCTGTAGATTGTTAACATACTCCCAACTTCCTTTCCCTTTTTGGCTTTGAGAACCTCATGTCTTTCACTTTAAAGCTTTTTAAATGTTTCTCTGAGATAACCCATGATTACAATAATAAAATTCATACAAAAACAACTGTGTGTGAATGAAACCACATGAACTCAGGATATATTTCTAAAATGCACTACTCTGGATCACTGCATTGCTCCTGTCAGCAATGCTGCCATTGTACAACCAAACAATTCTGTTCTTTGGTTTCAGTTATAGTTACAGTTGCTAATGCTAATGCTAGTGTAGACATACCCTAAAAGTTTCTCTCCTTACAACAAGGGTCGGCAACCTTTCAGAAGTGGTGTGCCACATCTTCATTTATTCACTCGAATTTAAAATTTCGCATGCCAGTAATACATTTTAACGTTTTTAGGTCTCTTTCTATAAGTCTATAATATATAACTAAACTATTATTGTATGTAAAGTAAATAAGGTTTTTAAAATGTTTAAGAAGCTTCATTTAAAATTAAATTTAAAATACAAAGAGCCCCCCCCCCCCGACCGGTGGCCAGGACCCGGGCAGTGTGAGTGCCACTGAAAATCAGCTCGCATGCCATCTTTGGCACGCGTTCCATAGGTTGCCTACCCCTGCCTTACAACAACAGGAATACAGTCAACGCAAATTACCACCTCTGTCACAAAGCAACCTATTGGTTTTCATTCCTTAGATCTGTCAGTCACAAAGGATAAGTTGTCCCTGGCTCAGAAAGGCTTGTTTGTATGTGTTGTCTTCCCCACCCCCCATCTCACTGTACCCAAAGATTAGGGCCCTCCATTACATTGTTACCATTGTGACATTTGAAGAAGCAGCAGCAGCTATGAAGTTACACTGCCTTTAACAAACCTACTTACAACCTTAATCCCCCTCTGTTTCACAAAGTCAAGAAGTCTCTGGAAGAACTAGCTAGCTTTGCACTTAATTACAACTTTCTCTGTGTTTCTCTCCCCTCCCTCCAAATCCTCCCTTCAAACATCATTCCCATATTTTGCCTTGTCTGCTCTCCTCTCCTTTTCTATTGCTTGAAGAAAAAAAATCACAGTTGTGGCATTGCCTCTTGGATAGTTTTCTACTTTTGGTATGTCTCTTAACCCTTTAATTCCAGGAAGGCTAGTGTTCTCTGACTTTATCATTCATACCACTACCAAGGGATGTTACTACCATTTTTCTATGACTCACCCTTGTTTTAACTAGAAAACCATTTAAAAAGGACATCAATTGTTGGATGATTATTTATCGGTTACATTCTTAAAAAATAAATAATTTAATAAAAAATTAAACACTTAAAGTTATTGTAAGTAGCTCCTGTGCATACACAGTATGGTTTTTTAAAAACATTTCTAGCACTCAGATTACTTGTGCATGTTCAGTACCCATATTAATTCAGTGCATTGCATTGGCTTTGAGAGAGTTGGTGATTGGGTTAGTGAGCAAGAGCGATAAAGTTCTCTAAGTGATCTTTGATGCTATAGACTTGTGGCAGCTCCGAAGGGAACCATCAAAGTCTATTGGTTTATTGATTCACTGACTGTCTAAATGGACAGTGATACAAATACAATACACAGTAATGGCTCCATTCTTTTGAAGAGCTGATTTTTACAATAACCCACTAATTGCAGAATTACCTGATTCAGGGTATAGAGCTGCTACCTTTAAAAAAAAAAATCTTGATTAGGTATTTATCCAATAGAAACTACAAAACAACTGGGCAATTGAGGAAGTCTCAAAACATGCAATTTTTATAGAGTATTGTACCACCATAACAAGCGGTAACATTTCATTCTAAATAACGATAACGTGATTTAAGACTACTATAGCAAGAAACAAAATCCATCGTGACTGAAAAATCCAGGGCAATAGTCTCACTAATAAAACTTCACACGTTATTAGCCCCATTTATCCTGAAGAATTTCAGGGTGTTTTACACATTTTGTATAAATATAGAGAAAACACACACAATTTGAGGGTTACTTTTTCCCAGGACAGAAATGCAGTCACTTCTGAGTTGGAACATGACCATGGTTTTGTGTAGTGTGGAAATGAACAGTAATTCATTATGCTGACCTTACTGTGGCGTGGGCCCAGTACTGGCACCAAGGGAAGATAACCCCACCTTGAACAAAATATTAGACCCACTTCCTGCAGCACCTGGCTTTTTTTCTCCTGAATTAGTTTGACCGTGCTCCACCTGGAAAAATGAATATCACAGCTCAAAGTGGTATGGCTGCTGCCTTTTTCTTTTTAACAGTTTGACCTAAGTTTGGAGCTGGTTGACATTTTTCATCCGAAATATTTTTTCACTGGAAAATGCAGACTTGGGCTGACTGAAACATTTTGTGAATTCGTGTCTATTTAGGTTAATTGGTTTGGTTAAAGAAAAAAATTGAAACTGTTGAAATAATTTAATTGTGACTGTCCTAAATGAGTGTTTGAAGGGAGGAAAAAAAATCTACCTGAAGTCCAGGGGCAAGTAATGGAGGTGCAGCACAGTCCTATTATAGCTACTGTTCCAGATCATAGGCTAGAATAAAGGCTGCTGCCTTTCCGTACCCCACATGCAGGGGTTCCTGGCTACAGGGTTGGCATAAGAGTGGGTCCAATGCTCCCTTTTCTCAGCATATTCCTCTCTGGTGACCTGTTCAGACCACCTCTCTGGCATGTGGAAGTGCACAGGCCTTCCTCTGAAAAGTGCAGTCTCCAACCCTGCCAATTGAGGCTTCCGCAATGAGCAAATTCATCTTCTCTGCACAGCATGCTAGTTAGTGTATACTTGTTAAAAGATTTCAATGTAATGGGATATGGAGCAGGCACAGGGCCTGATCTCACTTATAACAGTTCTACATCCCGTGTGACTATGGAGTTACTCCTGATCTACACCAGAGTGAAATCATAATCAGTTCTGTAGCTCTTTATTGTACAGGACAAATATACCCACTATTGTACATATGTATATCTCTGAAGAGCCTCTCTGTTGCCCCATGATATCAGATTAATGAGGAAATTCTTGTTTTTCCTCATTAATCAGTGACCATTTCAGGGTTCCTTTCTTCTGCATGTGATGGTTTTTCCCCATTACACAATCTAGTTATTTTTCATGAATTAAAATTCCCATTTCTTACATGTTTCTGTGATTGCAGTATGATTATCTACGATGCAATTAAGAAGTATGTCCATTTGGAACTATTCATGCTTCTCAGGGGAATCATAATATGCAGTATACTTTTCATTCCCCTTCTGCAATGTATTCTAATTTCTAAAAGCAGTGATCTGAGGGGACAAACCCTTACTGTGTTGAACAAGAGAGTTCTAGGTGGCATTGGGGTAGATTCTCAGAACTCTCTTGACAACTTTCCCGTGACTTACAGAAAGATTCACTTTCTTCTAACACTGAAAAAGAAAGTTTTTATTATTCTAATTAACAGTTATTATCCTGGATTTCCTTTGTCTTTCTCACTTTCTGGGTAAAGCTTCTGTCTAGAACCCACACCCATTCCCTTGTTGCCTGGCTTCCTGTCCCAGTTTTAAAGAACCAGAACAAATCTTCACAGCAGTGTTAGCCAAAACAACTACAGTTGGGAAATAACGTTTTGTTTTTAATTCAGCTGCAACTGCCCCTTAAGGGGTCCCTTCTTCACCCCTGTTCTTTCCTTTTGTTCACAAAGTAAACAAAGGGAAAATCTCTGTGTTCACAGCATTACCTTTCCTGAAGAGAGGAAGAGGGATTGAAAGATATTTGCTTTTTACCCTGCTGTATACTGTTTGGTCATTTCATGAGCATTTGTGCAAGGACAGGCTCTGCTGGCAAGCAGCATTCTCAATTAACATTTCCCCGTGGGCAGAGTAGGTCAGCCAGGATCTCTGGCTTGCAAAGAGGTTTTTTTCCCCCTTGCTAGAGAGGGAGAGGAGGGGTTATGTGCAGTGGGTGTGTGAGGCCAGTGACCAGCTGTTCAGTAAACTCTGGCTTGGCTTCTTTAGAACTGGAGTGGGATTTCACCGTAGCTGTATGGAGCAGAAGCAGTGGCAGCCTGGGAACGCTGGCTAGAAGGAGCTTCCTGCTCAGAGCTCATGTTGTTGAAACAGGATGAGTTATGGACAAATAGGTTTAGGAGGGAGGAAGGAAGGATTCAAGCCAGAATAGTGTGAATGTATCCCAGCTCAATGAGCTGAAATAGTTGGGTAGTGTTTGTCAGTGGCTGATACTTCTTTGCGAAAGCTAATGCGTCCACCAAGCCTCGGAGGGTTTCTCTCTCTCTTTTTAAAGGTTTCTTGAAAAAGAGGATGTTACTGCTTCTCACGAAAGAGTCGATGCTTCCAGGCTTCAAAACACAGGTTACTTTACTGTTAACAGGTTCCAGCTTTGTCTCTCACAGTGAAATGATGTTTTGCGTCACTTAAACTCCCAGAAGACCCCAGTGGCATATTTTCCCGCATGTTAATTGTAAGATAATGCAGAAGGTAGATTCTCTGCGTGATGGCTGTTAGTTTTTTAAACAAAAAAGAAAAAGAAGTGTGATGATGATTCAGTCAGGGACACAGGGAAATCTGCCTGGTGACCAACTTTCCAAAGAATCAGACTTTCTGAGATGATTACCCTGGAAGGGCTTTAACTAATATTAACAGGGCAGAGGAGGCACCTCAATGTGAAGTTTTCATCATTTTTTAATTCTTTGAACATACCCTCCTCCTCTCAGTTATGGCTCAAGTTTTCACCAGCATCATTCCCTGCCTCAACTCCATCACCCCAAAAAAAAAAGTTATCCCCGAAATCATCTGTGTGCTAGTGGGACATAATAGTCTACTTTGAAAACTTTTATAGAAATGCAAATGATCTCAAAGTAACTAACAAACATGATTTTCCCAGCACCCCGATGAGATACTTTGTATCCCAATTTTACAGATGGTAAAACTGAGGACCAGATAGCCCTCATAGTGTAGACCACAAATGAATCTATCAGTTGCTTTGTGTCAGTAACAGGTACCGCATACGGTTTAACTGCAAGTTTTGCAAATGTGAACAGACAAATCGTGTTCAGCACCATTTCCAGCTGCCCCCCATTGCTGACAGCTGTGGTCAACAATGGGTAATTTCCCTAGTATAGGCAGGTTTTATTATGTGACCTGCACAAGTCACTTAAGTTAGTGGAAGAAGCAGGAATAGAGAGAACCCAGGAAGGTCTCGTTCTAGCCTGACTTTGAGAACCTTTGTTCTAGCCAAAAGCCTATCATAGTTTTCACTTCAGGAGCCAACAGAGCTGCTACAATTTCAAAAGTCCAAGTTTTCTACCAACTCCATCTGCACAGGATAGCCCATGGTTATGTGACTTCATTCAGTGCTACAGGTGGTCTGAAGGAAACGGGTCTGGGCCTCTGGCTGGTCTTGGGACATGTGAGCTTTTGGAGCTAATCCACTGCCAGTTCTGCAGGGGTGGAAGCAAGCTTTTGCCTTCTCCAGTGGAACAATCTGCAAAAATTCTGCCAGGGGACTATCAAAGGGCCCTTCTCCCCTTACTTGGCACAAGGGGGAAATGTTTCTATATATAGCTCTTCACAGGCCACCACTCTGATCACCTGCTTTCATTGCCTTCTTCTTCCCCTCAATAGACCCTGAGGTAGGAGATAGGCTTGGCACAAAGCCATATGCAAGAGGGAGTTTGAGAGAGATCGGTGCAGAACTGTGAAATAGATGGCAAGTTAAGGGTGTGCACCCTGAAGAAGTACAGTGTGTTAGTGAAAAGAGAACAGCAGCCTGAGGACTGCTCTGTGCCAAAGACTGAAACTGTCATTACTCACAAAGCAAAAATAAACGTTGACTGTCCTGTCCACTTTCCTTTTTATGCAACTTCCCGATGTTAATGACTAATGTACAGTTACAAGTACATAATTAGGCTTGGAAGGGTTAGATTTGTATTGGTAAATGTCAATTTCACTGTATATACACCAACCGACAAAAAATATTAATAATCAATAGTCAAAATATCAATAATAATCATCGATAATCAAAATTTCCAGATAGGCAAAGTGAAAAAATGCTGCTCGAGAACTTAGGGTTTGATTTAAGGATATTTACTCTGTATGTTTTGACATCTGATGTTGACAAAAAGTATTTTAACAGCTATAAAGCTTTAACTTTTTGAATCTGCCTGTTATTAAATAATTAGTTTCTGACCCCCATCCATAATTTCCCACAACTATGAACATTTTAATGGATAACAATCCAAAAGAGCATATAAAAAGTAAAAATTAAATTCTGCAAACCCTACACATAATGTACATGTAATAGACCAAATTAATCCCTAGTGTAACTATTGATGTCAAAGGAGTTAGTCAAGAGTTCAATTTGTGCCCTTCTTTCTATGGTAAACTGAACAGCAGAGGACCTAAACCAGGTGTGGCCAACCTGTGGTTCCGGAGCCTCATGTGGCTCTTCAGAAGTTAATATGCGGCTCCTTGTATAGGCACCGACTTCAGGGCTGGAGCTACAGGTGCCAACTTTCCAATGTGCTGGAGGGTGCTCACTGCTCAACCCCTGGCTGTGCCATAGGCCCCGTCCCCTCCCCTGAGCTTAACGTGCCCTCGTTCCTCCCCCCCAGAGCCTCCTGCATGCCACAAAACAGCTGATCGGGAGGCACTGATTGGTGGGGCTGCTGGTGGGTGGGAGGCTCTTGGAGCTGGGGGTGGTGGTGATGGAGGGGGGGCTACTGATGTATTACTGTAGCTCTTTGGAAATGTACATTGGTAAATTCTGGCTCCTTCTCAGGCTTGCCACCCCGACCTAAACAGTCCGCTTCAGTGGAAGTACCTTTTAAGATACTCATTTGATCTGAGAAATTAGGTGTATTCTTGACTACAAAACAAAACTGACCTGATGGAGGAACAGGAGGAGGAATATGATATTGATGGCGAAGGTGATGAAGTTTAAAAAAACATGTTAGGCAGAAAATTAATTGTATCATGTTATCATCCTGATACACCAATGGGGCTACACAGGGCATACATCAAAGTAGATTTGAATGTTCATTATATTCCTTGATTTCAAACCATCCTGACACCAGTGACTTGCTGTACACATACTTGGCAAGGCATTCCTTGCCATTTTGCTTTATTTCTTATTAATATTTGGATCTAAAATGCAGATTCAAAACAAATGAAATGTTTCTATAATAAACAACAGGAAATACACAGCAAGTGAAAAGGCGGCACCAAAAATGGAAATAACATAATACTCAAAATCTGTTCTCTTAAATAGACCACAAAAATTATCTAATGGGTGAAGACCTGAATGAATCTATTATCATCAGAGCTCTTGGAAAATGCTGAAAAAGCCCTCAGGGTGACAGCAGGGTTGAGCGTGGTGCTGCCATTACAAAAGAAGCAAGTTGACCTCAATTCAGAAATCCCCTGGATTTTATTTTACATCTGAATAGGGGAGAAAACAAAAGCCAGTGAAACAGAAAACATCTTAAATGGTTGTTAGCGCAATGGCAGTGCAGTCTAACCTGTCTTTTAGGGAGGCAGTGCAATGGTCCTCTTAGATTAGAGGTTTGAGAGTGCAGACAGCTCTGAACATCTCTCCTAAACTGAACTTGTGCAGAGAATCCCTCCCCTTTTATCCTCAGATAAACTCCCATCATCTGTAGTTTTGGAGAAACTGTACCATTTCACAGTCACATTGTAGGATCTGTCATGCATCGGTGTAAATCAGCTTTGTTTTTAGCAGGGAATTGCAAGTCATGGCTGCCTTTAACAGGTAGAGGCTTATAGGGATTACTTAGTTCCTGTAGCCAGCAAACAGGAAACTTTTCCTTCCATTTTACCTTCCGCTCCCTCCTCTGAAGAAACATTACATCAGATGATAAAAGGAAGTTCTTCTTTCTCGCTGAAAGTTCAATTAGATTTTCTAGCTAAATGCTAATCTTTGGTTTCCAGTTTATTTTACATAGATAAAATTCCCTTCTTCCAAGCTTTGGGGGATTTTTTTGTTTTTGTTTTAATTTTGATCTACTTTTCCTAGAGTCACATAGACTTTCAGGTCAGAAGGGACCATTATGATAATCTAGTCCAGGCCTGCACAACTCGTAAAGCGGCGAGGGCCATATTACTCCAATGAAAACAATTGAGGGCCGAAACCCCCCGGCCCCACGGAAACACCAACCCCCGCCCTCCCCCCCCAGCGCCACCCACCCTGCGGAAACAACCCTCCTTCCCCAGCACTGGGGTGTGGAAACCTGTAGAGTGGGAAAGAAACTGTTGGCTTGCCCCACCCCGCCGCTTACCTACTCACCCCCCCACGGGCCGCACAGTGATCCCACGCGGGCCGCATGTTGTGCAGGCCTGATCTAGTCTGACCACCTGCACAACACAAGCCACAGAATCTCACCCACCCCATCCCTGTAATAAACCTCTCACCTCCTACCAGCGTCACTGATAATTTGCTCAAGGAAAGAGGAAAGCGTTCAGTATCTCCCTGAACCAGTTTGTTCTTTTCCTTCCCCTTTAAACAGCAACCTACTTATCTGGGAGACACTCCCCCTAATACACAGTTTTTATCTTGCACCTGCATAGCATGAGCCAGCAGATTCTCTACTACTTGGAAAAACACCCAAAAAAATGGAAGGAGAAACAATGTCAATGGTGACAAAGATTACTTATTCCTATAACCCCTTTTCCCTAATCCAAAGAGATTCTTATTCTGTGCCTAAACTCCAGCAACAGAGTTCGTCCCTGAAACATTAATAATTTCATACAGTATTTGCCCTAGCCTACTACTGGTAAAAGCTTCTGCTTTTCATCGTGCCAGAAGCTTCTAGTTCAGGGATTTCTTTACCAATGTTTAAAGTTTAAATTACAAAGCCCCACCTCCAGAATGATTTTTCTTGCCCCTGAAATTGTTTTTAAAAGCTTCCTCTTAGGAAATCCTATATTCTCTGAAAGAGCTATGTCCAGCCTTCAGAGTAACTTGGGAAGCCAGACCTCTTTATCATTACAGCCTTTTCCCTGAGGTGAAAGTGTAAAAGAGAGATTTGACTACTCAAATTAAACAGACTCCCCTTCTTGGAGACCCTAATAACAGCCAACACTGCCTCTTAAGTATGAGTGTGTATATCTTCCTCTTTCATCTTTTTCTATGTCTTTACTCCCCCTCCACCCCGCAAAAACCCTCCCTTTACTGTGGTCTCCTAGCCCCAGCTTCCCAAATTCCAGTCAGTATGTGCAGAATACTACTGCTTGCCACCTCAAACCACAGAGTGAGATCTCTCACCATCCTACTTTTCTCTAATTGTTCCCCATTTGTTTCAAGGGAAACTAAAAGCAGCCTGCCTTATTTTTAAAGCTTTCCATCAACTTACCATCTGACCTTACTTCAGCGGTCCTTCTAATTCTCTCTATGTGGTCTTCTATTCTTCCTTACAATCTATCTGTTAGTGGGGGAGACGATTTTCTTTAACCTTCCTGTATCTCTCTGCCTCATCAAAGGCTCTATCATGCAAGAGTCTAAACATTGTAGACCATCCGGCAAAGAACTGAAGCATATGCTAAACTTTAAGCAGGTGAGTAGTCTCATTTAAGTCAATGAGAGCACTCATGTTCTTAAGCATGTGCTTAAGGGCACGTCTTCACTGGCAACCTTAAAGCGCTGCAATAAGACGGTAATGAAGACTGATGGGATTTTGAGATTTATGTTCCGAAGTACCAGGTTAGGGAGCATGAGACTGCAACTGGAACACTGCAAATATACTAAGTCATCAAGGTTCTTCAAGTAGAAGAAAATTACAAAGTCTCATATCAAATACATCTTATGATTGAATTTTTATTCTAAATTGTATCAAACCTGAAAGTTAATTATGAATGATAGACAGAATGTTGTATTACATTTTGTGATCTATTTGATAGCTTAAGTCTATTAAACTTATTTTCTAGATATCATACAAAGGTGGTCGGAGGGAAGGAGATCCATCTTTACTCTTGGTAAACTTCTGTCCTTTTTCAATTTGACAGTCATTTTTTCTTTATTCATGCCTGGTGGATTCAGTCTACATTTTACTTTCTACTCTTTCTAGATCAGAAAAATACAGTATAACCCGAACTTACTTTTAAAAAAAACACAACCTCACACATTTATATTCTTCCTAGGAAGAGAAATTTGTGTGTAAAGAATGCAAATAAAAATGACCAAAGAATGAAAAGACTGTGTTGCTAAATTATAACTTCATGACAGAGATACCAAAACGACAATACTTTTGCCTGATCTTTGGGGGTTAGACCGGTTAACCTACTATTGTTACAGCTGACACCTCAGGTAACTATAATGATAAAGTCTCTGGATGAAATCCTGCCTCTGTTGAAGTCAATGGGAGTTTTGCTAATGATTTCAAAGGGGCTAGGATTTCACCTTCTATCTTTCCAGTTTGTTCAATTAGTATATTTGATAGCACTTTGTTTATAGTCAGTTTCACTGCGCAGGGTTTTCATACTACACCCAGACATTAAAACAAGACAGAAAAATTTAGTTGTGAAACCACAAATGAGTAGGGAGTTTCAGGAAGAGGTATAGCACCTGAAACTATTTTCAATCAACTTCTAGAAATTAAATAGATTTCAAGTTAATAGCTTTCATTTAAGATATACCTACACATAGAAAAGTTGTCATTCCGTTCACCAGGCCCATTATAATTGCTGTGTTTCATCTCTGAAATCCTGGACATAGATGGCTGTGGTTGGAACCCTTGTCTTTAGTTCTGCCCCTACAAAAATATGCATGTTTGTGTGGGTGGAACGTGCTGTTTCTCACACATGACAACTAGAGAGTAGTTATCAGTGTTTTATGCTAGCACTAGCACAATTCAATGTGCATGTTCAAATGATTGTATTGTGTATATAAATGATTGTACATGCAAAATGTGTGTGCGCTAGCCTACAAACTGGCTGATTGCAAAATGCCACATCCTACTTTAATTTTTCTAATTGGACTGTAAACAGGGATGGAAAGGTGATATAGTTTCCTAGCCTTACAGGCCTGGGAGCTGTCTAACCAGCATGAGTTCTTGAAACAGACTCTTACTATTTAGCATGCAGTAGTCACAATCCCAGTTTCCTGGTGTGAAATGCAAACGTTTGTCAAAGGAATTGGCTAAATTTGGCATTATGCTTTGCTGATTATCAACAATATCCAACGTATATATATAAATTCTAATCCTAAAGGGACAACAGTTCGCAATGAACACTTCCAAAATTAGTATTACCTGATCTTTGTACTATATTAGCCTGTAAACTAATAACTATCAATTTGTATTAACTTCTGTAACCTATAAGAAAAATAATTCTCCAAAGTTGACTATTTGATGTCCTGTTTTAGTTGGAATGTGACATGCTGACCATGTGCCGGGGCATGTTGTTAATCCACAGAGCCATTCAGTGACCCCAGCATACTGCAGGATGGAGGAAGGTTTTCCAGATACAGTTAGTCCTAGTGTTATGGCCTTATACATCCTGCAGTTGGTGATTCACAAAAGAAGTAATTCAAGTTAGGCCATCTTCAAAAGTAATGAAGTAGATTAGATGGGAGGAAAGTATTCTGGTGCAAGTATGAAAGATAAGGGTTATCAATACTGAGATGTGTAATGCTACTCTGATAGAGGCCTTGTCTACATTGGCAGCTGTGTGTAAGGTATGTGTAACTACACGCCGTGGTGAAAAGCAGGCTACATGTGGCGGTGAAAGGCTCTGGCCAGGGGGAGGTAGTGGGGAAAAGGTTCCAGCTGGTCCCCCGCCTCTGGAGCCTTTCCCCACTGCAAGGTGCTGGGGGAGCTTTTTCCCACTGCCTTTCCTTCCAGGGAGCGCCTTTCCCTGCTGCTGGAGCAAGGCTCCAGCTGCAAGGAGGCAGTGGGATCCTACGTTGCTAAAAAACAGCAGTGTAGATTACAGTGCTGGAGAAGAGTAGAAATAATGTTCGTTGTTGATGCAATGCTCTATTCCTGACTCTGTCAGACAATATAGTATTTCCTCAGTAAGTGCAAAATGTTTCTTGTGCACTCAGTACTTCCCCCTCCCCAACCTTCTGCATTTCCCAGAGTTACACAAGTGGCCATTTGGATGGCTGTGAATGATACAGCAGCAATGCTTCCCAGGCTATGGTAGGAGCATTGTGTAATAGTTAGAGAAGAGTACTGAGATAGGGCTGCTGGGTTCTCATCTCAGCACTCCATTGTGTAACTCTGAGAAAGATGCAATCTTTTTCTGTTCCTCAGTTTACCAAATTAATAAAAGGACATAATGGCCACCACACAAAAGGATTGGGGTTAAGTTAATGTTTGTAAAGTGCTCTGAGGTCTTTGGCTAAGAGGTGCTGTATACATGTAATGTATTCTTTTCAGAAATGAGTAAAACCACTCAAAATACAAACTAAACCATCACTGTGATCTTCATGAACTCAAGCATCTGTCGGTTTACAGCAACAGTAAAACTACAAAAACACATTTGGACATAATTTGTCATTGTCCTACAGCCCCTTTACTCTGACTGAAAGGAGCCGTAAAGCCAAACAATCTGGCCACTGAAGAGTTCTCTTGTATACCTGCATGCGCTAGCACTGTCACAATGGCTACATGCCATTTTATTCTATGAATCTCAAGATGCACAGATTATCCCTTTGAGTCTGGCTTGAAGTAGTTTCCATCATATACAGGGTTTACAGTTTGGTTCAATGGCTCTCAGCACCCCCACTACAAAAAATTGTTCCAGCACCACTGCTTTGAGTTCTCCATTAAGTTATGTGAATGTCAAAATAACTAGCAATATTGTAGCATTAACTGTGCATCAATGCAAAGGGATATCTACTGTTTTGTTTTGTTTTAAAAAAAGGCAAACATTGCTTCGTGTCTTCCCTTGGAGTACTAGATTAACTTGTGTGGATGCTGTAGGAGCATCTCTCTTGTAAAACTTAAGTCCAGGTCATTTGATGATCAGTATTTTCAGCTCTGAAGGTTTATTGTCAGGATTTATAATTGTTTTATCTCAATTTAATATCCCTTGTTGTTTCTTACTATTGTGCCCTGTCTTGCTTAGCTTCAACAAAATGGAACACACTCCCCCCACACCCCTTCCTTCCCTCCCCTCACCCCCATTTTTGTCATTTTAAATGTCCTTTCCAACCCTGTCTCTCTTCTTCTTTCCTAATGCCACCTACAGTACTCCAGTACACTGATCTTCATTCTCATTATGTTTGTAGCCCTCCATTGTTTTTGTATTGGAGAGGCTACTACTGGTCAGATCTTCTCATCTTTTCTAACTGTTTCCTTTGTAACCCTGACATAGCATTTCAGTATCCAATAGGGTGTAAGCTCTTCCATGCAAGGACTGTGTTTGTATAATGCCTAGTAAAATGAGACTCCATTCCTGATTTGGCCTTTTATTTGCCCGTGTGAAATCAAAATAATGCAGCATCATACCAGTATCTGGGCCTCGCCTGATTGCCTGCATAGAATCATAGAATATCAGGGTTGGAAGGGACCTTAGGAGGTCATCTAGTCCAACCCCCTGCTCAAAGCAGGACCAATCCCCAATTTTTGCCCCAGATCCCTAAATGGCCCCCTCAAGGATTGAACTCACCACCCTGGGTTTAGCAGGCCAATGCTCAAACCACTGAGCTATCCCTCCCCACGAGGGGAGGGATACTGGAGCTTAGATCTTAAAAAATGAACACCGAGGAGCATCTCTTTTTATCATGAGAATTTTTTTTACGAAGCTGCATAACGCTTTGCTCACAGTGGGGAATTCTTCAATAAAGCAGTTCATCAGCACGCAGGGCCGGCGCTACCCTTAGGCGACTCTAGGCAGTCGCCTAGGGCACCAGGATGTGGGGGGCGGCGTTTCCGGTCCCGCGGCGGCGGGAGAGGCTGCCGCCAAAATGCCGCCGATGTCCCCGGCGGCCTAAGACGCTGCCACCGAAGCTTCTTTGGCTGCCGGGGAGCTCGGCGGCACTTCGGTGGCAGCCTCTCCCGCCGCCTACGGCAGCAAAAAAGCTGGCACCGCCCCTGTCAGCACGCACTAATAGAGAAAATGGATTAATTTCTAGCATAGCATGGGTGATCACATTCTTTACATGAACCCGCTGATCCTGGTGATGCTGGAGCTAGAACTGCTGTACTTGAATGCTGTTGATTTCTATCTACCCACAGGTAAGGTCTACACCCTTGTATCTCAACAGCTGCACAATCATTCAAGCAATGGGAGCATGGGTAAAATTTGATCAGAAGAAAGTCATTGGCTGGGCTTGCAAAGGCCTTACACTCAAATTGCTGGCACTTTTTGTGTTTGTTTTGTGCTTTCATTTAAGATATACCTACACATAGAAAAGTTGTCATTCCTGTATGTGTCATATCTGTACGTAACACAATAACTTTTGTACACCACATGCAATCAATTCCAAAATTTCCGGGTGTGTTCTAGGCACTGATGGCCAGAACCCTTTTGTTGGGGGGGGGGGGGGAGTCGGAAAACTGAAAGGAGGAAAATGGGGAACAGATGGAGCCTCTGTGTCTGCACAACCACAGCTTCAGTCACCTCTGCAATTGTCTGTATCCAACAACTGGTTGATGACCCCCATCACCACCCTCTGGCATAGCAATACTGTATCCATCCTCCCAACACAATAATATGTAGCCACCATGAATGTCTTTTCTTACAGACAAATAATAATGATGTGGAGAATGGGGGCATGCCCTTGATAGCAGGAAGGGGGTACACACATAGCCCGTGGATTTGGGGAGGGAAGAATGGGGATATTGGTAAGGAGGGAGAGGAGAGGGCACACATATCCTTAGCCACTGGCGGGTGGGGGGGACTCTGGAATAGTGAGGGAGGAAATGGGGGGTACACAGAACCCGGAAGACTGGAGAACCCTGGTATGCTGGAAGGAGGGGTACACAGAGCCCCCCTGCCGTGGGGAAGAGGTGGGACTGGGGAGGCACAGAGTCCCTAGCATGGGGAGGAGGAGGATCACTCAGAGCTGCTGGCATTGAGGGGGGAGGAAATATGGATCCTGGTATGGCAGGAGGGGAGTGAGAGAGACAGAACCTCTGGAAGGGGCGATATTGGGGGAGTTGCAGGGAGTTGATGAAATCGAGGGGAATATGAGGGTGGCACACAGGGGGCTTGTGGGGTCGAATTGAGGGATGCAAGAATCTACAACATGTGCGACCTCTTATTGATTCGTTACCAAAAGTTCATTAAACACTAGCTGTTGCTCAAAGATACTAATTTTTTTTAATATACAGCCAAGAAATCAAAGGCATGGAACAAGGTCCCGTTTTGCCTGGTTACCTTGGTATAATGTAAGACGGAAAAGGAGATCGTTGTAAAAAGTGGATGTAGCTCTATTTGCATTGACCAGTAAATATGTATTAATTAAAAAAGAAAAGGCTAGAAACAAATTGTATCATATTGGGTCAGATAGAAACCAAGGCCCTAAACCTGCATTCTGATCCACAGCAGCAGACCCTTCCATCTGTGCAAATCCCCATTGATATCAGTTGGATTTTGTAGGAGCACAGGGGCCTAGTTTAATGCTTCTTACAACGTTGGAAAAGTTTTCAAGTGGAGGCAGGGAGGGACACACTTCTTAGTGGTTTTACTCCTCTTTCTCCATTCCCTACTCCCTTTTTGGTTTGGCTTATTATGATAGCACCTGGAGGCCTTCACTAGGATCAGAACCCCTTTGTGCTAAGCACTGTATATACACACGGTGAGAGCCATTCATACAAGCAACAGGGTATGGTCCCCGAGCGCTGGCTCCAGCCTGAGCCCAAATGCCTACACCTTTCACACCTCTGCAGCCCGAGCCCCACGAGCCCGAGTCAGCTGACACGGGCCAGCCACAGGTGTTTAATTGTAGTGTAGACAGACCCTATGTGACTTTCTCAGGGTCACCCAGGAAGTCTGTGGCAGAGCTGGAAATTGAACTAATCGATCCTAGTCCAGTGCTTTCAACCACAAGACTCGCTTTCCAATCAGAAATGAGAGGAAAAGACCATTCTTTTTTTCTTCCTATTCCATGTGTGTGTCTAACATGGCTACTTGAGCCAAGTCATAGCTGTAGACAAAATTAAAATTGTCAAGAATGTTTTATAGAGACTCATTCAAGGCAATCTTTTCCCATGCCGTTGATTAAAAAAAAAAAAAAAAAAAAAAGACTATAAATGGGACTTAAATTGTTCCCTTTGTGTGGGACTTCTCTGTGGTATTTTCTCTCTTTTACTCAAAAGTAAGGAAATTGAACAAAAAAACAAACCCAACCCTGTTTGAATCAGAAGCTTATTCCGCACAGTAAATGTTTGAGTTCCCCAACCCAAGTAGTCATGGAACATTTCAGTGTTTATGTTTTTTTCAAATAGTGAGCTGTTTCTGTTAGTCTGCCTTTGCAAAGTGGTGTTCTGCCATGACAAACAGCAGCTAGGGAACAAGGCACTAGACTGCACCAATTAAAATAAAAAATATCTTCCTCCTCAAAAAGAACAACTGTCTGCAAATGAGGTTCCCTGGGTTAAAGTAAGATAGCAGTTTTGGGGAAGGGGCTGTGGCAAGGGCTAAAGACAGCAGAATTCAAAGAGAGGGCCCTGATTAATAAAACATGTAAGCATGTTTAACTCATTTGAAGTAAATGAGATTTAAGACCATGTTTAAGTGCTTTGCTGAAGAGAGGCCCAAATCCAGGTATCCTTAATGACCATTTTACCTCTATGAAGTCAGTTGGTATCCTACGTGTGTACTACAGGATTTGGCCTTAAATGTGACTGCTGAATAGCACACAACACAGGAACCAGTCTAGTGGAGTTTGGTATTTTAATTAGTTACAGGACATTCAGCAAAGAAACAGGTATTCAGCACACATGTGATATGCAGCCCACATAGTATTTATCAGTGAAATTCATGGATTTTGCATATCTGTATTCTTGATAAGGGTAAGGAGAAAAATGAGGCCATTATTGTAAAAAACCTGAATCATCTCAGTCCTTTTTAAAAAAAAATATGTTTCTTGAGATAGAATACATGTGCTAAAGGATATAGGGGACATGCCTTTAACTGTTATATAGTCAACATACACCTTTGGACTCTAACAGATTGCCATGAAAGAAAGTCAGATGACCATATTGGTTTAAAATCAACAGTGCAAGATTTTTCCCCTGCTATCCTCAATCCTGTTATGCACAATCAGTATAGTTTATTTTTTAAAATACAAGTGGACTTCATTATGTAAAATAACTTTTATGATAAGTTTATAAACAAAAACAACTAACCAAACCAATAAATGCAGGACCATCATAGAATATCAGGGTTGGAAGGGACCTTAGGAGGTCATCTAGTCCAACCCCCTGCTCAGAGCAGGACCAATCCCCAATTTTTGCCCCAGATCCCTAAATGGATTTGAACTCACAACCCTGGGTTTAGCAGGCCAATGCTCAAACCACTGAGCTCTCTCTCCCCCCCAATGATTCATACACCACAAACCAAAGCAAGAACATGATCTTTTTGCAGGATAGATTTAAGCTTGTTTGGGCAGGGAATTGGGACTGTGTTGTTGGTCCCTCTGTGAAGTGCCATGCACACCTGTAGGGATGTGTTAAATGTACATTCCCTTATAAATATACTAATGTGCTCAACAGTAATGGTTCCAAGCAGTGTAACTTACAGCTGTGCTG
Source organism: Chelydra serpentina (assembly GCA_037349315.1). Taxonomy (NCBI): domain Eukaryota; kingdom Metazoa; phylum Chordata; order Testudines; family Chelydridae; genus Chelydra; species Chelydra serpentina. The sequence goes on from JBAIAC010000018.1 coordinate 9,649,696, forward strand.
CTGCAGTGTTTATGATCATTTCCTGTATTTTGGTATGGGTCAAGAAAACCTGACCCTGAATACTGCTTATAATTTAATGCAAATACATGATTCTTTTGTACAGCTGGTCTACAGAACTCTGCTGCACACGTACTTTTTCACAGAAATAAATATTTCTCTTATTTTGAGCCTACTAGACAACTATTGGGCTACCACTATGTAAATATTCATTAAGACCCCAAATCATTTGAGCATGTTCTTAAAAGTTAAAAAGAAGCTCTGGACGATGGGTGAAGAAGTTCTGAAGAGAAATAATTGACAATGGCACGTATGTATTTGCTTTTCATTGAAACATGTCCTTTCTTTTTCATTGTCTTTTTGAATGGCATTGTCCTTTAGATACGTTCATGGAGGATATGTCCATCAATAGCTATTAGCCAAGATGGTCAGCAATACAATGCAGTACTCTGGGTGTCCATGAACTTTGGATAGCCAAAAGCCGGGACTGGGCGACAGGACGGATCACGCTGAAGCATCCAGCTGTGGCCACTGTCAGAAGACAGGATACTGGGCTAGATGAACCAATACGATTCATTCTGATGTTCTTAAGCACCCTCCATTTAAGGCCAGGAAATAGAGATCTCCGAGTCGGATCTAATCTTAAAGCTCTACATGTAGGGGGTTTAGCCTGCAGGTTGCTAAGCGCTCCAGAAAGCAGCTCACCATCCTCACTCCCATTGACTGTCATGGAAGTTGAGGAGATTCCGCACTTATTAGGGCCACTGTCTCACACTAGTATAGTGCCTAGGTCAACAGGCCTCCCCCGAGCTCTTCTAGGGCTCCAGGCACTACCATAATCCAAACAAGTAATAACTTCTGTGACGCATTCAGCACGTCGCAGAATTGTGCCCTTTCAAGTGCACAGTGAACCAGATTATTTTTCCCATTAAAATGTTGACGTTGGTCTGATTTGCTTTGGTTCCCCATATATTACTTTATTGCAAGTTAATTGCATATAGCCCAGGGCAGATCTCTCTCATTTTTAGTCTTCCACATTTAGGCATAGCTAAGCTTTCCAGAACTTTTCCTTAGTCATCTGTACCTATCATGAATTTTTAAGATATTGGTTGAAATGTTTCGGATTTATTACGTATCAATTACACACAAACATTTGTGAGCTAGATGGGGTTTTTATGATGGGTGACCTGCTGGATTGTATAATGAGCAGATCAGCTCTTGCTGGCAATTTCCCCTCCCCCCACAGTGAAATTATTAGCTCATTTTGTCATAATCAACCTGGCTAGCCATCATATTTTTAGGAAACCCAAAATCTAATGTCCCTTTATGCGTTTTACAGCAGTATGCATTTCAGTTTAAATAGCTACACTGAACATTTAGTATCCTGATGACTGTCTCTCTCTCCTCCTCCGTCTTTCCATTTTTTAAGAAAAAGCAGCTGTTCATTTTCCCAAAGGCTCTATAGAAGTTATATTACCAAATGCAAATTTTATTTTTCTTTTGAGCTAAACCAGTTGTATGTGTTGGAGCTTAAAGCCTGACTACCCTCCTCCCTGCCCCTACCTGCCTTTTTTTTTTAAAAAAAAAGCAAACCTGAAGATTGCTGCTGGCATGATAAGGAACAGCTGTGGTATGAAACTGCATACAATTACTGTTCTTTCAGGACTGCAACACAACAGCTTTAAGCACGGGCGCGCACACACAAACACTTCTCTCTGGAATTTGACTAAACACACGCAAGACATTCCTTTAACTTCTTACTTTAGCCAAAGACCATATTTATCAGACTTCAAGCTGCAAAGCCCTGCAAAGACTTATGAGAGTGCTTACAACCATGAGGAGTTCCACTAGGCCTTGCTGGTGGGATTTGTATATTTAAATAAGAAAAAACAAAGTTAATCTGCTGCCCTTTCACAGAAGAGCAAAGAGGGAGGGAGGGATGAAGTAGTTTAATTATTATTTAGTTGCTTTTTTCTTTTGACTTCTAATTACTTGATAAACTCAAGATATTTCTCCAAGTCAGGGCCGGCTCCAGGTTTTCTGCCACCCGAAGCCGGGGGGCGGCCCGCGGCAGCGCGATCGTGCCGCTCCACTCTTTGGCGGCAATTCGGCAGCAAGTCCTTCGCTCTGAGAGGGACTGAGGGACCCGCCGCCGAATTGCCGCCGAAGACCCGGACGTGCCGCCCCTTGGTATTGGCCGCCCCAAGCACCTGCTTCTTTAGCTGGTGCCTGGAGCTGGCCCTGCTCCAAGCTCAGACTTTTCAGCTGGGAGAATCATAAGAGTTTAATTCAAACCCACCACAACACTCAAGTTTCTGCCAGAGAGAGAGAGATATAGTGAGGTCAATTTATATATATAGATATATATCTATATCTATATAGATATAGATATATAAAAATTGACCTCAGTGTCCTGAAACAAGTAGCACTACTGCATAAAAATGATGAGCTTTGTAGTTCACACTGCTTATTTGTGCCCCAGAAGTATGTCCACGTCCCGGACAGAGAATAATCAATTAGTGAAATAGCACTTTGTGAAGAATATGGCAGAATATGAAGCAAACTGTGTAGAAAACTGACAAAAGTTTGTGTAGTTGTGCTTTGTTTTAATTTAAAATTTGATATATGCTTTTTTTTTTAATATCCCAAAATGTCTTAAGTCCTTCACTAGTACTTCAGCCATTTAAAATTCTCTTAAATCCACGTGGGCTATCGGAGGCCTTGGAAGACTATTAGCTGAATTGAGTTGGCAGTGAATGGCAGCCTGCCAAAATGAAGAAAGGCTGACTGTTTTCAAAGCTTTGAAAGTATTTTAAACGGAGTGCCAGAGAGGAGTACTGAAATTCCCTGTAGAACTGTAAAATATTACCCTTACGAGGATCTACTGTTGGAGCCTAAAAGCCTTAATTAGAGTTAAAACACAATCTGCCATTTGTCTCCTCTTTTAGTTAGCTCTCTCTCTCTTCATGCTGCATCTTGCCATAACGAGTACATTTTAACATGGGAAAGAATGTGCTTTGAAACATAGGAAATTGAAGGAAGGCTGAAATGTCAGCTCATTCTGGGATTCTAACCCATAACCTTTGTCAACACAGTAGTGCTGAATTTTTATGCTGTTCTAGAAATGGTGGTTTGAGTGAAGCTTAACTTTAAGACAATACCTTTAAATAGACTTCCTGTCTATAAAGGCTACTCTTTTTCCTGGTTCACCACTAAGGCAGTTTCCATAAAAAGGCCAGCCACCTGTCTTCCTCCAACTTTTTTCCTAAAACCATTCTAACCAAATGTTTCATGCCATGAAATACATCAATTTGGCTTCTCGGGGTCAGTTTCTTATTGAACTGTTGTAGAGTTTTAAAAGGCAATGAAAATAAAACAAGTTGTGTGTAGTGGAGAAAGCTGAGTGTAAGGGAGAACTCAAAAATTTGTCAGAATGCTGTAGGAGCATTCTGGTGTCCGTGGCTTTAACTCCAAACTTGGATTAGTATAATGTTTTAGTTAATGGCCTTCCAGAAAAATAAAAATAAAATGGGGCTCCACCTCCCGGAAAAAAAATACTATTGCCAGAATGCTAACCTCAGAAAACAAGGTTTCCATATTCCTACAGTCCTGAGGGAGTCACACTGTGGCGCCTTGTTAAATATTGATGTAACTTGAAAATTGCTCCTTTTGACTTATAATTACTGCACAATTTGGGATTTATGCTGTTTTCTTTGAGATTAGTTGATGCCTGAGATCTTCTTAAACTAGCGTATTGGCTAGTCCAAAAATAAGATCAAGACTTGGGACCAAATCCTCTTTTCCAATCCATATTATAGTCTCCTGAAGCTGAAAATATCATGTATTTGAAGGGATGACAATACCCAGGTGTTTGCTCCTAAGGTGTTTTGCTGTCCTCCAAAAAATGCCATTCCTCAGTTCCACATGTCCTCTGCGTTTCTGATGGCAGAGTTCCACGAGCGGGTGTGTTTTCCTAAGCTGTTCATATTTTACTGTTTGAAAAAGGTGGATCTAGAAACAGTTTAGCAAGCATCAATTACAATTGACTTGGGAAGGGATCAATTATTTCTTAGTGCTTCCTCAGATGTATAGTTACTATAGAACTTTCTGCTAAATAAGTTTGTTGTTTTAGATTTTGTATTTCTGCAAATACAAAATCTAAAACAAGGCAATCAGATGAATTTTGATAGTCCATAAGGAATTTGGGGCCCAGAAATCCATGGATAGAATATGCTGAACCACATGTTTGCGTATGTATATTCATTCTGTTGCATCTACGAGAGAGATACATACATCTTGGTATTTTTAATTATTTTGAGTTCCAAAGCACATTGGAGTCAATGAAAACCTCAGGGGGTCTGCAGGCTTCTTTTCGATCACACAGTTTGTTCGTTGTGCACACGAGACCGCTGAGGAGATAGCAAGATGATTTTCACTGTGATACCATCAATATATATGGATGACATGAAGCTTATAACTAATCCAGATGATGTGATGTATCTGTTTTTCCAAGTGCTTGACTGAGATGGGAACTTGGATGAAAATGTTGCTCAATCCAGAGAAGTCAAGGGTGATGCTAGTAGGTTGGGGTATGTTGGTGACATCTTGCGGGTGTGGAGGGACTTTGTGCCTGCCCACATTTCTTTTGGGGGCATTGTCAAAGAGCTTCATTGCTTGGTGAGTTTGCATCTGACTTCTTTTGGATTCTCAGTGGCTGCTGGTGGTCAAAAGCACCCCTTTTTCATCTGTTAAGGCAACTGTGGTCATTTCTTCAGATATAGAATTTATCCATGCCATTGTTGCTTATAGTTTACAATAATCCATTGTGATGTACATAGGACTACTCAAGGACCACACAGAAGTTCAAACTGTGACTGCTTGGCAGCACTACCTTCAGGGATAATCTTGCATCAGGATTCTGAAAATTGCATTAGCTTATCTACCAGGTGCAATTCAGGAAAAAAACTCCTGTTGGCTTCAAGAGCTTTTCGCCCAAGTAAAGCCTTCAGGATTTAGCCCATGGTTTGTAATGGTTTATGATGTTACAGAGAAGGGCAGTTTTGAGCTTTTTCCCTTTCTTTGCTGAAATTCATAAATTGTTACTTCTGTAGCTTCTTTCAACCAGAAGACTTGCAAAGTCCTTTACAAACTATATAGAGGCATGAGGTTGCCCACCACTGAAATTCAGCCACTTCTGGGGTAGGATAGGCTACTGTTTAATTGTGCACAGTAACACTAAACAAGTTAAGTCAGGAAGTGAGCCTACTATTGTATTCAGTTGATATTAGAAGGGGAATTAAAGTAGACAGAATTTAACTACCCAAACTGGAATTTGGCCAGGGCACCTAGATAAACACTCCTCTCTTGCAGAAACCGCCATGGGAATTTAATGACTGCAAATGATTTAGACCTCTGATTCATCCAAAAGTGTCTAGCAGTCCAGTGATCATGCTGGGGCAGAGCAGTAGTTTAGTATTGACATAGAAGGGACTGTCACACCATTGCTATCATCTGTAGTTCCTTGACTTTTACTTTGTGTTCTCCCATCCAGCTACTGACCAAGTCCAACCCCATTGATGTTTGAGATCACAGCCCAGGGTGGTCTCGCTGCATAAATACACTGTGAATGGCTGGGCTATCAGCAAGTCACCTGGGAGAAGATGCGGTGTGTTCTCTGCTCTGTTTCTAGTTGATATGGAGGGGCTATAGTACCACCCATCTTAATTCTGTCAGCCAGCAATTGTTCATGGATATCCTAACAGAGAACAGTCACTGCTCTTCCTAATGGGATTCTGGCCAGCCCTTGTGGAAGTGCCGAAGGGGGGGGGGGGGGGAAACTCACCCTAATTTTCTTCCTGCTCCTCCTGCACTAGATGTATGTATAGGGGCCAGTTATAATCTGATCATGGATATTTACTCAGCCTAACTTCTTTGCATTCACAAAGTCCCTAGCTAGCACATCAGCACAACACAAATAGTTAATAAAATACAAACCTCAAGAATTGGCTCAAAATAGAGAAGTTATCAAAAGAGAGCAAATGAACATAACTAAGGTTACTTTTGACCCCCCAAAAATGTTTTTCCTGTCATGTAATTGTACATGAGTCACTCTTATGTATTCTGTGCTCATGAAGATTGCAAGAGCACTCCAAAGAAGCACTTAGATATCTTTTAAAAAACCAAACCAACAATAATATACTTCTAACTCCTTATCTCTCGTTTGTGCCCCATATGTGGCAAGAAATACATGTATGTCCCTGGGTACTTCAAGACGTCAAATAGTGGTGGGCAGAATTACAACTTGGTGGAATGTGAGATGCTGATCCATTTCCACAGTAATGTGCTATTTTTAAGTCATGCATCATGGCATCTTCAAAGAGGCCAGTCATAATTATGATGGATTAGACTGCAGTCAGTCCAAATGCAGTAATTGTTTCACAGATGCTGCTGATGTGACTTGAATTTCTAATAAATTAGGGCTGGGGGAAAAGATGTAGCGCTACTAAGTGTATTGGCTCAAACACCTATTCCTGGAGGAGAAAAAATAAACTACTATCCTTTAGTAAAGGTGAGTTTTCTTTAAAAGAAATGTAGTTCACCCCACCACAAATGTAAAAAGACCATAGAGTCCAGAGTTTGCAGTCCTAAACAATTCTCAACAGTAGCATCTAAAGCACATGCATGGTGTACTAGCTGAAATAAATACCAGAGATATACCGTTGCTTGGTTTTTCCTAACTTTAAAATGCATTACCAAAAATTACTGTGATTTGTCTGAGCACCTTTTATGGTTTGTAATAAGACGAGAATCAGGATGATTGTGAATAACTGAGTTTAGACGCGGGGAATCAAGAGTAATGCAAAGTAACGCCAATCCTACAGTTATTCTGAAGAAAGGAAGAGTGAGGCTTTTTAAACCAATGAGTTCATACTAGGTTTTGAAGAGTCAAATGGTTTAATCCTGCTTTGGAATGCCTTCCACCACCTCCTTTTATGCTGGAGCCAATCAGAGTCCAAGGGATTGGTTGATTTGTAGTGTGAGGCTTTTGAGAAGCCTGTGAAGAGTGCATGTATTTTTTGTCACATAATAAGGAAGGAAATACGTGGCTTTTAAGGATCATGAGTTTCCCTCCTGAGGAGCAGGCACGCTTTGCACGAAGGTTCGCATGCTGAGCTTAGATACAGGCCACACACTCCTCAAGTAGTAAGGCTCTTTTATCCATCAACAAAACACAGAGCAAAAGGAGCTTTTGAAAACTTTTAACAAGAGTTAAACTTTACCCTCTGTGATAAAGTAGAGTTCAACTACCAGTGTTAAAATACTGATATGCTTTGAGGACCATGGAGAGGATTCCCATGGCTCAGTCACACAGACTAATACCTTGTTTTGATAGAAATAAAAATAATCTGATCGGGCAGTGTTAATTATTGTTCCTTTATACTTTGCTCAGAATACTGTGTCATTTAACAGCTTACACACTCATCTTTCACCTCTGGGAGTTGTTGTTCAGCTGCAAGCTCAGGTATCAGGTAGGGAATGAAGGGGAAGGAATTTCAGGTTAGGATGAACGACTGTTTCTTGAATCCCATTGGGAGAGAATGTAATTCTGCAGCATCCTTTACTTTGCATTTCTACTTCAAAGAACTATATGGAATGAGGTGAACTTAGAAAGTCTAACAGCGATATCTATTATGCTATGGAATAGTCTCCCCAGGGAAGTTACAAATGCCTTATCACCTGGGACTCTTAAAGCTAGCCAGGCCAAGATGCGGGAATAGATATTGTACACAGAAGAATCCTGCTTTATTAGGGGGGCAGACTAGATGACCTAACTGATCTTCTCCATCTCTAGTTTCTGTTTTTCAAATTACTTTATAAACGCACTTTGTTAGTGGTGGGGTTTGGTAAGCAACGTGACTGTAGCATATTTTCGTGGTATAAAGAATAATCCGAGCACATGGAGAAAAGAGTTTTAAGGGTTAAAAGCACATTTAAGGACAAATGAGGTGGTGTGGTTAGTGTATGTCCAGCTGTCCAGTTTTGCTTAGCATGCACCTGTGATGCTTTGATTGTCCCTATTTTGAAGTCAGTGCCCTGACCAGAAAGGGAATCCCAGTAATCTTATATAATGCTATTAATTGTGCTTATAGTAATTTTACATGGCCCCAAGAGCAATTCTTATTTAAAGAGCGTTTCAGAATTCTATTACTTGAGCTTAGTAAGACAGTAATGCCTTGGAATTCAGTGCACATTGTATAAATTAGGTGTAATTTGATATTGTAAAAAAATATTAGAGAAGGATAAATAATCCTGTTCTGTGCTCTTGGAGGCAAATCTACTGTGATAGCAGAAATTTTCAAATGTAATAGTCCTCTCTGTGGAGTGGTAATATCAGCCACTTGTGAGGCTCAAGCTTGCTTAGCAGTCCAAGCAAGTATGAATTAATAATAGAGAGCCCTTCATATTCCCTTTCTATGCAAACTAGAAGTAATGTCTTCATTGCAAAAATTTGCCTGTGTCAAATTTTTTACCTTAGACTCATTTGTACTTTTAGTACATTATGTATTTAATATTTGACTAGTTTTCCCAATCTGAAATCCTTCTAACATCTGCAAGGTGCTCTGTCAGTCTGTCTTCTGTCATTTGGGCTGTTGGTGGTGAACGGTAAAACCAGTAAAGAAAAAATTATGGAGAAAGTGCAACAGCAGCTTTCTCTACTTTTTCTGTCATTCTGAACCTTCAGTTGATCTGCCTAACCAGAACTGGACAGTTGTTGGGTGGAATTTGTTCGCTACACCCTGGCAGCACATTTATCCAGTGTGAAACCTTTTTTATATAAATAAAAGGTAAATATTGTATTGAATATTAAGATATTTATTGACGAGAAGAATTTCCAAACGAACCAACTCAAATCCAAAACACACAGATTTTAGGCTTTGCTGCGGAACAACAACAAAAATACAATTCTAAAAGCATGCTCACCGGCTGCATTCATAATATCGAGCAACTACGGTCTGTTGCACCTAGGTTGCATGTACCATGATCTTAATTTTTTTCCTTAAATAAATGCATCATGGTAATGTTAGTACTGTAACAATAATGAATGAGTGTAGGGATTCCAGTGGAGAGTAGTGAGTTTTCGTTTTATTTTCTCATGCGTGTATTTTGCTAAGGGTGAGATCTTTGGAAAACCAACTTTAAATGACCTTGTCAAACAGCTGACGAGTAAAGGGGCGGAGGTGCCTCTCTAACCAGCAAGTTTGGTGGCAATAATCCTTGAAATCAGACAAAAGAGGCTTGGCATACTATAATCAGATAACAGGATTAGCTCTAAGTCTGGGAACTACAGTTTCTGCATGATTTTCCACCTTACTTGGAAGAAAAATCATTACAGAAAAGTACAGGCGAAGAGTATGCAAGCAGTAAATACTTATATTTTCATTAAAAAATGATCATTAATCATGCAAGAGATTTAGCGTTAAGATAAGTATATTTCTGTTTGAACAGCATTTTCTCATCCCCAGTTTATTTTTGCATGTCCTTTTCTACACTAATCTGAGTTTCTCACCTGTGCATCCATTGTTAGGAATTTACTCAGTGCTGAAAATGTTCTTATCAAGTTTGAAAACATACTTGAACTAATCATGTGCTGTACTTCAGAAAGCATGTCAAATTAAAATGTGAACTAAGACAGTGTGTTGCTATAAGGTATAATGGTTTCAAGTTAACAAATCAAGCATTTTTTCTGCACCATTTTAAAAGCGGGTCCGTTTGGTTCAGTTTCACTCTGCTTGCATGCCACCATCAGCTTCATATGTTCATGCCCAATCTGATATTGTTTCAGTTCAAGTTTCACCCTTAATTTATTAAAAATGCATCAGACCGCAGCATGAAAAAACTACACTTTATAAGTCTAATGCTATTGAAAACACCCTCAGAAAACATTGGGTTTGATTAAACGGGAGACCTCGGATGCTGTGCATAGATAGGTCAGGAGGGCAGATGCTCAAATATTGTGTCTGGTCAGTGATTTGATCTGTATCAAATAAAACTAAACTTAGACCCTTTTCCCTCCCTTTTTCTCTTTCAGATACGTTAAAAGGGCAGCCTTGTGGATGGCCCTGGAGCAGGCCAGATGGAACAGGATAGAACCAACCATGTTGATGGCAATAGATTGAGCCCATTTTTAATACCACATCCTTCTCATGTTTGCCAGGTGGAGCCTTTGTCCGTGAAGCTGCAGAATGGAAGTCCAGTAACAGAGAGAACCCATGCTGAAGTAAATGGTGACCATAAGTGGCTACTTTTTAAGAACAGCTATGGAATACCTCACGTGAAGGGAAACCCAAATAACCGTACCAGTCCTGACGTCCTACAGGAAAAGAGAGTGTATTCCAAGTATATGCAAAATGGTGGGATAAAACGCACTTTTAGTGAGCCTTCTCTATATGGCCTTCATCAGAACAAGAAAATTAAACAAGATGAAGAGGTAAATGGCGAAAAAGATGAGCCAGGGGAAAACAATGAAAAACCAACGGTCTCCAATTCATGCAATGAGAAGGAATCTGTGAGTTTTAGTGGACAAGAAAATGCAGCTTCTGATTTTATACAGTCTTCAAGATACAACTGTGATGGTTCAGAAAATCCTGAAGAGCTCCAGATTCAGAATGAGCAAGAGAGGGAAAACATTAATTGCCACAACAAGAACATTGTCTTACTACTTAAGAACAAGGCAGTGCCAATGCCTAATGGTGCTACAGTTTCTGCCTCTTCCATGGAAAACATGCCCGGTGAACTCCTGGAAAAAACACTGTCTCAATATTATCCAGACCATGTTTCCATTGCAATGCAGAAAAACACATCTCACATAAATGCCATTAACAGTCAGGCTACTAATGAGTTGTCCTATGAGACAACACATTCATCCCATACCTCAGGGCAGATCATTTCCCCACAGACCTCAAACTCTGAGCTGCCTCAAGTGCCAGCTGTAGTGGCTACTGAGGTCTACAATACGGAAGACTCCAGTAAACCATCTGTATTACCAGGTAGCTATTCACTTCAGAAATCGAAGCTACAGCAACAAAACCCAGGCTATGATACACACCAGTTACCCACAGGAAACTGTAGTGTTCATGGAAATATGGGGCGGGCACCCAACCAAGATCTCTCTCTAAGTTCCAGCAGCGATCTGCAAGCTCACAACAATAGCCTGGAGGGGGTTTCAGAGCAAGCAGAAAAAAATGGTGCTTTGTTTAAACACAACTCAATGTCCAATAAGGATTCCTTCACTCCTCCTCCTCCTCCTTCTGCTGCTCCTCCCCCAACGCCAGAAATGAACAGCACTCTGTCCATTGGGGTTACAGAAGAACATCACCCCTGTGACAACAGAAATGTTGAAACTCTTCCCAGAGAAGTGAAGAATGAAGGGGAGCAGGAGGAACTGATGTCCAGGAGTCCTGGCCTTGCCCAGCAACAACCTAACTCTCAACAGAGGCTTCCACAGAAGCCCGAGGTGTCACAACAGGATGGCAGTGAAAGTGATCTGTCAGCTGCCATGATGACCTCCATTCAGCAACGCACAGAAGAAATAAAGCCAACATCAGAACCTCACATCCAAGATCTGCAGGTAGTTGGGAACAATGGAGAGCTGCAGCAACACTATCAGCAGCACCTGGGACAAAAAGAACACGAGATCCCTCCTGAGAAAGGAGAAGACCAAGCGAAGCAGGAGCCACAACATTGTCCAAAACCAGGTTGGATAGAATTGATTTCCACTCATTTTCACCATAGAGACTCCCCCCAGAAGCCCAGTGAGGCTTTATTGAGGTCAATTCTCCAGTTCCAGCCAAATCCAATGGAACAGATGCATTCAAACCAGTATACTGGGAATCCTGATGCATTGAAAGAGCCTTCGGGACAGTCCCACAGCCAGAAAATAATACAACAGGAACAAATGCCTCAACTGTACAAAAGCGAGGCAGGACAGCTGCAAGTCCATCCGATAGCTGACCAGCCACGGCAGTTCCAAAAGCACTCTCCCCAGCCACAGCTCACAAAGATGAACTCTCTGGTGAAGTCCTATGTGCAGCAACACCATACGCAGCAGCTTCATTTCCAAGCAAGACAAGAACAACAAACTGAGCAGCCTTTGGGGGCCCTGTTAAAACAGCAGCACTTGAATCCCCAGACAACAGAGAATGAACAATTCTTGCATTCAAACATTTTACAACAGATGTTGCAAAAACAGGCGCAGCAGACACAACTGCCACGCAGTCCACAGTTAACCCCAAACCACCACCACCAGCAAGCCCTGCAAAGGAAAAGCGAAGAACTGTCTCAGGCCTTTTCCCATTCCCAAAGTGGCAATGAACAGCAAATAGATGGAGCATCCTACAGTCAGCTTAAACTAGAAGACTGTTTTCAAACCGAGAACAAGTATATAAAACCAACTGAGTTCCCTCATAACCCTCAGCTTGGACCAGAGCAGGAACAAAGTAGCAACAGTAAAACTTCCCTTTACAATCAGATTCTGAAAACAAATACTAATCTGCAGCATCCTGGCCGTATGCACTTGGTTTCTGAGAAGAAGGAAAACACCATAAATGCTGAACTCTTTGCAGTAAACAAAATACAGGACTTGCAACATATGCAATATTATCCAAATAGTGTGACCCCAAAGCAAGAGGTGCATCATTGCTTTCAAGAACAAGACCAACAATCTCACCAGGCTTCAGTTATACAGCGACCACTCCAACAACCAGAGGGATGTGGTGGGAATTTGAAACAAGATATGTCCAGCCAGCAAGCTACACCGATTCAGCAAAGGTACTTACCACACAGCCAACAAACTCTCCCACAAGACCAGAGAGGGTGTCACCTTCAGGCTCAACCCCACAAGGATTTTCAAAACCATGCTGCTCTCAGGTGGCATCTCTTACAAAAGCAAGAGCAGCAAATACACCAACAACCCAAACCTGAAATTTGTCCCAGTGTGATGCGCAAGCCTATAAAAGTTGAGGCTGGCTCAAAGTCTAATATCTGCATGCATCTATCAACTGGACAGCCGGAAAACAAAACATGGAAAAAAACAATTAAACAAGAGAATCAGCACTTCAGTTGTGAGAACATGCAACAAAAGAGTATCATTGAGACAATGGAACAGCAGCTGAAACAGATTCAGGTCAAATCACTGTTTGATCACAAAGCTCTTACTATCAAATCACCTAAGCATGTGAAGGTTGAAACAGCAGGCCCTATCACTATCCTATCAAGAAATTCTATTGCTGCAGAATTTGACAGCCACACCTCAGCCTTAGATCAACAAGCAATTCCTGCTGAAAAAACCCCAACTAAAAGAACAGCTGGATCTGTTCTAAATAATTTTTTAGAGTCACCTTCCAAGTTATTGGATACTCCTGTAAAAAATTTATTGGACACACCTGTCAAAACCCAATATGATTTCCCATCATGCAGTTGTGTTGGTAAGTGACAAGAAATGTCCTAAAAATACATTGTTAATTCACAATTAGGAAGGTAGCTTTCAAAGTTGTTGGGGTTTTGTTTGTTTGGTTTTATTTGGGGTTAATTTTTGAGAATGCCAGCCATTAGCAAGGGAGAATTTCAGTTTCTTTCCAGCAACACTCGTTTTTACGCCGTATGTTTGTAACAAAGCAGTTATCTGTCTGGTTTGTGTGCTAGCCCATTAATGTATGGCATACAAATCTAATATAAAGTAGATTCTTCAATCTGTTTATCTCTTTGTATCCAGTCTCCTTCATAAGAAGGCATATATTATGCAAACACATCTGATAAAAAGATTAGCTTCACCATTTAATTTGATGCAGTATTAGTTAAGTCAAGGTTGGAGATACTGTTTATATGAAAGATGTCTTGGGGCCAAAACCTGAGATCCTCACTCCATTTTTACTCAGATACACAGTCAAATTACTGAGAGTTTGACTGAGTAAGGGCTGACTAAGAACAGAGGATTGGATTTTGCATGACCCTTTACATAGGTGCCTTCTTCCCCTCCACTCCCCTGGTAATGACCAGTGTCAGGGCCAAACAGAACTTCAGTCACTGTGCTTTAGGAAGCACAGGGACTTCTCCATCTCTGCTCTCCTCCAAGAGGCAGCATAGGGGCAAGACCATGGCTCACCTCCCACTCTGCACAGAGCAGGATTGGCACTGTAGGGAGAACAGAAGTGTCGTAGCTGGCATGCTCCTCCTTTTCATTCTGCTGCACACTGTTTTGTTTGGAGAAATGAGTCTCCATGCTGCCTCTTACTATGGGCATATTTTGAAGTCATTTTTCTGGAGAAATGATTCTCTGCTGTATTGGATTGAGACAAAATGTACAGCTCTTCATTGTGAAGACAAATAGCTTTATTGTGACCTCCCTGTTTTACATATATTCACAGACACACAGAGCCTGTCCCAGGGTATAAAGTTGAAAATGTAGTTCTCTACAAATGCAAAGTTGATCTTTTACCCCTTCTAAAATGTTTTGAGTTGAATCTCAGGAAAACTGACATGGGGGCAAAGGGAAAAAGTAGTGCATTACCATACTTCAAGGAGAAATACAAAACTGGAAGCGGGTTTCTTGTTTCTCCTTGCTATGCTTTGAGAAACCTTGTAGAAATGGAATGGGGAAATCAAAACTTTGCATTTGTAGTTTTAACTTGTCACTGATACTTACAGAGTAGATCACCCTGCATTTTCACATCATGGATATATTAAGACAATTTCTCCAATGTATTTGGCACAAAGACGCTTTTCTTCAACATCTAGCATTCATCTCAGCTTTGCCCCAGTCTTCCCCACCCCAACCCCTTTTTCAGCTAATACAGCAATTGTGAACTCGCCACTCCACTCAAGCTGTGTTTAATTTTAGGAGCCACATTTTCAAGCCTTAGGTGTATAAGTTACACATACATGCAGAAAACAGATACTTGATAGTCCCCTGAAATGATGTTTGCCAATGTGACCACAAAAGTCCTCCCTTCTAAATACTGGGGTGAGAAATCACTGTTCAGTAACTACTGGGAAATGCTAATTTTTAATTTCACTGTAACTGCAAATATAAAACAAGCATTTGTGCTTGCAAAAGGGACAATGGCGTGCAATATCTACTTGCACACACTGTCACCTATTGTACATGTGTAAATTCATGTTATGCAAATACACTTGGGCATAATTTGTGGGCCTACCTTAGACATGTATGTGTGAAAGTTTGACCCCCAAAAATTCATAACAGGGTCCTACCTGGCCAGCTGTGGGTAAGCTTTGCAATGCAATTTCTTATATTAAATAATTACGCTTTAAGGCAATAACCTTTATTTTATTTTAAACAGAGCAAATTATTGAAAAAGACGAAGGTCCTTTCTATACCCATCTAGGAGCCGGTCCTAACGTGGCAGCTATTAGAGAAATCATGGAAGAAAGGTAATTAGCGCAAGGCACAGGACAGATTAACATTTATCCTTTTGTGTATGTCAGAATGTTTCCAGTCTTTGCACATAAAGAAGCAAACAATTGCAAATGGAGTAATTATTTGTAGGCTTAGCTACTCCAGTGTTGCCAGCTTTACGTACTGTGCTATTCACCAGAGAGTCACAACATTTGACAGGGCTAATAGTCTGCTGGCTGGCACAGGCTGCCCACTTTGAGACAGATGCCAGCAAACCCAAGCGGGGACAAGTATTCATAAGCCTGCCAAGCAACAGTGTTGGCTATGGCTGCAAAAGCAGGCATAGACCTGGTATTCCCAGTGGGGAATGCACATGCCAAAACAGGAAGAAGATGGAGGGATGAGAGCACCGAAAAGAAAACTTCAAGCAAAATGTTATCTACAGAAAGACTTCAAATGGCTTAATCCTACTCATTTTCCTCCTGCAATGTGTTCAGTTACAATAATGGGAGCAAAGTAAGATTTGGTCCTGAAACTCAATAAGCAATTCTTTAGCAAAACATCCCCCCTTCCATTATATGAAGAGAGCATTATTCAGATTGAGAGAATAAATTATATATCAGAAGATACTACATTACTAGCATTCTCCAGATTACCAGCAAAACAAATGCTTAGGATATGCATATAATAGTCATATAGATATGTGGGTCATTTACATATTATATAACTATAAAACACTGCTAACATTAATCAGGTGTTAAAGTGGAGAACTCCAGCTTACAACAGTAAGGTTCTCCTGCCACTTGAAAACTGCCATACTGCACAGCCCACGTATTATATGGCATGCATAGACACTATGTGCCAAATCCTGAGGTCCTCACTCTGCTGTCTCTGTGTTTTTACTTACTCCATACCCAGGCTATTTGGAGTTTGCTTGAGTAAGGACTGCAGGATTTGGACCTGAATCTATTGGGGCCAGATTGAAGCTAACAGGTGCACAGGGGAGTGGTACAGTATAAGGAGCTTCTTTCCCCTGCGACTCCTGTGCAGGGCTGGCCCCAGCTGCAGACCTTGCACTAGCCCAAGTACTTCTGGCTAGCACGGAAAGCTGCATTAGCAACTCTAACAAGGGAGATACTGGCTGGCCAGGTGCCAGCTCATGCCACGGTCCCAGGCCTCACTTGAAAACTGGCAAATACATAGCTGACATCAGTTTGGCTCACCGTGTGTGTTAGTATTGTTAAAATAGGTATTAGACTTATAACAATGTGATTACTGTTTAGACTGTATTGAATGCTTGTAAGTTGCTGCATGCATTAATCATCATTAATTATAACATCAGTGTCCCATATTGTAAGGTAATATTTGAGCATTGTATTATAAGCCTCTGTGACTGTATATCACCAGACAGGAGAGACACGTTAACTAATGTAAAGTGCTGATCTCCAATAGAAGGTGTTACGTCCTGGCCAAGAAGGAAGGCCTCTCAACACCAGACAAACTATTGTGGAACATTAAAGATTTGTTGTCTGCTCTCCCCTGTCCCTTCCAATGAAGATGAGACATCCAGGTGAATGCCTCCCATTAGCTGAGTTTGCAGCTGAAAGGGCAAGGGGGGAAGGGAATAAAAACCCCTAACAAGAAGGAAGTGTATCTTTATGCTGCTTGGACTCTGGAGGACAAGGATTACTGGGCATAAGAAAAACATCCCCAGTGCTAAGTCTGGGTTAGCCTTAAAGGACATCTAGAACTTGCTTATTATAGAAGCTTCTATTACTTTTTGAAAGTTAAGATTGGAACTCTATGTGTGTCTATATATGTTTACGTGCTTTAACCTTGTAAATAGCTTTCTTGTTTCCTTTCCTATTTAATACATTTTAGACAGTTTACTATAGGATTGACTACAAGCGTTATCTTTGATGTAAGATCTAAATTGTGATTGACCTGGGGTAAGTGACTGGTCATTTGAGACTAGGAGTAACCTGAATATTGCTGTGATCTCTGGTGTAAGGGACCATCTATCACAGAAACAGCTCACCTGGGTGGCAAGACAGATCAGAGTACCCGCCAAGAGGACTGTCTGTGACTCCATGTTAAGGCTCTTATAGTGCCTGAGGAGTTCATACTTGATAATTGGTTGGTGAAATGTGAGTAAGGAACTCACAACCAATTTGGGGTTTGAGCCCTCTTCCCTAACAGTCTGCCCTGTGGTTAGTACTCACACTCTTGAGCCACTGCAGGGCAGCTTGAGAGGGTGGTTGGACCATATCCCACACTCCTCACTGTGCAGGGGAGCACGCATCTGAGTAAGGAATTCACAACCAATTGGGGGTTCGTGCCCTGCTTCCTAACAGTCTGCCCTGAGGTTGGTACTTATGCTCTTGAGCCACTGCAGGGCAGCTTGACACTGGCAGTCATGACAGGAGTCACATATCACAGGTCAATTAAGGTTATAGATCTTAACCCCAGCACTACTAAAAGTTTAAAATTGATACTGAGTTCTAAAAGATAAAGAATAGACACAATGAGTGAACCAGTCATGTGATGGTCTTGAGAGAAAAGAACTTGAACAGTTACATTTGGAGACTGGACTATCCTATAAACAGAAGGCCCCACTTCAGGAGCTGAGAACTTTGCTCATAAGTTTTGACCAGGCACCAGGGGAAGAAGAGCTGGTGGAGCCCTAGGACACTCCTACCTGAGACGCCACAGAGGAGACCACCACAGGGGAACTGGTCCAATTAGCCTGAGAGCCCAGGAAGAATGCAAGCACCAGAGACTGATAGAAGAACTGCCGATCAGGGAGGCCAAGGCAGCAGAAGAGAGAGCCCACTAGAATCTGATGGAAGTTCAAGCAATGCTGCTCAAAATACTGGAGCAGCAAAAAGAGCTTCTCCATGCACTGAGTGCATCCCACCACCACCACGCAAGGGAGTGGGAGAAAGTCTGCCCAACTTATAAAGAAACTGACTGTATAGAAGAGTTCCTGTCCACCTTTGAGAGACTATGTGGGATGCACTATATCCCAGCAGAGAAACAGATATCTGTCCTATTAACCAGATTAACTGGGAAAGCCAGACAAGTTTTTAATGATATGCAGGAGGGTGATGCCATGGGGTATATAAAATTTAAAGAAAATGTATTGAAAAGATTTAAGATTACCCCTGAGGCCTATCAGTTGAAGTATAGAAACCTCAGAATGTTGAACAGTGTCAGTCATGAACTGTATTAGGACTGAACCTTAGGAAGGTAGTGAAGAATTTATTTAAAATGCTAAAGGGAAATGGCATAGATTGTAAGGGCTGGAGGGACACAGAGCCCTCACTTTGGTCAAGTAAAGTTTGGTAAGAGGAAGACCGACTTCCTGATAAGAGCTTAAATATATTAGCTTTGTCTGAATACTCTACCTTTGGCCAAGGTCTACCTCAAGTTTGAGGATTTTAAAGGAGATATTATTGTGGGCATTAGGAATCTACTTCCCACTGATGTTGTAATAGGTAGTGATACCTTAGCCATGTCTAAGCAGGTTAATCTCATAACTTGCAGCCAGAAAGAGTGTAGCGGTACTTCACCTGGCTTGTCTATGATGGGCTGCAAGAGGGAGGGAAATGCCCTCAGTCCTTTATAAGCTGTGAGTAACAGTCACTCCCCAGAAAAAAGGTTTGGAGATTCCATGGCTTTGCCAGAGTCTGCTCTTAACTTAAGTGAAGCGCAAAAGGAATTTTTTGAGGCTCAACGTGCTGATCCTTCCCTGCACCAGGAGAGGAGTGCAGCTCAGAATAATACCCTGACTAGGGAAGGAAAGGGTAGATTTTTTCTGGAAGGAGGTTTGTTGTATAGGGAGGCTTCCATAAGGAAAAAGAGGCACCGTGGTGAAGTTTGCAAGCAGGTGCTTGTGTGTGATAAGTACAGGACAGTGTGGCTGCAGGTAGTTCCCGATTGCCCCTTTGCTGTACCCTTAGGGGTGAAGGGAACTTGTGATAGGCTCCAATAGAATTTTTATTGGACTCACCTGTGTGAGACATATGACAGTTGTGTCATATGTCAGAAGCATAAGAGGTTAAATGGACTCTGCAAGGCACCTTGGCAGCCATTGCCCATCATTAAGGAGGTGTTTGCCAAAGTGTTTGTAGACATTGTGGGACCCCTACCCAGATCTTCCAGGAATGGAAAGAAATGTATACTGGCTATGGTGGATTCTGCCACCAGGTACCCTGAAGTGAGAGCTCTGTCTAATGTACAAGCGGAAACTGTGGCTACCGCCCTAATGACCAGTTATAGCAGGGTAGGTTTTTCCAGGGAAATCTTGTCAAATTGTGTCGCAAATTTGATGCCTGTAGTTTTCAGAAAGTTACAGGAGTTGTGTGGAGTGAGGCATATAAAGGCCACCACAATCATTCAGGAACAAATGTTCTGGTAGAAAGAGTCAGTAGGATATTGAAGTCTATGATGAGGATGTGTGGTACCTAGTGAGAGAATGACTGAGATGTTTGCTCCCTTGTTTGTTGTTTGTGTACCCCAATAGTCTACATGGTTTTCCCTCTTTGATCTCCTTTACGAGGGACAGGTGAGGGGACCTCTAGATTTAATTCAAGGCTCTGGGAGGGTAGTACAGAGGACTTAGGAATGCCTGTAGGGGAGTTTGCCACTCATTCTAAAGACAATTAATGGCTATGATGGACTTAGTGCATCAGAACCGTGAAAGGAGTCAGGTGTCTCAGAAAGCTTGGTATGACAGGCATGCTAGAGAAAGTCTTTTGATATAGGTGACTTGGTATTGGTTCCAGTGAGGAAAAACAAGATGCAAGATTGCAGGGAGGGACCTTTTGAGGTAAAAGAGAAAGGGAATGAGGTCACCTATGATGTAATGAAACCCCATGGCAGGGGAGCTGCGCAAACAGTACATGTCAATAGATTGAAGGCTTACCCTGACAGAGAGATGGCAAATATGATTTCTTATACTTCTGAGGGAACATTTTCTTCACCTTTAGTGGATTTGGTCAAGGAGAGTAAGGAAGAGACTACTCCAGAGAGCACTGAGAATTGAGAGGGTTTGAACCCAGCCAAAAGCAGGAGATATTGGCTCTCTTGAAATACCACAGGCAGGGCATTCATTTTCCAACCTCCCAGGTTTAATTTAAAAAAGAATGCATTCTATTGAAACTACAGTGCCCTGCCCTGCTCCTAGAAGAGCCTATGCTAACAGTGAAATGCAAAGACAAATTCAGGTGGAATTGTAGAGCATGGTAGACGTGGGAGTGATCACTAAGTCAAAAAGCCTCTGGGTGTCTCCTGTTGTGATGGTACCTAAAAGGGATAAATCATGAGATTTTGTTTGGATTTTAGAAATGTACACACCGTCATCCAACCTGATTCCTACCCCAAACCCTGGATAGAGAACCAGTAGAGACATCCAAGTTTATTCTTCCCATCAGCTGAGTTTACAACTCAAAGCGCAAGTGGGGAAGGAAATAAAAACCCCATAGCAAGAAGGAACTGTATCTTTATGCTGCTTGTACTCTGGGGGGGCAAGGATGACTGGGCATAAGAAAAAAGATCTCCAGTGCTTAGCCTGGGTTAGCCCTAGAGGACATCTAGAACTTGTTTATTATAGAAGCTTCTATTACTTTTTGAAACTTAAGATTGGAACTCATTTGTGTGTATATGTTTTCCTGCTTTAACCTTGTAAACAACTCTCGTTTCCTTTTCCTTGTTAATACATTTTTTAATAGTTTATTATAGGATTGGCTACAAGCATTTTTTTTTGGTGTGAGATATAAAGTGCAAATGTTCTGGGGTAAGTGACTGGTCTTTTAGGACTGGGGGGGGGGATAACCTCAATATTGCTGTGATCTTTGGTGTACGGGTTCATCTCTCACAAAGGCAGGCTCACCTGGGTGGCAAGACAGATCGGCGTACCCAAGGGGACTGTCTGTGACTCCACGTTAAGGCTCTTATAGTGCCTCAGGAGTTCACACTTGATAACTGATTGGTGAAATCTGAGTAAGGAACTCACAACCAATTTGGGGTTTGAGCCCTGTTCCCTAACAGTCTGCCCTGTGGTTAGTACTCACACTCTTGAGCTACTGCAGGGCAGCTTGAGAGGTTGGGTGGACCATATCCCACACTCCTCACTGTGCAGGGGAGCACGCACCTCTAGAAGGTGGCACAGGCCACACCTGGGATACAGTATGTTTGTAACTCCGCAGCATTCCCAGCTCAGGGCTTTAGTTCTGCCATTTAGGCCTTAATATTTATATTTAATCAGTAAAACAGAAAATCCTACATATGAGACTTTGGCGATGTTATAGAAGAAACCTTAATTTTTAAAACTTTTTGAATTTTGAGGGCTTGATTTCACAGCTTATTGTATTCGCTTGTTTGCATTTAATTTCTGGAGGTATTTTGGTTGACAACCTTCATACACTTAGCTGACTTCACTAGAAAAGCTCAAAATGATTTGAACAGTAGCAGGCTGGGAGTCTTTTATATTGTAGGAGCTGTGTGGTTCAAGATGGCTCAGGAACTACAAAGCTATTTGGCTCTCAGGGGTAATACTGCATCCCTAAGTCAGCCTTCTTTTAAAACACGCACTGAAAAAACTATAGAAATATTCTAAAACATATGTATGCAATTGCTGAGTTTAAATGTATATATAACGTTGACATTTCTGAACTGGTTTTCAACACACTTGGCTTTTAAGTCTTTAGATCTACAAAAGAAGCTAGGTCTGGAATTTCTAGTTATGCGAGAACAAATGTCTCGCATGAATCCATGGGAATGTGTGTTTATCTTTTCCCTCATCCACCCTGTACACTGCTCAGATAACTCAAAACTATCAGCTCCTATTAGGGTGACCAGACAGCAAATGTAAAAAATCTGGGCAGGGGATGGGGGGGTAATAAGAGTCTATATAAGAAAAAGACCCCAAAATCGGGACTGTCCCTATAAAACTGGGACATCTGGTCACTCTAGCTCCTATTTTGCAACTTAAGGAAAGAGGTCAGAAGAGATATAAAGTATATATGGGGGGAGGGATAGCTCAGTGGTTTGAGCATTGGCCTGCTAAACCCAGGGTGGTGAGTTCAATCCTTGAGGGGGCCATTTGGGGATCTGGGGCAAAAATTGGGGATTGGTCCTGCTTTGAGCAGGGGGTTGGACTAGATGACTTCCTAAGGTCCCTTCCAACCCTGATATTCTATGATTCACTGTATAACTTACTGTTGTGAGAATAATATTATAGAAACAAATTGCAATACAACCTGATTAGCTAATTGAAAGGAAAAATGGTTTTATAAAGAATTAAAACTGTTTTGCACATGGTTAATTTTTTTTAAAAACAGCTGTACATTAACATCTCAGCCTTTAACTAGGAAAAAGGTGATATACTAATTGCCTTTAGCACATGTGTAGTCCAACATGATTGGGATTTTAGCTATATAATTACCTGGGGTATTATGGAATTGCAACTCCATAGCACCACATCTAGGAATGCTTCCTTTTCCCCCTTCCTTTACTGATAAAGAAAATTAAATAAAAACATTTGTATTTAATTTGAACACATAAATAAGAAAAGCCAAACTGAACGTTCCAATAGCAGAGTTAACTTGGCCACACGACACATGTGTAATGCTTTCTATTACTGGTTAGAATATTACATATATAGTAGACTGTGATCTGAGCCAAATGCTACCCTCATTTATGTCCCTACAACACCATAGGTGCACTATGTCAATGGAGTTGCACAAGTGCACCTAAAAACAGAATTTGGCCCAGTTGTGAAATGTGGCTAAGTTAATGTTGCTGTTGGAATCATGATGTTGCATTTAGTGAAAGCTGTTCAAATTTTCAACTTTGGTCTGCTATTGTGTTGTGCAGAAGGGCACCACAACAGCAGCAATGGCCTTAGGCAAATGCCTCTGAGGGACACAGAAGGGGAAGTGTGTTTAGAAATGACAACAGATCTCTCAGTTCTTTTATAGATGCAGTGATTGTTCTGCACAGCACAGGCCTCAAACTGCCAGCTGGTGCATGGGGGTTGGGGGGAGGCATGGAGGGCTGACGGTGTCCCCTTTGGGATGTATGCTACTGCCTGTGGTTCTTACACACTCACAACTTTGGACCAGATTCCACTCCAAAAGTGTAATTACTCCTGATTTACACCAAGATAAGTGAGAATCAAACCAGATCTCCAAATCTGCACATTATCACATTATCTAAGGCATTATTTTAGTGCTTCCTATAGCCCTGCTTAGGTATAGAATGCAGGCATAATTCTTATCCATACTTAACTAAATGCAACGGGTGACTAGGAATGGATGATAATCTACAATGAGTATGTCTTAACATAAATGATTCATGTCTTTTTGCTGACTTACGCTGTGTCTAAAGCAGAAATCAGTATAGAAAGTGAGTTGAATGTAACTATTGCATCCCAACTATTCCATGACAATGATAAACTTAAAAAATGACTACCTACAGTTAAAATACCTATCAAATGTGTGTTTCCAAATGATCAAATACAGCCAATTCACTATAGAAAGGAGCTATCTGGTTTGAAAAATTTAGCACAGATGGACAATTTTTACTCTTTTATGACGGGCTAAATACATTTTACAAAGTGGCCTCTTTCACCATAGCAACATATTATTGTACTGATACGAATAAGACTGAAACATTATGATTCATCCCTTCTTGCTTAGAGCTAAGAGTTTCTTTCTTAAGATAAGACTCAGAAATGTGCTCAAACTTTAAGTATTTGTGCAGACCACATTCAAATTCAGCTGCTTATTGTATTTTTTGTTTGTCTGTTTGCTTGTTTGTTTAAGGTTTGGACAGAAGGGTAAAGCTATAAGGATTGAGAGGGTCCTCTATACTGGAAAGGAAGGCAAAAGTTCTCAGGGATGTCCTATTGCTAAATGGGTAAGAGTGATGTCTACATGTCATTAATAATCTACTTCAGTTTGATCATTCATGTAAGTATTTTATTTTAGTTGAAGTAGAATTAAAACAGCTAAGTACCAACAACATCTCAGCCTGCCCAGTTGCCCACTCTGAGCCAGTTTCTGTCCTCACACCTGTGCAGTTCCTTCAGCTGAGTTGCATGCGTGTGAGTAAAAGCACAATTTGGCCTGGAGTTATGAAAAGGAAGATACATTGTAAGGTCCAGAATGTTAGACACTCTTCTTACTGTTACATTTAGCGTAGAAATAATTAAGAGGTGCAACAGCACTACTACAATGTTTTGAATATGCACACTCTGATCAACAGAGGCCAGCATGCTCTTTTAGTAAACATTGTCTGCTCTGGCATGATCATTACTGAGTACTTTGGGTCGGTTGGTAGGAGACAAGAGGAGGACAAATTGATGCCTTTTTAATGATAGTCTTTTTGTATGCCAGACTGTATCTCTTGTAGAAATACCCACAGTAATATGGGCACTGGGAGGCAAGAACTGTCTTCCTACTTTGTTTGAACTTCACCTATCACCGTGTGCGTGCTGCCATAATGTTTATACACGATAATTAATAATAGGGGCACATGAGATTACAAAACACAGAGGCTGACCTCAAGTTTGCAATATATCACAAAATTGCACAGCAGGAATCAGGAGAGAAATGAGGGAAGGCTCCTCTGTCAAGCTTTTCTAGTCTCTTCCCCCAGTCTGTGTGGCTCTTGCAGAAGAGAGGCCTAAATTATTCACTGTGTGTTGCTTTAGGGAGGATTTATTTGGGCACAGATATCTACTGCCATCTCTGCAGAGGGAAATACCCTGGGGAGTATCTAGCTTTTCCTGCCCTCTCTACTACAGCAGTGCTTCGTTCTGCCATAATACCCTCCTGGACACATTTCTGTCGGCTAGGGGAATAAAGGAGATATTCTGCAAAGGTGGCATTGCACCTACACCAGTTCTTCTGTGCTCTTCAGACAGGATCTATCTCATCTAGACTTCCTCTGTTTCAGGAAACAGAAGGGAATGACCCTGGCCCTTATCAGTATACTACGCAAGAATCTGTGTGTCAGAAGCATCAAGGGGGAAAACATGTATTGGCAAATGTAACTTTTTACTGTTACCGTCGAAGTTTCATGTTCTCTTGCTTCTCACTAAGAAATGCCTTTTTGCGGGGGGGATGGTGTTGCCGTACATGCAGGTAGTTCGTAGAAGTAGTGATGAAGAAAAGCTGCTTTGCTTGGTGCGGGAACGAGCTGGCCATACCTGTGAGACCGCAGTGATAGTGATCCTTATCCTGGTATGGGAGGGGATTTCCCTGAGTCTGGCAGACAAGCTGTATTCTGAACTCACCGACACGCTAAGGAAGTATGGCACACTCACAAACCGACGGTGTGCCCTGAATGAAGAGTAAGTGAAACAAATTATATTCTCCTTTCCCTTGAGTATGCAATCAAGCTACAGCCAAAAAGGCTGCTCTCAAACAAACATACGTTCCACTAAAGTCTTGGATCTGATTTTCCTCTGACTGGTTTTGCACTGGTGTCACTATTAACCTCACTGGAATTACTCTTGATTTAGGCTGGTGTAAATGAGAACACGACAGGGCTCATTACTTCAGTGGGAATTGTACTTGCCCTTGCCTGATAGAGAGCATAATTTGACTCACAAAAGTTTATCTGGATCCAGTAGGACAAATTCTGTGTTGGATTTCACCCTGTGTAACATCAGTGAAGCCATGGCAGGGGGAAGGATTTTAGTTCAGAAGCTGTAAGATGTGTACATACACCACGTTTAAAATTAGCCAATTCAAGTTACATATTCAGGGCTCGAAAAAACTTCTCTCAAAAGCAAGCTACTTTTGAGATTTTGAAACCCTACTGTCCTTGTGTGGGAGACAAATTAAGCTTCATTAAAGTCAATGAAGACCTCTTTCTGCACTCACAATTACAAAACATCTCAATATAAAACAGACATTCAATATATGTGCTTTCCCATCTATGCTCATGGGCGTGCATAAAGAGAACTAGCTGTATGATTTCTATATAACATTAAGTTGTGTGGCTACAGTTTTTAATGACAGTTCATTTTAAATCTCCCCTCACCCACAAAAAAATTAGAGAACTGAGCACAGATTCTCTCAAGGCTGCATCTGAGCAGAGAAGCACTTTAAAAAAGCTTAGTGGCTAACAAAACC
Source organism: Chelydra serpentina (assembly GCA_037349315.1). Classification (NCBI taxonomy): domain Eukaryota; kingdom Metazoa; phylum Chordata; order Testudines; family Chelydridae; genus Chelydra; species Chelydra serpentina. The sequence goes on from JBAIAC010000018.1 coordinate 9,676,252, forward strand.
TTGGTAGTCTGTAAAAATATTTAATGATTTGTAAATTCTTTGTTTGAGTCAACTATTTTACAGCTAGGACATTGTACAGCTTGCTCTACTTTTCCTCTTCTCCCTTTGATGGCTATACACAGAAAGAAACTCCATTCAGAACAAGGCTCACTTTATTACAAATATTCTGTTCTCTCTTTTTGAGAGGGTAGCATGGGCATGGCTCTGTTTCAGGAACTTAGTCCTGTCCCAGTTGGCAAACAGCAGTGAGTTAACTAGTTTTTCCTAGAAAGTCAAGAGACCACTTATTCGTCAAAGCTTTATCTTACGGGGCCAAAACCTGGGCCAAGGTATTCAACACAGAAAGCCAAAAAGAAGCAGAAATCCTGCACTGATGGTGGGCAAATAAGGAGAAATGCCACACAAAAGAACTCTACCCCCATATACATGAACATGTACATTGTTGACACGTATTGCATGAATTTTCAAGCATGCAGACTTTTACCCATGTACAGCTCTACATGCTGTTGATAGCCACATAAATGTTTCTCTTATACCTTAGACGGACTTGTGCATGTCAAGGGCTGGACCCTGAGACTTGTGGTGCTTCTTTTTCCTTTGGTTGCTCCTGGAGCATGTACTACAATGGGTGCAAGTTTGCCAGAAGCAAGGTCCCAAGGAAGTTTAAGCTGCTGGGAGATGATCCAAAAGAGGTTGGTGTTAATTTTAAAGTGAAGTTTGCCTCATTGTATAAAATGTTTCTGTTGTTCTTGTGGAGTTGAGTACAGCAGACACAGGGCCAGAATCTCGTTTGAAATGCACCCACACAGGGAAATTAAGTAGATGTCAGTCAAAATGGATTTACCTCAGCCACTGAGCCAGCTTAATTGACTGCCAAAATGCTGGCAGCAGGTCAAAACCATGAGATATGAAACAATATATGCAGGTTTTGTGAAAGAGCAAGAAAGGGCACACCCAGAACAGTTGTGGCTATATCAGGCCCACAGACAAGCTTTGCACATGCAGTTTCCATAATGGCAGAATACAGGATGTACTAGGTTGAGGCATATAACTTTTTGCAGCTCCGAGCTGGACTAAATTGCATGGAGACAGTAGGAGGGAGCTGTGAGATACAGTAGGAGTGAAAGAATGAAAGGACTGGGAGGACTCATTCAGTGGATGCTGCTGCCTCGCCAACAGTGTAGGAAAGGTTTCCAGAGCCTCTAAGATGCTGTAAGTACCGGACCCAGAACTGCATGCTGATCATGTCAAAGCATATCCTGGAGCTCAGCAGCCGTGCCTGTAGCTGGGGAACAAGTTGACTCTGAAGTTCTGACTACAGTGGGTTCTAGATACCCTCCTTAACAGGCCTGCTAATTGTTAATGGGCTGCCTTTCTGTGGAGGGTTCTACTCTCCGATTGGCTGGCTTACTTTTTTGGGCACATACAAGTGCCAATGTGTCCCCTGATGGATGGGCCACATAACATACTAAAAGCTGGGGGCATTTTATGCAAAACCATAATATTTAGCATTTCAGACATGTAGTCAGTGACTTATCGTGTAATTAGAGAGCTGGTCAAATTTTTTGGATTTTCAAAATTTTTATGAAAAAGGCAAGAATTTTGATAACATTTTTCATGGAATTTTTTTACCTTTTTTTAAACCATCTGTTTATGTGACATTTGTATGCGTTTGTACTATATCTAGCAGGCATCAGATGGCCTGTGGGTTATGTTAGCACACTTGATATTCTATTAAAAATGTTAGCATCACTGAGACAGTTGTAACTTTTGACCCTCTTTTCCCCTCTATTATAAAATACCTATGCTTGATGAGACCGCAACAAAGAAAGCATGATACACATCACACGTGGGATCTACACAAAGACTCAAAGAAGAAGTGACATTTTATGAGTTGTAACTTGTAGGCTGGAAAGGAAAGCAACATAATGGTTCCAGGTTTTGATAGCAACCAAAAAAAGGGGCACAGAGAGAGGTTTTTGATAATGTCGTATTGTGATTTTGGGTTCCTGTGAACTGAGATCTCAAATTGAAACTAGCAGTATCCCAAATTGCTCTACACTACCCACACCCACAACTCCTGATTGCTCAAAAACGGTCATTTTTTTCAAAGTGAAGTATTCCAGTAATTTTAAATTGCTACAAAGAGAGAGAATTTCATTGTGTTGAAGTGTTATGATTTTAGTATGTAAAACTCTCAAATTAGATGGATTAAATAGATGCTGATTGGGCATTCTGTTATTTTTTATTTTTTTCCCCTCTCAAGGTTTTTAAAAGGGAATTTTTTTTTTCTAAAAAACTGTAATAACTAGTCATATCGTGCTTGGGTTGAACCTTTACATAGTAGGCTACATCTTTTCTTATAAATCAGATGACCGTTATATGATGCTTCCTCATAAGGATCATAGAAGCTCATTTCTGGACATATGTTGTGCTTTTAAAAACAGTAAAAGGGAATCACTATAACTAAAATTTATAGGGGCTGTTATCTCAGCAATAACTACAAGGTATTTACAATGCATATTAGGCATTTATATCAGTCATCTCTGTGGTATCATAGTGTCCGGTAGCTTCTAAAGATGGTAGATTGCATGTATAGTAATGTGGGTGGTTAGATGATATGTTAAAATTTCATCTGATAACAGGAAGAAAAGCTAGAGTCCAATTTGCAAAATCTATCAACTCTAATGGCACCTACCTACAAGAAACTTGCACCAGACGCATATAACAACCAGGTAGGTCAAAAGGAGTTGGCAAAGTCACTAAAATAATCTGATCTTTGCTTTACTTTGCAATGCAGTTCTTTGCTGTAAGTAATTGTTTACAGTTTGTGACAATATTGCTCTTATGTTAGACTAAATCCTGCTCACTCAATACATTATATAGCATTTAACACACTAGCAAACTCTTTGCTCCTGTGATTGACAAGGTCCTAAGGTTTCCAGATTCAGCATTATTCACTGGCTAAATTGACAGATGTTCGATTTCCCTGATTTACTCCAATCCAAACCTGTCTCTGCATGTTTGGTTCCAGGGCAAATCCATTATTGGATTTTCCAATTTAGATCCCGCAGAAATTCTACAAGAACATCTCTTGCACCTTCAGCCCCATGGAATCTGAACATGATCCCTATCTTTGTACTGGCCTTGAACCAGAACCCTAACCTCACTCTAATCCAGATTTGAATCCAAACACGGTCTCTTGTTTCAGATTCCACACGTTCACATTTTTCAAGCTTTGCTTTGATTTTCAGATTTGAATTAAATAAATATCTCAAATTAAAAATAATCTAGTCAGGTTCTTCCTGGTGTGGAAGCCAAACCTCAAATTTCACATTTTAATGCCAACTCATAAATCTACTCAAAATAGGGCCATGTTCACCTGAAAGGTTCATGAATCTTCGTGAAGTTTTTGACAACTTCTGACTTTCTAATAAAATGTGAAACCAAGAATTGTGTGAGACTTGTGGTTTCAGTGTGAACATTTCACAAAATTAATAATGAAAACACAATAGAAAATATTGTGCTGATTATTAATTATCTATTTTTGAGCACCATCATGCTTGCTGTTATATCAAATATAGTGAAAGACTGTCAGTGTGCCAAGAAATTACAATCTAATGGTCAAATTCTGCACTAATTTCTTCTCCATACAGCCCACTGTAAGTCATTTTTCCAAGGAAATGCACTTGTCCTAGGTAGTTCAATATTTCTGAGACTGTGTTTATAACTTAACAACATGCCAGACATTCAAACTATATACTGTATTTTATCATCTGAAGAAACTGGCCAATTGCCAGAAAATGAAAAGTAATCTTGAAGGAGAAGTATTGTCAGCTAAATACAATTTAGCTTGAACAATGGAAAGCAACATGGAACTGAGTTGCAAGAAAAGAAAGAGGAGCTTGTATTCCCATTTTTATTACTGTAAAGTAATTTATTGGAATTGTTCGCCTCTAAGAACTATACTCTGCCATTGCGAAGATATTAGGAGGCTAAGGTATTCAGTAGTAATTCCGTGTAATGGGCTGTCCAGATAAGTTTCAGTGATTACTTGACTTCTGTTTCCAGATTGAGTATGAACACAGAGCGCCAGAGTGCCGTCTTGGTTTAAAAGAAGGTCGTCCATTCTCAGGGGTCACTGCCTGCCTGGATTTTTGTGCTCATGCTCACAGAGACTTGCACAATATGCAGAATGGGAGTACATTGGTAAGTCAGTGCTGCATAAAGCCGCCTTGTTTCAGCACTGATTTCTCATATTTAATTCATTATCTATATTTCTATTAAGTTTGCAAATAAAGCAAACTGCTAAAAGAAGAGTCGTTCATCAGTAGCTGGAGCTAAAATGTGCAATCCCTACAGGATTTTTCATTTAAATGGGACTTTAGAGAAAGATCTAAAATAGATTTGGCTGAAAAACTTCAGTGGAACAGTTTTCCACTAGAAAATGTAGTTTGAAATTGAAACAGTTCGTGAATCATGTTGATTTTGCCAATATTCAATTTCAGAGGAAAAAAAGTGGGGGGATTTACAATGATTCTAAAACTTCCCATTTTGACATTTTTGGAGTGAAATATCTTGATTTTTCCTTTCAAAATGACTTTTCACTTTGAATTTTTAAAATTTTGTATTGCATTATAAATTTCAAATTTATTTCATATTATATTATAACCTAAACATTTTGAGCTGGAAAGATTTTTTTGTCCCCTTAAATTTATTTTGCAGAAAATTCAAAATTTTCAGGTTTAATTTCAAATCAGAATAAAAACAAATGTCAAAATCCTCTCAAACATCATTTCTATTCTTTGTCCAGTACTAAATAAAACCCTTGCTCTTGTCCCACAAAACTCTGCTACTCTCCAGAACTCGACACTGAAAGAAATAGCTGAGCAAGACTAGCTGGCTTCATTGAATAGGAGAGTTTATGGCTTACTTCTATCTACTGCATGCTGTCAGTGAAAATATGCAAAGAAATCGTGACTAGCTTGCTGTAATTTGAAGTAACTGCATTAGTGCCTGTAAGCAGGTGCTATTCCCACCGTGGTCTGAGCAGGACATCCAAATATTTTACAAAGTCTAAACTTATTCCCTTCCTGGGGCTTGACTTTCTTCAAATCAACATTAACAACATATACACTTCCGCCTGAGTTTTCTCCCCAAGACTGGCTGGTTTTCCTGCAGATCTTTCTGTCTTGCAGCTTCTCATTCCCTTTGAGAGATACCCCCATCACCTCTTATATCCTGGATGGAGTTCACAAGATGCGCCTACTGCTATGTCTCTGCAGCAGTTCCTTGAATCTGTATCTGGCGTTCAAACATCTAACGTGAGGTTGACTCGGTGAAGGCGCCTGCATTCCAATACAAGGCCCTAGAGTCTGCCATACTGTCAGGGCCGGCTCCAGGTTTTCTGCCGCCCCAAGCGGGGAGGAAAAAAAAAAAAGCCCGCAGCAGCGCGATTGCGCCGCTCCACTCTTTGGCGGCAATTCAGCAGCAGGTCCTTCGTTCTGAGAGGGACTGAGGGACCCGCCGCTGAATTGCCGCCGAAGACCTGGACGTGCTGCCCCAATAGCAGATGGCGTGCCGCCCCTTGGTATTGGCTGCCCCAAGCATCTGCTTCTTTAGCTGGTGCCTGGAGCCGACCCTGCATACTGTTACGCTGCCCTTGGAATTTTAGGGTGGTCTTTGAAAGTATATATAATGTCATGGGATTATTTTTTATACTAAACAGCATTGCCAATATGTAGCTAGCTATCGTGTCACACCCTAAAAAAATAATCTTGCTGGCTGTAGAGTTCCAGGGAGCCTAGCATTTCAGTTCCCTGACCATGGCCAAAGAATTCACTTAACTTTTGGGAACACGTGGCTATCCTGCTTACTTCCAGGAAGAATATGGAATATGAGGAAAATACGCATTTTATATAAAGTGTCCCTTAATATTGCCAAACATGGGAAAGGTGGGGGGAGGGAGGAGTGCAGGCTTGGATGCTGAATCTAGAAGCAAAAAAGAAAAGTTAAAGCTTAACAAACAATTTTCCACACCCAAAAAAGGGGCGGGGGGAGGTTTAGCATTCAGTTGATCCCCACATTGGATGCTCTATTTGGCATTACATCTGTTATGTCATGAGCCTTGCAATCTGATGTTACTGGCCAACTACCTGCCATTATAGAGTTATCTGAGCTGACTGCGTAATCCAAAGTAGGCCAAAACTCCAGAGTTTTCTGTTCTTCTCATGCTGATTTTTGATAGTTTTTCTACCAAACCTCTCGGACAGGTGTGCACACTAACCAGAGAAGACAATCGTGAAATTGGCCAAATGCCAGAAGATGAGCAGCTGCATGTACTCCCATTATACAAAGTCTCTGATGTGGATGAGTTTGGAAGTACTGAAGGCCAGGAACAGAAAAAGAAGAATGGCAGCATCCAAGTCCTCAGCTCCTTTAGGCGCAAAGTAAGGATGCTGGCAGAGCCTGTTAAGACCTGCAGGCAAAAGAAGTTAGAAGCCAAGAAAGCGGCAGCAGAAAAGCTTTCCTCATTGGAGAATAGCTCTAGCAAAACTGAAAAAGATAAGTCTGCAGCAGCACGCCACAAACAAGCCAGCTCGGAGGCTGCAGGTCATGCAAAACAGTTAGCAGGTAAATGCAAGAATCTTCTATTAGTCAGTATACTTGTTAATAACAGTAATTAACCATAGAAGTGAAGGCAGTTTATAAAGAGGCTTGAGAAAACCATGAGGTCCAGAAAGAGGGGTGAGAGGCAGACCAATTGAAAGTCTCTGGTAAAGATAAAAGGGGGATAAAAACCAGGGGTGATATCATTGTAGGGATCTATTCTAGATAGGCTTGGCAGAATTTGATTTTTATTTTTTTCTAATTTTGACTATTAAAACAAAAGAAATCAAACAAAATTAACAGTTTTTACAGTTGTTGGAAATTAAGGGGGGGAGGGTAGGGTTGGGGCTGGGGTTTGGGCAGAACTGACAGCGGGCCTGAAGGGGGCTCCCAGCACAGACAGCAGGGCTGCAGGGGGTTCTCTATATGACCAAGGGGCCCAAGACACTGGGGAGCAAGGCATGGAGGAGGCTGCAGTCCTGGCCTGGCAGAGCAGAGACCCCCAGCCAGGACTGCAATAAGGTGGGCAAGCCTTCCCAGCCACAGCGTACTCACGAACATTTCCTGCCCAAGGATGGCTCGAACACTCCTGGATGGTAGGTGAGTGAGTGAGCGAGCGAGGCCATGACTTCGGAGCTGCAGATGGCTCGCTGCGCTGCTACAGGGCGGGTGACACCCAATCCCTGCAGACACAAGCAGGGGAGACTGCATTCCCACCGTTATGGATAAATATTTTTTTCCATGCATTTCAATGTGTCAAGTGAAATCCACGTTTACCAACATAAAGTGATTTATATTGAATCCTGCCAAGCCTAACTATAGGCCACCAAGTCAAGAGGAGGAGGCATTCCTAGAACAAATGAAGGAACTCTCCAAAACACAAAGCCAGGTAGTAATGGGGGACTTTAACAACAGAAGTCTGAGTAGTTAAAGTAACACAGCAAAACAGAAAATGAATGTATTGGGATAACTTTTGGTTTCAGAAGTTGGAGGAACTAACCAAGGGCACAGCCATTTTAGATTTCGTTCTGACAAACAACAGTGAGGAATTGGTTGTGAATCTGAAGGTTGAAGGCAATTTGGGTGAAAATGAAATGATAGATTTTATGATTCTAAGGAAACTAAGAGCAGCAGAATAAGGACAATGGACACCAAAAAAAGCTGAATTTAACAAACTCAGAGAACTGGGAAATAAGGGCCTGTAGAAAGAAAATCTAAGGAAAAAAGGAGTTCAGGAGACCCGGCAGTTTCTCTGAGAGACAATATTAAAAGTGCAACAGCAAACTATCCCGATGCAAAGGAGAAATAGGAAGAATAGTAAAAGGCCAACATGTCTATTAGGAGCCTTTTAATAATCTGAAAATAAAAAAGGAATCCTACAAAAATGGAAACACAGATGAATTACTAACAAGGAGTACAAAAGAATAGCACAAGCATGTAGAGCCAAAATCAGAAAGGCTAAGGCATAAAATGAATTACATCTAGCAAGGGACATGAAAGGCAATAAGGAGAGGATCTATAAATATATTAGCAATATGAGAGAGACAAAGGAAAGTGTAGGTCTTCTAATTAGAGGAAGGAGAGCTAATAACGGAAGACAACAAGAAGGCTGAGATGTTTAATGCCTATTTTGCTACCATCGTCACTACAAAAGTAAATTGTGACCAGAGACTTAACGCAATTAATATTAATAAGGGGGAAAGAAATGCAAGACAGAATAGGGAAAGAACAGGTTAAAGAATATTTAGGTAAGTTAGATGTATTCAAGTCAGCCTGGCTTGATGAAATTCATCCTACGGTACTTAAGGAACTAGCTGAAGCAATCTCTGAACCATTAACAGTTATCTTTGAGAACCTATGGAGGATGGATGAGGTCCAAGAGGACTGGAGAAGGGCAAACATTGTACCTATATCTTTAAAAGGGATAACAAAGAGGACCTGGAGAATTATAGACCAGTCAGTGTAACTGATACCAGGAAAGATACTACAACAAATTATTAAACAATCCGTTTGTAAGGACCTAGAGGATAATAGGGTGATAAGTAATAGGCAACATGGATTTGTCAAGAACAAATCATCATAACAACCCAATTTCCTTCTTTGACAAGGCAACTGGCTTAGTGGATGGAGGGAAACAGTAGAAATGATTCCTTGGTTTTAGTATGGCTTTTGACACAGTCCCACATCATATTCTCATAAGCAAACTAAGGAAATGTGATCTAGGTTAAATTACTATACAGTGGGTGCAGAATTGGTTGAAATACCATATTCAGAGTAATTATCAGTCAAACTGGAGGGGGACATACCTAGTGGGGTCCCACAGGTGTCTGTCCTGGGTCCAATACTAGTCAATATTTTAATTAATGACTTGGATAATGGAGTGGAGGATATGCTTATAAAATTTATGGATGACACCAAGCAGGGAGAGATTGGTAGCACTTGGAGGACAGGATCAGAATTCAAAACAGCCTTGACAAATAGGAGAAATGATCTGAAATCAACAGGATGAAATTCAATTAAGACAAGGGCAAAGTACTTCACTTAGGAAAGAAAAATCAAATGCATATCTACCAAATGGGGAATAACTGGCTAGGCAGTAGTATTGCTGAAAAGGATCTGGAGGTTATAGTGGATCACAAATTGAGTATGAGTCAACAGTGTGATGCAGTTGCGAAACAGGCTAATATTCTGGGCTGTGTTAACAGGAGTGTCCTTTGTAAGACATACAAAGTAATTATCCTGCTCTACTCAGCACTGGTGAGGCCTCAGCTGGAGTACTCCATCCAGTTCTGGGTACCGCACTTTCGGAAAGATGTAGACAATTGGAGAGAGTCCAGAGAAGAGCAACAAAAAACCTGTGAGGAAAGGGTAAAAAGACTGAGCATATTCAGCATTGAGAGAAGATGACTGAGGGTGGATCTGATAAATCTTCAAATATGTTAAGGGTTGTAAAAAGAGGACTGTGATCAATTATTCTCCATGTCTGCTAAATGTAGGACAAGAAGTTATCTGTTTAATCTGCAGCAAGTGAGTTTTATGTTCGATAGTAGGAAAATCTTTCTAACTATAAGGGTAGTTAAGTTCTGGAATAAGTTACCAAAAGAGGTTATGGAATCCTCATCATTGGAGGTTTTCAAGAACAGGTTGGACAAACATGTGTCAGGGATGGTCTAGATCAGTGGTTCTCAAACTTTTGTACTGGTGACCCCTTTCACATAGAGTGAAAAGCACATCTGAGTGCAACCCCCCTTATAAATTAAAAACACTTTTAAATATATTTAACACCATTATAAATGCTGGAGGCAAAGCAGAGTTTGGGGTAGAGGCTGACAGCTCGCGACCCCCCATGTAATAACCTCATGACCCCCCGAGGGGTCCCGACCCCCAGTTTGAGAACCCCTGGTCTAGATATACTTAGTCCTGTCTCAGCCCAGGGGGCTGGGCTTCATGACCTCTTGAGGTCCCTTCCAGCCCTATATTTCGCTGATTCTCTGGCCCATAGAATGTATAGGTATTTAGGTGTCTAGAGATGCAGATAGGTACCTAATGCCCTCTGTGTTAACTCTCCATCAGTGGGAGTTAGGCACTTATCTTCAACACTAAGCACCTTACATACCTTTAAAAACCTGGCAGGTATCTTTTAGAGGCTGCTTTTGAAAATTTAGCCCTTAGATTTTATGCATTTGACTCTTCTCTAGGACAGGTCACACTAAGACTTTTGTTCCAAGTTTTCACATATCAGAAACTTGGAAAAGTAGAAGTGTTTAGTCAACTGTAAGAGGAACTGTATTTGTGATTCTAGAAAGGGATCCCTCTGTTAATCTATGTGGGAAATTTAATGGAAATTGCTTTAGAGTTTTCATCTAGAGTCAGTGTAAAATGTTGTTGTTTTTTTCTTTTCACGTCTGCAGATCTTTTACGTCTTTCAGGACCAGCCATGCTACAACAGCAGCAACATCAACAGCGTACTCTCGCTAACAGCCCTCAGTCAAACCCTGTCAACTCTTACTCTGGTTCAGGTCCTGCCAATCTTTACATGAGGCTGCCTAATCCAGCCAATGCTCATCCAAGCTCATCATACACTTCAGATCTCTATGGCGGGTCCAACCCCATGAACCTTTATAGAACCTCATCACAGTCTTCAGGGTCTTATTTGAATTCTTCCAATCCTATGAACCCTTATTCAGGATCATTAAGTCAAAATAACCAATATCCACCTTACCAATGCAATGGAAACATGCCTATGGACAACTGCCCCTCTTACTTGGGTTCCTGCCCTTCACAGCCTCAACACTTGGACTTATATAGGTATCAGAGCCAAGACCCTTTATCTAAATTAAGTCTGCCACCCATTCATACACTATACCAGCATAGACTTGGGAATAACCAGAGTTTTGGTCCCAAGTACTTGAATTATGGAAACCAAAATATGCAGGTAGACTCTTTCAGTAATTGCACCAACAGACCAAACGTACACCACGCAGGGTCTTTTCCCCCTTACTCCACCCTTGAGGCTGACAGCCACATTATGGATGTTGCCTCAAGACTAATTTCTAATCTTAGTAATCCAAGTGTGGACTATACTTCCATGAATAAAAATGGTGAACATCCCCTACATCCACCTTCACATCTAGCGCATGATTACCACTCAGCTTCAAGTATATTCAGTGGTCCTCCTCATTCACTACATCTCCAAAATAAGGATAGTGAAATGGCTTCACACACAGCTAATGGGTTGCCTAATATGCTTCCAGGTCTTAACCACGATAGGACTACTCCCCAACATGGTTTAAATAAAACTGATAGTCTGAATCCAGAAAAAGCAGAGGATCCCGATGATGTCTGGTCAGATAGCGAGCACAGCTTTCTGGATGCAGATATCGGAGGAGTGGCAGTTGCCCCATCTCATGGGTCAATTCTCATTGAATGTGCAAAACGTGAGCTCCATGCAACGACCCCTTTGAAAAATCCCAACAGGAACCATCCCACCAGGATATCACTTGTCTTCTATCAACATAAGAGTATGAATGAGCCGAAACACGGTCTGGCTCTGTGGGAGGCAAAGATGGCTGAGAAGGCAAGAGAAAAAGAAGAGGAGTGTGAAAAATATGGTCCCGATTACGTGCCTCAAAAATCTTATGGCAAAAAATCAAAGCGGGAGCCTGTTGAATCACACGAACCCTCAGAACCAACATATGTGCGCTTTGTCAAGTCTCTTGCACAAAGGACTATGTCAGTCACCACAAACTCCACAGTAACTACATCTCCATATGCCTTTACACGGGTTACAGGGCCTTACAACAGATATATATAACTTCACACCTTTGTTGGTTACCTCATTTTAAAAAACAAGTTGTCAATAGAATAGTTCTCATTTAGGTTGCAGGGAGGGGTGGGCAGGGAGAGAAACAGTATTTTCATTAGACTTGTCAGTGGAAAACCCTCAGCACACCAGCAAAAAAGAGGTAATCTTACCACCGCACTTATTTTCCACTGACTTGTAAGTGGTTACAGATGGCATGTGGAAACAAGACCAAAGCATCCTATGCAAAAAAAAAGTGTTTCACAATTTACATTAAAAAACACTGGCTCCATTATTGGAAGAGAGAATGTGCAAATGTAACTTTTTTCCTTACAGTTTTGCACATCTGTGACCACTTTTAATAATATCAATTTTGCATAGTCATGGAACAGGAGCAAAACATTAAAATACTGTAGTATTACAACAGCAGGAATCTTAAAATACCATCTGGTGCTGAATCTATGATGTACTGAAATACTGGAATTATGGCTTTTTAACATGCAGTTTTTACTGTAATCTTAATAGTCTCTTGATTTTATTTAACAAAATAGATACATATAGAACATAATGAATAGACAGCAAAACACTGAATTTGTTTGGATATTCTAAAACATGGTGCTATCTAAGAAAATGGTGTCTTTATTATAACCGTTGAACAGTTAATGCCTTTATAATAGTTTAAAATGTTAATGGTGTATTCAAATATCCTTGAACAACAGGGGGGACCTTTTCATTCATGTTTGTATCAAATTTGCCTGTTACTAAAACACGCTTACTTTTTAACGTATGGTAATTAAAGACCTCTGGATTTTGCTCATCCAGTCAAGTCCTGGTTAAGGGACAATAATATATAGAGAGATTTTTTTTTTAAATAGTGTTTCAGAAGCACTTTGTCTACCTAAGCTTGGCAACTTGAACAGTGCTAAGGTACTAAGACGTTAAAAGAAAGAAAGAACGTTTACTATGATTTTAAAATGCAAATAATTTTTTTTTAAAAAAAGCTTTTAAATACTTTTGGCTTTAGCCATACATCTGCTGGTGGGCTACATATCCATTTTTAATAAGTCAGTTACAGTAGAAACGGGGTTTACTGGATACAAGGGAATGCTTTAGTACACAACACACATTTTACTGGTGCTCATCTCTCACAGCTATACTGTAACAGTTTTTTACAATTATTATGACAAGTTTATTGCTCAAATGAGTACAGTTTTAAGGAGAGAATTTTATATTAACCACAGGTAATAATTAGCAGCATGTGACAGATTCTACAACTCGTTAGCTTAGGTTTCTGCTATTTCTAAAAGATCTGTGTGCTCTTCAGATAATTGAATGGCAGATTGTTTTTGTGTTGATAATTATGTAAATTGTGGTGTATGTCATTTCTCGTGTAAATGTCCTCTTTTCCAGGAAGACTGAGCAGACTGATGCCTACAAAAAATTAATGAAGAAGGGTTAGTTCTGTGTGATTCCATTGATTAAATGGAGGGGAAAAGGCAGCTGGCTTGCTGTGGTGGTTTTAAATCATTAATTTCTATTAAAAAAAAAAGCAAAAGGTGTATAGTAAATTAAATTGTAAACAAAACCTTTTTTAATGCAATGCTTTAGTATTTTAGTACTGTAAAAATTATATATACATATATATATATATATACACACACACACACATATATATATATATATATTTGGGTTTGAAGCTGAATTCACATCATGGTGCTACTCAGCCTGCTACAAATATATCATAATGTGAGCTAAAAATACATTAAAAGATTTGAATGATGTTCCTACTTGTCATATACCTCAACACTAGTTTGGCAATAGGATATTGAACTGAGAGTGAAAGTTTATAATATTGTATACCACCTCCCCCACCCCCCATAGCCTTTGGAAAAAATACCTTTTTTCTCAGTACTTGATATTTTAGCAAGTATAACTTGAACTTCAACCTCTTTTTTTTTTTTTTTTTTTTTTTCTAAAAATTCAGGGATATTTCAGCTCATGTTCTCCTTATGCCAACATGTCACCTGTGTGTATGTAAGCTGTTGTAGGTTAATAAATATATTATTCTTGTGGGTTTTATTTTATTTTTTTCAGGGATTTAACTCTTCTCTTTTGAATCCCTCTTCTACTTTTACTTGTATATGTATTGATGTAACAAACTAATTTTGTAAATTTGTTAGCTTTTTATTGTAATGAAAGTGTTTAAAAGTTTTAGACTTGTTTTGCCTATTTCAAACAAAGAAAGAAAATAGAATGCACTGAGCTAATTAAAGGGAAAATTGTAAGGCAGAGGTTTGGCAAGTGACCGTTTGCTAGAGTGTTTCAAATCGCTCTCTAAACAAGGCTTCTGGGATCCTGTAATGAATAAAATAATTTTTTTTTTAAAAGGTACAGTCTGTATGAGGGCTTCCCTAAACAAGCAAACCTCCATCACTTAGATATTTGTTGTGCAATATACTGTAAGATTGATCTAAAGACATGTTGTCTAGCAGAATTACAAACTAATTCTATTCAATAAAAGGAGGCCTTTTGGTTTTATTGGTCAAATATTTAAATTGACATTCTTAGTATGTGGCTTTACCCACTATAAATACAAAAAAAATTTAAAATGTTTGTTTTCATTGAAACAGGAGTTTCAATTTTTTAAAACCTTAACTATAATTTTAAAATGATTTAATTAACCTAATACATAAGGAAATTAAACTCTTGATTTTTTTTTATTTGAATCATATCCATCATGCCATCCATAGCTGATGTTTGGTTAATATATCATTCACTGTCATTTGCCAAACTGCTGGCAAACAATAGCAGGAAGCTTAGTTGGGGATTCAATTATGTATTGTAAATACCTGAGCTGTAATTTAGGTGTACAGAACCCTGCCTCAGAATGAATGAAAAAGCAGACATAAAATTGCGTGTATAGGATTATCAGGTTGACTATAGCCATACTTGAAGATGCTTCTGAGTGGTGTCAACTTTACTTGAATGAATTTTTCATCTTGATTGACGCACAGTGGTGTAAAGTTCACTTCTAAAGCTAGTGGTTAACTTGTGTAGGAAACTTTAGCAGTTTGACACTAAGGTAATGAACTTCTGTGTGTGTTTTCCATGCTTATGTTCTACCTTTTTTTTTTTTTTTAAACTTTAATTTCACTCATTTTCATGAAATGTTTGGTAAGTCTATAAAAATCTGAGGATGGTTATAAATACTGTAAGTATTGTAATGTAATGAATGCAGGTTATTTGAAAGCTGTTTATTATTATATCATTCCTGATAACGCTGAGATGTGGGTGTTTTTAATAAAATTTATATTTATTTAATGCACTCAAAGTCTGTCTTAGAGAAACTTGTCTTTCATGATGAGTAATTTTTACCAAGCACATACAGCCAACAAGAGAATGTATACAGTTCTGGTTTGCTCAGGTAAAGGAAGAGGTCAGTAAACTTAAAAGGATTTGAAGAAGCCAAAGAAAAATGATTAAAGGTGTGACGGTCTGGGTCACAGAAACCCCCTTCGGACTGCCATCTGATGTGCTGAGACTACTTCTAAGTCATTTTTCCCTGGCAGCTTGGGACTTCAGTACCCTGTGTGGTTGTGCCCGACACGCTAGCCTGCTACAAACACAGACCCAGGTCTGAACCACATCCCGCAAAAGCTGCAGGCTTAACTGAAAACAGCTTAAGAAGTACTCCTGTCTCCAACCCAGGTACCCAATGGGATCCAAACCCCAAATAAATCCGTTTTATTCTGTATAAAGCTTATACAGGGTAAACCCATAAATTGTCCGCCCTCTATAACACTGATAGAGAGATATGCACAACTGCTTGTTCCCCCAGGCATTAATACTTGCTTTGGGTTAATTAATAAGTAAAAAGTGATTTTGTTAAATATAAAAAGTAGGATTTAAGTGGTTCCAAGTAATAACAGACAGAACAATGTAAATTACCAAGCAAAATAAAACAAAAACACACAAGTCTAAGCCTAATACAGTAGGAAACTAAATGCAGGTAAATCTCACCCTCAGAGATGTTCCAATAAGCTTCTTTTACAGACTTGACTTCCTCCTAGTCTGGGTCTAGCAATCATTCACACACCCCCATAGTTACTGTCCTTTATTCCAGTTTCTTTCAGGCATCTCTTTGGAGTGGAGAGGTTATCTTTTGAGCCAGCTGAAGACAAAATGGAGGGGCATTCAGGGCCTTTTATATCCTCTCTCTTGTGCAACATCACAGACACAAGATGGGATCTCTAGCCATCTGGGCAAGTCACATGTCTATGAATGATTCAGCTTTTGCAGGCCAATGCCATTGTTTACATGTTAGTTTGAATGTTCCCAGGAAAGCTCAGATGGGGAGTGACGTCTTCCAAAGTCCATTGTCAGTTAAGTGTTTCTTGACTGGGCACTTACTGAGTACTTTGTGTCTTGGGCCTATCTATATAGAATAAAGATACACGCGCCACCTTTTATTCATGTCTTGAACTCAGTGGGATCATTCAGACGAGAAGAAAT
The DNA here is from genome assembly GCA_037349315.1 of Chelydra serpentina. NCBI lineage: Eukaryota > Metazoa > Chordata > Testudines > Chelydridae > Chelydra > Chelydra serpentina. The sequence goes on from JBAIAC010000018.1 coordinate 9,692,675, forward strand.
ATTTAAGTGTTTGCAGAACTGGGGGCCTTAGTTTCTTCTCTACTTATGCTATGCATATCATGCTTGTCTTGCTGACGTTTACTTCAGTTAAAACAGTGCAGAGATTAAAAATGATAAATTTCAGTTTGCGAGTGAATTAATACTCTATTATTTAACTGATATAGCTACGAACTTTGCCTAAAAAATATGCATCTGAAATTTCTTTTACACCCAATTACTTTTACCTTATGCAGCAGCTAATCATTTTGTTCTTTGAGACATACAGTAGTTTACGACTTTGTCTCAGAAAGAATGGCCTGACAATTTTATTTTTCCAAGAGCCAATTGATAGTTTTCTCCTTCACTCACCACCAGATATTTTGTTTTTCAACTGAGCTCATGTATTTAAGCAAGTTCCTTCACTTTTGGGTCTGTGACTTCTTTCTCTAACTTTGTTTTGTTAAGATAAATATTGTGAAAGGAATTAACTTCTTGTGATGGTTCAACAGAATTAATTAAACTTTATGTTCTGCCTAATAGTGACCTGCATAGGGAAAATAAAGTTGTATAAAAGAGGCCTGAGAAGGTTTGCTGTTGGTGAGTTTTTCAATTTTTCCCCCGCTTTCAAAAAAAAACAAAAACAAACAAAGAAAACTCCCCAGTTGTTATGAAACGTGGACAAAGAGATGTCTTTCTTAAAGATCCACCACCATCACTTTATGCTATCCTTCAGTTAAGGAGAGAGAATTCAGTTCACATATATTATTGAGCTCTCCAAAGAATATTACAGAAAAACCGGATATGATATTTCTGATATTAAAGGTAATAAGCAATAATAATATAACTATAAATAAACCAATAATATATTTATAAATAAAATAAACATTTCAGCCCTTGTTTACACATCATGATAAGAACATAATGATCCAAAAGAAGGCATAAAACCCTTCATGAAGCTCTCTTCTAAAAACATGACATGTTTCGATTTAATTAGCATTGGATTCAAACAGATTATAGACTCATAGACTTTAAGACTAGAAGGAACCATTATGATCATCTAGTCTGACCTCCTGCACATCACAGGCCACAGAACCTCTCTTTGAGTTCAACTTTTTGCAACTTCTGCTGTGTTTTAATTTAAAATATCCTGTCTCTCTCTTTTAAAGAACTAATTTTGAATAGATTCATAGTCAGTCAAAGTCAATCCTATAGCCCCACTTAGGCTTGACTAGCTATAATGAGGTAAAAACTTATCTCCACTAGGATTTTGCAGTGAATTAGCTATTTCAATGTGAAACACACACTTCTTTTTTGTAGTCAAGACATAGCCTCAGGCTTCTAAATCACTTAAAAGCTTTTTGAAAATATTACCCAATGTCTGATAGGCAGTTGCTGGTTTGTTTGGTTTTTTTGGAGGAGGGGTTCTTGTAGTTCCCACTTTTTTCAATCATTGGAACTCCATTGCATTTAAGTGTGGAATAATCTGCCTCCTTCATTTTTGTACTCCAGTTCCGATTATTTGTCAAAATGACAGCACCGTTATCTTTCTATATGTAAGCTTTAGTGCAGAACATGTCAATGAAGAGATTTAGCTGGAGGGAATGGCGTAAAGCCTTAAAGCATGGTTCTGCTCTGGAAAATGACTGTACAAGTGGTATCATGGGGTTCTCAGTTTGTCTCTGAATGATTTCTGCAGCTAACTTGCTTAGTTTACAAGTAGAAATATTTTTCTTCCTAACCAGAGTCTGGTTTGCTGTTTTCCTTCTAATTCACCTGCACTGGACTCCGGAGGGAAAATTAGCTCCTCATGACACCTATGCAACCCAAGGTGCCTTCAGTGGCTTTGCATAGGTGTAACTGAATAACACTTTAAAACTCTGTTGCTGTACAAAAAGGAATAGAATCCAAACCTCTTGGCTGTGTTGTCTCTTCAGTTTCACTAGCAGGAATAAAAAATATTTTTGTCACTGCAGTCAACAGGTGTTACTGCGACCACATAAAGGAAGTAGATCTGTTGGGTAAGAAGATCTCATTTTTTCCATATTCATTTTGTGAGGTAGACCAATGTGTCTACCTTAGAAATAGAGGAGTTTGGTTTCCTTTTCTGCTTATGTTAAGTCTGGAGTAGCCCTAACCATTTTGCCAGCCAGGGTGGAAAAGCATTTTTAGCACACCCCTCCACAGTAGCTAACCAAAGCAAATCAAAAACAAACAAAAACCCACAACACACCTGGTCCATCAGCAGAATAAAAAAAAATGTTGGTGCCCAGGGTGACCACCCCTAGAACCAGCCCTGTGTTAACTCGTTTCGCTTTCATATTTGAAAATGTATCCCTAAGGAAAAGATCTTGCTAACTGGACCTGTATTTTTTCCTACTTCAGCCTTGTTAAAGCTTTTGGAGTTGTCCCCCTATTTGCATAATCTCCCAAACTCCTCAAAGATTTGTGGTCTGCTGTTAATCTATACCTGATGAAGGAGCGGGGGGAAAAGAACATTCTCTATAAAATTTTCCAGTTTATCTAGCCCACCTCAAAACACGTACAGGCAAGAATAGCTGCTCAGCATGTGCGGAAAATTGTTTTACTAAATGCAGAGGGGAAAGCATTGATTCAAACTCATGGACATGAGAAGTTGAAGTTGCAGAGAGTTGCCATTAGTACTTTGGCTGCTGTGAAATCTGAAAGGAGTGGAATGGGTGCTCATTCGGAGACCAACATAAAGGCAATGAAGGAAGCCAAAATTACTTTTCTGAATTTCCTCTCATTTCAGTTATAATTGGGCACCCCAAGGTATTCTGTTCTCAGCCACAGTGATGAGCAGTCAGACCTATCGTTTCATATATAAGATATCACAGAATTGACAACCTGGGCAACTTTTGAATTGATTTCTCATAATGTGATCAATAAAATATTTTAGTATGGCCAGTGAAATCCTGTGCACATCACCAGGAGATAGGAAAGATACTGTCATCTGTCTGCAAAAGAACAAATATAGATCTGCTGACCTGTTGCTAATAAATATCTATCACAAATTATTTCTTTCCTGATGCCTGATGATACCACAACTAGTATTTTATTTGCCAGCTTGAAAGAAGTGCCACACAGTTCTACAAAAGCATGGCTTGTTGTCTGCAACAGTAAAATGTAATGCAAAAAGAATAGCCTCCAGCTTTATGCACACACTGTCTGTCTCATCATTTGAAGCTAGCTGTAAAAAAGAGCTAAACAAAATATTCCATTGTGCAAAACTCCTCTGAGCCTCCTTCATGACATAATTGCCCTGATTAAAAGTCTCTACAATGTCTCACAGAGACTGAAATGCTGCAGAAAAGTGCATCTAAATTTTCTTTTCCAACTCAATGAGCATTAAGGGCATCGTCATTACAAACTGGGGATAGCAAATGACAAAAAACTACTTGAACATTTTTCTTAGATGATGAGGCTATAGTCAAGGCAAAAGGATTATCCACTGTTACAGCAGACTTAAATGTGCATTTGTTTTATCTCAGAGTCAAAACAAGTCAATAAAAAAATTAAGCTTTCTTTACTGAAGAAATACTCCAAATATTCAAAGGCAGCCAGTGTGATTCTCTTGGTAGGTGAAAGTATGAAGCAACTTTGTAAAAGGTCTAGAATTCTAGAGCTACATGGCCTAAATATGCCAAAAGGGACTAGTGATTGTGGGGTGTTTCCACTTTTGAGTGCCCAATTGTTTTTTCTAGTTCATAGATAAGATCACTATATGTGGGGGGGAAAACAGTGAAGTACAGTAAAAAATCTTAGATTAATCAAAGTGTACCATAGAATCTCTGGATAGAAATTCCATGCTTGAATAATAAGAGTATAGCAGTAGGAATATGCTATCAACTACCTGACCAGGATAGTGATTATGAAATGCTCAGGGAAATTAGAGAGGCTACGAAAACAGAAAACTCAATAATTATGGATGATTTCAACTATCCTATCCCTATACTGACTGGGTACATGTCACCTCAGGACGGAATGCAGAGATACAATTTCTAGAAACCATTAATGACTTTCTTGGATCAGCTAGTTCTGGAACCCACAAGAGCAAAGGCAATTATTCAGAATCTGGTCCAAGAGGTGAATATAGTTCAATCGGTTGGAAATAGCAACCATAATGTAAATTTAACATTCGGGGGGGGGGGGGCAGGAAGTACCAGAGAAACTCACCCACAGTAGCACCTAACTTCAAAAAGGGGAACTACACAAAAATGAGGAAGCTAGTTAAATGGAAATTAAAACTAATAGTCACGAGAGTGAAATGCCTGCAAGCTTCAGGGAAACTTGAAACACCACAATAGAAGCTCTAATTAAATGTTTTAAAAAGTAAAAGGACCAAAATAATGCCTCCACGGCTAAACAACAGAGTAGAAGAGAGAGACTGAGGCAAAAAGGTATCCTTTAAAAATTGGAAGTCAAATCCTACTGAGGAAAATAAAAGGAGCATAAACTCTGACAAGACAAGTGTAAAAATATAATGAGGCAGGCCAAAAAAAGATTTTGAAGAACAACTAGCAAAAGACAAAAACTAACAGAAAATTTTGTTTTAAGTACATCAGAAGCAGAAGCCTGCCAAACAGTCAGTGGGGCCACTGGATGAGTAAGGTGCTAAAGGAGCACTCAAGAAAGGCAAGACTCTTGCAGAAAAGCTAAATGAATTATTTGCATCAGTCTTCCCTGTAGAGGATGTGAGGGAGATTCCCCACCTGAGTCATTCTTTTTAGGTGACAAATCTAAGGAATTATCCCAGACTGAGGTATCAGCAGGAAAGGTTTTGGAAACATGACACAATACATTAAACAGTAATAAGTCACCAGGACCAGATGGTATTCACCCAAGGGTTATGAAGGAAATCCAATATGAAAGTGCAGAACTACTAACTATGATACGTAACCTAGCACTTAAATCAGCCTGTGTACCAGATGACTGGAGGATAGTTAATGTAATGTCAATTTTTTTAAAGGCTCCAGAGATGATCCTGGAAATTTCAGGCCAGTAAGCCTAACTTCAGTACCAGGCAAACTGGTCGAAACTATAGTAAAGAACAGAATTATCAAACACATAAACAAACACGATTTGTTGGAGAAGAGTTAACACGGCATTTGTAAAGGGAAATCATGTCTCACCAATTCATCAAAATTCTTTTAGGGGGTTAATAAATATGACAAAGGTGATCCCATTGATATAGTTTACTTGGATTTTTAGAAAGCCTTTGACAAGGTCCCACACCAAAGACTCTTAAGCAAATAAGCATTCAGGGTATAAGAGGGAGTCCTCACAAGGGATAAATAACTGGTTAAAAGGCAGGAAACAAATGGCAGAAATAAATGGTCAGTTTTTAGAACAGGGAGAGGTAAATAGCAAGGTCTCCCATGGATCTGGGACCAGCGCTGTTCAACATATTCATAAATGATCTAGAAAAAGGGCTAAACAGTGAAGTGGCAAAGTTTGCAGATCATACAAAATTACTCAAGATAGTTAAGTCCAAAGCAAAGTGTGAAGAGTTAAAAGGGCATCTCACAAAACTGGGTGACTAGGCAACAAAATGGCTGATGAATTTCAATGTTGATAAGTGCAAAGTAATCCACATTGGAAAACATAATCCCAATTATACATATGAAATTATGGGGTCTTAATGAGCTGTTACAACTCAAGAAAGATCTTGGAGTCAACATGGATAATTCTCTGAAAACATCAGTTCCGTGTGTAGCAGCAATCAAAAAAGCTAACTAAATGTTAGGAACCACTAGGAAAGGGATAGACAACAGGACAGAATTTGCCACTATATAAATCCATGGTACACCCACACCTTGAATACTGTGTTCAGTTCTGGTTGCCCCGTCTAAAAAAAGACACATTAGGATTGGAAACAGTATAGAGAAGAGCAACAAAAATGATTAGAGGTATTGAACAGCTTATGAGGAGAGATTTAAAAAGATTAGAACTGCTCATCTTAGAAAAAAGATGACTAACGGAGGATATGACAAAGCTCTGTAAAATCATGAATGGTTTCAAAACAGAAAACAGAGAAGTATTAATTCCCCCTTCACATGCCACAAGAAACAGGGGTCACCTGATGAAATTAATAGGCAGCAGTTTTAAAACAAACAAAAGGAAGTATTTCTTCACACAATGCACAGTAAACCTGTGGAACTCATTGCCATTGGATGTGGTGAAGGCCAAATGTATAACTGAGTTCAAAAATGAATTAGATAAGTTAATGCGGGATGGGTCCATCAATGGCTATTAGCCAAGATGACTAAGCCTCTGACTGACAAATGCTGGAACTGGATGACATGGGATGGGATCACTTGATAATTGCCCTGTCCATTTCCCTTGAAGCATATGCATTGGCCGCTGTCAGAGGGCACAATTCAGAGGGCTAGATGGAACATTGGTCTGACCCAATATGGCCGTTCTTTTGTTTTTATGTTAAAGGAAGGGTGGAGGGGATAGTTTGAGATGTGAATTCAGAGTTGCCTACAGCAATACTCTAGGAAGCCAGGTCAAAGAGAAAGGAGGCAGCTTGTTTATAAGATTGTAATATTTCTGCACTCTATTAAAGGATAATGTATTTTACTGAATGACAAGTTATCTGTTTAAATAATAATTTGACAAAGCACCTTCTATCTCCCCAGGCATTTACAAAGACACAAACACAAACCATTAAAAGAGATTACTATATACCCAAGAAATTCAGCCACCTCTGGGATGAAACATAATGGTTTGCACGGAAAGTGATTTCACAAACAAACTGCAGGGGAAATTTAGGAAGGCAGAATATAATTTTCAGAACTGGCCTTTGGCTGGACACTGGTGTTAACACCCCTACAACTTTAAAGATCCCCTGATGATATAGCTAAAGGGCTGCAAATTATCAGGACTTCGGTTTTACATCTCAGCTGACGAAATTAATGAGAAATGAAATATGCAGTAGAAAGGTCAAATTCACTCCTAGATTACTCTAGCTTCTGCAGTAGCAAGCTCCCTGGTGGTGGAAAGACCATCATAGAGACATCTGCAGTGACACAATGCAGCCACCACCACCCATCCACCTGGAGCCAGTGCATCCTAATTAGTGGGTGGTACTAGCTAGGAAGGAGGCATCCAGAGGAAATGCTAATTCAACACATTAAAATATTGGAATTGCTAGAGCAGACTAATAGTCCATGTAGTCATCACCATAATACAAATAATAAATCATCATCATCCCTGTTTGGGATCCTTAAGCACTTCTGCAATATAAATACATAACAACAACAACAACAACCGCCATGGAAACACTGCCTGTCCTCCTAGGGAGAAGTCACTCTTCCCCTTCTCCCCAGGAAACTTTACATTTGAAATTGGCCAATCTTGATTACAGTTTCCTGTTGATAAGAGAGAGAGAGACCAGGGAACAGCCCACCGCTAAGCTCTATGAAAGCTCCCAGGGTATCAGGGTTGCCACCCTCCAGGGTTAGCCTGGAGTCTCCCGGAATCGGCATCGATCTCCCGGTGACTACTGAATAGCTTCCGTCAGAGTTGTCAACCCTACAGGGCATTACACTGATTCCCTCTACTAAACACTTTTTCCTGATTAATGTAAATAAGGCTGCTGAACAACTTCAGATGGGAAAAGGGCTTCAAGACGCCGTTTATTTTTAGCCATTTTTATTTTTGCATTATACAATTTTCCTTAAAAGCTGATTATTTCAGTAAATTGTTTTGCAGTTCCCTCTTCCCCATGTGCTCATCTGCTACTCACCATCAATCAAAAGCAATACCGACTGTTGGCTCCTAGGCAAGAAGCCATCAGGAAGATGAGTTACCATGATCACCTGCATTAAGTCAGGAAGGCTGAGAAAATGCTGTCCTCTGTCATTTGTGTTCACTTGTAAGGGGGGAGGGGCATGCACATTAGTTCATGTTTGCTAGGTGGGGAGGGACTTTAACCTCATAGTAGAAACAATAACTGAAGAGCAGCCCCTGGGTGCAATACACTGCCAAAGTGTCAGAAGCTAGCAATATTTCTTTGTGTTTCCTATCCCCCTCCCAAGGTAGCAACACAAAAACTAGCTTAATAAATACAGTTAGCTCAAACCACAACTGAAGATAAGGGAGGAGAAAATTCTTAACTTGCAGGGGGAAAACTTTTTAAAAAAACACCTAAATTATGCACTAAGAGGTCAAAATTCACAGTCATTTCAAATGTTTCTTGACATCTTCACATAGCCTACAAAATATTCATATTTTACTCTGATATGCATAAAAACAGAAACTTTAAGAGCATTCACAGTAAATAATTTCATTCAATGTAAGTTATTAACCAACAAATCAGACAACCCACCTTCAAATCCTTTCTTAAACTACGCCACCACTAAGTTTCTTTGCACTTAATTTTCAGGTGACCTGCAAATTTAAACAGAAGTTTGGTCCATCCAGGCCAGAAGGATGTAGGATGACTGGATATCTAGTAAAAAGGTGACGTTCAAAGAGTCATCAGAATGAAAGCTAAGTAACAAAGAGAGGAAAGGAGTTTTAGTCAGACTATATACAACAAAACTTTTTTTTTTATTAACGCCTATTTAAATGCAGTTTTATCCAGTTTTGGATAGGGAAGCCTTTTTAAAGATCAACACCATTTTCCTTTCAAGTCAGATGTTAGAGCTTATAAAAAAATCCCTGAGACCATCCAGAGATCTTTATACAAAAACCCTAGAAAAACATATTTCCAAGATATCAAACAAGTAAGGAGAGGGAGAAAAAAAAAAAAAAGAACACAACACAACCTAAAGAGCATAATACCTTATTTATACATCATAAAAGGAAAGAAAAGGACAAACCCAAAATTTCTTAAAATTATTTGCAGACAAAAATGGCTCTTTAACAGAGATGGACTTCTAGTAAAGGTGAAATAGACCTGTACTGAGCACTTTAAACTAAGATTTCATTGTAAGTAGCCTTAACACAGAAGATTGCCTAATAAGGGTGGCATACATTTCACTGTATATGTATATATTCCCCTTAGGCCACATTCTGCCAGCCTTACTCACACTGGGCTTGTCAGCACTAGGGTTTTTAAGTGTGTTAATTAACACTTTTTAGTTAATAATCCTAGTGCAGACAAGCTCACTAAGTAGTGCTTTACTCTGGGCCATCACGCTGGTATCCAAATCAAGTCTTATAAAAGCAAACACAACATTGGTCAAAGGCAGAAGCTTCCCATTCCAGCAATCTTTACAAAAACGTTCACATACCCAATCATGAGAAACAATTACAAAATACAACCCCATGCTTACATGTTGAGGAAGCAGTAAAAGTAAACATGGAATAAAGAAATCAGTAACATTCAGGTGGCAAATTAAATTACACTTTTTAGCTGGAATAGAATCAAATCTCTTATACCAATAACATCTATCTGAAATGACTTAAGTCAGAAACAATTTAACTGCAATCTTCCCATTTAGTTAGTGTTCCAAAATTAACCTTTCTATAAAACAAGCTAGGATTAAAAACTACCAAGGCTCATAAATTCCCAGGCATTAGCTGTTCACCAGGGCCCTGGTCCTGCCAGCCAACGTATGTAGGTGAACCCTTGTGCCACTGTCAGAGATGGGATACCAGACTAGATATACCATTGATCTATGCTGGACTGACAAAAGTTCCTATGTCCTTATGATACAGGTGAAAAGTAAAAATTGTATTTTATATTATATATATTCATATATAGCCCACACACAAAAACTCTTTTAAAATGTATTATGGTTGGGCAAGTATGACATCCCCATCCACCCAAATACGCAGCAGCAAGGCAATAATAAATTATGGGATATCATTTAACTGTGTCCTAAAGCCAACCCAGCATGTTTCCAGTGACAGAGTTTGCATCATCACAAGGAACTTCCTTCTGCCTCCAACTGATAAGGAAACACACTACACACAACCCATTAATCTCTCTCACAGAATAACACAAAACTTTAATCACAACCTCATGCTTTCCCCATAAAAACATAACACCCCACACTCTGAATCTGTGCACTTATATCATATTTTCCCAACCATAAAACCTTTTAAATGAAGTCTTTTATTTATGGAATTGCTTCAGTTTTGGGGTGAGGGGCATAGAAAGGGGTCATGGATTCCCCCCAAATTCCTATCTCGTGTGGGTACATGGAAAGAGTGAGAATATTTGAAATAGGGGCTATATGATTGAAATCAGGGTTTTTTGTAATGGTCTTATTTTAATTCACACTGTGAAAAAAAATCCATAAAAACATGTGTTAGAGCAAAAAAAACATTGTGTGTTGTGCCATAAAATACACCTTTCACATTTGGTTATTTCAATTCACTTTTCAATGGCTTGTGACACACAGTGTGACTCAGTGAAGTAGTACTTTCCTGTGGGTATAGGTAGCTTCAGTCCAATTGTAAGTTAAGAAGAAATGGCAGCCATTTTGAGTAAAGGAAAACTGAATATAATGGTAAGGATGGGGTGGGAGGGGACAATGGTGAAGAACTTAATTACTTCAAATATACATTTAAAAGGTAGCTAGCAGTGAGTATTAACTATATACTACCATCCACACTTTTCAAACCAGCCATTTATTAGCAAAAGAATTGAGAAATAGGCCAGACTGAAACATTCTTAAATATTTCATTTTTTGAAGTTGTCTGGGTCAAACTCACAGATTGAGTTGAAAATCTCCAGAAAAAGATTCAGCATTTACTCACAGACTAAGTGCAGTAAATTTGGAGAGGATATGCTGTATCCTTCATGCAAAAAGGAGATTGAATCTCTACTTTAGGTGAGTCTCCCCTCCCCTCCTTTGTTTTTCTGCATTATAAATCTCAAGTGCTGACCTCTTTTCCTGAAGAACTTTGTCTGTCTTTTTAGAACTGGGGACCTGACATCACAGGAAACTACATTCTGAGCTGTGGCTAAGCCAACCCCCAAAAGAGGGGTGGGGAGGAGCTAATGGGCTAAATTCTCCCTTGCCTTACTCTAGATGACACCTGTGCAAAGTGAGTGCAACACATTGCCATTTTGATTTGGTAGCATTTTCACACCCACTTTGCACAGCTGTAAATGACCATGTAAAGCGGAGAAGCAGGCTCATGGGGTTTAAAAGTAAGATATTACAGCAAAGCTACAATAGTAAGCTCTGTCGAAATAGAACAGCTGCATGTATAATCTTTCCTTGTTTTTACTCATTGCTGTTGCCTCCTTTTACACATAAAAGTGTTATGCTGTTCAATGTTAAATGAATTTCCTGTTGTGGACATTTCCCTCCTAGTTTACCTTTAAAACCTGAAAATGTGAAAGTCAATTCTTCCATTCGTTCCAGTTAACTGATTTAAGTGAAAGAAAACCTTCATTTAAGTGGGTACTTTAAGTGTAACTGTGCAACCCTACCTTTTTCTAGCCTGCCCCAGCCCCCACCTTTGCTGTCAGGACTAGTTGTGGGTCTAGTAAAAAGTTTCTTTGCTTCCATTCAGCATGCATGCACTTGTCCACACACACATAATCATGCTGAAGCCAGAGGTAGAAGGCAGCAAATACAGAAACAGTTCTCCCCAACCAGCTATAGGCAAAAGCTCTACCTCCCTCAGCCATAGCAAAAAAAGGAGACTCTTGTTAGTATATCCACAGCCAGTAACTGGTGTAGCTGCCGCAGTGAAAATAAGGAAATCCACGATTTGCAATAGTTAAACTTACCCGATGAATTGGGGCTAATCTCCAGCATAGACATGACCTCAGTTTTATTTCACTGAGGAGGTTTGCACAGATATACATTATATGCAACTAGAATTACTTTTGTGCTCAGATTAAAACTAGTTTGACCTTAGCTCAGAAAGTGAGAATTTGTCCATCCCCTCCACAGGCAGTGTGCATAATACACACCACCTTCAGTCTTTTGTCATCTAAAGACAGTCTGTCGTTGATTCCCTTCTCAAGTATTGTATGAACAGGGCTATTAACACATTGTACCAGCCAGAGCTGGAAGAATTTGTTTCCTATTTCTTCCTGCATAATACACACCACCTTACATTTATTATAATTTTTATACACAAGAGTATATATTATTTTAAAATGACAAATTATAATCACTCCCAGAATTCTAGCATTCAGTGTGAGCTGTGAGTACACTACGTTTTTCTCACTGTTGCTAGCATTGGAACACATCCAGCAACAGTGAAAATATGAGTGTAGATAAGACTCCAGGCAACAACTGGCTTTTAGCACCCTGTCATCTAACCATACTAAGAGTAAGCTGACATAAGATGTAAAAAATTTGGTGACCAACAGCACCTTCACTATGCTAGCACTCCCACTGTCAGTAAGTATCACTGACGGATCTGAATCAGTGGGCGCAATGGTGGGGAATATTGCAGCCCAAATCCTTAACACGGACGCAGTCATGAACAGTGAGTATCATCGTACTAGCTCAGAATGCAGATAGCATGTGGGTGATCCATGCATGTACTTGAACTACCCCAACTGTGCTGTCCCAGTGAAGCTACCAGGCCTGCACTGTTTTATACGTGTACATCTAGCTTCCCTCCTTTATTTCAATTGTCATTGGCAGGTTTTTGGTTTATAGTTATGGGTTTTTTTAAAAAATTCCCTATTAAAAAAACAAAAGAGGCCACCACATGCTCTGGCTGCTTTTAAAAAAAAATTGTCCAAAGAGGGAAACAAATTCAACATCCCTCTCCAAAGTACTGCAGCAGTGGTAAGCCTGCCACCACCCCCAGATATCACGTGGTAGCAGACAAAAAAGCACTAAGGGGGAGGGATAGCTCAGTGGTTTGAGCGTTGGCCTGCTAAACCCAGGGTTGTGAGTGCAATCCTTGAGGGGGCCATTTAGGGATCTGCAGCAAAAATTGGGGATTGGTCCTGCTTTGAGCAGGGGGTTGGACTTTATGACCTCCTAAGGTCCCGTCTAACCCTGATATTCTATGATTCCAACACTCAGAAAGCATAAGGAAGGAGACAGGAGGCACTTCAAATGCATGGTATTGGGAGCAGTAGGATCATGGTGATCTTATGAGAGCAGGCTCAGATGCCACCATAGTGTATTAAAAGATTTATTTTCCAAAGGCAACAGAAAACAGCCATTTAAAGCAGGACGATATCCCCCTTCTTATATTAAGAAAGGCCTGACAGTGTCATGTCAGAAGATAAAAAAGGTGAGACTCAGTACACACATCACTATTGTGTTTACAGGCACCATTAAGAGTCCAGAAGCAAATAAGAAAATCAACTTCTCTAATGAAAGTGCTGAATTCAACTGCATGAACAAGAAAACTGCAATGCCCTCTAAACAGGCTGAACCAGTTCATATTGGTTTACAGAAAACAGCCCTCACCAAACTCCCCTGCAGGCTATAGTGAGAAAGCCCTCAACCAATGAAACATATCACACCAAACTGCCATTTGCTGATCAGTGATCCTCTGGGCTCACCACCAGTGCAGTGTCAAAGAACTGGATTTTACATATTAACTCTTACAGGTGTCACATACCCCATAATCCTCACAGCTTAGTGTTTCCCCACAGAAACCTACCCTGCCAGAATGGTAGCAAAAGAGAAAGGTGGGTCTGGGGCATGTGTTAATCTAGTCCTCTCTATTACAGTCTGTAATTCCTGTGGCTACCTCTGTTCGGACAGGTTTCATGTATATAAGGTTGTGAGTTACTAGGGGCTGCAGCATTTGAAATCAGGCCAGGCTTCTGTCCAAATCACTGCTTGGACACCATGGGTTTGAGTCAGATGAAGAATCCAGCACTTCTCTTCCACGTACATCATTTCAAGTCTCCTTCCTCCATCCCAGTTCTCTTCTCCTGTGAGCCCCTGGGTAAGGGGACAGCTGCTCCTGGCTTCTTGGTCTCAGCTCCTTGCAGCTGAGAATCGAATCCCTTTTGCTTCCCTGAACAGCTAAAGCAGGCAGCTAAGCAAGACATTGTGGGGGGAGGGTTGCTGTGGAGCCTGATGCCACATGGTGGCTACAAGGAGGCATTGCAGGTGGCACCACAGCTGGCAACGTCCTGAGTCAGTCATCCATTCCCCGCCTTCCCCCGTTAGCCCTTACTGCTCTTTATATCACACACCAAGTCCATGGGAAACCCTGCGCAGCCACCCCGTTGAAATGGCCCTGTGCTGCATATAGTGCTGAGAATAGGTCTAAACCACAAGGTACAGACCAGAATCTGAGCTTAATCGAAGTTCCGTAGAGTTTTGGTTATGACACATTTCTGCCTCCACATGTTCCACTGTCTTTACTTCCATGTCTTATCCAGAAAGGCTAAATCAGGGGTGGCCAACCTGTGGCTCCAGAGCCACACGTGACTCTTCAGAAGTTAATATGTGGCTCCCTTTATAGGCACCGACTCCAGGGCTGGAGCTACAGGCACCAACTTTCCAATGTGCCAGGGGGTGTTCACTGCTCAACCCCTGGCTCTGCCACAGGCCCTGCCCCCACTCCACTCCTTTCTGCCCCCTCCCCTGAGCCTGCAGTGCCCTCGCTCCTCCCCCTCTCCCCCCGAGCCTCCTGCACGCCACGAAACAGCTGGGAGCGAGGGGAGCTGATGGTGGGCTGCTGACGTAATACTGTGGCTCTTTGGCAATGTACATTGGTAAATTCTGGCTCCTTCTCAGGCTCAGGTTGGCCACCCCTGGGCTAAATTAATTGACACTGAAGTGCAAATCTACTCTGAAAAGGGACTCTACAAATAGCATTGCAGAGATCCATTTTTATGGTGTCCCAGCGGTTCCAGATCAGATCGACTCAGTTTTCAGGATAAGAATGGGGGGAGGGCTATGTAATCACTAGCCTTTGAAACTCATCTTAGAATCTGAAAGTCGAAAGTGTACGTTTCTGAGCCTTTAGTTCATGTTATTTCTTCCTCTCTTATTTGAAGCTGTAACACAATTCAATTTTGTCGTTGTTGTGGATGCACCAGTCAGAATACAATCCAGCTCACTGTCTCTCGGCTATGTTGGTTCTGCAGAGCAAATATAGGTTCCTCAGAACAGTAAACAGGTCTGACCAGGGAACCCTCCAGGCACAGGGGTCTTTGGGATTTTCTCGCATTCAGTTTTTTTCATGATTGGCCTCATTAAGATCTGTTAAGTAATACAGAACCCCATCCCCCCTTTTTATTAATATATAGTCTCTTTACTGACCATAGCCTCACAAAATTCAGGACATTCTATGGAATGATTCACACAGCAACCTTAACACATGTTCATTACATCACTGTCTTTTCACTACAAGATGAATCTGCATATAGAGTTAAACAAATGCTACAAATTGTACCAGTACCCCAGTTGTTAGTGTCCTTCCTTTATATTATTTGTTGAGCAATAAATCACACTGCAGCATTGTGAGATTATAATGAAAACATTGTGGTGGAAACTGTCTTAAAATGTCTCAATTTATGTAATTCAAAATTCACTGTTAACCTTTTATTTAAAAAAAATAATGTGCTCTGCTAACACACCGAAGCAAAAAAAAATTAATGCATCATTATTAAGTGGTCACCCAAGTATTACCTGGGCAAAGCTTAAAAGTACATAGCATTTATCCCCCCAAAAATAAAAAAATGGTGAGATGAAACCTCCTCACACTAGGTCATTTCCAGACATCTAATTCCAACTGCAATTGACTGTAGCTCCCATAATTTATGAATCCCAGGATGCATTTATACATCTGCAATATCATTATTTAAGCTTTTTATACCATTAGCATAAATTTTTTGTAAGTCATTGCCCAGGTGGCAAGTTGAAAAGTTGCAGGAAATCAGTGATGAACTTCGCTCACCTTGAGTGAAAAGAGTTATTTTCTCTTGATGGCTCATAGTAGAGATTTTTAATGACAACAACATTTGAAGAATAGCCATTAAATCTGAACAGTCAAGAATTCCCCAATGAAAAAGTAATAGGTTTAAAAGGAGAGAGAGAGAGAGTGTGTTTGAGAAAATGAAAGAACTGCAGTTCTAGAGACTCATCTGCTTAGGCTGTTTTGCAAACATACACCCGCATTGATGAGTTTTGATGAAGGATGGCCCATGTAGCAACACAATGACTGTCTAACGCAATAACCTCTGCCATGTAAGAATGACCTACGGTAGTGAATAAGGTATAGCAGGAAGGTTGTAAGGGCACCGTCTCCCTAAGGCCCTTCCTCATCAAGGAGTGGCAGATGGGTATAACAGAGCCAGATGGCTGAGAAAAGGCTCTCTCTCACAGACCCAGAGAACCAATGGCTTTCAGTTCTCAGAACACAGGCCTCAGTCATACATGAGTAGGAGGGCACTAATCTTTTCTGGTGGCCAGGCCCAACATCACATAGTCATTCTGGGCCCACTCCAATTCCCACAGCAGTAAAAGGAAGATCGGCCTTTGATTTTAATTGGTGCTGGACTGGGCCTATGCCATACTCCTCCTCATCCTAATTCCATCCCTCCCTCTAGTTACAGGAAACTAGCCTGAGGTCATGATGACTGCAAGGTTTCCGATTCATATCCTCTCAGGGGCGGGCAAACTTTCTGGCCTAAGGGCTGCATCGGGTTTCGGAAATTGTATGGAGGGTCAGTTGGCGGAGGGGGTTGTGGCCCGGCCCCGACCTCCTATCCATCCCCATGACTCCTGCCTCATCCAATCCCCCTGTTCCCTGACAGCCCCCCCGGGACCCCTGCCCCACACACCCACACACCCCCCCCCTGGAACCCCTGCCTCTGACTGCCCCCTGCCGCGCCAACAAACCCCTCTTCTCATTCCTGACAGCCCCCCCGGAACCCCTGCCCCATCCAACCACCCCTTCTCCCTATCCCCTTACTGCCCCCGGAACCCCTGCCCCTGACTCCCCCATCCAACCCTCCCTCTCCCTCCTGACTGCTACCCCCCCCCCCACACACACACACAACCTGTCCCCTGACTGCCCCCGGAACCCCCACCCCCTGACCACCACCCCAAACTCCCCTGCCCTCTATCCAAACCCCCCGCTCCCTTACCGTGCTGCCTGGAGTACGGGTGGCTGGCGGTGCTACAGCCGCGGCGCCCAGCTGGAGCTGGGCCATGTCGCTGCCACAGCGCAGCACAGAGCACCGGGTCAAGCCAGGCTCTGCAGCTGCGCAGTTCCAGGAGCTCCCAGCCCCGCTGCCCAGAGCGCTGCGCCGGCGGCACGGTGTGCTGAGGCTGCGGGGGATGGGGGAACAGCAGGGGAGGGGCCGGGGGCTAATCTCCCGGGCCGGGCAGGAGGGTCCCGCGAGCCAGATGGGGCCTGCGGGCCGTAGTTTTCCCACCTGTGTCTTAGGCCATCCCAGCTAGTGGTGCTATTTCCCACCCCCTGCATCCTCTTCTGTCCC
The DNA here is from genome assembly GCA_037349315.1 of Chelydra serpentina. Taxonomy (NCBI): domain Eukaryota; kingdom Metazoa; phylum Chordata; order Testudines; family Chelydridae; genus Chelydra; species Chelydra serpentina. Next base: position 9,710,028 of record JBAIAC010000018.1, read on the forward strand.
CTACTCTTCTGCTCTCCTATGAAAAATTCCTCATTGTGTGGTAGGTTTATGACAAAGGGGCTAAGTGAGTTAGCTATTTTCCCATTTTCTTCCCACATTCCTTCTCCCGCTCACTCTTGGTGTTAAACCCATAGTATGTATTTTAAAAACAGACATTCTCCTCCAGTGTAACTCCACGGATGACCAATTGAGGGACACCATTTGTATTTGGCCCATTGTGTTTTAACACTTTTAAGGGTAATGATATGACCAATTTTTTTTATGTAGCATGTTTTTTGATGTTGTATAATGTAAAACAGAGGGACATGCACTAATTCACTGGTTTCACTTCATAGATTCATAGACTCATAGACTTTAAGCTCAGAAGGGACCATTATGATCATCTAGTCTGACCTCCTGCACAATGCAGGCCACAGAATCTCACCCACCCACTCCTGTAATAAACCCCTAACCTGTCTGAGCTATTGCAGTCCTCAAATCATGGTTTAAAGACTTCCTCTAAGTCATCCTTGATTTATTCATTTTCACGCTGCAAGACTGTTGGCTAAATGCCTTAGAATTTCATCATTTTTAATGTTAAAAACCATGGGGAGGGGACGCAAAACAATTTAATAGCCTGAACAGAAAAATGCAGTAGGAGTGACTTCTCAGTTGTCCAGACTAGATTGGACATGTACAGTAGTTGCTGCACAAAGACACAGACTACTGAGCTATATATATGCAAACAATTCTTGTAAGAACTAGACAACATGACTTTACTAATTTCCACTTACAGTCTATATCCAGGGTGTCAAACATAAGGCCCGCAGGCTGGATCCAGCCCTCAGAACAGTTTCAGTAGGCCTGCAGACTTCCCATGAACCTTTGGGCTTGTCTGCACAACCCGAGTCCATGCTACCAGAGGAGATTTGTGGAGCATACCAGTGTGTTGCTTTCTAACTCCCCTGTGTAGGCTTGGTTAGCAAGTGCATTGATGTAGGTCTGTTTGAAACAGTACTACATCGATGCACACTAAAGAACATCTAGTGCACACCAGCAGGGTCCACGTGAGGACATTAAAGTGCAATACAGTGATGATACAAATCACACTCTTGCAGTCCAGACTTCAGTGCAGCAATCCAACAAAAGCTCACGTACAAGTGTAGAACCACTTGGTCCCATTTAAGAGGCTCTGGAGAGGCATATGTCTGGCGGAAGATGGTACATGTCCAGGCGAGGAGAAGTGGCACTGAAGAGTGCTTATTCAACATCTGGAGAATAGATACCTCCAAACTGGCAAGTCAAAGGCTAGGTCTACACTAACCCCCCCTGTCGAACTAAGATACGCAACTTCAGCTACGTTAATAACGTAGCTGAAGTCGAAGTACCTTAGTTCGAACTTACCTGTGGTCCAGATGCGGCGCGCAGGCTCCCCCGTCGACTCCGCCTACTCCGTTCGTCGAGCTGGATTACTAGCGTCGACGGTGGAGCACTTCCTGGTTTGATTTATCGCGTCTAGATAAGACGCGATAAATCGAACCCAGAACATCGATCCCGCGCCTCCGACGCGAGAGGTAAGTATAGACGTACCCAAAGAGAAGGGCACTTCATATAAGTCAAATGGTGAATATAAATAATTACCAACCTGGTTTATCTTTATCTGTTTCTGTTTTATTAACTTTTGCTGACCATGGCAGAATGTTGGACCAGGCCTTCCGTATGAAATTATACCCCAGTCTATACTATTTTTCATAGGGATCTTAAAGTTATTTACAAGCATTAATAAAGGATCATGACACACTTGTGAGGTAAATGGTATTGCAGCCATTATGTAGATGGATATAGTAAGGAACAAAAAGAGGGCAATTGACATACCTGAGGATCTAAAGTTAGGCACTTGAACAGCCCACTGTTCAGAAGGGCCAGCTATGAGAGTGGTGTTAATCTCTCAAAAATTCCTGTCTTATACAGAGCAACATTAATGTTAAGAGCAAAGTCTAAGAATTATGAGTCCTGCCTCTAAATTTAGAGGCAAAGCAGTCAATGAGTTGGCTCATCTGTCTGTCCCTCCTCCTGCCTCACATTCCTGGGGAGATGGTGAGCGCATGTGTATGCATGGGTGGGGGCGGGGAGAAATGTGATAAACTTTGGTGCCTCTTTTTCCCTCCCCCTTGCCAGTGCTATGGTCAGAGGGGATGAGGAGCAAGGGCTTGCTGGTGGATAAACAAAAGAGAGAGCTGCAGGTCAGCTACTCCAACTGAGGAGAGGCAGGGACTGCAGGGCGTTCAAAAGCCTCCAAGGGAGGTGGTTTCTGCCTTCCTGATCATAATGGTCCCTTCTGACCTTAAAGTCTATGAGTCTATGAAAGCCTGACAAAGGTGGATTTGCATTTGCTCTGGATCAGCTGAAATTAACAGAAACTGGAGGTTTTCACCACCACTTCAGATTAGGCCACTTTTGCAGGTGCCTAAATATGAGGTAAAGTGCTTGAGTTTAAGCACCCAGCTCTGAAAATTCGGCCTTAGAGACTTGCTCGAGGTCACAAAGCAACTCAGTCTGGAATAAAACTTGAAAGTCCCAATGCTGTAACCTGTCTCTGGAGGTCACCACTAAAGTATGTCTACGAATCAACATTTATAAAACATCTACTGAGAGTCAAGTCTTGCCATATGTGGCTGTGCTTTAAATCTTGAATTTGCAGAATCAGTCGTCACTTCATAGGTAGCCCAAGAAAGGAAAAAATAATGGGAAATTGGACAGAGGTTACACGTGTGTAATTAAGCTTTACATTTTCTTCAAGGTTTTTTTTTTAAATGCTAAACTTTTGTTTACCTGCCTACCTTTTCAACTCATGTTGAAATGAGCTTTTCGACTCGTGCTTTTCAACTCATGTCCAAACATGATTTAATTCATCCATGGCGGGGGATAGGGGACATCTTTTGTAACTTATTGAGGGGAACTGGATGTCTTCATTAAAGCCATGCAGAAACTGGTAAGAAATTTACACTTATATAAACCTGGAAGTACTCCCTTCATTTTTCCTGACACTCCCACCCCATCATTTGGGGAAGAGGGGTAGGGTGGAGTAAGTGCTTGCACTTCTCTGGCTCTCTCCTGGAGAGAAGAGGGAAAAGGATACTCACTAGGAAAGTACCACAGTGAGAAATCTCCAGTTTATGGCAGATGATAAATGACATGAGTCAACAAAACACTGTACCCCTTTAAGCTGGTCCTCCTTCAGTGGTGACTGGTGCTCAAAATAATTGGTCCATCTACTGATAATCTTCTTCGCCACCATTGCTCCAGCCCTACCACAGATGGATCATGTTTTCAAAGTGAGAAACTGACACTGTGGTCACAGATTGTGTTTGATGGGATTTTCTTGAGAGAGAGGGGAGATTGGTGGGGCACTGGGAAGAAAAAAAGGGTTCTCTCCCATTCCATCCCTCCTTTAGAATGGGAAACTAGGACACTACAGTAATGGACAGAGTGAGAGAGAATAGTATTTATCCTGCTGTCTTTTTTTCCTCTCATAGCCCCAGTCACCTTCCCACGCCACAAATTCACCTCACCTGATTCACCAATTAACTTAATTCCCCTCACACCAAACCCTGCCAACCAACATCCCCTGCCTCTGGACATCTCTCACACAGACAACCTTCTAGACGCAAAAAACAAATGCCCAGATCCAGAAGTGTCCCTTTTGCATGTGGAAACATTTTGAAATTTCTCCAGGAGCTCTCGGGCTGAACAAACGGAATTCATTTTTTGTTAAAAAAAATTGTTTGAAAAAAATTGAAATTCAAATGTTGATAATCAGCTCTGCTCTGCATCCTCTCCCTCTGTGCGGTCTCTGTGCTGCAGGGCAGAAGTTCTCTAAAGGCAGTCAGGTATCCTGCAACTTCCAAGGTGTGAAATCTTTCAGTGGCAGAAGGTGATACTGCAGCCTGCAGTACCTCAGCAGCATAACACAGTGGTGACGATACTGGTGGGGCTCAGCCCCATTAGCCTCTAATTCTGGCTCTTTCTGAGATAACTGGGGACATGTAAACAAGTTTGGATGAAACAAACCACTGGAACATTTGTCCAACATGTGAACCACAAACCGTTAAAATCTTTCAGCTTCTTCTTTTTAGCCAGTTTGGTTCTATAGTTCTTGGTTTCAGATGGAAGAGGAAACACTGTAAGAAAGGCTTTTCTCATGCAATTTTCAACCTGGCTCCTTCCCAAAGAGATTAAGGCCATGTCTACACTAGAGTTCAGTCAATGTAAGTTACATCGACGCTCATAAGCCGCTTTAATTGCATCGGTTGTGCACGTCAACACAACGCATCCTTGGTTGATGCTCTTGTATCGACAGAGCGCATTGCATCGTGGGAAGCTATCCTGCTGTGCAACTCACCACCCTCTGCCCCTGGGAGCCTTGGGAAAAGATTGTGGTGAATCATGGTTGTGGTGAATCATGTGGTGAATCATGATTGTGGTGAATCATGAATCATGCTGACTGTCCCATGATGCAGTTCTTTCCGTCCCATCATTCCATGGGCTTCCAACTTCATTTCGCACCATTTTTAACAGCCCTTGTAAACTGTGTGCGCTCGCAGCTGTGAATCACAAAAGTTACACCTCTTTCTCACTGTCCCTTAGCTAGCACACAGCTTGGCGCGAGTCCGAAATATGGTGAGTTCGGAGGGGTGGGTGGGAAGGGGGAAAATGGACAAGAAAACACAAAGGGCCTGGGTGATCAGTGAAGGGGGTTCCTACAAGCCCTGAATATTGGCACCCTTTTCCACAGGCAGGGGTAATTGAACCAGATATCTCACTCCTGGGGGGTTATCTAGGATTCCAGAGTGGATCTTCCGCAGGTGTGCGGCTTCAGACCAGCTCCGTATACTGCTTGACTGTGTGCCGCTCAGGTCCCTGCAGAAATAATTGCCGGTTGGCACGGCAAAGTTTCCTACAGCGGAGGAAGAAACAAGGCAGCTCTGCCAAGGAACCTTCAGCAGAGAATTGCAGAATACTTATAGGAAAGTTTCCTAGAGATCTTTATGGAGGATTCCCGGCACACCCTGGTGTACATTAAACTTTTAAGAGAACCCTCACTGCGTAGCTGCATAGGCTCTGTTGTTGATTTCTGTCCCATATCCCTCCTCCCCCATATAACAAAGCACAAGAGCTCAATCACCTCTCTCTGGGCTTGTCTTCACTACCCACTGGATCGGCGGGTAGCAATCGATCTATCGGGGATCGATTTTTCGCGTCTCGTTAAGACGCGATTAATCGATCCCCGATCGCGCTCCCCGTCGGCTCCGGAAATCCACGTCATCGAGCGGCGCAAGCGGAGTCGACGGGGGAGCTGCAGCGATCGACTCGCCACCGTCCTCATGGTCAGGTAAGCCGATTACGATACGCCGACTTCAGCTACGTTATTCACGTAGCTGAAGCTGCGTATCGTAGATCGACCCCCTCCCCTAGTGTAGCCCTGGGCTCTGTGACATATCAAAGCAAAATGTGAGCTTACCCTCGCTCGTGTCCTCTGCTTCATGCGCACCGGAGCCAGAGTGCTGGGACTGGCTAGACCCCTCCCAAAAATAAATCCTGACTCGCCACACCACTAGACGACTCTGGTGTGTGTTCCACATCCTACTCCAACTCCACTTCCTGGTCTTCCACATTGTCCTTGGGGTTGACTCCACTGGCCATTTCCTCCAGTCCCTCAGAAGTATCCATGGAACTCTTGGCAGTCGAAGTGGGGTCACTGCCGACGACGGTGTGCAGCTCCTTGTAGAAGTGGCGTGTCTTCAGCACCACACCAGAACAACAGTTGGCTTCCCTTGCCTTCTGGTATGCCTTCCTCAGTTCGTTGACCTTATCATAGCTGCTGCATGTCCCATTCATGCCCCTTCTCCTATTTGCCACTAGCAATCAGCCTGTAAGTATCAAAGGGTACGTCTATACTCACCCGTCACGTCGGAGGAATCCAATCGATCTTCTGGGTTCAATTTATTGCGTCTTGTCTAGACGCGATAAATCGAACCAGGAAGTGCTCCCCCGTCGACGCTGGTAATCCTGCTCCACGAACGGAGCAGGCGGAGTCGACGGGGGAGCCTGCGCACTGCGTGTGGACCACAGGTAAGTTCGAACTACGAGACTTTGACTTCAGCTACATTATTAATGTAGCTGAAGTTGCGTATCTTAGTTCGACAGGGGGGTTTAGTGTAGACCAGCCCAAAGTTCCTACAGCTGAAGCGAAGCTGCAACTGCACAACCTCCTCTCCCCACAGAGCCAGCAGATCCAATAGCTCTGGTTTACTCCACACAGGAGCATGTCTGTTGTGGAACACCAGCAGGGTCAGCTGGGAAGATGAACTGTCCATGCCAAGAAAAGAGGAGGAATTTCAAAAATTCCCAGCCCTTTAAAAGGGGTGCATCCCTGTGTACCTTCAGAGCAGCAGAGTTCAAACTTATGACCAGAGCGGTCATGATGGGCATTGTGGGACACCACCTGGAGGCCAATTAGGGAGACATAAGCAAGCGCAGTGTTGACACTGACTCTGCATTGCTCTCACTACATCACAAAAATCTCTATGCCTCTCCTGGAGGTGGTTTTATGGCAGAGCAGCAGGAGAGTTACATCGGAGGGAGGAGCATTTCAGCGTGTACACTCTTTTGTCGATGAAAGCTGTCTTTTGTCATCAAAACTGTGTAGTGTAGACAAGGCCTTAGATAAGCATCCAAAATACCGTATGCTCTTACAGACTCTGAGGTGACCCTCCCACCACTAGTCCTAACCCAACTGGAGATGCAGAACTAGCATTGACTAGTGCTTTGAGCAGAGAACAAAAGTCGGGGCTCCTTCTATTCCCAGCTCTGCCCTTGACTTGTTTTGTGACCCAAGGTAAGGCATTTAACCTCTCCATGTTTCAGTTTGCCCCTGTGTATAATCTACTTCCATGAAGTATTGTGAAGTTGAATGTTGGTAAAATATAGTAAATGTCAAATGAAGAAAATACACAGTATTTTCTAGTCAACGGTAGGAGGGAAGAGTAAGGGATAAAACCTGAACTTAGCTCTCCTTTTTTCTTGTAGACTTCAGGGCCAATTAGAGTTTCTCTTTTTATTCTCACTCTATTGAACTGCACTATCAGTTCCACTAATATTTTAAACAATCTTGGAATAAGGATAGCTTTATCTGAACCTCCTTTGAAAATTAACAAAGCAAGAGATCATGCAATCATCACAATGACTTCTGTCGCTAATAGTGTAATCCAGTTAATAAAGTTGCAAACAAAGCCCTCTTGGAGTTTGACTTGGCTTAGAGTTCTTTAATGTAAGCATTCGGAGGCAACTGCCATAGAACATGTCAACATTTAAGCATGTGGTCAAACACCATACTTTCCATGAAAGAACGTCATCAGCTTGGATAAAGCCAAAAATATGCACTGACCAGAATTTCTGGTTAATGGAAAATCAGCAACTGAAATTAGTTATCAACACTGTAGGAGTAGTGTGTTCAAAATAACTTTCATCTCATTGTACCAATACTGATCTAGTGCTTTTCAGTGACTCCAAAGGTATCACCTTCATGCATTTATCTACATGACAGATTGGTAGTAAACAAAGATAAAACTGGCATGCTGTTCTCCTTCCTTCTCTTCCCCTCCACCCTTTGTCCCCTCACTATGCGCTCATTTTCAGAACGATCCCATCTCATGAGCAAATTAATGTACAGTGCCTTGCATGATGAACAATTTTAGCCTCATCCCCTCGGGACCAGCCCTAGATTGATATCTCCCTGACAGTAGTGTGTGTTTCACATTAACAGAGCATGTCAGTAAATTCCGATTACCAAGCTTAGGGGGTTAACAAAAATGATGGAAGTGATAGCAGCTTAATTCCCCCAGGACAATAAGTCACATCACAATTTGGCTACACAACAGAAAAGAACTTATGTTCTCTTTCAGGGAAGCTCTAGGACTCAGCTGGCATAAGGACACAATTACCAGCTTTTAGCCCAGCGGAAAGAAAAATATCTCCCCAAGCTGAATAGTGCACTTTGTTGCTCTTAAAAATACAGGACTTCACTTTCCAGACAAAAGCAAAATGTGATACTTAATCCAGACAGATAGTGCTATGAAGATGGAAGAATATGGATCAAACTAATGGAAGATTTTCTTTTTAAATTAGGTCCTTGCTGTATTATACTCTTATTATTTAGAAGTACATTAGACATTCTTTAAAAACTTTATTCCTGGTTAAATTGTATGCTCTCTGGACCAGGGATTATATGTTGGGCCAGGTACAGCACCGAGAACTTTGCTGTTACTTACTGAATAATAGCATTCAAAGATGGAAGATGACTTTATACGGCTATCTTGAAACAAAGGAAGGTGAGAAAGAAATATATAGATAAGCAAAGACTCACAATAAGAAAACTAAAGACAATGGTGACATCAGATTCATTAAAGATGAAAAGTGCAAATACATCAACCAATGAAAACAATGGAGAAATTACTTGGAAAGACTTATGAATGAAGAGAATCCAAGAGAACTACGCTGTATGATAAAACAAAACAAGGGTCTGATGCACTAGTCTGAAAGAAGCTGCAGAAGCATTGAGCAATATGAAAAATAAGAAAGCTCTCAGTTTCTATGGCATACCGGAAGAAGTATGGAAGTGCATGGGGCAAGAATGCATGAACATATTGACAACTGCTTAGCTGCATCATGAGGGTTGAGATGATGCTTGGAGACAGAGCATTTTACTCCTGGGGGAATTCTGGGCAAAAATCTCCCAAAATTCTCAGCCAAAAATTTAAAAATTCTGCATACTATATTTTAAAATTTAGCAAAAGTCTGCATATTTTGTCAAAATAACACAATATAATCATGCCAGTTTCAATTACTTTGGTAATTTATTTCAAAATACCTGTCAGTAAGTATGTCTGTAACAATACAAACAAAAGAGATTCAGGAAATGTTTTTTGACAAATAGATTCCTTACTACGCATATTAATACAGAACTCTGAGTAATAGTTCATTTAAACTACAATACAGAAGCAGGGGCAACAAGTTATATGGGCCCGTGGTGCCCATGCTCCAGCAAATTCAGGGCCCAGGGAACCGGCTCCACCAATGTTTGGGGCTGGGTTTCTCCCCCAGCCCCGCCTGCCACCCCACACTCCTCCCCCCGAGTATCCCCCGGCCCCGCCTGCCGCCCCCAGGTGCCTCCCCCAGAGCATCCCTGCCTGCGCCCTGGGCAGTGGGTGGCTGCCCTGCCGCTCCACTCTGCACTCCCTCACCAGCCACTGCCGGCTACAAAAGGGAGCGGCACCAACAGCAGGCTGAAGAAGGAGGCGGCGCATGCGTGATGGCAGCCTGCCCCCCCCCCCCCGGCACCCATCACAAGGGAGGCGAGGGGGCTTCCTAGACCTGAGAGGACCCAGCCCCTAGGAGCACATGCACTGACGGTGCCAGGTGAATGTCCTGCTGGGAGAGGAGAGGGGGGCCGCTCCCCCAGAGCTCACTGTTGCCGGTGGGGAGAGGGCTGGGGGGACTGTGGAGTCCTCCTCTCTGCCCCAGCCCTGGGGCAGCCTGCCTGCACCCCAAACTCCTCACCCCCGCACACCAACCCTCTGTCCTAGCCCTGAGCTCCTCCCACACTCCAAGCCCCTCATCCCCAGCCTCACCCCAGAGCCCTCACCCCCTGCACCCTAACCCACTGCCCCAGCCCTGAGCCCCCTCCCACACTCCAAACCCCTCATCCCCAGCCAAAGCCCTCACCGCCCCCCCGCATCCCAACCCTCTGCCCCAGCCCTGAGCCCCTCCTACACCCCAAGCCCCTCATCCCCAGCCTCACCCCAGAGCCCTCACCCCCCGCACCCAACCCTCTGCCCCAATCCTGACCACCAATGTTATGTGCACCAATATGCAGGTGTGGGGGGAGGGGACGACTTGGAGTTGTTCTGGGCACCACCAAAAATTATACAAACCTGCCACCCCTGTACAGAAGCATATTTCCTGCACCCCTCAAAATCAATGCAATAGCTCAGGGGGAGTCTGGGGTAATGGAGGAGCTGAGGGAGAGGGAAGTAATTGCTGTGAAGGAGCCTGGGTGTGAACTTGGAGGGTTGCTGGGTGTGGGTGGTAGAAATACGGACAGGGGGCGTTTTGGGCAGGGAGGGATTGATAAGGAGCCTCCACCATGCAGACCTGGCTGACCCCAAGCCTCTCTCATTCAGGTCAGGCACATCTTCCCCTGTCCCCAAATGTCCTTGCATCCCCACTCAGTTACCCCTCCATCCCCTCACCTGTAGAAAAGTGAGCGGAGTGTGTGTAACAGAAGAATGCCTATCAAATTGTAAAGTAAAATCTACACTATGGTAGTTAGACCTGCAATTTTGTACAGCTTTGAATTCTGGGCACCGAGGAAGAAATGGGAGCAGATCTTGAATATGGTGGAAATGAAAATGTTAAGATAGAGGCATGAAATTACAAGGGATGTACCATGTTCAGAACAAACAAATTATGGGAAGTGTGAAGGTGGCAGGAAAGCACAAGGAATCCAGGCTTAGATGGTTTTGGCATGTGGAAAGAAGATCAGAAGAATACATAGAAACCAGGGTGCTAAACTTAGAAGTGGAGGGTAAGGGAAGGGTTAGAAAACCCAAAATTAGATGGATACAAAAGGATTTGATCAGCTGTGTTGTTTCTGAGCAACTTCAAGACAGACTGGAATGGAGAAGAAGGACTCAAAGGGCTGACCTCATACAGGACTACGGCTAGAAGAAGGAAGGAAGGAGAGGGAGGAAGACCTAGGAGGTTAGGACATTGGAAAGAGCTTCAGGAGAATTAGGTTAAATCCCCAACCTCTGTCAGAAGGTACCTTTGAGGCCTTGGACAACTAAAAACTTCACTGTGTCTCAAGTTCCCCCTCAGTAAAACATGAATAATATTTCCTACCTTTTGTCTTCGCTATTTAGATTGTTAGATCTTCAAGATTCTGAGTATATGTGACGCATTTACCATAATCAAACCCTGATCTTGACTGCAACCTTAATACAAATTATAATTAAGATTGCAACCATAATTGTTTCCTATCTGTTTCCATTTGAATTCTCTGTTTTGTTTTCTTATGCTCATAATTTCCTAAAATATATTTTTTCCTTTTGGGCTGATTTTCCAGGTCTTTACAACTCCAAAGGGAATTTTGTGTATATGAACAATGTGATGAAAATCCCTGTAGCCAATTTGGAATTATGACTTTTTATTCACACAAAGCAGCATAACTTTTAAAAATTCAGAATTAGTATTAGAGTTGATCAAAATTCATTGAACAAAAACAATTGTCTCCCTCCCATGTAGGTCTTTCTTTAGTTTCAATATGACATCATTCAAATATACATTCAATTTCAAAAATTTCCCAGGCCTTGCCACTAGCACCGAAGATACTTTCAGGTAGACTTTGAGGGTACCAGTATGATTCTGATGAGCCATACTGTGTGTACAGTTGAAGGAATGTATACGTCACAGAAACACCATTATGATATTTTCAAGAACTGTATCATTGCCTCCAGGAAATGAGAACTGAAGAGGTTTTCTGAGAGGGGAGAGAGACCTACAATTTCTTTGCATTACAATTACACTGGTATCCCCGATTATTTTGGTTCAGGCTATGAAGCTGAGTGAATCAGAGAGTTCCTTTATAGGCACCAAAAGATATAATACAATGAAAAAATGCTGTATGGGGCTTCATCTCTCCCTCACAGTAACCTTAAAATTAGGACAGTCCCATTAGCTAAGCAGTGAATGATAGTTCCACATGAGCTACACAGAAATAGACCAAGGTCTTCCGATGATATAAAAAAAAATCCACAAGATCTTGAAGTATTAGTCCATGCTGATATTGGCAGAACCCCGAGGTGTAGTTTCCCTTCCACCTGGGTCACATTTATCCATTCCCTGTAATATATGGAAACTCACCACATCCACACCTCAGGTATCTTCTGAATTATTTCTGTTTTCCCTGGACCCTTTCTCATGCTCCCGATACATCAGTCTTTCAAAGTTGTCCTCTTTTTCCATTCCATCCCGCAGTGTCCTAGAGCTCAGGCTTCAGCGCAAGCCCAGAAGTATACACCACAATGAAACAGCTCTGCAGCCCGAGCCCCGCGAGCCCAAAGCCAGCTGCACGGACCAACCGTGGGTTTTTCTTTGCTGTGTAGACATACCCACACACTCAGCAATAAAAATGTAGTCCAACAATTCCATAACTCCACTTGCAAAAACTATTGCTGTTTACATAGATTTGATTTAAGAAACTTATTTAGAAGCTTTGTGATTTTCTATGGGGTGGCATAGATGGTCTGTTGCTCATGATAAAAGACTACTTGATGTTTAGTGTTTTTCAAGCATCAATTCATGTTCACAACATCGTTGGGAGGTAAAGAGGCATTTTCTTAATTTTACAGATGGAGAAATGGAGACAGAGAGGTTAAGGCCCAGATCCTCAAAGGTAGTTAAGTGTCGAACTCCTATAGATTTCAATGAGAGTCAGATGCCTAATTACCACCTTTGAAGATCTGGGCCTATGTGACTTGTCCAGGTCAAAGAACAAGTCAGCGTCCGAGCCAAGAATTAGAATTCAGAAGTTCTTGGTTCCCAACTTAAAAACTATGTGATGTTATACCCCATATTCTTTATAGAAATGTGCTTATGATATGGATATGGCATAAAAGATATATTTTATGCAAGATGGGTCGTGTAAGGTATCATCCAAAGGTTATAATGTACTGAAAATGATTATTCAATTTGTATGCCTGTATCATTTCTGTATCTAAAGTTAGGAATATTGACTACGTAACAATTACAACTGTGTGTGTATTTGGGAGATACCCACCAGACAACAAGCCATCAGCCTTGATGGGCCATTAGGCAGAAACAATAAGACTTTGAAGATACCAATCTTTCTCCTTCCTGAGAGGCATCCTGGGATGTAGCTGTGACACTACTAGGTCAGGTGTTCCTGTCACCTGGTACTAAACACCATCTTGGACCTCTAGTAATTTTCCACTAAAAGAGTGGGGAGTTCAAGACAGGGAAACAAAAGATTCCCGCCTTATGTAAATTCTATATAAGACTGGGGAGCAAGGCACACAGGTCTCCTTCTCCATTGCCTTCCTGCCCAAGAAGAAAGATTCTGAAAGTACCTGAAGAGAAAAAGGAACTGAGTGGTGGGAAAGGCAAGGGCTGTGTCCAGACTAAGACAGGAGTCTAGTCTGCAAAGAGAAATAACTGGAACTCTAAGCTACAGAAACTCTGCAACTTGCCTAAAATAACATTTAGGGTGAGAAATTATTTCTTGAAACCAGTCTCTAAGATCTTAAGCTCAGAATGCGTGTTTTGTTTTATTTGCTTGATAATCTACCTTCCTCTGTTTGCTATCCCTTATAGTTAATAAACTTGTTTTTGTTTATTATTAAACCCAGTTTGTGCAATTTCTAACGGAGGGGGGCAAGAAGTTGTGCATATCTTCCTCCACATTAAGGGCGGGGACGAATTTACGAGCTTACGTTGAATAGATTTCTCCACAGCACAAGACAATATTTTGAGTGTACTTTTCAGAGTGGAGCTGCACTTGAGTGCTAGGCAATTTCCTAGCTGAGTCTCCTCATAGAGAGCTGTTTGCAGACTCTGTGTAATTCTACAGCTGCTGTGTTTCTGGGTGTGTGTGGGTGGGGTGGGGTGGAGTGTTGCCAGAGGCCGGAGATCCTAATTCAGCAAAACAGGGAGAGGGAGCCCAGGCTAGTGGAGCAGGCAGGCTCAGTGAAATCCCAGGACATCAGGTGGCATCCCGGAGAGGGAGGGTCCAACCCGTCACACACTAGATGTTAGTGAGGACGCTAGAGCCAGGCATTCACGATGGGTACTAAGTAAGCTTTCCTGCACAGTTCTGCTAGTGGAATTCTGCCCTAACCTGTAACAGTCATTAGTTTCAATGCCAGGCCTCTCTGGAGGGCAGACTGCCCATCATGCCTTACTAGAATGTGGTTTTGTGATGTAGGATGTCTCCTAACTAGGATGAGATTTTCCACTTCCATCCTAAAACAGCTCTGTATTGAGGTCTATTGTGATTTAAGGGCAAAATGTTCAGAACTCCCAAGTGACCTCCATTTTCTCTTTGAATCTGGCTATCCATAAACAGGTCAGCCGGTGACTTAAAGGGCCTACTTAATAATTCACGCTAGTCTGCTGCAGAAGACAGGATGACCAAGGCCTGGTCTTCACTTAAAAGCTTTGCTGGCATATATATATGTGTCAGTTGTGGGTAGGGGAAAATCACATCCCCTAACTGACCTAGCTATGCCAACAAAAACCCTAGTGTGGATGCAGTTACACTGGCAAAAGAGGCCTTTTGCCCATATAGATTATTTCATTCTAGTGTACTGGATCTAGTATAAAGATATACCAGCAAAAGGACTCTTGCTGGTATGATCTGCATCTCCACTAGGAGGGTTTGCCAGTGTAGCTAAGTAGACAAGACCCAATTTCTCCTGCATTCTCTTGCCATTGAGGAGTACCTGTTCTTGCAAGATGTAGGAAGCGGGGCAGCTGTACAGCCTGTAGGAGAAGTCAGGCAAAGTACAAAAGACACTTATCTTCATTTTATGGACGGACAACTGAGGCACAAAGAGATTAAGTGACTAGTCCAAAACCTCACAGGAAGTCTGTGGCAGAGCCAGGAATTGAACCCACATCTCCAAAGTCCCAGGCCACTGCCTTAGCCACAAGATCCTTCCACTGCTCAGCACATTAAAAGACACCCTACAAACAAGTGCTTGGAAACATCTCTTTTATTGTTACCACAGCAGCAATGATATCGGATTCAGATGCACACGGTAAAAATGTATTCAGACCAATTTCACAACACTCCTATATCTCTATCCTTATTTAAGAACCAATGAAAGAGGACACCTTTGATACCACCTGACTTTTCTGCTAGGTGCAGCCATTTCACTGACTTTTTGCACTGAAAGACAAGCTCTAGGGATCTAACAACGATTATAACACCAAATAAACAAACAAGTAAATATATAAATTAGGAATTTCACTTCAGAATGGATTTGTGTCTATAGGCAGACAGACTTCTCAAGTCTCAGGAAAGCACTAATAGAACAAATATATCAACACTCCAGGACAAGGAATGCAACTGGACAAATAAATATGTATGTGTATTATTGTCTGGGACTGCAAGTAGTACTGCAGTTAAGAGTTCCTTTCAAAGAAAATAGACAAGAAAATTAGTACCGAATTTGGTGACGTATGTAGAAAATCTAAAAGATCCAATTAGGATGCCTTAAGGGGAAAAGTTGATGGGTCTTAGCATTTTGGTGCATAATCTACCAGCCACTGAGATATTTCATGCACTGAATAGTGGTCTCATCATTTTCTGCTTTCACATTTTTTAGATTAAGTTTTTAGCTCTTATGGTTGCAAAAAACCTTCCAGCAACGGATTTATGTTGCTGAATGACTGTGTTCAGTTCTGTGATGTCTGTCAGATGAGATATGGGAGACTAGGTGTGGTACTTCACCTAAACTCTGCCCACATTCCCAGCATATCTGAGTGTTTCTGCTACAATGATCAGCAGTGAAATAGTTAATTCTGACATTTGAATAACCACAAAGCCTCAGAAGTGATACTCCACTGGGATGAACTGGGGAGTTTTTACTACTCAGTCATTTCTGGTCTATCTACAGACTCTGTCTGCAGTTCCAATGAGGTAACACTGCACCAGTCCAGTTTCTGCAGTTTAGAAAGGCAAGCCATATGAAAACAGACTGTATGCAAATAAACCAACAAGCCTACATGGCATCTATGTGAAGTAACGTTGCCAGTCTATGAATTACTGCACAGAAAAAAGCACAGGTCCAGAAATAAATTCAGGAATGTCTCAACAGACTCAACAAACCATTAAAACATTCAAAAAGTCAATTCCACCAATGTATAAAAGCATGGTATTCCCCTTCTTGTCCCATTGACACCCAAGAGTGAAATCCTGCCCCATTGAAGTCAATGGCATAGAATTTCATCCCAAATCTCCAAACCCCCATCTTCCAAAGCAATCATGTCCCCTTGAAATCTCCAGCAAGATCATGTATATTGCTGATAATATTTGGGATTTAAAAAAAAAAACAAAAAACCCCAACTTGATTGTATCCCTATTTTATGATTTGTTGTCTCCAATTTTACATTTGCTTCAGTTTTCCCATCTGTTTTCCAACCTTTCTGTTTTGCCTCCAATTAACTTTTCCACCCCTTCACCATCTAAGTCTCTCCCCTCTTATCTACTCCTGGGCTGGGCCCAGGTTATACCTTGTAAGAAGTCATCTTAACCTCAATGGTAAAAAGAAGAGGATTTTGTCCTGTAAACCACAGCACTTACTATAATATCATTCCTCTTTTGTGAAACCGAACACTGCAAAACTAAACATATTAAAAAAAAAGATCCCGTCTGGAGAAAGGCAAGGGAGAAGTGTGGGATAACATTTCGACAAGTTTAGGATGGCTGCATGCGGTAGCTCCCAAGCGACAGAGTAAGTCTCAGCCATAAGCTACTTACGGTAGGCCATGCCAAAATGAATGAAGATTAAAAACTGCATTCTGCTCCCCACATGTACCACCGCCGAACAATCTTAAAAAATCCACTTCAAGCCACGATTACTTTGTTTTTTAAAGGCTGTCTCCCACTATTAACAGCAGTGAAAATAACATCCCAACAGTGACAATGGCATATCATTTTCACACTTTCTTTAAAGTGATGTTTTTATTGGACGCTTATTTCCACTTAAGTAAAACTCAGACCCGTTTTAATCTGTGGTATTGAGGCTTGGGTTTGGTGTCATCAGAAGCTTAGCAACTATTTACAATAGCAGCTGTTGCCTTATTTATATAAAGGGAGCATTCACCACTACAATAAGCACCCCCTCAAAACCTAAATTAAGTTGGTGTTTTCCTAGAAAGTTGTCCTTAGAAGAAATATACAATAGACCTATCTCCCACAAAAGCTTGCAGAAAACACATGTATTCTCTTAAAGACTTCTTTCCAGGAAATATTCTAGTTTTGGGTTTCACATTTGTTACCAACAGCTTTCATATGTAATGGCTACAGAGCAGTGGCTGGTGCTGTACAGTAGCTAAGCTTCTCACCACATTGGATTGAGTTTTAAATACAACATTCAAGATCCTTATTAGAATATGAAAAGGCTTTGACTAGATGAACTGTTTAGAGAGGGTAAGTCTGTAGAGAGAGCTGCAAATCTATTCCTGAGTTTTTAATCTCCCATCCCTCTCACACCTCTCGCAAGCAGATGTTCGCTCCACAACTTTTCTAATCTTTTCATTCTATTCACTTCTGAAATAGATTTTTAATAGGAGCATTTAACCTTCTTACTACAATTTACTGCATTGTCTTTTTATCGCATCAGGAAAAAAAACCCTCAAAAAACTTTAGAAAACCTATACGAACAGATGTCGAAAGCAATATGAAGAGACAATGCCATATCATCAATCATTCCGCATGTATGAAATATTTTAATATTTTAAACATTTGCTACAGCACTGGACATTTCAGATAATTGTCGTTGTGCAGCACTCCACTCTCCTAGTTTAGCATTATTTACTTGCAGTCTAAATAGACGTACACAATCTCTTTTATTCCCTTCCCCAGTAGTTTAGTCCCAAATACTCTAATCTGGCTTCTTATGGCTCATCTAGTGAGGAATTTTATTACTAATAAAAAGCTACTGAAATCCTTGTTGAGGGCTAAAGATAGAGTTCTAACAAATTCTGTTTATACTGATTATGGGATCTACTCTTGACAGTTAGGCAGAGGTTCTCATTTATAACCAATACTTCACCTATGGTCTTTGTCTTTGTTTACACCCTGTTCTTTTCCTTTTTGAGACTCAAAAATAATTTTTAAAAATTGCAATGGATATATAGAGTGTCATTTGATTTTATATAGACCCTTTCAACGTCCAGCTGTCCCTAAGTGCTTTATAAGATGTGTATGCAGTGTAGTTGTAGCCGTGTCAGTCACAATATATTAGAGACAAAGTAGGTGAAATAATGTATCTTTTATTGGACCAACTTCTATAGGTGAGAGAGACAAGCTTTCGAGAAACACAGAGCTCTGCCTGACCTGAAGAAGTGTGTGGCTTGAAAGCTTGTCTCTGACCAACAGAAGCTGGTCCAATAAAATATATTACCTCACTCACCTTATCAGACCATGTTAGATACTGTTACAGCCACGGCTAGGCTACAATAGCTCACCTATAGCAGATGGTTTTATATTAAGAGGAGGAATGTGGGCCCAGGATACTGGAATGAACACGTTATTTTCAAACAGTGACCACTGAATGTATAGGTCTAACACATTCTGCTACAAGATCCCCGAATAAATGACCACACTGAAGTTCCTGTACAAGAATGTGTCAGATGCAATATGCCTTAACGATGAAAAAGCATTATGTAAGACGTGCTAATGATACTACTACCTAGCTCTCATATTGCACTTTTCATCAGTAGATCTTAAAAAAAAAAAAAAAAAAAAAAAAGTTTTACCACAGAGGTCAGTCTGATTAGCTCCCATTTTCCAGATGGGGAAACAGGCATGGGGAGGCTCCCCTCCCCACCAGACCAGTGGCAGAGCCAGGAATAGAAGCCAGGTTTACTGAGCCCCAGTCAAGCACCATCTACTAGGCCACACTACTAAAGTGGTTGTAAGCCACTCAGAATTTGCTGAGTAACAAGTGATAATATAAATCTACCTCATCCCTTATATTAGCACCAGTCTCGCAGGCTATGTCTACACTAGCAAGTTTCCGTAAGTTTCCCCCTCTTGCCCTAGCGTCAATGCAGCTTCAGCAAGTGGTGGCAACAGGAGGAGTGCTAATGTTGCCACTGTTTTAATCACTGTGCCCTCTAACCCTTTTCACAATAGGTCTCAATGACGTGGTGGTTAAAACACCAGTAGTTTGTCTACACAGCACTCCTTCCGCTCCAGAAGTGCAGATACAATGATAAGAAATTTTTTAGAAAAAATGCTAGTATGCTGTACATGGCCTTGCCTATTGAAGCAGGAAATCTGGCAGGTATTTTTACCCTAGCAAAGATATAAGGCTTAATTCCACAAATTTTACCAATCTTGCCTCATTGGATAATGAAGCATCAAAAGCCTCCCAACCATGAACAATTCTAAAAGTGAAAAGTTTTCCTAGAGGTAAAAATCCTTCCTGGAGGATAAAGTTCAAAAATTATCCAAACAGGATGTACTCCACAGAACACATGTTTGCGCATCCTTGCTGTGCTTCATCATGGAATTTGCACTGTGGATGTGAACACATTATGGGCCCAATCTGTCAAACTCTGTGTACTGCTGCATATTTGCATAGACATTTAGCCCACAATGTAGGCGATACTGTCTGTTTGAAAGGGATCATGGCCAGGACATCCCTATGCCCTTGTGACCCCTGGTTGCCAGAGCAGCCCCTTGAGGGCCATGAGCAGCTGGCTTATGTTAGAGCAGTTTGAGGGCTGCTCTAATGTTCAGCCATATACCAGACCATCCCAAATCAACCTCTACATCTGGAGGATGTAAACGTGTACTGAAGCCACCTTTGTCCCCCATCTCTTCTGGTACAGGTTGGATGGATAGAAGGAATCAGAGAGTTTTCAAGATTAGAAACAAACAAAACTCCACACAAAGAAACACGCAGAAAGGAAACAATTTAAAAATTTCAGTTTATTTACATGATAGAGTGTTTATGCTACTTGAAAAGTTGTTCCAACAGGAACCCAGCAATTAGTACATTCACCTGCCTGTCTTCAAAACTCAGAAAAAAGGGATGATTTAAGATTTGATGTGACTTCAGAACATTCCGATGATCACTTGTTAAGAAAGTGCCACACATCAACTAAAACAAAAAACACAAGTCAAGAATGGTATTAATTCTACATGGATAACCAGATGCAAATACTTGGAAATGCAGTACTCTACACTTCCAGCTTCTTTCCTATCCTCCCCTCCCAAACACATACAGCTCCCTGAACCATATCACCAATTCATGAAAAGAGTGCCCCCAAAATAAACATATTTTATTTTGTGATACATCTTTGTTGAAAATTACATCCTGCAACAGTGAACAGCCCTGATGTATTGCACACATCTAAGATGAGGCAGACTGTGGCCAATTCTGTGTCAGAGGCTTGAGATGGAATATTTTAGTAAATAAATGCTATTTATTGACATACCATATAAGGGCAAAAGGAATGCAACTTGCTTTCCCATGAAATTGATTACACAGATGTTATTTTGTGAAGAATTTGGAACTAGACTCAAGATTTTAAGTTCCTTGTTGTCTTTCCCTTCCCCCCATCAATTTGTAGTAGTGCATGTTCCTCTCTCATACAGTGCTTTTGGCATTAAAAAGTCAACAGCTTTTTTTTTTTTTTTAAGTAAACAAAGCATATTGAACAAACTTAGTTCGGAGTCCTGTATCTCAACTAGAACTATCGTTTTTGTTAACTTGAAAACCAGTTCCACAAGAATGAGGAAAGGCAATTTTACTTTAATTAGCACAGGAAAAGTAAACTTGGCTTAGTTTTGTTGGATAGTTAGTTTTGTTTCATTTTTAAAGTTATCACAAGTAAAAACTAAAAGAAATCAAAGCAACATTTCTTAAAAGGATAAATATGGCCGTCCATAATTTCTGAAACAGAAAAATATTAGTCTGACTGCTCATCTAATTCTAGACTGACATGGGCTAGACTACAATACCCTTATTGACACGGAGTAGGTATTAGTACTTTATGCCACTTGACATAGAACTAC
This sequence comes from Chelydra serpentina, assembly GCA_037349315.1. Lineage (NCBI taxonomy): Eukaryota > Metazoa > Chordata > Testudines > Chelydridae > Chelydra > Chelydra serpentina. Next base: position 9,730,900 of record JBAIAC010000018.1, read on the forward strand.
TCATTGTAGTTCAGTAGAACTCATTGTCTAAAGTACTATTCAAGAGAAGTGAGGGCAGTATAATCTGGCTCTATATAAGCCTTTTTATCAGTTCTCATGCTTAGTATGTTTAGTTCACAAAAGCTTTTTCAACTGACCTATTTTTAAGTCATTTTTTCCCAAGAAAATGACACAAAAATACATGTTGTCATTTGGAGTAACAATAAACTGTACCTTCTGCAGAAACAGAATCTCCACTCGCAGGTGGTGGTGCCTACAGAAAAAAACCCACAATATTAGTAACACTCCATATGTAGAGTGTCCAAACTCTAGGTTATTTTATTGTGAAAGTCAACAGTTATTAGCACAAAAGACACATACCACTGGCACCGTAAGACAATACTCCCTCCCTCTCACACCTCCATTTTTCTTATTACCTGTACAAATATCTATCTCACTCAAACGCAAGCACAGACCTACAAGTAGCAGATGAATACCTGTTTAGAATAAAGATGATTTATTCTTGTAGGATAAAGAGGATTTTTTGATTTGCAAACAGCAAAGATGAAAACATCTTTGCAACAAGGTTACTATATGATTAAGTTTCTTAGTAAATTTACAATTACATCTTTCCACAACTATGGTTTTTTGGGGGGGAAGACAATCTCTATAACAGGAGAGTCAAACTCATTCTGTAGAAGGAATACATTCTATATTTAACTGTGGTCCATGGGGCTTTGTATAACTTTAAAGCTACATATACCCTTCAGCCCACACTGGATCTCCCATTTACATTGGTTTCACAAAGATCAGTGCTAGGAAATATAGCTTAGTGCAACTAAACTTGGTTGTTAATTTTATTTGTCCACCTATTGTCACATTGAGCATCACTCGGTGAGACAATATTTTCACATTTAGGACCAATATTATTTCTGTCCTTATTCTCACCTCCTTTCCCTTCCTCCTATTTCTCTCCTCTCCTCTATTTCCTACCCTCTGAAATTCCTTCTCTCCCACCCATCTGCTAAAATTATCAGCAATAAAATACTTAATACTGACATTTGCAGTATCAGCATCTGGCTGTAGAGTTAACACCCCATTAGATTAATAAAGAAGGGGAAGGGAGTTCACCACTCTTAGGGCTTTTACCTGGGTTTTAGCCATAACCCTCTTATTGTCCACACACATCATTATCAACATTACAGAAAATATACCAGATTGTTATTTTGTTTGGTTGGGTTTTTTAAATTCTATGGGGAAGACTGCCCCTCTTCCTCTCTCTTTTAAATGATACTTCTGCCTGGAAAGCATTCCTACCAAAGTACTTTTATCAAAGATACCCCTCCAAGAAAAGCTCTTCTACCACATTTTCTTTCCAGTTTTATAAGGGAAGAATAATGTGATAAGTCTGAGAAAAACTGTTCTGCAAGCTATTTATAGTTCATCTTGGAGGTTTTCCAACTTTATCAAAATGTTTTAAGCAGCTTCCTTGTAGAGTGAGTGAGCAAGCAGTTCTTGGGATTAATGTTAAACAAAGGCTTGGCTGCCCAGGTCAGTTTTATAGATGGCAACACTTATTGTAAAGTAAATGGTACATTTTAACACTGACATATCCAGCTACATGTTCTATTGCTCAGACACCTAATTTTCAGTGTGCACTAACACGGGTGCTGAGGAAGAGACAGCGCAAGAGATCAGAAAACACCAGAAAATTTCACCATCCACAGACAGTTATAAACTCTGGTGTATGTCTGGCTACAGAATGCCAGGGTAATTTGGGGTATTTCAAATGTTCAGTACCTACTGCTGTCAGACACAAACTACCTCTTCTGATCTCTCTGATTGTACCAATTTTACTTGGGGGTAACTCCATCAACTGCAGTGGAAAACTCAGAGCACAGTTAGGCCAACTGTCCTGAAACTCAACTGGCAGAGAAAAGTGAGACAAGGAGGAAAGATCAACAAAGTAAAACACACTTAAGAGACAGAGAATGCAGAAACACACACTCTTACAAAGCAGTCAACGCTGGATACTTAAAAGGAAAGCAGAAACCATCCAAAACAGAGCAGAAATTAATTCCCAATACTGACAAGTCATTTGAGTCTCAAGTATAACACTTGTAAAATCATAAAGGGCCAGATGCTAACACCCTAAATCATGTTGAAGTCAACAAGCCTACACATGGAGTAAGGTGTCACCCAACAACAATAAGGGTATCAGAATCTGGCCCATCCATAACTATATATTCATAGATTCCTAGAATATCTGGGTTGGAAGGGACCTTAGGAGGTCAGCCAGTCCAACCCCCTGCTCAAAGCAGGACCAATCCCCAATTTTTGCCCCAGATCCCTGAATGGCCCCCTCAAGGATTGAACTCACAACCCTGGGTTTAGCAGGCCAATGCTCAAACCACTGAGCTATCCCCCCCCCGCAGAAGCAGTGCAATAAAGACTTATTTATCATATGCTTTTTACTTTGTTCTTAGGCATGGAAATTCTAGGCATTCCACTCTCCGTAAAAATGCATTAGTTACAGCAACAGAGTATGCCTTTTATTTTTGCAGTTAATAGATCTCATGAAAATAAAAGGTATATACCACCCATCCAATACAAAAATCTTCTCTCTGTAAAATGGGTTAGAAACAAGCATGGCAGCTGTTCCAAAGAGTGCAGGTGACTCAGGAATATGGAAATATGTTTCCAATTATACTTGTAAGTCAACACTCCACTGTAGCTTTGATTTCTCTTGTTCCTATCCATAAGCCAATGGAAGGAAGTAAAAGAAACCACAGAAAACATTTTTTTTTAAATTTCCAGGTACATGTGAAAAACCCACAGCCATTGAGATTTTGCAGCTGATCTCTGTATACTGTCAGTTCAGCTTGCAAGAGCTGAATGTCTGACAACCGAATTTGGCAATGCAAGATTGTGGAAAAGACACCTATTTAAAATTTAATATCTAGAATTTGACGTTTTGCTCTCAAGAGAACGTTAAAGGCTGTACAGTTTCCACTTTAAGTTACTTTTGATTGGAAATTACATACATTAAAAATACCAATTAAAACATATTATGCATTTTACTCAAGGATAAATATATTAAGAGTAATTGGACTACCTAGATAAACAAAAAAAGAGGGCTGTCGATTAATTGCAGATAACTCACGTGATTAACTCAAAAAAATTAATCACGATTATCACAGTTTTAATTGCACTGTTAAACAATAGAATACCAATTGAAATTTATAAAATATTTTTGATTTTTTCTACATTTTCATATATATTGTATACTGTGTTGTAATTGAAATATTTTTGATTGCAAATATTTGCACTGTAAAAATGATAAACAGAAGAAATAGTATTTTTCAAGTCACCTCATACAAGTACTACAGTGCAATCTCTTTATCGTGAAAGTACAACGTACAAATGTAGATTTTTTTTTGTTACATAACTGCACTCAAACAAAACAATGTAAACTTCAGAGCCTACAAGTCCACTCAGTCCTACTTCTTGTTCAGCCAATTGCTAAGACATACAAGTTTGTTTACATTTACAGGAGATAATGCTGTCCTCTTCTTATTTACAATGTCACCAGAAAGTGAGAACAGGTATTTCCATGACACTTTTGTAGCTGGCATTGCAAGGTATTTACGTGCCAGATATGCTAAACATTTGTATGCCCCTTCATGCTTCAGCCACCATTCCAGAGGACATGCTTCCATGCTGATGACGCTCATTAAAAAAATGTGACTGAACTCCTTGGGGGGAAATTGTATGTCCCCTGCTCTGTTTTACCCACATTCTGCCATATATTTCATGTTATAGAACTCTCAGATGATGACCCAGCACATGTTCATTTTAAGAACACTTTCACTGCAGATTTGACAAAACACACAGAAGGTACCAATGTGAGATTTCTAAAGATAGCTACAGCACTCGACCCAAGGTTTAAGAATCTGAAGTGCCTTCCAAAATCTGAGAGGGACGAGGTGTGGAGCATGCTTTTAGAAATCTTAAAAGAACAACACTCGGATGCAGAAACTACAGAACCCAAACCACCAAAAAAACCAAAAAGCCTTCTTCTGGCGGCATCTGACAGATAATGAAAATGAATACGCGTCAGTCCGCACTGCTTTGGATTGTTATCAAGGAGAACCCAGCATCAGCATGGACGCATGTCCTCTGCAATGGTGGTTGAAGCATGAAGGGACATATGAATCTTTAGCGCATCTGGCATGTAAATATCTTGCAACTCCAGCTACAACAGCACCATGAAAATGCTTGTTCTCATTTTCAGGTGACATCATAAACAAGAAGCGGGCAGCGTTATCTCCTGCAAAAGTAAACAAACTTGGGACTTGCAGGCTCTAAAATTTTACATTGTTTTATTTTTGAATGCAGGTTTGGTTTTTTTACATAATTCTACATTTGTAAGTTCAACTTTCATGATAAAGAGATTGCACTGCAGTACTTGTATTAGGTGAACAGAAAAATACTATTTCTTTTGGTTTTTTACAGTGCAAGTACTTGTAATTAAAAATAAATATAAAGTGAGCACTGTACACTTTGTATTCTGTGTTGTAACTGAAATCAATATATTTGAAAATGTAGACATCAAAAATATTTAAACAAATGGTATTCTATTATTGTTTAATCGTGAGATTAATCATGATTAATTTTTTTAATCACTTGACAGCCCTAAAAAAAATTAAAGAAGAAAAATCTGTAAGAGCAACAGAAGTAGGGGAGGATCATGGATGATAGGGGTTTAGTAAAATACTACAAAGAAATAGTGAAACCATTCAAGAAAAAGAAAGTGAGGAATGAGAGCAGGAAGAATAAAAAGTCAGAAACATTGGTGGCTACTATAAGACTTTAAGGGAGTTCACTTTTAACTGCTTATTGCAGATACAATGCCATAGGCACCCATTACAGGGAAATGTATTAGTTCTCAACTTGCTAAAATAAACAGGAGTATTTGACTCACCATCCCAATACATAAAAGGTCCTGGATTTTGTATATCTGATATATTACTGGTATAAGCTACTGAAGATTTTAGCGTGTACAAGTAAACAATGAAAAAGTGAGGCAACTAGAAAAGAAGCCTCCAAATATGTATATGTTCTGTATGTCTGGTTTTTGAAAGTAAAAACACTAGTTTTTTCAGACCTTGGTTTTAAGAGGCGTGAGGTCTCATTTGACACTTACACTATTGTTATAACTGTGTGCACAAATCAAGCAATTGAGAGAGCTTGAGTTAAGGCTAGTTAGTTGTCAATATAGCCACATACAAGTGCAAAACACCCGATATGCTCATGGGAAGGGTCAAAGCAAATACATGTGAGAAATGTTTGGTGTTTTTTTTTATTATTGAATCAGGCACTTTATATTTCCTTTTTTTTTTTTTAAGTTGTGATCTCCAAAATATAACATTTAAATGGAATAACTTCTCTTCCAATGACATTTGCACATGTAAGTATCAAACCTGCAGGACATTTTTCTAGTTTAAACAGAGAACCCGTGTATTTGAATTTTACATTAATTTGTATTTAAATTTTACATTAATTTGCAGAACAAGGCGCTATTCTTTAACAAGCAGTTAGAAAAACATTTCCCCCTTCCTTGTACAACGATGCATTTAATTATGCAAGTAGGCAAACAAAGGATCCCCTTAGTGATTAGAGAGTAGTCAGCTAGTCAATGAGTTTTAGCACTGGGTGGTAACTCATGGCAACAGAGAAGACAGACAGAGAAGACAGCAGACTAGATACACATAGTCAATCTTGCTATTTAGCATCAGAAGAAATAGCACCATAGAAAATCAGCAAAACGGTAATGAACCTGCCAGAAAACACAATTATTATACTGCAGCAAAAAAGGTTTATATTATATTGGTTATATGTCCCCCATAATCTGTGTATTCTACATTTTATTTTTTAAACCTCACATCTTCGTTTAATGCAAGGACCCACTTTGTTTACCTATTTTATTTCAGTGCTGGATTTTTGGATCTTTTGTAAGCATTGGTAACAATTTTTTAAAATAAAAAAAGTTCTATTAAAAGCGTTTTGCCCTTACTGATTGCACAATTAACCTGGCATCCTCTTCACTGCAACAAAAGGGGCTGTCATGCACCAAAACATTCGTACTGAAAAATAAAAATTAATAAGACAGTTAACAATCAAAAAAATGGAACAGAATAAAATCTACCTATGATAAACAACCTCTGCAAAGAACCCAAATGTTTATGTCTACCTATAAGTGAGTCAGTCAAAAATGAAGCAACAATAACCAGCATTTTATACATTTAATATTTTACATGTATATAGTGCCTTTCATCCTTAAATGGATCCCAAAGTTCTCTATAAATGGACACAATGGCGTGGAGACAATCCTCATGTAGGGGATCCAATAAACTGACTTCACAGCACACTGGTGGCAAAGGAGAAATTTTGATCAAAGACCTGGGGCAAACCTCTGCTCTTTCAAAAAGTCTCCAAGTGTCATGGAGAGCAGATGGAAACATGGAACCAAATCCTCTGCTAGTGTAAATGGCTAAAATTCCACTGACGTTAGTGTAGCTGCACCCATTTATACCAAGACTGAATTTGGACTTTGGTTTGTAAGGTCTCATCTAAATTATCCTATAGTATTTGATTCCTCAAAGTAAGGCTGTGATTTTTAAAATAAATTATACCAACATGTAGCCTAAGTGCTTTGGAATCAAAAAATATGAAGCTCAAATTATCCAACTATTAACAGAGCTGTACAACACTAGAGTACAGCGAGAACACCACATTGTTCCAGGAAACATATAGGAGGACTAAATGAATCAGAATTTGCATTACACGTTTGGTTAATGTCAGGCATCTATAGTATTAAAGAGGACCCAGCAGAACATTTACACCCTGTAGGTACTGTGCTGACAGTATTTCCACTGCAAACCAGCTCAGCGAGCTCGATAATAGGCCATTTAAATGTGTATCAAGCCAAAACCTGTCCTTAGCTTAAGTTACTAACCATCTTTAACATTTTAAAGAATTCATAAATTTCATTTTACAGTGTAACTGTGTAACGTCACCATAATAAATGGCTAACACAACCCTAACCTTCTTTCTCTAGTTTAAAGTGAATACTTTTAATTAAGTAATTCCTAAATATCAACGAGCTACACTTGGCTATATTATCAAATTACATAACAAGACACGTACAAAGAAATTAAAAATGATCAGTATTGTGCAAAAAGCAGCAGATTACACAGCAACTGGTTTTTGAGCTGTTACTAAAGTTTACTTATAAATAACCTGCAGGACTCACATGATCAATAGATATTTTCTGAGTAATTTCCAGTAAACCCTGTGTAGTTACCATGCAAGAGCAATTATCTATCAGGATACTGTAAAAACAGAAACGTTACTGCCACCTCAAAGCAAAAAATGTAAGTGGTTCATACACAGCTCCCACACTGACAGAATGAATACAATACAAATAGGAATAGCTTTGAATGGACACTTACCATTTTATAGCACCTCCGTCAGCCTTTTTATGAAGCAAAGCTTTCCAGTATTCATGGGTGGATTTAATAATTTCAACAGCAAAATCCTAGTTTATATCAAGAAAAAGTTTTGAGATATAAAAGCTATTAAATAAATTCCAAAGAATTAATTTATCAAAAATGCAATTTCACATGGTATATTTTCCAAAACTTTTAATAAGGCTTCACAGGAGACTCCCTACAATCACACGTTTCTAAGGTGAGAAACAGACCTCACTACCCACCAAATACATTGGCATCACATTGAGGATACTTTTTGGTTGGTGGCCAGACACAATAAGGAAGATTCATGAAAAATGACATCAGTGTATGTGTACGGGAATAAAACATCATACAGGATTCTATATATGTAGCTACCGATGTAGTAACATTGTATGATGCATTATTATTTGAGAAACAACACATGAACCTTATTAAAGATTGTACTATAACGCATACACACAAGGGTGAACGTTAATGTTGCACACACAGCAATATATTGGCATTTCCTGATTTGATTGCTTAACCATCCAAACTTAGTGTTACATTAAAGCTGTATATTAATTGCCTAGTTTTGTTTGGTGTAGAATTTAATTTCTTGTTGGTGGTTTTTTTTGGTTGTTGTTAAAAAAAGAAATACAGGGAGGAAATTAAAAAGCTCCAAAAAGTTTTTAAAGTTCTGGGCATCACAGCTCTATAGACTAACACACACTTGCAGACAGACCATGCACATTTCATAATTGGATGAGGTAGCTAGATACCACTGAGATGTTGCCACCCTTCACCAGTGCCACTGGAACATTTCGGGGAGGAGTAACTCTTTTACATCGTATATCAGAGGGGTAGCCGTGTTAGTCTGTATCCACAAAAACAACAAGGAGTCCGGTGGCACCTTAAAAACTAACAGATTTATTTGGGCATAAGCTTTCGTGGGTAAAAAACCCACTTCTTCAGATGCACGGAGGCAGGCAGGCAGGCATGCATGCATGCGTGGGGGAAGGGATAGCTCAGTGGTTTGAGCATTGGCCTGCTAAACCCAGGGTTGTAAGTTCAATCCTTGAAGGGGCCATTTGGGGATATAGGGCAAAAATTGGGGATTGGTCCTGCTTTGAGCAGGGAGTTGGACTAGATGACTTCCTAAGATCCCTTCCAACCCTGATATTCTATGATTCTATGTCTTTTACATCCTGGGTCTCTAGAAACAAATGAAGTTGGTTGGGGTAAGGTACTCAGTGCAAACTCCGACCCAATATTCCAGCAGTTTTGGCTGCAGTTTTGTTCAAGCCTCACTGAATATGCTTTGCAAAGTACAAACTTAACAAAAACAGACAGACAGTGGAAGAGCTGGCAGTAGAGCTTCAGGTTGTCTAGCCTTGCAACACTGGGTATTTTCCACCAGGTTAGATTCATTTTAGGGAGAAGAGTAATAAGAGAATCTTTACACCCAGAAAACATTGGAAAGTTTGTTTGGGTTGGTTAGTAGCCATTTTATAGCTCAGATAGTTTATAGCCAATTTGTGTACAGGCATCATTTCTGTGGAACCCATTTATAATGTTTAGGGAAAAGAAACCTCTATAGATTGAGCATAATATGTGATTTTCAAAACATTTAAAACTCAAATCAAACCCAATTTCACCTGGAAAAAAGGCCACTGTGAGCACTACAGAGAGCACAGTCTCCACAGTGAGCACTATTCCCATGTCCACTGCACATCCAAACATCAGCTATTTTAGCCACAGGTGTCAAAAACTCATGAGAATTTTTCTTAAGATGGGAAAAGATCTTTAGTCTTGAAGACAAAAACTGCTGAAACATTTTTACTCAAAATTACCAAAAGAATTCACTTCTGAGCAAAGACCAAGCATGGAAAAGTCTGCAACCTACTGCTTCTTTTAAAACATACAGTCTTGCAAAACTGTCATGAAGATTTACCAGTCTATGCACAAAATCTATTCCCCATTTCTTTCCTATGATGACAAAGATACTGAAAAAACCCTAGCTCTGATCCTGCAAAAACCATATGCATGTGTGTAAATTTCAACAGGAGTGGGACCTAATATTTTACCCACTTGTTCAAAAGCCATTATTTCCTTGAGATGTGTTTAATTTTGCAAGTTTGCCGATTATCTACACAGACAAAAATACAGCTATTCAAAATTCTCTATATGGATTAAGGTTTTCATTTTACAAACACATGAATATAAGCCAAATAAAGTTCTGATGTTTGATAATATATTCCTACCCCCTCCATACGGCATTTAAAGAATGCTGACATAGCTTTATTCCATTATGATGGACCAACCACTTCCTTGCAAGCAATTCCAAAATATCTAGGATATATCATTCCAAAAACCACATATGCCAGCAAGATGCATCTTTAAATCCATATCATCTTCACCTTGTCTTTAAACTCTCCATTAAAAGCAAACTGATTTTCCGGTTTGTCATCTGGAACCTTATATAATCGGAACCACTCAGCTGTAGCCTCAAGATAACCCGGTTTGTGTTTCTTGACATCATCAATATCTGTAGGTATATATATAAAAAAAAAAGTATGACCTTTTTACTCATAGTTTTGGTAACATCAATTTTTAGAAGTCTTGTAAAATATTTGCAAGCAATTTGATTTCAGTGAATTCTTTCAAAGTCATCAGGGAATTTCAGTTTCTTCCTCAGTTACCCATAGTTGATATTTTATTATTTCACCACCACACTAAAATAAATAAGCCAGTCACCTCCCGGTCTTCATTAATTAAGACCCAAAGGGCCAATGAATAAAATGACCACCTTTATAACAGATGGGGAAGAAAATTCCATATTTATAGGCTTTCATCTCACTAGGTACCTCATGTGAGACTTGGATTATTTTGTACATTTTATTTCCCAGCAACTATGCCACTGTCTTTTTGATAATGGAAAAATAACTGGCAAAAACAATTTTAGCTCATGGATTTTAAACTAGCACCTGAAAACAAAGTATAAACTTGGTGTAGCAAAGGAAAACCTAAAATGCATATTAAAAACACACCTGACAGCACATATTACCTCTGAATGTGGCCCATTAGATACAGAAAAGGTAAATGCTACTAGCATTAAATACTCCAACACCTACTGCTAGTTACTTGCGCTAACCACATTCTACCCTTACCTCTGCAGGAGAAGGGCACTTGGTACCAGAATGAGGAAGTTCCTGCCACGCAAGTATAGGACAGGGCATGAAGAGGGATGCATGCCCTTAGCAGAGCATGATGAATTTGGAAATGGCTGTACAACTTATGACTGATAGGTCCTGTAGCAGGTACAAATCAGACACGGACAATGGGAAATACTTAGCAGACCTGAGGAAGATCTCTATGTAAGCTTGAAAGCTCAATTCTCTCTCACCAACTGAAGTTGGTCCAATAAAATATATTCTCACTCCCCTTCTCTCTCTAACGTTAACAATGGTACTTAGACCTCACAAAAGTTATACTAAAGACAACTGCATCCATAAAAAAACAGTTTTAGCTTAACTCCTTGAAGGAGAGGGGTGAGGTCAGAGCAGTGGAAAGACAGAACAAAGCGAGCCAGATCGATTTATAGCAAGCCAGACAAGAAGCAGCTGCTTGGGCAGGAGAGGACAAGGTCACACAGCATGTGCTGGCCTCATGTGGCAGAGGACCCCTACTTGCTTTCTTGAGTCCTAATGGCCCCAAGGACTCTGAACAACCCAGCTAGGTCCAACTAGGTCAAATTACAAAGGATGAATATAAACAAACACCACAAACATGGAGGGACAAAATTAGGCGGCCAAGGCACAAACCAAGATTAAACTAGCTAGAGGCATAAAAGGTAACAGGAAAACATTCTACAAATACATTAGAAACAAGAGGAAGATCAAGGACAAGGCAGGCCCATTGCTCAATGAGAGGGGAACGATAACAGAAAATGTGGAAACGGCAGCAGTGATAAATGACTTTTTTGTTTCAGTATTCACCAAAAAGGTTGGTAGCAATTGGATGTCTAACATAGTGAATGCTAGTGAAAATGAGGTAGGGTCTGAGGCTAATAGGGAAAGAACAAGTTAAATAAGTACTTAGATAAGTCAGATGTCTTCAAGTTGCCAGGCAAGAGATAGATTTCCTAGGGAAATATCTGAGCCATTAGTGATTATCTTCAAAAACTCATGGAAGATGGGAGACATTCCAAAGGACTAAAAGAGGGAAAATATAGTGCCAATCTACAAAAAGGAAAATAAGGACAACCTGGGGAATTGCAGGCACCATTGAATTTCATGGCCCATGATCTTCAGTAAAGACATCTGGAATAGCTTGGCTTCTCCTCCTTGTTTCCACTTTCTCTAATAGGCTCCAGAAGCAGTTGGAACAGAACAGGAACATTAGCACCATGTGATTATCCAGCTTTTTTTTTTTTTATTATGTTTTTCTTCTTAATTTGGGGGACGTGTTACAACCCGTAAGTCCAGTTGTTGTGAAGCCAGAACTCAGCCACAGGAAACGGGGAAAAGAGGGCCTCATTACTCAACAGCAACACACCCCAGTCACTTAAGAGACATCATAGACAAGCTGGAAAGAAAGCTTGGTCAGTCCACTGAAAATAAGAGGATAACAGCTTTCACACAGGACTTGGGAGGTGGATGTAGAGTGAGAGGGCAGGGAAAGGAGGAGGAATTCCAAGGGTTCTGATAAGGGAGCAGGAAAACGGGAAGAAAGGATAGCAAGTGCAGTGATTTAATACACTAGTCTCTAGAAGCTGGGTTTCACATCTGTATTAGAATAAAACAAATAGGAGTCGGTTGATTTCTGCCTTCCCCACATCACAATCATTAGGTGCCATACTCTGGTACTAGATATGTACACGTTCTCCATTGAAACTATGTATTCAGGCTGAAGTCAAAGGGAACTAAAAACACGTACAGAATAGCAAATGTATGGCCCTATATCATTTGGTCCTATTTATCGGTATTGTCAATCTCTGCTCAGAAGAGGCCCAGGATGCAAATGCCAGGAGCCTTGCAGGTCATACAGTATTAACATGCATTAACACAGGTATGGGTGTGTGATTTCTGCATATTGCCTGTATGCATTTGCCAGTTCCACTTTCATAAGCATCAAAGGTAACCCCAGGGTTAAAAAGGCAGATGAAAAAAAGTTAGCTGTTATTACAGTGAGTGTAAAGCAGCTTGGTTTGAATAAGGCACATCTCTACAGGCTGGCACGAATGACTACGGCTTGCTTTTTGTCAAAGGAAAGAGCCAATGAAAATGCGGCTCCCAAGTCTATCGGGCCTTACAAAAGGAAGCGATAAAAACATTCGTACAAAACTACCATTTTTAGTACAGCAGATGCTGTTTCTTGCAAGCAAAGCTAAAACAACATGCTTGCAACAAGCTTTCTAAACAAGGTCTGTGGGAAGAGAAAACATATGTTTTTAATAACATCTTATAAACATTTACAGGAAGCAGCAGCTACATTCCATATAAAGGCATTTGTTGTATTTTCTGCAGCAAGATAAAAAAATCAGCCCTGGTACAGACAATTTCTTTATGTTGAACGCTTACACAAATTCCCAACAAAAGCTTTCATGGGCCTCTTCTGCTGTTCTGCATATAAATATACTCATGCATACACAGAGGGAATATACACAGTACATGATACCAAGTAATGCAATATACTTCATCATTCAACAATTGACCACATAACTCAAAACTGACTTAAAGCCACCACTTATGGTCATCACTTATAATGAATAAAAACAACCCAAGACACTGCCCATTGCTATGTATTATGTTTATAAACAGCAGAGAGCATTTTGTTTGGGGAGAGGAGAAGGGTGCTGATATTGTACAGTAAATACACAATGCATTATTAATATACCAACACTGATAGAAATTATTTACAGATATGTATATACACAGGCATCATTCCAATGACCAACAGAATAAAACCAACTGGCCAAGATTTCCAAAAATGACCAGTGATTTTGGGTTCCTTGATTTTTATCTGCCGACCTTGAAACACTTTTAAGGGGTCCGGATTTTAAAGGGGAACTGCTCAATACTTTCTGAGAGCAACTGTAAGACACCTCAAACCCAGCACCCCAAATCACTAGTCACTTTTAAAACCCTTGGTCAATATGAATCTCATTTTAGGGCTTTGTAATTGGGGCTAAACATAATTATGCCGAAATATTTCTCTGAGTTTGCAGGAAAGGTAAATTGGTCCTGATCCGTATTTGAACTTCAATACATAAATTAAATCCTACTATGAGACAAGTGGTCAAAATAATTTTCCATTTCAAGAATTTGACTCACTTCTTGGCCAAGATATTACACAAAGCTCAGGCCTGCTTTAGAGATTCAAGAGTGGGGAAAACAAATTTTAGATCCACACCCAGACCCACTTCCTTGTTTTTAAATAGCTTCACTGAATCCAGTGATGGTTATCTGGCTAGCAGCTGCCTGGGCAGAAAATGGTGCTCAGGTATGTAAAGGGCAGAGTTAAACCAAAGGTGATTAGATTAAAACAGGTTCTTCCCTTGCACCAATGAAAATTCCCAAGTTAAACTTTTTAACTTGTGCACACTGAAAAAGCTAGTGTCTGAACTGTAGCTTGATTTGAAACAGGGCTTGTCCCTACCCCTTCCAATATTAAAAGTTGTAATTTTTTAACCCCAACATAATGCATAAGGCCCAGCCCTTTGAAACTGTGCCTCCTTAATCCCCAATGAAGTCAACAAGAGTTGATGCCAAGCACCTCTCAAGCCCCAGATCGTGTCATTCACGGTACGTATTGCAAATGCAAATTACAGCTTTTTCATTGCTCTATATGAGAGCGTTCTAGGCAGAGTTTCCAGTTTAAGCAGTACTTATCAATAAATGCCTGCAGAATTGGAGGCCTATATATTGGGAGGACCCTGTATAAACAATGGGAAATGCTCAGAAAATGCTTTGCTTTAAATTCTGTTTTGCAAATCAATTGTAGTTGTGAGAATGATCAAAATCCCAGAATAGGGAAATACAACGTATCTGGTGAGTGTTTAAATCAGTAAGAAAAAATTAATATACAAGACAAGCCCAGGACAGGATTTTCAAGCATTTAGCACTTTACTGTCCCCAAATTATTTTTTCCAGATTTACCATAACTAATCCTCACCAGAAACTATGCACATGCCTAGTTTGAACTTTTAATATAAAGTGGCCTGAGTCACCCAAGCAAAAAAACCAAAAACCTAAACCCTTTTCACAAATGTTATAACAAAAAAGACTGACCAGATTTTGTTCAGACTTCTGAAGGGGACAAAGGAGACGGGAAAGGTCCTTGCTGGGCAGAGACCAAACATAAGAACTCTACACCCAATCAGAAATATTAAGTGAATAGTAGAAAGTGCCTGATGCCACTACCATAATGCAATGATATCAGCTTGTCAGTTATTAGAAGAGGTTTCTTAGTTTTGCTATTTGAATACAAAAAAAGTCTCATGGCGTGGAGGGAAAAACAAGTATAAAGGGACATATTGTACTGCACATTCCACCAGATTTGTTTATTTTCAAAATGAAGAGGGATTCCTGTTAACCACTGCAAGCTACAGTTATGTTTTGTTGAACTAGATGGGGGACTTCCCCTCCCCCACAAATCTTGGACTACTCAGACACTCTCTGAAGTGACCATTTCTTATATTTAAGAAATGTTTTCCCTCTTCACCCTCTAATTGTTAGGCAGACACTTCTCAGGGTATGCCTACACAGCAACCAGACACCCGCAGCTGGCCCAGGACAGCCAACTCAGGCTCATGGGCTCGGGCTGCAGGGCTGTTTCACTGCAGTGTAGACTTCCAGGCTAAGGCTGGAGCCTGAGCTCTGGGATCCTCCCACGTTGCAGGGTCCCACAGACCAGGCTCCAGCCCGAGCCCAGAAGCCTACACAGCAATGCAACAGCCCCAGAGCCCAAGGCCCGCGAGCCAGAGTCGGCTGGCATGGGCCAGACGCGGGTGTCTGGTTGCTGTGTCAACATACCTTCAGAGTTGTGTATTTCTCATCTGTCAAGCTGCCCTGCAGTGGCTCAAGAGTGTGAGTACCAACCTCAGGGCAGACTGTTAGGAACCAGGGCACGAACCCCCAATTGGTTGCGAGTTCTATACTTAGATTTCACCAACCAATCATCAAGCGTTAACTCCTCAGACACTATAACAGTCTTAACATGGAGTCACAGACATTCCTCGAGTACTTTCTGTCTTGCCGCCCAGGTTAGCCTTCCTTTGTGACAGATGGATCCTTCCCCCAAGAATCACAGCAATATTCAGGTTACTCTCAGTCCCAAAAGACCAGGCACTTACCCCAGGTCAATTGCATGTTGGATCTCACATCAAAGGCAGTTTAATAAAGGACTGGCTACAAGCTATCTAAAGATTCATTTATATGGGACAAGAAAACAAGAGAGTTATTTAGAAGGTCAAAACAGGTAAACATATATACACACAAATGAATTCCAATCTTAAATTTCAAAAAGTGATAGAAGCTTGTATAATAAACAAGAGCAATATGTCCTTTATAGCTAATCCAGGCTAAACACTGGGGATCTTTTGTTTATGCCTAGTAATCCTTGTCCCCTCCGGTCCCCCAGAGTCCAAGCAGCATAAAGATACAGTTCCTCTTTGTTAGGGGGTTTTATCCCCCCCCACCCTTCTTCTTTGAGCTTCAAACCCAGCTGATGGGAGCAATTCATTTGCAAGACTCATCTTCATGGGGATGAAACAAAGAAATATTTTGTTCTCTTTAATGTTCCACTGTAGTCCATCTGGTGTTGATGGGCCTTCCTTGTCAGGCAGGACATAACTGCTTCTGTTGGAGATCAGCACTACATACTAGTTAATGCCTCTCTTCTGTCTGGTGATTTACATATAGAGGCTTACAATGTGAATGCTCAAATATTACCTTACAACATGGGACACAGATGTTATAAGTGAGATTAATGCATGCATCAACTCACAAGCATTCAATAACGTCGACACACTCAACACATTCTTATAATTCTAATACCTATTTTAACAAGCCGTACACGGAGGTGAGCCAGACTCATTTCAGCTCTGTATTTGTCAGTAGTCCACTGAGGCCTGGGGACCTTGGCATGAGCTAACACCTGGTCGGACAGCGGCACATTATCAGACAATTATGCTTGCTAGATTAGGTTCCTGCTTGTGGACATTATTACAAAATGTAAATTGATACCCACTGAACATTATGGAACGTTGTAAACTTGGGTGCAAACATTGAGGGCAACTTCACAGATCTTAGTCCAGATAACTCAATCTCAAATCATTCAGCCCTTCTTACAAGTTGTGCCTTTCCATTTACAAGCAACTACATTGTGGCTAGCTGAAGCTTCAGAGTCATTTCTAAGGGCTGTCAGACGTTCTGAGCACGGGAGCAAGGTCCCTGGCAAAAAGCAAGGTGTCTCAGCCTCCAAACCAAAAGTAGATGGAAAGAGGATTTATGTGCTACAGCTGTCACCTGAAAATCCAGGGCTAGGGATGAATCCAAGATAACCGCGTGACTATGAACCATACCAGCAAACCCCTTAGACAGAAGGCTCACTAACATCATCTATCCATTCATGTAGATGCTTCCTTATGCCATTAGCATTAGTTCTCTCTCATCCAGATTGAACCACTTTGCTCACTGCAAAAGCAAAGAGTTAAGTATCTGGTTTTGATTAAAAAAGTCAGATCTGAGTGTCATCTTCACACTGCTGAAGCTACAGGCTGAGACATCTCACTGCTTCCCTAAACTAAGCTTCTGGATCTCTGTAACAAACACACAGTATGAGAAGGCAGAAACACACTGCTGAAACTGATCTGCCTCAGTGATTTTACCAGTCTAAGAGCTTCCTTATCCCTTCCTCACAGGTAATCTGTAAGTCATGGTGACCTATGGAAACAATGAAAAGGGGAGGGCCATCTAGGTAGCAGCCCACTGATGCAGATAACAACTTGCCTTAATGTTGCATTCAGCCACCAGGAAAATGGTTCAATGGCTGAGCAGCATAATTTCTCAGACATCTGGAACTCTATTGGACACATCCATTACTGCAGACAGACCATTAAAACAGGCACTACCCCAACAAAAGGATAAGCCCTGACCTCGTGTTCCTGAGAGTACATAGGATATTTAGCCTCAGAACATAATTACCTTGACAAAGATTGTCCAAGACTTGCACAAGATTTTAGCCCTTGGATTCCCAATGATTTTATTTTTAAGAATGAAGCCCTGTTAGCTACAGGATAGGTACAGCACAAACAAAGTGAAACACTGACAACACACCCTTAACTCTTCTGAAGGGAACACCTACAGGAATGGAAAGGTCCGGGCCGGCGCTACCACTAGGCACCAGGATTCGGGTGGGCGGCATTTGACGTCCCTCGGTGGCAACGGTTTTTCTTCCTCTGGGAGAAGCTGCTGCCGAAATGCCGCAAAGGTCCCTGGTGGCTGCAAAAGCTGCTGCCAAAATGCCACCGGGGACGCTGGTGGCAGCTTCTTCTGCCACCAGGGACTTCAGCGGCATTTCGGCGGCAGCTTCTCCCAGAGGTGCCGCTACTGGGTAAGGTAATCCAGTTACCATGCCACTTTAAAGCAACCCTGCCAAGCTGAGATCTAGTCAATTTAAAAAAATAAGTGATAGGTCATTTCAGGCACTACACCTGCCTTGGAGTCCTGCCACCCATTTTTTGTGGCTACACAAATCACACTTTTTTTTTGGTACATTTTTTTCTTCTCTGTTATTGTGCAAAGGACCCAAACAAAACAAACTAGTGGATGAGTGGCTATTGGGGAGACAAACTAACAATACTGGAAGTAAACACTTACAAAACTAATTTTTTCTTTTCATTTCTTTCAGCAACAGTACAAACTATTTCACAGTTTCAAGTAAAAGATTTCGGACAAATGTGATTTTATTTTTTAAGTTAGATGTGTTCCTTTAATCTCTACCTTCTCTCTGCTGACACTAACATCAAGGCTTCTGTTAGAGTCAATTGTGATAATGATTTTGCAATGTGAACTTACAAAAAGCTAAAATGAGCCCACCAACTAATTTCACATGTGCAACAATTCTCAATTACTCGGGAATCATATTGTCAAAACCCTGTAGGACACTTTGAAAATGTAGGGGCATCTTCAGAGTGCAAAACTATACCTACCCAAATACCATGAACAAAAAACCCTCAGACAGCTAATGGAAATTAGGGTTGTTCAAACTAAATGACATTTGCAAGGGTTTAAACTTTATAATTCTCCCAACTACTTACTAAGACAGTCATGTTTCAAAAATTATGTTCTCTCACACAAGGTTCTCTGTGTGACAGGTCATCTGAGGAAGTCTGGAGATAGCCGTTAGCCTTCCTAAAGATTAGGGTGAAATACATACGTGCATTCCCTAAAGAAGATGTTTAAGTGCAGACAACAGTAAATAGATAAATACATGCTTCCTTTTCTTTAGGCTGTTTGCCTTGCCTCATCCTTTGTGCATCAATGTCAGACACCACTCTACTGGCCATGCAATTAAAAGCAAGGTGCAAATATTTAAATATGGAGCTGCGTAGTTAGTAATCTAGGCCACGCTTCTGTATTACCAATTCCAAATTCTAGGTTTATCCTGTTCCTCAAAGTTCACTTGCTGAAATGGATGAGGACAGGTAAAGATACTTGCCATGAATTTTCTGGGCTTCTGGGTCATCCACACTGATGGCAATAATCTTCCAATCTGTCTCTCCTTCATCAATAAGAGCCAAAACTCCAAGAACCTTTACCTGAATGATCTCACCAGGAGAGTGAACCTGAAAGCACAGCAACACGATTTCTGTCTCAGAAAGGTACAGAAAAGGCTACACAGTTGCAACCTCTTTGCTTTCGTCTAACAGACCAAAAAGCTGTTCTCCTCTTTCAACTCTGCCACATTCCTGTCCAGAGTTTTACTTCCTGTCCCTAACAGATTCCCAGGCCTACTTGCCCCTCTCCAGTCTTTTCTCACCTTTGATTCTCTCTTCCATCTCTCTGCGCAGGATCTCAGTAATTTCTTCAAGGAGAAAACTGACATGTTCTAGCAAGAATTTTCTTCCCTCCCCTCTATATTTACCCCAATCTGTGATCCAGAGGCACCACTCATTCATCTTCTAATCCCTTTTACCTAACTCTCCTGTCCCCATCCCAAGTCCTCATCTCTTCTCTCACTCTCCTGGCTCCTTTCTCCTAGCCTTCAAACTACACCTATCTCCACACTCTAAATTCACCCTGGCTTCTCCAAATAGCACCTCCTCTCTCTCCTCTTCTTTTCCTCCAAGCCCCATGAGAGTGAGGTTTCTTCCTGCTGCAGAAATTTCCTCTCCTCCAATTCCTTCTTGGATCCCTTGTAATCCAAACTCAGGTTTCTCCTGGGCATCTTCTGCAAACTCATTCTCCTGATATCTCCACCACCTTTAGCACAACTGATGATTGCTACCTCCCTTCCTAACTCTGTGGACTTTCAGAATTTTTCTCCCTCCATGTTGTTACCAAACTAAACAGGTAACCCCAAATCTTCTTTTTCACCTAATCTACCCTCCTCACTCCAGTCTCACATGTTTGTTTTTCTGACTAGTGTTCCTAGATTTTCCATTGGCAATACAAGCTCAACATGGCAAAAAAATAAATAAATAAAATTTCTTTTCTATCGCTATTAAGAATTGCGCTGCCCTTGTGAGTTATTCTAGCTATAAAACCTGCCATTTTTATCTCTTCTTGTCTCTCTCATCCAATACCCAAGCTTTTGTGAAATCCTGATGGTTCTTTTTTCCCCTGTCCAAAATCCACCATTTCACAGAGTTTAAGGCCAGAATGGACCACCAAGTCATACGAAAGGTCAGATTAGATATCACAGGCCACCACTACCCGCACACAAAACCCAACAACTGAAATTAGACCAAAGTATTACAGCCCATAGGAGACTAGATTATTGTGTGCTCCAGGCAAATACAAGAGACCAAGGTACACCAGTGCTCAACGCCCCCACAACGGCAGTGAAATGATTAAGTGAGATATAACTTTATAATCCAGGCAACTGAGTTACACCCACTCACTGCAGAGGAAGCTGAAACCCCGCCCTCCCCAAGATCAGTGCCAATCTGAAAACTTCTTCTCAACCCCACATATGGCCATCAGTTAGACCCTGAGCATGTGAGCAAGAAATAGCCAGCCAAGAACCTGAGAGAGAGACAGAGAATCATTGGTGCCACCTCAGAGCTCTGGCCTGCCCATCCAATGTGCCATCTCCAGCCATGGCCATTCCTGATTATTCAGAAAAAGAAGGTAAAAACACTTCTAGGTTATTTGGGAGGCAGAATAGGGAATCCCTTCCTGACCCCCTGCCAGTGGCTGGCTGAAACCCTGAAGCATGAGTTTTTAGGAACATAAGACATAAACCTGAAGTGAGCTCCAGGGTTTTAAACTTCCCCTATCAATGCAAGCAACCCTCAGTTTCCTCTCAGATTCTAACACCAGAACCTTGCCCATACTTTGGCAGGGACGGCCTCTGGGGTGGGCTGTCTGGGCCCCCGCCCAGGGCGGCCCATCAAAGAGGGCGACATGCGCAGAATTTGGATTCCCACCTGACCTGCTGAGGGCCAGCTGGGCTGACGGAGGTGGCAGGCAGGCAGGCAGGCGAGCAGCAGTGCTGGAGAGGGAGTAGGGTGGAGAGACCCGAGCTGCAGGGGGCAGTTGGACGAACAGCTGGAGCAGGGGTTTCCCTCCTCCCTCCTGCTCCATGCGTGCAGCCGCTGTTGTTCCTGCCACCTGACCCCTCGATGGAGCCTCCCTCGCCACTCCGGACTGGGAGCGTCCCTCTGTCTGCTGCGGTGGGGTGGGGGCTGATGTCAGGATGTCCCCCTCACCCATGCACCTGATTTCCATTGAGCCTGGGTGACGGGACAGGGGGAATCTGTGTGTGCGCTGCTGCATCTCTGGGTCTGAAGCTGCTGGCAACTGCTTGTGTCTGAACACAAGCCTTTAGGTTCCGGACCCTGACTGCTTTCTTAAAGAGATAGCGCACTCATACACACACACACTCCCCTCAACACCACACTCTCTCTCTCTCTCCCCCCCCCCACCCCAACACACACAACACCAGGGCTCCCTGCATTCAGGTCACTTCCCCACCTCGGCTGTGCTGAGGCATCAGCAGCTGCTGCTCTCCAGCCCTCTCCTTATGCAGCCCAGGGGGGCATGGGGCAGAGGAGCAGCAGTCCAGTGGGGGAGCGAGCAGCAATGCCAGCCGCTTTGTGTATCCAGGTGCGTCAGTTTCTCCACATGGGTGCAGGAGGGGGGTGCAGGGGTGGGGGGTGCATGAGGTAGGCGTGAAGTGGGCACAGTGAAGGGGTTGGGGCACAGGAGGGGAGTGCAGGGGTTGGGGTGAAGGGGGCACAGTGCCAGGGTTAGGGGTGCAGGAGGGAGGTGCAGGGGGTAGGAGTGAAGGGGTGCAGGGGTTAGGGGAACCAGAGGAGAGTGCAGGCGTTGGGGTGAAGGTGGCAAAATGCAGGGGTTGGGGGGAAGGGAGGATGGGAAGCCCATAGGGCACCAGGGGCAATGCAGGGGCACCACACGCATGAGGGCCAGGGGCACCAAAATGCAAGTTCGCCCAGGGTGACATTTTCCCCAAGGTTGGCCCTATACTTTGGTCATCCCCCAACCACAAATAGTGTAACCTCTTCCCTCTGGTCAATTGCTTCCACCTTGCCTCTCTCCATTCTATCCAAAAAAGCTGCTACCAAAATATTAAAATAACCATGTTTATTAAGACAAACCTTTGTGCCTATTTCACACACATCAATGGGATCATTATCACCACAGCATCCTGTATCCTTATCTTTATGGCGTGGATCTTCCCAAGTCTGTTAAAGGATTGAGAAACACAATAATTAAACTCCCATCACAATTCTTTAGTTTACCTATAAATTACAAAGATTAATAAAACACCAGTAAATAAAGATACAACCTCCCCTTTTTCTAGCAATAGCCATGCTTAGCTCAAGAGAGATGGCAGATTTTATGAGCCTGGATAAAATAGCTGGTACAGCACCAGCCTTTTAATCTGAAGGTGTGGGATTTAAGTCCCTCTTCAGGTACAAATGCTAAATCAAGATTGAATGGGTTTCTAAAGATAAGCTCAACATTTTGTTTGTTGTTTTTTTTTAATTAAAGAGGATTGTTTTAAAACTTAGTTATTTCCACTTTTAGAAGTCATCAGTAGCTATTTTCCTGCTATAAGTGACTTTGTTTTTTGTGATGTTTATATCCTCTGAAGTAGGAGGGGATTTTTCTTTTCCATGTTTGAAATAATGAATCTACTAGAAATGAGGGGAAAAAAACATGCGTGCACCCTCCCACCAAAAAATATGGATTTTAGGAAGAGGGAAAAGAGCCTCGCGGTGAAATTTCTTCCAAGACACCCTCAGGTACTTCCCCACTGGTTGCTCATGAGCAAACAAACATCTAACTCCTTATTGTCACCAAATTTGGAATTTCAGTCACTTTTTGTAAACATGAAACATAAAATTTAAAATGAAATATGATCAAACAAGTCTAAAGGTTCAAAGTGAAATGAGTCAAAGTAACTAGAGTTTAACCCAAAAACAAAAGTCCCTACATTTTTTTCTTTTGTCAAAGAGGTTAAGAGATTCCAATTACTATTTACACTGCCAAATATAAATGGCCTACATGAATTTTCTACCTGAACTTTGTGTAAAGGGAAAAAATGTTACTACTACTTGGTTTAAGTACTTTTGAATGACAGGAAGATGACAGTATAATCCTGTCACATAATAGATGGAAGTAAAAAGTATAAATTCAAGGTTCCTTAAATACTTAAGTCCTTCCTGAAATAGCACGCACATTTACACATACGCCCCAATTCTGATCAAAATTTATGGACACACTAAAGTTCTGCATAAAAAATTCCTAATTTACAAATCTATCAAACAAAAACATCCTTCTTGCAACTTATTTGCATTCAGGCAATGCTCAGGATTTATAAGGCAATTTATTCAGAAGACAGGAAGGTTTCACCATTATAACAAAAATGTTACCTGAGGGAGGGCACCGTAATTCCATATATAACCCTTGTGAGGGAAGATATTGGCCACATATCGAAGCTTGCCTCTCTTTATATCTTGTTTAATGGGATTCAATGGTTCCTTGGTGGCAATCTAAGCAGATTGTGAAAGAGAGAGAGTGAGAAAAGAATTCTAAAATGCACAGCAATTAATCCTGTACCGAACTGGGTAAGAAGTTGCATTTTGGGCAATGGGGAGAGCAAGCTTGAGGTTTGGAAAGTGTGATAGCCTCACTAACTCTCCAGGGTCATGTTCAAAAACAGACTTGTTATTAATGTTTTAAGCTTTGGTGTGAAGTATTCATGGCAAAAAAAAAACCCAAAAAACCAACAACCTGGACCCAGACAAGCAAAGGCATATCATTATAAGGAGTCTGTCATGGTCAGATACAAATACTGACGGGGACCTACATTGGAAGCGCTGCATTTTATGCGCCAAATTTGGTAGTACCATAAATAGGGGCCCACACTGATCAGACAACAGGGGTTTGATAATGATGGGAAAACTGCTTTATCTGTTAGTTGTTTTCCGACACCATCTGCTTTCTCTACCCATAGCATACAAGTTACACTTGTTCTACACACTCATTCTGCGCACCCAATGAACACCAAATTGGTGCAAGATTGGAAGCAGATTAAGTTAAATCAGAAAAAGGCACTCTTGTTCCGAAATAAGTGTCTCCACATGGGGATCTATTGCAGAATAGCTTATCCCACAATAGTTTCCCCAAGTAGACAAGTCTGACTTTACCACCCACACATGTTATCTGACCTATTTATGCTAAGCCTGTGACATACACCACCATTTAAAATCATCACTGAAATTGGCCCATAGACTTCTAAAGGAGTTACACCCATTTACACCAGGTCAGAGCTGAACATTGTGCCTCTAATTATAGGTCTGCTTCTTATATAAACACAAAGCATGCTCCAAAAGTTGTGACTGATTGTGAAATTCTGGTTTCAGTCAGGATTTTACCCTGCATTTGGGCCAATCCTACCAGTGAAAATATGGAGTAACTCCACTGAGATTGGTGATGTTTCTCCAGATGTTTAGTGATGTAACTAAGCAGAATAATTTGGCCCCTGCCTCATGTTGCCAGAGTGTCTCGGAAGAGGCAGCTGGCGATAAAAAAATGAGAATGACCTCAAGGAAGGCCAACAGGAAACTATGTGAACTGTTGGGGCAGAGTGACATGCAGGAAATGTGATCTAGTAAGATGGAGATGGGGAGGCAAGTTTCCATAACTTTGTTTCTTAAAATCTTTAGATCAGATAAGAAAGTCTTCCTGTGAAAGGAGGAGCAGTCCAGGAGTCACAGATGTGTGGTGATCTAGGTCTAGTTTTGGCTTCCTACCATGGTCCGATCTGAAGGATGGTGTCTGGGAGCAGGGAATGGGTTAGGACGACAGAAATCTGGTGGGCACCGATGTAATCTCTGCCAGAGTGGTGTTCTAAGAATTTCCATATCCCAGCAGTTATTTGATCAGCTGGCACAGTAAAGTAAAGGCAGCCATTTCTTGTCTCTTGCAAGAAGTCAGAGGTGGAGAAGCCAGACAAGGGTGTCAAGCCACTTTGGAACCTGATTCTAATGGGATGGCAGGTGTGTCTAGACTGCCAGAGGTCAAGAGAAGGGTTAGGTAAGAAAAGAAAATATGTGTAAAAGAAACCCAGATTTCAAGTTAAGCCTTTAACTAGTGCAGTGAAATTAGAACATTTAGCAAGTGGACTCAGCCTTCCCCTGATGTCATCTTAAAATGTAAGGTGATTATTTGGCAGAAGAAAAAAAATAGCAGCATTATTCCTACAAGTATGAACTGTGATAGTGAACAGAGATTAAAATCCACCCTTCAAAATCATTTCAGCATCAGGAAAAAAATTAAGCTCTGGGCAGGGCACCAGCACAGGCAAGACTATTCACAGCTTTCCCCCAAACCTTCATAAAACCTTGGGGAAGGGAGCCCTGAAATTAATACATTACCTAGAGAACAAGCTAGTTCCTGTACGATCTAGGACAGGGGTGGGCAAACTTTTTAGCCCGAAGGCCACATCTGGGTGGGGAAATTGCTTGCAGGACCTTGAATGTAGGGCTGGGGCACGGGACTGAGGTGCGGGGTGTGGGAGGGGGTGCGGTGCGCAGGAAGGGGGATCAGGGCAAGGCATTGGGGCAGAGGAGGGGTGTGCGGTGTATGAGGGGGCTCAGGGAAGGGGGTTGGGGTGCAGGAAGGGATGCACAGTGCGGGAGGGGGCTCAGGGCAGTGGTACAGGGAGGGGTGTGGCAGGGCGCTCAGGAAAGGGGGTTAGGGTGCAGGAGGGGTGCAGGGTGCAACAGGGGGCTCAGGGGAGGGGGTTGGGGTGCAGGAGGGGTGCAGAGTGTGGGAGGAAGTTGGGGTGCTGGCAGGGGCTCAGGGCAAGGAGTTGGGGAGAGGCAGGGGTTGGGGTGCAGGGAGGGGGCTCAGGGCAGGGAGTTGGGGTGCAGGGAGCAGGAGAGGTTCGGGCTCCGGCCCAGCGCCAATTTACCTGGAGCGGCTCCGGGCTGGCAGCGTCGCACACCGGGGCCAGGGCAGGCTCCCTGCCTGCCTGCCCTGGCCCCAGCCCCGCTCCAGGAAGCGGCCGGCACCACATCCCTGCGGCCCCTTGGGGAAGGGGGGCAGAGGGATGAACGCACTTCCCTTGCCTGTGAGTACCTTCCCCAAAGCTCCCTTTTGGCGGGCCGGCTGCTTCTGGGAGTGGCGCAGGGCCCGCAGCACCACGGGAGTGGCAATCCTATGGGCCGAATCCAAAGTCCTGAGGGGCCAGATCCAGCCCACAGTTTGCCCAACCCTGATCTAGGAAGTGTTTTACCTACACTACAGATGAAGCATGCCTACGCCTCTGTATTGTGACACTGCAGTGGAATGCTCCAATCAGGCTCTGCTTTTAAAATTTCAAAAGCTCATTTCCCCAGGAAGGAAAAAAAACTTCAAAAGTAACTAAGTGCCAACAACTGCTCTTAGATGAGAGATGATAATTTTCGATTGCCAATACAGAGAGGTCAAGATTAGGACTGGCACACTATAATTTATTCATCAGTAAAACTCATGGAGGGATTAAATCTTTTGAATCCAAAGTTAAATAAGTTACTGTACCTGTGTATTTGTGTATTTGAGAGGAAGATTGAGTTCAGGACACCATCCTGCAATTTAACATTTTTAGGACCCGTTCTACCACTCGTATTCATGTTGAGTAGCACCTTACTCTGCACCTTGAAATCAATGGGGCTATTGAGGAATAAGGAAATACCCAATGTGAACAAGGGAGACAAAACTGGGCCCTTAATTTTGTTAACTACAGGAAAAACATCAGCATGAATAACTGCAAAAGAACATTCTAATAGTAAGAATGTTACATATAAGGATACAACTAAATAAACTGACTTTCTAAAATGTTGGAAACCTTTACATCACCATCAATTCTGCACATATCTAGATATTTAATAAACCAAGGTTGGTGTTCTTTAATTACCTCCATTTTAGCATTTGACCAGCGAGGCACTTCTACAACCATATTAAACACTACCTAAAAAGAAAAAAAAATTGAGGTATTTAAAATAAAGTTAAGTTGGTGATAAACATTTTGTGTGACAAGTTATTTCTTCCGTATCTGACAGCAATACTTGCCGACACTGACAATTCAGGCATTTAATTTTCTAGATGCAACATGTTTACAACACTATGGTTTCTCACAACATTATTCCATCTTCCCGAAAGGTAGAAAACAGGGTAACTGTTAAGGAAGATTTAGAAATCTCCATGATGCTTTTCAGTCTGGTCTATGATACATTTCTTCACACAATGCTCAATTTGCCTGTGGAACCCATGGCCACGGGATATCATTGAAGCCCACAGCTTAGCAGGATTCAAAAAGGATTGGACATTTTATCTAGATAAAACGGATATTTAAAAATTAAACAAGAGTTCTGGAAGGAATATAAACTCAAGCATAAACACAGAACAAAATAACCCACAAACTCTATCAAGGCACTACAGTGCAAACACTTTGCCCTCTGGGGAGAGGGTAAGAGAACAAACAACACGTGACAGATGCATAGTTACATTGCTAAATGCACTACTGGAAGATACTCATATCACACTCATCACCGTAGTATCTAATAACCAACAGAGAATAGAATAGGGCAAGATCTAACCTCTAATTAATGCAGGTTAAGAGGAAATTATCCCTGGGGGCAAGTTATCCCATAATTGCTTACTGCGGGGTTTCTTGCGCCTTGCTTTGAAGCAGCTGGTACCGGCCGGTGTCGAGTGTAGGATAGTGGGCAAAACTGCTCTGATCCATAAGGCAATTCCTGCATTCCTATGCCTTATTTTCTATGCGACAAGGTGGGTGAGGTAGTATCTTTTATTGAACCAACTTCTGTTGGTGGGAGAGACAAGCTTTCGAGCTTACACAGAGCTCTTCTTCAGGTCTGGGAAACTAAGGCCAGGTCTACACTACAAACTTCCATTGGTAGAACTACGTCACTCAGAGGTGTGAAAAATCCACAATCCTCACTGACACCAGTGAGAGCTCTCCCGGCAACAAAATAAAAGCACCGCCAACGTAGGTTGCTCAACAACTTCCAGCGGGAAGTCCCGATTTTCGGGTCTTCTCATCTGGTCACCCTACGCCAACAGGAGGTGGCAGCTTCCTTATCGGGAGCACGGCTCCCGCTGATGAAATGCTGTCCACAACAGTGCTTTTCGTCATTAAAACTTTTGTTGTTCGGGAGGGGTTTTTTCACACCTCTGAGCGACACAAGTTTTAACGACGAAAGTGCTACTGTAGACAAAGCCTAACATGATTTCTTAAAAAGAAAGATGAAACGCCAAACTGACTTCATTGGAGATGCACCAGGCTTGAATTTGTCCCAAAATGTCACCTTGCCTAGGACCCTAAGAGACACTTCTTACATGAATGTAAAAAGTGTAAGAGATATTGCAACCTCATGCAACATCTTTGGGGACCACATTGTATTGAGTTGAGGAATGGTTTTTGTATCAACTCCAGGGGGACGGGCAATCAGAGATCCTCCGGGAAATAAAAACAGTGGGGGTGGTGATTAAGTTGAATCACTCAGGTTGTAAACACCTCCAGAAAGATACCTCCCCATGAAAAGTTTTGCATTTACCAGTTCAAACTGCTTTTTCCAGAGACCAAAAGACAAAGAAAGGTCTTTTGGTACAAAAAAGGCTGAGTTTAAACTAACGCATGGCTTTCTTTTGATTCAGCTAACAGACAGAGCCCAAACATCTACCTCTGAAAAACCCCTAGAGCCCAAACGTCTACCCCAGGAAAACCCAACCCCTGGAAGGATTGGAAAGACTGACATCTACCAGAGCCCTATGCTGGAGTTGGAGTGACCTCTGATAAGCATGTAGGAACTTCTATTGTTTTTATATGTTTCCTCTGTGATGCTTTCCCCTTAAGAATAGCTGTGCTTACTTAGAAAGAGCTGTGTGATAACTTGTAACTGCTGGCAATAAGCTGTTCATAGCCTTCGGACAGAAAGCAACGCACAAATTCTAGCTGTTAGCCAGACTGGCTTACAGTGAGGTGTAGAGGGACTGCAGGCCTAACCCCCAGTCTGGACGGAGAGACACACAGGTCTCCACACAAGAGAGCTGATTGTGGGAGCCTAAACCTTAAGTGGGTGCTTTTAATGAAGACGTGGGGGGGGGGGGGGGAAGAGTGTCAAAGGTGCAGTTAACCCTGAAACTGACATGAAGTACCCTAACTCTCACACAGAACCATTGGGTGTACTGCATTGTGATCATGGTGGACAGGCTCTCGCAGTTGGGGAGAGGTGGCAAAACACTGTTTAACGGGCCCACTCCAAAAATGCTAAGGCCAATTCTGGTGTGGAGCTCTAAAAAAAAAAAAAAAAATGTTAACAAGACTAAACAAATAATTATTTTGACTTTCATAATTACAACAGGAAAAGGACCTATAAAGTCTTGCTGAAATATTACAGGATAAACTTTCATTGCCACCAGAACCTTATTTTTGTTGTGAAGGCAGGAGATTTTACAACACCTGTGTTGTAACTGTGCATTTTCCTGACTACATCTGTAACTGTGGCTTCTGCAGAATATAGAGATTTTTTTTAAAAACTTAAATTGATCAAGAACTACTTGAGACCTGAAGTGAGTCAAGGAAGACTTGCAGGGCCAGAGCCCTCAGCTAGGGTAAATTGGTGTAGCACAAGTTATTTCAGTGACGCTACATTGATTTATCGCAGACAAGAATCTGGCCCTCAGGAATTCTGATATCGGTTAAACACAAATGGTCAAGAGCACTAACTATAACAGTCTAATCGATTAATTCATATGCCAAAAAAAAAAAATCAAAAAGCCTCTGGAAGGTTGAGCTGGCCAAGTTTCAGCTGCTGCGGATGTTTACAAGAGTTTAATAGCTTCATGCAATCCTTATGTTTAAAAATAAAAACAGTTTGTTTATGGGACAATCAATTTTTTCCAGTGATGAACCAGAGCCCTTGCCCTGGGTGCAGAGGGTTCATGAGGGAATGGTTTTAATGTGGATTAGGGAGGTATATACAGGAGGATTTGACAGCTGAAGATGAAAGGGAAGAGAGAAAAGGCTGCTCATTCCTCCCTCATATATTCTATGTTGTGTCTTCTCTTCTTTTCCCTCACTTTCTCCATTCTCCTCTCCCTTCCGTTCCTAGATTTCACCCTTGGATCTTCCCAGCACCCCCTCTTATTCTCTCCACACATAGACTCAGTCCTGCCTTTACATCCATGAATCTCTCTTGCTTCCACTATCCCTTATGCCTTGCCACAACATGCTGCCCCACTTTGTTACAGGGGAAGCAAGCAGAAGTACAGATGCCAACCCTGGTCTGACGGGTGCCTCCTGTACATGGTGAGCAGCCTGTAGGCTCACCACTGGGAGCAATGCCCCAGACTCCACATGGTGCAGACTCTCATACGTGTGTGTGAGGGGCTTTGTGGCGAGCAGGCTGTATGATAGACCTGGATGGAGGTGGTCCCTGAGGTGCATATTTGTTCACACCGCCTACTTACAGTTTCACCAGCTCTGCTGGGTGGTGGCTTCTTTGGAAGACCAGTCTGCTGGGGTTTAGGGAAAAAACAGGACAAAACCGTTTTTTGTAATAGAGACAGGGACAGCCCATGTTAGCTGGATCCTCTCATTTCTCAGGGACACACAGATTCTCTACTTATATACAAGAACTGAGACTGTATTGTTCATTCACGTTAATATAGAGTGCTGTCATTTTTGCTTATGCTCCATTAAATACACTGGGAGCTGAGAGGGGGAATCATTGGTTGCCAAGTGGAGAAAAGTTAAAGCATTACTTTTTCTAGCTTCTAAGATGCAATAGGCCAACATGAAGAAAACAATTTAAAAAATATTTAGTAGTATCCTTTAAATGACAATATTTTGTCTATGACATATAAGAGCAACTCATAGCCAAAGAAGCAGTTTCAGGAAGGGCAGGAGAAAGAGGAAACAGGGCTGCAAATAGTTTACTTAAAGAAATCTGTTTCTGGCTCCTTTCCTGGACCACCTCCCTATGAGCTGCCCTCTGGCTTGAAGTGTCCCTTCTCACAAACAACCCTCCTGTCCTCTTGGTAAATCATGCTTTCCCTGCTGAGCTGCTCACTTCCTTCCCCAGTCCTGCTGAGCTCCTGATCCTGTGACCAGGGGCTATGGGGCAGGGATTAGAACCTATTTTGAATGGGGGGGAAAGGGTTGAAGAAATTTGATTTTTGCATGGGGGATGGGAAATTGAGAGTTTAGGGGCTGCTGCAGAACTTTTTAAGAGATAAACCAATTTTGAGTAGACGAGGAAGCAGAACGCAGGGCAGCCTGTGCCGAGAATGAGGAAGAGAACAAAACTGATGGGAAGAGGAGGAGATAAAATGAGGAACAAAAAGGATGGTGAGTTTTTTCCAGAAAAAGTCTGCAGTTCCTCTAGCCACTTGTACAGCAAAGTGCTTTTGGAAAATATAATTAAAAAAAAAAAAGCATTCTGGACCTGCTGACATACCTCACTTAAGCTTTGTAATATAGATAGAAGACGGCAGCTATACTTCAACTGCTTCTCTTCTGTGACTATTTAATGCAGCTACTGCTCATTTGTGATTTTGCCAACTCTCGGCGCAGGCCATACGTTCATAACTGGCAGCCTGAGCCGAACTTCTAAGAAGGAGTGAACAGAGCAAGCCACAGCCCAGTGCCTTCAACTACAGAAGAGAAAAGAGGAATGAAAAGAAGGACTATCATGAAACATGACCACAAATATATGGAAATGTGTTTACTATGGACTTGTTCACAATATGAGCCCCATCCCCAATGTATCACTTGCTATGAGGTGCTGGCCAATGAAAATCAAACCAACAATCTCCAGCTAGAGACCAAACATTCTGGCCTGAAAGACAAGCCTCTGGAGTTTTTCCAGTATAAGTTAACAAAGCTACATGGCCAAAAAAGTACAATGTCCACTCTGAAGTCAACAAGCAGATATTTCATCTTGCAAGTCTTTGCACTGAAAAGCGAAGGAGAGTCTGATAGCATGAGGGAAGAGTTTTTACTTCAAGCTCGCTGTACAAAGACTTGGTTTCAGTGATGTTCAGTGACAAGATAAGCAAGTAACTGGACACTTTAAAGTTGTGAAAAGATCCAGGACCAAGAAGAATCTCCGCCATTGGTGAAAATGTAGCATCAATCTTCTCAAGTTTGAAGCAACTATTTCTTTGCAATTAAGTCTTATTAATTCACTGATGTGGCTTCCTTTGCAAACTCTCTCTCCTAGGTTAGATATTAATCTGGTGGCTGAGTGCAAGACGACTTCCTTTGGTCTCAGCCTCTGCTAACCTGCACGACTGCAGGGGAAGCTTTTCAAATACTGTATGGAAAGCGTTCTTGAATGGGAATATTGTGATGGTCTCCACACATCGAGCACAAGCAATGACTTGGCAGCACATATAACGGCTTTGTAGCCCCAATGGCTCCTTGTATAGACCAGGAGGCCCTAATCACAAGGAAATCACCAGCACATCTAAAAAACATGAAGGATGCTGCTGGGAAGACAGTAAACTTCCTTAAAGCTTATCCCATGAATCCTAATGTTTTTGCTGTGCTGAGTGATCAACGCTGCCAAGTTCCTCCTTGGTATGTCTTGGCTTTATCATGAGAAAGCACCGAAACACCTTTTTGAACTCCCTCCCAAAGTGCCAATCTCTCTGTTAAGTCACTTGCCTTGCCTGCTTCTTTTGACGACCCCTTATGGCTCACGCAGCTGGCTTATTTATCAGAAGTTTTCACTTGACACAGGGAACTTAGCTTGAGTTTGCAAAGACAGCCTGTGATGCTATTTAACACTGAGAACATGTCTCATGCCCTGATTTATGGAAAAAAACAAACGTATGGGACTCTGCAAGTAAATGAGGATAATCTTGACGTGACTGGCTAATTTCCTCACTGAAGCCAACACACATCTTCCCATTTGAAGTAAAAGTATGTATTCAAGAACACCCGACTCATCTGAAAACAGAATATCTGTGAATAAAACATCAAAGACACATACAATGATGAGCTGATTAGAAGTCCTTTCAGTGCAGCAGGGAGCGACATTTCAGATTTGTCTTTAAAAGACAACTATGGCCTCTAGGAACTTGCCCGCAACAAGACACTAAGGGCATGTCTACACTTCAGTCAGACAACCTCAGCTGGCCCGGGCCAGCTGATTTGTCACGGGGTCCTAGAACACAAACCTCTACACCGCAATTAAACAGCCCCTTAGCCCAAGCCCTGTGAACCTGAGTCACCTGGCATAGGCCCGCCATGGGGTTTTTAACTGCAGTGTAGATATACACTGAAGACCACAGAACCAGCCCCTGACAGAATTGTGACTGCAACTATAGGAAGAACATCCAGCATTCACAGATGGAGATTTGAAACTTTTGATGCTTTTCACATTTATTTACCTGGGCGAGAGTGAATTTTCAGTGCTTGTAGTTCTTAAAACAAAGCACAGGTTCAGATTACAAGATGGTAATGATCTGAGACGAAAGGTAATTATCATCCCCTCTAACATCTGGAAAGCAGCCATACCCAACTCATTAAGTAGTTCAAATATATAAATAGTTTCTTTATTCTCTTTTCCATGCTACCAATTACAGTAGTTACATAGGGTTGACGTGATTGCAAATCTGAGAGTAAATCAGAGTTTGGAAAGGGAGATAGCCCACGATATGGCCTCACTACTAAAAGATGCCCCATACCAGGAAAAAGTTGGGGAAACTTTTTATTAGAACAAACCAAAGCAAGCTGATCTTGCAAACTGCTAAGATGTATGTCCATACTTCAGTGAAGAACTAAATTAAGTACATCAAAAGACAGACCAATATTTAGTAGTCCCCTTTTCAATATCATACGTGCTCAGAACAATTTTAAACACATCTGATAAATTGAGGAGATTTATGCCAAATTATTTCTATTTTTTATATCTAAACTGCCATTGGATGTACATGATTTACCAGAGAAACACTTGGCTTGTATAATTTAACATATTGTTTTAGGAGGCACTGTACTGCTGGAAGTGCCAACAAATAAGCAAGATCCTGAGCACATGTGTTTATTAAAAAAAGCTATGCCACTTTTCAAGGGATTAAGAAAGGTATCTAGTTTGGTTATCTACTGTACAATTTGCATCCATAATGTCTCTTGCCTTTTCAACTAAATAAAGTATTCCTGTGCTAAACTGCTGTGTAATATTAGTGGCTGGTGGTAAAAAGTTTCTATGCTTCATCCTAGACATGGCTATGTTTTAAAAAAAGTGAGCAAAGTAATTCTTTTATTTCTATCTATCTATCGCTGAGTGAGTGAATTACGTACTCGTATTTTGTAATATACCCACTTTTGTGAAGCGTTTTGGGATCCTTTTGGATGAAAGAAAACGTATGTAAGATATTGCACAAACAATACTCAATGAAGTTAAACTTCTAACTAAGCACTATATTAGACTGATCCTGTGAGGATCAGCGCTATAGATAGCACATAGCATATAGGAAAATGATGATGTTGTTTTAGTCAAGTTTAAGAAGATTTCCACTAAATGAGAAAAATATTAAAGTATAAATATTAAAATTACAGCTCAGAAGTTTCATATAGTTTTAACCATTTTGTAGATTAGGCTCTGCAAGATGATCAGGATCACATATTGTCACACACTGCTTATACAGATAAGAAACAGAATAAATGACTGCCTGCTAGAGTTATAATTCTTAGCATATGTCATGTGAGTGCATGCCTCATCACCCGTTTCCAACAGCCATATAGCTCCTCCTTATGTTTTATCTTTTATTCGCATTTATAAATGACTGTGCACCTACTTAAATAATTCTTAAGTCAACATTAGAAAAAAGCCTCAAATCTAAATAGTACGTGTAACTGGTATTTGTGGGTTAAATGAATTATGAGTGGGAGAGAATTAATGCGTATGTGTGAGTGGATGGATGTGTAAGGATGGTACACAGGACCATACCAGTGGCAGGAAATAATATTTTAAATGCTGCTAGAAACCAGACCATCAGAGTAGCTCTGTCTAGTTAAAATGCCATTTATCAGTATTTGAAATACAACTGATTGGTCACAGAGATGTTGCCTAATAATTGCTGGTTACTGAGAACTTATTTTGGTGCCTAAATAGGGATTTAAGAGCCCATCTTTAAGAACCCAGGTTTGAAAGTCCGGGCCTTAAAATCTGAATTGTTTCTTTCAAATTCTACTCAATACTTAAAATGATTCCATGCCCCCACTTAGGTCCCAAGACAACCTTTACTAGAAACTATACAATGTAAAAGGAGACTCCTTCACAAACATTTACACAAACAAACCGTGGGTACTCATTCGCTCTCTAACCAGCAGCAACACCGAGCACATGCACAGGGCACTTTCCTCTACTGTGCACATCTGCACATCCCAGAAAAGCACATGCCTTCCGTCCAAAACACAGCTGGAAAGTCTGGGTTTTGGCCCATCATACTTACTATCCCTTTAACACAGTGGTTTTCAACCTGTGGTCTACTATGTCTGTGATTTTCAAAGGGATCCTCACCTCCATTAGAAACTTTTTAGGGGTCCGCAAATTAAAACAGGTTGAAAACCACTGCTTTAACAGAAAAGATTTATAATTGTTTTTATATTACTCTGCAGTCAAAGCACATACTGAATCTTTTACTAAGAGAGTTTACTTAAGCAGGCTTCTGTATATAATAAGAGAAAATACAATGTATCAACTTTACAATTGTCAGAAGGAAGCTTCTACTGAAACATATAAAAACACTTGTTTTTTAGAACATTTTGATTAATAAAAAAAACTGACTTTTTTTGCCCATTTGAACAGGAGATTCAAAATCCCTTTGAGGTCCCTCATCCCATGGCATTTGTATTTGAAGGTTTATCAGTTGTATTCAGTGAAAGATGCATGGTACTGAACAGCTCTCATTTTGTCCACCATGACGGAAAGCCCCATTGGAATGTGTCCATTACAACTAGAGCACAGCAAAATTACATTTAATGAAAAATAATTTCTAACTGTACCTCGCTTCCATTAGTCTTTGATCTCTTCGCAGGAACCTCCTTATCCTATACAGAAAAAGAAAAATTTGCATTTAGAATGCTCACTTACAGGAGTCGAATCCAAAATATATTCATGTTAAAGAAAAGAATACCAGTGTCTGTATAAATAATTACTACACAGTAGATTCTACAAAGACTATACTAGTATTTTTTAAAAGGGCTTGAAAAATCCACTCACGAGTGGCAAGCTAGTCCTTGAGAATATGGGAAGGGGGACCTAAGCCATTAAATTCTCTATAACTGTAACTTTCATTTTAAAAACATTTAAATTTCCTAATGGTTGTAAGGCTATAACCTTCCAAATGTGAACTGAGGCATTTTCATCTTCCTGAATCAGAAATGGACAAATCTAGTTTCTTTGCCAAGCACCAGCTGAATGAAATTAAGACCGGTCAGTTTCAGTGCTGCTTTACAGATCCCTGTAGACAGCCACAACACTATTAAGAACCAGGTCAGTTTCATCCTGCTGCTGCTTCTGCTTGCAAAGGCTGTGAATTGCATTATAAACAGCAGTGGGCATTGGAGTTATTTACAAGTGAGGAGGACCCTAAAGGCAGAAGCTGGAGGAGAGGAAGAGTAGCAGAGGCCTCTTCATTCTCCTGTTCCCTTGCAGCATCTAGGAGGCTGGGAGAGAGATCAAAATAGGAGGTTCTGGAGGGACAGAAGAAACAGCGAAGGATGGTAAGAGGTGCTAGTAAAGTTATGGCCCCTGGACCTCCCTTGTAATGCCTTCGAACTCTTTTATTTCCCATCAACCCATCACCAGCAGGTTTAGTCCTCCTGCACAAAGGCATCAGGTACACTTTTCAAGCCCTGGTTTTAAATGATTAAACAGAATGATATTGATGTAGCATTTATCTGTTTAGGAAAATCCCTCTGGGCACATGATAGAGCTGCAGATTTTTCCCAGTGTTCCATCCTACAAATCAACTTTAAGGCAACAAACCTTAAAGGCTGAAATTTTCCCAGGCTATTTTGTGGAACTAGTATGCCATAATAAGCAAACCTCTTCTCAGACTAAACAGAAGGCTGGCAGTTTTCACAGCTGACGTAGAAAACAGGCATTTCACTATAGCAATAATGAAACTCCAGGGAACGTGGCTAACAATACGTGAAAGCGCTTGGCTGCACCTCATGCCTTGTAATTCTCCAAAGGTGCGATTACCACTCCTCTCTTGGGCATTATTGCTGCCTTCAAATTACAACACAGCTTTTGGGAATTAAAGACATATACCATTCACATAAATATGTATTGTGTAAGCCTCTTCTACCGCAAAACTGCTGGTACTGTAGAAAAATAGCAATTTAGATGGGTTTGGTGAAACAAAAAGCGATTCAGGAACAGTAGAAACTGTATTCTAGATTAGCGTACCAAAGCACAGAATTTTAACAGCCAGGGTAATTAATGACTGGACCATCTTACCAAAAAATATAGTGGACTTCTCATCATTTGAAGTCTTTAAATCAAAACTGCATATCTTTCTAAAAGGAACACTCTAGTTCCACCACAAATTATTGAACTCAACACAGGAATTACTGGGTGAAATTCTATGGTCTGTACTATGGAGGACATTGCTAAAAATAAAACAAGATTTCTATTGAAAAGAGAAAAAAATCAACCTGCTTTTGACCATTAGAAAACACAACATCCATCATTTCAAGAAATAATAACTATGTTTGAGTCTAACATATACCTCTTTAGATCCAGCAAGCAGAGGAATGTCATGAAACGGGGAAATATATTTACCCTCCGCATTCTCTGCGAGACAAAAAAGTGTTACAAATCTAAACCAAACATGCTGAAAGATGTCCACATTAGTAATAAATATGTTCCTACTGCTTCCATGATTATAGACAGACAAGGGTCTAGGAGTATTTTAAATTGAAACACTGCTTTGCCAGGGGATTTATGTTGTAACAAAGCCTTCCTGGAGTCAAACTCCAAATTTTAGGATAAATTGGTCAATTTAAGGGACAAACCAAAATCAGAGCTTTCGGCTTCGGCAGCTAGACTGTGCCCTTCTTTCCTCTCTTCAGACTGCTCATTCCTTTGAGCCCAACTGGCAAAATGAACAATGCAAAGATGTCAATAACCTTGTATTTTTCAAATACAGAGCCACTAATGGAGAGGAAATGTGATAAGACATGTATAGAGAAAACCAGTTCCTAGGTTACCTAGGAGTTTAGTCATACTTCAAGTTTCTTTTTCAGCAGCTAATAATTTCTTCATGATCAAGATTTTTTTTAAAACAAAAATCTCCAGATAATAGCTGCAACATTTTAGCCTGCTAAAACTTTACAGTACAGCCGTCCCCCGACTTACGCAATCATTCCGTTCCGGAAAGCCTTATGTAACTTGAATTTTGCGTAAGTCAGGGGACGTCTCAACTGTAAAGTTTTAATAGCGCAAAAATTTCAGCAACTCGAAAATCCTATTTCTAGTTTATGGAACTTTTTCCGTAAGTGCGAATTTGCGTAAATCGGGTCTTGCATAACCTGGGGAGCATCTGTATTCCCGTAGCATGACTTGTCATTCATTTCAAATAAACTGAATTTCATATCAATAAAGAAAACAGTCACAGCTAAACAGTTTATACCAATTTTGACCAGCAATATACATTAGTTGAACCTCAACTGCTCAGACATTTTGTTTTAAAAGGAACAATGACATACTCTAGGGTGCAATTCTAGCCTCACTGAAGTCCATGGCAAAATTCTCATTGGCTTCCATAAGGCCTTTCCCCCACCCCTCTCACATGCAAACAGACTTCTAAGTAGATAGGAGTGCTCAAACTTTGCCTAATTCAGGGACACATTTTGAGTTTGCCAAGAGCTCAATGACTGCACCAAATTTCCAAGAAAAATAGAATAGAAAGATGCAAGTCAGAGACCACAAACTCCAGCACCCATTGCTCCCTCCTGATCAGGTGGCATTATTCATATTAAAAGGGAGTGTTTGCATGGGCCTTCATTGGCCTATGGACTGTAATACAGAAACAATTGTTATGCAAATGATGTACAAATATGGTGTTACATTCCAGCAAATAAAAGACAAAGTTTAGCCATAGGTAGGGCCCTACCAAATTAATGGCTATGAAAAACACATCATGGACCATGAAATCTGGTCTCCCTTTGCAACATCTGGTCTTTTGTGTACTTCGACAGATTTCATATCAATAAATGGAGACCAGCATTTCTCCAACTGGGGGTCCTGACTCAATAGGGAGTTGCAGGGGGTCACCAGCTTATTTTAAGGGGGTTGCGGTATTTCCATCCTTACTTCTGCACTGCCTTCAGAGCTGGGCGGCTGGAGAGCAGCGGCTGTTGGCAGTGCACTGCTTACATGCCAACATGCCACCCTTACTTCTGCGCTGCTGCTTTCAGAGCAGGGTGGCTGGAGAGTGGCGGCTACTGACTGAGGGCCCAGCAGGCAGCAACGCAGAAGCAAGGGTGGCAATACCATACCATGCCATCCTTACTTCTGCTAATGGCAGCTTTGCCTTCAGAGTTGGGCTCCCAGCCAGCTGCCACCGCTCTCCAGCTGCCCAGCTCCAAAGGCAGGGCCACTGCCAGCAGCAGCGCAGAAGTAATAATAGCAGTACTGCAACACCCGCACAAACAATAACCTTGCAAACCCCTCCCCATCAACTCCTTTTGGGGTCAGGACCCCTACAATTACAACACCCTGAAATTTCAGATTTAAATAGCCCTCAGTAAAATAAATGTCCTCGTTTCAAATGCAAATTTCCCTTTACTACAAGCACATCTGGAGCGCTGATTATGATGACATCTGGAGCGTGAGCTCACAAGTCAGAGTCTACCCACTGTTATTCCTGCTACAGTAATTAAACTCATGCACCGCTTTAAAAGTTGCCTACACTTTTTTTTTTATTGTAATTGTCTTCTCTTCTTCATTCTGGGTTGTGCGTTTTGCCCCACAGCGGGGCCCTCACTGCCACAAGTCTGACCCAGCGGAACACAAGAGACTTCTTCATCCTGGATTAACTTTAGGGCACTTTTTTTAAAGTCACCCTCTCTGGGGAGACAAGCCTTCAGCTGTTTCTCCAGGACATTCAAATTCCCTGCAGGGCTGGATCTCTGCACAGGCCAACTCTCCAGGCCGAGGCGGGGCTAATGCATCTAGCCACATCCGAGTTACTCTTTATTCGCTTAAAGCCTGTAGGTCACAACCCAATGCTGCAGCGCCCCGGGGGAGGTGGTGTGCAGCAATACGGGGTGCCCATGTTAACGCCCCCGGCCACGTTTCCTAGTTAAGCTCCAAAGCATGTCCTGGAGGAGGGGGGGGGGACCCTGGCTTTGTCCATTCACCCCCTTTAAGGAGCAGCCCACAATTACGGCTGGCAGGGGGCAGCGTCCCTGCGCGCTCAGCCCCGCGTCCCCCCGGCCCGAGGCTGCGGCGCCTGAAGCCCGGCGGCGGGGCCGCGACTTACTGAAGTAGAGGCGGTACTCGGGCGAGTGGGGCCGCCCCCGCGGCTCCGTGCCGCACCGGGCCATGGTGCTGAGCCCGCTGCAGAGCGGCAGCGCCAGCCGCCGCCTCCTCCTCCCCGCTCCGGAGCAGGGGCCGCTCCGAGCCGAGAGCAGCAGCCGCAGCCCGCGCCAGGCCTGCCCGAGCCCCGCACGCATGCTGGTGCCTCCCTCGGCTCCGTCCGCTTCCTCCGCCCGCCCGGCTGGCAGTCTGAGCATGCTCGGTGGGCGCCGCTGAAGCCGCTGCCCTGGCTGGCTGTGCCCGGGCGCTGCTACGCCCCTGGTGCAAAAGTGGGGTGCAGAGCCGGGGAAGCACGAGGGGGCAGCGGGCGTGAGTCAGGTCTCTGGCACCCCCAGGAGCGATCAGCTAGGAACCTGCGACTGGCAGGAGGGGCTCACCCCTCTAGAGTGACCAGACAGCAAGCGTGAAAAATCAGGACTTGGGGTGGGGGGTAATAGGAGCCCATATTTTAAAAAGCCCCAATTATTGGGACTGTCCCTATAAAATCAGGACATCTGGTCACCCTACACCCATCTGACACCTCTAGGAGGGGCTTCTGGGGCAGGCAGATCGCTTACCCCTGCTGCTGGCCATATTGTCAGCCCCAAGTGTGCCCCATTTTTGAATCCCCCCCCCCCAACAAAAACACATGATATTGGCTTAAAAGTAAGGTAGTAACCAGGGAGTTTTTAGTTGCTTTCTTGCTCTTGAGCCTTTGGAGGATCAAACTTCTGATTTTCAAGCCCTAGACACTTTTCCTAGTGAAAGCCCAGAGTCTCCTGTAGCCACATGGCTGCGGGGAGTGGCATTCTCAGAACACCACTAAATAGTGCACACTTGGCAGCTAGTGCGTGACTCATGAAAATGGCAAACACTGTTGATCTAGGTCAATGTCTATCTAGCTAATTTCCATAAAAAACTGGATATAACTGGTCGCTAGAGAGGTGATTCAATGTCTTCCTCCCACCTCTTCCTTGAAGGGTCAAACATTTTCATACATGATGGTGCTATGTTTAGAAAAAATTCCTGGCCAACTTCATCAGTTTCAAGGATGGGAAAAAAGAACAGAAAACGAACAAACTAACCCCCCCCCCCAAAAAAAAACAAAACAAAAAAACAAAAAACAACCCACAACCCTACTAAATATAGAATGAAGGCACAAAACGGGTGGGAAGTCAGAGTTTGTCAGAAGTTGGAGCCTCTAGGCTAAGGAAGAGATAGCTTCTTTTTTTTAATTGGAAGCAAAATATTATACATAACGCAAACCCAGGGGTGTGTACACCACCTAGTGCCTGGACAACATGGGTTGGACTGCAGTGTCTATTTGTACAGGAGCCCTACAGCTGATGATCCCTAACTCAGATCCTTATGGCTTATGTTTAAACAGATCCATGCTGATCCTTAAATTAGATCCAAATCAGTCCTCAGAGTTGAATTGGTCCTAAGGCTGATTCCCTACTAATATTACTCCATAAACTGATCTGCACAATGTTGATTCCTTTAGATTTTGACGCCCCTAATGCTGATCTTTATTGATCCTTAAAGAGGATCTCTACTGGTTTTGATTCCTGTATAATAAGAATTAATAAATATGTAGCACTTCTGTAGTGCTTTTCTACCATAAATTTAAAAGCATTTAATAAAGAAGGGAAAGTCTCATTGCCCCATTTTACAGATGGGAAAACTGAAGCACAGCATAAGGAAGGTAAGCGTTTGCCCACAGTCAGTAACATAGCTTAGAATAGAACCCAGGTTGCTTGAGTCCCTGTTTAGTATTGTAGCCGATTACTCTTGGGCTCAGATTTTTAGAGGCAGAACATTGCCTAGTGGAATTTTCAAGTTGAGTGACTCCATGTTGCCTAGACTCCCTCAGTTTCAAGTGCCTAAGGAAGGGACTTTTTAGAAGCCAGCAAGCTGAGTGGGGAGCCACCTAAGCCAGCCAGGAGGACAGGGAGACAAAAGGGGCAAAAGTGCTGAAGTGACTGAGCTGGTATGCCTGGCTGATACAGAGATAAGCAGCCCCCTTTCCACTCAGGATCTTCAGCCATGAACCCTCTCCTGGAGTTAGGCACCTAAGCCAGCTTAGCCAGTCCATGCCCTGGCAGGTGAAAAACACACATGCACACTCAATACCTCTCTCACAGTCACCCAAAGTTTCCCTGTGCTCTCATCTGTCTTTTGTGCATGCTGTGCTGCTCTCCTAACTATTGGTGGCCTGCACCCAGCCCTCCTGCTGCAGCAACGGACACATATCCCAGCACACCTACAGGATTGGGATCTGCTGTCAAAATAGGCATTTTCCTGCCTAGTTTAAAAATCCCACTTTGGGGCCTTCAGGGCTTCGGCTGAAGGGAGGGCTGGGCACGGCTCCTTCACTGTGGAATAGCAGTAGTGCTTAGGCTGTTTTGAAAATGCTGATCAGTGAAAACGGAGGCATCAGGCAACACCAGCACTGCAGTTTTGAAAATGTCAGTGGTGCCAACATAGTGGACTTAGGTACCTATCCAGGTGTTCAAATACCTTTAAAATGTGGCCCTTGATCCCCAAAAGTGATTTGATCCCCTATAACTGATACTTACTGATCTCAAAAGCTGATCTCTATTAACCACTTATTATACTGGCTGTCATACACCATCTCAAACATTATGGGCAATGATTTATTTTCAGTGGAGAAGCCATGTCAGTCCCATCCACTAGTTCTAAACATTCACTGATTTCCCAGACTCTTTGTTTCCTGCTCAGTGTTGTGGTTCACCATAAAAGCAACAGGCCTATCTGTTCTATATGGACATTAAAGATTCCATTGTTCTTTTTGTAAGAATAAGGGATTTTCCCAATGGCCTTGCCCAATATT
The DNA here is from genome assembly GCA_037349315.1 of Chelydra serpentina. Classification (NCBI taxonomy): domain Eukaryota; kingdom Metazoa; phylum Chordata; order Testudines; family Chelydridae; genus Chelydra; species Chelydra serpentina. The sequence goes on from JBAIAC010000018.1 coordinate 9,774,551, forward strand.
TCCTCAGAGTTGTATTTCTTATTTCTAGTTTCAGATACAAGAGTGATACATTTATACAAATAGGATGACCTATATATTCTTATCCCTATAGGAAGGGATAGCTCAGTGGTTTGGGCATTGATCCTGCTAAACCCAGGGTTGTGAGCTCAATCCTTGAGGGGGCCATTTGGGGCTTGGTCCTGCTTTGAGCAGGGGGTTGGACTAGATGACCTGCTAAGGTCCCTTCCACCCGTGATACTCTATGACCACACTCAATAGATTATAAACTTTGTAATGATACCTTACAAGAGACCTTTTGCATGAAGCATATTCCAGTTACATTATATTCATACTCATTAGCATATTTTCCTAAAATCATATAGAGTGCAACGTCACAGTAACCTCTGGGTTTGAGACTTGCGCTGCATGACAGGTCAATGCAGCAGTGGGAAATGGTCTATGAGCTTTACCACAAGGAATTAGAAACACAGGTACTTTTGCCACACCAATACCAAAAAGCCCACATACCCCATCTGTATTTTTCTTTCTTCAGGCAGCCAAGGCCCTAAATGGGCTGGGTCACAGACCAGGACAAATGTGGAGAATACCGAGGTGAGCCTTGGCAAGAATGGAAAGTGGTCACCAGCTTTAGAATTTTGCCCTTTTGGCTTTGACAATCCTGTCATTACCATTCAGGGCGCTTGCTGCAACAGATTCTGCTGCATCATCCCCTCCAGTCTGTGTCCACTCTCACTGATGCAGTTCTGTAGTGCTTCCTGATGGCCCTCCTGTAACCATCCACCCTGCCCCTCTCCCTGTGTTTCCTTTTGAATACCTTGTCCCCCCTCTACGTACATACATACATAACATTTCTGTATGTGTATACTCAGGCAGAGTCTTTATTCAAGGATGAAAAGTAGGAAGTGCTGCTTCCCTGGTTGCACAGCCTGCTAACTTGAGCTCTCAGCTCTGAAAAATCCCACAGTCGCCCTGGCTCCTTCCAGGGAAAATAGCTTCATTAATCTAACATAAACCTCTGCAATAGAAGTGGCTAAAAAGCAAGCAATCCGCTACTGGTCACTTACTTTTAAAGACTTATTTTCTCTACTGGAAGCTCCCCTCTGGCAAGATCAACAGTGGGAGGCAAGGTGACACTCATATGCCAAACACTTTATGGGTTTAGGTTCTTATTACTTTCTCAGTAGCTTTCTCAGTTCATTTGAGAGCTCTTTCAGTGTATGTGTCAAGGTAACTCAGCTTTGAATTGTTCATCATGAAAAAATCAAGAAGCAGACTCCTACTTCCACCCATTGTTGCCACTTTAATCCCAGATCTGTCATATTCTTATCTCATGGTTTAGCGGAGGACAAATAGTGTATACATGCTAACAACTATTAATGAATAGGTTCCAGTGCTCAAAGTCCTCTGAGATGCAGTCATGTGGTAGTTCTTATCACTATTTACATCTCAACTTTACTCTCCCACGGGTGTTTTAGTACACCTAACATTTTGCATGCCGTCAGAGTGATAGCTGATAGGGAAAAGACCGTATGTGCAACAATATCTACTTTTACAGAGACCAGGGGCTAAGAGAGACATCTGAACTATTTACTTTCTCTACTCATGTAGCTGGCAGACAAGAAAGTAGTTCTTGGGGACGTCATCATTGTAGGTTCTGATTCTCCACCTTCTGCCTTGTGTAGTCATTTACACCTGTGTGAACTGAGGGCAAAGAAATTTCAAACAGCAAGTGCAGGGAGTGGCTCTTCGCATAGTGTATTGTTTCTCTGATTCAGACAAGTAGGCCCATGGAGAGAAGAGCAAATGAAGCCCCTTCAGGGATTGTTGTGACTACAACCCCATCTAAGCTTACACTGAGTGCAGTAGCGTACCCAGGCGGGGAGCAGGGGGAGCGGCCGCTCCCCCTATGAGGAAAAGCGGCGCTAAGGCGCCGCCAGAGCCTCGCTAGGGCGGCGCTTTAAAAGGCCTGTGGCTCCTGCTGCTGCGGGGAGCCAGGGGCCTTTTAAAGCGCCCCCCCACCCCCAGCCCCGCTGCCAGAGCCGGGGGGGCGCTTTAAAAGACCCGCGGCTCCAGCCGCAGCAAGCCGCCCCTTGTCTCTCCGCTAAGCAGCTCAGCAGGAAGACAAGGGGCAGCCGCAGCAAGCCGCTCCTTGTCTCTCCGCTCAGCAGCTCAGCGGGGAGACAAGGGGCAGCCCGGGCGAGCCGCCCCTTGTCTCCCAGCTCAGCAGGGAGGCAGCGGGCAGTCGCAGCAAGCCGCCCCTTGTCTCTCCGCTCAGCAGCTCAGCCGCTGAGCGGGGAGGCAGCGGGCAGCTGCCCGCCGCCCCCCAAATCTTGGCGCCCTAGGCGACCGCCTAGGGTCGCCTAGTGGGCACGCCGGCCCTGCTAGCGGCTCCTGCCGCTGCGGGGAGCCGCGGGCCTTTTAAAGCGCCGCCGGAGCCCCGCTGTCGGAGCTCCGGCGGCGGCGCTTTAAAGGGCCCAGGGCTCTGCAGCGGCTGGAGTCCCGGGCCCTTTAAAGCGCTGCAGAGTGAGTACAGGGGGAGCGGGAGGTGCCTTTTTACAGTGCCGCTCCCCCTGTGCTCAAGACCTGGCTACGCTACTGACTGAGTGCAAGTGAGCCCTGTGCAGAGGGCTAGTGCAAACCTATGTACCTCTAACGACACATCTACACTTCGAGCTGGAGGTATGATTCCCAGCTTGAGGAGACATACCCATGCTGACTCTCATTGAGCTAGTGCATTAAAAAATAGTGCATAGCTGCTGTGGCGGAAGCTGCAGGACAGGCTAGCCACCCCAAGGAGGTACCCATTGGAGATCCCAGGCCTACTTGGGGCAGAGCCTGTCCTGCAGCTCACACTATGGCAGCTACACACTATTTTTTAATGCACTAGCTCAGTAGTTCTCAAACTTTTGTACTGGTGACCCTTTTCACATGGCAAATCTCTGAGTGCAACCCCCCCTCCTTATAAATTAAATACGCTTTTTTATATATTTAACACCATTATAAATGCTGGAGGCAAAGCAGGGTTTGGGGTGGAGGCTGACAGCTCAGGACCCCCCCCATGTAATAACCTTGCGACCCCCTGAAGTGTCCCGACCCCCAGTTTGAGAACCCCTGCGACTAGCTCAATCAGAGATAGCATGGGTATGTCTTCTGAAGCTGGGAATCACACCTCCAGCTCAAAATGTAGACGTACACTTAAACTCTATTTTTAGTGCATATGCTTTGTGCTAACCTGTGCACAGGGGTGAATTTCACCCGTACAGAACTGTATGTTGAAATCCTGGCTTCACTGAAATTTGTGGCAAAAATTCCATTGACATTGAAGGGACCAAAATTGCCCTTAAACTCTATTTACATTTCAAGAATTAAAAACTGATTAGACAAATTCTGGTATTAGGCCTTGTCTAACAGGAAAGTTTTTCTGTGTATGTTTTCCCATTATAACTTCACTGAAAGTGAATCCATACCATTTTGTATATGCTGCCTTATGCTACTTCCCTGATGAATCATTGTGTGTCCATGTAACTCTATGCTTTTATTAAATTACTTCACAGCAATCTGGCAGCTATCCAATGGTGCAATTGTAACCTGCACCGTTATACAGTGTTCCACCATGATTTTTCTTGCAGCACATTGTAAGACACTCGCCAGAACTTACTGGAATTCCTGGGGTTGGAGTCAAATCATCAGGAAGGAATCATGCGATTTTGTTATTCCATAATTTATATGGTTTTAGTGAGGTACAGTAGTACCATTTTCAAACTGCTGTCAGATAGCCTGGAGGAAACGCTGCTTAGAGGCATGACTCTGACCATCATTGATACAAACAGAGTGCTCTAGATGTATTGGCAGTCACACAGCCAGATGGCTTTGGATGAATTGAGACACCCACCAACAGAACTGCTGTGACTGATGTTGTGTGGTTCCTGACAGAGGAAGAGGAGGAAATCAAGCAGTTACTTCTGCATGACATTTTCCTAGAATGGTTTCACTCGGTGGAGTGCTGCTTCTGGGCTTGCCCAGATAATACCAACTGTTGGGACAGGATAATGCTGCAGAATTGAGACAGCCAACAGAGGCAGCAAGAACTTCAGGATGTGGAAGGCTTCTTGTATCATAGTGCCTAAGAGTCCCAGGAGCAGACTAGGACTCAGTTGTGCTAGGCATTGTGCAAACACAGAACAGAAAGGCAGCCCCTGCTCCAAAGAGTTTACAGTTTAAGTATCCGTGCAGAGCTCACCCTGAAGCTGCAATGGCAGAATACCAATACGTAGAGTTCTTCTCAGTGCAGAGGAGCATTTGGCTGTTGCTATAAGGAAGCTTACCACCCCCAATTGTTACCAGCCAGTTTGTTGTGCACATCTATCAAGAGGGTGCTGCTGCCCTCCGTCATACATCTTAGCAATACTAAGGAGGTTACTGATGGATTTGCATGGTTGGGGCTACCGAATAGTATTGGGACTACTGATGGAACCCACATGTCTAGTATTTGCCATTCCACAGTAGGCATTTGAGTTCAACAGAAAGGGGTATTTCACCATGGTGATCCCGGACAAATTAAGCCATTGTAATTGCATTAACATTAGTGACGTTGTCCCGGTGTAATGTAACAAAGTTTGTCCCTTAACCTTGATTAGATTAAAATAGTCCTTGGTTTAGATGGTCCAGTTTCAATAATAAAATTGAAAATGGTGGGCCTGCTTCACCACTGCATTAAAGCTTTAAACAGGTATAAATTCGTTGACATTAAAAAGTGGTAGTTAACCAAGCCCATTATTTTATATAAATGCACAAAAGTCCAAATACATTATTTTCAGTAGTTTATAAAGAAATATCATGTAACAGCTGTGAGGAGTCACAAAAACAAATAACCGTTTACTTACCTACTGGCTATCAGAGTCCTGATGGTGCTTTTGGTTCATTTATGGCTCTGGATCCAGATAAAGATTAGCATTGATCACACAACAATAGCCTAATGCTGTTGCTTGGGAACACAATGCCAATATTGTCCATGTAGAGATCAGCGCCTGTTCTGTCTCTTAAATAGCACAATTTATAAATAACTCATATGAATGGAAACATCAACTAGATTCCAATTTTCTAAGAATTACATGAAGACAAGGTGTGGGGGGATTAGAAAGATTTCACCTTAATTTAAAAAAAACATGTAATTTGTTTAAACTTTAATATAATCCATTCACTAATTGGTCTTAAGGTTGGAATGGAACAAGAATAATTTATAGAGTTTGAGTTATTTCTTTAGTTCTATCATGCATTGTGTTTACCAGCTAAGATCAAGCCGTTCACAGAGAGTTCTGATAATGTTTTGTATAAATTTTATTGCAAGCCAGATAAAGCATTGTAGAATGACGGAGAAGAAATAGTTTACAAGGGTGTCTAGTTAAAACCCAGTGTCTTGTTGCTACATACCCCAAACCTCCATCCTCCAATCTGGGCTATCACACAGGACTTTTGTTTTTACCACGCACTGGTTGTACCAGTTGTGGAAGCCCCTGTGATGAAGTCTTTTGGCTCATGGCTGGCTGAACCAGGACAATCTACAATGGTTTGTCTGCAGTGTGGACGGGGAGTCACAATCCCTAACTTCAACCCACAGTGCACTGCCTTTGAGTTGAGAAATTACCTAAAAGTTCCTAGTTTCAATAACAGTGCTGGACAGCATGCAGCAGGTACTTCAGGAGTCCCAGAAAGCTTCCTTGTATGTGGATACTTCAGAAGAGTTCCATCGAAAGTAATGCTGTTGTGTGGATCCTTAAGCCATTGCAAGGACAAATAATGCAGCAAATAGCATAATGCAACCAAGGTCCCTGAAACAGCATCCTTGCTAAGGGAAGACACTTTTACTCTGGAGAATGATTTTTGGGAAGGGGGAGCATATGTTAAACTTGGTCGTAACCCTAAATAAGTTGGGCAGAGCCTCCGATGAAGCCCAGGATTTATTAAAGTTTGTTCCATAGTTTACTACCACACCTACCTGCCTACATGGAAAGTAGTCTCTTCCCAAACAATTCATTATTTATAAATATAATAAAGCCACATGAAAATGATGGAAGTCATGGGCCCTGACAACCATGATCAGGGAGAGTTCATAAAGGATCAAAAGAAAAGAATTGGCTAGTGAGCTCCCCCACCTTAATCTATTGTTCACTGATGAGATCTTTAAGGCTTTGCAGTTTATCACAGTGCTATCACCATCACATATCTGCCTTCACACTTTTCTTACCAGAGTAGTTGTCACCCTTAAGAAACTTGTATTACTTAACATACAGACAAGAAAGGTATTTAGGGCAATTCAAAATGTAAGGGAGAACTCTTATATGTATGCTCTTGGTATACACAAAGTCTTCACAGTAAACCTTTAACTGCTTTATTCTTTTATTAGGTATTAGGGGTGGGCATTTCATGCAGCACTAACAAACTGCTGCATTTAGCATGCTAATTCATTTAATAGTTTTGTAATCCACCACTTGGAAGAAACTAGGAGCTTTCATTAAGAGGTAATGTCAATGGAATAAGAACAATTATCACAGGACAATGGACTCCTGCTGCTTCACAGCCTGAGGCATTTGAGGAAAAATAAATGTAGAAATGAGGCACAAGAACTGCAGCACTGCATCTTTTCTTTTTGCTGTTTCACTGCAGTCCTTCACAATGTCTGTCAGCTGCAGTGATCAAGCTATCGGCATGCTATAGTTTATAGTATGGTACTAGTCACATTACTTATGGACCGCGGGAAGGTGCTCAGATACTACAGTGTTAAATGCAGTATAAGAACCTATGCAGATAGTATAAGATGGATGCTACAACTCCATCTCTTTGTGAGGATGAGGCCTTAGGCCAGAGCATCAGTGCAGCTACATCCATTGCTTGCCACCAATGGTGGAGTTGGGTCCCTAGTGTAGACAAGGTCCTAATGCAGATGATTTACCAGCTGCTGGTGTTTTAAACTCTGTTGATTAGACCCTCGCAGACAGGTTACATGTCAGTGTTAAAAATGCCAGGTGCAATTGAAAATAACACTATAATCTCTTACAGGGGCTGAGGCAATGGCCACTGAAATCAGTGCAAGTGGGAGTCTGCCCATATGTATTGAAGCAAGTTTATATAATGCTTTTCATCCAGAGATCTCAAAGTCCAAAGACACCAGGAGGAAATTATTAGGAGTACAGTCCTTTGTGTATATCTTTCCCCTACTTCCACTATCCCTTCTTCTCTCCCTTCGTGGCACTTATATTTTGCTTGGTCCTTCGTCATGTTCTGTGTTACTTTTCCCTTGGCTGCATTAGGGCTTATGTAGGTCAGGGATATCTGCAGTGGTGTAACAGTCATACCGGTACAATCCCCCACACATAGTCCCAGGGTACCAGTGCGAAACATGCCAGTTTCCCTAATCTAGGCAAGCCCTCGGGTGCATTCAGTGTCCCACCTCAGGCAACTTTTTCATTACCCATTTGACACCCCCCCTCAAACCTCCACACACTCTGTTTCCTTTCTAGTTCTAGACCAGTAGTTTTCAGCCTTTTTTCATGTGCGGACCCCTAAAATAGTTCAAATGGAGGTGTCAACCCTATTGAAAACCTTAGACATGTTCTGCGGACTCACAGGTTGAAAACCACTGCACTGGAGAGTGTCTCCCCTCCAGCCCCTGGGAGGGATTGGGTGGGAGCGGGGGGAGGAATGAGGTCTCCTGTACTGAGCTGTCTGTTCACACTGACAATGGAGAAAGGAAAAGCCATGGAGTAGGAGCGTGACCAGTCCCTGGTGCACTAAGTTACTGTCCCATGAACACAGACAGAGAAGGGGAAAGCCTCCAGGGCAGGCAGCCCTTGGAAACGGATTAACCCCAGCCTTGGTTTGCTCAGGGCCCCCTCGGCTCCGAATGGACGGGAACCCGGAGCGAGCCTGCTGTGTGTGATCGCTGCCTGCGCCGCATAGCCGTGTGCACCGGCTTCCCCGCCTTACCGGTGCAAATCGCTCAGCGGAGACAGGCACAGCCCCAGGAGACGGCGGGGGAGGGGTTGGGAGGCTCTTTCCTGTCACTATCCGAACAGCGATTTTTAAATCCCATTTTGCCCATGGGGGCCCCTTGCCCACAAACATCGGGGTCACCCCCAGCGCGGCTTGCTGTGACCCCGCCGCAGCGCAGCCCTTCCCTTTGCCCGACCCCGGGCTGCTGGCCTCTCAGGTAACAGGTGACAGGTTCCCCAGTCAGGCTCCAAGGGCAGCAGAGGATGACTTCATAGGGGTGGAGCCCTGCGAGGCTGTAGTCGAGGTGGCACAGGCAACCTGAGCCAGGGAACAAGTGAACTTGTGGAGCCAAAGACAGGTGAGCCGGGCTGATAGGCAGCTTTTACACTCACCTGGGAAACAAGCCCTAAACTCAGCTCCCTAAGAACCGACATTCTCCCCAGGAAGAGGGTTGTCACTGCTGAACATGGAAACCAGAGAAGCCCCTGGGAAAGAAGGCATGGGAGCCAAGAGGAAGAATTTGACCTTCTTGAAGCACAGACTGTACATGTTGGAGAGAAGGAAGACAGACACTGTTGTTGAGAACAGTGTTTCTGAGGACCAGGGTAACTCTGGCACTTTGAGGAGGAGTCAATCTGACAGGACAGAATACAGCCAGAAGTTACAAGGTAACGGGAAAAAATCTACTTATTTATTATTTGTATTGCAGCTCTATCACAAACCAGGACCCCATTGTGCTAGAAAAGCTTAAAATCTAAGTGACCAATTCCCCCCCCCCCCCCCCCCACACACACTATGGTAACCATTCCTGTCTGGTTTTATATTTATAAATAATGCCACTTGCATAGGATTCCAAATGTGATTCATATGATGCCCAGATTTTTAAAGCCTATGTACAAAATATACATGCAACTGAACTCCTGCTCTACATGTTAGCCATATTAGCTACCAGTTCTTCAGTATTTGAAAATATCTCTCCACATGAGCTGATAGTATTTTGTGGAATGGGATGTACACTGTCAAACTAATAGAGGTGGCAAGGGATATTTTTGTTTAAGTTAAAACTTGATTAAATTTAAAAGAAAAATTTGCATGTTCATCTCTTCTCTAGATTGCATATGTCTGAATTTCACGTATATTCAATTACATGCCTTTAATGGTTGACTCTGATTCAGATTATAAATCTACAATGGCTTTTCAAATTCATGAATTATCTGACTCCAAAATTGCCAAATTTTGTCAATCTCTGAACTGGTTGGAAATTCAGCCCAGTTCTTCAAATTATGCAGAAACCTGTAAAATTAGATAAATGTTTTATATAAACCCATGGGGACAGGAACTGTCTTATTTCTGTGTTTGTTCACTGCCCAGTTGGGGCTTTTGGGTACTACTTTAACAGTACTAATAGTTATATGAACTATGCTATCAGAATACCATTCATGGCAATAATCTTGTATCAGGGAATAAAACAGTAATGTGTTTTACTACAATATGTATGGTCTGGGTGCATTTAATAAAGGAATAGCACTCCCTCAAACAGAAAATATAATGTCATAGCTATTGAAATGCAGTTAACAGGTTTGGTGATGACATTCCCTTTCAGTGACTAAAATGCTACCTATTCAGATGTAGTAAGAAGTATGAAGAGCTTTAGGTTAATTTTTTAGGTTAATTTTTCCTCTCTGCAATACTGACTTTAAGGAGAAATTCACTATTAGTTAATTTGCTGCTGCTTAGTGAAAAACGAATCATACTTTGGAATTTGAGTTACTTACAGCTTAATATTTTGAGAAAACAGTATTACTAATATAATTATATTAGTAAAGTGGGAAAAATCTAACTTAACTGTTCTGTCCAGAGAGAAAAGGAACTTAACCATGCATATACCAGAATAGATGATAGGTGATCTTTGTTGAAGTTGCTGCTCCTTCCTTTCTCACACATTAGGCTTGAGTCTCTTATCACTTCATACTACTGTAAATCAGGAGTGAGGAAGTCACAGAAGTCTATGGAGTTACAGCAGTGCAAAGAGAAGATCAGGGCTACTGGGTTTCAGAACTATAGTCCTCTTCTAGTGAATTGTCATTCTTGAGAGCAAAATGACCTGTAACCAGTTTGGACAGGGCCATGCAAATTTACACTCAGCAGCTCTTTAGCAGAGATAATTCAAGGTTTATTTGTGGGGAAGGAAATCTGCAGGGCTGGTCAAACTTGTTAATAAAAATAAGATCTACAGAAGCACTGATCTGACAGTTAACAGTGTCTTATCAAACATTATCTGAACTAGTGGGGCGGGGGGGTTGTGTGTGTGGGGGCAGGGTTTAAGAAATTTTAGTTTAAGAGAAAAATGCTAGCTTGACAGATCTGGCCACTCAATCCTGTTGAGAAGGCCTCACACATGAAAGGTCTTGTCTACGATGGTATTTAAGTGAAGCCCGTTTATATTAGGAAAATTTATGAGAGTTTTGATGGTTTTGTGCAACACCAATTGAAACCCCTAATGTAGGTGCACTGTTCTGGTGCAAAATAGGGCAAAATAGGGCTCTCTAAAAAACCACCTCCACAAGGTGCATAGCTACCAGTGCTGGGAGCATGGTTCCCAGCGCTGGTGCACTGTCTATACTGGCATGTTACAGCGCTGAAACTTGCAGCGCTCAGGGGTGTGTTTTTTCACACCCCTGAGCGAGAAGGTTGCAGCACTGTAAAGTGCCAGTGTAGACAAGCCCTTAGATTGACCTAGCTATGTCACTATATAACCCCGTAGTGTAGACGCAGCCTATGTCGATGGAAGGGGTTTTTCCATTGCTGAACGAACACCACCTCTGAGTGATGGTAGCCACGTCACTAGAAGCAGCACGTTCACTGGGGCTTGGCTACACTTAAAAGTGATATCATCTTATGTCCTGAATATCATAATCAGGTTGACCTACCCCCAGCGTAGACATCGCTAGATTGACCCAAGAATTCTCTCCACTTCTCAAAAAGGTGGATTAACGACAATTGATGTAGAAACTCCTTCTGTCAATGTAGGAAGCATCTACATTAAGGTGCTACATACAGCAGCTGCGCCCTTAGAATCATAGAATCATAGAATCTCAGGGTTGGAAGGGACCTCAGGAGGTCATCTAGTCCAACCCCCTGCTCAAAGCAGGACCAACCCCAACTAGATCATCCCAGCCAGGGCTTTGTCAAGCCTGACCTTAAAAACCTCTAAGGAAGGAGATTCCACCACCTCCCTAGGTAACCCATTCCAGTGCTTCACCACCCTACTAGTGAAAAAGGTTTTCCTAATATCCAACCTAAACCTCCCCCTCTGCAACTTGAGACCATTACTCCTTGTTCTGTCATCTTCTACCACTGAGAACAGTCTAGATCCATCCTCTTTGGAACCCCCTTTCAGGTAGCTGAAAGCAGCTATCAAATCCCCCCTCACTCTTCTCTTCTGCAGGCTAAACAATCCCAGTTCCCTCAGCCTCTCCTCATAAGTCATGTGCTCCAGCCCCCTAATCATTTTTGTTGCCCTCCGTTGGAGTCTTTCCAATTTATCCACATCCTTCTTGTAGTGTGGGGCCCAAAACTGGACACAGTACTCCAAATGAGGCCTCACCAGTGCCGAATAGAGGGGAATAATCACGTCCCTCGATCTGCTGGAAATGCCCCTACTTATACAGCCCAAAATGCCGTTAGCCTTCTTGGCAACAAGGGCACACTGTTGACTCATATTCAGCTTTTCATCCACTGTAACCCCTAGGTCCTTTTCTTCAGAACTGCTGCCCAGCCATTCGGTCCCTAGTCTGTAGCAGTGCATGGGATTCTTCCGTCCTAAGTGCAGGACTCTGCACTTGTCCTTGTTGAACCTCATCAGATTTCTTTTGGCCCAATCCTCTAATTTGTCTAGGTCCCTCTGTATCCTGTCCCTACCCTTCAGCGTATCAACCACTCCTCTCAGTTTAGTGTCATCTGCAAACTTGCTAAGGGTGCAGTCCACACCATCCTCCAGATCGTTGATAAAGATATTGAACAAAACCAGCCCCAGCACCGACCCTTGGGGCACTCCACTTGATACCGGCTGCCAACTAGATATGGAGCCATTGATCACTACCCGTTGAGCACGACCATCCAGCCAGTTTTCTATCCACCTTACCGTCCATTCATCCAGCCCATACTTCTTTAACTTGCTGGCAAGAACACTGTGGGAGACTGTATCAAAAGCTTTGCTAAAGTCAAGAAATAGCACATCCACTGCTTTCCCCTCATCCACAGAGCCAGTTATCTCATCATAGAAGGCAATTAGGTTAGTCAGGCATGACTTGCCCTTGGTGAATCCATGCTGACTGTTCCTGATCACTTTTCCCTCCTTTAAGTGGTTCAGAATTGATTCCTTGAGGACCTGTTCCATGATTTTTCCAGGGACTGAGGTGAGACTGACAGGCCTGTAGTTCCCCGGATCTTCCTTATTCCCTTTTTTAAAGATTACATTAGCTTTTTTCCAGTCATCCGGGACCTCCCCCAATTGCCATGATTTGTCAAAGATAATGGCCAATGGCTCTGCAATCACATCGGCCAACTCCTTTAGCACCCTCGGATGCAGTGCATCCGGCCCCATGGACTTGTGTTCGTCCAGCTTTTCTAAATAGTCCCAAACTACTTCTTTCTCCACAGAGGGCCGGTCACCTCTTCCCCATACCGTGCTGCGGAGTGCAGCCGCCTGGGAGCTGACCTTGTCTGTGAAGACAGAGGCAAAAAAAGCATTGAGTACACTAGCTTTCTCCACATCCTCTGTCACTAGGTTCCCTCCCTCATTCAGCAAGGGGCCCACACTTTCCTTGACTTTCTTCTTGTTGCTCACATACCTGAAGAAACCCTTCTTGTTACTCCTAACATCTCCGGCTAGCTGCAACTCCAAGTGTGATTTGGCCTTCCTAATTTCACTCCTGCATGCCTGAACAATATTTTTATACTCCTCCCTGGTCATTTGTCCAATCTTCCACTTCTTGTAAGCTGCTTTTTTGTGTTTAAGACGAGCAAGGATTTCACTGTTAAGCCAAGCTGGTCGCCTGCCATATTTACTTTTCTTTCTACACATCGGGATGGTTTGTTCCTGCAACCTCAATAAGGATTCTTTAAAATACAGCCAGCTTTCCTCGACTCCTTTCCCCCTCATGTTATTCTCCCAGGGGACCTTGCCCATCAGTTCCCTGAGGGAGTCAAAGTCTGCTTTTCTGAAGTCCAGGCTCTGTATTCTACTGCTCTCCTTTCTTCCTTGTGTCAGGATCCTGAACTCGACCATCTCATGGTCACTGCCTCCCAGGTTCCCATCCACTATTGCTTCCTCTACTATTTCCTCCCTGTTTGTGAGCAGCAGGTCAAGAAGAGCTTTTCCCCTAGTTGGTTCCTCCAGCAATTGCACCAGGAAATGCTTCTTGCTATGCTTCTGTAGCACAGACATGGCCTAAATGATGAGAGCAGCTATAATCCATGCTATAACTGTGCTGTTCCATCCCAGCCTTTCACAGGCATTAGAATTTACTTTTAAAAGATTGTTAGGCACACAGAAAAATGGGTGCAATTTGTATGAGTAGAATTACAAACATGAAAAATTCACAGTTCTTAAGGATTTAGGGCCTCCCCATGGATTTCCATTAGATTTTGCCATTTTCTACAGAATCTAAACTTTCATCTAAAAAGAGTTACTAGATCTCTGGTTGCAAAGATAACCAGGGGCACTCAGTTAGCTTTGTGAATCGAGATATTGAAACAATAGGATTACAAGAGGTGTGAACTTCCCATTGTAAAGGCTTTTCACTTTAAAACTTAATCACTTAATTAGCAACATAGCTATGGAAATGTTAACTAATGATTATATCAGAAACATCCAGTTAATGCACTTATCTAGTGTGAGTGGTCATTCAACATCTAGATGTTTCATTCATTTAAAAAATCCCTTTTGAGAAAGGCTGCACATTTTGCACTTCAATAGCATCATTTAATTCTTAAATTTCACAGTCAAGTCTCTCTGTATCGTCTGAAAAGTACTATTAGCCCCATTTTAACTTAGGCTCCTACTGATTGATGTCATAGGGCACCTCAATCAGTGGCAGAACCAAAGTAAAAAGGAACTTGGTTGGAATTCAGGAGATCTGTGTTTAGTTCCTGGATCTGCCACAGATTCCTTGGCTAAGTCGTTTCTCTATACCACAGTTCTTCCCTTGGTAAAGTGGGGGTAATATGTTACTTCAGCACCTGGATGTCATGAAGATAATTCATTAATGCTTGTGATTTATTTAGAAACATTGATGGGGTTCTTATATGTGCTAATTGTGCTTAGATGTGTCTTAGGACTTCTGACTCCCAGTCCCCTGCAAATAATGTAATTTCCTTTTGACTGAATAATTGAGGAAATTATTACTGTCCTTAAAAATCATATAAAAAGTATTGGTTAGTTTGTCAGTTTTTAAAACAAATTGTTGGTCTCCCTACTAGTAAGATTTGGTCTTTCCTATAAAACTTGGACCAACAGCAGTGAAAGTCATTGTTATCTATGTAAACATTTATGTATTGCATCATAGCTGGGCTTGGACTAATGTAAGGCCTCCATCCTATCCTGCAAACACTTTTGTACCTGAGTAACTCAAGTTCAGTGAGTGTTGTTACTGACGTGCATAAATGTCTGCAGGATCAGGGCTTAAGCAAAACCAGGTCTACAAGATTGACCTAGCTATGTTGCTCAGGGCTGTGAAAAATTTTGCACCCTGTGCGACACAGTTAGGTTGACCTAACTCCCTGTATAGCTGCAGCTAGGTCAACAGAAAAATTCTTCCATTGACCTAGATACCCCCTTTAAGAAAGATGGATTACCTCCATCAGCTACAGTGCTATAGCTGTGCTGCAGTCGTGTAAACGTAGAAGAAGCACACACAATATATATTTGACGAGATTACTTATGTTACTTTTGTTTCTTTTTAAAACCTAGCTAGATAAGAGCTTGGCATAAGGGGATGAATTATTGTCTGAGGGATTATGGAAAAGGTGGGTTTCCAGAAAGTATCTGATTTAGGGATTTGCAGTATTTCACTTGAAGGTAATAAATTTTGTTGAAAAATCTTCATGTTAGAAGTCTATCTAGTATTAATACCCTTGTTTTTGACTTGTCACTTTAGTGGTGTACTGATCAGCTGTAATGTCAAATTGTCTGCAGTATTCTTGGAGGGTAGCAGCACTACCCTTTGATGTTATAAGAAGTCAGAGAACAGCCCGTCCCAGCCTTTTTCTTTCTTCTAATCCTCACTAAACAGCATGCCTCTTCTTCCTGTCCACTGACAGCTTCTCCAACCCCCTGCTTCTGCTATAACCCCTGGGCTTCTCCTGAAAGCCCACATATGTCTCCCCAATTTCCTTATGTGCTTTGGACTATATTTAGATTTTAAATATACATAGAGCTAATTTCTTATTGCACTTCAAAATTTGTTGCTCTTTGGAGCAGCTGGTTTCTTGATTGAATTAAAGTCCAATTAGGAGTAAAAATGTGCATAGCTTACACTAGTGCAGAAGATACACCTATGTAAATATACCCATTGTCTTGAGATCATATAAGGCAACAAGTCCACTTGTCCTTCCATGCTCAAATTTCTATTCAGTGGGCGTAAGTCTGCTTTTACTTGCCCCAGTGTAATTCTGGAACAACTCTGTTGAACTCATTTGAGTTTTACTGATGTAACTTCTTTGGGGAACCATTTTTGTGTTCTATGTTTGTACAGCACCTAGCACACTTGGGGATCATGACTGAGGCTCCAAAGGGCTACTGAAATAGTCTTCACTCCCTTAGAGTATGTCTAAGACCCAATGTTTTTAACGTGTATAGGAATTCCATCTCCATATAAACGGTCAGACCCACAAATAAACATTTTATTAATCAAAATTGTTAGATCCTGGTTCAGAGACACCTGACAATCCTTGCAGATGATCCATGCCCAAGCTTGACATGTGTATCATTGGATGTAGTCCTTCCTCAGGTCTTCTATTACCAACATTAACCAAGTAGCATAAGACTGATATAAATACACCAGTCCATGACATATTGAAAAGGTTTATTTGCAGGTAATAGCACTAACAGTCAAGGCATTCTTCTGTCACACAGCAATAAGCTTTCTCTTCTAGCACAATCTCATGGGGATCTCTCTACTCTCCTGTCAGCACACACAGAATTAACAGTCTAATGTCAAGGAACTGAAGAAAGGAATTTCATATAATATGTGGATTTTGTTCTATACCTGATGCAAAACACATAATGACTGAAGGTTGAATTACCTAATTACAAACTATCTCTGGTCCTGATGTTCTGAGAAATTTCATTGCCCTGGCAACTCATGCAAACTCACATATACTATAATATTCCTCTTCTTGTGTTCTAAATACTGTGTTTTTTTTCTTCTTACGCACGGGTTACTTTCATAACTTCTCTCTGTCATTACTTGGGTGAAATGCCCCTGACTGCAGAGTGTCAGCATAAGGCTTATGCACCACTTAAATACCACTTGAGCCCTCAAAAATAGGCTATGTACTGACCTTCTGCAGAGGGGGCAATTTCACCCTGTAGGACCACTAGTTTTGTTTTACCATATTATACTCACTGATATGTAAAACACCATCAACTCAATTCTCTGACTTTCCTCCAGTGAGAATATTGGGTATGTACACAGAAAGTAAGGACAGGGCCCTTGGAGCAAATCCAGCGTCTAACTTGAGTACCTCATCTGGGAACTTAGAAAGAATCCTACTCCCAGGGCTGCCCGCTCTATGAAGTAGAAGGACTCCGGAGGATGGTGAATCTTCTGGCCCTGGCTTCTCCCAAAGCTGGCCCCAACACCTCCTGCAAATTGCTGTACAGTGAGGGAGCTATTGCAGAGGAGGGATCTACTGTGTATTGCACACAAAGCATATAGATCCACAAATCCTACCCAGACCCTCCTGTTGCCAGGAGACCCTCTGTACCCGTGGAGGTAAGTGCAGGGATTTGCCTCTTCATGATTATCTTTGAGGGATGTTTTTAGACTGCATATTCGCAAAAGGAACAAGTAAAACACAGGTAGCTGCCTTGACAATGTCATTACTTGGACTCAAGTATCAGAGGGGTAGCCGTGTTAGTCTGGATCTGTAGAAGCGACAAAGAGTCCTGTGGCACCTTATAGACTAACAGAGGTATTGAAGCATAAGTTTTCGTGGGTGAATACCCACTTCTTCGGATGCAAGCAGTGGAAATGTCCAGAGGCAGATATAAATATATTATATAATGTATTTATTATATTATATATTATATATTATATAATATATTTATATCTGCCTCTGGACATTTCCACTGCTTGCATCCGAAGAAGTGGGTATTCACCCACGAAAGCTTATGCTTCAATACCTCTGTTAGTCTATAAGGTGCCACAGGACCCTTTGTCGCTTCATTACTTGGAGAATGTTATGCTCTTATAACCCAACATCTCTAAGGACAAAGGGACTGTGTTGTACAACAATGGCACTGAGCCTAAGCAATGCTTCTTCTTTCTCCTCCACCCCCCCTCACCAGACTTATACCTCTGTTGATGCAGGTGCCAGATGGAAAAGAAAGTCTGCCTATATTTGAAGTATGTGTTTGCTATAGCTGCATTCCTCAAGCTTTCCCTCTTTCCCTTCTGACCATAGAATGCTATTAATATCCTCAAAGGGCTCAAAAGCAATCAGCCGAACATAAAACCTCAAGTTCTGCTGTAAGCATTGATTCAGTAGCTCCGTTTTGCATTGTATAGAGACAGGCACATCCAAAGTGAAAAAGTAAATATATTTAGCAAAAATGTAAAGTTATATTACAAAAATACAAAGAAAACAAGATTTACTGAAATTTGTCCTAGCTATTTCTTTGTGTTGAGGTTGAGTGTAGTTATTTCCTATATTATGTACCATATATTAAGACTAATAAGTGAGTACTGACAATACAAGGATTGAATCTGATCAAGCAATTTGAATGCCAAACCAAAAGAACAACTCAAGGGTTACATCTTGAAGCCCAAAATGGAATGCAATAGTTTTATTTTATTCATTAAAAAAAAGTTATAATATAAGATTAGAATGTTTTTCTTTAATAAGACTGTTTACATTTCCAACAATGTCCTATTAGTCCTGATATCCAGACAGAGTGATACTAGTGGGATTTTCCATGATGTCTGGTGCTTTATGCACATTTTCGAAACTGTCTTATTCACAAGGTAGATAAATTATTTTCACATGCCACCTCAATGGAAATGTTGATTTTTGTACAGAGATCATTACACATAGAACTTAAATGGATTCAATTCTGCAGTATTTTCAGTGCTTCACTCTGAGGTTGTAAGTATAGTTACAAATCAAAATTTCTATAAAAAAATGAGTGCACTTTTGCATAGAGGAAGCAGACGGAAAGCTCTGGCCCTATGTTTTTAGCTGGGAAATGAGAAGTAATTGGAAGGAGGCCATGAAAAGGTACAAATGATCCCTTTGTTCTCCCCTTTACCGGTGTGGGCCAATCGCTGGGTATAGCAGCAGCCTGTTCATTTATTCCACTTTGCAGCATCCATGATGAATGGGTATTATAAATGGACACAGCTCCACTGAGGTCAGTAAAATTGCACCTGCTCACATCAGGGTTGCATTTGGCCCAAAAATCTGGATCAATTGGGCCTGGAGAGGAGAATCATCCTTTATCTAGTTTGCCATTTTGATGGCAATGTTTCAACCTGAAGAAGAAAACATTCACCCCTCCTGATCACCCCTCTTCTATTTTCACATCAAGGTTGAGAAGCTCAATGGTGGAAATGATTGCCCAAGAGAAGAAAAAACATCTAAGCAGAAAAGTGCCTAACTGGATAGGGCTACACATTTATTCAGGCTCATCCTTTGTGTTTGAAAATATCAAAATTGAGGCAAAGAAATACTCTGATTAAAAAAACCCATGGCCACACAAGCTTACTAGCAAGTGTGTCATATAATGAGGGTAAGATTAGCAACACAACTGCCCTTTCAGAATATCCAGGGTCAGCACTCAGCATAATTATAGAAGATGATGATGACATGTCGGATCAATAACAATTTATGACCCAGGATGGTGAACAACTCAGAATATTCCATCTTGCAAGCTCGTTGGTTCTCTCATAACATTATCCCAAATATTAGAGACCTAGTCCTTCATTGTCTTATGCAGATGTTTCATTGCTGGATGTTTATGACTCTTCTCCTACTAAGCAGTTCATTCATAAAGTACAGAATGTTCAGTATTGGTTATCACCTTCCAAAAATAAAAGAGACATCTTGTTATTGGCTTGTTAGACAATAGGGTGTATCAAGATGCTGACACAAATAGCATAAGAGTCTGGGTCTCAATAGAGGGTGCCAGTGCATTGCCACTCAGCTGTAAGTCTCTCTACTGTCAAACTGTTATATGAGTATTGCACTGACATTCAGTAATGGTATGTCCATTTTTTGCTGGTTCTATACACCATCTTGTGGCTAGCAGTATCTTAAACACCCTCCAAAGTCTCTCTTCCTATTAAGTATTTTTTTCCTGTGAAAAAGAGGTAGACCTGTGCCTACAAATAAAATACACAACCTGTCCACACAGCTCACACAGTATATCTGCCAGATTGGCAAATCAAATGCCTTACGAACCTGTGAAAGGAAGGAATCTCATTACAGACTTACATGCCCTGTTATACATGCAAATTTCCTTTCTTCTCTACCTGTATATATATGACTCATCAATATCAGAGGAACATTTCTAAATGTCTGGGATAAAATAGGTATTTTAGGTTTATTATAAGGAAAAATAGTCATGAGTGGCTGCATCCCCATATGTCCTGCCCTTTGGATCCTTTGTTATTGGATATCACAGCTGACCTCATTCTCCTAGAATTTCTCAGCAATGTCCAAAGGAACCTAATCTGATAGAATTACAGATTTCATCATCATAGACAGATGAATTTGTAGCACAACTTCCTGTATCCCTAAGCCATACATAAATCTTTTTTAACAGGGCAAAGGTTATTTCAGTGAGGCTCGTTAAACTTCACCTTACATAGGAAGTGACATTTTTTCTCCCCCAAAGAGTTAATCTAGGGCCACGATTTTATTTCTATGGGAGTCAAATGCACAAATCCTTATAATTTTAAATGGGAGATGTGAAGCTAGGTCCTTCAGCTCTTTCAAAAGTCCCAGCCTAAATTTAAAATAGTAACTTGCCCCAGATGACCACAGCCTTATCCCATAACTGCCGGTTGCAGGGTTTCTTCCACCAAAGCAATTGCTACTGGGCATGCAGAGACAGGTTAATTGGACTAAATGGACCACTGGCCTGATCCTGTATTGCAATTCCTATGTAGCTTCTCTGCTGAACATACTCCCCTCATTGCCCATGTGGCGGGGGGAGTCTTCAGTGGACACTAGCATTGTTTTTGACCCCATATTCTCCCCCTGCACTAACACAGAGCAAACCCTGGAAGGAGCCATGCTACTTGGTGCACAGGATTCCCACAGTGAAGCTCCCCATTCCAGGGCAATGAAACCACATGAGTCTGCTGCTTGTTTGCCCTTCTTCGCTTCAGCCAATGAGGCAGGGTTTGTCCTTGTCTGAGATACACCAAGCATCTTCTATGACTCTGAATAGACTAAACATGTATCAGTGACTCAAACCAGAGTAGGCATGAGAGTGGAAATAAAGGTTCTTACACTACAGTTCTCACAAGTTTTCGGTGCTAAATTTTAACAGAAAAGATGTCCCCACAAGCTGGGTCCTTGTCACCCGTCACTTCGCTGCAGGAGAATGAAGAGCAGCTGACCAGGCGAATGATGGCCAAGAGGGTAAAAATCATCGCAGAACTGGTGCAGACAGAGAAAGACTACCTCAATGACCTGGAGGTGTGCATCAGGGAAGTGGTTCAGCCCCTGAGAAACAAGCAGGTAAGAAAGTGTTGGGTTGATTTGTTTTGTTTTTTGGAGGAAAAGCTGATTTGACAGAGATCTGAATTCACCACTGCTCTGCCTGCAATCAACAATAAACACAAATGTCTGCCAAGGGATATGCAGGAATGGCATGGTGCCAAGTACAATTCTAGGCCTGACTTTTTGGAGGGGCGGGGCTTGCTGCAGGGAGGGCAAGCAGGAATACTTTAAATACTCAAGGCTTTCAGGGTGAAGTTCACTTCACCTGCATAAAGCTGGAATAAATGGGGCAGAAACAGGACTGCACCTCAGACCTCCTCACCCTGAACATGGCCCATGGCCATTATTCCAGGCTATGAACTAGAATTGCAGCCTCAGCTCCTCCATGCTGCTTGGGAAGCCTGCTGTGTAATCACAGATTACACGTCCCCTCCCCTGGCTTTGTCCTATCACCATAGAAGCTCCACTATACCAACTTCCCCAGTAAGGGGCTTGAATGTTATGGTTCTTCACACCATGGTGAATTTCACCCTTGAAGACCACTTTTATTCAAACAAACTCATCCTGGTTGCATGAACAGCTGTTGTGGGAAAATGCTAGGCAAGGCAACCCAGTGAGTCCTGAGGTATTTGCATTTTAGATAGTGAAGCTACATGAAAACAGGTTGGATGAGATTACATCTTTCCTGTAAATCTTACAGCTCAGATTATACCCATTCTGCTCTTCCACAAAAGCTTCAGACCTGCTTGGCTGGTATTCAGAAAGAGCACATTTTCCCCAAAAACCTTTGCAGTTTTGGGCAAACTGTGTGCTGGAGTACCAGCATTCCCTGCAGGCAGGAGCACTCATATGCTGGTTGTGCAACAGTTTCTGGCAGGCAAATTTAAGTTGTCCTCCTACCTCACAGCCTACCAGGCCAGGCAACTGGTATTTGCTACTAGCACAGCTCAGAATCCACACTGGGTCTTTAACCAGTTATCTGAACTGTGTATATATGGTTCCATATGAAACAATTTGGCTGCTTAAGTTGGGCCAAACTATTTTTCAACTGCCTTGTCTCCACCTCTCCTGGAATCCTACCTATTTTAGGCATGGCAAAGTACATAAGAGTTGTGATTTGTGAAACACGCTAACATGTTGCTCGATAATAGTCTGATGTAGACCCTGCTGGTGTGCTCTATAAGATAAGGTTCATTTTAACCTGCGCCAATAGGGCCTGTAGCACAACACATTAGAGGGGTGTGATCTGTAAAGTGCTCTTATGTGCTTTGCTGGCATCATGTAGACAAGCCCTTAGAAACCCTAGCACCTGCTGGTGTTACTGAGAGGACAACATGGCCCCTTGTCTCTCTTCCTCTCCTCACTAGCTGCACTCACCTATTACAGTCTTGTAAATGTTGATGTGAGAGCTTTCTCCTCTGCAGCTGGCATTTGGAACCACCTTAGCTATCCATTTGCTGCTCTTCATACTGAAAACATTTTTTCCATTGTCTGCCACTTTATCAGTTAGGCACATATATCAATTTGGGCCTTATTCATTATGTGCCCATGTATTTCTGAATACCACATACAC
Organism: Chelydra serpentina; assembly: GCA_037349315.1. Classification (NCBI taxonomy): domain Eukaryota; kingdom Metazoa; phylum Chordata; order Testudines; family Chelydridae; genus Chelydra; species Chelydra serpentina. Next base: position 9,797,067 of record JBAIAC010000018.1, read on the forward strand.
ATTGCATTAGGTAAGATATCAGAGATCCTCTGATAAAAGACAAAAGCTTATAAAAATAAGATCACAACCCTACATTTTTAATTTAACATAATCTGCATTTTTTAAAAGAAGGCTTTAAGAATGTTATATGCTTTTAAGATTATTTTTGAGGTGAATAACCACATTTGAAAGCTTGTTTTTTATTTATTTGAGGGCAGGCTGCTTCAACAGGAAAAAAATTGTGTCTAGAAGATTGAGCTAGAGATGAATCTTTCACATTTCCTAATGGAGCAAAACTGTTGTTAATCTCTATAATCAGAAATTAACTACACGAGCAATTAAAACATGATGTTGATTCTGTTACTGTAACATGCAATTTGATTCTCCTGGACTCCTTCTGTAGGCTGCTGTGTAAACACACAGTTCTATTACTAATGGATAGGCATGTTCAGAAGGACCAGCATATCTGCCAAAATCAACACTGCCTTTAGTTTTCTGCCTTTCCACATACTGGGTAGCTCTAATTGTTCCATAACCTTAATTACTGTCCCTCTGTCCATGGAAGCAAGTTGCCAGTATGAAAAGAATATTTTCTAATCTTTTTGTTGTTGTTGCCTATTTCAAAATAAGCAGTGAGATAATTTGCCCTATGTATTAAGATTTAGTGTAAGTCAATGAAGTTGTGCCAGTTTGCATCAGCAGAGGGTTTGGCCCACAGGTTATACTAATGACTAACCATAAATATACATATGCAGTGTTATAGCTGTGTTGGTCCCAGGATATTAGAGACAAGGTGGGTGAGGTCATCTTTTATTGGAGCAACTTCTGTTGGTGAGAGAGACAAGCTTTCAGGTTAGGAAGAGCCCTCGGGCCACAAGCTGGTCCAATAAAAGGTATTACCTCACCCACCTTGTCTCTGTAATAACCATAAATCTGTTTATTTTAGCCAAAATACATTGCCTTGATTTTACTCCTATCTCCTCACATAAAATGGCCTCTTCTAATCCAGAAAGGCTATTTGCCTGTTATGTGGCACCTATGTAAAAAAACAACCAGGGCTCAGTTTATGCAGTCTCTATGGATAACATGATAAAGGGATCGGATTCTCTCATAATTGTCACTTTCAGTTTTACTGTCTTTTTTCTCTATGATAAAACAAGTAAACATTTTAGCCAACTAGAGCTCTTCCTTTAGCTAGCTAATAATATTTACTTCTCTCCAAGACACACATATTCCCTTTAGGAATTGTTCAAAATAAGTTTAAATACACTTGATAAAGTGCCCCTTGTTAACTGCTTTAGCCCAGTTGTATTAATTAAAACACTGCACATGTGTCCTTGAAATTGCAGCAAGGATGTTTACATAGGCTTTTGCAACAAGTGGCATGTCCTGGAGTTTTGAACACTTGAGGCTAAGCAGGAAAAAGCCTGCACTATTCAGTGTCCCTCCTTATGCTTCTATCAGTTGTTGCTCAATATTTGTTTTCCATCAGATTGCTAGGTTTGACGTGGATGGCTTGTTTAGCAACATTGAATCAGTCCATCAAATATCAGCCAAACTGCTGTCATTGTTGGAAGAAGCCACAGCAGACGTGGAACCACCCATGCAAGTAATTGGTATGTTTACTGTCTTTTTGAGTCCTACAAAATGGTCTGAAGGATAATATAAGAACATTTGTCCACCCCATACCCCCACCAGCCTTTGTTCTAAGCTAGTGCCACTTCCACTGGGAGCAGGCCCTTACTAAATGCCCATAATAATACATACACATAAACAATGTACAGCCTATCTAGTGATGTATTGCATTCACTTTAAAGGCTGGATCCTGTAGCCCTTACTCCATCCTTACTTGATTTCAGAGGGGGGGGGGGGAATTGTAAAAGGGAGTCGTGACTACGATGCCACAGGTACTAACCACACGGCCTGCTCCCCCCATTTGGTATTTCCTACTAAGATAATTATGCAAATTTTCATATAGTACTGCGATAGTAAAGAATTAAACAAATGATTGGAAAAATAAAAATATCAAAACATCGTTGTACTGATGTTTATATGCAATATATTATTCAGCCAAGAATTATTCAGATGTGAGCATGGTGAATAGCAGTGGTTCTCAAACTTTTTTTTCCGTGGACCACTTGAAAATTGCTGAGGGTCTCTGCGGACCACTTAATGATCTTTCCAAATGTTGTTTGTACTGTTAGGTAACTATTGTAAAGCACTGTTAGGTAACTATTGTAAAGCACTTAAAGCTGTATATAAAAAAACTTAATAATAATTAAATGGTTTTTTGTTCTACAAATAAAAGCACACAACTCATTTTAATATCAGTAGTCTTACCTTTCTGATGCGATGGATGTGCCCTCTCTCCCCTGCCACGGCAGCCCCTGAGCTGGGGCTGGGAAGGAGTGGGGTCTCTCCCTCGCTCCCCCCATGGCAGCCCCTGAACTGGGGCTGGGAAGGAGGGCGGGGTCTCTCCCTCTCCCCCTGCGCGGCAGCCCCCAAGCTGAGGCTGGGAAGGAGGGTCGTCTTTCCTCAGCAGCTGCAGCCCTGGAGCTGTGGAAAGTTGCCTCTTTCTCTGGCTGCCACAGTCCTGCATGTCCCACATTCCCCCCGCCCCCTTTTCTCACCCCACTGCCTCCCCACCTACCTCCTATTTCCCCCACCTCACCCCACTTCCCCCCTCCCACCTACGCCCTATTCCCCCAAAGGCCACCACCTCACCTTACATGTGCGTCTTCTCCAGGGTCCAGGCACCTTAGTGAAGCCATGCCTGCGTGGCTCCACTAATTAGGTGGGTGGCCCTTCATTCTCTTGCGTGCGGCTGCCCAGGCGCACACTTTAGAGGGAACTATCTGTGGACCACCGGAATGGAGCTCACGGACCACTGGTGGTCCACGGACCACAGTTTGAGAACCTCTGGAATAGAGTTCCAAATAGGGTGTGGCTCATGGTCCACAAGGGAAGGTAAAGCAGAACACAAGCTGTACATTTATGCCTGTAGTTTGCAGTTGTTTTAATCAGATGGACTGATTACATGCATCAGCACAATCACACGCTCAAGAGTTCTTGTGTGGTTTTAAGGATGTGATCAATCCACTCTTTAGGTTAGACACTACAGGCCAATTATGGCGATGCAAGCCTCTGGAACCCTGGAGTATGGGAAGCACCTACTATGCTCCCACACTGGGAGAGGAAGGTGTTTTGCCTCCATAAGGCACAAAATCTCCAAGGGCACTAGGGTATGTGGCACTTGCTACACTTCTAAAAGTGTGGAGGCAGCACTCCCATCAGTGAAAACCTGCTAGTGCTTACTGGTGCATAGAAAGGACAATTCCACACCCTCACCCCCCTCTTGGCCAATAAGTGCTTCCTAAAGCACTATAGCAGACTCCTACTGCTCGCATTCCACATTGTGGCTGTCTCCTGCATAGGTGCACTGGGAGGGACAGAGGCTTTCCTTGTGCTGTCTTCCCCTCACAGCCAGCCATAATTTACCCCCTAAATGTCTACGCAACAGTTTTATTGGATACGAAATCCAATTTTGGATAATAAAAATTCTATAAACATTTTATATATTTAAAGAGAGATTTCACTTGTAAGTCCCATTTATTTTCTACATCACTTCCTCGCAGAACTGTGAGGGCTTACCATGGGGTTTACTCAGCATTGGACTCCTCTTTGTGGACCCCTTTGAGGATTAGCACCAGTCAGGTCTGATGCCCGCTGCCAACAGTTGTTCACACCATATTCCTCCTTGTTCTCCAGGACTCATGGAGCTTCCTCTTCATGACTCAGCCCTCCCGCCAAGTTTAATCCTCCCCTTCCAAGGTATCAAAGGCCCACTGTATCAGCTGTCCATATGCTGTTTCAGACAGTCTTCTGCTCCAAGGCCAGGTCCTATGCCACTTCCCCGTGGCCAGTAGCCACTCTGTGTCTAGCGACTCCTGTTTGCTTGCTCCAAAACCCTGTTGCTATTTTCCTAGATTCTTTCCTACTTCCCTCTTTGACTACTTGCCAAACTCTGGAGCCTCAAACACACCTCCCTTCTCCCAGGGAGTGACTGCGGACTATTTCCTCTGCAGCACCCTTCTGCTTCTCATCCTGGTGGCTTTATACAAGTTCAGCCTGCCCCTGCCCCTGCCCAGCTGGGCTTCACAATCAATTAGTGCTTGTTTTTCAAGCCTAAATCTCCCTCCAGGTGCAGTCGACCAACCTATAAAAAATAGGAGTTAGCAGAAGAGAAAACCTTAATTAGTATTAGAACACAAAAAAAGAAGTAACATTTATTATTCTATAGTTTCAGCTTCCAAAATCTGTTAGTGCTTTCCAAGAGTCCAGAGAATGAAACTCGAGCAGCAGAGATGGGAAAGAATTCTTAGCCAGACTATTTAACCATCTTTCTATTTTGTCAACAGCTGCTTAACTTCAACGACTAATAAACATTTTGGGGGAAATAAGTTTTTGTTAAATATGCAACACCATTGCCTGAGGTATACGATAATACATTATGTAGGCGCTGAGGCAGCCAGAAGGTTTTCCAACAAAACCAGAGAAGATCAAACTTGGCATTCCTTGGGTTTTGGATTAAGACAGAGGAGATCCTTCTTTTCCTGACTTCTGACTCAGAAATGCCCCAAGTAGGCAGCACCAGCCCTTTTTACATTGCCTGCTGGGCCTGGCTCTTCTAGCTGCTGGAAGACCAATTCTCATTGGTTCTGCTAGCAGCTGATCCTGTGTGGTCTCTCTAGGCAGCTCCTGGAGGTCTAAACTGACTGCTGTTTTCTCCCAAAAGGTACCTCTTTTGGATACGGTGTATCAAGGTGGGAGAGCCTCCAGCAGGAAGGCATCAAATGCCTGGTACACCCCTTTATACTAATTTTAATTCAGAAACCTTTTGTAGACCCATTCTAATGAACCCTGTGCACGTAGCTTAGCAAATGTGTTCACCTCCCATACTCAGAACTCAATCAAGTCATTATGCACAAAGAGTAGTCAAAGGGCAGTTTGGGTTTTTTTGTTTGTTTGTTTTTTCCAAATTAGTCATAAGCCTGAGGCAACATGCTACAGAGAAGCCCCGTGTGCTTGCAAGAGAATTGAGAAAAAACTATAATTTGCCACAGATTTTAATGCATATGATGCTAGGCCAAAGTACTGATCTTAGTAAGTCCGTATCCTGTTTGCCAAGGCAAACAGCTAAATGTAAGTTGATGAGACTATGCTGTTTGATGGTATTTCAATAACTGTGCGTCATGGTGATTCACACACCTAATAAAAAATGTTGCATTCTATCAGGCAGTTGTTTCCTTCACAGCAAAGGGAGTCAGTGTTTCGAGTCCCTGCCGTGTCTGGGAGAAAAGACAAACAATTTCTTCAATTTCTTAGGTTGTATTTAGCTATTTCCACGGAAGCAATATGGACATAAGAGTTAGTTATGAAAATATATGTGGGTCTGGTTCAGATGGACGGCTAAACCATATTGTGTCAATGACTAGAGTGGGCAGGATAGAGCAGGGAAAAAGTGAAAGAGTGATTCCTTCTTGTGCGCTTAGTTTCTGAAAAAGGGTGGTCATATCATTATAGAGGGTCAATTTAGTCTTTGGCACCCCAAAGGGATAACATGTGAAGATAGCTTTGTTTGTGGGCTTCTAAAAGGTTGTTTGTGGGCTTCTAATATTCATTGTACAGGATGTAAAAACAAGCCCCCGAAAAAACAATTGTCTTGAGGAAAGGGAACAAAAGAGGATACCAAAAGTAAAGTCTGACTCTTTAACCCATTCTCCACTGGCAAGGGGCTAAAAAAAAAAAAATGTAATGTAAACAGTTTCCAATGTACAATCTTTCTCTTCAATCCAACCAGTCAGTGTGAGGTTGGGCTGCGCTGCTAATTCACCAGTCTGACACCAGAAATGAGATAGGTCCTGTCTATATTACAGAAATTTGCACTGGTGTAATATCAATGTAGTTAGTTACACCAGGATAAATCCTTAACATAGACACACTTACCCAAGTAAATTGCACCAGCATAAGCTCTACTTTATATCAGTGCAGTGTGCTCATTAGGGCTTTGGCCCTACATCAAAGTTGCATATTTCTCTAATGTAAAAAGGACCATACTGTAGTTGGTTTCCATTTTAATGTCCCATGGTTCTTGTACTAACAGAAAAGACAAATAGGAGCACCTCACTTTACCTTCTTTAATGATATTCCTTGTTTTGTGTACCTCCATCATGCCCCCTCTTATTCATCTCCTTTAGTCCTAGTCCTTGTCTACACTTAAAACACTGCAGCGGAGCAACTACACCAATCTACGCCAACAGGAGGGCTTCTCCTGTCAGCGCAGATATTCCACCTCCCTCAGGAAGAAGTGTTCCATCAACCTAGCTTTGTCTACACTGGGGGTTAGGTCGGTTTAACTGTGTCGTTCAGGGATTTAGTAATTATATTTACCAAATTTCCTAGTGTAGACCAGGCCCTAGTCTTCTTAGGTCTTGTCTACACTTACTGGGGGATCGACAAGCAGTGATCGATGCATTGGCAGTCGACTTAGCGGGTCATGTGAGGACCTGCTAAATCGACCGCAGATCACTCTTCCATCGACTCCTGTACTCCACCAGATCTAATAGGGGAAGTCGACAGGAGAGTATCTCCAGTCGACATTGCATAGTATGGACCCCGCGGTAAGTAGATCTAAGCTACATCAATTTGAGTTACGCTATTCATGTAACTCAAATTGCGTAGCTTAGATCGAATTTCCCTTGTAGTGCAGACAAGGCCTTATTCTCTCTCCATGCCTAAGTCTCTTCATGCCTCTAAATTATTACTGGTATCTGTCTCTGGACCCTTTTTTTTTCCTGTATCTTTTTTTAGAATGGGTGACTAGAACTAAACACAGTATTCCAGGTGAGAAGGTACCATTGATCTACATAATTACCTTATATTATTTTCTGTCACATTCTACACATCATAAAATATTGTTTGCCCTTTTGAATATATTGATCAGAGATTATACACACTTGCCAGTTCTTCTCCTCCTGTATGATTTTTTCTCTCCCAGTTCTAGTGACAGGCTGTCACAGGAATATGAAGTTTTAGAAATTTCATCAAGGCTTCAATTTACCATTTGACCCCTTCTTACCTCTTCCCTTTGTTATAGAAACAGGAAGCACCCCTAAAAGCTGTGGGGAAAGGCTGTTTCCCTCATTCAAGCCTTTCATCTCCAAGATCAATTTTCCAGAGCATTCTAGAATGCAGTACAGGAGAGCAGTCAGCGTTGGATTCCCTAGATTACTCAGAAGACTGAGACTGGAAGTAACACCAGTCCCTAAAGACAGCCCAATAGTCCAGTAGAGTATACTGGCAGCTGCCATAATAATTTACCTACGTCTGTGCTGGTTGCTTCAGTTCATATGGCCTGGGACGGAGAAGAAATATAGACTTTGGAAATACATCTATCTCTATAAAGATCTATCATTGGAGTCAAATCAGTATATAATCTCTTGTTTAGCAACAGCATAAACTCCAATGAATTAATTTGGCATGGCGGCACACTGTACTAATGCACAGATTTTGTAGAGCTTATTTGTTTTGTGGGAGTGAATAACATTTTTGGTCCTATTTGGGAATCTGCTGAGATGAACTGTGAGCCTGTAGTTGGCATCTGTGGTGCAGAAAACAAAAGAGTTGCTCTTATTAGAGGCTAATACACTAAAGGTTGTGCTGAGCAGTAACCGCTCCTGTTGAAGTCAGTGGAAACTGTATAGTCAGCATCTCAGGGCTTGTCTACACTACCGGCTGGATCGATGGGCAGCGATCGATCCGGAGGGTGTCAATTTAACGTGTCTAGTATAGATGCGATAAATTGACCACTGATCACTCTAGCATCGACTCCGGTACTCCATCTCAACAAAAAACGCAAGGGGGATCGACAGGAGAGCGTCTCCCATTGACACACTGCAGTGAAGACACCATGGTAAGTAGATCTAAGTACGTCGACTTCAGCTACGTTATTCACGTAGCTGAAGTTGCGTAACTTAGATCGATCCTCCCCATAGTGTAGACCAGCCCAAATCAGAACGAAGGGAACAGGACCCAGTGAATGTTTGTATGGTTTTCCTTGCATTGTTGGATAATAATGGTCTATTCAGGGTTAATGAGAAAGTCAGTCTGCAATGAATGTTGCTAGCTGTTGGTATTAACATTTATCACAGAGGATACAGAACAGAGATGATGTAAGTACCTTTGCCCACAGGATTCTGGTAGATTTCTGATTTGTGATCCTACAATAAGTGAAATTAACTTCGGTGGTCTTATATCAGTCATTGTTGTTCCCCTATTCACACCTTAAAACCAACACACATTAGACAGCCCGGTTAACCTTCTCTGCTATGGGAAAAAAACAGAGCTGTTGTTACTGTGGAAACGGAATCACTTTTCACTTCAAGACAGAGTGATTCATACAATGTATTATGAGACGGTATGCAACGATCAGGCTGAAAGGCAACACGTACACTGCACCTGACAGCACTGTGCTTGACCTGTGAATGGGGCGATGGATCCCAATTAATGTGTCCTTCTGCTTTTAACTTTAGTCATTATTACTGTAACTCCAATAGAACCTTCTTGTTTATAAAAGGAGAAGAATCTGACTGGTTGCCACACTGATGTAATTTTTCTATAAATGCCCAATACAGTAGTTCACATTATAATTATTATTTATTATGTGCATTCTAAGGTATATCTTGCTGTTGATCCTGGCACCATTACTTAGGGTTATCAGAACAAAAAATAAAACTACTCAGGAAGACAGATGTACTCAGCTTAATGTCTCTTTCTAATAAGGAAACAAATCTAGGTTTAGGGTGGGGGTGCAGGCTGAGGGAGTTAGGCACACAAATCCAATTTATGTTCAAAAGGAGATGGAAGCACATTTGAAAATTCCAAATATAATTCTTAAGGATAGACTGGTGTAGGGTGTAGAGTGTGCGGTGAAGGAAATGTAAGCATATCTCCTTTATCCTTTTGCGTTTTGGTTGCATATAAATCTAAATGGTATATAATAATGATTCCAGTCCACAGTATTTTTTTGGTTCTCAGTGATGTGAAGAAAAACTATCCTGGGCCTCAACTGTTGTTACTTCAGTATTCTGCAGAACAAATGGAAAGAGAAAAACAAATAGACTAACAGGAGGCTGGAGTCATTATTCCTGTTATGACCCATTTAGGTTTATATGCAGCCGAAAAAGCATCAACCAAAAAATTAGCATGCTTACGTTCCTTCCTCCTGACGCCCACACACACCACCATTCTTCCTTTAAGAGCTAAGCCACCCAGTTTGGTTTACTTGTAAACTGAGGGGATTGGGCGAGGAGGAAGTGGGGGGAGGAAGAGAGCATTTCATACCTTTCTCTGAGGGAATTTTTGTTCTTTCAAACTGTTATAATGATGCCCAGCTATGACAAAGATGAGCAACTGAGCAAGGCATACAATAAATAATGCACATACACACACAAGGTAGCTTCTAAGGAGAGTAAAGTGGAAACCAGCCTTTTTAGCTCATGACTAATGTTGTGGAAAACACCTTCTGAGATACTGTTGTCTGGCTTGACATGCTTTGTTTTTCTCTTTAACAGGGGAAGTGTTCTTGCAGATTAAAGGCCCACTAGAAGACACATATAAAATCTACTGCTACCAGCACGACGATGCGCACACTATGCTTGAAACCTATGAAAAGGATGAAGAACTGAAACAGCATTTAAAACACTGTGTACAGTCCTTAAAGTAAGATCTTTTCAAATGATGATTTCCGTCAGCTGCCTGGCAGGAAACATTTTAAATGGATGTAGATGAAAGGTCCCCTGTAAATCCGGAGTTTTATGAGGCTTGCTGGGAGCTCTGGCTTATGCTGCTTTCATGAAAAGATGACAAGCCAGGGGCCATGATTAGATTTCTTTCTCTCTAGGATGGCCAAAAATAGCACAAGGAAGGTTTCTCTTCCCTTAGCTCTAGTGCCCATAGTGGCAGAGAAATGCAGTATCATAAAAGGTGTTGCGAGATCCTTGCCCAAGCCCCCCAAAGACCTGTCACACACTCCCCCTATCTTCTGTAATTCCATGCACAGAATAACGTCACCGGAATTAAAATGTCATGTGATTGTAGCTATTTGCTTTCTCGGACAACATACTCGTGCTTCTGTCTCCCTACAGCTTTCTCGGGCTGCAGGGATTAGAAGTGACTGCGCTATTAGATACCTTGTGTTGTGGGTGTTAGAATTCACAGTTAAGACATACTGTGACTGCCTGAATGGCAAGTGAATTTGCTTAGTTCCACAGCTTCAATTTCCAGTTCTTTAGAGAAGTTCTATTCAGAGTTGGCATGGAACAGGATAATGTGACTTAATCCTAAACCCAGCCATGTGAATCTGTTTCATCTCTTGATTAGAGCACCTTGATCCCAACCCCCAAATTCCCTTTCCATCTCCATTTTGCCATCTAGTCCAATGGCCTATCTCTGATCGTAGCCATTGCAGGATGCGTCTGTGGGAGGAAACCACCATAATGCATCTAGTTACTGGATTCCCCAATTCAGAGCTTTGCTAAGCTTTTCATAGCTGGAAGTGGCTCTAAACTACATCACTACGAAGCCTTTTTTTCCACTCTGTTCTTTCCTGGTTAATCCTTAATCTTTTTTCAGGAATTAATGGGAAAAAATCACTACATATATTGCATTGTGGTTTTTGCTTTTTTTCCCCCCCTTGGTTTTGTTTACAGTGACTAAAGATGGCAAACAGAACATTTATAACCACTTCAGCAAGTGTCAGAAATGTTAGTTTAAAAAAAGAGTTGAAAATACACAATCAAAATGTATAGCTGTATTCATCTGAATCTGTAACTATCCTGTAGCGAGTACAGCTCAAAAGAGGGAATTAACTAGAGTTCCTACTAAATAAGGCATAGACGCCTTTCCTCCATGAGGCATAACACATTCAGGTGCCCACAAGTGTTATTCTTGCAAAATTTCACTTCTTAAAAACAAAGACATTTTTGTATGGGCAAAGGATTGCAAAATAAAAAAAAAAATACTGAAACTGGATCCAAATGATTAAGGGGCGGAGCTGCTGCTTCTCAGCTGAGCTGTATCCTACAGCATTAAAAGACTTCCATATTAGGACTGTCAGGAGGTTTGTGCTCTGCACACCTGTGCAGGCACACTGTATTTAATTATCCTTGTCCAGTCTCTTACACCCCATGCTGATTGCAGAGGAGTTCCAACGTGCCGGAAATTCCATCCAAATTGTAGGTGATTCCTTGGAGACATCAGCTTTAGTAAATTCTGTAGAATTTTATAATCCAGTAGTGATATTGTGCATTAGCTTAGCCCAGGGGTCTCAAACATGTGGCCCATGGGCCGCATGCGGCCCGCAGAGCTCTTCCTTGCGGCCCAGCAAGCTCACCCGCACCCTCCCGGCTTACTACCTGTGGCGGCAAACTCACCTCACCCCCCCCTCCGACTTATTTTCTGTGGCAGCTAAGCTCCCCGCCTCCTTCTCCCCTCCCCCTCAGGGGAGGAGGCAGAGAAGCGGCGGAGTAGGGGCGGGGGCTCATGGAAGGGGCGGAGTGGGGGCGGGGCCGGGGGCAGCGAGGGATGTGTGTCAGTGATGCGGCCCTCAGGCCAATGCACTAGTCCTCATATGGCCCTCATAGTCGTTTGAGTTTGAGACCCCTGGCTTAGCCTATGGAATTCATTTTGTATACATTAAATGTTGCCGGTGACCACCCGCTTTACTTTTAGTCAGGAGCATCTTGGTTACCAAAGAGAGCTCTCCCAAAGCTATCACTGCAGGAACACTGCAGCCCTACTATATCAGCTTCCTGATGCTCAGTTAGCTAGCTGTAGTTGAGGGGGCTTTGTGGTGGGCAGCCAGACGGCAGTGGGTGATGATGTTGGGCGGAAATATTGCTCAGCACTGGGCAACAGAGAAGTCAGGTATGAAGAGATGCTGAATTTCTGATTCTAATGTGTTGTCTCACTAAACATACCATTCTGTCCAATGGCCAAACTTCTTTTGTATGTTAAATCATACCTTTAATAAAATATCCCATGTTAATGTATCTACATGTGTTTGTTTCCAAAACATTAGCACATATCCCTGCATATTTTTGGTGTATAAATTCAGAGTATTTACACATCTGTTGATGGCTTTTGAAAGTTAATCTACAGAAAGAGTATTTCAGGAAGTAAATCTTTTAATTGGGAAAAAAAAAAAGGAATCCTAATAACAATACAAGGGAACTTATATTCAAAAAGACTGAAATACACCGTCCATCTTTCATTCTTTAAAATTTTATTTCTATTTAAAGAGAATAGAGTGGACATGTATATAGCCCAAGAATTTACACTCTTTCTTTTATTGATTAGTGATTTTTGTAGCTAGGACTTAAACATTAATTACTGCTAGCACAGTACCCTCAACTCCCTTATATAAACTATCTATGAGATGGTTGAGTTTTATCACCAAAGCCTGGTTTATTAAAGTCCTTACCCATGAAGGGCTGTATTTTCAAGAAGATGTGGGGCCAGATTCACTGGTACCCATTGGCTGCTTTGTGAAGTACCTAGCTCAACTGGCCAACTACAGCTGCTTTGTGTCAGGGAACACATTAGTGAATTTCGCCCATAGTCTGTATATATTTTTTCTTAGGAGGAAGCTAATACTTGTTTTGTTTTTCTCCTTTTGCAGAAAGATATATGAGGAAGAGTAAGTATCATTCCAACTTTTTTGTTGTTTTTTAGAAAAAAAAAATCTAAGTGATCTCCAGATGTTAAAAATGTTTAACATTGCATGTATGGAAATGTTCAGAACAAGAGGCATCATTTTAGTAAACCATGTAATCCTGTGCAGCAACAGAAATTAGATTTCTCCTAAACATTGGCGATAAAGTCTTTGACTTTTAATTTTTCCTAATCTATCTGGTTTTCTAATTACTATTGCACCTGCTTTGCTGTATCTTTCAAAACTGGTTTATGAAGCTACTTAATCTGGTTCCTAAACCTTCCAGAGCCCTCTATTTTATCGCCTCCCTTCAGAACAGATGTATTTCTGTGATTCTAAAGCATGCTTCTCAAAAAAACCAACAACAGTGCTGTCCTTTGAAATCCTAGACTAGCACAGCAATGATCCAAGTGATAGAGATTTGAGCTCTGGATTCAAAACCCCTCTAGACTCTTCTCAGAATAAAATTCTTTCCGAGCTAATGACTGTCTCTCATGCCTTAAATAAGGCAATAAAGAAGGGTACATTCCTAGACTGTAGTTTTGGGAGACCCACAAACCCAGGGCCATCAGAATGGGACAAATCTGAAGATATCTTGGGAGAGGAGAGCGAGAAGAAAATGCTTGAACTGAGAAAAAAAATTACAGTCCTAGGCAAAAATATTAATTCTGATAGAGAAGAGGTAAGGTTATATTGCTCTGCTAAAATTGCTGTGTTAAACACCTTATGGGGGTGGGGAAGGAACACTTGAAAGCCAGGAAGTTCTAAGTTAAGGCTACAGTTATGGGGAGAAAAAAAAAAGCATATAGTTGAAAGTATGAGTGTGTGTGTTTATAGTGTGAACTGGCCACACTGACTTGCACTGCACTATCAGAAATTAACATGCGCTTTTATCCCTCAAAGAATGTCCAGTAGAAACACTAAATTGTGAGTTTTTCACTGAGTTTAAATTCATCAAGGATTCATAAGCAGTTTACCTCTGAGATGCCAAATTGTGCCTGATCCTTGTGTGGCTGTGATTGTGACGGGTGCAAGGAGCCATTCTCCTGAGAGAGGACCAGACATAATCACAGTCCATGCGCTCAGGAATGCTAAGGAATATTGTAGTATATGCAGGGAGCACTGCAAATATGTTCTCCTGGGGTGTTGCAGTGTCATGCCACCCCTTCCTTAGGACCACCACTGAGCCCTAACCTTGTAGCAATTTGAAGGAGGTTCTGTGGCCTGCAATATGCAGGAGGTCAGACTAGATGATCATGACGATCCCTTCTGGCCTTAAAGTCTGCGAGCCTGTAAAAAGAAGGAGTGCCTCGATGGGATCCATTGCTTTTTCTTCCATTCCTGCTCTACACAACTGGTTTATCCTGATTTAGAAAGTACACTGGTGTTTACCCCAAGCATCTCTGAGGTCACTGGAACAGTGAGGCTACAGATTGCTTTTCACTGTAGTATAGCAGGGAAAACATCGTCTTCGGTATTAAAGCATGCTCCACTTTGCCATGTTGGATGGGTTACTCCAGCTGGACAATCAGATATAACCGAATTCTGCCCTCACTTATACCTGTGCAGCCTCATTGAGTTCACTGGTGTTGCATGGGTGTAAGTGACAGCAGAATATGGGCCATAGTGATTTATTTGCCCTGTAGATTTTGTGAAACAGTGAATTTGCACACACACAAAAATAATAATGTTTAAGTAACATTACAAGTTATGACAAACATACACAGCAATAAAAACTATCAAACTTAATGTGACCCCAACTCCACCTTAACACGTTTTCTGCTAGTGTGTTCCACAATGGAATTACATATTTCATAAAGAGAGCATGCCAGATTTAACACTGAATAGCATATTTTTCCTAGTTCACCACCATGACTATTTAGACGTACATATCCATGCCCTCACACCATCTGTGACTTTATTTTGTTGCATGCAGTGCGGAGGGGTATGCAGTGGAACCTGATGCAGTTAAACCAGGTGTGTTTACATGACTGCAAAGCAACAGCAATGATTTGCAATGAGATTACTGCAGCTACTTATGGCACTAAACTACTTGCTAAATTCATGATAAGACTGGATGGCTGCAGTGACATTACAAATGAATTATCAGCTTAATTTTCTGCACAAAAGATGTCACAAGTCGTTACACATGTTTAAATTGTGTGGCAATGCAGTGTTCTGATTGGCTGCAGTGTATTCTAAAGGAGTGTATTAGAAACAGGACTAATCTAGGGAGAGTGTTTATCGTAAAATAATCTTACTGAGTAGAATTAGATGAGTTGAACTTTGTGGCATTTTGTGCCGCAGGGAGTCATCATCTCATAACAAACCTACTATCTTTCAAACCATATTGCTAGACTGTGTCATGCAGATATGTGAACAGAGGGCTGTTTATCACTTGGGCGGCTGTCCAAAGTGCAACTGTATGGAGAGAAGACACTTGAAGATTTCCATTCATGAGGCAGCTTTTAAAAGATTTGCATTCATGGGGCTTTTCAGGGAAAACAATAACAATTTAAGATTATTTTTATTCCTGCTGCCAGAAGCTAAAAGAAGGGAAAACAGCTTTATATTTGATGCAGGATAGATGGGGAGGAGGAAGAGAAAAGAGAAATGATGAAAAGGTTTGGGGACATCAAGAGGCTTTAAAAAGCATTTATTGGTAAAACTCCTTTTTTCATGCAGGACTTTTTATACTGAGTGCCTGCGTGTGAGAGATGACTTAAATATGCAGATGCCTCTTTTCCAAAGCATCCAAATCATTACTTAATTAGTCAACAGTGTTCCAGTATATTTTTATAAGTGGAAGCCAAAGTTAGTTTTAACTTTCTTTCTTTCTTTCTTTCTTTCTTTCTTTCTTTCTTTCTTTCTTTCTTTCTTTCTTTCTTTCTTTCTTTCTTTCTTTCTTTCTTTCTTTCTTTCTTTCATCAGCTGTGTTTATGGCTGAACACAACAAAAGTTGGCAGTTTGCAATATTCAGTGGGTATTCCCTCTATTTTCCCTTTATTTTCCATTAACCCAGTCCTACCCGAGGCTTAGACATTCTGGCTCACCTCTCATTGAATCTCACATAGTTAATCTCATAGAACTTTTTTCATTCCAGAAATTATTTCTTTAGGATGTAATGGAAGTACTGCTCTGTGTTTCTGTCTTGAAAGGCTGCATTACAGTCAGGGCTCCTGTCTTCTTCACACTATTATCATAGCTCCCTCTCTCCTTTAAAGTGCAGGCCTACAAGAAGGTCCTCAGCAGTTTATACATGATCGTAACCAACATGGGGTTGTAGCAGAGTTTCCCAGTGTGTCCAGAAATTTCTTTCCTTCTTTCCCCCTGGAAACAGTGTCATGAGTGAAGAGGCAAACAGGCCCTTTTTTCGCACATGCTGCAGAGGAAGCAAATTACCCCAATACCTTTCTATAAAAGAACCTGTAGAAAGAGGTGGGAGCAGGGCTTTAGAATGTTTGCCACTTGGTAGGGATGGCTTGTGTGGGAAAGGAGGGAGTCACAGCATGATAGCAATGGGGTTAAGAGATCCAGATGGCTTGGATAAGCCTGGGGTAAACATCCAAACTGGAGAATCCAGACCAAATTTTGAATCCTTTTCACATTCGCCCATCACTAGCTGTAATCCACCAGTCAGCAACCAAGGCTACTAGTATCGACCCTGTCACTACTGCAGCGGAAAGCATAACAAAGGACTGTGGTTACAGAGGCAAGCTCAGTGGTGTAAGGTACACAACATTAGTGGGTGTAAATAAGGAACTTTGAGCTGATGTCACTTTCACATTGAGGTGCCAAAATGAGGTGTAATATGCCTACTTTAATACACTCTTTTTGTTATTTTTCCTACTGCATCCCTCTCTCCCAGCTTCTTTAGCCTCAGTGGGTTAAATTCAGAGGTCATGTAGAAATTATATATTAGTAAGTAGATGTGAGTCTAAGAAAGTCTAAGCTGGTGTAACTTTCATACTGAGGGAGCCAGAAAAAGTTTTCAATTTACCTCAACCCAGACTCCCCATTGAATGTGTCTCCAGTCCTAATCTTTCAATTTAAATAGGAATTGCACCTGTGTAACTGAATGCAAAACTAGGCCCCAGTTTTAACATCTTTAGTAATTAAAAACTCAACTGTAGATTTAAAAAGGTAATAACTTCAGTAACTAGATAGGACTAATGCATTTTTTTCTTCAAGGGGTTGGCATTTTACATGACAGTTCTGTTTATTTGTACAAATAATAGAGGAAAACCAAATTTAATGGACATGGGATCCCTGATGATCAAACCAATACAGCGTGTGATGAAATACCCCTTGTTACTGTGTGAGCTCTTGAATTCGACTCCTGCTTCCCACCCTGACCACAAGGCACTGCAAGATGCCTTTGCTGCTGTGAAAGATATTAATGTGAACATCAATGAACTTAAACGAAGGAAAGATTTAGGTAGGGAACAGAGATGGTATATTCCTTTCTCCCATTAATTGTATTCACACATTGTAGATTTTGGCTGGTGATTATGGGCAATGGTTTCAGCTTCAATTATGTTACCAAGGATATTGTTTTCTGGCTTTATCTGGGCTACCAAACATGCTGGGTTTTGAGATACATAACTGGTGTATAGACTGCATTGTAGTCTCAAACTTAAAACCAAACATCCAGGTTGGATCACTAGGGATGTAAACTTCAAAAATGTGAAAATGAATATAGTACAGCATTGCATATAATTCATTATACTAACGTCAGTGATGCTACTGCAAACACTAATAATAATTAATAAATAATAAAGATATTTTTAAAGACCTGCCATATTTAAGCCTTAACTTTACTATCTCTTTCCAGCATTTTCATACAAGATTATACCAAGGGACATCAAAGTCTCTTGTCTCAAATGGTCTTATATTAGAGTGCAGAGCTGTGTTAGAGCCCTATGAATACAGATTATTAGTGTTGTGAAAATTCTCTGTCTGCAGTGTTGAAGTATAAGAAGAATGATGAAGAAGAATCTCTTAAAGAGAAGTTTTCCAGACTGAATATTCACTCCATTAGCAAGAAATCCAAGAGGGTTACTAGCCATCTGAAAATTCTGACGGGGGGAGAGCCTCAGGTACTTAGTCAGCCATTTGCAAATTTGCATTGAGGACTTCATAGTGTTACTTGTTTTACGGTATTTATCATGTAATTTTCTGTGCGTCACATCAAAGATGAAAAGATATTATGACCCTCCATCTTTTCTTTTGGGTCAAGCCTTTTCTACAAATCTCTGACTTGCAGCAAAGAGGTACTAGTCAGCAGTTCTCATCAAAATTAATATGGAGGTCAACACTCAATAGATGAGTTGGTAGAAGATATTGTAGGTGTGGGATAGCTACAGAGGGCATTTTCTGTGCATTTTATTCATCATCACTCAGATCTTAGTACCACCAAACAAGACTTATATGCTGATTAGTATGGCCAATGAGTGTTCCCCTACATGCATAAAAACCTTTGACTGTCAAAATGATTAGATGAGTATACATTTTTTTAAATAAATCTGCTGCAGTGTGTTGAATGCAAAGAATTAAAACACTACTTTATTGTTCCATTGCCCTAATTAAATCATTATTGGTTTATTGGAAAAAAAAATTTCAAAAGCACCTAAGCCATTTAGGAGGCTAAGTCCCATTGACTTTCACTGACACTTAGGCTCCTAAGTGACTTAGGTGCCTTTGAAAATGTTATCCCAATAAACAATTTGATTAGGGCAATGAAACTATAAAGAAGTGTTTTAATTCTTCGCACTCAAGCCCCATTTTCAAAAGTATCTTAGGTGCTTAGGACATTGTGTCTCAATGAAAGTCAATGGGACTTAACCTCCTAAATGAATGAGTTGCTTTTGAACATTTTACCCTGTATACTTTACTATGATTGCTTATACAAGAACATTTGCCCTTTGAAAGGTTACCTGCAGAAAAAGGTGCCTTTTTTCTGTTTGTTTCTTTTTGAGGAGACATTTCTCCCTCCCCACCCACCCCTCTTTCCCCCCCCCCCTTTTTTTTTTACATTAGAAATTCAAGATTTACTTCTGTTTTTCCTAGAAGGCTCCATGGCAGACTGGAGGATTAATAGGATTATGATATCAGAGATAACCATACAGTGAAATTGATTGAGAGAGGAAATGATTTTTATTCAGTCTGTTAGAACTTCCTATTTACTATTTGTTTTTGTTAACACTTTTTGAATTCTAAAAACTTGAGAATCACTTTGGAAAAAAGATGCCTTTGTTAACGATTCAGTATTCCCTCTCCTCTAATTGGAAGCTGAGAAAGCTCACGACGCACATCTCTGAGTCTTTCAATGACTCTGACAGTGAAAGCAGTGAAGACTAGACTTGACATTTCTCATATTTCTAAGGTAAAAAGCAAGCAGAAAGGAAGAATTTTAAAAATACTTTATATACCATAAAGAAGTAAAACAACCCCTTTAGAGATAATGGGGCTGTAACATGTACAGGGCCGAAAAGTGCTACAGAAATAATAGCAACAAAATTTCTGCACAGCCAGTTGCTCACATCTGCATTAGGGAGCACTGGAGGAAGCACAGCTATGATGTGAAAAGACTTATGTTGTTACCTATCATTTCTTGCCCAAATTGTGTAAACATAAAAAAGGAGGGGGTCATTGATCAACATAGATGTGCCTACAATTAAATAACTTCATGCTACCTTAATGCTCTGCAATACTCAAAATCTTTATCATACACATTCCAGTACCCTTGCTTTTTCCTCTCTTTAGATCTGATAATTTTAGGTCGGTTTGGAAGAATTACCGCAGTACAGTGATCCAGCTTCACAGAGAGGAATTAATGGGCTTTTCTTTAGATTTTTCTAGCAGATATCTGGCCATTCCTTTCATTAGTTCACTGCTGCCCTAACCATCATGTAAACATCTATTTCAGGTGAAAGACCAGACCTTTAATAAGGAGGAAAAGCTATTTAGGAGCTTAGAAAAGACTGTGAAATTTTGTGTGAAGAATATTTCATTCTCCCATCAACATCTACAGGTGGGTATACCACGCCCCCCCCCCCCCACCTCTATGAGCTATGCACACATAAAACATATATGTGTACAGTTTAACACACACTTTTCACCGTGTCATGTAATACCAAATCCTAAATGGCCCTGCACACATGCATACGACCCAAAATGCAGCAGAAATGAACAAAGGTGAAAATTTCACATTTTCTGAGTAAGCCCTAATAATCTGCTAAATTGAATGGTGATAACCTTGTTCCTTGAGAAATGTACAACAAAACTGGACAAAACACGGGATAATATATCATAGGAAACAATTTTGCACTGGCAAGGGATGGACTAGATAACCAAAGAGATGTAAGAAATGGAAAAGGCCTATGATTCAATGAATATTATTGCAGGGTTTGCACGAACAAGTATACTGTATTACAGCAAATGATCAATCTATTTTAATTTCCCCACCTTATTCCTTTCTAGGATTCCATGCTTCTAGCTGCACAGAATATAACTGAACTACAAGGTATTTTACACAACAAAGATGATGAAGACAATGACTATTCAAAAATGCTGCATAACATTGGAAACCCCTGTGAAGGCTTTGTAAGTTAATGAAATATGCCAATATCATACAGCTCTCAGCATGTATGAGCTATGGGTCACACATACAAATACAGTGAAGGGAAAAGAGCAGAAAAATGTAGGACTCCATTAAAAATACTGAGAAAAATATAACTTTTCACTTACGTTTCTGTAGGAAATAAGATAATTTAAGTTACAAAAAATCCTGTCAGATTAAGTACAATGTAAGCTGGATCAGGCCTCTGCTTGAACTAGCAGTGTTGCCAACTCTCACAATTTAGTATCTTGGAATCATATGAATGTGTGGGAATTGCAGCATTTCTTCTCTTTTCTTTTCTTTATGTACATTTCTATCCCTGGTGGTTGCAGAGAAAGAGATTGAAAACATGAGCTCTAACGTTTAAAAAAACCCCAAGAAACAGAAGGGGGGGAAAAAAAAAGAACCCAATATATATAATTTTTAAATCTCATGAGTTTTGGGCTCTGACTTGTGATTTTTGAACTCCTGGGATTGGCAATACAAGCTAAGCTTCAGGCTGGAGTACATCTTTCAAGGTAGGGAAAACTTCTGCCTGAACCAGACTCTCAAGCTAAAGTAACACTTTCAAGCCTGGGGCAAATTTTATATCACCTTACTCTTACCCCTCCTAAACTCCACCCCACCAGGTTCCCTCCACCTAACTCAAAACAGAGTCCCAGTACTAACAGCAAATACTCTCAGTGACAGATCACTCCATCCCAACCAATGAAAGGCCTACTGGTTATATTTTTTTACTAAAAGATAAGCTGTTCCATTCCAAAACCAAACCACCAAAACTGGCTCTGTAACTGCAATTCTACTTCCTTTCTAATTCCACCATTTAAAATAATTGCATCATTTAAAAGTATATTTTAAAAAATAAATAAAATGAATATAGTGAAGAAAGGAACACTGGAATTACCATTCTGGCTCATCACAATGATCCACTGAATGCAGCAGGTTTTGCAATAGTGGCTGGTATGAGATGTTTCAGAAGAAGGCACAAGAATCTCCTCAGTGGACAATTATGGCATAACTTGTGCATAGGGGAAGTTTCTGTCTAACCTCTGTAGGTTAGAAGTTGGGCTCATGACCTGAAGCATGAAGGTTTATATCCCTTCTAAATTGTTTGTATCCTATCTACTATAACTGTAAATGTTTACAATATCCATACAGATATATTCTGCTTCTTTTAATCCTAGTAGGAGTTTGGCAACAAGGATATCTCGAGCAATATGTTCCAGGGATTAATTATGCATTAGGTAAAAGGGTATTTCCTTTTATGAGTTTGAAACTGCTGCCTTTCAGTTTAAATAGCCCCTTGCTTTTGTATTGTGAGACTAGGTAAATAGAAAAGCGATTTACCTTCTCTATCCCATTCATTATTTTGTATACCTGAATCATGTTCCCTTTTATTCATCTCCTTTGAGAACTAAACTGTCCTAGCCTTTTCAATGTCTCCTTATATGGAAGTTTTTCTATGCTTGTAATCATTTTTGTTGCTTGTCTCTGAACCCCTTCTATTACTGTTATATCTATTTCTTAGGTAGTCTGGCAAGAACTGAATGCAGTATACCAAGCAAGGGCATATCACTGATTTATATGCTGGAATTACAATATTTTCAATCCAATTCGTTACACATCCTAACATTTTGTTTGCACTTTTGACCACCATTTCACCAGGAGCACAGATTTTCATTGTGCTGTTTCATGTTTTTTTCCTGAGTACTTATAGTTGAGAACCCAGCTATGGGGATGAATAGTTTAAATTATTTCTTTCCATGTGCATTACTTTGCATTTGTCAATACTGAATCATCTCCCTAGCCCTCTTAGTTCGGGCCAAATCAAGAATAGCTTCTCTTGTCTGTGCTCCAGAACCAACAATTCCAATAAACAACTGTTTAAGGTGCTGAAAAAATTGTTTACCTAAGCATTTGTCATAGGTGCCAGCTTTTCACATGAAAATGGAAAGCGTTCTCCATGGAACGATTATATACCAATGTGAAATTAGCACTGTACAGCAGTCCTCACCTTGAGGGACCACTCCTGGGGACGATGGACATACAGCCTTTTGCAGCAGTGGTTTTTGTTATGCAGGAGTCTTCTTTCTTGTTAGTGGACTGAGTCCAGCAATTCATTTCACAAGACTGCCCAGCAGCCTTTAGATGGCAATGAGTTTCAGTCACTAGCAGTCTGTGCTGGATGTGAACCAATGACCTATAGGTGAAACGATCTTTAAGCCTGATATTAATCCTTTGAGTCATCCAGACACCCATAGGCATGGTTTTTTAAAAAAATATATTTTATTTCGCCACCAGCACTGCAAATTTATGACTCACTTTGGGTAAACTAAAGGATACGTTACAAGAAAGCATACCGCATTTTAATTAAAGGAAATCTTTCTATCTGTCTATGTAGGCATTTATACTGCACCATCAGGATATTAGAACTACCCCCAGGAAAGGGGTTGTTCTTTTATTTTATTCAGTGGGAAAGACTACCATTTAATTGAGACTGCACTGCCTCTTGCCTTGGATGGTCCTTCCCAGTTTAAAGGTCCCGGTCCCAGTGAAACTTCACAATATTAATACTGTGGCTAGCACAGGAGACTGGAGGCAGGAATTCCTGCTTTCTGATCCCAGCTCTAACACTCATCCTTTGTGTGCCCATTTAACTTGTCCGTGCCTCAGTTTCCCCATTAGGATAATAATAAAGCCCTGTGCCGTTAGAATTGTTACTAGGCTGTTTGATAGGGGTGGTGTCAGGCTTAATTAGTTACTATCAGAAAGCAATCGGAGTGCTACAAATGGGTGAATGCAGTATTATTATTTTTGCTTTGTTTTTAACATTAAAACATAATTGTAAGTACTACAAATGGGAGAATGAAGTATTATTTGTTGGACTGATTTTTTGCTTTGTTTTCTCCTTCCCAGGTAGATCAATTGGAAAAGCTGGTTTTGACGCCGCTTTCAGCTCTACAAGCCTTGTTTTCAGGCCCCCAGAAGCTTATCCAGAAGCGTTATGACAAGTTGCTGGATTACAACGGCTGCCTTGAAAGGTCAGCAGGAGATGAACTGGATCTGACAAAGAAGGACTATGAGGCTCTCAATGCACAGCTCGTGGAGGAACTTCAGGTGTTCAACAGGACGGCCATGAAGATTGTGATGAACTGTCTGCATTGCTTCATCACTCTCCTCAGGGACACGATGTCCTCAGCATTTCAGTCATATTCAACCACTGTGGTGCCTGTTCCGGTGAGCAGACTGTCTGTGTGCATGTGTGTGTATGGTATTTGGCCAGAGGTACTTAAAAACCCACATACATCAACCCCCGCTATTGTCTGTTCTGGTGATCACAGTGGATATTTTTTCACATTTCATGTCCTTCACCCTTGTCTGCTTTGAGCTTTTTTTGTGCCAAGAATGACTCCAGTATTGTTGCTGCTGTTCCTAAGGCCTTGGCTACACTTGCGGATGTATAGCGCTGTGAGTTAAACCCGTCTTCATACAGCTGAGTAGGGAAAGCGCTGCAGCCTGTCCACACTGGCAGCTGCCAGCACACTAAGGTGGCTACATTTGAGGCATTTGCAGCTGTATTGGGAGCGGTGCATTATGGGCATTCAAGTGGCTGCAACGTGCTTTTCAAATGGGGGGGGGTGAGGGGGACTTTGACAGGGAGCGTTTTGGGAGAGAGAGTGGGTTTTTGGAATCTCCACAGAGTGTCAGCTCATTATTTCCACACCTCCACATCCCCTGCCTCTCTCTCAATCACTGAAAGCAAACAGCAGGGACTTTGTTTGTTTTTAAAGAGCAGATAAAAGAGAACTTGGGGAAACGGAGCCTTCCCCCTCCCCCCCGCCGTTCTTCTCCCCCCCCCCCCCCCCCCGCCCCGCCGTCTCTGTCCAAGGCAACTTTGCTGCCGGCATTCCTAACGGAGTCCCCCCCCCCCCTCTTCCTCCCCCCCACCTGCAAACAGTAGCTGTGTTTGGTTTTTTGTAAAGCACCTCAACAATGGAGCTCTGAACTCCAACCCGGAAGTGCCCTTTCAAAACAAAGGCAGCTTCCGGAGATCAGTAACTGCGGAATTCCTCGGCTACACTGAAAGACCAACGTTCCACCCACTTCGCAACAGATGTTATTCCTCTCGGGGAGGTGGAGTACAAGCAGCGCTGTATCTGAGGAGATACAGCGCTGCACGTGCCTTGCAAGTGTAGCCAGTTAGTGAGTTACAGCGCTGCAGGCAGTTTTATTGCGCTGTAACTCGTAAGTGTAGCCAAGGTCTAGCAATAGCAGGAGTTAGCAGTGCTAGCATTTTAGCCCCTGTATTATTTACCGCTGCCCTGAGCAGTGTTAGACAACCCACTAGGAAGAATGCCAGCAGCCACTGGAATCCCTTCTACATGTGTGCTAGCACCACTGCTAATACTGGTGGAGCCGTGGCATGTTAGCAATGGTAGGGCAATGTTGTCACAAAAGCCTACTGCAGACACCTCCTTCAGAGAAAGGAACGGCTTTCTGGTTTGGCTACAATATGAGCTACATCAACACTTTTAATATTTTGAGGTGTATTTAGACAGTGCCTACTGAGCTGCTTGGAAGTGTATTGGTTTGCATAACATTCTATTCACACACAGCGTTAATCATAACTCTTAAGATATGGATCCAACACTCCATCTAAATATAATGACTGAGTTCGGGTGACTATCAAACAATCCTACAGTTTTGTTGTATTTTCCCCCTCAGAGGAAATGAGTCCTCTCCTTGACTAAGAGAGCCCGAAGGGTGTCCCCACAGTTCCAACCCCCCACATGCTGAAGAAGCCATGTTCTCCTGGCTGACATCTGGACAAGATTCCACGCCACTCCTTAGTAAGCCACAGAGGTTACTGTTGGGTCCTGCACTACACTCCCTCCAGGGGAGGATCAGGCTATTTCCCAGTACCTGTCAAGCTAGAAGTGAGAATCCATGCAAGGGTTCACACAGAGCATGGCAATTTAAGGGGAAAAGGAGGGCTTTTTCTACATGAGGAATTTTCACCAGTATAACGTGAATTGACTTTTACACTGATATAACAAACCAGAGCAAAAGACAATGTGGACACGCTTATTTCATTATAAGAGTGGCTTATTCCATTTAGCTTAAGGGTAGGTTTACACTACCTGCCAGATCGGCGGTTAGTGATCGATCTATCGGGGATTGATTTATCACATCTAGTGTAGACGCGATAAATCGATCCCCGAGCGTGCTCCCCGTCGACTCCGGAACTCCACCTCCACGAGAGGCAGAAGCGGAGTCAATGGGGGAGCAGCAGTGGTTGACCCGCTGCCGTGAGGACGGCCAGGTAAGTCAACCTAAGATATGTCGAGTTCAGTTACGCTATTTGTGTAGCTGAAGTTGCGTATCTTAGGTCGACCCCTTCTCCCCCCAGTATAGACCAAGCCTAAGTCAATTAGAAAACAGGTTTAATTAAATCAAAATAAGCCTTCCACACTAGTTTAAATAGATCAGTATAAATTCACAGTTTTAGCTACACTTGTGCAACTTTCTCCTGTAGACAAGCCCTATATCATTAAAGAGAGCTTTATGTTTTTGGGGAAGCTGCTTATACCAGGCATTGTTTTCACTGGGGATTTTCCCAGTGTCACTTTTGAGTTTTGCTGTTTACATTATGTTTAAAATTAGGGATGGGCCTTAGCCAAACCTACAGCTAAATGGAATAAACCACAGTGGCAAGTTAAACTGACATGACCAACTTAAATCATATCGAGTTAAATAGATACTGTTTTTTAAACTGATTTAAGTTAAACTGATACCACTTCTGTGTATAGACAAGTCTTAAACAGCAATGATTTTAAGCTCTTTGAGGCTGGGATCATGCCCTCTTTTGTATCTGCCTGATGCCGAGCTCCTTGTGGGCACTACCAGAAACCATAATAATAACTCAGATTTCATGAGTCCTCGTGCTTGGTCCACTATATTAGAGCTACTGTTTCTTACCTCCCTATCATATGTAATGTACATGAGATCTAATCTTCCTGTGTATTTGCAGCTGTCTTCCTCAAGTATCTGTGAAGTACAAAATCAGGTGATGGAAGAGTTTCACAATCTAAATTTTGTAAAAGAATACAGCAGTGCAACATTTATTGAGAGAAAACTGAGCTTTGAAAAGAAGAAACCTGCCCCATCCCAGGTGAGTATCATGCCTCTGTCAGTGAAAATTTTAACATGTGTCAAACACATCATCTTTTGATTCTCCTGGGGCCTGGGCATTGATTTGCCACACAGAGTTTAGGGCCAGAAGGGACCACCAGATGATCTAGTCTGACCTCCTAAATGGGGATCCAAGCTTGGTCTCTTGCTTTTGGGTCCTGAGTTTAAACCTCCATTCCTGGGATGAGAGTGCTAGAGTGACCAGTTACTCTTTGGTGATTTTCTATTGTCTTTTCATTACCTTTGCTTTTGTCACATAATCACCTTGAGACTTTTCCTGATCATCCCATAACCCTTAGCTATGTCAAGCTATGAGCTAACCCTAAGGGCATGTCTACACCACAATCACAGGTGCCAACTTTCCAGAATGCTGGGGGAGAGGGGTGCTTGACCCCCGGCTCTGGCCCAGACCCTGCCCCAGCTCCACCCCTTCCCCCAAGGCCCTACCCCCACCCCACCTCTTCCCGTCCCTGCTCCACCCCCACCCCACTTCTTCCCACCCAGTTCCACCCCTTCACCTGAACGTGCCGTATCCTCACTTATCCCGCCTCCCACCCAGCCTCCTGCATGCTACGAAACTGGAGGTGTGGGGAAGGGGGGGAAGTGCTGATCTGTGGGGCCTGCCGGCAGGCAGAAGACACTAGAGGGTGTGGGGGGAGCTGATGAGGGGCTGTCGGTGGGTGCTCAGCACCGATTTTTTCCCTGTGGGTGCTCCAACCCCAGAGCACCCCCAGAGTCATCGCCTATGACCACAATCTTAGATCGACCTATGTTAGGTCGACTTACAGCCATCACAGTAATTACTATGGTGGCTGATGTCCACACTACCCTTCTTCTGTCGGTGGTGTGCGTCTTCACCGGGAGCGCTTCCACCGACTGAAGAGGGGCACCATGGGGAGCTGAGAGCCAGGGCTTTCAGCTCCACACAGCTCCCTACTGGGAGCTCCGCTGCCCCTGGAGGCTTCTCACCTTCTCACTACCAGCTGAGAGTGGCGGGGGAAGCCACGTGGGGATTCTCCTCTCTGGTGGGGAGATCCATGCTCAGACTACTGGGACCTCTGGGGGCAGCAGGTGTCCCAGTGGGGAGCCCGAGAGGCAGCCCAAGCCAGAAGCCTGGGTGGCAGCCTGACAACAGTCCGGCTGAGGAGCTGGGAGCCAGCTTTCTTGTCAATTTCAGCGAGCCATGACAAGACGGCCAACAGCCTATGTAAGAAATGCAGTGCACAGACACTGCGTCACCCTAACTACACCGACATTAGCCCTACGCCTCTTGTGGAGGTGGAGTTATTATGCTGGAGTAGTAGGGCACTTCCATCAGCGGGCGCAAGGCTGTAGTGTATTGTAGACACTGACATAGTTAGGTCAACATAAAGCAGGCCTGCACAACTCGTAAAGCGCCAAGGGCCAAATTATTCAAAGAAAACAGCTGAGAGCCGAAACCCCCTGTCCCCGCGGAAACACCCCCCCACCCAGCACCGCCCGCCCCGTGGAAACAGCCCCTCCTTCCCCAGCGCTGGGGTGTGGAAGCCTGTAGAGGGGGAAAGAAACAGCACACATAGGGTGACCGGATCACAGCAGTAAAATAGGATCCGCCCCCTCCCTGCTCGGCCCCACCATCACACTGCTCTTCACCCACCAGGGGTCACTATATTACTGCACACAACAGTCAATCAATGCAATTGCAGATAAATCTCTGCATTATGCATTTTTGTATAACTTTTATATGACTTTGTATTGAACCTTGGTAATATGTTATAGCGGGCCCCTAAGGTAGTATAATTAAGGTAAAAGAAAAATGCCTTTTTGCTAGAAGTAGAATAAAATCTTCCCCCCACTTTGTATTCAGTTGCCCTGTTGAATGAATGAGGTGTGAATGAGGAAGGCGTGGAAGGCAGGCACCTCCAGACAGCTGCAACCCTGGCCTACTCACCTCCCCCGCGGACCGCACAGTGAGCCCACCTACTCACCCCCACCGTGGGCCGCACAATGATCCCACGCGGGCCGCATGCGGCCCCCAGGCCGCATGTTGTGCAGGCCTGACATAAAGCATTTACGCCCAGGCACTAACTCTGTAGTCTAGACCCAGCCCAAGACTAAGCATGCAAGTTATAGTTGTTTCACTTGTTAAACATTCTCACACATATATTAATCTTCTGATGTTTATTTTGTTGAAGTTTTGTGAGTGGGTTTGATGGTTTTATATAGCTAGAGCAGGAGCTGAAAAATCTACCATGGCATTAAGACATACCTAGCACACAGAGTAGTCCAGAAGTGTACAGACCTGTAGGAGCCCCACTTAATATAATAATAATTAATACCTTGCCTTTTATATAGTAAAGTCATTTCATATAATATCACAGTCCAGGGATTATTGGTCATATGGTTCCTGCCTTGTAATGTGTTATATGACCTCAGTACGTCTGCCAATTTTTGGGTTACTTCGAAATGCTTTCTGTCATTTTACTTGGGAATTGTAAGTGTACTGATACAGAGAGACAAGGTGAGTTAGGTAATACCTCTTTTTGGACCAACTTCAGTTGGTGAAAGAGATACGCTTTCGAGCTTACACAGAGTTCTTCTTCATGTCTATGATCGCTTTGTGAAAGTGTTCACCCACAGGTTTTTGTCTTTTAATAATGTTTCTGTGTGAGTTCAATTGAGAGAGTAGTGATTGTCTTATTTTACTATGCTCTTGAGTGAACTCACACAGAAAAATGATAAAAGACAGAAACAGTGGGCGAACGCTTTTCACACAGTGATCACTCTGTATCTGACCTCTTCGTCTTCATTCCCAAAAGAAACCCGCACCACACCTTTGAAAGACGAGCCCGGGAGCTTAAATTAATAAATTTGCTAGATACTAAAAATGATGGCCAGAATAAAGACCTTGGATTTATGGTTTACAATATATAACCCACTTAACCCCGTACCCAACTCTTTTTTCTTTTCCTCCTATGACTTGGAGGGGTATTAATAGGTCATTTCACCTTGAATGGTCCTTTGAAATATATGTTAACTACTTATACAATCTGTTCCACCTTGTATTTAGCCGTGGCACTTTGAGTACATTTCCCAGACCCGAAGAACAGCTATGTGTAAGTGCAAAGCTTGTCTCCCTCACCAACAGAAGTTGGTCCAAAAAAAGATATTACCTCACCCACCTTGTTTCTCTAATATTCTGGGACCAACACAGCTACAACAACACTGCATGAACCAAATACCTGACAGTTCACAACCAGTACGTTTTTTTTATCCTTCAGTGACTATACTTTCAGCCATTAGTGGAACAGGTGAACACACACACCTACTGTGCACACAAAACTCACAGGTTTGAAGGCACAGTTTAGGAAATTATACTCCTAACTATCCAATAGGCATGTAATTGTATGCTCTGCCTGTTCAAATGTAGATTGCTGCAATCAGACGGGGTGTGCATTAATTTCTTTTGTACACAGCTGTTAATCCAGAAGTCTTAAAATATACTGCTCCCGAGTAATATTGTGTCTTCCCCACCCCCCCACCCCCATTTTTAGCCTGAATCTCCACGTCAGACAGAAAGCCAGAGATCCAAGCTGTTGTCTACATACAGCACAGAATTACTACATCAAGCTAAGCGCAAATGCAATGCCACACAGGAATTTGATATTGATTTATATGAAGGTGAGCTGGTGGCTGTTGTTGAGCAAAAGGATCCCTTTGGAAGTACAAGCAGGTGGCTTGTTGACACAGGAAGTAAGTCCTTTGCACAAACATCCCAATAACAGCTTTCCTTCTGGCTATTGATTTTCTTTTCAGCCTGGGCCCATCTGTTTACCTCTATTAGATCAACAGTTTGTAAAAAAAACAGGTGACTGAAACATATTTGAAATAATTTTTCTTTCTTTTTTTTAATCTGATATCTAGTTCTTAAAGGGTATGTGTATTCCTCCTTCCTGAAGCCCTACAATCCAGCCAAGGTGCAGAAGGATGTAGCAGAAACCAGTTTCTGTGATGACGATTTTGATAATATCAGCCTTTTTGTCTCTTCACGGCCTACCAATGACAGCAGTGCAAGAAATCTAGGACATAAGAGGAGCGACAGCAGCTCATCTAATAATAGCCTATGTGAAAAACCTGCAATTAATGGGACAGAGACTGATCATGATGTGGATGATCAACATGTAAGCATAATACATGCAGCATATCTATCTATGTCTGTTTTTCCTATTCCAAATATAAAAGTCGTGCACTACTGCTTACAATTTAAAGGGGGAACCTTAGTTTATAAAAGGACTGTTCTAATCTATTAGGATGCCATAGGATTTCACACAACATTCTTACTCTCCAGCTCCTCTGATGTAATGATCGTTGGGTTTTTAATGAACCACACAATGTGTGAAAAGGTAATAAATGTTTAATGGTTAAATTGTGGGATTTATCCATAACCCTGAATTGTAAGAAGAGTGGTGCTGCAACACCCCATGGGGACCCAATGCCTCTTGCTGCTCCTGGGCAGTAAAGCCACCTCCCCACCCTTATAAAGCGAGACGGGGTAATCCCCACTGAAGCAGCTAGCTCTGTCTTCTGCTGTTTTCATCTATTTTTAGTAAGAAGGTCATGACCATTCTTTTCTGATAAAGAACCCTATGCCTTTATCTAGAACAGGTTGCTGCAATGTGTGCCTTATAGAACATCTGGTGGTTGAGGGAACTGTAGTGCTCAAGTTAGCAGCTGCTAGATTTAAATGCCTGATTTAAACCTACCCTAGCTCAGTCTTGTTTATTTAGTCTGGTTCTTTTTCAGCAGTGACTTAAGGGGCTGAATGTGTTTTTTCTGGGGATGTACTATGTGTCCCCTTGTGGCCATGGGTGGCTTTGCAGGCATTTTGCTCCTGTTAGCCCCCCCACTTGTGGACCCCTTAAAAGAACTACACATAGTCTCTGTTGTGGCTCACAGCACCCTACACCTAGGGCTAGTTTAATAACGGAAAATGTTCAGGCAATCCTTAGAGTTCCCAAAATAAAGTCCATAACAATAACATAAAAATTCATACTCAGCCATGGTTCTTCTGCCATACCTATAGCTCTTCCTCGTTCCCAGTCTGCACTACCCAAAGCCACCAGTCCCAGTCTTTCGGGCTGGAGCTCAGCCTTCTAACCCTGGCTTTCTTCTTTTTTACTCTCTCCTTTGTTCTTTTTGGTGCAGCACCCTCATTACCTGAGGCTGTGACCACCACTTTCTTCATTCATTATTGTCCAAGTTGTATTTTTTTAAATCTATTCACTCTCTGGTATCCTTAAGGAAACCCAGCAAGGCTCTTTTTGCATTATTCCATTTCCCTGACATTCTCACTAGTTCCTTTAGGGAAAAAAATCTTTGATTCCAAGCCGACTCAATTTTTCTTAAAGAAACTTTCTTTCCATAGAATGTTGCCAACAGTGCCAGAGAATATGAGCAACAGTTTCTTCGGTTTTGCAAACTTTACACAGCCTGTCTTTATGTCTTTTTAATAAGTTTAACTTACCATTTAAGGCACAATGACCTGTTAACACTTTAAAAATTACTACTTCATTTTTTCTGTCATGATTGGTGAGTATAGTATTATCTTTGATTTTTTAGCATACATCATAGAACCTTCATCCTTTTGTTTCCTTAGTCCATAGTTCTTGCCATGCCTTTGCAACGTCCTTCATGACCACACTTTTGAATTCTTGTCTATTTAAGGTTATCTTAATATGTACCTCCTCATTTTTTAGAGCATGTTCTGCTGTTCTGTCAGCCATCTCATTTCTAGGTATTCTGCTATGTACTGGAATCCGTGCTATTGTCATGAGTGGCAGGTGGAGCCCCCCTTTGGGGAGCCTAGCCCCCAGCTCCGCCCCTTCCACCCCCGGCCGGAGCCCCAAGACCCCTGCCCTCCCCCACCCAGAGAAGCCATGAGCACCCCCCCGTCAGCCAGAGGAGCCCCAGGCCCAGAGTCCCCCCCCGCTTGGAGGATCCCTGGGCTGGCCCCGCAACCAGGGGTCTGGCCTATTATACCCGCTGTCCATGGCTATTGTTATAAGATGCTTGCATTATTTCCGTAGTTAGGAACATTATTTCATTTATTATGGCATTTTGACTTTCTGAAGTTCCTGTTCTGATTGTCATTATGACTGACAAGGAATCAGATAAAATTACAGCTGCAGCCCATTGCATGTCTCTTATCAATGCTCTGTACGTCGTCAATACAGTCTTATCGGTACCCCATTTGTTTCCAGCTACATTTCTAAGTAAGTTCATCCTACTTTACACTTTTGTATGATATTATCTATGCGACCTTTCCAAGTTAATTTATCAAACATTGCTCCAAGGAACATAAACTTTTGAACTATCTGACTTTTTCACCATTCTTCCCTAATTTTCTTCCTTGTTAAAAGTATTCTCTTAGTTTTCGCAAGTGAAAATTTAAATCCCTAATTATTTTCCCACTTGGAAATTCTCTGGAGTGCTTCATTTGTCTTTTCCATGGCTACTCTAAGTCTTTTATGTTTAGTCCATATAGCACAGTCGTCTGTGAAAAAGGAAATACCTATTCCCATTGCATACTTTCTGGGAGGTCATTTATCATAATGGAACACAAAGTAGGGCTGATAACTCACCCTTGTGGAGTTCCATTTGTAAGTCTGTACGTTTTTGATAAAGCTGTTCCCACTTTGACTTGTATAGTTCTGTCACTTAAAAAGTCCCTTATCCACCAAACATTCTCCCTTTTATTCCAATTTTGACTACTTTATATAGGAGGCCTTCCCTTCCCTCCATAACATGTAATCTGCTTTTCCACTGTCCAGGCAGATTATCATGAAGTTCTTAGTCCTTATATTTTTTCTTACCTCCGTTTCTAGTCTCAACCGTGCATCTTCCTTTCCTGAAATCACTTTGTACCTCATTTTTCTTCGAGCATTTCACTATATTACATTTATCATTTTTTCCCTTATTTTCCCCACACGTGATGTGAGGGCAATAGGCCTATAAGCATCTGGTCTTGTATGTTCCTTGCCTGGTTTCCTGGTCTCAGCATAGCTTGTTTCTATTCTATTGGCAGCACTCCTTTTCCCATATATCATTGGATTAACTGCAATAGAATCTTTAGACTCCCTTCTGACCTGTGTTGAAGCATTTCATTACTTATATTATCTTTACCTGGAGCTCTATTTTTCCTAATAGCTACAATAAGCTCCTGCATACTAAAATTTTTAATGTATCATCAGTATATTCTCTCCAGCCATGTAATAGTTCAGTTACCTCAATAAACCTCTTTTTTTTTTTTTCATGAAACTCATTGTTTTGAATCAGATCAGTACTGACCTTTCAGAATTCTTTTGCTAAAATGTCTGCTTTTTCTAAATTGGAGACTTCAGTTTCATTGTTTACAAAAAGAACAGCTATACATTTATTTTTACTTTGATTTCCATTCATTCTGTGAGTTCGCCTATATTTCGGAAATATTTGAATCTTTGTCAATTTTTCACAGAAATTTCTCCAACTTTCTTTTTGTATTTTTTTTGATAATCCTTTGTGCCACCAACTTACACCTTTTATAATTCATTAAGTCTTTACTATTAATTGTGTGTTTTGCTTGCTTGTATGCCTTATTTTTTTCCTTGATTGCTAATTTGCAAGCCTCTTTCCACCAGGGAACCGGGTTTCTACATTGGGGCAATTTGATGTTTTGTACATGGCTAGATCAGCTGCTGCTGTAATTCTTTTTATCATATCATCATAGAATTCTCCTAGGTTGCTACTTGTATACTTACCGCAAAAATATTCATCGCATTTAATTTTGATAAGGTCCCAGTCAACTTTTTTGAAAATTCCAGCTAGGAACTCTTTTTGTGTTTTTGACATTTCCTCAACCTTGGCACTCAATATGCATAGGGAAGTGATCACTTCCCATTTTGTGTTCTTTATAAAATTCCCAGCTGCATTTACTACCTATGTTATTTGTTGTAGTTCCTGGTTCCAAAACAGAAACAGAGCTATTCACTGAATTAAATCTAGAAGGTGCCCCTGCATTCAGTAGCACCAGGTTATGCATATCAATAAATTGTTTTAAGCATAGTTGTCCTACTTTCCCATAGCTCATTATGACTATTATAATCTCCACAAATTGTGAGTGGGTTTTTTACATTAATAACTAATTTTTCTAGTTATAAAATAACTATTTTTACATGGATTATAAACAAAAATCCATATATAAGTATTTATGTTCTGCATGGGAATCTCAGTAGCATTATATTAAAAACTTAGTTTCTGCACACCCTTTTGACATAGCTAAATCTTTTATAAATATACAGACCCCCACTCCTTCCTCTGATGGCCACCTGATTCCTCTAGAATATATCATATCCTGGCAGATTAAACACAAGTTTATTTATTAGCTGTGTTTCTTGCACACATATCACATCAGGCTTTATTCCCATTTCAAAGATGGCTTTCTTAAATTTCTCTCCATGCATTATTAAATTATGAGCATTCTAGCTAAGGATCATTAAAACCTTTTAATAAGCTTTATTATTGCCTTCATTTAAAATTGGGTGACTGCTGTCTATGGAGAGATTGTCTATTTTTAGATTTTTTTTGCTGCTTTTCCTATGATTTTAATCCTTTCATTTTTTTCTCCACATCTGCAACGTGCAGTTAATTACTTCTTAATGAATGTTATAAACTTCCCTTTATCTACAAGCAATATATCATCTACCATTCCTCTCATACTTTCCTCCCTGCCCAGAGATGTGTTCTGCTGCCCATGTACTTCTTTTCTCTTACTTACATGTTTTTCTTTTTCTATTTTCTGCAGTGGACACTTTCGGTAGCCTCAACATAGGATACATTTTGAATTTGTATTTCCCTAGCTCCTTTTGCTACTGTATATCCTTTATATGCAGCACTGTGTAACTAGGTTCTGATTCCTCCACCTCTTTGTTCCCTTACAAATGGCTGGTGTATGCCCAAACCTCTAACCTCGAACAATCATAGCTCTTCACAAGGGTGTGGGAGGGGAAATATAGAACAATAGATATCACAGTTGGATCCTAGCCAGGATCATCCCTCCATTAAGCATGTCAGGTGGTATAATACTCAGCCCCACACCTGCGGGGTTGCTACACAAGATGGTGCTTACCTGTTGCGCCACCAAGTCAGAGGGAACTGCAGTTAACGTCTCACTGCCAAAGGCTACACCCACTGGTTCAGCTGGGTCAGGTGACTGGCAGCAGACTTTTACTTGGACACCACCAGGCATAAATCTTCCTGCTCCTGTCCCACTCCCTGGCTGAGCAACTGGTTGTTGGGCTTGCTGCTGAACAGACTCCTGAGTCCAAGTTCCTGCTGCTGGTTCCTCACCCTAATTCCAGTGACTCCAACTTGACCCTTGGTGTCACGTCTCACTCCAATACTGGCTTAATCCTTGGTGTGGCTATTCTGACCCTGGCACTGACCCCCTTGGCATGGCTCCTGACTCTGGCTTTGATCTATGGTGTGACTTCTGAATGTGACCCTGATGCTGTCCCCTGGCTCTGACCATTAGGTCAGGCTGCCCCATTATGACTGACAAAGTGTTATGCGTACAGCTGTAAGTGGCTGGTTTTCTCCCTCTCCCACTAAATAGTCATTTAACAAACAATACTTTCTTTGCCTATTGTCTTTTTTATATCATCCTCACACAATCCTAGCGGCACTCCATACGTCACCCTCTTGCTTCAGTCAGGAATTTAGCCAGTTGATGAGTAACCTTCATTTCCCCTATGGTTACATTTTTAACAAGTTTTTCAGCTTGCTCCTTATGTGTACACTTTATCAATAGATCTCCTCCCTGCATTCTTTTAGCTTTTTGTATATCACCAACACTTTGTTTTATCCATTCTGCCATTTTCGTTGGGTTAACATCTCCTATTTTCACACCTTCTGTCAGTGATTTGATAATTATGAAATGTTGACTTTTATCCTGTTTTTCATTTAATTACTTCTTTAAATCCTGATATATCAAGTCTTTTTTCCTTTCTCCTGATCCAAGACCATTCCTCATCCCTCTATTTCTTCTCCTTCGTAGTCCAAGGCAACTTTTCTCTCTCTCCACATCCTCCATTGTTAGTTTCAATGTTCAACTCGTTACAGCTGGGGGCCAGCCGAAGCAGCTGTAGCTCATCTTTGTTCTGAGGGAGAAGGTAGCCTATATGCTGCTCTCTCACCAGAAAATTCCTCCTGATAGACTGAGAGGGGAGCCCTAACCCACACCACAGGGCTCCTGACACCAGACCCTTAAAGGAACAGTGTTCTGGGATTTTCCTCCCATCCAACTTCTAATTCCCTGGGACCACTTCCCTTCTTTCGCTACCAGGCCATTTTCTGGGCCTTTGTTCATTCCAACTCCTGGAATGGGGTCTTCTGGCTCCCTCTACTCTTAAAAGGCCAGAATACCCCATTACAGGGGATTTTGTTGGGTCTTTTTGTTGAAATTATCAAGTTTATTTTGTATTAATTGCCTTTTTTAATATAAAATGTACCCCTTCTGAGTACATTTTATATATTAAAATAAATTAATGGGACATAATATAGTTATATTTTATCAATTCAGGTTTCATGTCTGCTGGTTGTTTCTTTTTTCAGACTTTCTATGCTGTTTATGCATTTCAAGCAAGAAGCCATCAGGAACTCAGTCTTCAGGAGTACCAGCGGGTTCGGATACTCCAGTTTTCTGACCTGAGCGGCAATAAAGAATGGTGGTTAGCAGAAGTCAAAGGACAGAAAGGATATGTACCTGCTAATTACCTTGGGAAGATGACGTATGCATAGGAACAGAAAGGATTGTTGGGACTAGTTTCTCTGAAATAATGACTCATAGTCAGAATAATAATCTGTTATAATTTACAGCAAGCAGAGTGAACGCACAAGTGATTTATAACCCAGCTATAATATCTGGAGAGGTACATAGGCTACACTGAGAATTCTTACACGCTAAAAGCCATTACTTTGTCAAGACCTGAGGAAGAGGAAGTGTTTAACAAGATTCTCTCTGATGAACGTCCTGGAGAGCATCAGAATTGCTGCAGAGACTCTATTGTTCAGATTGAGATGACTATTCCATCCCAACTCCCTATTAATTCTCAGAACTTTACTTTTGGGCTGTGAACATTTACAGGAAGTCCATTGAGCCGTTTATCAATGATTAGAAATGAAAAAAGTTGCCTTTGAAAAACATTGTCCTTTTTGGTACTTGATCACTCAAAAAGAGCTGTTTTAAAACTTAAAACCTGGCAAGTACCTAACCTTCACTCAGAGAAGTGCACTTTGCGAAATTTGGAATAAAAAAAGTTGGTTGAGAAATAAGCAAGTTATCTTTTGACAATGACATGTAGTATGCACAATGTATACTTTTTCATTACTTAAATCTGTACCACATAGCTCTAGATATGTGCGCCACTAATCTGTTTATATTTGGAGACCGGCACATTGACAAATCCTGATTTTTTTGGTTATTAGACTTTAAAGTAAAATCAAGTGGTGCCTTTATTTGAATGCCTTGTTGCAGCGGTTTTCAATCTGAGGTCTGTGGACCCCTAGGGGTCCTCAGACTATGTCTAAGGGGTCTGTGAATGTTGACTATAAAAATACAGTTTCAGATCCCAGAAAAGGCATTCAGTTTTTCTGATCAATCAAAAGTATGTGACTACTCCCATCTACAGGTCAAAACCTGGATGTGTTGTCGTTACCATAGAAGCCCACAGTTTAGTGCCTGTTTTCACATTGCGTCAAATGCTGTGCTGAGCACATGCAACATATATAGTTGAATTCTGTTCAGTCAGTTTTCAGTCTAAGACTTCTATGGTAGGGTCCATGGACCACAGATTGAATTTTCAGAGGGGTCCACACCTCCATTGAAATTTTTTAGTGGACCACAAATAAAAAAAGGTTGAAAACCACCGCTTTATTGCTTATGTGACCCCTTTGGGGCTGCATGTCTAGTCACTGAGATAACAGTGTCTTGAGGAAGTGCATCTAGGTGCCAGGACTCATAGTGTGGCACGGGATCGCCTTCAGATGCTTCTATTAGTCTTGGAGTATATGACCATTAGATTGGACAGTGGAAAAAAACCTAAATGTATTTGACTGTGCAATAATTTGATTTTCTAGTGTTTGCAGAAGTAGGGGCCAACCTTTGATCACTAAAGTAGCTTTAAATGCTTTGATATCATCAGTGAATGCAGAAATACAAAATTATGAGGAAAGATGTGATCACTGCAGTACTGCTCCTATAGGTTCCTATCCAGTACACATGGAAATCAGTGGAAAGACTCCTATGGACTACAGTAGTCATCAGATAAGACCTGTAGCCCACCTCTGACCTGAAATGGTGACCTACTAACATATAAGCCCTTGTCAGGTATTTTCTGTCCCACAACATCATTGATGACTGACTGTGATAGTGACAATACTATGAAAATTGATTATCAGACTGCATGGCCAACAATACGCATAGGCAACAGTCATAATAAAGCCACTGACTGCATGTTTCCTGCTCCCCTAGCCCAAATGTAGCATTTAAAGATAAAATGAATGAAACCATTTAATAGGATTTAGAATAAAAGGAGACTACCAGTGAAGGAAGGATGAGAGAGGTTAGGATTGCTCATGAAGTGCAAACAAAGAGGTCTGTTAAAAGAAAAATCTAGCTTGAATTTTTCCAAGAATGGGAGAGACTTGTTGAATTCGCAGAAGAGGAGAGGTGTGGCAGGTCATGGAAGAACTTTAGCCTTCTGTACATTGTATGACAGAAAAGGCTTGAGAGTTCACTGGTGTGGACATACAGATTTTGGTATTTGAACTTCTGTGATCGATCACAATCCAAATGATAATTAACAATGTGGTTACACTGCCTTATTTGTGATACACAGGATTGTACCTAGCTGTTGCAATTTTCATTAGTGGAATGTGCCCACCCCTTCAACAAATGTTACCATCCCATTCAATCTATTCAGAATGCAGTTGATATTGTAAATAATATTGTCTTTATGTCAAGAAAAAAACCTTTGGGGTTGATTATGTAAACTTGGTGCTACGCAACCTTCATTATATTTAATGGGGACTATGGGGCTCAAAGCCCTGCGTGTAGAGTTGAATATACTCCAATAACAAATTGCACTAATTTTGCACTGAAAACAAAAAAAAAGTTTTGTTATTGGAAAGATCCTCCACAAGAAGTTTCTCAGCATGTCTTATGTTTCAGAATATCTTAATTAGAGAGGATCTGCTATCTGCAGTAGCTGAAAACTGTTTTAAAGTAGCTGAATTGTGTGTAATAGGCTTAATAAGCTCCTACAAGCACAGTGATGAACCTTTGTATGCTCGGGACTGTAGTTAAATGAAAGAACTAGGGAGCAAGATATTTAAAAGGGACTAGTGATTTTGGATGCCTTAGTGTTTGGGTGCTCATCTTGAGCGACCTTAAAGGTCTCTGAATATCAGCCACTTTTCAGGTGTCTCAAATTGATATAAAAAATTGCAGCCAAATCACTAGTCACTTTTGAAAATCTTGGCCTAAGTGTCTTGATTTCACAAGGAATGAAGGACTGTGCTCAGTACCTAGGGATGGGCTTTTCAAAGGAATCTGAGGGAATTGGACACCTAAGTCCTACTGAATTCACTGGGATTTGGGAGCCTATTCCCTCAGGCCTTTTTGAAAACTCCAGCCTTAACTGCTGGTGCCCAGAATATATTTTTGTATATTTTAGGATAAAAATAATCTGTATATCTTGAATTATATTTGCTTTCTTCCATCAACCACAATCACTTTGGAGTCACAAAAAGTTTCATTGTAATGTACTCCGTATTGATTGATGGGATTGGCCTTGATCATTTCTGAAACCTTGTTCAGTTTTAACTATTATAAATGACTGAAAATATATTTATTTTGCCAACTTTTATCTGTTTTTAAATTAAATAAATTAACGCCAAGAGCATTGCCAAGATGATGATGAGAAGCTGTCTGAATGCCTTGCCTACACTGGAGGAATTTGGCAAAAATTCTAATGGGACCCAGGGCCGACTCTAGGCACAAGCCTAGGAAGCACATGCTTGGGGCGGCACATTGTAAGGGGCGACATTCAGGCCAATCTGAGGGCAGCACATTCCACTCTGCCTTTTTTTTTTTTTTGCTTCGGTGCCTGGGGCAGCAAAAAAGCCAGTGCCAGCCCTGATGGGACTTGCCTAAAGCAGATCTAGTTGAGACAGTGCTTAAAACACTAGAGACCCATCTACATTAGGGTTCCCGACATTGCTAACATCAGTGGAAGCAAACTGGTTTTAGTAAAGGTGTGATGGGGGAGGGGACAATTTTTCTCCAATGCAGACATGACTTCAGTGTTCGAAGGGCCCTGCTCCTGTTAATCAATGACAAAACTCTCATTGACTTCAATGGAGTAGGAGTGGGCTCCAGTTTAGTAAACCAATAAGGCACCAATCCTGCAAACACTTTTGCACATGCACTTTACTTACTTTAAGTCAATGGGATTATGCACTTGCTTAAGTGTTTGTAGGACTGGGCGCCAACTTTGTCACAGTGTTTCTTCTTTGATAGGATTTTTTTTAAAGTGATGCCATTGTGCTCTGCACAGCAATTTGAAGCCCAGTAGATTCCAAAGCCAAACAGTGACACAGGGACTCAAGTTTTATCTTTGGCAACCACCTACTGGACTATCTGCCTTTTGTTTGGTGGTGTTTGCGGTATCCCTCTCCTAGACAGGATATTATTCACTTTTTCTGTGAAAACAACATTGAGACTTATTCCTTCCAATACTTGTTTTTAAATTAATACATTTCAGTGTGTTAGCATCTATGTCTAAACGTCAAGAACACTCCTGCTTTTACTTTATGAAAGCTCAGAAAAAATGCACATAATAGGCCCAGTCCTATAGTGGGGTTGGGTTTCCTGTATGAGAAAGGGCTGCAGGAATGGACTCAATAATTGCAATAGAAAATATAGCTATGCCAATGCTGAGTGAATCCAGATTTATTATTGTAAATTCCATTTATAGCAATATTGTTTGCACACAAATTTTTAAATTCCCCTTTTAAATTATTGTAATAATAAAGATATATTTTTGCACTTCTGTGTTGTCTTCTTTTAAAAACAATACATTTCTGCTTGAAGCATGGTGTCACAATAGAACATAGATCCAAGACCTATTTTCCGTTCTATCAACTAGAGACCATACTGTGATCACGATGGTAGCAGAGCAGAGGAAATGAACAGTTGCTTCAAAGAGATAATACACTGCACTTGTCTATATTTATCTATCTTATCACTCGACTCTATCAGTATTTATAAAGTACCATTTAGGCACTGAACAAGGTTTAAAAATACACTGAGAAAACTGCTGGGGAGAAGTTAGATGGTTCTGTCCTTCCCTAGCTGTAATCTAGGCTCCTGATTTGTGAACATTATTAGTTCTCTGTCTTACTCCAGGATCGATCATGAGTTGTAATAGCGAAAAGCATGCTTCACTCCCAGCTTTCAGAGAACTTTGTGCCAGATTCTGATTCGCTTACCCACAATGAATAGCACTTTGCACCATAAGATTCCCAATTAATTCCTTAGAACCACTTATAAAGTAGCATTCAGCGAAAGCAAAGTGATCAGAACGTGGCCATTTCTGAAGAATAAGCCTCCCAACACCTCTCAGAGGAAGGAAAATAGTAGATGCCTATTTACAAGATGGATAAGCTAAGGCCTTGGCCACACTACAAATGCTTTACCAGTATAGCTCTATTGGCATACTTGTACCAGCAGAGCTCCCTATGGCAGACACAGCTTACACAGACAGGAGTTTTACCTGTCAGTACAGTAACACCAGCTCCCCAAATGACATTAACTGTACCAAAAGCAGTACTCTTCTGCTGCCACGGCTACTAACAGATGTATTGGAGCATAAGCTTTCGTGGGTCAATACCCACTTCTTCGGATGCAAGCAGTGGAAATGTCCAGGGGCAGATATAAGATACCCCTGGACATGTATAAGATATATCTGCCCCATGACATTTCCACTGCTTGCATCCGAAGAAGTGGGTATTGACCCACGAAAGCTTATGCTTCAATACCTCTGTTAGTCTATAAGGTGCCACAGGACCCTTTGTCGCTTCTGCAGATCCAGACTAACACGGCTACCCCTCTGTCTCTTGCTGATATTATCTGTCTCTCTACTGGCAGGGTTTACTGGTATAGTTATATCAGCAAATTCTTTCTAAGGTAGACCTGGCCTGACTAGATCGGAAGAGACAGACTTGTATTAAAGATTTGGCCTCATTAATAGTGCAAAAAGAAAGAGGAGGGAGGCAACCTAGCACCAACTCCCTATCAGATAATACGATTGTAACAGCATTAAACTATATCTAGGTGAGCTGCTTTAGTGGTATTTCAAATTGGGTTAGCTATCTCAAACTAGCTAACAAAAAACAAACAAACAAACCGTACACTTTTTTTTCTTTCTAGTCCAGACAAACCTAAATCAAACCACATAATTTGACATTTCAAGGTTTTGGGCCCTCACATTTATCCATGAGCAAAACTATAGACATGTTCAGAGGCTGTGCTGAAACCACTTTGCAAATTAGGATTTTGATGCTTTCCTGCCAGAATAAATTTTACCAATGAAGTAAATGCTTTACTTAGGAGTAAGCTTGTCATTAAAGAAATCTATTTTTTACATTCCATTTCATAGTATATGTGCCATTCCTACAGAATACCATTTACAAGGAAGAAAAATCCACCCCCCCATCTCGTGGTCATTAAAAAACCTTCTGTGCTAGAATGAGGGTGGAAATAGGGATGATGCAGAGGCCATACACATTTCTTTATTTCTTATTATCTGTGCTGTTACTCAAACTATTTTGGCAGTTTACAGACAATAAAAAGGAGCGAAAAGAAAATCTTTATTCTTTCAGGAAACAGTACAGTTGAAAAAGAATGCATGTTCTACTAGCACCTGACAGTGATTTTTCTTCAGTAAATAAAACTACTACTTGAGAATCAGAAGGTGTCTTAGACCTTGTCTTTTCTAGGAAAAAGCTGAATTCGACATATCACACATTTTAAATCATCATCATGTTTGTTATGATGG
Source organism: Chelydra serpentina (assembly GCA_037349315.1). Classification (NCBI taxonomy): domain Eukaryota; kingdom Metazoa; phylum Chordata; order Testudines; family Chelydridae; genus Chelydra; species Chelydra serpentina. The sequence goes on from JBAIAC010000018.1 coordinate 9,840,763, forward strand.
AAGGTGAACAGTTAAGGGGAGTGGGGCCGCATTTCCTGGGCTATGCTGACGTGTTATTCCCTGGCAACAAGCAAAACTTGTGAGTTTTGTAGCTGGTACATAAAGTGTGGAATACTTAAAATAATCTCATGATTTTAGGTGCTTTAGAAATACACATAAGAAAGCTAACAATTGGCATGTCTTCTTCAGCTTTCCCCTCCTCACGTCACCAAAACACAAGAAATTGATTCAATGGCTTATACTTTTGCAGCAGCTGGAGAAAGTAAAGTGTTATATAAGTGTTTACTTCAAGATCTACGCCTGCAGATAGTTGTCTCTACTACGTCACTTCTATTTTTTATTCCTCTTAAAACCAGAATCTCTTAAGGGTTTTCTGTAGCATCAGTGAACTCAAAAGGAACATTCATACTAATGTTTTATATTTCCTCTTCCATTTTTTTCAGGTGATGGAGCCTACATGTCTCTTTTCTAATGCTCTTGCTCCCCTCTGTGCCATGGTGAGTTATGGAAAGAAACAAAACAAGGCTGCTAATAAGCTTCCTTGATAGCTGAAAATGAAATGCGCTCTTTCAAATGGTCACTTTCAATAGAGGTATATATGTTTAAATAGTTTCTTCATGGAATCCGTTTCAGATAATAACTTTTCCTATGGAACCTTCTCATTTGGAATTTCATTAATTCTGCACAACTTCTCCATTGAAAACTCACTGTGAGAGAAATGCTTTAGCTTCAGGAAAGTAACAGTTTAATAGATGTATAATACTTATATTAACATGCTGATTGAAAATGATAATGCAGCAAGTATAATTCATGAAGTGTATATATAAAAAAGTGTTTCCCTACATATAATACTTACAAATACTGAAGTTTGAGTGATTTGAGCTAAAAAAAAAAAAAAAAGAGCATGTTATGTTTTAAGGCCAGAAGGGACCATTATGGATAATTCAGTCTGATCTCTTGCATAGCACAAGCCATAGGACTTCCCTGAATTAATTCCTGTTTGAGTCCAATACCTGTGATTGAATTACAGCATATCTTTTAGAGAAACATCCAATCCTGATGTAAACCTCATAATAGAGAATTCATCACAACCTTGGGTAAATTGTTCCAATAGTTAATTATTCTCACTTACATTTTTTTGCCTTCTCGTAGTCTGAATTTATCTAGCTTCAACTTCCAGACCTTCCATTTTATTTCTCCTTTGTCTGCTAGATTAAATAACCCTCCATTATTAAAACTATTGTTCCCCATGTAGGTACTTATAGATGGTGAATAACCTTCTCTTTGATAAGATAAATAGATTCACTCTGAGTCTCTCACTAGAAGGCATGTTTTCCAAACCTTTAACCATTCTCGTGGCTCTCCTCTGAACCCTCTCCAATTTCTCAACATCCTTCTCGAAGTGTGGACCGCAGAACTGGACACAGTATTTCAGGAGTGGTCACCGTAGTGCAAAATACAGAATACAACTTCCTTAAAGGTTTTTCAAACTTCCCAAAGTCAGTCACAGAGACTAAATAAAGAAAGTTTTGGTCTCAAAGGAGAATTGTTAGAAAAGTTATGAACATGTATAAACAAATGTAACATTGTAAACCATTCTGCATCCTTAATTATAACTAAGGTTAAGATTGTGTCAGTTATTTTTAGTAAAAGTCATGGACAGGTTGCAGGCAATAAAAAAAATAATTCACGGGAGCTGTGACTATCACTAAAAATAACGGGGGGAGGAGGGAAGGTAGAAATGACACCTGGAGCCCCATGGAGGGGACTGACAGCCTCAGCCCCACAGCCACAGGGGCCGAGGCAGCAGCACAGTCTCTGCTCCAGCTGCGGTTCGGGGGCTCCCGGCTCCGCCCCAGCCATTGACAGCTGAAGCCGAAGTACGGAAATCCACTAAAGTCACGGAATCCATGACCTCCGTGACTAACTCGTATCCTTAGTTATTGCATCACCACTGGCAAATGCTACAATACATTGTGTATGCAAACTTTAAACAAATATGAATCACCATTTCTTCAAACTTGAGAAAGGAAAGGGGACATGTTAGTCCGCTAGATCTGACGCATACAGTATATTTAGTCTGTTGTAGATGTACATTGATTTACATTGTTAAGCATATTATAGAAAAAAAAGCCAATCTAGAAATCAGCTGCATGAATATTTATTAAATGAAGTAGGTTATACTTCACACATAACTTTGTTTTGAAGAAACACAGAAAGAAGATTAACAGATAGCGCTATTACTTCTTCAGTTTCTTTTGGGCAGCCTTCTTCTTGACCATTTGTAACCTTTTCATAGCATTGAGCTGTGATTCCTGAGAAGTTGGGCCCTTTAGGGAGAGTGACTGATTGCCAGAATCTGCATTTGATTTGCTGGTGCTGCTCCCACTGTTACCTGTTGTGCTACTGCTTCCATTCCCACTATTCACCTGGCTGCTGCTGCTTGGGACCGTACTGCTAGGACTAGGAAGACCTACTTTGCTGACATTGTCACTGCTAACTGAACGACTCAGACCTGTTTTCCCCAAGGTTAGAGGTGGAAGAGGTTTTAGTTGAACAGGGTTTGTGTTGTTATTACTGGAAGCTATTTTTGACCCTAGTCCTGTTTTAGATGTTGTTAACCCTGACAAACCCACAGGTTTCTGGTTATTAGAGGAGGCTGCAGGTTTTCCGCTGGTACTCGGTGCTGTTGATCCCAGTTTGGTGGTTGATGGACCGGTGGATGTGGTTTTGGCTGCAAAAGCCGCCCATCCAGTAAGGCCACTGGTTGCTGAAGAGGAAACACTGGTACTGGTTGAGTTCCCCGAAATTGCTGCTGCGGTCTAAAATCAATCAATCCTATATTAGTAATGTTTGAACACATAGTAGGAATGGTTATGATCAAACTTCAGTTTCAGATTCTTTACACAAAAACATCCATTAGACAATATTCTGATATTTCATCCTGGATCATCTCAGTCAAAAGCAACACAGAGAAAGGAAAGGAGACAGGTGCAGAGCCTTTGTCTTCACTGAAAATGAAGTTAATATTATCATTTCTTTCCTTTTTTCTAACCAGCGAAGAGGATACCATATGGCACATGATCCTTCACTGAACTCTATAAAAGGCAATCTATCTGAAGTAATTAAAAAAATCAGCACTTGTGAAGTATAAACGAGAAAGGCAGTCCACTAGATTGTGTGTGATTCTGTTACCCGGATCTGCTTTTTAAGAAGATAACAGATCATAGAATCATAGAATCTCAGGATTGGAAGGGACCTCAGGAGGTCATCTAGTCCAACCCCCTGCTCAAAGCAGGACCAACCCCAACTAGATGGTCTATCACATAGTCAGACCCCAGGCAATGAAAATAATGCAGATACCAGAATCTCTTCATCATTTTATAAAAAACAGTATTTTCCCCCAGCCCTCCTGATTCCTGTCCACTTGTACCTGCCATGCCCAACCACATACACACTTAAACTGTCCACAAAAGTTACTGGATTTGTTTCCATTTAGTGTTTCTGTTAATGCGCTACAATAAATAATATTCAGCACTTATATAGTGCTCTTCATCTTCAAATAGCTTTAAAACAGTAATTAATCTTCACAACACCTCATGAATAGTTAGCCTTTGTTTAAATTTGGGGAAAATTGATACATGGATATTAAATAATTCACCTACAGTTATTCAGTGAGTCTGAGTTAAGGCTTAGGGGTTCTCAGTTCCAATCCTCTGCTCAAACCATATTCCCCGCCCCCCCCAGCAGCACATCCATGCAGTTTCTAAATGCTGAGAATTATGACTGAAATTAGGCATTGATCCTGCGATCATTTATGCAAGTAACTTTTCAGATGTATCAAGTTATTCACGTGAATACTTGTTTGCATCATAGGCATCATATTATCCATACGGGCTCCCATACATGGAAAGCAGTTAAACATATGAATAACTTTATGCATGTGAATAATTCTTCTGATTTCAGCATGCTTAGGCTTCGTCTACACCTAACACTTACATCAGCACAACGATGTTAGCCAGGGCGTGAAAAAAACGACCCCCTAAGGAAACAGTTATGCCAATAAAATCCCACAGCTTGACGCAGTTATGCCGGCAGAAGAATGCTTCTGTTGACATCGCCAATGTCATTCGGAGAGGTGGTATTCGTACACCAGCAGAAAAACTTCTTCTGTCAGTGTATGCTGCAACTACACTAGCTATGCTGGCATAGCCCCCCGTAAGGTAGACATTGTGACACTGGCAGACCAGGTGCCAGCTCATGCCAAGGCCACTGGGCCTCACTGAATGCTGAGAAATGCCTAGCTGGAAATCAGTCTGGCTTGCCTGTGCATTAGCATTGTTAAAATAGATATTAGAGTTACAAGAATGTGTTTAGACTTCATGAAATGCTTGTAGGATGCTACATGTATTAATCTTAATGATAACATCTGTATCCCATGTTATAAGGTAATATTTAAGTGTTTGCTCTATAACTATAAAAATGCTTGCTAAGACTGTAAACAGAGAAGCATTACCCGATGTGAAAAACTACAAGAGGTGTCGTCTCCTCCCCACAAAAAAGAAGGCCTATAGACACCAGTCAAACCATTGTGGAGCATCAGTGAACAAAAGACTTTGTTGATTGCGTCCCCCAACATCCATGAAATGGGTACCCATACAAGCCCTCATCCCACCATAGCTTGAATGCTGGGGGAAGGGAATAAAAATCCCTGTTAAAGAGAAATTGTGATCACTATGCTGCTTGAAATTCAGAGAGCGAAAAATTTCTAAGCAAGAGATCCCCAAGATGATTGGTTTGGATTAGCCCTAAAGGATATATAGAGCTTGCATATTATAACAGCTACTATTACGTTTTGGAACCTAAGATGTGTGTGTACGTTTACCTACTTTAACTTGTAAATAACTCTGGTTGCTTTTTCTTAGTTAATAAATCCTTAGTTTACTACAGGACTATCAGCACTCTCTTTATTAAGAGATCTGAGGTGAAACTGACCTCGGGTAAGTGACTGGTCCTTTGGGACTGGGAGTAATCTGAATATTGTTTCGACTTTTGGTGTAAAAGATCATCTATCACAAAGGCAGGCTTGCCTGGGTGGCAAGATAGATCACACTGCCAAAGGGAACAGTCTGGGACTCCATGGTAAGGCTGTTATAGAGCTTGTGGAGTTTCCACTTGTTACTTGGCTGGTGAAATCTAACTATAGAACATACAGTCAATTTGAGGTTTTGTGCCCTGCTTCTTCACAGTCAGCCCTGAAGTTGGAACCCACGCTCGTGGGCCACTCCAGACAGCTTGACTGGTACAGCCTTACAGTTTCACATGCACTTAAGTGATTTGCTGGACTGGGGTCATCGTTTATTAGGCTATTGAAGATATCTATTATGCTGTTGCTGCGGCTTTCAGTTTATCTCCTTTTACCACCTCATGACAATCTTTAACACAGAAAAATAACCCAGAGAAGGAGAAACATGAGACAAGATCTAGAAGAGGAAGGAATCTCACAAATTAGATCTTGCAGAAGCAACAGGGATCCTCCAGTATCATAAGAAGAGTCTTGCAGTTGCAAATGTATGCATGTTACATAAGAAAGGACAGCAATTCACATTCTTTCTATGAGCGTGAAGATTTCTTGCTTTTATAGAAATGCCATTTAAAAAAAAAACAAACAAACCAGAACAATCTACTTTTTTCCCCTCATAAAATAAAGAAGTCAAGAAACTGAAAATCCACTATGTTACAGCACTACTGAATACAGACAGAATAAGGGACTGCATTTTCATTTGGGGTTTTGATCACGTGAAAGAGCAAGGTGGGGTTCTGACAAGGGAAAAAACAGCTGTACAACATTTAAGCAAGAACATTTCATATATGCAATAAAATAAAAGCACTTATAGAGAGAGTTTAATATACAGCACCTTGACTTCTGTCCTCTTGAATGCTAGGAAAGTTGTTGGGGTATCCAGCTTGAGCTTAATTTCAGGTTTCTTTACCAATGGATCTTTCACAGTTGGTGCTACTGAAACTACTGCAGGAGCTGGTTTCTGAGGTGGTTTCTGAGTCTTTTGAGCCTGCATAAATAATAATTAAATTCAAATTAGTTATGTTTCTGTACTAATGACGAAGATTTCATCAGAGTGACAATAGAAAACATGAGCATTATGAAATCACAACATTAGCCATTAGAATACTATCTTAAATTAAGCATTGAGAAAACAGGTCAGGTGGAAACACAACTTGGATTTGTAGGGAGGTTTCCAGCTGACAGGTAGGTGGGATTGAGTCCCATAACATGGGAAGACTCCAGCAGCTGAAAGGCACGCTGGGTGTGACCATATATTTGAATGGGTAAACAGAGGCAGGAAGAAGTCAGGAAGCCTGATGGAGAAGTGCAGGGAACTGGTGGATGGAGGAACAGGGAAGGAAAATATTGGGAAAGGTTATGGTTAGAAACCAGCTTCTGGGAAGCAGATTGCAGGGCTCTTTTCAGAGAAAGCAGGTAGGGTGGCAGCATTTATGCTGAGGTAGCAAAAGGAAACTGTAGCCTGCAAAGGGAAAGCTGATATATGGCAGTTTGACGGGAGGTGAGTGTGACGCTCTGTACCTCGGGGGAACACACTACAACCCCATGTTCATCTTTATGAAATGATTGTGTGGTATGCAATGCAAAGTTTGTCATGCTGGGTGTCTTCGGAAGGCTCATGATGCACTGAGCATGGTTGTTATAGTGATGATGTTATAGTAAGGTTATAGGTTATAATTTCATGTATATAGTTATGAGACTGAAAAAGTATCCTCCTGGCTTAAAGCAAGCCGAGGCAAAAACTCTCCAAGAACAGAGAGGCAGTTCACACCTTATCAGGGAATGTATGGGTCAAACCCAGCCCAACCTCACAGGAACAAAGGACGCTGGCCTAGGCAACAACAAAAGGATCTGTTAGACCAGGGGTCGGCAACCTCCGGCAACCTCCCCCCTACCCGCCATCACCGGCTCCTGCCGCTGGCCCCACCAAGAGACTGCTGCCAGCCTGGGTAAAGGAACCCAGGCTGGCAGTGGGCTGAGACCCCAGCAGGCAGGAGCCTGTGGCAGGACCCTTGTTGGCAGGAGCCCGTGGGGGGAATCCCAGAGCGGCGGCGGGCTGAGCGGCTCAGCCAGCCGCCACCGCTCTGGGATTCCCCCACGGGCTCCTGCCAGCAGGGGTCCCACCGCTGGCCCCACCAAGAACCCGCTGCCGGCCTGGGTGAAGGAACCCAGGCTGGCAGTGGGCTGAGACCCTGGCAGGCAGGAGCTCTCAGCGGGAACCCCAGAGCAGTGGTGGGCTGTGCTGCCACTCTGGGATTCCCCCGCGGGCTCCTGCCAGCAGGGGTCCCGCCGCTGGCCCCACCAAGAACCCGCTGCTGGCCTGGGTGAAGGAACCCAGGCTGGCAGCAGGCTGAGACCCCAGGTGGCAGGAGCCGGTTGCTGGAAGAGCGGGGGAGGACTGAACTCTGGGATTCCAGCTTCTGGCCCCTTGCCAACCGGGGTCCCGCCGCTGGCCCCACTCAGCAACCGCTGCTGGTCTGGGTGAAGGGAAACCCAGGCTGGCAGTGGGCTGAGACCACGGCTGGCAGGAGCCGGCAGCGGGAACCCCAGAGGTTAAAATGTACCACTGGCACGCAAAGCCTTAAATTATAGTGAATACATTAAAACTCAGCACCCCACTTCTAAAAGGTTGCCGACCCCTGTGTTAGACTCTCCAGTGAGTCACTCCCCTTCCTTTGGTCAGTTTGGAACTCCAATGAGGTAATGCTCACCTGACTACGAAAGGGGGAGAGGCGAAGCCAAGAGGGAAGAAAGAACATGATAAAAGGGAGAGATGTTTGCCATGCTCTCTCTTCCACTTGTATCTACAGACACCACAACAAGCGACTGAAATACTGATCAAAGGGGAGAGGCTGGCTGAAGAGCAACCAGCCAGCCTTTGGTGAGAAGCATGTAAGTTTGTAAGCATTGAAAGTGTTAAGATCAACTTAGAATGTGTTTTACTTTTATTTCATTTGACCAAATCTGACTTGTTATACTTTGACTTATAATCACTTAAAATTTAGCTTTGTAGTTAATAAATCCGTTTGTTGATTCTATCTGAAGCAGTGCATTTGGTTTGAAGCATGTCAGAAACTCCCTTTGGGTTAACAAGCCTGTACATATCAATTTCTTTGTTAAATTGACAAACTCATATAAGCTTGCAGCATCCAGCGGGCATAACTGGATACTGCAAGACGGAGGTTCCTAGGGTTGTGCCCGGGACTGGAGATATTGGCTAGTGTCATTCGGTTGCACAATCCAAGGAGCGGCCAGAGGCCATGCGTAAACAACCCAGGAGTGGGGGTTCTCACAGCAGAGCAGGGTAAGGCTGGCTCCCAGAGTCAAGGATTGGAGTGACCTAGCAGACTACCAATCCAGATAACACCAGAGGGAAACATCACAGTGAGGGTGAAATATTTATAGAAGTGGATGCAATTCAGTGCAATTTACAGAGCACAAGTAAGCAGTCCTGAGTTCAAAGGACTAAAGATAATCAAAGTACTAAAACAACTACTGAAATCAATTAATAACTTACATTGGCTATAGCAAAAACATTTTAAATGAGATTTTCCTAATAGAAAGGTCATTTCAACAGGTAACATTTGCTGGGTTATCACAAAATAGCTTCAAAATTTAATGAAATTTCTTCTGTATAACGTCTCAGTTTTAAAAGGTCTCAGAATTAAAGATGAATGGGCTAATGATTTATGTTTAGTGCAAATAAAGATGTTTTCTTATTCCAGTGATAACTTACTTTTATGTTAGCTTCAGCTTTTGTAAATTGTTTCTAATACCAAAAGACACTTTTTACCAACAGATTTTGACTCGTTATGAAACTCAGAAGTCAACAGCCTGCTTACTAAAGAAATTAACACACAGCTCAAAGAAAATAATGGGTCTCATCATCAACTTCTACAGAAATTGAGGACACTCATTGCTTAAAAAGACCTGGCCCAAAAGGTGTAGACCTTTGTTAGAGAAATGTTAAGTTCCAGAGGAGCAATTTATTCAGGCCCTAAATTTGAGAAGACAATGACAAATATGAGACTATTTAGTAGATCGGTATAATAACTGGATGCTAAATGAAATAAGCCTAATTATTTGTTCCATTGACTAGCAGTGAGGAAGAAATAAACTTGTTTTACCTAGCCTGACTTTTAATTCTGTGATTTATTTTATTTTGTTAATAGGAACATTACTGAATGTTCTTTGAGACTACAGTTAAAATAACCAGAGCAGCAGCAAAAGGAAATGCAGCTGTGAAAAATGATTCTCCAACATCTTCTAAATGTTTCTGAAAATCCTGTTTTAAAACAGCCCAAATGAACTGCTGTCTCCAAATACTACTCATGTTAGACAAAAAGCTGACTCTTACCATTCTCTTCATCTGCCTGGTACAGCGGGCACAATACCATACGAGGCGAGGATCATTGACTTCTTTGTCTGTCACCTGAGGTTTATGACAATCCTGGTGGTAGAGATTATGGCACTCTTGACACTCTACTAACTGATTTCCAGAAGTAACTGTCATCTGCCTGCAGAACAAACAGTTGAGAACAGGTTACTGAATAAAGCACTTTAAGGTTATCTAGACATTGTAATCTTTGCAAGGCTTAATATAAAAAATTATATTTTCTATTCTTGACAAAATGAAAAAGATCCCTTTTCTACTGTATGAGTTCTTCCTAACAACTGTCTTACAAACTTTTTGTTGCTTTGAAGTAGACTTTAAAGAAAAGCTAATAATTTTAGATTATAATTATAAGCACATCTACAAGTCACCTGTAAAGGAAAAAGTCATTTGGTTTATTCCCTTATGATGTATAAAGCTCTTAAAAATGTTCGATTACTATTACTATAGTATACTATAATATTGCTGTAAGATTTTGAATTGTATTGCTCAACAACAAATAGTGTCTCAATGACAATCATTCTTATACTCCTGGGGGAATTCTGTGCCACTATGCCAGCGCAGAATCCATGTGCCATTCAGAATCCCACCTCCCTCCCAAAAATACATTCTGCCAGAAAGGAGTTGCAGTTACTCCTTTCAGCCACCAGGGGCTGCTGTGGTACAAGAACAGAGAGCAGCCACGCCTGGGCATGAGCAGCCCCAACTGCAGCTAGGGAAGAGAAAGAGGCTGCCTTCCTCACAGCACCCTACCCGTGGGGACAGGTCAGGAGGCACAGAATATGGCGAGATGGACAGCATGGGGCACGTGGGGCTGCAGGGGGCATGTCACAGACTGGGGATCAGAAGGGCTAGTGTGGGGGACTGACTGCGGCGGGGGCTGGGTGGGAGTGGGGATGCAGGGACACATGGGGAGAGGGAAGTGGCTGAGTGGGGGTGCAGGGACATATGATAGGGGACAGGGGCAGATGTGCCTGACTGAATGAGGGAGGCTAGGGGTCAGCATGGCGGAGGCTCCCTAATAATTCCTCCCCCAACCCCACCCCAAAATCTGTTTCATACTTCTCCCACCCACACTCAGTAACTCTCCAAGTTTACACCCAGGCTCCTTCCCAGCAATTACTTCCCTCTCGCTCAGCTCCTCTGTTATCCTTGAATCCCCTACTTCTGAGGGAGGTGAGAAATATGTTTCTGTATTGTAGTTTCAATGAATTATTACTCAGAGTTATGTATTAGTATGCCTAGTAAGGAATCTATTTGTCAGAAAACATTTCCTGCATCTTTTCTGTTGTCTGTATTGTTACAGACATAGTTGCTGACAGGTATTTTGAAATAAATTACCAAAGTAATTGAAACTGGCGTGATTATATTGTGCTATTTTGACAAATAAAATATGCAGAATTTTGCAGAATTTTAAAATATTGTGTAGGGAATTTTAATTTTTGTGGCACGGAATTCCCCCAGGACTAATTCTTTTAGTTAAAGGATTCAAAAAAACAGGATGCAAGAAGTATGCTACTTTGTGGAACTTTTAGTAACCATCCTTTGCTCCCCATCACAGACAGACATTAGAAACATAACATAATACCAACATCATGGAGAAATGGAACAGAAAGGATTAGCTATGCAGTTCTGCCTTGAAACAAACATGTAAGCTGGTGATGAGGACTTAGTTTTGTGTGGGCCTCTGCTGAAAAGAATCACATTGTGTATGTGACAAATTAGTAACGTACACATGACTGGAAGTATATCTGTGAAATAGCCAAATCGCATTTTCCTAATGATTTCTTCTTTCAGATGACAAATCAGGCTATTTAATTGCTAAGCTGCTTTTGCTCATCTCCCTGAGGAGCAGGTACCTAGGTAACCATGGAAACTCTATTTGTGGATGGGTGGGGAAACATAGTACCTTATTTCTTTATATAACAAGGAAATGAAATCAGATGTTGTTGTCTACATAGCTGTAAGAACTATTTGTGAAAAATATCTATTTCTTTTTTTAACTAGGCTATTTAAAAAACGAAGGAGGAGATGTTTCAGAAATTCTGGAGCACATTATTTAAATTCAGGATATTTCAGAAGCCATTTGATTCTTGAAAAATAGATTGGGTCAGAACAAAGCATCTCAGTTTCAACTGCATGTGACAAGGGAACAGACTAATCTCCATATTTTAAAACTATAAAGGACAATTTTGGATGGATTACAAAAAAATAAACTTTTCATGCCAAGAAAAGTCAAAGCCAGACTTACTTTAAGCTAGTCTTTAAATCAAGAGACAGCCTATCTTTTACAAATGAAGACAAAATTAATTTATTCATTACCGTTTAGAAGGCTGTTCTTGCAAAGAGAATGCAGATTTTTCCTAAATGCTCTCTCTTTGACAGGACTTCAATGTCACCTGCAAGTCACACACAACATTTTCCTTTATAATATTTTTGCTTTCGATTCTTTAAGGTTCCCATAACTAGTGACTTGTGTTTTTTCCTTAAAGATCTGTATGTGAAAGGGAGAGCCAGGCATCAGAAAGAGGGGATTTTGTACCTCCCTCCCTCCCATCCTGACATTAAAAAAAAGAAAAGAAAAGAAAAGAAAAGAAAATGGAGGTCACTCTGGAACTACTACTTGCACTCCTATAATTAGCAAAGCTGCATTCAGATCCCACTCTATAATAGTGCAAAAAGTGAATAAGCAGTCTCACTCTTAGTGCAGGTTTCAGGGAGTTAGAACATTTCCGTTCTAATGCTGGCTCTGCAGTGACTTGCTATGTGTCACTGAGCAAGTCACTTCATCTCTGCGCACTTCAGATTCCCTATGTGTAAAATGGAAATAATATAGATAGTAGTACAGATAAACTGGCAAGTGACTGTCTTTTTGTTCTGTGTTTGTACACTGCCTTGCACAACAGGGTCCTTGCCAGGACTGGGGTGCCTCAGTGCTACTGCAATGCATATAAGTTAAAATAATAATATTTGGGCTCTCCTTTTCTTCGTAATGCAGTTTAGATAAGTGTTCCACATTTAGATATGAAGTTTTCATTAGCAGTTAGCCAAATATTGTGAAATTTCGCTTTCAAAACACTATACATATTTGCTTTATTTTACAGAAGAATTTGACACCTTATTGTTAAAATGCTGTTTAACACTGATACTTTTTTTTTAGATTTTTAAAAGTGTCTAAACCATATTTGTTTACAGTATTAAGTATTTCTGCTCAGATTAAACAAAAAAGCACCAATGTTGAAGTGGGAATTAATATTGGAAATCCCAGCCCTTGCAACTGAAGCCTCACTCAGTAAGCCTTAAATAAAATAAGCAAACTTTCTAATTCAAGACTATAGCAGGACACAACCAATTAGTGCCCTTAAGTAGTACTGAGGAAACAAGGACAGGTAAATAAAACATTTGACAGAGTAAGAACGCGTCTTACATAGTTGTAATAAATCTAATAAACAGCATCATATCTGCTGTCTTAAAATGTGGTTGGGATGTTGTTCACAGGTCTGTATTCTAAGTTGCCCCAGGTAAAAAAAAAGTTCAACTCTGACTATTAAATACAATTTTTATAAAGGTAAGAAAAAGTTGAAGATAGAAAGAAAGTGTAAATAAGGGAACTCCAGTCTCTGCCGAAGAGAGATGATGTCTGAGGAGCCAGGAGCCTAGAGTGGGTGCTTTGGGTGGACCATGAGGGGGGGGGAAATATAGGTACAGTTACCTGAAATGGTGACAAAAGTGTATTCAAGGCTCCTGGTAAAGTCATGAGTTGGCATACCAATACATTGAAAAAGAAATGTGAGGAAATGTTTATAGCTGAATTCACCAAAATGTATTTTGATTAGCTAATTTTAAGGAATGAGACTGTCATGCCTTTTTGGACACTGTTTATTTGAGGGTCACTTAAAAGGACAAGTGGAGTGGAAGAAAAAAAGCTTTACCTTCGTGGATACTGCCCTCCCCACTATCTCGTAGGAATCCACCGTAGCACTGTTGGACCTTCATCATCCTGATCCTGAAATATGTTTTGATCAGGATGAACCAGAGAGGGGGAACCAGATGACTAACACCTCCAATGGCTCCAACTAAATCCTGGATAATCACCTGAACCATGGGTTTCTGCTTTCACTGCCTCTCTAGTGTGTCATTTTCTTTCCCCATCTCATTTCTCTTCTTTCTCACTCATCTATTTAATAAGAATCTCGCTTAGATGGCCAAGGGAGTTCCATCTTTTGCAACAGAGCTATAAACCTGTAACCAAAAAGGCCAGCTAAAAGCAATGCCTTAACAAATCTGACAATGGTAAAAATTTGCCAAGTCATGGAGTGGCTAAAAAAAATATATGCTGGGCTTGTGCTTCTCCAGCAGCAAGGCTGCAAGTGAAAATGAGCTCCACAGACAAAAGCTGCATTTTCTTTCTTGGCTGTTCTTTTATCTCTTCTTTTGTGCACGTCTTTTGTCTTAAAAGAAATGGGATCTGACTTCACGGACAATAGCAGCAGCAACAGCTCAAGACCATCTAAACTCATCTTTTCTCTTTTCCTCTCAAAAGGACAGTTAATACCATTGTTAATCTTAACCATCATCTAAAAAGTCTGTCAAATTGGGGTAAAAGACTCTATTCAGCTAAAAGGGAATAAGGTAAATTGTTAAAATGAAAGCTTTACTTAATACTTTGCATTTCAAATGCGTTAACTGTATTTCCTTCTTTTTCTGTGTCTTTAATAAAAGATTAAAAGGACTTTCTCCCATTTATAACACCTGGATCACCTGGATCGATCGGACTTCAGCTGTCGTTAAGACTGCGCCGATCACAACACGTCTGCCATTCTTCTCGCACTCTTGCCTTTCTTCTCCATGTTCGTCCGAAACGTTTAACGATGTCATCTTCCCATCTTCTTGGAGGCCGACCGGGGGGTCTTTTCTGTTCTCGCGGGTACCACTCAGCAATGATTGCGGTCCACCTGTTATCCGTGAGCCATGCTGTGTGGCCCGCCCATCGCATCTTGTTATGTCTGCTTTCCACGACAATATCTTTCACACCGCTGCGTTCTCTGATTATTTCATTTGGTATACGATCCAGAAGGGAGATTCCCAACATAGCTCGTTCCATTGCCCTTTCAGCTACCAACAGCCGTTGCTCTTCTCTCTTCGTCAGTGCCCACGTTTCACTGCCATACAGCATGGCTGGCAGCACTGCTGAATTGAAAATATTTTTACGTGTGGTCTTGTCAATTTTTCCTTTGAGGACGTCCTTGATGGAATTAAACGCACACCATCCTGCCCGAATCCTTCGCGAGAGTTCTCCGTTCAGGTCTTGGCGCATATTAACTTCTTGGCCCAAATATATGTACTGTTCCACTTCTTCGATGTCTTCGCCTGTTACCGTTATTCGGGCTTTTCGTAAGACGTCTGATCGCATATATTTTGTTTTGCAGCGGTTCATTTTCAGGCCGACCTGACTACATTTCTTGTCGAGTCTTCGTAGCATGCTCTGCAGTTGGTTGGTGCTTTCGGCAATTAGTACAATGTCGTCTGAAATCTGAGATGAGATAATCTCTCTCCGTTTATGTTGACACCACTCCTCCAATTGTTCTTGTTCATAACCATTTCGAGGCAGGCGGTGAATAGTTTCGGTGAAATTGTTTCTCGATTGGGATGCGGAGGGGAGTTTTAAGGAGAGTAATGTCTGTTGTACATCCAGTATTCGCTTCCTTCAACAAACTAATGTACTGCGTGTTAATGCCCTGCTCTGCGAGCGCCTTTAATATTGCGTTAAACTCAACGCTATCGAAGGCCTTTTCATAGTCGACAAAAGCAATGCACAGTGGGAGTTTGTATTCCCTCGCTCTTTCTAGGAGCTGGCTAAGGGTAAATATATGGTCGATTGTACTGAAATTTCTTCGAAACCCTGCCTGCTCTCTCGGCTGTTGTTCATCCAGACACTGTGAAAGTCGATTCATTATCACCTTTGTGAAGAGCATTTATAACAATCATCATAAAAGTCTGCAATAACCTGACATGAAAATTCAAACCACAATTAACTGTTTGAAGTTGTAACTGCAACAACTTATCCATTCTTGGACCCGAAATACTCCTTAATTAACACAGCAAGAGCCTGAAAAGTAACTGAGTAAGTAAGTAAATAAATAAGAAATTTTCTTATTCAACAACTTTGATCCCTGTGTGAATGTGTATTCACAAAATATGTGCTTGCTACTTTTTCCTTCTACTAGCACAGCAAAGCTTGTACGTCACAAACAGAACTGTCAATTAAGTTCCAGTTTCAAAGTCATTATTAATAGTGAAGATGCATGAGTCAGACAAACCTATCTTGACGAATGGATTCCAAGATAAATTTTTAGGGCTGGCCATTCAAAAAACAAACTATTTTTACTTATAAACCAATTGAAAATCATTTTGGAAACATGGAAAAACACAGAATGTTATCAATGTCACTTTAAAAAAACATTTCAGAATAGACCCTAGCTTGAAGCGCACTGCTCATAGGTAGTGATTAACTGTAAAGTTTGGCTACTAATAATTAAAATGAATACTTGTGCTATATTTATATACTGGCTACTTAAGATGTTCAATGATTCTCACCCTCCCTCAAAGATGTGCAGAAGTCTTATAATTGGCAAAACATTGTTATGGTAAATAATGTCTCCAACAACTTGATATTTGGCTTACTATGACTTATATATTTTTCTTCTTAAAGGCCTCGCATTTCAGAAAAACATCTTTATTCAGGAAGCCACTTAAGCATACGATTAATTTGAAGTATGTGCTTAAGTCCCATTGAAGTGCTTTCTACAATCAGGTCTAAGATTATTTATAAAATAAAAAAACCCTGGTCTAATTTGATATGGAGACACTGAGAGATGACAAATATAGAACTAATTTGTCATTTTCACAGAAGAACACATTAGAAGGAGTGTGTGTGTCTGACAAAGCATGAGTCACTTACCGGCAAACAACGCAAGCTAAGCCCATTTCCATCGCAAAATCATCAGCACTGGTTTCATCAAAACTAGATAGATCTGGCATGGATAAATCCTTGCTAGTCTGGACTGTGATAGGGGAAGAACGAGCCTCTTGCTTCTCTAGTCTGGGTTTCTTTGGAACATCAACTCCTTCACCAATTTCCACTTTCATCTATTAAACACCACACACAGAGATGGTGAAAATGTGAAAAGTTAATGGTTATTTGTTATCTAAGCAACTAACTAGCATAATTAATTTACAAATACAAGCAGGTAAATTATGCACTATGGATCTGAACAATACATCTGGCACGCTTTCCTAGAGATAGAAATACATTCCCACCAAAACATTTGTGAACTAAAAGCGTAGAAAAGTCATCAGTTGTACGACTCACAATGATTTGTAAAAGATTCAGTGGTCTTGAGAGAGAGAGAGATATATAACAGTTTAGCATATTTTTATTGATTCTTCTCCTCCCAATAAAAAGTAGTATATAACGACATTTGGGAAAAGTTATGATAAATCCTCTGTTGTACTGTCTGGCCTGTGCTAACTTATGATCCTATGGACCGAAAGATGACATGCTGAAGATGCAACTAAAATGAGTCAGATTAGCCAAGTTCTGCATGAACAATTTGGTTTTGGATGAATAATAATTTTAAATTCAAGCACAAATGGAGCTCTTTTAGTCCACAATTATTTCACTATTAGAACCAAAATTGGGCTTACTTTATCAGCAGTCCTCTTCTCTGTTTCTTTTTTCACCTTTTCTGTTGTGATGGGCTTGCCATTATTGTTGCCTGAAGGCAGACTGGACGAAGCTTTAGGCTCCTGCTTACTTGAAATCGGCTTGGTAATAGACACTTTGGGTTGCTCTACTTCCTAAATAAATCAAAAAAATGCTGATAAACATAACACATAAGACATTTGCTACTTTGCAACTGCTTAGGTCACAAATCTAGGTAAGCATTACATTTTCTATACACTCATTTAAAAAAATGGCACAACATTGCATAACCAGTTGTGTAACAAGTGTGCCAATTTTTTTATCTTCACAGAGGTAAATATTACTGGGATCTGGAACAACATTAACCAATCAAATCACATATGTGAATAAGTGTACGTTGGCCCTCTGCAGTGAATTCTAATCCACCTCCATCTCCTCTTACTATTCACCTTTTCAGAGAGAAGTTTGTTTATTTTTTTAGATCCCTAAGTGCATCTTCCCTTTGGAACGTTAATATCAAAAGTAAAATTTTCATACTTCCAAAATTCACAGCCACAACGAGCAGATATTTTCAGATAGTTCTGATGACAAAATTCAATGTATGTAACCAATTGACTTCTGGTGTCAGTGAACATCAATATTTCATTCCTTCTGGGATGAAAATATTGACCTTTGCTTAATCTTGGTCAATATTTAGTTCTTGGGTCAATAAATCTTGATATGCATCTCAACACAAGTCAATAGCTGCTTATTTGTGTCAGTGATGGATAATAATCAGGTCAATTTTGAACATAAGTGATTAAATTAGTCCCCAAAGCCATAGCAATATATGTGAAAATCAGAGACAGAGAGGTGCCATGACTGAAATCTCAGTTCCTTTGGGAACAAGAAACCACAACTGGGCACTTAACACAGGTTATCCGCATGGCAGTGGAAACCAGTATCAATAGGTTACTGGTGGGGTCCCTTTAATTTTCCATCTTAAATATTCTAGTTAGTGTGTTTTTAGTGTTTGGTTCTTGTTAGCTTACTGCACTACTGGAAGAAGCTCAGACACTACAGCGATGAGCATGATATAAGAACCTATACAGAACAGAACATGACACACAATTTCTTCCATTCGTCATGTGTGCTAGTTGTTTTGGTTCTGCAAATCATTTTGGCTTTAAAACCTGCCCCACAAATTTTTTTCTTCTTCTTGCCGCATACAAATTAATCAACAGAATATACAGAAAACTGATATGGTTTTACCATTATCTGGCTACATTGCTTAAGATTTAAACTCAGCAATAATAATTAACCTGCATTTTTATGAGTTTTTAGTTCTAATTTTGATTCAGGATGGATGAGCAACATGGTGCAGAAGTAACAGACATACCACCACCAAAGCCAGGATAAAAGTATTCAGAAACACCAGGTTACAAAGAGCCCCTCCCACCCTAACAGGGAACAGCTCTCTTCCAGGACAAGACACTGTGACACTGAAGTCAATATGAATTTTTCCTCTAACTTCAATGGCAACAGGATCAAATGCATAAAGGCCAGTGATCAAGTAATAACATAGCTACTCCACAAGTCTGTTTTTCCCCCCCTTTCTGACTGTCATAGTTCTTCAGCTATAAAACCTGAAACAGGAATAGCTGGAGCTTTAATACTGCATATAAAATGACCTACATGTTCTGTTCATGTGAATACCTTTTGTGAAGGACGATAGCTTGAATCAATTCCTCTGGCCAAAGACTCATCAAGCAGAGCTTTTAGCTTTTCAGCAGAATCCTTACTCTTTGAATGCAGGAAGCCCAGGGCTTTCAAAAAGATGGGATCAAGTTCCAGGTTCACTGTAGCAGCCATAGTAGCTTCTCTGAAAGGAAATGAAAAAGAAGACATTGAACTTTATTCATATGGAGTACAACTCAAATAACACAACAGCTAATAATCTCAAAGAAAACTCTTTTCAGGAGAAGAAATGGGCACATTATTTATCACGAGTTCTAGGCATAGATATGAATTTAAAAAACAAAGATAAACAAAGCCACAAAAGCCAACTACCTCCTCCATTAGGAGACAATGAATTGGCTGCCTTCTAGAAAGACAGAGTAGTGGCGCATCTTATCCCACAGCTGAAGTAATGTCAGATTTTGAATTTGGCAAACCCAAAGTCAGAAAATAAAATGTATTGTAGTTATGAGAATGCAACATGTATTTCAGAATATTGTTATTCAGAACATAAGCAAAATTCAAGTGTAATAAATTAAAAGTGAGTGACAGCTTCAAGAAAGGAAACTAATAGGTTGTAGATTTCCTCCTTATATAATAAAATACTAAACTTTCATTGCATGCACACTGCGTTTCATCTGGTTGCTCATTAACACCAATGTACATTTGGAAAAACAATTTTCTTTGCAGACACAATTTCACTTTTTGAACTTTTCAGAAAAATAGCTTCTCATTATAACACCTAGAACAGTTACTTCACAATTTTTGGTTTAAAAACTAGATGTCAATTGCTTAATTTTAACTGATAAATCAAGGAAATTAAGTGTCCAGGCTATTAGTTGTCCAAGTTCCTTTGTGATTACTGATTGCATTTTATGACAAGTAAAAATTATCTAGGGTTTGAGATGCCACAATATACAATGAGGTGAACTGAGGGAAAGGGACAGAATTCATTTTAAAGCATCTTTTCTTGATAGCAGCAATTTTTTTCCACATCTGAGTTTTCTCCACTCAATTAAGCTACATAACTAATTCTTTCTACCTAGATAAGCAAGGACCTGTCAGTCTCAGCAACATAAATTCAAGGAAAGGGCAATTACATAAGAGATCCTCCTTACAAAAGAAGAAATTCTCCCAAATCAGCTATATAACTTTATTATTTCCGTTTAAGGAAAACTTCAGCAAATAAAGTCTTCTGGTCTTTTCCAAAAGGAGTGAGATGTAAGTATTCTTAATCCCTTTTATCATCATGCCACATTTATTGGGATTTCTTTTTTCCAACCCTATAATTTAGAAAACTCTTTTAAAGGAGCTTTCATGCCACTCTCCTAAAAAGTACAGCTTGGACATGTACTCTGGTTCCAGCTTGCAGAGTCTTGCCTGATTGAATTCTTTTTGATGTTAAGCAGTGAAAATAGTGAACTTTAACCTCTCTGGACAATCCACCAGCAGTGGCAAACTGCTCCATCATTGCTTGCCTGGAAGTCTCCAGGAGTCTTTATCTCATGCTGGGCTTTCACAAGACACTAGAGAATCACTCTACCAAAATCATCAAGGAGTTCAGCATATAATAGACTTCATAAGGATTTTATCAATGGACCCAGCAGAGAGCTAAGAATTCTATTCAGAACCTTTTTTCTATTCCTTAATCTTTGCTTCTTGTCAAATCATATCTCAGTGGACACAGAACTTCTACTAGTATCTCCTAAGCAGCGGTAACTCTGGTTTTGTACTGATCAAGCAAAGACTACAGCGTAAGCCCATCTCAGGGCAACTCAGTTTCGCTTTGATGTCTATAAAAAGGGAATTCAATGCATGTGGAAAGTGGTTGTCCTCCTCTCTCATATATCCACCTATGGTCACTGCTCAGGCACTCTTGTGATCTGTGGGCTGTATTACCTTCTCTTTTTCTTTTCTTTTCTATTTACGGTCTGCGTTTGAGTAGCATACAGTGTATCTCTAGGTCTCTGTTAAATCCCCAAAGATATAAAGTATGTGGGATAACAGAACCCTTATCACAGACATTGGAACAATGCACTGCTTAAGGAACTTGAAGTTCCTTTCTTGTGAGTTTTCCTGTTTACAAGTCTCCATATAACATATTGACATTGCCAGAATAGATATTAGTAACCAGCCAAACTCAGGATGCCATCAGGCTAACTGGGATTTCTTGAATTAAAAGAACTGAGAAAATTACTATAAGCAATGTTGAGTCCAACAGCACAAGGACAATTCTGTTTTCTAACAGGTAACAGTTCTTAGAACTAATTCTAACTTCAGCTTTTAAGAACTCTACTGTCAAGGAATTGCTAAAAAAAAAGAGCACTGTTTATGTTCAATCCTTTGATCTGAATACCATGGCTTTCTATCTCTCTTCTGACCTCAAGGTTAATATCATAATAATGCTGCATGCCAGTACTGTCACAGTTAAGAATTTGTCTGTCTCTACTATAATTTCCCATTTTCAGGGGGTTTATAAGGCTATTTAAAATATGCAGTAGGCTGAAACTTGGCACACAAGGGCTCAGCATGGAAATGAATTTTAAATGTAAAAAGATCTATTTTGTTGCTTTTTAAGATAAAGAAAGTGGGAAAATTTATTTACCAGAGTGAGATGCTAATATGCTAACTTAAAAAAGGACTTGATCTGCAAAAATAAGGTTGATGATCTGCTCTCCTTACATGCACAGCTCTCTGATTGAAACACAATAACATAGGAAGTTTTATACTGGCCAACTGCCTGTCTGGTCCAGCATCTTGCCATTTATAGTGGCCAATACTACAAACATTACAGTAATGAAAGGAAGGACAATCCAGTGGTTAGGTCACTAGACTGGGGCTTGGCAGACAGGGGTTCAATTTCCTGCCGTCACAGACTGCTCTGGGCCAGTCACTTAGTCACTTTGTGCCTCAGTTCCCTATCTGTACAATGGGGATAACAATATTTCAATACTGCACATTTCTGAGGAGAAATAAAGTCAGTGAAGCACTCAAATACTATGGTAATGGGGGTGACATAAGTAGTATCTTAGATAATATACAAGAAACCCATAATGGACAATTATGAAATAACGTCCCGCTGTGGGAAGTTTCTTAACTGCTGTCAGTGGCTGGCTGAGGAAGGCCTGAGAGCTTACATCCCTAAGAAAACAAAACACAAAAAACCCTCCACCCCATATAGTGAAAACAAGGATATTCTCATTCATATATATGTCTAATACTCCTCTGAAGCCTATAAACCTCCTGGCCTCAATGGTATCTTGTGGCAATGAGTTCCACACTAATTATGTACTATATGCAAAAAGTATTTGCTTTTATCATTTTAAATGTATTGTTTCTCAGTTTAAAGGTCCTCTTGTTCTTATATTATTGAAAAGGCTAAATATAAGCATCAACTTTACTGTTCATATTCTACTCATTATTTTGTATATCCCTTTTATGTCTCTTCTTAATCATCTCCTTTCGTACGTCTCTTCACATGGAAGTCTCGTCACTCCTCTAACTATTTGCATCACCTGTTTCTGAACTCCTATTTATGTCATATCTTTTTTGAGATAGGGTGCCAGAACTGAACACAATATTTCAAGAAAGGGCACACCACTGATTTATATGACAGTATTATAACAGTGCAGTATAATCAATCCCATTCTTTATAAAACCTAACATTGCTTACTATTTTGACTACCCCTAATTATCAAGAAAAGCTTTTTCATTTACAATAGCAACCTAGGCTGTCTTCAGAAATAGCTAACATAGAATCCAGAAATGTGAATTAGTAGTTCAAAATTTTCCTTCCAATACATTTCACCTTGTAGTTGTCAATACTAAATTTCACTTGTCAACATGCTGACAATTCACCTGTGTTTTTTTGGTTCCATTATTCATTATAGTCTTCTCTGGTTTTGACTAATTAAATTATTTTATGTCTGCAAATTTTGCTGTCTCACTGACACCCCACCCCTTTTGCAGATCACCAATATATTAAATACCCACCCCAGCACACTGCATGCACCCACAGCCCAATATAACATGTCGCTTCGCTAAAAATTGACCTTTTATTCTTACTCTTTGTTTACAGTTTTAGTTCTATGACAGAGCACAGCCTTTCACAGAAAGGCTTTTTAGCCTCTCATTAGGGACCTTAAAAGCTTTTTGGAAGTCCAAATAAATTATATTAACCAGTTCTCCTTTATCCATTATTTAGTAAATTAGAGCAACGTAATTTTTAGGCCTGTTGACTAATAGCAGTTAACTCGCACGATTAACTCAAAAAAATTAACTGCGATTAAAAAATTTAATCGTGATTAATCACACTGTTAAACAATAGAATACCAATTGAAATTTATTAAATATTTTTGGATGTTTTTCTACATTTTCAAATATATTGATTTCCATTACAACACAGAACACAGAGTACAGTGCTCACTTTATATTATTATTTTTTATTACAAATATTTGCACTGTAAAAATGAAACAAAGGAATTAGTATTTTTCCATTCACCTCAAAAAAGTACTGTAGTGCAATCTCTTTATCGTGAAAGTGTAACTTACAAATGTAGATTTTTTTTGTTATATACTGCACTCAAAAACAAACAATTTAAAACTTTAGATCATATAAGTCCACTCAGTCCTACTTCTTGTTCAGTCAATTGCTAAGACAAACAAGTTTGTTTACATTTACGGGAGATACTGCTGACTGCTTCTTATTTACAGTGTCACCTGAAAGTGAGAACAGGTTTTCGCATGGCACTTTTGTAGCCAGTGTTGCAAGGTATGTATGTGTCAGATATGCTAAACATTCATATGCCCCTCATATGCTTCAACCATTATTCCAGAGAGCATCCTTCCATGTCGATGATGCTTGTTAAAAAAATAATGCATTAATTAAGTTTGTGACTGAACTCCTTGAGTGTATGTCTCCTGTCCTGTTTTACCCACATTCTGACATATATTTCATGTTACAACAATCTCGGATGATGACCCAGCACATGTCCATTTTAAGAACACTGTCACAGCAGATTTGACAAAACGCAAAGAAGGTACCAATGTGAAATTTCTAAGGACAGATACAGCACTCAACCCCAGGTTTAAGAATCTGAAGTGCCTTCCAAAATCTGAGAGGGGCGAGGTGTGGAGAATACATTCAGAGTCTTAAAAGAGCAACACTCTGATGCGGAAACTACAGAACCCGAATCACGAAAAACGAAAATCAATCTGCTGGTGGCATCCGACTCAGATGATGAAAATGAACATGTGTCGGTCCGCTCTGCTTTGAATGGTTATCAAGCAGAACCTGTCATCAGCATGGATGCATGTCCTCCGGAATGGTGGTTGAAGCATGAAGGGACATATGAATCTTTAGTGCATCTGGCACATAAATATCTTGAGATGCCGGCTACAACAGTGCCATGCGAATGCCTGTTCTCACTTTCAGGTGACACTGTAAATAAGACATGAACAGTATTATCTCCTGCAAATTGCAACCAAACTTGTTTGTCTGAGCGATTGGCTGAAGTAGGACTGAGTGGACTTGTAGGTTCTAAAGTTTTACATTGTTTTACTTTTGAATGCAGTTATTTTTTGTACATAATTCTACATTTGTAAGTTCAACTTTCATTATAAAGAAATTGTGCTACGGTACTTATAATAGGTGAATTGAAATATACTTTTTTTTTTTACAGTACAAATATTTGTAATAAAAATAAATATAAAGTGAGCACTGTATGCTAGGTATTGTGTGTTGTATTTGAAATCAATATATTGGAAAATGTAGAAAACATCCACAAATATTTAAATAAATGGTATTCTATTATTGTTTAACAGTGTGATTAATCGTGAGATTAATTTTTTTAATTGCTTGACAGCCCTAATAATTTTCCATTGCAGAATAAGTGCTAGATTTTTTGTGTTTTATCTTCAATTTTCATTGTACTTCAGTGCAGTTCATTGGTCTGTAATTCCCAGGACCATCCCAGTGCCTTTTTATATGAAAATTAAATTTGCTACTCTCCAGTCCTCCCACAGAGGGAATGATGTTAATGAGACTGAATTTTTTGTTAGCAGTTCAGCCACGTAAGTTCCTTCGGAACTCTGATTTTCACCATTTGGTCCAGTGACTTCTTGTTCTTTATCAGTTTAGTCCAGGATCTCATCTTCTGAAACCTCAGTCCCAAAGAATACCTCCAGCTTTATTATATGAAAAGTATGGTCTAGAGCATGTATCTCCAAAGGTTCCTTTGTGATTAAGAAAGATGCACAGAATCAGTTGAGCTTTTCCATAATTGCTCCCTTCTCCCCCTGCTAGCCCAGGAAACCCAACAATTCTCTTGGAGGCTAACTGCTTCTAACACTTACATATTTTCATCTTTGTATTAGGTTAGGCTAATTGCTGTTCAGATTCAGTTTTAGCTCCTATTTTCTAATTTTCTTGCCCCTAGTTCACATGCCATTGTATTGGTCCATCTCTTTCACCATGAGCCCCGGGGAAAAAGGTGCATGGTTAAGGAGTTGAGGTGTCCATCTCGGGCAATGTTCCCTCTAATTTTTGACAGGCCGTGTGCACAAAACATTTCTTCTGTGCAAATTTTTGACAGGCCGTGGGCGCAAAAAAATTCTTCTATGCAGATTGTTGTGCTTCTGTGTAAATGTATGTGCGCGTGGTGTTTCGCCGTGTGCACAGGGTTTAGGATCTGTGTGCGTGCGCACACGCGCACAGCTTAGAGGGAACAGTGATCTCGGGGAGATTTTTCTGGACAGGAGGATATGGAGACAGATACGCTGAAGGGGTTGAGGACACACTTTGTTTCTGCATTCACATAACCAAGACTTAGGCCTGGTCTACACTAGGACTTTATGTCGAATTTAACAGCGTTAACTCGATTTAACCCTGCACCCGTCCACATTACGAAGCTATTTATTTCGACATAAATGGCTCTTTAATTCGATTTCTGTACTCCTCCCCGACGAGGGGAGTAGCGCTAAATTCGACATGGCCATGTCGAATTCGTGTTACTGTGGACGGAATTCGACGCTAATAGCTCCGGGAGCTATCCCACAGTGCACCACTCAGTGGACGCTCTGGACAGCAATCTGAGCTCGGATGCTCTGACCAGCCACTCAGGAAAAGCCCCGGGAAAATTTGAATTCCTTTTCCTGTCTGGCCAGTTTGAATCTCATTTCCTGTTTGGACATCGTGGCGAGCACAGCAGCACTGGCAACGATGCAGAGCTCTGAAGCCGTGGTGACCATGACATCGCAGAATAGGAAGAGAGCACCAGCTTGGACTGATCAGGAAGTCTTGGACCTGATCGCTGTGTGGGGCGATGAGTCCGTGCTTTCGGAGCTGCGATCCAAAAGACGGAATGTGAAAATTTATGAGAAGATTTCCAAGGCAATGGCGGAGAGAGGATACGTCCGGGATGCAACGCAGTGCCGCGTGAAAATCAAGGAGCTGCGACAGGCATACCAAAAAACCAAAGAGTCCAACGGACGCTCCGGATCGCAGCCACACACATGCCGTTTTTACGAGGCACTGCATGCTATGCTCGGTGGTGCTGCCACCACTACACCACCAGTGTCCGTGGACTCTGACGACGGGGTCTTATCTACGGCCACGTCGTCTGACATTTTCGCAGACGGTGAAGAGGAGGAAGGAGAGGAGGAGGACGAGGCAGTTGACAGCGCTTTAAACGCTGATTTCCCCGACAGCCAGGATCTGTTCATCACCCTCACCGAACTCCCCTACGAACCCTCCCAAAGCAGCAGCCCAGACCAGGACCCAGGCAAAGGATCGTCAGGTCGGTGTTTTAAATATTTATTTTGAATAGAATAGGCATTGGTTTCTTATCAATGTGTTTTTATTGATTGCTTTGCAATAGGCGCTTCAGTTTTCAATCTTTTCAAAGGCAACTACTCGAATAGTCTGTCAATATGTATGGGGATAGAGGAGAAATCCCCATCGGAGATCTCCGCGAAACTCTCCTGTAGGTACAGTGAAAGCTTTTGCATCAGGTTCCCTGGGAGAGCGGCCTTACTATCTCCACCATGGTAGGATACTTTTCCGCGCCATGCCAGCTGCAGGTACTCTGGTATCATTGCCTTGCATAGCATGGCGGCATACGGCCCCGGGGTTTGCTTGCATTCATGCAGCATGCGGTCTTTCTCTGTCTCCGAAATCCTCATCAGAGTGATATCAGTCATGGTGCCCTGGTTTAAATGGGTGTTTTTGTTAGTACAGTGACTCCTTGATTTTTCCTTTAAAGAACGACAACCGGCAGTTGGCAGACATGCGGGGGGGTGGTAGCAGTGAGGCTAACCGCAGAAACTTTGCGGTGCGCGGGCAGGGAGAGTTCCCGGCACCGGCCCCGCGGAGGGGGTGGGGAGGGTAGGAGAGCCGTTAGCACACAGCCGTGCGCGGGCAGCCAGAGTTCCCTGGACCAGCCACGCGGAGGGGGTGGGGAGGGTATCTGAGCCGTTACAACACAGCGGAGCGCAGGCAGGCAGAGTTCCCTGGAATGGCCACGCGGAGGGGGTGGGGAAGGTAGGCGAGTCGTTAAACCACGGCGGGTCGCGGCCAGGGAGAGTTCCCGGTACCGGAACCGCGGAGGAGGTGGGGGGGGGGGGGAAACGTGTGTGCGAGCCCTTGTAGCCGAGCGGTTTTGCCGGCATCAGGAACTGGCCACCGCTAGGAGCTGTGCTTGAAACATGGGAGTACCGCACTGCTGTGAAGTTCGGTCACAGCAGTCCAAAGGCACTGGCTTACCATGGTCTCCAGGGAGCAGTTTTGCAGTGTCCAGGTCCGCTTGGGTGATCTGAACACCAGGACCCCTGGCAGTTAATACAAATACATAATATTCGACCTTGTACTGAGTGCACATGTGATAGATAGTATGCATGGTCTTGTTCACAGGGAAAGAGTATAGGCATTGTTCGGGAAAATGTATCTTTCTGAGGAATTCACTCCCTTTCTCCCATCCCACAGGTGCAAGTGTTTCCCTCCCTACCCGTGGTTCGCCCTCCCAGAGGCTTGCGCAGTGTCCAGGGCGCCCGTGTATGGCTTCATGAGCCAGGGCATTAGCGGGTAGGCTGGGTCCCCGAGGATCACTATAGGCATCTCCACATCCCCAACAGTTACTTTGCAGTCCGGGAAGAAAATACCTTCCTGCAGCCGTCTGAACAGACCAGAGTTCCTGAACACACGAGCATCATGAACCTTGCCCGGCCATCCAACGTTGATGTTTGTAAAACATCCTTTATGGTCCACTAGTGCTTGCAGCACCATAGAAAAACAGCCCTTCCGGTTAATGTACTGGCTGCCCTGGTGGGCCGGTCCAAGGATGGGGATGTGTGTCCCATCAATAGCCCCGCCGCAGTTTGGGAATCCCATAGCGGAAAAGCCATCTATGATCACCTGCACGTCTCCAAAGGTCACTACCTTTGAGAGCAGCAGGTCAACGATTGCATGGGCTACCTGCATCACAGCAACCCCCACGGTAGACTTGCCCACTCCAAATTGATTCGCGACTGACCGGTAGCTGTCTGGCGTTGCAAGCTTCCACAGGGCTATGGCCATTCGCTTCTGGATAGTCAGGGCAGCTCGCATCCGGGTGTCCTGGCGCTTCAGGGCAGGGGCCAGCAACTCACAAAGTTCCAGGAAAGTGCCCTTACGCATACGAAAGTTTCTCAGCCACTGGGACTCATCCCAGACCTGCAGCACTATGCGGTCCCACCAGTCAGTGCTTGTTTCCCTGGCCCAGAATCGCCGTTCCACAGGATCAACGTGACCCATTGCCACCATGATGTCTAGGGGCCGGGGTCCCGTGCTTTGCGAGAGGTCTGTGCCCCTCTCAGAGTTCATGTCCTCACGGAGCTTCCGTTGCCTCCTCGCCAGATTTATCTGCATCTGCCTCTGGAAAAGGTGGACGATAAGGCACGAGGTGTTGACAACGGACAGAACAGCAGCGATAATCGCGGAGGGCTCCATGCTCGCTGTCCTGTGGCGTCCGCGCTGTCAATCACCAGAAAAGGGCGCGATGTAATTTCCCGCCAGCGCTTTCACGTAGGGAGGGCGGGAGTGTGGGTCGAATGACGACAGGTTCCCAAAACCACCCGCGACACATTTTTGGCCCCAGAAGGCACTGGGGGCTAGACCCAGAATTCCAATGGGCAGCGGGGACTGCGGGAACTGTGGGATAGCTACGCACAGTGCACCGCTTGCATTGTCGACGCTTGCCCCGTTAGTGTGGACTCACAAACTCGAATGAATGTCCTTGGTTTGGATTCGCACGATCGACTTTGTAAAATCGATTTCACAAGTTCGGTTTAAGATAAATCGAACTATTCCCGTAGTGTAGACATACCCTTACTGATTGCTGCCTAAAAGCTGCCTCACTTAGGGGAAGTGGACATAAAGATACTGGATACTGCCTGAGTGTCTGTTATGGTTTGTTGATTTAGGTCACTGGTTAATTGTTTCATGGTTTATATCTCAATTGTTTATCCTCCCCACCCATTCCTAATTAATGCACCACCTTGTTTAATAAACAATTTGCCTACTGAAGTTCACCAGGTTCTGGAAAGCCCTTAGATACTGTCTTCATGGAGATTTTCAGGTGGAGGATCAAGCTTTGGTTAAAACTGAACTCCAGGACCAATCACAAGGCCACAATTTTAAGCTCTGTAATATACCACTTTGGACGTAAGGATTATTTACATTAATAGATTCCAAGGCCAGAAGGGACGATAGTAATTATCTAGTCTGACTTCCTGTATAGCACAGACCACACAATTTCCCCATAATTTCTAGAGCATCTCTCTTAGAAAAGCATCCAATCTTGATTTAAACATTTCTAGTGATGAAGACTCCACCATGACCCTTGGTAAATTGTTCCAATTGCTAAAAAATAACACCTTATTTCCAATTTGAATTTGTCTAGCTTTAATTTCTAGCCATTGGATCGTGTAATACTTTTCTCTGCTAAATTGAAGAGCCCATTATTAAGTATTTGTTCACCAAATACTCATATACTGCTACAGTTAAATCACTCCTTAACTCTCTGTTAAGATAAACACATTGAGAGCTTCTTGAGTCTCTCATTATACGCCATGTTTTCTAATTCGTTATTCATTCATGTGGTTCTTCTCTTAACCCTTTCCAATGTATCAATATCGTTCTTGAAATATGGACACCAGAACTGGACAGAGTATACTAGCAGCAGTCATACCAGGGCCAAGTACAGCTTTATATTAGATTCCCTTTAAGAGGGGAGCAGTGATCTCAAGTCTACTAATTCTTTGGCTTGAGAATTATTTAAATATACAAAATAAAAATATAAAGGTCAAAAAGTGACTACAGTCTTTCACCACTGCAAATTTTAAACCACAGGCTGACTATACTACATATGAAGATAAATTATGCCCAAATTGCATGTATTAATTTCATTTCTTAACTGATTATGTATTGATCTAATCCCTCAACCTGCTGTCTGTCTGGTTTTAGATTGTGAGCTCCTGGGGGCAGGGATTATGCTTTCTTCTTTGTATGGAAAGCACTTTTCACATGATGGGGTGCTACCACACATAAAGAATAACTGTCCAGAGACAAATCTTTCAGTTTTATTCCAATGTTAACCATTTAACTAGTTTGCATTTAACTCAGGTGTGAATATACAGGCTGTGTCTTCAAAAGAAAATGTATTTTAATCTGGAAAGAGATTTAGTATTCAAGTGAAGTTCAAAAATCATAGAATCAGAGTTGGAAAAGACCTATTAGGATCGGTTCCCTGACAGAAACAAGTTCCTGCTTGTGTTTACTGCATAACAACAGCGCCCAGGAGCACAGCTAATGAGACCCTTCCATTATCAGTTACTATAGTGACCTAAACTCTACAAAAATCAAGTGTGCACATCTATGTGGCAGGATAGGGAAATTAGTCATTGTGTACAGCAAAAAACAAAACAGCACTGAAGATTAACGCAAAATAAAGTGGTAATTTATCCATCTACAGGGAAACTTCAGCATTACAAGAGGGCAGGGGAAAGGTCTCATCACTAGGTCGATAATAAACCATTGATTTGTACAGCGGTAAGTTTCCTACAAGACTGAAAGCATAATCGTCAGGAAACCAGCAAGCCAAAAGAGAGGGAGTTGCTCAGCCCAGTGATCAGCCCCCCCCTAGTCCGGACCCCCCGGTCCGACAGCTTGAGCGCGATTCCCAGCCGGGCCCCGCGGGAAGCCTCGGCCCTGGACCGGGGCAGCTCGCCCGGCACCGGAGGGGTTTCTCGGCGCGTCCGGGGTGTACCCGCGGGCTCCGTCCCTGCCCAGGCTGTGCAGCGCCGAGCTCGGCCGGGCCGCTCGCGGGTTAGGCCCAGCGCTGCCGCCGGGCAGGCTGGGGAGCCCGCGGGGCTCACGGACGGTATGGGAGCGGGGGGCGCAGCCTGTGCCCGGGCCCCGGCCCCTCCCAGGAGACCCGCCCGCTCCTTACCCCTCGCCGCTGGCCCGGCTGCGTCCCGCTCACCGGTCCCCGGCGCCCGGCTAGTGACGCAGGGCGGAGCCCAGGCGCCGGCGGGGCGGCAGGAAGGACCGGCGGGAGGAGGAACCGCGGCGGCGGCGGCAGCGTGCGGAGGAAGAGGCGGAGCCGGGGAGAAAGCGGCGGGGCAGACGGAGGCCGGGGAACCGGGAACCCGCCGTGTGGGGCCCGGGCTGGGGTAAGCGGGCTTGGGAGCGTGTGGGGCCGCGGAGCCGGGCCCTGGGCAGTGAGGGGCTGAGGGTGTGGGGTGAAGCCTCCCCGGGGCACAGGGAGGGGCAGGTGCTGTGGATGTGGGGTGCTCCCCTAGGGTACAGGGACCCCGGGGAGGGGCAGGTGCTGTGGATGTGGGGTGCATCCCCAGGGCACAGGGACCCCAGGGAGGGGCAGGTGCTGTGGATGTGGGGTGCACCCCTAGGGCACAGGGACCCCAGGGAGGGGCAGGTGCTGTGGATGTGGGGTGCATCCCTAGGGCACAGGGACCCCAGGGAGGGGCAGGTGCTGTGGATGTGGGGTGCACCCCCCAGGGCACAGGGACCCCAGGGAGGGGCAGGTGCTGTGGATGTGGGGTGCATCCCCAGGGCACAGGGACCTCAGGGAGGGGCAGGTGCTGTGGATGTGGGGTGCACCCCTAGGGCACAGGGACCCCAGGGAGGGGCAGGTGCTGTGGATGTGGGGTGCATGCCCAGGGCACAGGGACCCCAGGGAGGGGCAGGTGCTGTGGATGTGGGGTGCATGCCCAGGGCACAGGGACCCCAGGGAGGGGCAGGTGCTGTGGATGTGAGGTGCACCCCCCAGGGCACAGGGACCCCAGGGAGGGGCAGGTGCTGTGGATGTGGGGTGCACCCCTGGAGCACAAAGACCTTTGTGAGGGATAGGTATTGAGGACATGGGGTGAGTCCTCTATTATGTGGGGTGACCATGGTCACTCATCACAGGGGCCTGGGGCATTCACCCTCAA
Organism: Chelydra serpentina; assembly: GCA_037349315.1. Taxonomy (NCBI): domain Eukaryota; kingdom Metazoa; phylum Chordata; order Testudines; family Chelydridae; genus Chelydra; species Chelydra serpentina. The sequence goes on from JBAIAC010000018.1 coordinate 9,873,145, forward strand.
TTTCTCATTTACTTTCCCATGGGTTTTGCTGGCGTGGGCTGGGGGAGTTATCCCCCACTTCCTGGGAGAATGACCTGCACCCTCTGTATTAGGCAGCTAATTCCACAGCCCCCACTGCCATGGATGCATGGCAAAGACCATAGTTAAGGCTATGAATGTAACAGCCCTCAACAAGGTCTGTCAACAGGGTTTGAATCCTGGATGTTAAGTCCTGCAGCACAGATTTCTACTACATGAACTAATGGAGACTCTCCACTACTTGATAACAGTAGTCGGTTGTTATCTTCTGTTAAAGGGGACGAGGCAGGAACACAGTCCTTGCCAGTATGATACATGAATAGCTAAGAGATCCAGACATGTTCATAACTAGCATTCACTGCAGAGCTATTAGCAGTGAATAAATAGGGAAATCACCAAATGAACCAAATAAAAGGGTGACAATTACAACAATTGTTTGCACCACATCTGTTCTGAAAAAGGAATCTCTTTGGGAATATAGGTTTGCAATATTGGATCAGACCAGTGTTTTATCTAATCCAGTATCCTATCCCTTAGAGTGGCCAGGGTCAGATGCATCAGAGGAAAGGGCAATAAACCCCACAGTGAATAATTATGGAATAACCTGCCTATGGGGAGGTGTTCTCCAAATCACCACAAGTTACTGGTTGATTTATACGCTGAGGCATCTATTTCTTATGAACTTTCTAATGTAACTGTGGATGTTCTCCTCCTTGTAAATGTTGAGTTATTTTTTTGAATCTTGCTAAGCTCTTGATCTCAAGTATCAGAGGGGTAACCGTGTTAGTCTGGTTCTGTAGAAGCGACAGAGTCCTGTGGCACCTTATAGACTAACAGATGTATTGGAGCATAAGCTTTCATGGGTGAATACCCACTTCATCAGATGCATCTGAAGAAGTGGGTTTTTTTTACCCATGAAAGCTTATGTCCAAATAAATCTCTTAGTCTTTAAGATGCCACCCAACTCCTCGTTGTATTTGTGGATACAGACTAACATGGCTACCCCTCTGATACCCAGTATTTTTAGTCTCTCTTCATATAAAAATCCTTTCCATTTATCTGGTCATTCTTGTGAGCTTTTTCAGAACTAGGGATAATTGAAAATTTTGCATGGAAACTGTTTTTGACCGAAAATTGGGTTTTCAATTAAATGAAAATTTTTAACAGAAAGAGTGTGCTTTCTTTGAATTAAAAAAAATATTTAATCAGAAAACTAAAACAGAAAGTTAATTCTTTAAGTGTGACACTTTCACTTTTTTCAGTCAGCTATATTGTATACTTTATTTTTGTAACATTCTTTCTGAAATAAGGTGACCAGAACTAAACACAGTATTCCAAGTGAGGACATACCATCAATTTGTGTAGCGTAAATATTTAATGTATTTTTTCCAACCATTCTTTGTACACTTAAAATTCTATTTCCTCAACTACATAAGGGGCTTTTCATGTGAGTAAATTATTCCCATGCTCAAATTCTCTACGACTGGGGGGGCCTCACATGTCAACTTTTTTGTTTGATTATGGGTTGTTGTTGGGTTTTTGGTGGTATTTTTTGACTGCCAGTGCACATTAAGTGAGGTTTTGATATAGAGAAGAGGATTTGTGCCTTAATTTCAGCAGAAATTCTTGTATGAAGAAAGACTAAAAATAAGTTTGTCTTTAATTTTCCATGTGTCCCTTATTTTTCATCTGAGATACTCAAAGAACTTCACAAATGATATAAAACCCTCTGAATATTATCCCTATTTATTGATGGGGAAACCGAGGCACGGAGGTTAGGTGACTTCCCCCTGGTCACACAGCAAATTGACGTAAATGGGAATATAAATTATATCTCCTGAGTCTGATGTCTTAAAACCACAGGTACTGTTTTTGCTGTGCTACATATTTATTGGAATAACCATTAAATTAATGTGATATGATACATGTTAAATGAAAAGAAACATCCTCCGATGTTGTCCAGAGTTTTATTTTTTCCATAATCAAACAAACAAAACCTTTTGTGAAACTAAGAGCAATAGAAATGTTTCCATTTTTTGTTTTATATTTTTCTGGAAACATGTTTTTAAACAAATAAACAGTCCTCTGTAGTGAAACCCAAATTTGTAGCACAGTGAAACAGACTTAATGGAGGTTTAGCCCACGTTGGAGAAATTTTAAAAAGTGAACAGCATAATTAGTTAAAGTAAATTGGATTTTTTACATTCTTTTAGTTCTAACCAACTAAGCTTGTCTTAGTTCCATGGGTAAATACATTTGTTTGTTTACAATATCTGCTCTTTAAGCTATGCATTCTAGCAGATGTTGTTAATTATTTGTATTGCAGCAGCAGCTAGAGGCCCTGAGACTCTGTTGTGCCTAGTACTAGTATAGAGTAAATGGCAATCCCTATCCCAAAGTTTTTACGCTCTAAGGGTATGTCTTCACCGCAATAAAAAGCCTGCAGCACTGGGTCTCAAAGCCTGGGTCAAATGGCTTGGGCTTGCAGGGCTTAGGGTGACCAGATGAGAAGACCCGAAAATCGGGACTTTTCACCAAAAAAACCCAAACAAACCGGAAGAGGCTCTTCAGCAAAAGTTGTTGAGCAAAAAAAACCACCAAAACATCTGCCTCTGGAATCCTCTGGCACGGAAACGGAAGAGCCTGGAGCAAAAAAACCCCCCCAAGAAGACTGAAAATCAGGACAAAAGGCGTCCCGACCGACCATCGGTCGGGATGCGGGACACATGCTCAAAAATCGGGACGGCCCCGATTTTATCGGGACATCTGGTCACCCTAGCAGGGCTTGGGCTGTGGGGCTAAAAATTGCAGTGTAGATGTTTGGGCCTCAGCTGGAGCCCAGGCACTATTGTGAGAGGGATGGAGCTCAGGGCCTGTGCTCCAGCCTGAGCTTGAACGTTATACTGCAACTGTTAGCACTGCAGTCCCACAAGCCCAACTCAGCTGACCTGGGCCAGCTGCAGCTGTGCCGCTGGTCTTTTATTGTAGTGTAGATGTATCTAAATAGACAAGGGAATGGAGAGAAGGGAGAAGATAATATACAAGCAGAGTGAACTTGATAGTTTGAAAACATTTTGTTAATTCTGTAATTTTTTAAAATGTTCTGGGTGTGTTTTTATAAGGAGGATTAGCTAAAGGACAAGACAAAGGAAGGGTGGTGGAAGGATATATAGGAGAGTTAAGGAAGAAGGGGAACATGGAGTGCAGTGTGACAAAGTTCCTCCTCTACCTTGGTGAGTCCTGCGCTTATTGGCAGATTTTGATCGCCTCAGAGATCTTCCCCTCTGGTAGAACCCACCGTCAGATTCCTCCTGTGTCTGATCAGGAGTTGGGAGGTTTGGGGGGAACCCGGGCCCACCCTCTACTCTGGGTTCCAGCCTAGGGCCCTGTGGATTGCAGTTGTCAATAGGGTTTCCTGTAACAGCTGCGTGACAGCTACAACTCCCTGGGCTATTTCCCCACGGCCTCCTCCCAACACCTTCTTTATGCTTACTGCAGGACCTTCCTCCTGATGGTCTGCTGGTGCTTGTACTCCTCAGTCCTTCAACTCTTCTCCCTCTCAACTCCTTGTGTGCCTCTTGCTCCCAGCTCCTCGCATGGCACACCACAAACTAAAGTGAGCTCTTTTTTAAACCCAGGTGCCCTGATTAGCCTGCCTGTCTTAATTGATTCTAGCAGGTTCTTAATTGGCTCCAGGTGTCCTAATTAGCCTGCCTGCCTTAAATTGGTTCCAGAAAGTTCCTGCTTGTTCTAGTGCAGCCCCTGCTCTGGTCACTCAGGGAACAGAAAACTATTAATCCAATGGCCAGTATATTTGCCTTTGATGAGATATCTGTATCCCACTTGTCTGGGTCTGTCACAGCAGGTACATAAGGCTGATGTGAAGTAACTGTGCAGGAGGAGTTTCATCAAGCAGCCAGTCTGCACAGGGGAAAGCAAGTTAAACATATGTCTGATGATGTCACTGGTGCCCAAAGGCATGCTGCAGCTGCTTAAAAGTTGTAACAGTACTTACTGAGAGAATGATTTCAGATGGATCATTAAAAGTTTGGCTGATGTGACAGTCAGGATGGCTACAGAGCCCTGTCTCTGTCCTACAGCTGGTTCTGTGAGGAAGGAGTCACTTGCAGGATTGGAGTACATTTTTCCTTACCCTTGTAATTTAACACACACTTTTGATTATTAAAACTGAAATAACTTAAAAATTAGGGTGTCAAGTGATTAAAAAAATTAATCACGATTAATCGTGCGATTAAAAATGGTATTCTATTTGAAATATCTTTGGCTGTTTTCTACATTTTCAAATATATTGATTTCAATTACAAAACAAAATACAAAATGTACAGTGCTCACTTTATATTTATTTTTGATTACAACTATTTGTCCTGTAAATAAACAAAAGAAATAGTATTTTTCAATTCACCTAATACAAGTACTGTGTAATCTCTTTATCATGAAAGTTGAACTTACAAATGTAGAATTATGTAAAAAAGAAAACAACCCTGAGTTCAAAAATAAAACAATGTAAAATTTGCATGAGTTAACTGCGATTAATTGACAGCCCTATTAAAAATGTAATTTACTTTTCACCATTAATGCTATTTATATTTTGCATTTCTCTTGTCTTAGATTGTGAGAATAGGCACTAATTAAAGCTGTCGATTAATCACAGTAAACTCACAGAATTAAGTAAAAAAAATTAATCGCGATTAATCTCAGTTTTAATCGCACTGTTAAACACTAGAATCCCAATTGAAATGTATTAAAAATGTTGGATGTTTTTCTACTTTTTCTCATATATTGTATTCTGTGTTGTAATTGAAATCAAAGTGTATAATATTTTTTATTACAAATATTTGCACTGTAAAAATGATAAAAGAAATAGTATTTTTCAATCACCTCATACAGGTACTGTAGTGCAATCTTTTTGTCATGAAAGTGCAATTTACAAATGTAGATTTTTTTTGTTACATAACTGCACTCAAAAACAAAACAATGTAAAACTTTAGATCCTATAAGTCCACTCAGTCCTACTTCTTGTTCAGCTAATCACTAAGACAAACAAGTTTGTTTACATTTACAGGAGATGATGCTGTCCTCTTCTTATTTACATCACCAGAAAGTGAGAACATGTATTTGCATAGTACTTTTGTAGCCGGCATTGCAAGGTATTTTCATGCCAGATATGCTAAAGATTCGTATGCCCCTTCATTCTTTGGCCACCATTCCACAGGACATGCTTCCATGCTGATGATGCTCGTTAAAAAAATAATACATTAATTAAATTTGTGACTGAACTCCTTGGGGGAGAATTGTATGTCCCTTGCTGGTTTACTCACATTCTGCCATATATTTCATGTTATGGCAGTCTTGGATGATGACCCAGCGCATGTTAATTTTAAGAACACTTTAAATGCAGATTTGACAAAATGCAAAGAAGGTACCAATGTGAGATTTCTAAAAATAGCTATAGCACTCAATCAAAGGTTTAAGAATCTGAAGTGCTTTCCAAAATCTGAGAGGGAAGAGGTGTCGAGCATGCTTTCAGAAGTCTTAAAAGAGCAATACTTGGATGTGGAAACCACAGAACCCGAACCACCAAAAAAACCAACCTTTAGCGCATCTGGCACGTAAATATCTTGTGACGCTGGCTACAACGGTGCCATGCGAACACGTGTTCTCACTTTCAGGTGACATTGTAAAAAAGAGGCGGGCAGCATTATCTCCTGCAAATGTAAACAAACTTGTTTGTCTGAGCGATTGGCTGAATAAGAAGTAGGACTGAGTGGACTTGCAGACTCTAAAATTTTATATTGTTTTATTTTTGAATGCAGTTTTTTTGAACATAATTCTACATTTGTAAATTCCACTTTCATGATAAAGAGATTGCACTACACTGTGTAGAAAACACCCATAAATATTTCAATAAATGGTATTCTATTATTGTTTAACAGTGCGATTAATCATGATTAATTTTTTTAATCGCTTGACAGCCCTAGCACTAATCAGTTTCATTTTCTTTCTAGTTAGTGTTTACTTTTGGTTGTCCTGCACTACAACACTCAAAGTGGATTGCAAACACTATAAAGATTTGTTCAAAATAATTTTTTCCACTGTTTTCTTAAAGACAAGTTCATGGACATATTTTTCATGGTCTTATTTTTTTCAGAAGAGCCCTGAATTTGGGACAAAACTTGAACTGATAATAGCTGTTAAAACCTTTTTTATGTTTAGTTATTCATTAATGAATGGGATAGGCTGGACTGCAAAACCCACTAGTTCCATCCCTATATCACCTATTGACACTTTTAATAAAAAGACTTTGCTTCTTTACTGAAACAAGAGCCAAGTATAACTTTATGTAATGTATTGAACAGTAATTATAGACGTTTGAGAGCCCATTGTGTCTGGAACAGTTTAATAATGACTCTGCCATCTCTGTCTTACACACTTTCAAACTTCTTTTGCTAGAGGAAATGTAAAAAGTCCCATGTTAAATAACGACTAAACCAATCTGGAAGAAAATGGTGATCAGCAAAAAAATTCCTTCCTCCTCTTAGTTCTCTTCACATTACTCCATTCTCATTTTCAAAGGGATGACAACTTTTTGAAAGTGCATATCTAATCCTCGTAATTATTTCCTGTCCAATTTTGCTTAAATTTATTATTGCTCAACTCTGCTAAGAGACAGAAAAAGAAATTTAAAGCTGGAAGAAGGAGAAGAGGAAAATGCCAGTGAATGAGCATCTGATGTAGATCACCTTGAGCATGTGGTTTGAATGACATGAGGCAAGGGGTTAGTGCTTCCAGCAGGAGGCACCAGTGAAACTCACTATGGCCTAGTGTAACCTTGGAAAATTAACCTTTGCTGCAGTGAGTATCAGCAGTATCTGTACATGATTGAAAAGCAAGTATAGACCAGGATAAACCACAGAAACAATGGCTTTTTTTTTTTTCTGAAATGATGCTGAACATGGTTTGTACTGGTCTACACGTGTACTTCTACTGTGTTCAACTGAAGCCGTTGTCAGCAATATGGTAACTTTTCTGGTTTAGGCTTATGTGAACTACTACATTTTTAACCATATTTAATGTGTCCTTGTATAGTTTTCATGTACAGTTGTCATTTTTTTAAAATAAGATGAAGGCAGTATCATTAACTAGCGAAACTGCAGTGTTAAAGGGAGAGAGGAAAAGCTCCTATTTGAGAGAACAGTTAACTGGGAATAAAAAACAGGTGCTTTTGAACATAGCAGGTGGGTTTGCATTGATCACCACCATCTGTCTGAGGCTGAATAAGAAATTTCCTAGATAAATGTTTGAGGTAATGAATTATCTGTTTCATGACGAAAAGGTTTTTGATGGCTAGGAGAGTGAGAGCAAGAGAAACCTGCTGGATTAATCTAAGCCTTCAGACTTCAAAGATGAATGGAAAATATAACTGAGAGACCAAGCTGAGTATATAATTGTGCAGTTGGTACAGTTGAGTGTGGAAGTTAGAGGTCAGAAATTATACTGCCCAATTCTTTGCAAACTGGTTTGTGTAAGCAAGGGAGGAAGGTTTTTCTAGCACTCCTCTCTGAAACTGGAATTATGATAGATTACCTGCTCGTAGAAGTTGGAGGTTTGTTAAAGATGACCTTCAAAGGATTTTTTTCAACAATTGGCTTTTTGCTGCCTTTTATGATATATAAAGAAGGCCTGAGAAGTTTGTTGTTTTGAAGGTTTTTTTCCCCTAATTTTTTTGTTTTGTTATAAATATCAGGAATGTCTAATGCGGTCTTTCTGATTATGCGGGAGGACCCTCTGGGAGGTCTCAGAGATGTTTATTGAGACTTCTAACACCTTAATTGAGGTTCAGTCTTTAACAGTGCTCACTTTATTTGGAATTTTAGTAACTGAAATTACGTAGCTGTAAACATTAAAAACAAAAAGTTTTAAACAGACTGACTAAAAATCTCTTCCCCTCTCAATTGCTTAGATTTCTCTTGGCTCTTGTGATGTCACCATTTTGGTAGTTTTTCAGTCATCACAGAGTCTTCCAGCCTTGCCATGACCTGAACGTTTTTTATGAAAATCAAGAAGAATTAAATGAAATTAAATTAAACAAACCCCAAACCCCACTTTCAGACTACCTTTACATATCACAAACAAAAAGAAAGGGCATGAGCACAAATTTCTCTCTTCTTCCCCATTTGCTGCAGATTATCTTTAAATCTTGTGTGGAGGTTTGTGATGTTCTGTCACTAGAGGCTCTACGTAAAGATATTCTCGGTGAGCCAAGAAAAAGCCAAAAACAACCCAAACTCTCTGTGGTGACCTATTCTATCTCTTTAGAGTGTTTATTCTTTTTCTCTAACAAATTTGTTTTGATTTAACCTAGTTTGAACTATATTTTGAAAATTAATTCTATTTTAAGATATTAAGGACTGGAGTAATTTTATGGCACAATGTTTTTTCTCTACTGGAAAGACATAGTCTAAAGCATAGATATGAAACGGACAGCGATAATGTACCTAAAAAGGTATGAGATTTTTTTCCCTCTGTCTGTCAAACACTCTGGAGAATTAAGATTTAATTTAAAAACATTTTCTTAGCCACTCTGGTTGCAAAAATAACTTTCCAAATATGAACCAATATAGTGTTGTCTTCTCTGCAGACAAAGAACTCTGAAAATCTCCAAAATAGCTCTGAGAAATGTTCCACTGTTCAACTCAACATAATGTTCTCTCAGATGCCTAGTGATGACACATTAATATAAACATTGTTAATTAGTTCACTGCGATTATTTTAAGGGAAACATCCAATTATTGTGCTTTGTTGATTCCCCACAACATTCAGTAGGAATAGACAAATAGATGGCTACCCTCACCCCAGTAGTGTTTTTAAAGTCTCCTATTGTAAGCAGTGAAGCCCTGTAATAGGTTAGTCCTTCCTCTGCCTGACTCTCAGCACCTGCTGCTACCCTCAGTCTGAGCTTCTGTCTGGCGGGCGATGTGTTTTTCTTTGCTGCAGCCAGCAATTGCTTATCTCATCTTTTCTCAGTGTGGTCTCTGATAGCTGTAGTACACTGAGAATCTACAAGAGAGACACATGGAGCAGCTGGGAAAAGAGCAATAAGCAAAGCAGGCTTTGTTAAGGAACTTGTAGTATGGGAGAAGAGGATACATTGTAATAAATCTCCTTTTGATGCAGGCCCAGGGAAGTGGGGAGAAAAAGATCTGGATGATAAAAGATGGTAAGGCCAGGTGTGAAATTCAAAGGGTGGGGAAATTATTATTATATTATTTATTAACTGCTGGCAGGGTACTTGGCACTATGCATGATAATATTGCAATTCTAATGGAGTTTACATCCTACAAGACAGTCCCGAGTCAGATAAGGGTGAACCAGTAGAGGTGTTGAGTGTTGAATATAACTTTGTTAGTTTTTTTGTGTAGTTTGGGGTAGAGGGGTGCAGACTAGAGGCCAATATGGTTAAAATGGCATAAATGTGAAATATTGACACCGGCAGAGTTACTTTGCACTAGTGTAACTACAATCAGACTCTGACCCTAGGAGTTAGAGTTGCTTCAAAACAATTCAAGAAACCTGACATTTTTGGGAGGTCCATTGTGGACAGAGAACAGTATATTGACCTAATTAAGAATGTAATTTGTTTCACTCCATAGAATGAGTTTAATACAGCTGATCTATCTGAACTATCTCAGAAGCTGCCTTCAGGAAAATAAAGGAGAGAGGCAACTTAGGCTGTGCTTTCATTAGCAATTTTCTTAAAATTTCCCCATCATTACCACTTTTGCAGCTTCACCTTTGTCGCAATATTGGGAATGCTAGTTATAGACTGGCTGCTTGTGTGTTAACCACTGTGTCATTGAATCTTGTTCAGGGAAGGTCTAAGCCATATAGCAATTTAAATACTGGTGGCCGATCTGTACTAGAGTCTTTATGAACTGAGGGGGTTTTTTGTGTGTAGTTACACGGATATGGCTGTACTAGTGGAAAAACCTAGTGCAGGTGTTCCATACTGGTAAAAGTGACTTGAGTCTGTGAAGCTTCCTGGGGATAACTACAGCAGTACAAACCTTCCCTAGCATAGACAAGCCTTCTGTTATAAATGTTAATACCATCAGTGGTGCTGCAACAGTGGAATTTAAGAAAGGTGATAGATTCCAAAAACAAAAAAAGAAATGAAGAATTACGATTTATAGGGTGAAATCCGGGCCCCGGTGGAGTCAATGAGGGTTGTGTCATTAACTTCTTTAGGGCCAGGATTTCACTCATATACTCCAGAAGGGACTATTGCGATAATCGAGTTTGACTTCTTGCAAGTTTAAAGATGGTGTATATTTCACCATGGCTGTCAAAGCATCTTTGAAATGTGAACTTGAGCTCTCTGGCATTGAAAACGAATCCTGCACTAGGCCACCAAGTCAAGATGGACAGAGGAGGAGAGAATTAGCTGGATGATGGAAATAGTGGTTTCCTAAATGAGTCCAACACTATTTTTTCCTCCCCTGAGTGAAGCTCATCATGACATTTTTGGGAGTTCCACTGTCGACAGAGAACAGTATATTGTCCTAAGTGGACCCTACTTAGGAATGTAATTTGCTCCACTCTATAGAATGAGTTTTAATACCGCTGATCTAAATTAACTATCTCAGCAGCTGAAAAGAGAGTGGTTTTCTCCCCAAATCACTATAAACCTCAAGTACTTCTAATCTGAGGGAGAAAGTGATTTTGGTGGGGAAAAGACCCTATGTTGCAAACATGCATGTGAGTTAATTACAAGCCTTAAATGTTTGTAAGATTAGTCCCTTAGTTACCTGCTTCAGAGCTCACACCTATGTTACAATATTATAAAGCAGCAGCACTCCTAAAATAATTTATTTTTTATCAGTTCATAATTTACACATAGTTTACTTTGGATTGAAACTGCCTAAATGCAATGATTAATGATCATCAACAAAGTTGTTTCAGCCATTTTTTGTTTACATAAATTGTAAAATTCCAATGACTGCTCCTGTTGAAATCTGTTAAGCGTAATATTAACTAATTCCTATGCTTTCAGGGTTTTTTTTTCCCTCCAGGGGAAGGGAATAGACTTCTCAAACTGTCACATGAAGACAAGTTTCAGAGTGGCAGCCATGTTAGTCTGTATCCGCAAAAAGAACAGGAGTACTTGTGGCACCGTAGAGACTGACAAATTTATTTAAGCATAAGCTTTCGTGGGCTACAGCCAACTTCATTGGATGTATAGAATGGAACATATAGTATACATATATACACACACACACATACAGAGAAAATGTGGAAGTTGCCATATCAACTCTAAGAGGCTTATTAATTAAGATGAGCTATTATTATCAGCAGGAGAAAAAAAACTTTTGTAATGATAATCAAGATGGCCCATATCAGACAGTTGACAAGAAGGTGTGAGGATACTTAACATGGGGAAATAGATTCAATTTGTGTAATGACCCAGCCACTCCCAGTCTCTGTTCAAACCTAAGTTGATGGTATGTAATTTGCAAATTAATTCCAGTTCAGCAGCTTCTCCTTGGAGTCTGTTTTTGAAGTTTTTCTGTTGCAAAATTGCCACTTTTAAATCTGTTATCGAGTGACCAGAGAGGTTGAAGTGTTCTCCTGCTGGTTTTTGAATGTTATGATTCCTGATGTCAGATTTGTGTCCATTTATTCTTTTGCGTAGAGACTGTCTGGTTTCGCCAATGTACATGGCAGATGCCTTTTCACATTTTCTCTGTATGTATATATATATTGTGACAGGGCAAGGCCAGAGGGCTATAGGAAAGTCGTAAGGAACCAATATGTTAGCCACAGGCTAAACAAATCCCTGATACCTTATGGCAGTTGCTCCAGGTTAATCAAGACACCTGGGGCCAATTAAGAACTTTCCAGAAGGCAGGGAGGTTGATTGGGACACCTGAAGCCAATCAAGGACTGGCTGGAACTAGTTAAAAGCCTCCCAGTTAGTCAGTGAGAGGTTAGGAGCTGTGGAAGGAGGTTGCGTGTGAGAAGCTGGGAGCAAGAGGCACTAGGAGCTGAGAGTAAGAGGACGTACTGCTGGAAGATCCTGTGGTGAGGATAAAGAAGGTGTTGGGAGTTTTGGGGGGAACCCGGGCCCGCCCTCTACTCCGGGTTCCAGCCCAGGGCCCTGTGGATTGCAGCTGTTTAAAGTGCCTCCTGGAACAACTGCACGACAGCTACAACTCCCTGGGCTACTTCCCCATGGACTCCTCCCAACACCTTCTTTATCCTCACCACAGGATCTTCCAGCAGTACGTCCCAACTCAGTTTCTATCACTACTTGATTGTGGAAATAGCTTTCTTTATGTTTCAGAAAACTCTGTGCAAGCAATAGCAGCAGCATGGGTGGGCATTACATCTTCACCGAGTAGCTGCTTTCAGAACCTTGTTAGAAATCAACTAAGGATATGCCTTCACTGCAGAGTTAAGTTGGTTGATTAGCGACCAGGTATGATCAGCCGTGCTGTTCAGCGATATTCTTTATAGTGTCCTCCCTAGTGCTGCACTAAGTGTGTGATCAATCACTTAAAAAAAATACCGTAATATTACCATCACAGTAATTTGGATCTTTACTTTAGTCTCAAAGATGGACTAGAAATTTTTTCATACGTAAATCCTAGAACAACAGTTTTGGCCCAGTTATAGTGATGTTATTAAATGGTTAATTTGACCCTGTGTGTGTGTGTGTAAGCCAAACCCTTTTTATTGTGGAAGTAAATAATTACAGCATATTCATGTAATTGCTCCAGGATCTCTTATTAATCTAGGTAATTTTTTAAAAGAATAGTATTGGTCCAGTCTCATTTGCTTTCTATACAAAACTTTCATAATGGCATCTTTTCGTACTGTTAAGATACCCTTTCTCTGCTGGTGGTGTTTGCTTCTACAATGATTGCTTCAAAGGGGTGCCATCTAGTGTCTAAAGATTGCAATATGAATTGCGATTTATAAGGCAGTAGATGGGAATTTTATTAGGTGATGGTGCAGAACAAATTATTACATCATAATTTTTAAACTGCCCTGGAATAGTGTAAGATTGATAGAGGGAACTGTGACTCTTGAATGAAGTATTAAGGAAATTGAATTGATTTTTTTTCATATGATGACAAGAATATTAATGTGAGCCATGAATATTATTTTAATTAAGTCAAACTTCTCTTTAAATGAATTGTATGTGCTTGAGATGCACACATATAGGATTCTTGAAGTGCATTCAGCTTGTCTGTTTTTTGCTTGCTCATGCCTTCAGTGAATGACCCTACAGAAGTTGGATTTCATTTTTAGTATAGAAACTAATGCTGTCTTCTGGTTACATGAATATGTTGTATTGGCTTTATGTGATCTCAGAAACACAAATCTGTGCCTCATAAAATCAGCTGCTATAGTCATGCACACATGAGCAGTACCAGATTTTAAAAAAATGCATGATAATACTGGGAGAGATGTAACTAGTATATATTTATTGAATTTTAGAGCACCTGTTCCCATAATTGCTAAGTGCTTGCTTACACATTTTTAAGAATACCAAATAGTAAATTGCATAAAACCATTCAAAGGCTCAAGGTTGGCTGAGTTAAATCAGTTTGATCAAAGTGATTTAAATTACTGTTTTAATCGGGATTTAAATCAGTGGGCAGGACACCTTGATTTGAATAATTAATTTTAATCTTGTTCTGCATTTGTACTTTGTAGTTATTTTCCTAAAGAAACGTTGATTCTCATTGATTGGTAATCATTAAGACAAGTTGATTTGCAACTAGACTTAGCCTTTACACTAAATTTGGTACTTCTTTTTGCTAACCAGGAGGATGCTTGATGGCACAGATTTTAAACTATGTCTGTAGTTAGTGAATTGAAGTACTTGTTTCTGGCCACCATGACCTTCAGATTTTTAGAACTAGTAGATTCATCCTCTCTCATTATTTTTATTTATAAATTGGAAGAAGAAAACAAACTTAGGCCTTAATAGGTTGTTGTAATTTAAGTATAGGTTGTTGTAATTTACAGTTTAATTATAAATAGGTTATTTTGAAAAAGAAAAATGTATGTAATTAAAAATCCATTTTTATTGTTGTTTTTTTAATTATTGAATTTTTCTGCCCTGGGCTTTAAGAAAACCAATGTCCATTTGTCAGGAATAAACAAAATGGACAAATGTTTAACACAAATACAAATATTTTAATATAATTATATCAAGATCACACGTGTGGAGGAAGTAGACTTGTAATTATAAATTACAGCAAGTTATTTAGTTTTTAAATTTATGCTGCTTCAGGGGTAGTCTGGTTTGAAGCCCTGATGCTGGAGCTCACAAGGATCATTCCCTCACGAAACACACTGTCTGCTATGGATGATGCTGAGCAATAGGCAGCTACGTGTCCACTTGGGCAACGAAGTCAGTTTGCCCCAGTTCCTCAACAACGGACTGCCATAAGGCTCAGGACTTGCGCTGATGGTTTTCAATGTTTACATGAGCGACATGCCTCCAACAAAGTCATGCAAATTTGCAAATGCGAATGACCTTGCCCTGGCAACTCAAGCAGCCACCTTCAGTGACATCAAGTCCACCTTAAACAGGGACATAAACACCATAGAGGAATATTTCCGCTAATGGAGGCTCAAGCCAAATCCTCACAAAACAACAGTCGCTACATTCCATCTTGATAACAGGAACGCTAAGTGCACCCTGAAAGTGACCACCTTTATCAACGCTGTGCGACATGACCTCACTGTGACCAATCTCAGAGTGAAGCTGGACTACATGCCAACCTTCCACGACCATCTGAAGAACGTAGCTGCCAAGACGAAGACAAGGGTCAACCTGGTCCAAAAACCGGCAAGCACAAGCTGGGGAGCATTAGCATCAGTGTTACAGACATCAGCGATGGCCCTTGTATACTCTGTAGCCAAAGCCTATGCACCAGTATGGACCAGAAGTAGCCATACTCGACTTGTTGATGTCCTACTAAAGACTGCAATGTGGTGCATCACTGGAACCCTCAACACGACCCCAACACCTTGGCTGCCAGTGCTGTCACATATTTCGTCCCCATCCATTTGCCAGATGCCACAAACCTTCAGAAATTTCAGAGGATCGTGAAAAATGAACGTTTTGCCATCCACCAGAATCTTAACAATGTCCTTCACCACCACTTGAAGTCGCACAAGCCTTTTTGGACCAATGCATTTAATCTTCAACAATGTTACTTCAGCCCTGATGAAGCTTACAAAGCTGAATGGAATTCACAAGAAGTCACAAATAAACATCTCATGAAAGACCCCATGCAGAAGATCTCTGGCTTCGATCTCCCACAAAGGTTATGGGCAGCCCTAAACCGTATCTGCACAAACCATGGCAGATGCGGATACTTGCTGCACTAGTGGAAAATTAAAGACTCTCCAATGTGTGACTGTGGTCACCCAGAACAGACCATGGAACTCAATGCCCAATTCACAAATACAAAGGAGGCGTCGCCAGCAGAACACTCTGCTACTCCAGGCACAATTATCTAGCTTAACTATCTAAACGTAAAATTATAGTTGTTGCTCTACATTTACCTCAGCCATACGAAGAAGAAGGGTCAAAAGAAATTTGGAAAGTATAGGAGACAAATGGGAAGTCAAACGAGTCTAGCCCAGCAGTTCTCAAACTATGGGGTGGCCTTCCAAGAGAGGCGCGGGAATGTGTCAAGAGAGGCGTGAGCTGTGTGTTGTTTTTTTGTTTTTTTTTTAAAGTGTTCTGGCTGTCGGCTCTAGGTGGCTGAGGCTTGTGCAGAAGGACCATGCACACTTGGGAGGCGGGGATAAAGGGGACATCTGGAACCCCGCCACCTGGGCTCAGGCTCTCCTCCACCCCTCCAAATCCCTAATCTGGAGGTGGTGGGGTTCTGACTGCCAGCCCCGAACTGGCAGCAGCAGTACAGAAGTAAGCACTACGTGGAGCGCTACGTCTGCTGTGAAAATTTATATTGATGAATATCACTTTCCCCATTGCTGCCCTTACTTCTGTGTTTGCTTCTGGCGCAGTGCTGCCTTCAGAGCTAGGCCCCCAGCCAGCAGCCACTGCTCTCTGAACTGCCATCAGAGCTTGTTGGTGATGTATGTACTTGGGGAAGAGGGCATAAACAACTACAAACACAAAGAAGGGTAAAATAAGTTTGAGAACCACTGGTCTAGACCCATTTCTAACAGTTCAGTCTTACTCATTTCTAGTTCATGATCAGTTTGTTTTCTTTAAGGACAGATAACTGCTAATATATTTCCTCAAGCTTTTGGGGGTGAGCATCGATTAGCACACCAATTCCCCAGCAGAGAATAGAGGAGTTAAAATGCAGAATGAGCGGCTTAATACACTGCCTGTTCCACACTTAGGCCTTGATAGTGCAAATGCATACACATGAGTAGACCTGTTGCGCATACAGCTAGAGGACTGGGGCCTTAGTCATTGAGTGTGAGTAGGGCTCATTTGTGAGGTGTTAAAGATATATAAATACACATCTGCGACCACTCATATCTCAGAGGGGACTGCAGTACACTTCTTGTTATTTGAACTGTCAAATATTTAAACGAACGCTTGTCTCAAGTTACAATCACCTGTCTCAAACAAGTGCAGCGGTCATTATTTCAAGTCTTTTTTTAAAAAAAACACTTACATGCTATATTCTTTATAAATGTTATTGTTCTGACTTCTATTTCAGGTACTTCAACTCTGAAGGAAAATGAAAGGTGGTGTTACTGAAGAACATCTGTATCTGGCCTACTCCCATCAATCTGAAGATTGCATTTTTCCTCTCCACACATCAATATCCTTGTTTTTGCTGTCCTACTGTGACTGCAAATTATTCAAAGTTTTCTTAGTACCTTCTAGTGACAGTACAGATGACCAGTTATTTGGCAAAGCACAGCCTGATGACTTAGAGGTCCACTTCGTCTCAAGGTGTCAACTCCCTTTGGTTGTCCAGAGCTGCTGTTTGCCTGCTATAGTTGAAGAAAAGGGCAAATTCTGTCGAGCTGGTCTTTCTGTTGTGTTGAGGCACATAATACAGAAAACATACGAGATAGATCCATCAAAGAAGTTGGTTTTGGAACTTTTGGGTTTTAAAAAGACCTGCCTAAAAGCCTGTGCTGAAGTGAGTGCATCTTTTTTTGTTACATATTTAAATATAGTTAACACTAAAACTTGGGTTTCAATGTGGATATCTGCTGGAATGTTCAGTTAAGATATTTTATCATACGGTTTCCTATTGTTTGTACAACAGCAGCTGTATTGATTCTGGCATAAAAGTGAATGGTAATGATTAAAAAAAACCAACAACCCACCACCCTAAATATTTAACAGAATATAAGTAGCCTTAAGATTAAAAATATGGGCCAGATCCTCAAGTGGTGTAATGTGGTGTAGTTTCATAGAAATCAATGGAGCTATTCCATTTTAGACCCATTGAGAATCTGCCGCTATCTGTTTTAAAAGAAATTCAATTTACTTTTTATCTGCCATGCTCAGCTTCTAGGGTTGTGTGTGAGAGCTAGTGTTATTACTCACCCCTAAATCAAATCAGTGAATTGCATTCTTTATACACAGGTGTTCAGGATGACATCAGTTCTTCTAAGATAAATACAGAATCCTGAACTAAGGCCTTGGAAGGTGTGTAAAAGAGAAGATAATATTTACATCTAGTTATATAGCAGTGTAGGTCCAGAACCAAGCATATGGGCTACTTGTGCTAGGAAAGGCTTGATAATTTACAACTCAAGTCAGTCTAGTTCTAACATTTAGAAACTTAAATGTAAAAACCACAAAATCCCTTTGTTTTGTACCATAGAAAGTGAAAGACACTGCTGTGCAAAAAAATCCAACAAATGAAAATCCGATGGTAATGTAGGTAGGGGGCAGAACATGTTCAATGAAGAGCCTACTTCTTATATCCCAGAAAGGGAGGTCAGGTACTCTAAGCTGTGAAACTCTTTAATGCCATTTAGAAATTCCATGTACTCATTAAATTTTTCAATATAAATATTGTCTACCCCATCTTATTTAAAAGATCTGCTTACTTGTTGATCACTTTAAAAAATAATACCTTCTTAAACTGTTCCTACATATATTCTGTCATAGAGTAACCTTATAGTCTTTAGTTCTGGTCTGTCCAGTGACCTCAGCTCATTCAAATGTAATTGTATAATAAACCTTAGCCATGGCCATATTTACTCTGAACCAAATTCTGTGACATTAATTTGTTCTATCACCATGAAATATCCTTGATTCCTGTTCCCCACAACAAATACAACCATTGCATATGAAAATACTCATTGATGTAAAATTTATTGTTGCTTATTTTCAATCCTGATTATTTTTGAAGATGGGTTTTTCATTACACTCTCCAAGTGCCCTGGCTCCTGCCTTCGGCTCCCAGAATGTCCGGATGACCCAGCACAGATCCTCCTTTTATTTTTTTGCAGTCTTCAGCATCTTATAAGGGCCGTGGCTGCTGTGCTATTCTCCAGCTTCCCAAGTCAAGCCTAAACTTCTGTCTCCTTTATTCCCAGGCTACAAACTGGACCTGCTTACTGCCTAGGTCCAGGATTCATCGCAGGGAGCATACACTAATCTAACCAATTTTCTTCTTGTGAGGAAAACTTCAGGGCAATAGACAGCTGCTGGCAGTTCCCAGTAGCACAGTTTGACAGAAAGTAAACAAAATGTTGGGTGTCTGGCTGCAGCAAAATATTGAATTCCATAGCATCTTGGGGAAAATGCCAGATTATGCAGCCATGTAATTGGGGAGTCTTAGTGTTCTGTGTTAGATGGATGGGACTGTTCACGCTCAAACTATTTCAGATTTTCTGCAGATCCAGACAGATGATACTACATTGGTTTACACTTGGTGCACATTTTAGAGGTTTTCTTACAACCATAAAGACTGGAAACAATATTTCTTTTTAATGAGAATGCAATTCTGCAATAAATTCCATGGCTATGGAATGTGCAGGGCCTTGCCCCGAGAAAGATAAAATACTTCAGAACCTAGATTATGTGCTTGATTTTCTGTATACTTTGAACATCCAAAACTCCCTTTGAAGCCAATAGGTATCAATGAGGCTGTATGAACTGAAGTCAGTGGCCATTTTGGGTTTGCAAGGAATGCAGGACCAGAGTTTAAATCTATAATCCCCAAACTGGGGATAAAATTATTGAAAATGCCTAAGTCCCATTTTCAAAATAGATTTAGGTACTTAGGCTCCTAAATGTCATTAATGGGACTTAGGTTTTTCTAAGTTAGGTGCTTTTGAAATTTTTTCCTTGGATCTCACTTTTGTTAAACCTTTCCATAGGTAAGCCCCTTCATTCTATTCACTACTACATTTTATCCTCCTTTTACATTAGTATAATTCCTTTGAAATGCCATTATAATTGTGTAAAACTAGAGTAACATAATGGTAAATCAGGCCTGATAGATGATGCTAAAATATGATGAGTGGATGTAGATAGGGGAGTTGTATGTTTTAAGTCTATCCATGTATACAGTTAATAATTTAGGATCTTAGAAGTTTTTTGAATTTAACAATAATTTCTGTTAACCTTTAATTTTAATACATTTTAAATTACATACACTCCTAAAATTTGGTATTTTAAGAAGTTATGAAATTTAAGCAATAACTCAAGAGACCAAACAAAAATGATTTGCCTTGTAGAAAAGTTCTTTAACTAATGATCAAACTAAATTGTACTGGCAAGAAGTGGAGTTGTCTGCTGGACATAGTACAGTACTTGGTACAGATTTGACTACTACTAAACGTGTGCTAATTATTACTGTTGCTAATTATGGCTGTTGCTATTTCAAGAGTACGTACTCTTATCAGTGTTTATATATAAACAAAGGATGTGGGAGCTTTTTATTCTGTCATTTGAAGTGTTAAGTGATTTTTTTTTTTCACTTGTACAGGTAAGTATTGGATTTCACTGTTATAAAATTGTTTAGAGATATTTGGAAAAAAAAACAAGGACACAGGTAGAGATCAAATTTTGGCTTAATATATGGTGCGAGTCCTAAAAAGGGGCAGCATTTAAGTGTGTAGTTTGTAGACTATTACAAATAAATTGGGGAAATAATTTCCATGAAAATCCATAGCATCCCAGTGAAGAGAGGAGATAATCTGAGATTATGCAACTAATTTAGTGTGTGTGTGTGTAGAGATGTCGCGATGGTGAAAGAATTTTTATGGAAGTTATTACTTTTATTTCCCGTAGCCCCCAAAGGAGTGATAGGAGTGAATTAAGAGACTCTGCTAAAGAAGAGTATTTGATGCCATAAATTCTGTATTATTGCACAAGTGAATAAATCCAACAAGAGGAGAAGTTTGAGTTTAAAGACAGTTGTAAAAAACGTAGGTAGAAATAATAGAGGATTTGTCATCCCTTTAAAAATGAGAGTGGAGTAATGTGAAGAGAACTAAGAGGAGGAAGGAATTTTTTTGCTGATAACCTTTTTCTTCCAGATTGGTTTGGTCGTTATTTAACATGGGACTTTTTACATTTCCTCTAGCAAAAGAAGTTTGAAAGTGTGTGAGACAGAGAGTCATTATTAAACTGTTCCAGACACAATGGGTTCTCACACGTCTATAATTACTGTTCAATACATTATATAAGTTATACTTGGCTCTTGTTTCAGTAAAGAAGCAAAGTCTTTTTATTAAGTGTCAATAGGTGATGTAGGGATGGAACTAGTGGGTTTTGCAGTTCAGCCTATCCCATTCATTAATGAATAACTAAACATAAAAAAGGTTTTAGCAGCTATTATCAGTTCAAGTTTTGTCCCAAATTCAGGGCTCTTCTGAAAAAAATAAGACCATGAAAAATATGTCCATGAACTTGTCTTTAAGAAAACAGTGAAGAAATCTTTATAGTGTTTGCAATCCATTTTGAGTGTTCTTAGTAGTGCAGGAGAACCAAAAATTAACACTAACTAGAAAGAAAATGAAACTGATTAGTTCTAGGGCTGTCAAGCGATTAAAAAATAGATTTTCTGTAAAATAAATGACATTTGTGGGATTCATAAATGGTGCGATATTCCGTTTTTACTGGTACTCATTTGAGATGACCAATGTAATTTAGTCATGGCTTCACCTCTTCTGGATAATACAGCCATCCCAAATTGATGCCGATAAAATACATTTATACCACACCAGACCACCATTAATTCTTTTTATATATAAAATTTAGTTTCCAGACTTATACTGGAAATTAGTCTATTAAGGCTTTAATGTAAACTAACAAGGAAATTCAGAGAGTTTAAACTTCATCCTGTTCACCTAAAACAATGTAGCGTGTGTGTGTGTCTGTGTGTGTATCTGTTTCTGACATTGCAACTACACATGGGAAGCGGGGGGCATTTGTTGCGTGTTAAGGATGGCGTTTCAGCCTTTACATGGAAGCTCTTTATAGGATTTAAATCATGCCCTTAATTTTGAATGTCTGCATTATAATCCAAACAGTTCTAATGAGACTGTGCTTGTTTGTTTATATGACAGGTTAGTCAGTGGACCAGACTTTGTGAGATCAGCATCCCTCATGCTGTTGAGAGCTTATTGAATGCGTCTCCCGATCAGTGTCAGGCCATTCCACCTGAGGTTTTGCTTCTTGAGAAGAAGCTAGGAGAACCTGTCAGAGTGCACAATGATGACAAAATCCGAAGGCAGAAACTTCAACAGCAAAAGGCAGATGATAAGACTGCAGCGCCTGCCCTCGCTAAAAGAGCAACAAAAACTCTTAGCCCAGAAGGAAATCAAGTGGATCAAGCCCAGAAGGAAATAGTGGAAATCAAGGACCAAGAACCTGCAAGTTTGGAACTGAGAGTAGCTTTCTCAAAATTAGTTGGGCAGGAAATACCTGCTACAACCAGCAGGGAGCCCTCTCACATCAGGAAAACAAAAATCTCTGATCTCCCACCTCTGGAGCATGTTTTTGCTGAGGGGCTTTATTTCACTCTGGCAGATGTAGTGCTTTTGCCATGCATCCATCAATTCTTGGTAAGAAAACAGCCTCTGTGGTTAATAAATAGTGTCCATGTCTGTTAGAGTTTGAAAAGTTACATAACTACTTGATATAAGACACAGTCAAGCAAAGTATTTACTACACGGCACAAAATAGTTTCTCTTAATTGTTTTGTGTGTGTATCACAGGGAATGAAGAGTTTTCTCTATCAATAACTAAAATGTTAAATATATGAGAGACAGTTGTTGGTAAGGGGCCAGATGAATCCTATATATTTTCTATTAGGGTATACTGAAATATACTTCTGGCACACAGGATGTTCAAATAAGTGTTTCTTTAAATACTTATTTCAAGCACTTTCATTAGCCATTTATTCTTGTGCTGTGTGTGTCTTCACAATTGGCTGGGTCTGCTAAAGCAGAGTAGAGCATAACTTCTGTCACGTCTGCCATTTGAAACTCAGTGTCACTTGGTGTCTGGCTCCTTTAAGGGGAGATGGGGCCAGCCACACTTATGCCATAATTAATTAGCTGTTTCCCAGACAGAAGGTGGGACTAAGGAGGTTTAGGTGAGACTTAATGGACACCAGGCCATGTAAGAGGGCTAAAAAGCTCAACTTGAGAGGAACCACAGAGAGCGGGCAGGCGTCTTCGGAAGGTTCTGAGTGAGGATCTGCAGTATACTGAGGGGACTTCAGGGAAGGAGCCTGGAACTCAGAATTCTATCCCAGACCCTCACATAAACTAAAAGGTAGCCCAGAGAGGCTGAGATGGTGCTAGAAACTCCAGGGAAGAAGTCTAAGTTAGAGCTCTATCCTAGAGCCAGAGACTTTAAAGATAACCTGGAAGGGACTAGAAACTGAGCCCCGGACAGGCTAGAAAGGAGCCCAGGTTGGGAGAAAGTACTTTTGTTTGTTGGGACTTAATTTGGACTTCCTACCTCAAAAGAGAATTGAGGTCAGAATGACCCAGCTGGAAGGACTGAGCCACATGACCTGCCAAGAGAGACAGAAAATCCTGGGGAGGAGGAAACTGAGGCAGGGAGTGACTGCAGAGTTACATATGGCCAGCAGGGGCCAGAGACTCTCCATGACACTCAGGTAAAAACCTGTGACATCCCAGACAGTAGCCTCTTCCATACCTGAAGCAGCATACCAAGGAGAGGGGGAAGCAATAGGCTGGGGATCAATTGTGATTCAATCTGAGGGGTGTGGCAGGTGAGAGCACTACATGGAAGATAAAAGGAGTCTAATCTGGGGATCAGGAGAGAGGAAGCTATGTTTATGTGGGAGAGGGGAATCCATAGAATCATAGAATATCAGGGTTGGAAGATCATCTAGTCCAACCCCCTGCTCAAAGCAGGAACAATCTCCAATTTTTGCCCCAGATCCCTAAATGGCCCCCTCAAGGATTGAACTCACAACCCTGGGTTTAGCAGGCCAATGCTCAAACCACTGAGCTATCCCTCCCTAACAGGTTAAACCAGTCTAGGGAGGACCCTTGATGAGGGCATGCAGACTTCTAACTCGGGATACCTGTCCCCACAATCACTGTGTAGCTTGCATATTCCAGAAGACTCCTGTCATGAAGCAATTCCTAAATATTTTTTTAAATGTATGTAGATTCCCAAGCTAAAAACTTGTTAAACTGGATTTACGTCTGTAAATACCAAATACTTAAAGGGTAAAAAAAAAACCTTATTAGGAGAATACTATACTTTTCTCAGTTACTAAATGTATTGATTCGTAAATTCAAAGTTAAAGTTACTCATAAAATCAACCACCATCACTCCATGTACTCAAATAATCGTAATTTTGCCCCTCACGCGGAGGATACCCCCAAATCAGGAGATACTCCTATTTTCAACAAAACACATCTTTATCTCCTCCGTTACACCAAACAGTTAGGATAAATCTAACTAAATTATTTTATGCCTGTTGATAACTGATTCTACACTGCTGTAGCATTTAAACCTAAATTAATCTCTTACATTGCCACAGCAAACAATTCCTGTCTTTAAAACCAGACACAACTGACAGAAAGAGACAGTAATCAGATTCAGAACAGTCTTATGAGACAATTCTCCAGCAATAGTTAGAATTTCAAAGTGTTTTAGTAGGTTTTGTCTTGCCTAGGAAAAGTGGTCAAGTTTAGGTCTAAGATGTGCTAGTTAAACCTGACTTTAAACTCAACCTTTTTCCTACTATAAATGGAAGGTAATACTTTGTAGTTTTAATTCAGCTGGTTGAGTTTTAGCTTAAGCAGAGTGAATATTTACTAAAGTTGAATACACCCACATTATGATCATGGAATCTGTATGCTCTCATTAAGTGCAAATTATAAATGAGGGGAGAATTCTAAAATGAATGATTTAACAAGATTAGAAGCCAAAATCAAGACGTTTTAGGCAGTTTTTTAATGGACATTCTTTTAATGAAAGTGCATTGTAATACTGGTAAAACAAAAGTAAGTAGGAATGAGAT
Organism: Chelydra serpentina; assembly: GCA_037349315.1. Classification (NCBI taxonomy): domain Eukaryota; kingdom Metazoa; phylum Chordata; order Testudines; family Chelydridae; genus Chelydra; species Chelydra serpentina. The sequence goes on from JBAIAC010000018.1 coordinate 9,897,681, forward strand.
AGTCATAGCTGTAATTTTCCTGCATGCTAATTCTGGCAACAGCATATTGGTGGGGCAAGGCAAAATTTGATTTTGATACAGTTTTGTTGTTTCTCTTGTTTATGTAAATATTACCCTGAATTGAAACATTTTCCAGCTAAAACATGAATCTTTATGTGATCTTATCAGGATGTGGGTAGACACATCTAAAAGAAAATGAATGCAAAACTTTAGAGCCTACAAGTCCACTCAGTCCTATTTCTTGTTCAGCCAATTGCTCAGACAAACAAGTTTGTTTACATTTGCAGCAGATAATGCTGCCTGCTTCTTGTTCACCATGTCACCTGAAAGTGAGAACAGGTGTTCTTATGGCACTGTTGTAGCCGGCATCGCAAGATATTTACATGCTAGATGCGCAAAAGATTCATATGTCCCTTCATGCTTCAACCATCATTCTGGGGGACATGCGTCCATGCTGATGATGGGTTCTGCTTGATAACCATCCAAAGCAATGATTTTCTTTTTTGGTGGTTCGGGTTCTTTAGTTTCTGTATCCGAGTGTTGCTCTTTTAATACTTCTGAAAGCATGCTCCACACCTCATCCTTCTCAGATTTTGGAAGGTACTTCAGATTCTTAAGCCTTGTGTCAAGTGCTGTAGCTATCTTTAGAAATCTCCTGCGAATGCCTGTTCTCACTTTCTGGTGACATTGTAAATAAGAAGTGGGCAGCATTATCTCCTGTAAATGTAAATAAACTTGTTTGTCTTAGCGATTGGCTAAACGAGAAGTTGGACTGAGTGGACTTGTAGGCTCTAAAGTTTTGCATTGTTCTGTTTTAGAGTGCAGTTATGTAACAAAAAAAATCTACTTTTGTAAGTTGCACTTTTGTGATCAAGAGATTGCACTACAGTACTTGTATGAGGTGTATTGAAAAATACTGTTTCTTTTGTTTATCATTTTTACAATGAAAATATTTATAATAAAAATAATATAAAGTGATCAGTGTACATTTTGTATTGTGTTGTAGTTGAAATCAATATATTTGAGAATGTGGGAAAACATCCAAAATATTTAAATGTCAATTGATATTCTATTGTTTAACAATGCAATTAAAACTGCAATTAACCGTGATTAATTTTTTTGAGTTAATCACGTGAGTTAACTGCAATTAATCAACAGTTCTACATAATATTACTTATTTTCATGTCAGGCCTACCAACTGACCTTTGTAAAATCCTAGATCCACTGCTGCCCCAGAAAGACCTCAGCAATGTGCACATTATTTAAACAGTCCATTCTAAATGCAGAAAATCAATTTAAAATGAACAGGTTGTTTCAGTACAGATTATTTGATGATGGGGCAAAATAAAAATTACAAACTAGTAATTTAAAAATACAGATACGGCCATCTCCAAACACGACAATGTCTTTTATCTGATTTTGGCATTAAACCTTTCCTCGTTATTTACACTCAGAGTAAATTCTCCCAAGTGTTTATACACTGTGATCTTATCCTATGTAATGTATCCTATGCATTTAATTCCCATAGGCACCATCTGAATCATATGTGTAAGGAGAGATATAGGCTAATTGGCTATCTATAACCACTGAAAACTAAGGCTGAAATTAATTGTCCTATCTCAATTTAAACACTTGCACACCACATCTCCAAGTCAGCAGGAGAGAATGCAAGATACCACGCTTAGAAACGGCTCTGTCATTTCAGAGTTTAAATATTGTCTGTAAAATGGCTAGCACACTTTTTGAATACTATATAAATAACAAAAAACCCCTACATCTATTTTAACTATGTATCTTAGTTATTTTGAAGCCCCATTTCCCTTCAAGATCAGTTAAAATATGAACCAGAATTAATTATGATGAACCACACTCAGCTTTATGTTTCTTCTCCCTTTCTTCTGCTTTTTGGAACAACTAAGTGACTACTTGGTCCAAACAGGTATCATAAGGATTTTGGCTGATCATTCATACTTTGCTTTTCACTATTTAATCCTGGATTCTTCTTCTGCACCCTTTTAAAGCAGAAACATAGTTACAAGCCAAAGTTATAACTGTTATAGTAGGAAGACTCCCAGGGGCCAGACTCATAATTATGATCCAGTATTTGGGCAACACAAAGGTGTTACAGAATCTGTCTGCAAATGGACAGCGAAAAATTCGAGGTGTGTGTGTCTGAGCTTCCAGGTGGTGTGAAGCCAGCTTCTGCCCCATCCACCTGTGCACCAGCATCCATAACATTTTGGAGAAAAGAGAGGAGCAGAGCTTTGCTCTGTAGTACAGGTCTTTTCTTCTGTGCATTTAATGCAAAAAATTGCAGTACTAAGATTTCTGCTTTATTGTCTAGGTTTTCAGCAAGAAGCACAACAAAAAGATATTAGATTTGCCTCTGATATCCAGTTGGTACCACAGAGTTCAGGAAGTGCCTGGAGTAAAGAGCACTGCTGCCAAGTGCAATATGCAGTTTCTCCAATTTCCAGATTTGCTGTCTTTCCCAGATGAGCAGCCGAGAGCCTTCTGTATAATTCCTGATGACTTAGAGGAAGAACATGAAGACAATCAGTTTATAGGTGGTCCAAGGCCAACCATGACAAAGTTAACGGTAATTCAGCATTTTAATGTATTATTTTCAATAATAATGATGATATTACAGTTCTGCCTGAATTTAAGATAATACAGACCTCTAAGTAGTAAATAATTAGAAGTGCTTGGAAAACACCGTAGGAAGCCTTAATTAACTTATTAAGGACTACCTGTATATTCTGTCTTTTCTCTCAGAACTATTGAGCTATAATTTTTATTTATATATATATTTGTTATTTAACCTTAATATTCTGTCTTCTATGATTTTTTCAGTTGTTTGTTCAGAGCTATGAGTACCTGGAGACCTAAGTAAGTTTTGTCAAAGAAAATGTAAAAATCTCCATTCATTTATGCATAGGAAGATGAAAGCCAAGGAAAATATAACTGTATGGTATGGAACGGCAGTAGTCCAACCATGTAGCTATAAGGGCATCTTAGATCCTGATCCTGTGCCATTAAAGTCGATGGGAACTTTGCTACTGACTTTAGTGGGCATAAGCTTAAACCATAAGGCCTGTTTGAATCTGTCTTTGAGAGATCAGTTTTTTTCTTACCCACAGGAAAGCGGTATTGAAGCAAAGTTTTCTCCTCATCCCTGCCCTAGGTGGACCCTAGATTGGAATAGTCTACCAGCAGCAGTCAGTCCTGGAGAAGGTAGGGTCTTTCTTTTTTTTCCTTTTCTTTTTTTCCAAGCTATTCCTATAAAAAATATACTACTTACTTAATGGTTTTGGTAGGAACAATGGAAATGTACAGTACTTTCCTTGAATGTATGTTGTGTTTCTCCCTTTATGTGCCAATGCTACGTTTTCCACTGCAACTTCGTGATGGCATACTAATCAGTATGGTGAGTATTGTTATGAATTATACACTCCCCCTGAAGCATCAGCAGATTCTAGTTGCTTGGAAAAAAAAAATCTTACATTAACTAGACTTGGAAACTTTACACCATTTTTCTCTTGTGTAGGTTTACGATTTCCTCTTCTACTCCTCCAGCACATTATGTAGCATTCTCTGAGTTCATAGAAGAGTTGATAGGTTTTGTGAATGTGTACAGTTCCATGCACCGCTGGGCCCTTTAATTATTACTAGCATCTATAAATTCCTATGAGCCCAAATTGCCTCCATACTGAATTCTCCTGGGACTCTGAATGTTTTTGTCTGGTTCATGCCTCAGCAGTGCTTCAGAAAATGGTCTCTTCTCAGAGCCTTGACAAATGTGTTTGGAACCTCTTGAGGCTTCTAGTTACTCAGACTACAAATGTGTTTTCTTCAGGATTCAGACTTTTTTTCCTTCATGGGAGATAGCTCCTCAGCCTGCCAGCCATAGTGTTGTTTCACCAAAATCATTGCTGTCTATTTTTCCTTTTCCTCCTGTGTGCTGTGGCTAAGAAAACATTTCCTCAGACAGATAAGTAATTCTTCACCATTGTTTTACCGGCACTGCTTTAAAAATAAGAAAGTAAAGAGTAAACTGCCAAACCTCCACTGGAGGGGAAGTGGACAGAAGTGTAATTCAGCCTCTCTTAAGGCATTAATCCTAATATTTCCTGGTCCACAAACCCCTCCCAAACTTCTGAGTTTTATCTTGAATTTTAGAAACCTTAATTGCCACATACAATGGAATAGTTTCCAATTGTTTTAATGCACGCTAGGGACTGAATACAGGAATAGATTGAAAAGATTTATGTTCTCTGATGTCCCTGTGATTTAATCCCAGAGGAAGTTCCCTGGACTCTCAATAGCAGGAATAATCTGTCAGTTAGTGTTTTGTGTGGTCTCAAGAACTTGCTGTACATCTTCACAAAATGTATAGTTTTGGGCAAGGCCAGAGAAAATTAAGCAGTGCTCACCAAATCTTAAAAAAAAATAAAAAATCTAGGTCTTTCTTTCAACCACAAAAAAATGAGCTGCTAGTGTTTGCTAGAAGGAAAGACTTGTGCTTTTTGACAACTGGGTCTTTGAATTCAGAACAGGAACATAATTGTCATGCTATTCTTTCTGAGATGTAAGACATCCTGTCTCCAACCAATACATTTATTTTATGTACCTAGTTTTTTATCTAGATTGCTTAACCAGTGGCCAGAAGGATACAATGTGTTTGCAGGAGTTCACTAAAACAGTTTGTAATGTTAGAAATCATGGTGACATTTTGCATGCATTTCATATACTATCCACTGTCTTCCAAATGGTTGCACACTTACCATAAACTATTCATAAAGCCATTGGAATTGCAGGGAATTTTTGTGTGAATCTAGTTCACTTGCAGGTGATGGCATGGACTTGTAGTATATCAGCTGATACAGGTAGCAGGTTCTGTCTGTTCATGTCGGTTAGTAACCTCTGGAATTTTTGTATTCACACCACCACCCTGCTGGCAATGGTTGTTCTTGAGATTCCAATTTACAGGCTGGTTTCCTGAGCAGACATTTCCAGAACATCTGGATTCTGAATGGGAATTGCATTAGGGTGTCGTAAAACAGATATTGGGACATGCCTTTTCCAGATTTACAACTGCAAAATGAAGAAATCCATATCCAGATAACGGGGAGTTCTCAGGGAAGGTACTCTAAAAATGATGGCCTAAGGGCATATTAGAAAATTAATGCCAGTGTACTGCTTCTGTTTTTATGTGAGCTTTTCTAAACAGACTGTTGGGAACATGATGATGATTTTGGCCCTTTCCTGACCAATATTATTTTACCTTGCTACATAGGTGCTGGAACTCTGGGTGCTGCCGAACCCCCTGGCTTGTAGAGGTTTCCATTATTTACAGGGTTTAAAGTTTTGGTTCTCAGCATCCCCACTATAAAAATTGTTCCCTCACCCCTTCCTTGCTAGGACCTTGGCAGTCTGCTGTCCATGGATACTTTGTAGGCAGAGAGCACTTAGAAACAGGTCACTGGTCCTGAAGTACTTTTGTCCTTTTCATGGGCGGTTTGACTGCTGAGAAGTACAACTTGTATAATAGAGTTTCTCTTAAATCCTACATATACTGCCAATCTCCATGAAGCTAGTGAAAAGTAACAACCCTCTGCAAAAGTGGGAAAGGTTTGCTTTCTTTTTTGAAAAGCATAAGCATCATTCTAGAGACTGGTTGAATGGCGAGCACACTGAAATAACAAATTCAATCCACTTAAGACCCATAAGGGCGTATACACACACATTTCCTCTTTACATGGAAATAAGATCTCTTGCCATTTAATATTATTTTGTGGTGCCCTTCAGTTCAGAAATTGGTGGCATCTCTGTCTGATGTAGGTGCGGTCCTCAAAGTCCTGACAGCCCTTAGCTGTTCCATGAATAGATTTATGGTTCATAATTTAATATATCTGTCTTCCTAAGATTAACTTTCTGTTGCTGGTTTCCTGCTGAGAAATTCTCTTGCTGGAAAGTTATGCAACTGCTTGCATTATTGTTGCCCAGTTTCTTTTAATATTTGAAGGAAAAATAACCTTTAAGATAGGATCTGTCAGCACTACACAATGCTGTTTCAGACTTCTTGTCAGTTTGTGGATAGAGCCCTTGTGTTAAAATAGTTTTCTAGTTTGTCTGATAAATTGCATAAAGGTGAGAGGTAAAAGTTATATTAAAAGATTCTAACATTTGTGGAAGTCAAATTGATTTTTTGTTTGCTTCCTGTCTTTGAATATTGGGCTGGCAGTTTCCATTCACACTGTATCTAGGTGGCTGATTCCTTCTTTTGGATAGGAAAATGTCTGAAGAGATGATTCATAAGGGCCATTATTTTTTCGAAATTTCTTTTGTGCTGAATCCAGTTCTCTGGAGAAAAAAAAAGTCATTCACAGGATATCCTGCCCATCCAGCTAAATCAGGGGTGGGCAAACTTTTTGGCCTGAGGGCCACATCTGGTTATGGAAATTGTACAGAGGGCCATGAATGCTCACAAAATTGGGGGTTGGAGTGCGCAGGGGGAGGGAGGGGGAGGGCTTTGGCTGAGGATGAGGGGCTAGGGGTGCAGGAGGGTGCTCCAGGCTGGGACTGAGGTGTTCAGAGGGAGGGAGGGGGATCAGGGCTGGGACTGAGGCGTTCGGAGGGAGGGAGGGGGATCAGGGCTGGGGCCAGGGGCGCCGACTTCGTGGGTGCTCCGGTGCTGGAGCACCCACGGAGAAAAATTGGTGGGTGCTCCGCACCCACCGGCAACTCCCCGCCCGCCCCGGACCCGCGGCAAACTTACCGGGCACCGGGAGATGTTGCGGGGCCCCGCCCCCGACGCTGGGCAACGTTGTGTCGGCGGCGGGGCCCCGCAACGTCGCCCGGCGTCGGGGGGCGGGGCCCCGCAACGTCGCCCGGCGTCGGGGGGCGGGGCCCCGCAACGTCGCCCGGCGTCGGGGGGCGGGGCCCCGCAACGTCGCCCGGCGTCGGGGGGCGGGGCCCCGCAACGTCGCCCGGCGTCGGGGGGCGGGGCCCCGCAACGTCGCCCGGCGTCGGGGGGCGGGGCCCCGCCGCCGACACAACCCACGGGCGGGCACCCACGGGCGGGGCCGAAGTCAGACCCTGTGGCTGGGGCAGCGGGTTGGGGTTTAGGAGGGGGTCAGAGGTGCAGGCACTAGGTGGCACTTACCTCAAGCAGCTCCCAGAAGCAGCGGCATGTTCCCACTCCGGCTTCTACACAGAGGCACTGCCAGGTGGCCCTTGGGAGCGGCAGGGGCAGTGTGCAGAACCCCTTGGCTGCTCCTACGCATAGGAGCCGGAGTGGGGGAGGACATGCCACTGTTTCTGGGAACCGTGCAGAGCAGGGCAAGCCTCCAACCCCATTCCCAGCTCGAGGGCCGGATAGCTAAATGGCGGAAGAGTTCTTTTATTTTTTTTAATTTTAATTTTTTTTTTTGGGGTGGAAGCGGATACCTTTTCCTGCTGGCACGCTTGCTGAAATAGTCACAATAATGGCATCTGCATAATGGTTATGAGTGTTTTATTCAATCCTAGTTTGCAAAAACAAACAAACCCCAACATTTCTAGTTTTTTATCATCTTTGGAAATATTATTTAGGGAAGGCGTAGCTAGCTCACCAAGTGTGCCAGCAGAGGGAGGTTTCTGCCTCCCTTCCCTCCCAAAACAACTCTACCTTCTTTAGCAAGATTGGTGAGGGATCCCATGGATTATGATTTCTCTACAGAACAGTGGAGCCATACTGAAGGAAAAAAAAATATAGCTTGGAGAACTAGTGTTGCCTTTCAATTAGATTTAGCTATCTGTTCAGCTCTGCTGTTCTGACTGTGACTACACTGTATGTCATCTGCTTTTTTTACTGACGGAGACTGATTGGGGCTATATAAATTCTCAATATTTTATTATTAGACCCTACTTGACATGGTAGGAACACAAAGTGGCTGGATGTGACAAGGTTTTAAATCTGGGTTTGAATAATGCATTTCTGTTGTATAAAGTGGCTTTCAAACAGATCACTCCTGTAATTTGGTAAATAAAGTTCCTTTTATTAATGTTCATATAAATTGAGAAACGGGAGCAAATGTTTCAATTCAGCTATACTTTGTTTTTATCCAAAGTTAATTTAATTTGGAAAAATATACTTGGTATTAGCTTTACACTATCTTAAATTAAACATTCATACTTTGTATTCCATTGTGAACATATTGAAGTTCGTAGAATGCATTTTTCACTACAGAAGTTTAATTGGACCACCTTGCTGTCATAGTTACTTATTACAGCAAAGAGCTTTTGATGATGGCAATACTAGCACATTTTATTTAGGTTGAAATGAATTTCATTCTGTGTTTTCTGAATGGGATTATTTACTTTAGCAAAACTAAAGATTGTAGTATTGTGATTTGAATTTCATTCGCATTATATATCCAATTGTTAAATAATATTTCTAAAATAAAATTAGGTTAATATATATTAAGCCTTTATCACTCTTAATTGGAATGCAATTTCCAAAAGTGGTACTTTACTAAGAACAAAGTAAACAAATATTTTAAATTTTGGATCTGCTCCTTTTTATTCCTGACGTTATGTGGATTAACTTCCCAAAAGCAATTGTAGCAACCTGGAGACATTTATGAATCTTTGACCTATGCCTTCCTCAATGACAGATTATCAAATATTTGTTCATATTTCATGTACTGTATATCTAACCTTGCAAAGTCTTTCTAGCTTCGTGTAAATAAGGTACTCATCAGATGTATTCGTATGGCACTTGCAGGTGATGTTTGTAGTAACGCTTTTAGACTTTTATAAGTCTGCCATAAAGATAAAATTTAGCATACAACTTTGTCTGTTGTAAAGTTTCTGTGAACGTTAGTACGTATTCCCTAACCTATCATTTATTTAGTGTTCAGCTTTTCTTCCCCAGTCCACTAATTAACATGAGGGCGCAACAGTGGAAAAATACTAATAAAATATAACTTTTCCTTTTTCTTTATATGCCATTATAAGCTATTTCTGTTCTCCATTTTTGGAACCAAAAAGCCTTGGCCAACGTTTTAAAAAATGGATATGTTAAGTTGGGCTCTTAAATCCATATTTAGGCTCTTAAGCATGTTTGGCCTGAATTTTGAAAAGTGGAAGCTCACCCCTTGTTTACCATTTCATATTATTTCTTTGTATTAAATATTTATATTACTGTGGTGTCCAGAAACCCCACCCAAGATCAGGTACCCTGCTATGGTAAGTGCTGTACAAAAATAAAAGTAGACATGGTCCTTACATTGCAAAATGTATAATTAAATGCTTTTTTGCTCTTCGTCCAGACTGTGCCCTTCCTCTGTCTTATTGGTGAGGCAGAGGAAGAAGAGAAGTTAATTAGAGAAATGCGAGCAAAGGGACAAGATGAATTAGGCATTCAGGAACCATTGTGCCTGGTTGTGACTCCAGGATCTTTGATGCCAACTGGCAGAGGGCATAGAGGTGCAGAGATCCCAGGAGTTCACCAGAGCAGTCATGTAAGTTCTCATCTGAAAGCCTGTGTCACACTGGTCATCATAATCATTGAGAGATGTATATATGGAATATATGTGAGGGGTAACGTATGTATACTAAAAATTACGTTTTATACACCTGTAGTTAAAAGCAGATCACTCATAGTTAGTGTATCTTGAGACAGACAGACTTCTCCAGACAGGAGATGGGAGATGCTTATATCCATGGTGGACCAGTATGTATTGTATGTCATACAATAGGAGTCTGTTAACATTCTAAGTCAAATGCTAATGAAGAGCTGGCAGGGAATTCAGAAAGAACTTAACAGTAAGAAGTAAACAGTGAGGGGACCTCTATTTTGAAGTGAACATCAGAGGTCTATTCTGGTATGTTTGAGAGTGCATTGAGATACTCTCGCGTTCTTCACCTAGGAAGTAACTAACAGTGGGTTTGCTTCATGAAAAAGGAATCTCAGCCAAGCTTGGTTGAAAACACTGGAAAGAACTTTGGGGTGAGATAAGCTTCTTTAGACAGGAGCATAACTTGTTAGTTATATTTAAGCTCAAGAATAAGTGTTTATGACTTTGTTTTATATGTAACCATTTGTTCCTGTCTCTCACTGATATTTATTTTAATCTCTATTCTGTCTTCAATTACAAAACAAAAGGAAATTTATGTAACTCAAGTGCTGTGTGTGATACAGGAATGGTGGTCCAAGGTAAAACTGGTTATATGTGGCACACTGTTCCTTTGGGAACAGAGGATGTGGGATTCCTGGGGGGATCCAGTGATCAGGGGACATTTTGAAGGGACTCGGCGGCTGGGGTGCTTCTGTTGTCAATCTGCAAGGCAAAGACGGCTGGTGTAGCCTAGAGGAGAGTGCTTGAGTGGCTGACTGTGCTAACAATCAGGTGGCACATGCTAGACTCCCCCTCAGGTGGTGAAGTGACTCAAACTTCTGGGTGCCCCAAGAAGCATCACACTGGGCATTATAGCCCAGTAGATCTTAATAGATTAGAAGGCTAGGATGGTTGGAGGAGAGGAAGTGAGAGGATATAAGAGTCATAGGGAGCAAATAGAAGGATGGGATAACAAGGTGGAGTGAGCACATAAAGGTGGAGGTGGTAAAGATGAGAATAGAGGATGTATTGCAAAATACATCAGCAACTCATGCAATATATAGAGTGTCATATATATATAGAGAGAGAGAGAGAGAGAGAGGGAGAGTGTGTTTTATTTATATAGAGTGTCCTAAAATATTTATATAGTGTCATAAAATAAAACAATACTTAGCTCAGTAAGAATGCAAAATCAGTAGTGAGCAAGCTTGAAGTGTCATGTGACAGTGCATGAAAAATGTCTTCTGACAGGATGGTGTCTGAAAAGTTAATTTTTGTGAAATGGCTGTAGTGTGTGATGATGGTATTCTCTGGAAGATTTAAGATGGTGGATGAGAGGTAGGAGACTATATTTGAACAGGCTTCCCACCCAGATGAAGAACTAGTGGAGGGCCTTTGTGACGTATAGACTCTGGTAGGCAGCAGTGCAGGTTTTCTACCCTCTTAAAATTGTAATTGGTCTTGAGCTGGATCCCTAAGCCTTAATTTGAGTTGTTGTCTGTACTCCTGGCTCTGTTTATTTGTAGTAGTGTTTTTACCTTGAATTTCATTTTTTTATGCCAGTCATTGTCAGTCCCCAAGAAGAAGACGGGGAGAGCCAGGGTCACTGAGCTACCCTGGAACTAGTATTGGTGATTCCTTTAGGTTCACCTGAAACATATTGGTAGTATGGGGAGCTTTCACAACAACTGCCCTTGTTCTACAGGGAGATAGCCTTGGAGACTCAAATCACCTATAACCTTTCCTAAGCACTAAATTCACTTTGAAAAGAGGAAGGGGAGGGTAAGGAGAGAGAGAGAGGCTAGAATTATTTTTAGATGGAAAGCATTTTTTTTCAAAACAAACATTTTTCATTTCTCTTCTTGTTTTAATTCAGTTGTGAAATTCAAAACCAGACAGTAGCTAACTTTCAGTCTGCTCGCTTGGGACATGCTTTGCCTGGGTGTAGGACTACAAGCTGTATGTAACATATAGAAACTGCAGTTAGTAAGTTTGTGTCCTTCTGGACAGAGCTGAGTGCCTTAAATTTCCTCAGATGACACAGCTGTTACCATAGCAGATGGAGCCCGGAAAAGAGGGAACTGCTTTCCTTAAATTAAACTTTCTATCAAATGAATGAATGAACAGTGCGCTGAAACTGTGGATGAAGTGCTAGCTAAACTTTGCAGCTTGGAGAGGCCAGGCATGGAGGTAGTAGATATCATAACATAGTTTGTAATGAGTGTAGTTTTTTAATTAAAACTTGGAATTTGGCTGGCGAACAAGCTCAGCAAACAGAGGAGTTTTGTGAGGCAGTTCTCCTAGTGAAGGAGAGACTATGTAACCCTTGGGGTGACTTTGTCTATTAGCTTGTTGTCTGTTTGTATAATTGCTTGCTTGCTGTGTAATTGCTTGCTTGAAGATTATAGTGTAGTCTGTTGTGGGTCTGTGTGCTGAGCCAAGCAGCTTGCTAGACTAGGCTAAGAGCTAATTAATGAGACTCTAGCCTGCCATCCTTTGATCCATAGTCCCTTTATTACCCCTTGACAAGGGGGGCATGCTAATTCAGGGAGACCAGGGCGTTAAAAAGCCAGCTCCTAAGCTACCGGTGGAGCTAGCGAATAGGAGCAACAAACAGGAGTTTTGTGAGGGAGTGTCAGAGGCAACTACAACTAACAAAGTATCAGAGGGGTAGCTGTGTTAGTCTGGATCTATAGAAGCTACAAAGAGTCCTGTGGCACCTTATAGACTTACACCTTATAGACTGTGCTCCAATATGTCTGTTAGTCTATAAGGTGCCACAGGACTCTTTGTAGCTACAACTAACAAACCTACTCTAAATTTAAGCCAATAACTGCCCTAAAAAAAATACCATAAGAGAAAAAATAAAGCAGGCAGAAGAGCAGAGTGAGGACTATCTTGTTTATTGCACCGAACGCAGCATATACTATTACCTACCTTGTGGGTAGGGGACATATATTCAGTGCTAGCAACTCATGGCCCTCTGAGACCTAGAACGGGCATTTGAGACCAGTGTGGCTGAGCGGGCAGAGTTGAGAGAGACAGAGAGATACATAGAGGAGACTTTCAGGGATTCAGTAGAGAGGTCTCACCTCCAGTCTGACAGCCTCTGGGCTATTGAGGAGGATGAAAGTCTTGGGAAATGAGAACATCGAGCTGGAGTGGAGGGAAACAATCCCATAGTTGGGGCTCTCCTTCCAAATGATATCATTGCATCTTTTCACACTGAGGTTACCCTTCTGGGGGAAGAGACTCATGTTATTCAGAAGAGACAGGTAATAGTAATGGGGGATTTGATTATTAGAAATATAGATAGTTGGGTTTTTGATGACTGGAAGAACCTCATGGGAAATTGCATACTTTGTGCGAAGGTTGTGGATCTCTTGAGACATCTAGACAGACTTATGTGCCTGAGTGGAGCTGGTGGTCATGGTATATGTAGGTACCAGTGATATAGAGAAAGGTAGGAGAAAGGTCCTGGAGGCCAAATTTAGGCTTCTTGAGTATGAGATTAAAGTCCAGGACCTTCTTGGTAGCATTCTCTTAAATGCTTCCAGGTCATGCGCAGAGCCAGTTAGACAGGAAGAACTACAGGGTCTCAATGCATGGATGAGATCATGGTGTTAAAAGGAGGGATTTAGCTTATTAGGACCTCGGGAACCTTTTGGGAAAGGAGAACCCTATACGGGAAGGATGGGCTCCACCTAAACCAAAACAGAACCAGATTACTGGCATGTAAAATGTAAAAGGCTGTAGACTGTGTTTTAGATTAAGGGCTGGGGGAAAGCCGACTGGTGTGGAGGAGCACACTGTTTAGACATAGACATCCCGTAGGGGAGGATTTATTAAAAGAAATAGTCTATATCCTAGTAAAGAGGATAGGATAGAAGTTGATAACGTACAGATAGGAATTGAAGCGACACAGTCAAATGAAAGAGTCCCATTCAGTTACATCACATGAAGGCAGACAACTAAAGATTGACAAATTTTGTAAGTGCTTGTATACAAATGCCAGAAATCTAAATACAAGATGGGTGAACTTGAGTGCCTGGTATTAAATGAGGATATTGATATAAGATAAGAGGCATCACAAAAACTTGGTGGAATGATGATAATCAATGGGACATGGTAATATCGGGGTGCAAAATACATAGGAATGACAGACTATATTGCGCTAGTGCGGGAGAGGGGAAAAAGATCATATAGTCAAATATAGTAAAAATCTTAAATGAATCAAACTGTCCTATAGAATCTCTATGGATAGAAATTCCATGCTTGAATAATAAGAGTAAAGCGGTATGAATATACTGCTGAACCACAATGGTGATGGTGATTGTGAAATGCTTAGGGAGATTAGGGAGGCCAGAAAAACAGAAAAGCCACTAATAATGGGTGATATATGCCTACCAATGTAATATATGCCATCATGTGCCAGCAATGCCCCTGTGCCATGTACATTGGCCAAACCAGACAGTCTCTACACAAAAGAATAAATGGACACAAATCAGATGTCAAGAATTATAACATTCAAAAACCTGTCGGAGAACACTTCAATCTCCCTGGACACTCAATAACAGACTTAAAAGTGGCAATGCTTCAACAAAAAAACTTCAAAAACAGACTCCAATGAGAAACTGCAGAACTGGAATTAATTTGTAAACTCGATACCATCAAATGAGGCCTGAATAAACACTGGGAGTGGATGGGTCAGTACAGGACCCATAAAAATGAATTTCCCCATGCTAATTTTCCCCCTACTGTTACTCTCACCTTCTTGTCAACTGATTGAAATGGGCCACCCTGATTACCACTACAAAAGTGATTTTTCCTCCTGCTGATAATAGCTCACTTTAATTGAATTGTCTTGTTAGAATTGGTAAGGCAACTCCCATCTTTTCATGTACTATGTATATATATCTTCCTACTGTATTTTCCACTCCATACATCTGATGAAGTGGGTCTTTGCCCACGAAAGCTTATGCCCAAATAAATGTGTTAGTCTCTAAGGTGCCACAGGGATGCCTCCTTGTTTGTACTGGATAACTGGCAGATAGCTAATGTGACACTGACTTTTTAAAAAAGCTCCAGGGGCACTCATGTCAGTTACAGGCCTGTAAATCTAACTTCAGTACTGGGCAAATTGATTGAAACTTTAGTAAAGAGCAGAACAGACACATAGATGAACACAATATGTGGGGGAAGAGTCAGCCCAACTTTTGTAAAGGGAAATCATGCCTTACTAGTCCATTAGAATTCTTTGGGTATATCAACAAGCATGTGAAAGCCTTTGACAAAGTCTCACACCAAAGGCTCTTAAGCAAAGTAAGCCGTCATGGGAGAAGAGGGCAGGTTCTCTTTGGTTAAAAGACAGGAAACAAGGGATAGTAATAAACGGTCAGTTTTCAGAATGGAAAGAGATAAATAGTGCAGTCCCCCAAGACTCTGTAGTGGGACCTGTGCTGTTCAACATATTCATAAATGATCTGGAAAAGGGGGTAAAACAGTGAGGTGGCAAAGTTTGCAGATGATACAAAATTACTCAAGATAGTTAAGTCCAAAGCTGACTGAAGAGTTACAAAAGTATCTCACTAAACTGCAACAAAATGTCAGGTGAAATCTACTGTTGATAAATACAATTATTTTTTTTTAAATGGAGATATGCCTATTTCCTAGAACTGGAAGGACCTTGAAAGGTCATTGAATCCAGTCCCCTGCCTTCACTAGCAGGACCAAGTACTGTCCCCTGACAGATTTTTGCCCCAGATCCCTAAGTGGGCCCCTCAAGGATTGAACTCACAGCCCTGGGTTTAGCAGGCCAATGCCCAAACCACTGAGCTATCCCTCCCCCTTGCGCATTGGAAAACATAATCCCAACTATACATACAAAACAATTCTAAAATAGCTATTACCACTCAGGAAAATGATCTTGGAGTCCTCCTGGATAGTTCTCTGAGCAGATGTTTTCAATGTGCAGTGGCAGTCGAAAAAGCTAACAAAGTTAGGAATCATTAGGAACAGGATAGATAATAAGACAGAAGATATTATGCCACCATATAAATCCATGATGTGTCCACAGTTTGAATGCTACGTGCAGTTCCAGTCACCTCATAAAAAAAATAATTAAACTTCAGGGGTGGGGGATCAAGAGAAGAGCGACAAAAATGATTAGAGTATGGAACAGCTTCCATATTAGGAGAGACTAAAATAACTGGAACTGTGCATCTTAGAAAAGAGAGAAAGTATTGATTGATGCTCATCCTTTGTATGTACTTAAACTTGCTGGTCTCTAGGGGCATTGCTAGATTTTTAAAGTACTTCAATAATTTTTTAAAAAATAACAAAATTTGGAGAACACAAATTCCAAGATTCAGAGAGACGATTACTCTTCGAAGGGATTGTCATAACAAATATTTGTCCTTCACATATGGGTAGAGTTCATTGAATTACCTCATATTGTAACTGAACTTCTGTAAGAAGCAGAATTCAGGAAACCTGAGGAATCCAACATGTTAAAGGGAGCTGTAGTCTGCCTTTTCTTTTAATAAACCATGATTTACACCAGATGAGGCTCTGGTCCTGAATGTCTTTTGGGGGGAAAGCTTACTTTAATATATTTATTGTAATGTTTTACAGTAACTTAGTTCTCATTAAAGGTTCCAGAATTGGTTACTCATGGGCATGTTGAGTAGAAATATTGGCAAATACTGTGGACTGGAGAAAGTATAACTTAATGTCATATACATAAATTTTCAGAGCAGAAGATACTTCTTACTTTCCGCCTTCTTTTCATTTGGTAAGGGCTTCAATATTTTTTCAAGACTGCTTGTCTGATTTTAGGACAGATGTTTCTTTCCTGCTAGCATTTCTGTAGCAAAAAATATGTTGAAGCTGTTTGTGAACTTATGATAATGTAGGGGGTCGCTGCTAGTCTCAAATTATTTGCATATAATGTGAAATGAATTGTTGATTTTAATGATTAAGTCCAGGATGGCTATGCTTTGAGAATAGGCATTAAATAAAATATTAATAAATAGGTAAAGTGTGTATAATTTTCCCTTACCCCTTTCTTATCCTTAGTCAAAGTGGTTATGAATTCTGAATATGGAAGGACAAAAAAATCGACTGACTTCCCATTTACAGTGCTAGAGAATTTGGCACTATATATTTACAGAGACATTATCAAGGTTTTTAGGCCACAAATCTCTCTGCCTCGACATTGATGGCATTTAAAGTCACACCTTTTTAAAAACTCATCACTGCAGCCCTGAGGAAGTAAAAGTCACCTCCTAGCAAAAACAGGTGTTTGACTTACTGACAGTCCCATGCTTATCTTATATTATCTGTATGTGGTGTTGGGTTATTTGTAAGTCATGCTCTGGCCATCAGCATTTAAAGATGTAAGAAGGTTTGTTTGTTTTTCTGACAAAAGGAAAAATTAATTACAGATATTTGGCTAGCACATGGTCATCTTGATTTGTATTTTTCATGCACTAGAATGGCATCCATCAGGAATAATTATATCTTCCAAATAAAAGAGCATTTAGCTTTGGAGGGTAAAAAATGCTTTTTGAAAATCAGGCAACCATTGATCATGGAGGCAGATTTCTCATTCTTTTAAGATACAGTATTGTAAAGCAATTTGTTTTCTCCTCTGAGGCCAATTCTCAAGGCCTGAACTTATTCACCACCTTTAGTGTTTTGTAAATACAGAGCATCATATCAGTTATTTCCCCCCATATACACATGCACATATCTTCACCCTAAGTGCTGATTCCATAGGGAAACTTTAGATTCCAATATTTTAGATAAAGTATGTGGAGGTCTCTTATATTAGGAGGTATCTTGAAAATAAAGTAAAATGTTCAGGTGAGGAATGTAATAGGTTTATGTGAGGGCATATGAATATTTGGTTTACTCTTTGTTTAGAGGTAGCCAGTAAAATATAAAATAAATATTAGTAGTTGGACTTTTGTTTTCTAAGATTGTGTTTTAAAAAATTGTCAGATTGGCAACTCTGGAGACTGAAGGGCTCTGTTTAACCACAGAACAGATGCAGCAAAAGCATCAGCCAAGCCAGCTTCCCAACACTGCTCTGCCCATGTGCTTCAGGCCGGACCTAGATTAGACAACCCTCTCTGTAGTTCAGTCTCTGGGCTATTTTTTGCTGGCATAACTCCATTAGTTATGTCATCAGAGAATTTGGCTTCTATGTAGCCTTTCGTGTGTGCAGAGACTGCCAACAGGGAAGTAATTGTGGTTTTTATGATTTCTATGCTGGTCTACTAGGAAATGGTCTGATTGATTGGGCACCGCCCACCAAAAACCATCAGATGGCAACAACGTCTTGACTTGGGCTGCATAACAAATATTAACTTATTTCATTTCTTGAGTGATTTTGTCCCCCCTTATGTTCATAGATTCATGAATTATAAGCCCAGCCCTCTGCCTAATATGGGCCATATAATGTTAGTGAGTAAGGCTTGTGTCACGGAGTCACCGGGCGATGCTCTGGAGCTACTCCGTACGAAGCCAGTCAGGACTCTGGGGGAGCATGCCTCCTCTCTCTGAGCATACCGTCGCCAGGGCAGGAAGCTTACACAGCTTCGACCTTCCTGGGTCTGACCTCGGAGCATTCAGCGTCCCCTTCCACACCGAGCGCTTCCCACTGTGAGTCAGCCTGGGAGGGGCTCCTGGGGAAGCCAGAGGACCCTGCACCCCAACTCCACAGTCAGAGGTGACTCTTAGCCAGCATACAACAACAGAAGGTTTATTAGTCGACAGGAACACAGTGTAGAACAGAACTTGTTAGCACAGAAATCAGTGATTTCAGCCACGTCCATCTTGGGGAGTTCTGGGCCAAGCCTTGGACTCACCCTCTTCCAGTCCCCACAAGCAGACTGCCAGCTTCCAGCGACCCGACTTCAGACACCCCCATTGCTCCTCCTCCTTGTCATTGTCTTTGGGGAACATGAAGTTTTTCTCTTGCTGTGGCCCATGCAGTACAAGGAAGTCCCTCAGGCTACTGCTCAAGTGGGTCCACAGTCCTGGATCATCTAGACTTAAGGAACTAAACTCAGCAGCAGCTGTTTCTTACGCCTCCACCACACTCTTCTCTGATCTACACTTTTCTTCAGGAATGTGCATGGTTACATCCATTTGAGATGGAGATATGGATGCTGCAGTTGATGCCAGGTCACCTGCACTCTGACTAACTGGAAGATCAGGCATCTCCTCACCACTCACATCCTCCCTGGGGCTGGAAGGCTCACTGTGAACGTTTGTGTCTAGGTATCTCAGGAGAGCTCCTTCCTGCTTACATAGAAAAGCTTCCTTTGCTTTCTTTCTTTTTCCTAATGCTGCCCCAGAGCAGTGTTTTCTTCTTTCATTCATGACTGCTGTTCTGTGCCAGCTATTCAACACTCAGTTGAAGGGGACAAATAAGCAGGCTGGTAGCAGGACCTGAGTGAGGGAAGATATCAGCATCTTAAGGGCCTAACTGGCTCCTACTACTTCAGTTGACTGCCTGTTCTCCTCAAGTGGGCTCAGGAAAGCAACAGGAAACAGGAAGCTCCCTGAGAAGCTGGTGTTAATCAGTTCAGGCTCCTGGGGGTGCTAGAGAGGTACATAAGAGGCTCTTCCGCCTCTCTCCCCCTGCAGCTCCTGCTGCTTTCTGTTATTCCCTCACAGCTTTTCTCCTGCCTGCCTGTTATGTCTCTTGTGCCCTCCTTCCTCCAGCACAGCGCTCCACCATCTCTGTGCATCTAGAGCAGAGAGAATACATATGTACCAACAGCAGACACAATTTTCTACACTATGGTTCCTAGTGGCTCCCCGCCACAGTCTGGCATCTGACGCAGCCGCCTCAGTTCGTCTCATGGTAAGGCCATCCCTGGGGCACACACAGTATTCATGCAAAACAGTAAAACTCACATAGGCTCAACAGTAAGACTCACATACAACATAACAAGGGAAAATCTCCACTTTGTCACAGCTTGCATCTAGCCCAATTTGTGGTTGAACTAGAATATATATTTTTAGAAAGACATCTAATCTTGATTTAAAGCATAATTTTATGTTGCCTTATTAAAGAATGAAAAACAAGAGCTCTGGCTATGTGATCATGATATAAATTAATCTCACATGTGGGAGAATATACTTCTAATTTGGATATTTTATGGGGAAAGATCTGATGCAGGTATAGCTACCATGTAGGAAGTACGATATCAAATATACTGATTGACTTATGAGTATTGATTGGTAAATAGACATATTTTAAGTTCTGTTAAAGCATATATATGAAGTGTTCAGAACAATAAATACATAGTTTAAAGTGTTCTAATGTATAAATGTTTTTTAAAAATGAAAAACACTTGTGGATAATAAGCAGGCAGGAAAGAGGAGATGTGGTTTTACGGAAGTAAATAACATTCCACTAAAACAATCTAAGTAGTGTTTTTTCCTCTAGGACCATTGCTAGAGTTCAGCTTCCAGTACTGTGAAGTATGGGATCACTTTAATTTAGTCTGGCCTTTCAACAGGAGAAGACTGAGGCTCCTTAATTTGCCAAGACTGAACTTTGGCATAATTTTAATCCTTTTCTCAGTACTCGCAGCATTAGCCTTAGTGGTGAGGAGGGGAAATGTTCATGAATCAAGAAGAGACTATAAGCCTGATCAGTCATTCACTGGAATAGATGAAAAAACTCCTGTTGACTTCAATGAACTTTTGATCTGGCCCTATATTCCTAAGGATTTACCTTAGTTGAACAATCTTTCTCTTATATGGAACTTCACTTTGATACTAGATTATTGTAATTGTAATGTCAATTCATATTGTTGCTATATTGAATATAAACCAAATTTGTGTAGAGAGATGTCTTCAGGCAACAAAATAGCCTCAGTGACTGACAGCTCCCAAATGCTTTGGAGAATATCCATTCTGGATAGATAATAAGCTGCCTCTAGTTATTATCCAGTAGAAATTTAGAGTAATGGAAGAAACAATGCTACAGAGACAAGATAGGAAAGCAAAATAAACCTAGAAGAGTAATTCTGTTGTAATTTTAACTAGTTTAACACC
The DNA here is from genome assembly GCA_037349315.1 of Chelydra serpentina. NCBI lineage: Eukaryota > Metazoa > Chordata > Testudines > Chelydridae > Chelydra > Chelydra serpentina. The sequence goes on from JBAIAC010000018.1 coordinate 9,918,362, forward strand.
TACTGGGCCAAATTCCCTGCTGAGGTAAATGGCTGCAGCTCCATTGATTTTAATTACCTATTTACACCTGCAGAGTTTTTGGTCTTGGAATTTAAATGCACAGATATCTGTTACTGCTTCCCATAAGTAGCTGAAAATAAATGTATGCAAGAAAAATTTGGAAGTGGTAAAATTTCAGTTAAGGCTGGTCAACAAAGGAATGTATTTCTTTGGTGTTTTGATGCGAGGACTTGTCAATGGAATGACATCCATATTCAGACTTCAGTGGGATTTGAATTCAGGTCCTGAAGAACTGACTCAAGTCACATTCCCCAAATCTCAGACACATCAGAAAAGTTGTGTGTATGATAAGTCTTCCACTCATGAAAAGGCACCTCACTGAGAGTGCTAGAGGGTTGGTTGAAAAAAACTCCCAACAATTATTTTTCTAGTCTGTTAAATATAGGTGACTTTTGAATATCTACTGAAGTTGATATGTCACACAGTAACACCATTTTTCTTAGTGTCACAGATTAAACTGTTTTATTTTGGCATTTTTAGCACAAGCTAGACATGGGAGAGGCTTTCAGGGCACATAATACATAAAGGTGTTGATCTTTTATTAAAATTCCTGCCAATCAAGAGAAATATAGCAGGATTGCAGCAGCAGAGTCTAAAATGTGGTGTTTTGCTTTAAAAATCAAGTCTAACAGTGCTCCTAAAATGAGATCCAGGAAGTCATTTATTCTATAAAAAAAGAGTTAAAGGAAGCACTTGAAAGTTCTCTATTTCCCTTCCAAACCTGTCAGAACTTTTGAAGGGCTTTGAAGGTTTATTTTTATAGTTTTACTAGCCTTTCTCCATCTCAAGCATCCTAAAAGCAGGAACTCCATCCTCCTTCTTCTTTAGCTGATTTTTCCATATCAGACAGTTCTTTGCCTGCAAACCACATGGGTAACAATCCCAGTGAAGCTTAAATGAATGAAGAACTGCTTCTCATTAACCTCTCCCTACTGCTGCAGTTCAGTTCCATACTTATTTTAAAAATCTGAACAACATTTACAGTTGCATTGTATTTTTCCAGTCTGAAGTCTGGAAAATTCAATCTATCACCCTAGGAAAGTTGCATCCATCATGACAGAAATTCTTAATAAGCCCTTTCTGTAACAATAACTCGCAGATATCCATCATTTCAGATCCCCAGGTTACCTTTGGTCCACACGAAGTTGTTGCCCCCTCACTTTTATTATTGAAAATTATTTACCTGAAATAACTCTTATCACCTCAGTTTCATTGTTATTTTATTTACCCTTAAGGAATGATTCCCACTGAATTTTATTTTTGTGCATGAAATTTTTTTTGTTCTTCATTTTGTCACTTTGTAAAATATTATGCCCCACATCTGGCCTTTGGCAGGGTGAGACTTCGTTTGTAACTGAGTGCTTGCCTACATGGTGCTGGCAAAGCATGGCAGTGGGGTGTGATTAGTAAAACGCACTAAATTGCTGTGCTGTACGTGCCCTGTTTAGACCCTTTTGGCGTGCTCTAATAGGTATCTAGTTCAGATTAATTGAGGCTACGTCTATACTACCCGCCTGATTTGGCGGGTAGCAATCAATCTTCTGGGATCGATTTATCGCGTCTCGTCTAGACTCGATAAATCGATCCCGGAAGTGCTCGCCGTCCACACCGGTACTCCTGCTCCGCGCAAGGAGTAAGCGGAGTCGACGGGGGAGCCTGCCTGCCACGTCTGGACCCGTGGTAAGTGCTGTTTAGTTCGAACTAAGATACTTTGACTTCAGCTACGTTATTCACGTAGCTGAAGTTGCGTATCTTAGTTCGACCCGGGGGGTTAGTGTGGACCAGCCCTTAGTCTTAACAGTTCTGATGTTAAAGCAAACTAGGTCCCTTTTAGAGGCACCAGCACGGTCTGCACTGGGCAGGTGGAACACAGCATGTTAGTATGCTTTACAAATTGGACCTTTGTGGCATGCTTTGCTGTGCTGTGTAGACAAGCCCTATCTGATACCTCTTCCTAATTTCACAGATATATACAATACTAACTTTTCTCTAAGCAGTTTAAAGTTATGAGTTGCACGTACACCTATGAATTGTATGCAGCCAGTCTCTTCTAAAATGTTCTATTACTACTGCACTTCCATCCTTTCTTCACCCATCCAACTCCTGTTTATTTTGCCCAACCTGTTTTATCCTTGTCTTTTAGTCTGCAAGCTCTCTGGGACAGGGATTGTTGTTTATATTATATTTATGCAGTGCCTAGCACAATGGAACTTCAACCTGTCTGGGACCTCTTGGTGATGCTGCAATATAAATAATTTATAATAATAGTTACATTTGTCTGTTACTAGATGTATCGATGGCATCCCTCCATCTCAGAGGACAATGGTGTAAGTACCAAAGAAGTTCAGTTACTAAGTGTCATGCTGCAGTGTCATGAGTAGCTAAAAAGTCCAATTCTTGAGTGGCAGTCCTTGCAGGCGTAAGGTGCAGAGCCAGATGATGAAACCGGCACACTACTAATGCGCTTTCCTCTTTTCTATCTCAACTTTTTTCTCTCTGACGCCCCTCTTCTGCCTCTGAGTCCCTGGTGCAGCACAGCTCTCCATTGTAGCCTGTTGCTAGCTGTCTCTTCCCAGCTTGCAGTGTCAATGTTTAAAGTTTTCTATTCCTCTTGCAACATCCTTGATCCTAAGGTTGGGTCACCCAGTAACCTTGGAGCATCCACGAGCACTCCAGATAGGAGGTCCTATGGAATGCATTCATCCAGACCATGGCCAAGCCAGCCAAGACATCTGTTTAAGAACACTGACAATGCTTGGCAATTTTGCTTTTTCAAGTACTTCAGTATCAGGAACTTGGGTTTCCCACTTGCTTCTTAAAATATGACACAGACAGCAGAAATGGAAGGTGGTTAGCCTTTTCTCATGCCTGCTGTAGATGGTCCAGGTCTTGCCACCATACAGCAACATGCTCAGGATGCACATCTGGTAAATTCATATGTTGGTGTTCAATGTCAGTTTCCTGTTACCTCTCATGTTCTTCGTCAGTTGACCAAATGTGGTAGCCGCCTTTCTGATGGAAGAGTTAACCTGGAGACAGGTTATTCAGTATAGTTTATCCTAAATTTCAGAACTTGTGCAAAATTTCTAGTGTAGTGCCAGCTATTAACACGTCTAGTGCAGTAAATATACTTTGTGCCATTGTCTTTAGACTGATGGTTAGTCCAAATTCATCGCAAGCTATCGCAATGCTATTGCAAAGTTTCTGGAGCTTCTCTTCAGTATGTGCATTGAGCATCATGGGTGAAAATAAATTCTCTTATCAACAGATGTTTAACATTGATTTTTGCTCTTAGATGTGCAATGTTAAATAGATTTCCATCTGTTCCTGTATGGAGATATATACCCTCAGTGCTAGATGAGAAAGCACGGTGAATGAGCAGAGGGAAAAATATATTGAAGAGCATTGATGCCAAAATATATCCTTGTTTGACACTGCTTCAGATTTCAAAGCTGTTATATTGACCACCATCATACTGGACTGTAGCCTTCTTGCCATCATGAAAGTATTGAACCAAACTAAGGAGGATTGAGGGGCAGCCAGTTCTCTAGCAATTGAAAAAGGTCCTTTTTGCTGACCTAGTCAGAAGTGTTTGGAATATCTATGAAGGTCATAGAGAGAAAACGTGCTGACTTTCTGGATGTACATCTTCATCAAGAATTTGGTTTGTTGAGAATGACCTATGCCATGCCAGTAATAGTAAGGAGAGAGGTTCTTTTGTTGTTGCAATCACTCCGATTTCCTTTATTTTTATATAATCTTATGATGGCATCCTTCATGTCTTGTGGTACACTTCCTTCCCTTCGGAAGACAATCAAGATGTTGTGCAGTTATTTAAGCACAACCTGTCCTCCTTGTTTCAGTACTTCAGCTGGAATTCCATCTTTTCCTGTGGCCTTTCCTGTTGCTAGGAAGGTGATTGCCTTTTCAAGCTCATTTTTAGGTGGTTCTAGATCAAGCACTTAGGTTGGAGCCTGGGGTTCACAGTTGGAGCCACTTCAGTGGTTTTATGTGAATGAAGTTTGTGATAGTGTTCCACCCAGTGTTGCATCTGTTTGCTTCTGGAAATGATAACTCCATTCAGAGGTTTAAGTAGAGCTAATCTTTTGGCTAAAGGACCTATTGCTTTGTTGAGTCCATCACATAACTTCTAGATCTCCATTCTCAAAGGATGCTTGTAGCAAGCAAGGATGATTGAGCACATGGCCTTACTGTTCATTGCAATATGTTCTTGGTCACTCTGAAATGAACACTTCTTTGGAGAGGGGTTCATGTTGTAGTGGAGGTATACTGTAGAGCAGGCCTGCACAACATGCGGCCCGCGTGGGCTCACTGTGCGGCCCGCGGGGGGAGGGGGAGGGTGAGTAGGCAAGCGGCGGGGTGGGGCAAGCCAATGGCTGGCCGGCGGGTGGGCGAGCTGGTGAAGAGGCTAGTGGCAGGCTGGGGAGTGAGGGTGAGCCAGCGGCAGGGGGCGGGAGCAGCGGCAGAAGGTAAGAGGCCAGCAACGGGAAGGCAGGTGAGCTGATGGCAGGGGGAGCCGGCGAGCTGGTGGCGGCGGGGGGAGCTGAGTAGGCGAGCCGGGCGGGGTGGGGGATGACGAGCCAAGTGGGGGGGCAGTGGCAGGGTGGCAGGTGAGCCAGGCTTCCACACCCCAGTGCTGGGAAAGGAGGGGTTGTTTCTGCGGGGCGGGTGGCCCTGGGGGGAGGTGTTTCCACAGGGCTGGGGGGTTTCGGCCTTTGGCTGTTTTCTTTGGAGTAATATGGCCCTCGCCGGTTTACGAGTTGTGCAGGCCTGCTGTAGAGTGTTTGGCTTCAATGATTGGGAGCATTTCTTCAGAGTATGCTGCAAATCAGTCTTTATCAGTCTTTTGTTGATGTTAATGTGTGAACAACATCTTTGTTTAATACAATGGGATTTCTGCAGTGAAAGCCTTATTTTACAGGATAAAAGCCCATGGTCTGTGTCACAGTTTGCACTCTGAAAACTGCAATTTTGGAGAACAGCCTGGGGTGTTTTCTATGGATGATTATTAAATCCAGTTGGTGCCAGTGTCCAGATATGTGGTGTCTCCTTGAGACCTCCCAGCAGTGATTGCCTTGGAAATAGGTGTTGGTAATGCATATTCCTTGGCAGGTGCAGAGCTCCAGTAGTCTTTTCCTATTGCTATTCATTTTTCCTACTTAGTGGTGGCCAATGCGTAGTGGCTACATCTTGTGATCTGAGCTTACTCTAGCATTGAAGAATCCCAATAGATAGAGTCGCGTGGCTGATGGTAGCTTAGTGATAATGTTATTGAGTTATGATAGAACAAATCCTTCCCTTCAGAAATGGAGGGAAGTGTTGGATATGTACTGATGATATTGGCAAAGCCACCTGTGGTACATATCGTTAGTGATATGATACATTCTGATGTGGTAAAGGGAGATTCAACTTTGAATGCTAATGAATTTTTGACTGCAAAACCCATGCCATGTTCACACCAGTTTTGTTTCTTCTGTGCCAGAAAAGGATGTAATGCATCTCCTGTAGAGAACTTTTGTCAGCTAGTCTGGTTTCACAGAGTGGCCATGTTGATGTCAAACCTCTCCCGCTCTCTCTTGATGATGGCAGACTTTCTAGGGTCATTGACCTCCTCTAAGTCGTTTGAGTGGACATTGTCCTTGCATTCTTACAAGCAAAGTTTGAAGAGGGCAACCATCGTAACCGAATCTTTTATGTGTATGTGTAGGCATTGACTATAATGAGGCAAATGCTTGTCTTAGGATCAAAGCCCCACTCTTAGCATTGCTGACTGGACACAAAGGCTTGAAGACCAAGACCTTTGGAAGCCAGGACAGCTGCAGGAGATGCCAGATGACAGAACTGAGTTGCAATGCCAAACACCTAATGTTTTCTTCACAGTGGATTGGGTTCAGGGTTTCTTCTCCTAGCCTTTGTTCAACCAAGAACCAGCTGGAAGGCAGCAGTGCAAGATGGAGATTACTCCTTTATTTTCATTCTAGTAGGTGTTTGGCATGCCGCCCTCACACAGTGACCAGTGGTCTTTCCAGTTTAGTCGTTGGGGACTTGACTCACAGCAGGTTGTACTGGGCTATATGGTACCAGGCATTACATGCCAACCTGATCAGCCCAGAGTCTGTTATTTAAAGGTATGGTGACTAGTGATCTATTAATCATGTTGTTTCACTGAAACTAATCCTTGTTACAAAAGAAAGTAAGTGGATCTACATTACTGGGGATGAAAATTAGTGGTCAAATGAAGATTTGATGCAAATTAAATGGTTCTTATCTACTGTTGAAAATACTAATAGTTTCAGTATAATATACAAATTGCTAAAATATTGTGTTGAAAACCAAGGTAGAAAGAGTAATAAGTTCTAGTGGCCATATTTTGAAGATTTATATGTGTAGATCTAGTGGCAAATTAATTGGTGGTATTTGGTCCTTGCTGTGAGGGGGGAGGAGGTGGAATATTGCTGTGATGAGGTTGAATGGTTCACAGTTTGTACATAGGATGACCAGTCATGCTGTGACGCATCTGAAAAGTGTTGTGTCTGTTTTAACAGAATGCTTTGGGGAGTAATTTTAAATCCATAGACAAATGTTTAGGATCAATTCTTCATGTGAATTATGCCCTAATGCAGGATTAAATTCTTGATGATCTGAAGTTTGCTAATCCCAACAAGTGAGCATTTACAATTCACAAGTTGTTTTCACAACTGTGTGAAAAATCATGTTTCCCAGAGGTTTCCTATATACAGAGTAGTAAGTATATTCTTTCTAGCCTTTGTGCAATATTATGCTTGTACTGCATATATCTAAGAAATAGGAGTTAATCACTGCCCTTTTTCTGTAAAAGGGAATTCTGATCGGGGAAAATGCCGTACAATAGCAGATTTACGAATGAAAACAATTTCTAGCACTCATCTTTGGAACATATATATGTACAAAGTAATAATAAATGCTTGATGCAATCATATTTCATTATTTAATAATTCTGAATTCAGTATATTGTACTTTTTACTCACTATTAGTGCTATTTTGCAAATATACATGCCTAGATGTGAGCACCAGAAAATGCTATTCTTTGTCAAACAGACGCAATTATAACACAATAAAATGATTAGCTCTTGGCATTGTGAATGTGAGTTAGTTTTCCTGTCAGAATGAGGTTTCTTAGAATTTATATCCCTAGCACAATAGTTTTTAAAAAAACCAACCCATCAACTTCCTTCACAATAAACTGTTAATTTTTGGGGGGTGGGGGCGTAATTGCATATTCATTTGTAAAGTTTTTTTTAAAAATGTTTTCTCACTTTGAAACTTCGGGGTAGATTTTAGAAGCACTCCAAAGGACTTAGAAGCCCAAATGCTATTGACTTTAGGACTTTAGGACTTGTGCTCTTGAATTCCTTAGGTGCTTTTGAAAATTTCTCCTTGAATGTTCTCTTTTATCCTGTATCTTCTAGGACACGTCTGCCACTGAATAGATGTGGCTGGTTTTTGTATTAAAAACAAAGCAAAAAAATCAGAAAATATTGTGCAATCAAAAATGCGAATGATGAGGAAGGATACTTGCTATAGTAGATCTTATTTTTCTAAGGGGATAGTAACAATGTCACTTGTTGAGAGAAGGCTGGGGAAAGATTGTTGGAGAACTTGGAATGAAGATTTAGGATTATTTTAATGCAATAGCTTTTGTTTATTACAATTTATTATATGTAGAAGATAATTTAGTCCTAAAGTACTGTATTGTAATAACAGTACAGAAATATTTTGTTCTATATGTCTAAAGTGCTAACTTCAGTCCTTAGTAAAATCATGGAACATATTGAAAAGAAATCTGTGAATATCTAGGGCCTGATTTTCAAAAGCGCTGAGGACTGACAGCTTCGTTTCAAGTCAATGGGATCTATTGAGGTTCAGCACCCCTTAAGATTACTCCCACTATAGGTCATAGGAATTATGAGCAATAAGCAGTATGGGTTTTTAAGAACAAATCATGCTAGACAATCTGATTAAATTATAAATAGTGGGCAGAAGGAATGCAGTACTGTGGACGTAATGTATAACATATGCATTTATACAGTAACAGTAACTAGACTTCAGTGAAGTGCGTGATATAATGTCTCATAAAAACTTCCTCACAAAATACATTCATATGGGCTTGGATATTAAATAATGTCATGTGGGCTGAAAAATGGCTGAAGAATTCTATATAATGGATAATGATAAATGGTAATGGTTTGATTTGAGGAGTTTGGCCAATGAATGACAGACTCAAGACTGAGTTAAGTCAGTTCTTGTTTAAAATGTTTATTAGTGGTATGGAAGAGGGGTTAACCAACATCTTAATGAAACTCACAGATGCAGACAAACAGTAGTGATGTAAGCACAAGCAAGAAAAGAAAAATCGAGAGGTTTAGAGAAGTTGGAAATATGGACCGTAAATAACAAAATGAGATTTCCCCTTGGGGAAAATACAGTAGGAACATATAGAGAATACAGGCACTGTCATTTTTGTTCTGTTTGTACAGTGCCTAGAACAATGGAATCCTGGTTGTGGGGCCCCTAGGTTTTACTGTAATACACATAATAATAATCCAGATAATCAGTGGGAAGGAGATAGTTGGATAGCAATGGTTTCATGCCAAAAAGAGATTAAGAGTTGGTAGTGGGCAGTTTGTAATATGAAGTAGCAGTAAAAAAGCTAGTGCTATGGTGGCAGTGCTTTTCTGTGTGACGCTGGTAGAAGAGCACCTAGTGAACAGGACACCTGAATGCTGTGTTGAGTTTTGGGCATGTCAGTCTGAAAGATATTAAACTTTCTTTTTGCTGTTCTCTGAATTGCCTCCAGTTGGTTAAAGATCTGGAGAGGTTTACTTATGATGAAAGATTAAAAGAGCTAAAAATGAATAGCTTGACTAAACAAAGACATGGGGAATATGATATTCTCCCAAGGAACTCCAGTCATTTGAGACATTTTAAAGCCATAGAGAGCACATACTTTAGGAAATAATCCTGCATCCTGGACAAGATGATTTCATAGCTTTTTCTATGTGAAATTTGATATGTATATGTAATTTTATAATTATATATACATGTCATGTTATTCTTACTTTGAATGCTCCAAAAATGTGGGGCGGGGACTATCCAAAAAGTACTTAATGTGTGTGTGTGTGTGTGTGTGTGTGTATATATATATATATATATATATATATACACTAAACTTTATTAAACAGTAGTTTCTGGGCTGTATCTTGGACATATCTATGCATATGAATAATTGTACTTATAGGAGTCATTCCATTGAATAAAATGGAATTTTACTCATGTACCTAAGTGTTCACAATATTAGGTCTTACGTTTATGCAATTATTACTTCAATTTAAGTAGCATTTTGGATGGTTTAGAATGAATGTTTGTGTTGTAAAATAATAATATAAATACGAAAGGGTTCTGTACATTTCATATTTAGTAAAAATAACTTCCATGTTTGTTGTCTGTCTCTCACATTTCTGTTAAAACTAAAAGAGTAAAAAATGCTTGTTTCTAAAAATATAGAAGATACACTTTTTGGTTGCTTTGAATTTAGGCTCCAATCCTGTTCACACATAACTTTACTCACATGTACAGTGAATATTTATGGTGCTTTCCAGGGGTACTCAGGGTTATGAGTCTTCTCACTATCACCTGTTCTTAGCATGAGGGAGCCTTCTCTGTACCTACAAGGGTCAGCTCCCAGACTCTCCCAGCCAAAAGAAACACAAGAACTCCCCTCTTAGCCCAGCTTCACTATCCCTCATGCAGACTATGATAAGCATACTCCAACTCCTGAGTCTTCCAAGTGTCCCTCTTTGGTGTCCAGCTCCTTATCCACTGGACACTCACAAAATTACCAGTCCTGCTGTTCCCGAAGGAATAGTACACTGCAGTTTACTAGTTATATCTTGCTTCATTTAGCACGTGTTTATGGAGGAAAAAAGTATACGTTTACTTAACAAAGTCAGAGATTCATATGATAGCAAAGACAATAACTGGTTATATATAAAACAAAATCATAATTGCATTGCAGTGCCTAAGCTCAAGTAACGAAATGCCCGCTTGTCTAACAAGGGACTCCTTAACCTAAATGCTTTTCATAGCATTTTTCAACCAGGATGTCTGAGACCCTTCTTTAATGAAGCTAAGCTCACTGGCAGCTTTTCTCCCCAGATGAAGAATGCCAGGATGTCTTTCTGAACCCCCAGATATACCAAACAAGGCCTCTGATCTTCACCTGAAAACAAGGTGTCCCCCTCTTCTGGTTAATTTTCTTTTGAAGTTCCCCACAAGCTGCTAATTAGCATTTAAATCAGTATTTAAATCAGCTAATAGACTTTTGTTGTAAGACACACAATACACAACGGTCAGCTAGGGAGATAAGTGTCTCCCATCTTTGTTTGGAAAAATGTCTCAAGACACACTACCTGTGTGTGACTTGCCTTTAACAACTCATAGACTCATAGACTTTTAGGTCAGAAGGGACCATTATGATCATCTAGTCTGACCTCCTGCACAATGCAGGCCACAGAATCTCACCCACCCACTCCTGGAATAATCCTCTCACCTATGTCTCAGCTATTGAAGTCCTCAACTCATGGTTTAAAGACTTCAAGATGCAGAGAATCCTCCGGTAAGTGACCCGTGCCCCATGCTGCAGAGGAAGGCAAAAAAACCTCCAGGGCCTCTGCCAATCTACCCTGGAGGAAAATTCCTTCCCGACCCCAAATATGGCGATCAGCTGAACCCCGAGCATGTGGGCAAGACTCACCAGCCAGACACCCAGGAAAAAGTTCTCTGTAGTAACTTCTAACATCCCATCATTGACCATTGGTCCTATTTACCACTGATGGCAATTAATTGACCTTTGACTAAGATCATGTTATCCCATCAAACCATCCCCTCCATAAACGTATCTAGCTTAATCTTGAAGCCAGTTAGGTCTTTTGCCCCCACTGCTTCCCTTGGAAGGCTGTTCCAGAACTTCACTCCTCTGATGGTTAGAAACCTTCGTCTAATTTCCAGTCTAAACTTCCTGATGGCCAGTTTATATCCATTTGTTCTTGTGTCCACATTGGTACTGAGCTGAAATAATTCCTCTCCCTCCCTGGTATTTATCCCTCTGATATATTTAAAGAGAGCAATCATATCTCCCCTCAGCCTTCTTTTGGTTAAGGTAAACAAACCAAGCTCCTTGAGTCTCCTTTCATACGACAGGTTTTCCATTCCTCGGATCATCCTAGTGGCCCTTCTTTGTACCTGTTCCAGTTTGAATTCATCCTTCTTAAACATGGGAGACCAGAACTGCACACAGTATTCCAAATGAGGTCTTACCAGTGCCTTGTATAACGGTACTAACACCTCCTTATCTCTACTAGAAATACCTCGCCTAATGCATCCCAAGACCGCATTAGCGTTTTTCACGGCCACATCACATTGGCGACTCATAGTCATCCTGTGATCAACCAGGACTCCGAGGTCCTTCTCCTCTTCCGTTACTTCCAACTGATGCGTCCCCAGCTTATAACTAAAATTCTTGTTATTAATCCCTAAATGCATAACCTTACACTTCTCACTATTAAATTTCATCCTATTACTATTACTCCAGTTTACAAGGTCATCCAGATCTTCCTGTAGGATATCCCGATCCTTTTCTGAATTGGCAATACCTCCCAACTTTGTGTCATCTGCAAACTTTATTAGCACACTCCCACTCTTGGTGCCGAGGTCAGTAATAAACAGATTAAATAAAATTGGTCCCAAAACTGAACCTTGAGGAACTCCACTAGTAACCTCCCTCCAACCTGACAGTTCACCTTTCAGTATGACCCGCTGTAGTCTCCCCTTTAACCAGTTCCTTATCCACCTCTCAATTTTCATATTGATCCCCATCTTTTCCAATTTAACCGATAATTCCTCATGTGGTACTGTATCAAATGCCTTACTGAAATCGAGGTAGATTAGATCCACTGCGTTTCCTTTATCTAAAAAATCTGTTACTTTCTCAAAGAAGGAGATCAAGTTGGTTTGGCACGATCTACCTTTTGTAAAACCATGTTGTAATTTGTCCCAATTGCCATTGACCTCAAGGTCCTTAACTACTTTCTCCTTCAAAAAATTTTCCAAGACCTTGCATACTACAGATGTCAAACTAACAGGCCTGTAGTTACCCGGGTCACTTTTTTTCCCTTTCTTAAAAATAGGAACTATATTAGCTATTCTCCAGTCAAACGGTACAACCCCTGAGTTTAGAGATTCATTAAAAATTTTTGCTAATGGGCTTGCAATTTCGTGTGCCAGTTCCTTTAATATTCTTGGATGAAGATTATCTGGGCCGCCTGATTTACTCTCATTAAGCTGTTCAAGTTTGGCTTCTACCTCGGATATGGTAATATCTACCCCCACATCCTTATTCCCATTTGTCATGCTGCCACTATTCCTAATCTCCTCATTAGCCTCATTAAAGACTGAGGCAAAGTATTTGTTTAGATATTGAGCCATGCCTAGATTATCCTTAACCTCCACTCCATCCTCAGTGTTTAGCGGTCCCACTTCTTCTTTCTTTGTTTTCTTCCTATTTATATGGCTATAAAACTTTTTACTATTGGTTTTAATTCCCTTTGCAAGGTCCAATTCTACATGCCTTTTAGCCTGTCTCACTTTATCCCTACATGCTCTGACCTCAATAAGGTAGGTTTCTTTGCTGATCCCTCCCATCTTCCACTCCTTGTATGCTTTCTGTTTTTTCTTAATCACCTCTCTCAGATGCTTGCTCATCCAGCTTGGTCTAAAACCCCTGCCTATGAATTGTTTCCCCTTTCTTGGGATACAGGCTTCTGATAGCTTCTGCAACTTTAACTTGAAATAATCCCAGGCCTCCTCCGCCTTTAGGTCCATAAATTCTTTAGTCCAATCCACTTCCCTAACTAATTTCCTTAATTTATTAAAGTTAGCCCTTTTGAAATCAAAAACCCTGGTCTCAGATTTATTTTTGTTTATCCTTCCATTTAGTTTGAACTGAATTAGCTCATGATCACTCGAGCCAAGGTTGTCCCCTACAACCATTTCTTCAATGAGGTCCTCACTACTCACCAAAACCAAATCTAAAATGGCATCCCCCCTTGTTGGTTCAGCAACTACCTGATGAAGGAATTCATCAGCTATCATATCTAGGAAAATCTGAGCCCTATTATTATTACTAGCACTTGTTCTCCAATCTATATCTGGGAAGTTGAAGTCTCCCATGATCACACAGTTCCCATTAGTATTTACTTCCTTAAAAACATTCAAGAGGTCTCTATCCCTATCCAAATTAGATCCCGGTGGTCTATAGCACACCCCAAGCACTATCCCAGGGGAGGCTCTAGTAGTTTTCTTCCCCAATGTGATTTTTGCCCAGACAGACTCTGTCTTATCCATTCCATCACTTTTTATTTCTTTACAGTCTACCTCATCATTGATATATAATGCTACTCCCCCACCTTTACCTTTATTTCTATCTTTCCTAAACAGCACATACCCTTCAATACCTGTACTCCAGTCATGACTACTATTCCACCATGTTTCGGTTATTCCTATGATATCTGGTTTCACTTCCTGGACCAGTAGCTCTAATTCCTCCATTTTGTTACCTAGGCTCCTCGCATTGGTGTACAAACATCTTAATTTTTGCTGTTTGGCCTCACTCACATTCCTTACCCAATTTGGTATGGACATTGTACTGCCAGTATGACCTATTTGACTAGTATCCACTCTGCCCTTCCTCCTTATCTCCATTCTCCTACCCCCAGCTATATCCTCTCTTACTTGGTTGTCTTCCCTCTCAATGTTAAAATCCAGCGTGGAGATTACCTGGACATCTCCCAACCGTCTCCCCCAAATTCCTAGTTTAAAGCTCTCTTGATCAGTTGTGCCAGCCTCCATCCTAGAAGTCTATTTCCTTCCCTACTCAGGTGAAGTCCATCCCGAGAGAACAGTCCTCTGTCCATGAATGCCTCCCAGTGGCCATACATCCCAAAGCCCTCCTTGTAGCACCAATCACTGAGCCATCTGTTGATCATCATAATCCTGTCACACCTTTGTTGCCCTTCTCTAGGAACAGGTAGAATCCCACTGAAGATTACCTGAGCCTCGATTTCCTTAAGCGTCTTCCCCAGCCTGGCATAGTCCCCCTTGATTCGTTCCAGTGAGAATCTAGCCGTGTCATTTGTTCCTACGTGAAGGATGATCAATGGATTCTTTCCCGCTCCCTTTAGGATCCTCTTCAACCTCAGGTCCACATCCCGTATCTTAGCACCCGGTAGACAGCACACCCTTCTGTTCTCTGGATCAGCTCTGGTTACAGGTCTGTCTATTCGTCTCAGTAAGGAGTCCCCAATCACGTAGACCTGCCTTTTCCTGGTGACAGTGCGGTTCTCCAGTCTATCCCCTGTTCCCTCTGGCTGCAAGTCCTTTCCATTCCTATTTTCCCTTGTAATCCTCTTCAACCCATCCTGTATCCTCCTGGGGCTCATGTTTGGTGTTGTCCCCATCGACTCTTCCCCTTCTTCTATGGGACTAGCCGCTCTTCTCTTCTTGCTTGCCCTTCCACCTTCAGTGACCACCTGCTGTACCCCTTCTTCATTCTCCAACTCTGCAAACCTGTTCTTGAGCTCTATTTCTCCTTCACTGGCCCGTCTTTTCCTCTGCCTGGTTCTCATAGTCACATGCGTCCACTGTCCATTTTCTTCACCCGGCAGTCCCCCCTCAGAGGCCTTTGATCCCGCTTCCATCTGCATCTCTGAGCTTTCCCCGTCAGCCACCTCGTGCCTTTCCTCCATCAACTGCTCGAACCCCCGTCTAAACTCAACCAGAGTTTCCACCTGCATCTCCAATCCTCGGATCTTTTCTTCCATCAGCTCTATCAGGCGGCACTTCATGCAGACAAAACTCTTATCAGGTACCCCCTCCAGAATCATATACATACCGCAGGTGCCACATCCAGTCATCCTCATTGTGTCCTCCACTGCTTGGCTCATGACCACTGCTGCCTCTATATCTGCCAGCCTTCTCACCTAAATCCTGTTAGCCCGGAAAACACAAAACAAAGCACAACACCACCACCTACAGCAGAACAAACCCCAAACGAATCCCAAAATACAGACTCCCCTTAGAAACTCCCCTTGCAAACTCCCACTCAAACTCCCCTGTTTACAGCTCTGTTTGCTGGCTCCTGTGCCGCTGCAGCTGTCTGTGCCGCTGCCTTTATAGGACCCCTGCTCAGCGAAGCCCCGCCCCCTAATTAGGGCTCAGCTGCTCTCCCAGCACACTGCCCCTACAAGCCTCTTCTCCTCCAACAGAACTCCCACTCAAACTCCCCTGTTTACAGCTCTGTTTGCTGGCTCCTGTGCCGCTGCAGCTGTCTGTGCCGCTGCCTGACTGGCTGCTGCCTTTATAGGACCCCTGCTCAGCGAAGCCCCGCCCCCTAATTAGGGCTCAGCTGCTCTCCCAGCACACTGCCCCTACAAGCGTCTTCTCCTCCAACAGAACTCCCACTCAAACTCCCCTGTTTACAGCTCTGTTTGCTGGCTCCTGTGCCGCTGCAGCTGTAAGAACATAATTTCCATATATAGATAGATAGGTAGATAGGTAGATATCTCCTTACGTATTATAAACACGTACATTTAATAAAGATTATGATACCAAGTGTGACACAAACTTCCAGTAGAAACCTTACATGACACCCTTTGGTGACCTACCATGTAAATACCAGGCCCTAGGTATCCCTGTAAGCCGTATACCCCCTGTGACAGTGACACTCAATTAGATCTACCGTGGGCCAATTTGAGAATTTTATGACAAGAGGTGGGTCATTTGCGCAGAAGGCTGACCCCTGCCTCCAAAGAAAAGTTTAGCTGCCAATAAATAAAGACCTTGATTGCAAAATAAGTATAGTGTTTCGATCTTTTTACAAATTTTATAAATCAACATTATCATCTGTGTTTGTGGCAATCTCTAATGGGAGAAGTGACATTGATGATCTCTGAAAAGCTTTGTGATGAGTGGTTTGTCAGAAGTCAGCGCAAGGGGCATGCGCGGGTGAACATGCTTATCTGTCAGGTGATTGTGGTGTTCGTTTTTTATAATGTTCTTGGTAGAAAACCCAGATTCGCAGAGGTACATTGAGCCGAACATCGTTAAAAGATAGATGGCTAGATTCTGGGTATTCTGAAACTGGTCAGCATATTGAGTCCAGAAATCACAAAGTCCCACTTCTCTGAATTTTGCCTGCAAGACATCTGAGCTCTGACGACTCATAGTTTCTAATTGAAAGGCACCCTCATCAATTGAATCAAGAATGTTCTTTGCTTCAGAAGGGCAAGGTCCATCAGCGGAGACAACGGATCACGAACAATTAAAAGCAAATCCTTTGGAATTTTAAAATTCTCTAATTGCATTTGAAAGTTTTTGGTCAGAGGGTTTAGGAACTCTTGCGTCGGTTTCATCGAAGTATCATCTGTAGCAGCAACACACAATGTGGGAAAGTGCAACATCTTTCTGATTAAGTCTGTCTGAAAGATTTCAAGATTCCTCTGAAAGGGGCACACTTTTTCAAGCAAATCCCCGACACTGCATGCATGGCCTTGAAGCTGCAAGTTGAGGGAATTCAAGTGACCAGTAATATCTCTCAGAAAAGCTACCTGTGACATAGAGGGGACATCATTCATAAAAATTCCAGGAACTCGCAAGCCTTGTTGGTCTTGTATTATGAAATAAATCTATTTTTTTTTAACTGCACAAAACGTCTCTAACATGTGCCTCCTACTTAACCAGCTAATGTTGTGCTGCAACAGGTCACTGTATTTGGCTGAAATGTCTTGCAAAAGAGTTCTAAAAAGACAATGTTGCAAGCTAGAAGTTGAGAATATCTAGTTCACTAATCTCATCACACTACCCATTGGTTTTTTTTCAAGTCCCCAGACAGTTCACCACACAGGACAGTCTGGTGAATGATGTGGTGAAATGTATTTAATGAAGGGTGTATCGCTGCCAAACATGAAGCAAAGCCATTTTCTTTCCCTTTTATGAAGGGACCTCTGTCTTTAACAAGCAAGTTTACTTTCTGCAGCTCTAAACCATTTTTTTCAAAAAGCCTTTTTAAAAATGACCTCTCCTGTAGTGTAGGTTTCTAATGGTATTAAGTGCAAAAATTCTTCCTTGAAAATGTCACCATCATAAAATCTAACAATAGCAATAGTGGGCAGTGTCACTTAAATAGCCTGGTTTGTCCCCTGCAAGAGGCATATATTTGGCATATTTTAAATCGGAAAGCAGTGTTGACAAACAATCTTCATAAATTGCCTCCAATATTCGCACTGCCGTGGAAACAGACAGGGGAACTTACTTCACATGGTTCATAATGTCATCTTTGTTTTTATCTCCGGCATAAAGCTCCCCCAGCATTTCCAGTGTGCACTCCTTTACATTGAAAGGCTTTTTCTTTTTAGCTAGCCCCACATTATCCGAAGAGAAGCAGCTGTTGCTTTTTCCTGAACAGTCACTGATGTTGTGAGAACTACATTTGAAGTGTTATCCGAAGGGTACTTCAGATTTTCAATTTTGTCGTGTCTTGCAGCTCTGCCAGGAGGCTAGGCCACGTTAAAGGTACTGTGCTTGATTCAAAATGGCACCTCGCGTTGACAACCTTTTAGATGGATACAGTGTTTTGGCATATTAAACACAAAGGTTTTGCGTTTAAATGAGGTGGTATAATAAAAAGAAAATCCACTTTTCAGTTTGGGTTAAAAACTTGTTTTTCACTGTCGACTTTGTGACGTTTACTCACCTTTGCATTCATTTTTTGCTTCATGTCCATCACTAATGAAAAAATGGGCAGGGTCCACATTTGGGCCCTGGGCAAACTTATATTTTGGCACCCTTTCTTTGAGTTCAGCCCCAGGCAGCAGGGCTCAGATTGTCAGCCCTGGGTGGTGAGCATAGGCGTAGTTTGACTTCTGTATTTGTGGGGACAGGGCCCGGTGGGGCTCGGGCTAGCCCCGTACAGCAGGGCTCAGGGAGGGAGCACCACCTCCACCCCTGACTCATCTCAGCAGGCCACCCAGCCTGTTTGGATTGAGGGGGGCACAACCAAAAATTATAATTCAAGGCGAGGTGGGGGGGCGGCGCTCAGCTAAAAAAGTATGAAAACCACTCAGGATGTAGCAAGGGTCGGGGGGGTTAGGGGCTGTGTGCAGAGAGGGGGTAGCTGGGGGCTGTGTGGTGGGAGGGTGTTGCTCAGGATTCAGGGAGGGGGTAGCTAAGGGCTGTGTGCAGGCAGGGATGTACCTAGGGGGCATGGAGGGACATTCATGGGGTGGGGGTTGAGCGGTAACACCAGGCGCTCTATGCATCCAGGTCAGTTTCTCCACGTGGGCTGTGCTGTGAGGCATGAGAGCTGCCTTATTTTTTTTAAGGTGAGCTGATGGGCCACGCAGGAAGCCACATTTGGCCTGTGGGCCGCCTATTGAGTATCACTGCCCTGTGCCCTCTGCCAGTTGGCATCAGGAGGTCCTTGGGTCAGTGTGACGCATGTCCTTAAATGTTTGCAGGACTAGGTTTTAGTCGGTGGACTTGTTAAATATTAAGATAATCTGCTCTAAAATCCTTTGATATTTCTTAAACAATATCCTTATCATCATTCATTGCAGAACTGAAATTACATCATGAGACTTTAGACTAAGTTGTAATGTATAGACATGATTAGACCAATTGAAATAAAGTTTTGGTATGATCTTTGTTGGGAGGGCTCATCCATCGGAGATAGCCAGGAGAATGTTTTAAAAAAAACTACAGCCCAGTCTTTACTGTGGTTCATAAACTTCTTATCTTCAACATCCTCCTCATAAATATTTGATAAATGTTAAACAAATAGTCTGCTATTTATCTCCGGCCTTTGATTCATTTAATTTATTCAGTGTTTTTGTACACAGTGTATTGTATTTTTAGATTAGTTGCTAAGAATGATATTTTTCACATTTTTGGTGGCTGCCTTTCTTACTGAATGATGACTTCCTTTATTTAGTCCCTGATGATGTGGTGATGCTTTTATTAGCTGCTGCTGGCATTTCTGAGGACTCTGAATTATTCAAGCTTTCTCATTACTGGAGTTTCCT
The DNA here is from genome assembly GCA_037349315.1 of Chelydra serpentina. Classification (NCBI taxonomy): domain Eukaryota; kingdom Metazoa; phylum Chordata; order Testudines; family Chelydridae; genus Chelydra; species Chelydra serpentina. The sequence continues at coordinate 9,937,615 of JBAIAC010000018.1, forward strand.
TTCTTCAGTTCCTGTTGTGCGAGTGACACATTTCCTTTTCTGGAAAAGCACTTTTTCAGGTCTTTTCTCAGGATAATAACTAGTCCTGGTTGTTTGTCAATAAAGTTAATACACCTGGATTTTGCATACAGAAAAAAATAAAGCCCTATATTAGTATAAGGTTAAGTTAGTGAGATTTTAGTCACAACAGTGAGGAAATTCAGAGTTAAGGTTCTCACGGGAACCAGATCTCTGATCTTAAATGCATGCATTACAATTCCACCTCTTAGGGCAACATGACATACAATACAGCAAATATAATATGAAAAATATAATAAAGAAATACCTTTTTTTCTTTAATTTTAAATATAATTTAGTAGATTTGATATTAGATATTATGACATGTATGTTGTGGGATTGAGTAATGAAATATCTTAAAACTTTCTTCCTCACCGCCTTTGGATGGTACTGTTATGATTCCAGTATGGCTTTTGTTGTCCTTCTCTGTCCTCTAGTCAAGTTTATATGTTTCATACTCTAAATTGCATTGTTCCTTGCACATTTCTAGGGCTCTATGTCCCAAAATGTGATTATTTGAATGAGCACTTATTAGAATTAGTGTACTCGTATAGTTACTGTAAGGACTCTTTTAAGCCAAATAGCTAAAGGAAGGGGGTTTTCTGGCTAGCCTAGCTCTGCTTTTGCAATGCAGAGAGAACCTAACTCAGTTGATGCAGAGGATAGCGATCAGGGAAAGAGAGACTCATTCCAGGAGTCTAGCGGTTGGAGATACCAAAACCAGGGAAAATGACAAATCTGTTCTGCAAAGAGGCCTTCTGCTAAGTATGGCTGAAATATAATGACAGCGTGGCAGGTGAGATGGAGCCAGAAAACTGAGACCAACTGCATTAACATGATGCTACATTGGTACAGCCGAACAGCAGCATATGCAGAGGTAGTGCTGTGGCATGGTGTGTAAGCTTGTAAAAAAATGGTGGTGAAACATACTTTTTTGGGTCTCTTTATCCAGGGCAGAAACCCTACTCTTAAGGAGACAGTGCACTGCTAATGGAAAGCTTTGATTGTTCTCAGCGGGGCCCTTCCTGCAATGCTGTAATTTCATAGTGTTGGCTCCATATGCCGTCCAGCTGGAATAGCGTATTAAGAACTACAAAGACGCAGTCCTGTTCATGTCTTACTTCCTACATAAGGTCTTCATACAAAATCAGCAACTGTCTGCCCTTCTTCAGAACTGCACTTCCATCGAATGCAGCAAAAAGTGAAAAGCTCATAATTAAAAAGATTCGAACTTCACTGGCAAAGTATGTACAAAGCGAAATGAAGGCACCAGTTGTTAGGCTTGCTCCCTAACCAAGTATATACACACATGCATACAATACATCCTTTATCACTTCTGATTCACTCACATCCAGTGTGTATCCCCTTCTCCAGCTTTCCTCTAACTGGCTCATAGGGACCTAATGCCTGCCCACCTTGGATTTAGCCTTTGGGTGGGATCAGCTATTTCTTCCTAGTCAGACAGGAGCATGTGATCTTGGCAGAATGGGCAAATGGTCTGGGAAGTGATTACTGTCTGTAATGATTATGTAGTTAGGCCTTGCTAGTTTCTACCTTGTACCAAGCTGCCTGACCTGGACTTAGATCAGCCATCAAGACACTTTCCAGTAAGTAGGTGTGAGCATTCTTCTGGCACTTTGATCATGTATCAGCCTTTCCAGCTTAGCCAAAAATTATTCTGATTCTCCTTTCTTCTAGGCATAATATTCTGTGTCACCCAGTGATACTTTTGGCCGTGGTCATTCATGAGGACCCATCATTTACAGGCTGGTACTGCGACATTTAATTACCAGCACAAAAAGTCTTTAAGTCAAGATTTTTTTTCTTTGACTCTTTGCAGTTTTTCCCTGTCTTGTTTAAACTTTATTTTTTCCATATGGTGTGGTAGACTCAAGTATATTCATGTAATCCTTTCATTTATCAGTGCAACAGCTATCCGAGGGTAGTTATTCTCTGTATTTCTGCTTTAGTGCCTGAAGCAGTCCTTTTTTAGAAAAGGCATCAAGACATCAGGCTTCCTGATCCCTGTTGGTATAGTGTCCAACTGTGCACAGTGTATTCTTAAATAGAAGTGAGAGAAAAATATGAATTGGTCCAAGCTGAATGACAAAGTAAGGGTGGGTTTGTTTGTTTTTGGTAAAGTTTCCATGAGCCACGGGGAATGTAACTTTTATAATTTATATATCTTCACAAGCCACTAGAGGGCAGCAAGATCTATTTGGATGACAAGCTGTTAGTACAGAGATAAATGAAAAACAACATCCACGCAGAGGAAGAACTCTCCAAAGGACATGCCACTTTTTAATGGGGCTAGCTGCAATTCTCGCTGCAGCAACCATTTATGTCCATTTGTTGAGAGTGCTTTCAAGGTTTTTTTTATCAGTACATTTGGTGCCTTAAATAATTATGTATTGCGGTAGCTCCTTTTGTCCTAATAATGGCTCAGGGCCCGCTTGTGCCAGGTGCTGTACAAACAGAGAATAGAAAGATGCTCCCTGCCCTGAAGAGCCGACAATCTAGTATGAGACAAGAGATAAAAATGAGATGTGAAGATTTGAAAATGAGATCCAGGTTCCTAAATTAATTAGGCGTTGCACCACAGAACACAGCAATGCCTAAATACCTTTAAAAATCTGTGCATAACTGACTAATGATAAATCAAAAACACCGCTCCCTCCCTTCCTAGCTAATAAAATACTCCAAACACGTTGAAAGGGACAAATGTCATATGGGACAAATTCAAACTTAATTATTTGATTTATATTCTTTAAAAATTAGCCTGTTTCTCTGAGAGAGGTGGGAAGATTTGCTTCAAAAGACTTCATTTTGCAACTTAATTCTCCTTATTTGGAAAGTATTCCTAGCTGGCATGAGCTTATATCTGTTGAAAGTCCTAGTTACCATTAAGTTTTGTACAATATCAGTAGATTTGTGTGGACTATTTGTTAAAATTTGGTCAGGAGTTTATGAATCATATGTTGCATTTTACTGAAGTAAAACAAATCTCATAGTACAAGGCCTTTTGTATCTAAAATATACTTAGTTTGTAATTTGACGCTTATGCTAGAAATGTAGGTGTAATAGATGCTGTAAGTGCAAGCATTGCACAAATGGCTGTACATACATTTTTTTTCATTTACCTTGGTCTTTGTTAAAAATTCAGGGACAGATTTTGTTTCAAACTCTGAATCGTTTATGACAAAGTCTGAGATCAAGAAGAGCTCTTCTGCTTGTTAAAGTTATTTATTATTTCCATCTGCATTTGCAGTATTTTTAGATTTCCACATTAAGAAGCACGAATGCATTGCTTGAACTGGATACAATCCCATATTAGACAAGGTCAGGAGTTTTGTCTTGGCTCTTCCTGAAAGTGAGGTTTTAAACTATGTGTGTATTTAGAATTCTAATCAGTAGTTTTGGAGAAGGCAATGTTGCTGTAAGAACATATCAAATTTATATAAGTATTTTATTATGAACAGTTCATAATATGTTCCAAATAGTCTTAGTTACTCAAAAGCTTTTAATTATGCTAAGTAAAGGCCAGACTACTGGGTGTTCAGTATTTTTTAGTGAAGGTGGTATTCATTATTTCCTAATTAAAACACTCTTGACCAGATGCTCTGGAATAGCTTCTGAAAAGTTAATTTTTGGCTCATGTCTAATTTCTGGCATCTTCTCATAGCGCTATCAGAAGGAGTTCACATCCTTTTTTGACTTTTAAAGTATTCAAGAGCAAAGACAAACAAAGGAAATTGAGCTAGTCCCATACGTGAACACCTTGAAACATGGAGAAATAGGAAAATAGTAACAGTATTAAAAACAATTATATTATAGTCTAAAGCAGTAGGACATGCTTTTTATTTTTTTTTAATCCCATTGATGTGGGAGGAGATGACATGAAGCCTGTACTTCAGCTTATGCTAGCACTTTGCTTTAAGCCTTTAATACATCTAGGACTGGGATGTTGGGCTTTGCACTGGTGTTGAAGTCACATGAAGTAACCCCATGAACACCAAAGGTAGAAAGTAATTTAGATGTTTTAGAAAATCGTACCCCTGAACTCTTTCCTGTGTTTTTGAACCTTATGGGACATTGATTATTTTATTTATTGATTGATTTTGACTCTGATACCTCTTGGCCCTACAAACTTCGATCTTTAGAGCTTTTTGGTCTGTTCTGACAGTCTCCACAAAGAATGCTGAAAGAGGCCCAGGCTTATTCTGGAACAAGGGGAATATGATGAATTGCACAAAACTCTAATCTCGCTTCTCAACTGCTTTCCATGCTCTTGCAAGCCTTCTTTTCAAACAAGTGTAGGTTGAAAAAAACTCAAGCTTCACAGCAGGATACTACACTCATTGCTAATATAGACCTTGGTTGTAATATTTTGGGCTGTATAACAGAAGCCTGGCTCAGGTTGTAAATGGATCTGAAATACACAATTAGCTTTCCAGACTCCACTTGATAAGTTTGGCTTTACCCTACCTCTAACTGTATGCTAATCAGCATAAGGTCCTGGGTGCAATCCTGACCCCACAGTGAAATCAGTGGGTTGTTTTGGCATGGACTTCAGGGGGGCAAGTTTTCCCCCAGTGTCCTAAACAGATCCATATTCCACAACACAGCTCCTAGTGGGAGTGGGGATCTGATTATCTGAAGCTAGAAATACTTTTAAGGGAGGAACACTGTGCTGTTACCTAAGAAGTGATGGTCCTTGTAGAGCAGCTTGGAGGATCTTGTTGTGCAGCGGGGAAGAAGGGGTACTTTATAAATAAAATAATTATACAGACAGTGTTTCCTAAGTGTGTAGTGTGCATGTTGTTTTTTGATAGAAATGGTCATTCCGATACTCCAAAATATTTCAGTTGTTGTATGTAGTGAGATTATTCTAGAACTATGTTCTTAAATAAAAGTACTTCAAAGGTCCTATTGGAATATGACTCTAAGAATATGCTGTTACTGCTTAGGGTGGTAGATAAAAACAGTTGTCTACATATGGGACTTGGTGAGGTCAAATGCAACTTCACTGTGTTTAAAACTAAGCAGATGTTTTCTATCCAGGCACTTCAACTTCTGTTATAGTTGCTTATCAAGAAAGTTATGAAGAAAAAAATCTTCACTACGCAAATTAGAAAATCATAGGACAAATTACTTTAATATCAATGGTAAATCTCTCCATAACAGGTTGAATATTTGTAATAGCAGCCTTATATAGAATATTGGTCAGATATATGTGCTTTCATTCTTTTAAATTTGAATATATATATAGAGAGAGAGAGAGAGAAAGAGAGAGAAATTATTAAAAGGTTAAGGTAGTCATGAGAAGATATTGGTTTCTTTAGCAATAACTTGGCAAAAGTCCAATAATTTCCTAGGTATATTTATGACTGAATTGTATCTAGAACATATCTGAATGTAGACAAAGACCATCCAATGAAAAGTTTAAAGCCTGCGGCAGCAGATGATAACATGGGTTTGATATGTAGCAGAGTTTCATGGCTCATTACCTGACAGATAACAAAAACAAAGAGTTACTGTAAATCTGTCAATCCTTGTTGGCAAGAGATTCCTTTAAATAGGAAATGACAGCACTGAAGAATGAATGCTTTTGGTTTTTCTGTCATTAAGTGATCCACAGTATTTATCAAACTGTCAAGTTTAAGGGAATAACTTTTTTCAGTAGGCAGGGTTTCTCTATGTGAAGACTGAATATTACTGAGATTAAACTAACAAGAAAACATTTTACAAATATATTTGAAACTAGAGGAAGACCAAAGAGGAAGATCAATGAGGAGAGAAAGGCAATAACAGAAAATGCAGCAATGGCCAAAGTGTTAAATGCCTTTCCCCCCACTATTTTTCACCAAGAAAATTAGCACTGATTGGATGAATAACAATGTATCTCAAGGTACATGTGGCAGGAAGTGAGGAAGAGAACTAGTTAAGAATTACTTAGATAAATTAGATGTCTTCAAGTTTGCAGGGCCTGATGAAATACATTCCAGTATACCTAAGGAATTGGCTGAATAGATCTCTGAGCCATTAGCGATTATATCTTTGATGACGTGTAGAGGAGGGGAGAGATCCCATAGAACTGGGAAAAGGCAAGTATAGTACCTATCTATAAAAAGGGGAAATAAGGACACTCCCCAGATAATTGTAGACCAGTCGTTGGTACTGGAAAGATAATGGAGCAAATCATCAAACAGTCAATGCGTAAGCACCTAGAGGAAAATAAGGGGACAAGTAACAATCAACATGGGTTTGTCAAGAACAAATTATGTCAGACCAATTCTTCTCTGACAGGGGAATAAGCCTTGTGAATGGGGGAAAGGAAATAGTAGATGTGATATATTTCGACTTTGGTAAGGCTTTTGATACTGTCTCACATGTCCCTCTGATAAACAAACTAGAGAAATATGGCTTAGACAAACCCATGACAAGGTGAGTACATGATTGGTTCATAACTATACTCTCTGAGTATGTTTTTCTAATGGTTCATAATCAAGTTGGAAGGGCATATTGAGTGGGGTCCCATTGGGATCTGTCGTGATCTGATTCTATTCAATATCCTCATAAATTATTTGAATAATGGCAGAGAGTACACTTATGTAGTTTGCAGAAGGAATTTCAAGCTCTTGGAAGTACAGGATTAGAATTCAAAATGATCTTGACAAACTGGAGAAATGGTCTGAAATAAATAGGATGAAATTCATCAAGGACAAATGCAAAGTACTACACTTAGGATGGGATAATCAATTGCAGAAATACAAAATGGGAAATGACTGCCTATGAAGGAGTACAGCAGAAAAGGATCTGGAGATTATAGTGGATCACATACTAAATATGAATCTACAATGTAATACTGTTGCAAAAATGTAAGAGACAGAATTTTTATCCCAGTATGCAGAACTTCTCAGTGCTTTTTGAAGCATGGCACCTCTTTTTTGCTGCTGTTTTTGAAATTAGGAGAAAGAATTTTATTTTTGATTCAGAACTCTGCCCAAGTCACATAAGTACAGTTATTAATTAAGGGCCTGATCCAAAGTCCATTGAAGTCAAGGGATGTTGCAACAAGTCTTTCTGTTGACTTTAGTAGATTATGGGTCAAACATTTAAAGACTGCTTTGGGACCTATATGTGAAACATTTGCTGATAGCCTTGATTTATGAGTTTTTCCTTGGGAAATAGTTAAATTTTGAATCCATGAATAAATTAGTACTGGGTAAATAACCAAATGTGTGCTTTCTCAGTAGAACGAGAGATGGCTCAACAAAGCATCAACAAGCTCAACAAAATAGAGATAGCAAAGGCCTTTTATGTAGTTTGCTGTCCTGCCCATTGCAGAACTGTTACCCATCATAATTTGTTTGATTTAAGGATGTTTTTCAGACTTAAGTGGTGACCAACCTTTTGCAGTGCGCGTACCATGAGCTGGTTTACGATGCTATGGTGGGACTTTAGTCCCCTGCACAGTGCCTACTGACCCAATGCTTGGCCCAAGTCAATGCTGTTAGATCAGTGGTAGGCAACCCACGAGCCGCACGTGGCCAGTCAGGGTAATCCGCTGGCAGGCCATGAGACAGTTTATTTACATTGACCATCTGGAGGCATGGCTGCCCTCAGCTCCCAGTGGCCACAGTTCACCGTTCCCAGCCAATGGGAGCTGCAGGAAGCGGCAGCCTGCACTTCCCTGTGGCCAGTGCATAAAACATAAAAGCCAATGTAACTGAAGGTTCAACCATTGACCTGAAGTTACATTTATTCACGTTTATTTTATTTTTACAGTGTGTTGTTGGAAAAGAGAAAGGAGAATAAGAATGAGCTGAATTGAAAGACCTAAATGTGGTGTAATGCCGTGTATAGGTCTCATAATGTATGTAGTCAGATCTTAATTCCTTTCATTGTATCCTCCTATTTCATTCATGCTTCCTTTTTTTGAAAGAATAGAAATGATTTATTGATTAAAAAATTAGACACACTCAGAAGACCTCACTGTAATAAACTTGAGCTGACATGGAGCAATTTTTAGCCAGTGTTACGCGATACTGAAAAACAGTTGTGCCAGACATACAACTTTACAACTTATCTGCAATACATATCTGGCATTCTTCCTTGTATACTTGTCCTGGACACTTTGACGCAGTTGTGATCCCTGTTGATCTATACTGGAATATAGGTTTGCAGTGATTTATTTTGGATGAAGTTACTTACATTTGTAGAGATGATATATCAAATCTTCAAGACAATCAGGCTTTTTTTAGATCTTAGAGTTTAAGTGCTTTGTAAACAAAATAATTGAGGTTGTATTATTTCCATATTCTACCTCCAAAATCTTCTTTGTTGTTTAATAGTTAGCAGATTTGTTTACTTTCCACCATCTGTGCCTTACTGGTGCTTATAAATTGTGGTGTAAATATTTTACCAGAGACAGGACATGCATACAGTGGGCAGTGTATATTTACGCAGACACTGAAGCAACAAGGCACACAAGCCAGAGTATGGTTAAATTCAGAGTCCACAACTTTATTAAACGATTAACCAATGAGGAATCCTTCCTGAACTAGTCAGCAGGGTCATTCCAGTGCAGAATTCAGCTGGGCTCAAGTGGCCCCAAGTTCTACAAACTTGAGGATGGGAATTAAGGCAATGCCACTTCTACACCTCTTGACCTGCCCAGGGACCCCAGTGGATGCTGGAGTCCCAACCTGTCCCACTCATCTATGCCACAGGTCGGAGAGATGAGAGAAGCCCCGAAAGGGACTGGGGTGTGTGTCTGCATTACTCATGGGTGTACCAATTACACACTCCAGTTAGCGGGTGAGCATTTTTCATTGTAGAGTATACCGGTAGAGAACATTGTGTATTGTATACTCTCACCCAGGGCACAGTATCAGGCTTGTTTAAAAAAATACTTCAAAAAACAAAGTTCGAAGCTATTTGTGTTGTGGAACTAGCCTTCACAATATAAAATGATCAGTAGAGTTAACACAGTGATTTATCCTAAAACTCATTGGTTGTTCACACTTCACTTCACCACACGTGGCCAGTCTTTGAGTCCCAAGAATTGGGCCCTCTAAAATGTCTTCACTAATTTTTCATCATCGGGGCAGGTGAGCAGATTTTATGCCTCAGTTTGTAATCTTTCCTGACTCTCTTGCAAGGGTAAGTTAACTTCTAAGAAGAGAGTTTATGAATATATACATTTTTGTCTTTCTCATAAATGCAGTTTCGTTGGAGTTTGTTATTTTAACACAGATCTAACCATTGCTTGATCTAGAGTACGGTAAACATTTTGATGGTGCATGAAAACATTCTGGTTTCTACAGCATCATATTTCTACTTGCCAATATTAGTTTATTTGAATATGTTTAAAAGGATTCTTCTAGCTTGGAAACTCATATATTGTAAGAAAACAAAATTCATTAGTAACACTGAAAAGTTATTAAAGTGAAAGAATTTTTACAGTATAATATATAATAAAATATATAGTATTTTACTTGTCAACATTTATGCCTTTTATTAACTTTTTGCATTTTTCTCAGCTTGAACAATGAAAATGAATGAGGACAGTTTCACTTTAGTACTGTAGTGTTTCAAACACTTTGGGGAAATATTTCTTTAAGAACAGAGTATATTAAATTTTTTTAAAAAAAATGCATAGAAACATTTATTTTGTTCTTAGTTTTTATAAAAGCGTTCTTTATAAAATTGTTGTTTTGGGCTTGCTTAATGCTTCAATTCTGCAAACATGCATGTGCTTAGGTTTATACACATGAGTAGTGCCATTGAGTTCATGTGTAAAAAATTAAGCAGGTGAGTGCTAATAGAATCAGAGCCTTAGTTTATTAGTGTCCATTTAAATGTATCTATCTAAACGATCTCTGTGTAACATATTAAAAAAATTGATTAGATAAATTTAAAGCCTACTTTGTATTTAATACACAATGTCTGTTTTGTACCTAAAATATGCCACATACCGAAGTGCTCCAAAATATATTAATTTCCTATTGGATTTCATCTTTCTATGTATCTAAGAGGAACAGAACATAGTGTTCATTTAACTTTTGTCAGCATGTTATTTCTGGTCTCTTAAATTTAGCAGTGATATTTGTTACTGATGAGAAGATTACTGTGTGTTTAAAATTAACTAAAAACAGCTTTAGAGTGAAATTAAGTATCACAAAAGGCTACTTAGTCCTGTCATAACACATCTAGCTGATGCTGCATGAATACAATTAAAAGCATATTTTGTGAATTTTTTACTGATGCTTATGATAATGAAATGCATATTTATCTTCTGTCACTACAGCAATTTTTGTGTGTGCAAGAGTTGCTAAAATGGAATGTGTCAACCTCCAAGTGAATAAATATGATGAAATAAATAATAAACTCTTACAATAATGAGGCCTGTTTGTAGCAAATCTTGTTGTTTTCAAGTAATTTAAGACAATTTGTTTAGCTTTGAAAAAGAGCGTATATAGGACATATCCTCTGCTGGTATAAATCAGCATAGCTCCACTGATTGCAGTGGAGCTGTATCAGTTTACTCCAGTTGAGACGCTGGCCTTGGGAGTGTGTTTATGCATGGACGCAAACACACTATAGACTTTTGTTGTTGTTTAAAAGTAAACAGTAGTCCAATAATTACTTTGCAGAAAAACAAACAAAAGCCAACCAAAGAAAAAAACCTACTCTCCTCTCTGCTTTTATTATATTTGGAAAACTTTATAATCGGAATTCCTACAGTCAGACTTGTATCTATTTTTTCATCATCTTTCATATGCAGTGTTTTTTCTTTATTTAAAATGTTTTTAGGATTATAATATAGTAATGGATTTTTTTTGTATTTAGAAGAACTGTATTTTTGAAGCTATAACAGCACTCTCAGATATAACTAAATCGTAGCTGAATAATTAGTGTGACAAAGTTCCTTCTCTACCTCGGTGGGTCCTGCGCTTATTGGTGGATTTTGCTTGCCTCAGAGATCTTCCCCTCTAGTAGAATCCACAGTCCAGGTTAACTCCTCCTGTGTCTGATCAGGAGTTGGGAGTTTTGGGGGGGAACCCGGGCCCGCCCTCTACTCCAGGTTCCAGTCCAGGGCCCTGTGGATTGCAGCTGTTTAGAGTGCCTCCTGGAACAACTGCATGACAGCTCCAACTCCCTGGGCTACTTCCCCATGGACTTCTCCCAACACCTTCTTTATCCTCACCACAGGATCTTCCAGCAGTACGCCCTCTTACTCTCAGCTCCTAGTGCCTCTTGCTCCCAGCTCCTCACATGCAACCTCCTTCCACAGCTCCTGACATGTGCCCCTCACTGACTCACTGGGAGGCTTTTGACTAGTTTCAGCCAGCCCCTGGTTGGCTGCAGGTGTCTCAATTAACCTCCCTGCCTTCTGGAAAGTTCTTAATTAGCCCCAGGTGTCTTGATTAACCTGGAGCAACTGCCATAAGGTATCAGGGATTTGTTTAGCCTGGGGCTAACATACTTGTTCCTTACCACTTTCCTATAGCCCTCTGGCCTTGCCCTGTCACATATCCCCCCACTCTGCTCAACATCATAGAGTTGGGCAACTTGGGACGCCAGGCAGTGTGCTCTTGACAGACCATCAGCGTTGCCATGGTGGCATCCAGCCCTGTGCCGTATGTGGAACTGGAACGGTTGGAGGGATAAAAACCACCTGGTGACCCCTGCATTCTTTTCCTTATTCCGCTGCATCCACTGGAGGGGTGCATGGTCCGTCACAAGAGTAAATCGCCGGCCCAAGAGGTAATAATGTAGGGTCTCCATAGCCCATTTGACAGCAAGCCATTTTCTCTCAACTACTGCGTATTTCTGTTCTCTTGGGAGAAGCTTTCTGCTTAGGTAGAGGATCGGGTGTTCCTCTTCTCCCACCATTTGTGACAGAACCGCCCCCAACCCCACCTCGGAAGCGTCTGTTTGTAAAATAAATTCCTTGTTCAAGTCCGGGGCTATGAGTATGGGGTCATTACAAAGGGCCGTCCGAAGGTCTGTGAACGCCCCCTCTGCTGCGTCGGTCCACTTCACCATGTCTGGACCTCGGGCTTTCACCAGGTCCGTTAGGGGACTTGCCCTAGTAGCGAAGTGGGGAATAAAATGTCGGTAGTAGCCTACGACACCTAGGAACGCGCGGACCTGCTTCTTTTGGGTCAGCTGGGGCCAGTTTTGAATCGCCTCTAGCTTATTCATTTGGGGCTTTACTATGCCCCTTCCTACAATATATCCCAGGTACCTAGCCTCTGCTACTTCCAATGGCTCACTTCCATCATGGCTGGGGCCAGCCTCCGGCTCACCTTCCGTGGTGGTAGTTTCTCTGGCTGCTCGTGTCCGTCTGCCTACTAGGGCGATCTTCTGGCCCTGGGTCAGGATCCGGGTTCCCAAAGCTTTTGCAGCCTTCCTCTCCTTTTTTGTCTTCTGGGTCTTTTGGGGGACTGAGAACAGATCCTGAGAAATCTCAGCGAACATCGGGGGTTGACATTCCCCCAGTGACAAGTCGCTGCCCTCAGGCTCCTCACCTCCCTCCAGCCTCTCTGGGGGGGAGTAAATTATCAAACCCTGGATAGTCCCTCCCAATGACTACAGGATACAGGAGTTTAGGAACTACACCCACGGTCACCTCAATGGGGTTCCCCTGAACCTCTATCTGCACCTGGATGGTGGAGTAATGGCTTACGGACCCATGCACGCACGTCACTGCTATGCGTTTGGCTTGTAGCAGCTGGCTACTTTTTACCAGCTTACCCGATATAAGGGTGATTGCACTCTCAGAGTCCACAAGCGCTATAGTCTCTACTCCATTTATCTTCACCGGTCTAGTGTAGTTATGTGGGGCTAATGCGACGCCCGCAAGGTGGATAAGGGAACATGGGACCTCCCAGTCCCCCAAGTTACATTGCATAGGCTCCTCGGTGCTGGGACACTGTGCTGCTATGTGTCCCCACTCACCACATGCATAACATCTATATGGAACCCTAGGCATTCCCCGGTCTCTTGGTTTGGGAAGTCTAACATCACAATCTTCTTCCCCCTCAGTGCTCCGATTCTTTATGGCCTCTGGTGGGCCTTCAGCCTCTCTCTTTTTCCACCTCGGCCCTCCTGGTGGCCCCGTCACTCGAAATCTAGGGCTTGGTGCTGCTAGTTTAACCCTGGGTTCCGCTTCCTTAACTGGTCGGGTCAGTTCCCTCGCCGTCCTTCGCCTCTCTACCATTGCCACAATCTCGTCATAGGTGGAGGGTTCGTTCTGGCTTACCCATGCGCGAAGGTCTGGCGGTAGTCCCCTCATGTATCGGTCGATGACCAGAACCTCTAGTATCTCTTCTGGACTCCGGGACTCAGTTTGCAACCACTTTCGTGCGAGATGGATGAGGTCATACAATTGGGATCGCGGGGTTTTGTCTTCCTGGTACCTCCACTCATGATACCGCTGGGCCCGCACTGCGGTTGTTACCCCAGATCTGGCCAGGATCTCTGCTTTCAGCTGGGGGTAGTCTGCTGCAGCCTCTTCAGGCAGATCATAGTAGGCCTTCTGGGCCTCCCCACACAGGAATGGGGCGAGGATGCCAGACCACTGATCTTGAGGCCAGGCCTCCCGTAGGGCTGTCCTCTCAAAGGCCAGGAGATATGCCTCTGTCATCATTCCCTGTCATTTTCTGCAGGCAATTGCTGGCCCGTATGTGCCACATCCCATCATGGCCATGGTTCATCTCTGTAAGGGCCTTCACTTGGTTTACCAGTTCCCGCAGCATAGTACGGTCTTGAGCGGCCTGGTCCATCAACAGGTGATTGGTCTCCTGCTGTAGCCGTACTGCCTCCTGTTGGGCAGTTGCCTGGACACGGGTAGCCTCCTGCTGGGCAGCCGTGGCTTGTATCAGTGCCCGTACTACCTCTTCCATTGTGGTGAAAAAAATAAAATAAATAAACCCGCTCCCTTCCCCCCCCCTTTTAAAACACCCCTCTTCTTCCGCCACGCTGTGCACACCAAATCCCCCCCTCCCTCCGACACCAGTTGTGACAAAGTTCCTCCTCTACCTCGGTGGGTCCTGTGCTTATTGGCGGATTTTGCTTGCCTCAGAGATCTTCCCCTCTAGTAGAATCCACAGTCCAGGTTAACTCCTCCTGTGTCTGATCAGGAGTTGGGAGTTTTGGGGGGAACCCGGGCCCGCCCTCTACTCCGGGTTCCAGCCCAGGGCCCTGTGGATTGCAGCTGTTTAAAGTGCCTCCTGGAACAACTGCATGACAGCTCCAACTCCCTGGGCTACTTCCCCATGGACTCCTCCCAACACCTTCTTTATCCTCACCACAGGATCTTCCAGCAGTACGCCCTCTTACTCTCAGCTCCTAGTGCCTCTTGCTCCCAGCTCCTCACATGCAACCTCCTTCCACAGCTCCTGACATGTGCCCCTCACTGACTCACTGGGAGGCTTTTGACTAGTTTCAGCCAGCCCCTGATTGGCTGCAGGTGTCTCAGTCAACCTCCCTGCCTTCTGGAAAGTTCTTAATTAGCCCCAGGTGTCTTGATTAACCTGGAGCAACTGCCATAAGGTATCAGGGATTTGTTTAGCCTGGGGCTAACATACTTGTTCCTTACCACTTTCCTATAGCCCTCTGGCCTTGCCCCGTCACATTAGCCATACTTCAAAAACAAAGGCGCAGATCATTGGCCCCTGTTCCAGTGGCCAGAAAGATGGCTTAACCAGCTTTTGAGTATTTCCTCCCAGCATTTCATTGCAGTCTCTGGCCCTGGTTTTGCAGCTTCTCACATGCAGCCAGATCCCCATTAACTTCAGTGGGCTCCAACTGGGCATAGTGTTCTCCCACTCACAAGCTGCAGGACTGGGGCCTGATAGCTGTAGAAGAAAAACTCTATTCTACTTTGTCTCGTGTGTCATCGGTCAGCTAAACTCTGATTCCAGAAGCTTTATGCTTGGTGATTATCATGGTTAAAATTTGTCTCCGGTATTGTGGAATCACATTAAAAATAAAAAAGCATCACTGATGTCTACACACCACAAGTGTAGGAAATTGAAATAGAGAATCACCGTCTTAAGAGTCCTCTCCCCTGCCATTGGGAAAACAAATCAGCAGTTGCATTTACATTGGGCAGGTCAGAGCAAGAACACCTAACGTACTCCTCACTTGCAAGACCATCCTTACCTTCTTGCAAGTAGAGACAGAGTAGTCAAACATCTCATTTGACACACCCCAATCAAACAGCAATTGCTGTGCCAATTGAACTGTTATAAAACAAAAGCTCAGAGACGGAGCAGATAATGAGGATATGTAATCGGATTCAAAGGGATCGGTATCATTTAAGAGCTTTGGGCCAGCTTTTGGCAAATGCAGTTGATTGTAGAAAAATGTAACATAATTAGGTGGGAAGCAAGGATTTGCATTGTAATGTGTTAAACAGAACGACTATATAGCATCTTGATAAGAAAGAGGATTATGGAGTTATTGTGAAAATCATTGAAAGCTTCCTTCTAGTCATATTAAAAGATAGCTCTGCTAGCAGATAGGTAGACTCAGAAACAAGATGTGATACTTTTCACTGTATAAAGTACTCTGTAGTTCACAGTATTCCACGGGCAAAGTTTTAGGGCCCATTTAAAACCTACTGAAGTCAATAGGAGTCTTTCCATTGTCTTCAATGAGCATGGGATCATGCCCTTAATGTCTTGTTTATTCTGAATACAAAACAGAAGTGACAGAATATTTTCTGTCTAACAAAAAAAAAGTAGGTAACTCTCCCTTTGTAAACAGATCAGAAAGTTTTGGGGACATAATATTAAAAATTAGGAAAGTAGGAGGAAGTAGAGAATTAAGACACAACTACTTTGCTCTGTAATATGAATATGTTAAAGTAGGTATTAAAGGCAATTGAAGCAAAGAATATAGGGCCATTTTTTTCAAAGGAGCCCCATACGCACCGCTCCCATTTTAAAAAAGTGTCAAGATTTTCAGAAGTGCGGAGCACCCATCAGACCCACGTGATGATCACTCTTGAAAATCTGGTCATTTTATTAAAATGCCTACATGGAAGTTGACTTCTTGAAATATGGTCCCAATTGGAAGTGCTGGGCACTTCTGAAAATCTAGTAGTCCAACAGTACAAATATGTTCAGGAGATGTTGGGTTGTATCATGTCATCAGTCTTTAAGTAGAACTTCTCTTTGAAGCCTGTTGTGAGTTCTGTTTAAAAGCTGGACTCAATAATATTGCGCCAGATTTCATCCCCACAGAGATTGAGATGGATGGTGAGTTAAAATATAGTGGGCTAGACAGTTGATGCTCATTCCAAATAAATGTTGTTTTTAACTTACATGTATTAGTTTTGAATAATATATCTAATAAAGTCTCAGTTTGTAATTAGATTTCGGATACTTCATCTCTTAACTAATTTATTGAATTGTGGTTTGCAAAAACATTTCAAACAAATGTATTTTCCATTTTGTTGTTTGTCATGGATGGTTTTGCTGTCACAATACTTCCTTTTAAACAGTATTTACAACTTAAAGTATTGATGTTAAAACATTTAACCAGTGAAGATTATTTTATTTATACTGTGGCTTACTTTATATTTACCAGAAATAATTTATAGACTCAAAGAAAATAAAACCGCCCTAACATATTTAGCAAAAAATCAAAAAAAACATTGCCATTTCAGAAATCTAAACTTGTAAATATTTCCCCCCCTAGAAAGATAGCATGTAGGTTTACGACTAAATAGCCAACTGCATACACATTATCAGTATTTATGTCACCTCATATCTAAAAATGAAACAAAGCAAGATAGTTGATTTAAAATAAAATGAGACTACTTGACTGCTAGGCTTCATACTATATAGGGACAACTGTTGTATCATTTTAATCAGTTAGGTATGGTAATATGCTTTAATGACAAATACTAAGGCTTCAATCTTGAAAACACATGTTCATGTGAGTACTCATTGAATTGAACTGGATATTATATGAAGTTACTCATGTGCATGCAGGATTGATTTTAGGACAGACTCCTGTAAATCTCTGTTATGGAACTAATTAACTACGTTAATATTACTTTAATCATAATGAATGTCTGAAGATTAAAGTTCTTATAGATAACAGAAGAGCCAAGGAAGCTAACACTATATAATACCGGTTTTGTTTTTAAAATAATGAATTTGATGTTTGTGTATGGTCAAATCACTTGTTAAATTCTTACAAGACCCTTAATCTGTGTTTTTAAATTGCGTCCAGCTATACCAGTGTTGTATACCAAACTATCACGGACAACTATATAAAGCAGTGGTTCTCAAACTTATTTGATCGTGCCTCCCTTCTTTGTGTCTGTAGTTGCATATTGCCCACCCCCTCCACAAGTACAAATACCGCCGCACAGAAGTAAGGGTGGCAATGTGAAAAGTGATGTTTGACAAATATCACTTTTCACAGCAAATTTAGCGCCCCATTGCCACCCTTACTTCTGTACTTATGCTGCTACTCTGGGGCTGACAGCTGGAGCCCTGCTGCTGCTGCCGCCTCGCAGGGAGGGATTGAAGGATTGGGGGAAGGAGAACCTGAGCCCGGGGCTGCCACCAGCGATGGGGGGTGGGAGAGTAAAAAGAGATCCCGAGCCCGGGCTGCCTCCTGGAGAGGGATTGAGGGGGATATTTCTATTATTTATAGTTTCTCTTTGCCATTCCTTTTCCATATTTGTGATCACCTGTATATTTTCTTTGCTAGTTTTTAATGTATTTACAGTACACTGATAGCTCTGAAGAAAAGTGCAATATTAATATCCTTGTGGCATTTTCTCTAATGAAGATGATTTTACATTTTTTAAACATTTCTTCTGCTTTAGAATTATGTTTTGCATGTCACCAATAGCTAAGAGAAACGTTCAGCATATTCTGGGTCATATTCTACTCCAAATTCCCATTGATGTCAACATAGATTAGTTGTAAAATATGGAACTCAAATTTAAAATATGCTTATGTTGCATTAACTTTTAAACTAATTATATGCAGAAGGCCCCTCCTAACCCTGACTGCCACTGCTGCATTTACAGAAATTATTTGCAGGTCATATTTAAATTGATAATTTATTTTCCTGAAATTGATTAGTTGCAGCATGTGAATGTAATTTCAGTATAAAAACAAGAAGACTGTTGTAGTAATAATTTGTTACCCACAATAGATTTATATCCATGCCATCTGGAAATCAGGATTTGGAATAAAATTCATACCCAGTCTTGTAACTCCCAGACAAAGCTTTCTGAAGCTGTTTTCCCTTCTTCTTCCTGTAATAAATTGACACAATTTTTAAACACTTTAAAAAATGAGACTACATAGTACATGCAGCAAATAAATCCAGTGAGATCTCTTCTTACTGTGATAGCAGTTGAATGCTCAAGCTCTTTGTAAGATACTGGACTGTGAATTTATCTAGTAGTATGAAATACCCTTTATACTTGCTATTTTCTAAATTTGAGAGCCTTTTTACTACAAATCTCCCCTCACCTATAAAAAAAAATATATTACCTCAGAAGTGAAAATTTATTCCATGCTGTCACGCCCATTGGCAGACATGTAAATAAGGGGAAAATTCATTGTCATTTGTATGGTGTGAGCTTTGCAAAATAATGTGAAGTGTTTTGGAAGGGAACTTGGGGAAAATGCAGAATTTTTATGATGCTGTGATTAATTTTTTTAGATTTAATGAAATGTTACGTATCAACTGTAGTTGATATGTATATGTGGATAGGTTGGGAAGAGGAAAAATAAAACATCAAATATTTCTTTGGAAACCTGGTTACCAGGCAAGTATTATATTTCCCCCAACAAACATTTGCAGAGCCTTTGCGCATGTGGGTCATATTGGGTGAAATTGACCTTTGAGCAGAGGGCCTGCGTAAGACCTATGCACCTTATAAGTAGAATTTATTTTAGGAATGTTTTGCCATTTCGACAATTTGACAACGGAATCAGCTTCAAAATGCTCACCTAATCCACTAACTGAATTCCAATTGACTACACAAGATGATGAATTTTTATACTTGCCTGTTATAACAATGAAAATAAATTAGGGATAAATACAACCTTTCCAAAACAAGCATTATACTAACCTACCAGCTCTCTTGCCCACCACTGAAACAAAATCATGAGAGATCAGTTGGGCTTTACAACATCTCTTGAAGGTCAGGAGAGTTGATCTCTGTTGAATCAAAGGGGGAAGTGATTTCCAGAGTTGAAGACATTGAGACTATTTTACCACCTGCCCCCAGATTTTTATGTCTAGACTTCACTACTATGTGGTATGTGTGGAAGGCAACGGCAAGGTGGCCTCCTGGCCAAATACCATTTAAACAAATACCTTCTCTTAGAGTTGAATATCACTTGATGTTTTTAGTTATATTGAAGGTTCAGTGTACATCCTATTCCTTCAAATGGTGTTCATTCTCCCACTTTAGCCCGTGTCTAGAAAGGAATTTTTTTTTGTAATTGAATCTAACATGTGAATGTAAACTGATTATAGTTATATTGTTAAAACCCCCATGTAGTCTCTCATGCCGGTAAGAGCCCACCCTTATATTAGAATAAGAATGCCCACATTGAGGGTTATGCCTTTATAGGTATAACTGGAAATACTTACTAGTGTAGACAGGGTTTTATACCTCACTATATGTTGCGTCTGTTATTCACTACCATAAAGATTTATATCTGGACCCTGAGGCTAGTTTGCCTGTGATATAAATATCATAGTAGCTAGTTTTATTCTTGGAGTCTTTTCTCCCTCTTCCCAAAGCTAAAATGATGCAGTAGTATATTAAAATAATGGATAAGGGATATTGAGATGTCCGCTATACGTTGGATACAATAACTGAGGGAGAACTATATATACTGTCCTCATAACTGTTGTTGGAAGTTCATACTAGTGCCTCTACTCTGTCTAGTTATAAGTCGGTTTATGGACCTACAAGCATATTTTATTTACAGCTAATTCGTTCTCTGTGCATAAACTCCAGATCTGATGAGATGTACAGTTGAAGTACAGGTGTTGCATGTCTTCCCGTGCATTCTGGGTTAGTGAGAGAATCTTTGACAGAAAAGAGGTGACAGTGTGCTCGACAGAAAAGAGGTGACAGTGTGCTCCTCAGGAACAAAACTTGTATAGGGAGTTTGATTAATTCTAAATTTAGCTTTGTGTACATTTGCTTAATCCAATTGTATATATTAAGGCCAAAATTCTTCCCATCAAATATACCAGACAAAAGTCCCTATGACAAATAACCTTTTTGTCTAAACTTACTTTTGTCTTTGATTCCTTATTAGGCCTATTCTGTTATGATGATGCACATTCCATTTTGGTTGAAATGTGGATATTTTGAGCTGTTTATAGTCTGATCTTCCTTGACTAGCATTTGTGTCCTGCTGGTTATTGTTTTGGCCAATATTGTGGGGTCCATATTTAGACTAATTGTAATTTATTTTTATTTAGATATTTATTTATAACTTCATATCATAAATACAAAAACAGTATAAATAAGTGTCCGGAGAAAACTACATATGCTAAACATATTACTAACAATCCATAAACTTAAAAGTAAAAATGAAATATGGTTCTCTGCAAAAGGAATATCTTTCACTTTTCATTTAAATGGAGTTTTATACATGAATTTTGAAAAACTTCTTGATTTATAAATAATTATAATAGGCACTACCACAAGATGGAATCAAATAATTAGCTGAACAGATATGTATAATCTAAATTATTAATGAATATATCTTAATATTTATTCGATTTATAGAATACCGGGTATGAATAAGAGACTGGTCATTAGCTCAATGAATCTTTTAATCAGAAATTACATTTTAAAATGATAATTGATAGATGGAGAGAATATAAGCCATTCATTCACCAGTGTTAGAAATCACATGGAATTTATGAGGTAGTCAAGTGGTATGTAGCCACAAATCTTTTTTTAATCTATAATTTTGTGTGTGCTCATTTCATTTTGACAGGTGGACTGTTAGACCATGTCTTCTCACTGTCCATAGAAAGGATGTAGTTTTCTTTTCCAGAAGGTCGATATTTTGCAAAGTTGAAACTATGTGCTGAAAGTTAGACCAAGTCTGCTTAGATATATCACTTTGTTAGTGTTTATTTCTGAATTTTATCTCAGAATTTATTTCTGAAGTTAAATGGTTGGGCATACCACTAGGACCCCATTTGCTATAAGGAATCTAGCTATTGGAAAAGTTAGAAAGCTGATGTATAGTAATGAGAAATTCATTTCTGCTGAAAAGGAGTTTGTTGTTAATTTCTGCTGGCTTCTAATCAATTCCAGAAGTGCTTACAAAAAACTCAACGGGTAATCTATGAATGACTGAATATATGCAATTCATTCATAATATATCGATCTGTAATTCCCCACTAAAGACTCTGGTCCAGTGTCTCCCTGTCAAAGTATTTCTAAGGCACCTGTCACCATACTCTCTTAATGCTACACAACAATTAAAATACATTAGAGAGAACTGGGTGTAGACTCTGTTGTCCTTCCTCCCTTCTCTGATGGAGAGAACCCAGTGCTAGAAGGGAGAGTATGAGGATGTTCAAACTTATTCCTCCTTCCACATATCTGTTCATATCAAGTCTCCAAAATTTTGCTGGAGATACAATCATTTGGCTTTTTGTCTCTAGGTCTTGAGCATGGAACTTTGAATCTGAAGCATTTTGAGCACTCTTCTGCTGTTCCCATAAGTCAGCCCTTGTTGTGAAGGGAACTGATCTTTTCACTGGGCTGCCATCTTTGCCGGGGGCTCTTATTTCTCCTCAGTGAGTGGGGCACCTGGCTGCAAGAAGTAAGGTCAGGAATGTGGGGATTGGACAGTGGGTAGCTGGCATGGTAACCTCAGAGGCTCCCTGCCCAAGCATCTGTGATAGAGGAGTGTAATTCTGTATGTCTTTGATTGTAAAACTGCACTGTGCCTTCACTTTGACAATAAAGTCTTGAAACACCCAAGAGGTGTCCGGAGAAATTCTTGCATCTAGCACTGGGCTAACAATGGACAGCAATCAAGAGTTGTCAGCCTGGATGGTCTTCCATTCAGATGGAAGTACTCTAGTTCAAGGAGTTGGCGGCAACCCAGGGGAACCAGTTTTCCCAGTCTGATATTGTAGGTGGGCTGAAACTAACCAGCAAATCACCTGATAAGGACCTTGAAGCCACTCAGGAGGGAACTGGAAATTTATAAAATGGCACATTCTGCTCTGAGCTGTTTCTCTCACTGGCCATCCTTGGGGAGACCAGAGCCAGAAGAGAAGACAGGGTAGGATGGGGACCGCAAAAGAATCCTGGCCCCCTTGGAAGGCACTAAGATCCAAAGGAGTCTCAGGAGGGGTGAGGAACCTGAGGGCAGGGTCTTGCATATAAGTGTTCATTTTTTCTGTAGATCTGTATAACTTTTGTGTTTTGTCTATGAGGAAAAAGGGTGTCGTTTAGAAGTGCCTTTGTGAAATCTGTGTCCCTCTTGCTTTAACTGTCACAAAGTTTCAGAAGGGTGAAATGGTAATCAAGAGTACCTGTGGGGGAAGGAGCTCTGGAGAGGATGTGAGAGAGCTATTAAGGAGAGTTGGAGGGTCTGCACTTATCTTGAGGCTTAGGACAGCTGGGCTGTGGGGGCCCCATTCCTAAAAAGGGATAGCAACATTGGAATGTGTATGCCAGGAGTGCACTTGAAAGGCCAGATATATAGCCAGTGTCTGGATGCTGCTCATACTGTACGTTTAAAAGGATGTGGAATCCAAGGTTTGGTCTAATACAGCAGCCTCCTGTTCCTCTGCAAGAGGAAATCAGCCGCTATGGTATCCTCCCCACCCCAGTACAGCTCTTAAGGCCTCCATGTTCCTACATCCAGAGGTTCCTCAACTCCTCAGATCAATGCAGTGAGTAAGCATGTGGGTGCTTGGGTGCAATAAGTTACATTGCTGGAGAGATGAGAGAGCCAAAGAGGGAAAGGTGGCTTGAGAGGTGTCCTGTCTGCTGTCATTTTTGGCATTTTTTGGTAAGTGAGGGTCAAACCTCTTTGTTAAGTTACTTGAGTTAATTATCTCTTGCTGTTGAGCTAGGCAATGGATTCCAACAAAGAAAGATATTGTGCAGATTGTCCATAAATATATACTTCATATCAGACATATTGGAAGAGTCAACAACTGGTAAAACGAAAGGTTCTCACAAAACAAAGTTACAACATAACCAGATGAAAGAGTGGGCCTTCATAAAACCAGTCAGGGAAATCAACTATTCTTCTTGGGATGTTTCTTCTTACCATTCCACCTTCTCCTACTTCCATCCATACGCCCTGTTGTTGTTTGGTCCTAAGAGAAGCTGGTCCACCTCAAAAAGGTAAATTTGCATTTAAACCCAAACATGGTCAGGATTAGGTTTAGTCTGATGTTCTGTGGTGAGGTGTTCCATAGCTAGGCTCCTGCCCCTTGAAAATAGCCTGCCCTATTGACCAAAGAGTCTTGTCATAGATCAGTTTAGTTGCATCATCCCTGTTGACCATAGCTGTCTTTGTGGGATAATAGACTTTGAGATAGCTTTGTGCTTCTAGGTGCAGACCAGGCCTTTACATTCAATCTGGAAGGGGATAGGCAGCCAGTGGAGTTTGTGGCGCACTAATGCAATATGTTCACAATGCAATTTTGTTAAGTATGTTGCATTAGCGGCAATTTATGGAAATTAGTAACATTTAGCCACAGGTAAAACCGGTGCAGTTAGGCACATCCTTAACTAGCATGAAAATAGACACGTAAAGAATTGCTACATTGTTCATCAGCCAGCTGTTATTCTGAAAAGCTTGCTATATGAGGACCAAACTGTCCAAGTCTCTCCGGCCTTCCTTCCTTCCATTTTTAAATGTGAAGTTAAGAGGATGTGAGTATAGAACTGGGCTGGTGCCCACATTCGCAGCAAAGCACAGAGTTTTTATTTCTATCCAGACCTTCGTCTCTTTTTCAAAGGCCGATAAAGGGATTTATGGATTTCTTGACACTTTGTTTTCATAAATTGTCTGAAAGTAACGCAAAGGCCCACCCTGAAAAAAGCTGTGCAATGCAAGAGGGCTAGAATCTTTTTGAAGTTGGATTAGCTGTTAGCTAGGCAGGGAGTACCTATTTAATTATAATTGTATAAACTCAGAGTCTTGGAAAGTTGGTCTGATTTTTGTCTTTATTTTGGATTTTAACAGGATTAGCTAACCTGTGGAAATTTGCGTGAGCTATGAGTTATGTTCTTCTGAAAATCTGTTAAATTCATATCAACAAGGATGACTCTTCTTTGCTTTTATGTCAAAAAAATACGTGTTTGTGTTTGGGAACTACACAGACAATTAGCTTCTTTGAAAGTATTTTAATCCATATTAATCCTGTGTAACAACAGTTCAGAAATACCGCTGTTATCTTCATGCACCATTCAGAAATGATATACACAAAGTTTCTCCCTATTTAATTGGCTCTTTATGCTTATACTGAAATTTTCTTAAAGAATAGCTAATTGTGACTTTTTAAAAATGAATCAGGGATAGCATAATCTTCATAATCTATGTTTATATATATGAGGTATTTTCCCCCTGTCCAGAGTACTGCACACATATAATTTAAAAAATAAAACAAAACTACTATTTGGAAATTTTACATGTTTTTTTTAAAAAAAGTATGCTTTTCCGAACAAGGAATGGCATAAAATATTTAGTTTTCACACATTGGTTGGTTCCTGGCTAATCAGTAAAATCACCTCTTGCTTCCTTGTGTGAAAGAATTGTCTTGTTTCAGACTAAACCAACCAATGTGTAAAAACTAAACCAGCCTTTCCTTTGAAGGATGTACAATGAGACAATGTGTATTAGCCAAGAGACAATGGACTGCATCAATTGACGCATAGTATACAGAACTGTAGTTTAAACGTGTATTACTTTGGTTTTGTAATGTATTTAAACAGAACAAGGAAATATTTGTTTTATGTTTCTTGCACTAGTTTGTTGTCAAACAGATTCTAATCATTTGTGGGTTTTGAATTATTAGTATGCTTTATCTGGTTCCAGATGTGGTGTATCAGGTGTGCAGGTGTAGTATATGCAAACTGAAGACAATGAAAAAGCTAATGGGGGGAGGGGGAAGGCAAAACAAATGAACCTCTCCAAATGTCTTGATTCTATTTATATGGATTACTGTATATATGGCAGATATAAATGCAGCAGAGATATTTGCAGATTATCTTTCTGAATAAATGTTAATATATTAAAGCCTCGGAGCATTCTTGCAGGGAAGCTGTGTACCAAGCCGGTTTGACAAACCCCTTGAATCAAAAGAGTCAAGACAGAGAGATATTATGCAAAAAGTTCTTAAGATAAATATTTAAAATGGATAGGTATTAAAATGTTGATTTTACCCAACCTGGATACCCACAGAGAAACTAAAATATCTGAGGAATACCAGGTAACCATACTGTGATAAACGGTATGAAAAAGTATATGTCCAGCATTCAGTGCCTGAATTTAAGAACTTAATGACACTCTGCCATCTCACTTGGTATTGGCCCTTCTTACACATTCATCATCCCTTTCATAATATGGAGAGTCAGAAAACACAGACCTAAGTAAGGGTGAGGAAAAGAAAAGTTCTAATCAAAACCACACTTTTATTCAGTCTTTGCATACTTTTTGTGATACAAGCTGATTTATTTCAGGATACAATCCCAGAGATGATTCAAGCTTTAATACTGAAGGCCTGCTTTTACAGTAGGAGCAGGTGGCACAAGAAAAAACAGATTCTGCTGTTAGAAGTCAGAGGATCAGAAAGCACTTGTCAAAACCCAGTACTGTGGTTTAAAACCACTTAATAAAAGCTAGGAATATTTTCTAGGTATTTACAGTATTTTTTCTTTCAAACTGGACAAAAAATATAAAAAGCTATAAGTAGCCAATCAGTTATTGCATGTTAAATGAAAACTGTATGATGGAAGCACTTCATTACTGAAAGTTTCACATGAACTTTTAAACAGTGTTTTGGTCCTTTTAACTAATCAAAACTATATAAATAATAGAAGCACTATTTTATAGGTCAGTATTGCTCCAGCCTAACAGTTTCCATAAATCTCATATTTACACAGGATCAGGCTAAACAAGCATTGATAATTACAGTGGTGCATTGAATGAGATGGCAGACTAGTTTGGCTTCTCCACAGAATATGAAGATAAGGAGCATTTGGTTTAATTCATGCAACATATGTAACTGAACTGTCTCATTCTGAAGTCTGTGTATAAAAAAACAGCCCGATTGACATGTTGTATATATTGTTCAGTTGTTGGAATGGCCCAGTTAATTTCGATTTTCTATGTTCAACAACACTTCACACACTGAGTTTTCATTTTGTAGTGACTGAAGATTCTCTTTCACCATCCAAGATTTTTCATGCCGTTATAGCTGCAAATGCTGCAACTATTCCACGCCCACCTTTTCTTCTGTCTCCCAAACTCTTTGGTGCTCTCTGCTGAGGAAAATTAAAAATGGTGAGAGTCTGATGGAACAAAAACAACAAAAAAAACCTATTAAAATGATTTGTATGTTAACAGGGCTGGTTCTACGCACCAGCCAACCAAGCATGCAGTTGGGCAGCAGTTTTCAAGAGGCGGCAATTCAGCCCACCTTTTTTTTTTTTTTTTTGCTTCGGTGACATTACAGTCACCTCTTTTTTTTTTTTTTTGCTTTGGTAGTTGCGCTCTTGGAGCTTGGGGCGGCAAAAAACCCAGAGCTGGCCCTGTATGTTAAATGTGTGGTGAGACTCAATGGATGATTATAGGATTGTAAGGTATCTTTTGGACCTTTCATCTAGTACTGGTGAGATGACTTTCTTCATTGCACATGGCTTTTTTTCATCTTATGGAAAGGTACGGCATGGACTTCTGTTTAATCTTTTCATGCAATATGCTTTTTTTCTTTCATTACTGAGGACTACATTTTACTTTAAACCTAGATTGAGGTTTCGTTTCTCCCCTTTTGAGTCTTTTTTCATGTTTGTGTTAATTTTCCTTTTTTCCCTTTTCCCTCTTGACTCAAGCACCTTAGCTGAATCATCATGAATGGAGGGTGAATTGGCAAGATTAGAAGCAAAAGGAAAGAGTAAGAGCACTGGTTACCAAAAATTAGTGAGATTATGGGTCTGGGGAAGAGAAGTGACAGAATGTGTCACAGAAGTGAGATTAGGAATGAGGAAGAGAAATTGATAGGAATAAGAAGATGATATTGAAACATTATGAAAAGGAGAAAAGACAAAATAGGAAAGGAAAGGGAGAGATGAAAAAGAAAAGGGAAGAGAGAACAGACAAGGACAGAATGAGGAAGAGAGATTCAAATATATATAATGGAAGGGAAAAATAAAAAGAGAAAACAAAAGCAAAGAAGTTACATGATACTAAATTATATGCTTAAGTACTGTCTTATAGATACATGAATGCTTAAATTGTTATACAAAAATACATATTTCAATATATTTAGTATTCACTAATGATAAACACTCTGTTAGATCAGCAGATGGCATGAAAATATCTGAGTTCTGCTCCTGGCAAGTCTCAATTTACATATCTGTAAAACTGAAATATCTTTATGAAGCATTGTTTCTTATAGGCTATGTCCATGCTAGAAAATTTTTGCTACAATTAGTTCAGCTACCAGTGGTACTGTTTTGCTATATTGGGTTCAGCTTCACTGGTGGTACAACTATGACAGTGTTGGTGTATACAGGGCTCCAAGCAGCTGCCAGTGTTAAAGCACTGGTTCATTTTCTAACCATATTCAGTTTATCTTAAAATGGCAGATGAGGCTGGTGCCTTGTGTACTGTCACTCCTGCTATTGCCACCATTGGTACAAGTGAAGTGATAGTAGCAACCGTGGGAATTTTAAGCAAAAATTTTCTAGTGTGGAAAAGCCATTTCATCTAAAGACTCAGAGTATCATTATTTTTCAAACTATCGCCAGATGCAATCTAAATAATAATAAATATATAGGTCTCCATTGGCTGAAAAGCTAATGCACTAAAATACCCAAGTAAGTCATGTAATAAAATCAGTATTTAAAAATAACGTTTAAAGTGTTGGAATATAAGTAAGCTAACATAAAGCTGCATTGTTGCAGTAAAGTGCATTGGTTAATGTTTGCTTTACACTGTAATAAAATACACCTCAATGCAAAGGGCCAGCATGATGCCTGTACCTCACTTAAGTCCATTTAGTGGGACTAAAGTGGTATACAGGCCTTGCGCTCTCTCTCTGCACAGGAGAGAATTTCACCTATGCGTAGGAACAAGTCTTACAGAGTATGCTCTATACTGTTGTTTTTAATGTTCTCCCTATCAGCAACATGTTTCATAAAACAAGTAAATTAAATCGGTTGAAGAACTATGAAGATTTGTTCAGTACTGTTTTCATTCTTATTTAATAAACTAATGCAGATAAATTTTGCTTACTTGTTTAAGCTAAGGGTACGTCTATACTTACGCGTCCGGTCGGAGGCCCGGGATCGATGTTCTGGGTTCGATTTATCGCGTCTTGTCTAGACGCGATAAATCGAACCAGGAAGTGCTCCGCCGTCGACGCTGGTAATCCAGCTCGACGAACGGAGTAGGCGGAGTCAACGGGGGAGCCTGCGCGCCGCGTGTGGACCCCGGGTAAGTGCTTTTTCATTCGAACTAAGATAGTTCAACTTCAGCTACGTTATTCACGTAGCTGAAGTTGCGTATCTTAGTTCGAATTATGGGGTTAGTGTAGACCAGCCCTAAGAGTCTTAGTTTATTTTAACTTGATTGGAAACACTTTGGCAGTCCTTTACTGTAATACTTTCCTTTAGTATTATTTCCAAAGAGTAGGGTTTTTTTTTTAATTGCTCTTAATGTTAAGGGCTAATCGGGCGGGGGGTTGTTTTTGTTTTTTTGGAAGAGGTAAATCATGTTCTGATAGTTTATAGGGGTTCTCTCTTAAAAAGTAAACTTCTTTACTTGACTGGAGCCTAAGCTGCTTAAAAGCTAATACCAAAATCAAACAACATGCCCTTTCCAGAGTCTAATAAAATGGGTCATAAAGGGATTATAACATTGAAACTAGCATAAGGTGTAATTCAGAGAGTTTAATTTAGTGTAACTTCTCTATCTGAAAGGTTGTGCATTATAGAATTGATAATTTTTAACACTTACACTCTTAGCCCATATAAACATTCACTGAATAAAAAGAGGGAGGGATATGTTCTTGAATACAGTTTGAGACTGGAAGCTAGGATCACTTGGTCTCATTCAGATCTAATTTACACTGATGTAAATCAAAAGTAGCTCCATTGTTGTAAATGTTGTTAGATTGGTGCAAAGTTGTTGTGAGATCAGAATTAAGCTTTCTGAGATCTAAATTCCAGTTCTGATACCGATTCACTAAGCAAGCCATTTAAACTCTGTCTCAGTTTAGCCCCTCTGTAAAATATATATATAATGTATAGGTTCATGTGTGTCTGTTGATCCTCACAAACACTGTCAATTGCTGAAGATGTCTGACCATGTTGCCCTCTGGTGGCTGCAGCTCATGGAGCTCTGAAGAAGAGAAGGTAGGAGAGATGAAGATGGAGAGAAGGAAGGAGAAAGAGAAGAAATGAAGAGGGGGCAGTGGTAGAAGAGGATGAAGGAGTCATGATTATATGAAATGTTCAGCTTTCATTTTAAAACACAGTCAATTCCTACTCCTCATGGTTGTGGAGAAAAGCTTGAAAATATGAACCTCAATAGATCAGGAAGCAGACAAAAAGATCCCAATAGTTGTTATAAAATCTGAGGAGTTTTAAACCAATCTCACGATTTCCAGTGTGCCCTGACTTACAATTTTTGAGACTTTGGGGTTGACAGTATTTTACATGTAATGTCACAGTCCCACTAACCTGTGACTTTTTCCACAGGTACATGCTAGTGGGGATAATACTCACTGACTCTTCTCAATATGTTAGGATTCTTCATAATCAGGCGAAGTATTGAGTAAAAATTACAGAGGATAAAAAGTGCTGCAGTGAGAGCCAAATCTAAAATGAATGTTAGGAGCATGTTTTGTTTAGTTTGCTTCTTGTCAGATGTTAAACAGATGCCTTTTGGGAAGCATGAAGATGTCAATTTGAGAAAAACACTTTTACAAGCCGGAATTAGCTACATTTAATTTTTTGGAAGCTTAGCACAAGTCTTCATGTCTCTTTAACGACTGGTACTTGTTTCTTTATAGATTGATTTGGTTGGTTTTTTGTCCAAATAAATTCCTCTAATACAGTTAAATTATAAAAAGAGGCTGTCCAAGTTCCTGTTTGGGTTGTTTAAGGGCAGTTTAATAGCTGCTTGGGCTTTGGAGGAAATAATGAAAAAGGTTTCCGTGACACAAGGGAATTTTTTTATGCCTGAAATGATAAACCATTTTACAAAGCTTAGCTTAACAGAGACCAGGTTGACTAATAGGATCAAAAAGAATGGCATGTAAGTTTAAAAATTAGAAAAACATTCTCATGTTGTTCAGTTGTCCCTCTTGACCGTTTTATTATTGACCCACATATTCAAAAAACAAGATTTGTAGTTTGTTTTTTTCCCTTGGTTGTCTAAAAATATTACTTAGTTTGACTGTAAAAAATAATCATAAACAGATACTAAAACAGTACATGCTTTAAGGTTTTTCCTCTAGCTTAACTTTTTGACAGTACATGTTATATGTTTTCCAGCAAGATGTGTTAAGTCTTCTGTTGTATTCCTTGTTTGTGGTGATGAAACCGATTTAGTGCAGACCAAGGCCCTGGTCCAACAAACATTTGTGCATGAGTCACTTTATGTACATTAATAATTCTGTATAAATCAATGGGAATATTTAAGTGTGTAAAGTTACTCAGGTGTTTGCGGAATCAGGGCCTAAGCCAGGGGTCTCAAATTCAATTTACCTTAGGCCCATTGCCAGTCCTCAAAATTCTCCCAGCGGGCCAACAATGTCACTCATGCTGCCCAGAACCCGCACCCCAAAACTCTACCCCCCACCTGCCTAAGGCTCTGGGAGTGAGTTTGGGTTGGGGAGGAGGTCTGGGGTAGGGGATTGGGTTGCAGGTTCTGGGAGGGAGTTCGGGTGGGAGAGGAAGTCTGGGGTGCAGGCTGTGGGATGGTGTTTGTGTGCTGAGTGCAGGCTTTGGGCTGGGGCAAGGGGTGGAGGTGCAGGAGGAGTGAGTGGGGTTGCAGGCTCGAGGAGAGGGGGAGAGTGCAGGCTCTGGGAGGGAGTTTGGGGGCTGGGGTGTGTGGGGAGGGGGTGCAGGCTCTGGGATAGAGTTTGGGGGTGTGAGGGGGTGTGTGGGAAAGGAGTAGGGGTGCAGGCTCAGGGAGGAAGTTTGGTGGGTGAGAGGGGGCTTGGGAAGGGGAGAGGGTTCAGGTTCTGGGAAGGAGTTTGGGGGCTGGGGGTGTGTGGGGAGGGGGTGCAGGCTCTAGGAGGGAGTTTGGGGGCTGGGGTGTGTGGGGAGGGGGTGCAGGCTCTGGGATAGAGTTTGGGAGTGTGAGGGGGTGTGTGGGAAAGGAGTAGGGGTGCAGGCTCAGGGAGGAAGTTTGGTGGGTGAGAGGGGGCTTGGGAAGGGGAGAGGGTTCAGGTTCTGGGAAGGAGTTTGGGGGCTGGGGGTGTGTGGGGAGGGGGTGCAGGCTCTAGGAGGGAGTTTGGGAGCGGGAGGGGGTATTTGGGGAGCGGTGGGGGTGCAGGCTTTGGAAGGGTATCAGGGGGTGGGGCACTTACCTGGGGCTCCAAGGCGGGGTGGGCCAGCGGGCCTCCGCGCACTGCCCCCGCAGCTTCCCATTGGCCACAGGAGCGCTCAGGGCGGGGGCAGTGTGCAGAGGCACAGCCCCGCCCCACCCCACCCCGGGGCCGCAGGAAGGGGCCGGCAGACACGTGGAGCGAGCAGGCAGATGCCACTCAGCTCCGCTGCACTGCCGGGGCCCCGAGCCATTGTAAATCGCCTGGTGGGGAGGGAGCGTCCGGGGTGGCAGGTGGGGCCAAGGGAGAGACCCGGCCCCCAAACTGCTGGAGCTGGGCTGGGAGTTTGAGACCCCTGGCCTAAGCATTCTAGTTGTTACTAGGCAGGCATCTACCTTTACGTCTAATGAGACTGCTGGCAACAAGTGCAGGCCTTTCTGTTCATGTTGTATAGAACGCTGGGTTTGTATAGAAAGGGTTTGTACAGATGTTGTATAGAATGCTGGGTTTTCCCCCCTGAGTATCTATTTCACTTGTATGAAGTGGTGAAGGCTTAGACACACAATGACCATGGAAGGTGTCCCGTGAGCAAAAACTAAAAGAAGCCAAACAAGTTTGATTGTCAAGCCAGTCTAAAGGAGATTCACATGTTACTGTCTTCTCTTCATTTAGTGGGGGACTTTTAGGAGCGTTTAAAGCTGGAGAAAAGTGTGTGTGTGTGTGTGTGTGATAGAGAGCAAGAGATCAAGATGTTTCAGAAGAAGTAGGCATTGACTTTTGCTCTGTTACTGACAGATAAGGACTCGTCTACATGTTGGGATAATGTGCTCTATGGCGGGTGTGATTTCTAAAGCACACTTATGTGTTGCACATGAATTGGTCCATGTAGACACTGCTGGTGCACTTTACTGTAGTGCTGTTTGAAA
Source organism: Chelydra serpentina (assembly GCA_037349315.1). Taxonomy (NCBI): domain Eukaryota; kingdom Metazoa; phylum Chordata; order Testudines; family Chelydridae; genus Chelydra; species Chelydra serpentina. Next base: position 9,970,386 of record JBAIAC010000018.1, read on the forward strand.
CAGTATTATGTTAAAGCGCGCTAGGGAACTTGTAGTACACACCAGCAGGGCCTACGCAGATCAATTAATGCATGTTAGTACACTTTAGAAATGACATCCCCACAGAGCTCATTACCCCATGGTATAGACAAGCCCTCTGTTTTTGCAGGATTTCAAAGCTTTTTAGTTCCAGGGTTTATAATAAACTGCTATTCAGAAAAAGCTTTCTTCAGAGCTTGTTGGATCATTCTGTCAGTGACTGGGTACTTCAATCCACCAATTTACTTATATTAAGAAAAAGTATTTCCTAGAAGGCAGGTTGATACTTTTATTCATAACATAATTTTCTGTCTGCATGAAAAAGGCATATTGTAGCACAGAGTTCATTTAATAAAATGGCAAAATATTGGTAGATATTTTGGAAGATCGTGTTTATTTTATGTTTCTGGATGTAAATAAAATTATCTCCCTTTTATACAAAAATGACTTCTCCTTTCTGTATAATGTTTTTGCTCTGAGAGTACAAGATGAGAGGCAGAAGAATAATAAAAGTAAAGTCTCTCAGTGAATATTACTATTTTATTTATTCACTTATTTTCCACTTTGACCATCATTGTAATAAAACAATCCAAACAATGTTTTATGGCACCATTGATCCGTTGAAACTCCAATGTTGAAAAATTAAAGATTTAACTTGTTTAAACAGGGTGGCAAGCATTAGTCTAACTCTGCTCCTGTTAAAATCAATGGGAGTTTTACCATTGATTTGAAAGCAAGCTGCTAGCCAATGCTGAGCACTTCTTTAAAAACCATTGCCGTAGTCCACCGATGCCTCCTGCTTCAGTATATGTAGTGTAAGAAAAGCTGAATCAGAAAATTCCCTGAAAGGGGCTAGCAACAAGGAATAGCAACGGGAAAAGCGAATACCAAAGATTCATGGTATGTTTTATTGTAATACAAATGCTCTTTTTCACCAGGAAGTTTTGCCAGGGAAGTATTTGTTCTGGGGCTCTATAAAATGCTATTTTTTTGTGGGTAATCCTGATATTTTCCCCTCCAAAAATGTGTGTGAGTTTTTTTTTTTTTTATATCCTGCATCCAGTGTCACCCAAGAAAGTTTTTAATAAATTATTACATTAATGCAAAAAAGCTCGGTAGGATTATAATTGCTTCCATTTAACATCCTAGGAGGAATATTCTGAAAATTCATCTGTTCCACAAGTTTATTTTATTAGATTGTTAAAGGAAAACACACATTGCAATCAGTAAAGCCTTTTTGGTCATTTGTGTCTGGCTTTGGCTTTTATCAGTATGAACTCTTGTAGTTCCAAAGTTGCACTATATTCCTGTCCTGTTCTGGGATATTCTTACTGCTGCCAAGCCCAGCAGAATTTATAACTTTTTCTGATCCTGGACATTTGGTCCAGATATAAGCTTTTCCTCTTGCATTTTTCCAGTCTATTTTGTATCTGTATAGGCCTTTAACATTACATTAAAAATGTCAAACCGAATTGTTTTTAGCACTGATTTGTGTCGGACTTTGAGGTCTGGACATGACTCAGAAATGCACAGTTTTCAAATGTGGATTTTCTTTCCTTCCTTTGGTATTATTCCGTTAGTAACAAAGTGATAGATGTTTCTGAAGGTCAAGAGACAGGTATATTGCTGGCTAGTAACGTCACTCCATACATCAGTGTAATCTTCTCCGATCATATAATCACCCATATGTCTCATTCCAAACTCTCCATTTGATTCCCTCAATACAGGGCAATTTGTGAACCTTTTACTCACTGTGGTGAGCAGTTCCTCACGTGAGTAAGAGAATTGTTATAAATTTTAAAATATGTAATCTGATACTAATAAGGGACATGCTTGCAGAGCTCTCCTTTTTTAATATGTCGCCAACATGGAAAGCCAGGGGTGAATCTGAGGGCTGGTCCACACTAGCCCCCCGGTTCGAACTAAGATACGCAACTTCAGCTACGTGAATAACGTAGCTGAAGTCGAAGTATCCTAGTTCGAACTAAACAGCACTTACCGCAGGTCCACACGCGGCAAGCAGGCTCCCCCGTTGACTCCACTTACTCCTCGCACGGAGCAGGAGTACCGGTGTCGACGGCGAGCACTTCCAGGATCGATTTATCGCGTCTAGACGAGACGCGATAAATCGATCCCAGAAGATCGATTACTACCCGCCGAATCAGGCGGGTAGTATAGACGTACCCATCGACTCATAGAAATGAAGGACTAGAAGGGACATTGAGAGGTCATCAAGTCCAGCCTCCTGCACTGAGCAGGACCAAGTAAACCTGGACTATCCCTGACAGGTGTGTTTGTTCAGCCTGTTCTTAAAAACCTGAAGGGATGAACTACCTTTATAGTTACAAAGTTTTTCCTCATATCTAATCTAAATCTCCCTTGCTGCAGATAAATCCCCTTACTTCTTGTCCTACCTTGATCCTTGACCTCTTTATAACAACCCTTAACATATTTGAAGACTGTTATCAGATCCCCCTCAGTCATCTCAAGACTAAACATGCCTGGTTTTTTTAACCTTTTCTCAGAGGTCAGGTTTTCTAAACCTGTTAGCATTTTTCTTGCTCTCCTTTGGAATCTCCAATTTGTCCATCACTTTCCTTTTCTGTGGTGCCCAGAATTGGATACAGAACTGCAGAGGAGGCCTCACCAGTGCTGAGTAGGGCAGGAAAATTACCTCCCACGTTTTATATACACCCCAGAATATTAGACTTCTTTGCAACTGCATCATATTGTTGACTCATACTCAATTTGTGATCCATTACTACTGCCTAGCCAGTTATTCCTCTTTTTGTAGTTGTGCATTTGATTTTTCCTTCTTAAGTGAAGTGCTTTGCACTTGTTATTGAATTGCATCTTGTAGAATTCAGGCTGATTCTCCAATTTTGGCAGGGTTGTTTTGAATTCTAATCCTGTGTCCAAAGTGCTGGCAACCCCTCCTAGCTCTCCACTCCATTATCCAGGTCACTAATGAAAATATAAAATAGTACCAAACCCAGCACTTATCCCCGAGGAATCCGACTAGATATGCCCTCCCAGTTTGACAATGAACCATTGATAGCTACTCTCTGATTATGGTCTTTCAACCAGTTGTGCACCCACCTTATAGTAATTTCATCTAGACCACATTTCCCTAGTTTGTTTATGAGAAGATCATGTGTGACTGTATCAAAAGCCTTACTAAAATCAAGATACATCTTGTAAAGCTATACAACAGTAATATAATTACACTTAAGAAAAGCAACATATTGCCAAAATCATTAAGAACTACGCTGTGCCGTTTAGGCACAGCCCTGTATTGGGGGTCAGTACAGAGCTGTATTGCCCCAGAGGGTAAATGGCAGGTTGAGGTGATTTGTCTGCCCCTGATGAACTCTCACCCACTGAGATCCAGAAATGGCTTAGCCCTCAGGCTCATAAAATACTTCTGAAGGACAGATGTTTTGCTTTTGGAATGGACTAGGTTGTTGTACCAAGTGGAAGATACTTGAATTAAAATTCAGGCAGTGGATGCTGCCAACCTTTTGACATGGGTATTCACCTTCTTTCCCCATCTCTGGGTATACGTGCACAGACAGATGTATAACACACACAATTCTTGCACACTCTGCTGTATTACCACCGTAGTCAGCATTTTTATCAGAACAAAGTGTAAATGTTTCTAATGAATTGCAGCTTAATGTACTTTTTTGCCTCCTTTCTTTGGTATGGTTGTAAAAAAGTATTTTTGTTTAAATAGGAAAACAAATTAATAGATGCCCCTCACACTACTTCTGCAGATTTATGTACCCTGGCTACGGAGTTCATTGCAGTCAAAGGAAAAATATGTGCATGAGTAATACATACTTAGCACCAAGCCTACTCAAAAAATCGTAGCAAGGACATTCTTCTTGCTACATTTAGCTAATTGATAGATGGATTTTCTTTAATTATTGACGTTAGCTGAACACTCTGTTAAAGTGGTATTCCTTCTGAATAGGAAGCATATTTATTTACAGCTAAAAGTCAGCAGGGCTGTCAGTTTTCATCAGCTACTTGGCAAAATCGTCTAATGAATGATGCTTTGTTTAATGATTGCATGGAAAATACTGTAAGGGGTATTGAATTGTGGATGTGGCTTGAAATGACAAATGATGTGTTTGTAGAAACAACTGACAGGCATGGGTAGCCATGACTTCAATGGTTGTGAGGTAAAATCTTCAAGGTGAAAGAGACACGGTTGTGTGTTAGAGAATAATTAGGTGTACAGTATTACCAGTATCAAGTGTCAAAAAATCATGAGTTGGGCTTCAAAAAACCATGCAATTTATAAAATATGTAAATTTGGGGTTCTTTTTCTTTGCTGTCTGGTTTCTGAGATTTTAGGATACGCTGGAGTCATGTTTTCATGCTTTTCTCCATAACCAGGAGGACAAGAAACTTACTTTAAAAAAAATGAAAACTGAGATAGCCATGTAATCACATGAGTCCAGAAGTTGGAGCTTTAAGAAAATGATTGTGAGACTTGAGCTAAAATTGTGAGAGTTGGCAACACTGCATGTATAGTATGTCATTCAGTGAAAATGATTTCAAAATTAAAGAGGGTTAAGCTCTCAAACATATAGTTATTGAAATTTACCTACTCAAGAAAACAAAAGTGATATTGAACCAAAGTATATATGGAAAAATCTGAAAATAAATAATGTTGCAAAAGGTAATGTTAAATTGTAAGTTTTCCAGCATGCTAAAATGTACTAATTCTCTGGGCCAAACCAAGAGGCCCTTTAAAGCTGTGAAGACTTTTATATTCCTCATCACAGGATCTGGATTAATAACAATGTTCAGTTTATGAATCCAAAAGAATTATTTTTGTTGTGACCACAAATGAAAAAGAAAAATAGAGCCTGCCTATGGCAGCCTGTCAGCAGAGTTTTACAAAACAGAAAAATGTTTTACTTTGGTGTTGCAAGGTATTGTGAGAAAAGGTCACATTCTTCAAGAAGGTTTTACCATGTAGGAGTAAACTTCAAAGAAAAAAGTATCAGAAGACTGTCTTATTGGGCTCTAAGAAACATATATATTGCTTACTTCTAGTTTCTATGCAGACTAAAAAAGAATAGATGAATAGGAGTATTTAGGCATGCATGATTTAGTTCAATTAATTCTGTTGTACTCAGGGAAAGATTGGTATTTCACTAGACAACCATTTTAACATTCTATACAGGTTAAGTTAAACCATAGTTTTCTGGATTTTTGTATCAACAGTTCAGCTAGCAAGGTCAAAATAGGAAAAAAGACCTGTTGTGTCTGGAGTTTGGTTTTCAGTCCTAAAGGGAAAGTTGTGTGTGTGGTGTTCATGACTATTGTTAGAAAGCGTAGTTGAGTCTTTCTTTGTTACATAACAACATAAGACCAGCCATACTGAGTCAGACCAATGGTTCATCTAGGCTAGTATCCTTTCTTCTGACAATGGTTAATGCTAGGTGCTTCAAAGGGAATGAACAGAACAGGGCAATTATCAAGTGATCCATCATCCCCTGTCGTTTAGTCTCAGCATCTGGCAGTCAAAGAAATGGGGAAAATATTCTTTAATGTATTTTTGGAGGTTGTGTTTTTACCTTTTGACTTCCTATCAAGAAGTGCCAAATGTTAGAATATGTCATTGAGGTCTGATGTCACATAGGAATGATTTTAAAAAGCACAACAATATGTTCCTAACACAGAAGTGTAATTTATGTTTTCTTATCTTTCTCTATGCACAATTAAATTAAATTGTGTGAGGTGATTTATTGTTTTTTGGCTAATGAAAAAAATGTAATCAAATGCCCAGATTATTGGATGAAATGTTATGCCTGACACTAGTTCTCGTGTTACAAATTGGAGCTACCACTTTTGATCAGAATGTGCAGAATTTCTTTGCATTTTTCTGACTTAGGAGGAAAAATGCTTGTTTTTTAAAAAAAATCTCTTCCTTAACTTTGCAAATAAGGCCCATGAACTGCAGGAAATCAAGGACAGTGCCTGAATGACAACAAAAATTGTATAATGTTTATATTTATGTTTCTGGGAAGCCAGGCTGCGGAAAAGAAAATTACCCAAGGAGGGTAAGTTACATGCCAGGACCTACTTGAGGACCTTTCATCAAAAACAGCACTTTCTCAAATTGATTGTTTTGGAAAACCAAGAACATTGGTTCTAGCCAAGCTAGGAATGGATTGTAAAGCCATTTTCTTTCATTAGTGTGTTATGGAGTTTCAGGCATCAGTACCAGACCAAAAAAAGAAATAAACATTCAACTTTTTGAAATTAGTCACAGTTCTCAAAATACTACTTTCTCTATTTCAGTAAGTAATTTTTGAACTCTTACTTTCCTTTCTAGGCAGCTTTAAGTTATTTATAAACTCTGAAAGAATTACTGAAAGAATACTTTTAACACAGAATATTTTTATTTAGCATAGATGAATACTGTAAGCATCTCAATATTATTGCTTACTGTACCATCTTCTGCAGCATTTTTTCTGTTTTCTTTGCATAGATGGCATAGAATGTGCTACTGTAAGAAGTTGATCTTTTATATTTTAGTTGAAAAATAAGAACTAGATTGTGATACTCTCTTACCACAAGTAGATCCATTGACTTTACTTACCATGAGAAAAGATATCACAATCTGGCCATAAAGTTGGATCATTTAATTACAAAGACATTGCTCCAATTTGGTAGGGGAAAGATGCTCCTGCAGATGCAGTGATCAGGAAGCTCACATTTACATCCCTACATTTTTGGAAACATGCTAGAAATTATTATTTAGTACGTTGCTCTTGTAGTAAGTTATCCTTAAAACTCTATTCCCTTAATTCTGAGCAGAAGCTTATTTTTTGTAGACTAGACAAGCAAGAAATATCGCTGAAAAATAGAGACAGATCTGTTCAGTGTTTCAAGTCCAAACAAAGCAATATCTAGCACATACAACCATAATGCAAAGCTCAAAGAAGGCCCTGTATTTATATTTCTGAGGATGTAGAACAAAGTAATCACACATGTGATGTGCATGAAAATTTAATGAGAAGAAAAAAGAAGGAAAAGTTGTCTAGGTACTTTTTCTTCTTACCTCAAAGATTAGCTTATGAATGACACTTTCACTACTAGAAATGTCTACAGCTCCGAATATTTTCTGAGCAAAGAAAAGGGATGTTGTGGACTTTTTCTTCATCTGAACAAATAACAAGGCCCCTCAACACTTCATTTGTTTCACTGATACAAGGAGCATGTTTGGAATATATAAATGTTAGCCAAACAAATTCATTCCACCTCAAGAAGCTATTTTATGGCCTTTTATCAAGTACTGTTGAAAGCAGTGAGGTTTTAGTTTTCTTTTGTATGGAGTTAGGACATTCCAGTTGTTCTACAGACAGCTACAAGTAACATCTTATTCTACAAATAGAGTCATTTAAATAAATGGGGACTACTTGTAGTGTAAGGTGGTACTCAACATGAGTGAGAGTATCACAATCTAAGACAAGGTGCTTCAAGACCACACATGATTTTATCCTGTAAAATCTCTGATCTGAGTCAAAGTTCAGTTTCTGAGCCTGAGTCACTGGGTGAAAATACACTTTAAGGTAGAGTTGGAGGGTTTGATTACTATATAACAACAATTCTTTTCAGTTTGTAATTGTTGGTGTGCAAAGCCATCTGGGTGCCTTAACAGGAACTACATGAATACATAGTTCCATAATGTGCTGAAGAAATATGTTGAACAATTAAAAAATATTTAGGCTGAGATTTTCAAATCTGCCAAATGTGATTTGTTGTCTAAATTGTCTAGACAGCTTTGAAAATCTCATCATTTATTGTTAGGATTTCCAGTACGGTTTTCTTATAACTATTTAGAAAGTTAGAAATGTTGTGGAATAGTTATTAAAAATTAGTCAACATCAATTTATTTCCTTTGTTGTCATCCCCAGGAAAGATGTCCAGTGATCGTGCTCTGAGGAAACAGCATCAATTGAACAATCTGGTGGCTATGGTGACAAAATTATCTAAACCCGGAGATGTGATTGTGGATTTTTGCAGTGGAGGGGTAATGTATAAAATGCAACTCTATTGTTTTTTTTATCTTTTACAATTCCAATAGGACATGACTACAAAACAGAGTCTCATGGAGGATGGTCCTTTCAGGGAGTCAGGGACCAGCCTACTTGTGACAGGCTCCTGTAAGGGAGAACAAGCCCGTTCAGACCCACCTGCAAATAATTAAATTGCTGGGCAGCTGTCTGGCAGTTAATGAGTTAATGAGCCTGATAAAAAGTTACCAGGGCCCTGTTAGGTGGATACTAGAGGCTGGAAGCTTCGGTGGAGAGAAGCTCCCATGGGAGCTCAGTGGGCAGGTTCACCAGAGTAAGGAGCCTGGAAAGTGTGCTCCTAGAGAGAGGAGCTGGCTGAGCAGCAGCACAAAAGCCTGGGCTGCTCCCATAGCTGTAGAAAGCAGCTTCAGGTGAGTGCTGCAAGGAATAAAGGTAGAGACTGAACTGAACCCCAGCCCCAGGAAGGAAGGCTGAGGTCTCTGACTTGAGGAGAGTGAAGAGCATTGAGCGACAGCCTGAAGCTGGAGTGGAGAGAAGGAAGAGACTTTATTTTGGGGGTATATTTGGACTCACTGTAGACCCCAGTGGTGACTTTGAACTGAGTTGAGTTAAAGAGTAGAGAAGAGGGTTGACTGAGGAAGGGTGCCTACATGGCCACCCTGAGAGCTTGAGGGGGTGGCTCTTGAGGATGACACAGGGCAAAGGTACAAACTTTGGAATCGGAGCTGCTTTTACAAAGACTCTATCACTCTTTAAGGGGGTCATTGTGAAGGGGGTCAGCTGCATGGGGTTTGAAAAGTGACTCATGGTTTTTTTGGTTTTCACAGGGCCACGTAGGAATTGTTCTTGCTCACATGTTGCCATCATGCCAGGTAAAGTCTCAATAAAAATATATGGGCAATGCAATCTTCCACACTTCGATAATTCACAACTTTTTTTTAAAAAAAAAGCCACTGGATGGAAACCACAAAGACAGCTAACAGTGATGATTTAGAGACTTTATTTATACTCTAGTTTGAGGCTCTGAATTTGTGCATATATCAGTATTTGTTGTACTACAGAATTGTGCGGTGTGTGTCACCCATGAAAAAGATAGTTTAGAAGAAGCAGCTTTCAAAAGATGCTAGAAACAATGCCAGGTCCGCAGGGCCTGATCATCTCATTGGTGTGCAAGGCATTTAAGTACAAGCTTAACTTGTAGCAGCACATGGCTAATTGTATCCCTATTCACCAAAGCACTTAAGTACATGTTTAAGTTTTCTGCTGAATTGAAGTGTTGAATTGAAGGCTCCCTGGAAGAACCACTGCCCCACTTTTCTGACCAATCCTAAAGTCATTTTATGAGAAGTAGTCTGACTCCCCAATTACATACGCTCATGACAGCAAAAAAAGGCGCTCCCCTTTGAAGGCAGCTCTGTCCTAAGTCTTGAGAGGATGTTTCCTTCATTGTGCTTGAGGCTCCAAGTGAACCTGAAAGGGTTGGTTCACTTCAGCCACTTGCAACATGAACGGTAGGGTTCAGATAACAAATAACATTGGGAACTAAAACCTGTAACTGCTCACCAGCCCCATTTCCTCAAACTTGTGTGTAGATTAGATGCAGCCTATACTTAGAGCCCTTTGCTTTCAGTTTTTATTTTATTTAATTTTTCCCATATTATATGTGTGTTATGGTTGTGAAAGGGGCAAACTAACAATGTTTGAAACTGCAGTACTGTATCCACAAGAACTTTACAGGGCCACAAATAATCCCTATCAACTCTGACCTAACTAAAAGCACTGATTTTTAGAGAGACACTGTTCTGTATTCTAATGTCAAACAGTGCAGGAGACCAGGAGGAGCCGGTGGAGTTGTATCATACAGTTTATTAAACATGTTTCTGTAATATATTTGTGCAAAAAAAAAAAAGTTTCTCACACTCAAAAAAACCTATCCCTACCAGCACAGTACCTTTAGTTTCTAACATTTTCAAATGTTAGAATTTAAAAGTTTGGTTAGTTGCAAATAGATGTGGGACTTGACTGCAAAAAGAAAAATTCTGTTTAGAAAAACAGAACATATCTGTCAGTCCCTTGGTACTGACAGATATTGAATGCCTTTCATCTATTTCACTAGCACATCAGTTTGGGGGAGATCATAGAATCATAGAATATCAGGGTTGGAAGGGACCTTAGGAGGTCATCTAGTCCAACCCCCTGCTCAAAGCAGGACCAATCCCCAATTTTTGCCCCAGATCCCTAAATGGCCCCCTCAAGGATTGAACTCACAACCCTGGGTTTAGCAGGCCAATGCTCAAACCACTAAGCTATCCCTCCCCCTCATCACCAGTCTCAAGATATTAAGTAAAGATTTTACACAGAATATTGGGGTACTGTATAGCGAGTATCATTTTATTTGGATTTTAGAGCAATATTACTGACTATTTTCCTGAATATGAAATCCAGGTGGTGCTGATAGAAAATAAGGAGTTGTCATTGGAACGTGCTAAAGACAGAAGTGATGAATTAGGATTACACAATATTTGGTTCATTCAAGCAAACCTGGACTATTTTAAAGGAACTTTTAATATTGGGGTAAGTGATTGATTCTTCAACTTTAGAGTCTACTGATTATTAAGAAAAAATGTTTCTTTCTGTAGGTGATTAAGTATACTTACAAACAATTCCATTACTTGGGAATATGAAGCCAGGCATTTCTGATGCTATACAAACTTTTGTTCTATCAGCAGGAAATCAGCTTTGAATTTATTACAGTTAGGAGATAAGATAATATTATTCCCCTGTTCTTAGTTGTTTGTTGAGTGATCACACTATTCTCTGCAATATGCAAAATACAGACGAGGAAGATAGTCTTGTCCCAAAGAGTTTGGTGTCTAAGAAGATAATTAAAGTATATTAGCATTGTGTGGAGATGTATTGTGATGTAGCAGGGTGAGTATTTTTGTTTGTTTGTTTTTTAATTAATCATAGCACTTCAAGATTAGAGTGGTTCATTAAAGAACAGTACTTTGAGGAAGGATTTGAAGATGGAAAAGCAATATTCACTGCACCAGGACTCAAGGTGCTGTGAAAGGTGTAGCATGAAAGATGGTGTAAAGAAGTTACCTTCATATGTGGTGATGTGAACTTTAGAAATATTTTCAATAGAGAGAATTCAGAGAAGGCTGCAAAGAGGTATTCAAGTATAAGGTATTCACAGAGTAATGGGAGCAGAGGAGTGGGGATAATAAGGCAAGATCAGAGTGGAGATATGAAATTTAATGCAAAGTTGAGAAGGACGAGGTGAATATGTATCAGAGTGAATGAGAGGGGAAAGGTGGCATTTAAAGTCTTTCTCAGACTTTATATCCAGGCTGGAATACTCTTAGTTTTCAGTGTTCTAACTACCCATCTTGCAGGCCTCTCCTGGCTGTAGTTTAGGCTGCTTACATAACTGCAGTTTTGTGGTTCATATGGCTCAGTGGTACATCCTTCCGTGCTCTGCAGTGTGATTTTGTTTTTCTTTAATCTTATAATTCAGGAGCAAGTATGAAGGGTTGATTATTTAGGCCCATTCATTTCCAGCTGTACAGCTGAACTATTTGTGCTATGGTAAATCACAGAAATATCACACGGTGGGAGCCCTAGGTGTTTTTCCAAAAGCCAGATTCTCCTTTATAATTTACTTCAATCCAGAACTTGTACACAAAACACGCAACTGTAGTTCATCATTTAAATTAATCACTAGTTTTTGCATTCAGTATAATCTCTGCTCAGTTTTTCTGTTATTGAGATTAAGGCTAAATTAAATGTTCCTATGAGAGTTATACTTTATAGGAGTATGTGTTATACTTCTGAGTTTTGTGGCTAGAGGATGTTTTATAGGATATGTCAGAAGATCTTCAGCTGAAAATTATTCAAGTCCTGGTCTTTGTTCATGTTTCAGTGACTTGATTATGTAAATTATTTACTAAGAAAACCTGGAGCATTGCTTTTTTATTGGGTTCAATATCACTTTAGAAGTTTTAGCCTGGACTCTAAGACTGCAGTAGAAGCTTATGTGCTACTCTTCACTTCTCAGGATTAGGTCATTTTTCCTAGATAGTCTGCTTCACATCCAATTCAACCTGGCTAATTTTGCCTTTGAGGAACAGAAGTGTAGTGCAAATATTTCATAGTACGTACATTTGCACCCTTATTTCATAGGTAATAATCATGTTCCATTGACAAAATTGTTATAATTTTCAAATGATAAATGTTAAACATGATGTAACAGACAAGCAGTATCATTACACAGAAATAAAACAGTATAGAAATAATTGACAACTGATATGATTCTTTTAAGGTTCTAGAAAGACTTTATCAAATGAAATAATTCTGTGTACCCTGAATATGGTTGATTATGAAGGAAGTATTTTAAGTTTCTCATAGCATATTATTTGGAATACTGTTTGTATAGTTCATAAAATGGCATAGCAGCAGCACAGACAGTATAAAGTACTTGACAGTGTTTGCATATAGAACATTTTAAACCAAAATAAAGATTGTTTTTGTTATCACTGCAGAAAATAACCTGTCATGGTTCATTTTGTTGCTGTATATTATGTACTTGGAAAATAAGGAAGAGGCAAAACATTACATTTTGTATAAACCTGACAAAGAAGTCTTGACCTGTCTGGATTTTTATTAGTGGGGAATATGTGTAACTGTTTTGACCTACCTTCAGATAAAGTTGTGCTGTTCTGTTTGGCTGCTAGCTTATTGTTAGCTTCACATTTTCAAATGTAAGTTAAGAAGAACTTGTCTGCCAAATAATTCCTTTTATTCATCAGATCAAATAGCAATATTTTAAATGCATGGAGTAATGAAAAACAGGGTTCCAAAACAGAGTATTCTAATATATAATCTAGTTCACGCTACTAAGCACAACAAAGGTCTGGAGTTTAGAAGTAGGAAAAGCCTTCGTAATGCTGAATTGTCCTCATTTAAATGTCAAGATTCAGAATACCCCTTTAAGATCTATTTTTAATTATGTTTGTTATTTTATAACACTGATACTGTCAGAGCTGACCTAAGCAAAATAGTTGAAAAGTTTGGCTTGTTTTTTCTGGCACATTAGAGTCTCTTTTTTAATCTGGCAAAGATACAGAAAAGATTTAAAGATTAAAGAGAAATATGTTCTCCTGAAAAGTCCTCCTTTTCCTGCTGCTTGTCTGCAGATGGTAAACCATACTGAGATGTCCCAACATTCAGGACATGTAATGCACAGCAGTATTCTCACAGCATTGTAGACATGCACTATCACTACATCAGCTGTGTTGCTTCTGTGTTTGGGGAAGAGTCTCCGTCATTATACAATATTGTGACTGTAATATATACATTAAGGACTAACTGAATTAGTTGTCCAGATTAATATGAAGTCCAGTAGAGTAGGACCTCATGACAAAACTCCATATGGGATGATGTTAATGACATCCAGTTTTCAACTGTGTGGATTCTGCTGAGCTAAAAGGAGGAGTCAGTTGGCTTAAAGGTCATGCAGGATCAGTAAAATAATTCTCTACTGATATTAGTTAGCAGCAGTTAATTGTTTCTTTTACATGTACCAGATCTGTGTTTTAGCACTAACTGAAAGAAGAGCTCCTGTCCCCCACAAGGGAACTGGAAGAAGACAGGAATTAGTCAGTGTTGAACCTGGTAGCTGTGATTTTCAAAAATCTTCCCTTGTTTTTAAATTATTTTTATTCAGCTACTTTGTTTTTATATATATGGATGAATGGTCTGTTTGATACAGCCATAACACTTTTCCTACAATAAAAAGCATATTTCTGATCCTTCTGTGTGCAACTGTATTGACTACATGTACTGATTGATTGCTTTGTTCACTGAGCTTACATAAAGCAATTTGCAGACAACAGTAGCACATTATCTGTTTTATTTTGACTTTACACAAATTTGGGATTTAAGTTATTTTACCTTCTGATTTCTGTAGTCAAAAATCTTATTGTGAACCTTTAAATATGAGTTTAAACCTTGTTTCAAAACTGCTATGCTAAAGACTGGTTTAAAACACATTTATATAAGCACACACAAATACATATTTGTGTGCAGAATATTCAATTAAGGGAAAATATGCTGTAATTTCTCCAGTGCTCAGAGACCATAGAGAAAATTAACAGCCATTAATATGGTCACCTATTGTGCTCAAGTATTTGAGCATATATGGTACTTTTCTCCTCTACATGTGAATGGCTTGTATCAATTGGTATCCCTAGCCTTAACATTCTTTTGATGTAGTCTATTGTGGTGGATATTTTTCCATAATACATAGGTTTATGTTTTATAGTGGCGGGGAGTATTATTTAATTACCAGTCTCGGTAATACACTGACTGGAATCCTGTATAATTATTGCATGTAATCCCATAACAAGATCTACCATTTATGTGGATACTGTATATGATTAACTTGCCTTTGTCAAAATGGTAAAGTCAATGTAATCAGTCAGTAGTAGCTACCTATGTCAATGTAACATATTTGTTTAGGGCCAGATTATTTCTGGCCCCTGTATGGCCACATAATAGGTAATGGCACATGAGGATCTTTCCCTGTACATAAACCAGGTGTTTCCTTCATAGGGGCCAAGCCCAGTTGCAATCTCTGAGTTCCACTGAGTGTAGGAAATGCTCTCTGGTGCGCTATTCACGCCAAAGAGCACAGAGGGTTATGACTGGTCATGGAGGGGAATGCACACTAGGGGTGGTGCAGTGGGTGTGCTCCTCCTGAATTCTGGGACGCTCCAGGACAACTAGGGCAGTGTGGTTCCACGCTGCCTCAATGCCAGGTTGTGCGTTAGTGGCACAATCTGGCCTTTAATTCTTAAAATTTAGTCTGGCAACACAAAGATTGTGACAGACTGGCAAATTTTATATGGATATTATTATTTGTAGTGAGCTAGTGCCCAGAGGCCCCAACCAAGGTCGGAGCCCTTATTGTGACAAGCGTTGTACAAACACATAGTAAGACACAGTTCCTTCCCAAGAGCTCTTACAGTCTAAGCAGACAAGACCGACAAAGTGGGAAGGTTAAACAGAAAGTGTGGAGCACCCAGCATTTGAAAATCAAACCGCCGTAAGGTTTCTCAAGTGGTCCACCTGGGATCACTAGTCACCCTTGAAAATCTTGGCCATGACTTGTGATTTTTTTTCTCAGACCTCTGCAATACCAGGATGCAATATCAATATTAAACACTGTGTGATAATGAAAATTTGATTTCCTTACTTTTGTCATGGCTTTAGCTATCTTTTTATAGAGCTGTAACTAGGCATTTTAGCGCCTGGGGCAAGCAAGCATATTTGCTCCCCTCACCATTTCACCCCGCATTTTTCCAGACGATGGGGGGTGGGGAGGATGCAGTGTCACATGCCCTCCAGATTTTTTGGTTGCACCTCTCTCCCCTCCCCCCAACCCAGACAGGTTGGGTGGCCGGTGCTCTCTCCCCGAGCCCCGTTGCAGTGGGGCTGACCCGAGTCAAGAAGAATGGTGGGTGATTAGCATTTTTTTCCATCTCTAGAAGAATCTGAGAAATTTGTTACGTTCTGGATTGTTTTGCTTTCTTTATTTTCTGTTAAGAAAATGTAAATGAGAACATGATCTTTTTGCCTTAAGGGTTCATTTGTTCTTGTTGCTTGTTCTCCACATGAAATCACAGTCTGTGACGTAATTTCCACTTTTGCCAATCATGTAGTCAAACAGAATTATGATATTACGTTAGGAATAAGCAGGAGAAACAGATTAATATTTAAGGCAGAAAGAGCCTGCTTTTGTGCACAAGTTCCTATAGAGAAAAATATATAAACAAAATGTTGATATAAGGAAAATTTATTTCTGTAAATTCCCATTTTTTAAAAAGCTGCAGTTTTGTCATTTTTTTGCTACGTTTTTGTCATGGATATTTTAAGTATAAGTCACGGACAGGTCACAGGCAACAATGAAAAATTCACGGAAGCCCATGACCTGTCCTTCAATTTTACTAAAAATACCCATGACAAAATGAGTACCCTAGGCAGCTGGGGGGGCTGGGAGCTCCAGGGCTCCCTCTGCTGGCAGCTCCAAGATGCGGGGGTCTCCCCTGCCTCCCGCAGCAGCTTGGAGCTCCGGGGGTCCCTCTTGCTGGGAGCGGCGGGGATTCCCCATGGTGCCAAGTCCTACCACCCATGGGGGCGGGGATCCCCCTTGCTGACTGCGGCGGCTGTGAGCGGCAGATCCCCCCTGCCGCCTGTGGTGGCCCGGAGTGGTGGCGGTGAGTTGTGGGGCTCCCCCTGCCACCCACAGTGCAACCTGTTCTTCCCAGTGTGCCTAGCCCACTCTTTGGGCTTAGGGGTGGATAACTGACCCCACCTCCTCCTGCCCCTTTTGTGTCAAAGGAGCTGACCTGCTTTCCACAGCGAGTGCAGTTATCACTAGCACTTGCAGAGATGTGAGGGGTGGAGCCTCCTTGTGTATTTCACATGCACACATACTCAGAATCTGGCCTGTCATGATTGAATGACATGTTAAATGTTTATTCCTGGTGTACAAATGCATCTCGAAAGAAAGCAAGAAAAGAAAATTACAATGAAATGACAAAATCTTTGCCTGCTTATGGTCTCTGACAAACAAATACCTGTTTACCAAATACCTCAGCTAAAAAGGTGCTGTCTCATAAACCTAAATTTGATTAAATATATTTTTCCTCTTTCTTGGCTTTACAGAAACCAAATAGTCAAAAGTGTGATAAGATTTTCTTACAATGAGAGATGATATATAACGTGACCTATATATGTGTGTTCCTGATTATTGTATTTCACACGTTGCTTTTATTATAAAATCTAGCTTTAAAGTATTTCTGTACATTTCTAAGGATTTCTTACTTGGACTGAAATTCTTCACTAACCAGCATGAGAGTTTGTTTTAAAATGTATTTTATGTGTATCTTCAGTTGAGTTGGTATGGTATGTACCGACTGTAAAATGTCATTGGCAAGTAACTTTAGTTCAGCATCTATAGCTTCCCTACCAACATGAATGGTTCATGAAGTTCCCTTGGCATTAAAATGAGCAAAAGAAATGTCTGACAGAGCCATGAGACACACAAGCTGAGTGGTTGGGAATAGGCCCTTGCCTCACCCGGTAGCTTGCACTGCAGTGCATGGGGAATTTTCTTTAGATGTACAGATAATTCAGTCAGCCAGAAAACTGCTAAGAAATAGAGTTGTAAGTGAACAGAACAATGCTGTTAAGGTTTCTTTTTTTTATATATTTTAGGTGGCTCTGCATGCTTGTGGTGTGGCAACAGATATGGTGATTGAGCATTGCATCGAGGCTCACGCAGCCTTTGTCATCTGCCCTTGCTGTTATGGTTTCATTCAGAACACAGTGAAATTTACATTTCCACGAAGGTGAAGAGTCTAGTTGTACAAGGGACTGGAAATGTAACGTTAAAGTTCCACTATAAAGAGGGGAAAAAATCAAAAGTATGTAAATGGACAATTAATGTCACCCAAAGAATCTTAACTCTGCCCTCTAAAGTTGCTGTGCCAACACTGAAAAACTATAAGTTGACTTTAACTATCCAGAACAAACAGGTTCACCTTGTCAGTGACCACAAAAATACCTACAGCCTTCTTTCCAGAAATACGTACTCCACTGAGAAAGGGGATACTTGGACGATAGAGATAGAAAAGGAGCACTTAAAGATGATAGTCATTGCGGAGAAACTAAATGAATTCTTTGCTTCGGTCTTCACAGCTGAGGACGTTAGGGAGATTCCCAAACCTGAGCTGTCTTTTGTAGGTGACAAATCTGAGGAATTGTCACAGATTAAAGTGTCACTAGAGGAAGTTTTGGAACTAATTGATAAACTTAATTGTAACAAGTCACGGGGACCAGATGGCATTCACCCAAGAGTTTTGAAAGAACTCAAATGTGAAAGAACTATTAACTAGGGTTTTGTAACCTGTCCTTTAAATTGGCTTCTGTACCCAATGACTGGAAGATAGCTAATGTAACACCAATATTTTAAAAGGGCTCTAGAGGTGATCCCGGCAATTACAGACCGGTAAGCCTAACATCCGTACCGGGCAAATTAATTGAAACAATGGTAAAGAATAAAATTGTCAGGCACATAGAAGAACATAATTTGTTGGGCAAAAGTCAACGTGGTTTCTGTAAAGGGAAATCATGCCTTACTAATCTATTAGAGTTCTTTGAAGGGGGTCAACAAACATGTGGACAAGGGCGATCCAGTAGACATAGTGTACTTAGATTTCCAGAAAGCCTTTGACAAGGTCCCTCACCAAACGCTCTTACGTAAATTAAGTTGCCATGGGATAAGAGGGAAGATCCTTTCATGGATTTGAGAACTGCTTAAAAGACAGGGAACAAAGGGTAGGAATAAATGGTAAGTTTTCACAATGGAGAGGGGTAACTAGTGGTGTTCCCCAAGGGTCAGTCCTAGGACCAATCCTATTTAACTTATTCATAAATGATTTGGAAGAAGGGGTAAACAGTGAAGTGGCAAAGTTTGGAAATGATACTAAGCTGCTCAAGATAGTTAAGACCAAAGCAGACTGTGAAGAACTTCAAAAAGATCTCACAAAACTAAATAATTGGGCAACAAAATGGCAAATGAAATTTAATATGATGGGGGCTAATTTAGCTACAACTAATCAGGAAAAAGATCTTGGAGTCATCGTGGATAGTTCTCTGAAGACGTCCATGCAGTGTGCAGTGGCAGTAAAAAAGCAAACAGGATGTTAGGAATCATTAAAAAAGGGATAGAGAATAATACGGAGAATATCTTATTGCCCTTATACAAATCCATAGTGCGCCCACATCTTAAATACTGCGTACAACTGTGGTCTCCTCATATCAAAAAGGATATACTGGTGTTAGAAAAGGTTCAGAGAAGGGCAACTAAAATGATTAGGGGTCTGGAACGAGCCCCATATGAGGAGAGATTAAGAGGCTAGGACTTTTTAGCTTGGAAAAGAGGAGACTAGGGGGATATGATAGAGGTTTATAAAATTATGAGTGGTGTGGAGGAAGTGAATAAGGAAAAGTTATTTACTTGTTCTCATAATAGAAGTACTAGGGGCCACCCAATGAAATTAGTGGGCAGCAGGTTTAAAACTAATAAAAGGAAGTTCTTCTTCACACAGCGCACAGTCAACCTGTGGAACTCCTTAATGGCTATTAACCAGGATGGGTAAGGAATGGTGTCCTTAGCCTCTGTTTGTCAGAGGGGAGTGATGGATGGCAGGAAAGAGATCACTTGATCATTACCTGTTAGGTCCACTCACTCTGGGGCACTGTCGGTGGACAGGATACTGGGCTGACCCAGTATACCTTTGAGTATACCTTTGGTCTGACCCAGTATGGCCTTTCTTATGTTCTTTACTAATTCTTGGCTAGGTGTCAAAGATAGCTATTCAACATAGTTCACAAAGATTTTATATGCCACCAATTATATAAGTGTTGTTAGATACAGTGCTAGTGAATCTACATGTACTGTACTAACTTCCAACTCCAAGATAATGAATTTATGGAAATTTCATGAAAACAGTAATGAACAGGTGTGTGTGTGTGGTGAGGGGAGTATCGCACTCAGTGCTAGACACATAATGTGTATGCAGTCAGTTACAATGGGACTGATTAACAAATATGTTACTGCAGTTCACCACCAGTGAAACCCCATTGATTTAGGTGGATTTACACTGGCATACAACTAAAGTAATAACTAGTCAATCAAACCCACTGCTCTTAAGTTAATCTTTTTGATATTTCTACCACAAACTGTACTTATTGTCTTCTCCAGATTTAAGATGACCATGATCATAACCCTTAGGCTTTGGGCTTTTTAACACCCTTAATCCAAAAATAACACATTTTAAGAAGTAGGTATATGGGAATGAAGGCTAGAGTGTTTCAGGACAGAGTTAAGATTGAGTAGTTTTAATAGTGTATTTTCATACTTTCACACTGGTTTATGGTTTTAAGTAGATTCTTACCTTTTGAATTTCCAAGGTTATAAAATGTGGGTTTTATTCAAAAATACAACACTCTTTGGGGCTATATTGGCTGACATAAATAAGTCTTTCTTATTTATGATGATGAATTTAGGATTCATCAACCTAAAAATAATATATTTTTGTTTGAAAATATTTCTATTACTACTTTTACAAGAAACATCTAAGATTGCTGTAACTGAAAATGATTAGAGAATAACTATTTGTTTTTTCAGTTTGATTACTTTGTGCATTTGACAGCACTTTACGTTCCACCAGTTTTGTTCTATATCCTGTATAGTATATTTCCTCTTTTGTTTGCTTGCATTTTTCACATAGCAAGAAGAAAAAAAATATTTTAAAAAACAGGATAATACAATTATAAAGTTGGGAGAGTGATTTAGGGGCAGATGTAATATTAGAAACTACTTTCAACTTATTTTTTAAAGGTTGACTAGATGCTATCATTTAACTTCAAGTTAATTGCAATTTTAGACTGGAAATTCATTAAGGTTTGTGAAGATGTTTGAGATTTTTTGCTCAAAGGTGCTGTAAAAATGCAAAGTGTTGTGTTTTTTTATTAACATTTACAATTTTGAAGGCTCTAATGCATATAAGAGACTATCTATCTCTCAGTTCAGCAGCTCAGCCTTAGGACTACAATTTAATTTTCTTAAAGTTGGTAATAATAGAAAACATTCCACAATAATTGGGCACAAAGTATTTAATTCAATTCTAGTGACAAATAATGCAGTTTTATGGTATGGCAGACACAAAAAGCATGTGTATATATATACTGTAGGGCAGCGGTTTTCAAACTTCATTGCACTTCAACCTCCTTCTGACAACAAAAATTACTACGTGACCCCATGAGAGGGTACCGAAGCCTGAGCCCACCGAAGCCTGAGCCCAAGAAGAGGGGGGGTCAAAGCCCGAGCCCCACTGCGCCAGGCTTCATCTCTGGCCCCAGGTGATGAGGCTTGGGCTTCGGCTCTGGGTCACAGCAAGTCTAACACCAACCTTGACGACCCTATTAAAATGGGGTCGTGACCCACTTTGGGGTCCCGACCCACAGTTTGAGAACCACTGCTGTAGTGGATATATGTGGCTATGACCTAGAGTATTTATATAAAATATGGACAAAGCCAGTTTTATAAAAATGTGTAGTATTTATAATGGTTAAAGGAAAAACTTCTATACATAGTACAATAAAACATAAAATTACATGTAATGTGTCCTTTCTACTCAAGTGAACTAAAGCTGTCATAGTTTCTGCTTCTGAATACAGCTTCACAGCCTCCAGATAAAAATATTTTGTTTAGAATTCAATCAAGTGTTTAAAGATTACTTATGTTTTCAATCTTGGTTATTTCCAGTGTTGATTGAATCAATCTCCTTTTCTGTTTCAGTCATCGGTTCAAGGAAGTTTTATCCTATAAGGTATGTAAAGGTGTTTCTGTGGTTAGGTTTTCTTTTTGTGCCCTTTTCTGCATTTTCCCTGTGGTTTGTAGTGGAGTGAATAATCTGTGTTTATCTTTTAATTATGAGGATAAACACACAATGTAATAATGATGTTTAGTAATTCAGATCTACTCACATTCCTTCCATTTTTAAAAGAAGGCTTATTTTCAGTAAAATAAAATCAGATGATTTCTCCATAAAAGAACTTTATCCCTTAGTAAAGTAAAACACCCCTAAGATTCATGTTTTGACATGTTTCATTTAAAATCTTCTGGATACCACTCATTTTATAGACTTTGTGTAAGTATTGATTGTTTTTAGGTATATAGACCTAACTAAATGTATAGTAGCATTTTTTGTAGACTGCTTGCTTCTAGAGAACTCATTTTCCAATAGCTCTTATCTGAAAAATATTTAAAGAACTAGCTTTCTTTCTGTACAGCAACCTATTAAAGACTATACACACTATTGTAAGCTTCGGATTTTTCTCTATCTAATGATAGTGCTTCTCCTTAATTTGCATCTTGAGCATTGGATAGGAACTTTTATGAATAGGAATAAATAATAAATAAAATTCTTTACTAAGATTGTTTTAGCAATTAATTTAATTAAAATGGCTTTCTAAAGTATTTAATATACATTTAATATAGGTTATATTTGATTTAAGATGAGTTTAAAATGTCATTGATCAACAAACCTTTGAATAGTTGTATTATTCTCTTTCTCTAATCAGTCTCCTGTGTGTGACTGGGTATAGTGTTAGCTAAAAAAATTTATTTCAAAATAAGAGGATTTTTTGTTCAATAGTGAATTCTCATTCATGGACGAATGGATTTTACCATTTCTTTTGCCTAAATTTGCTTTCTATACGTAATTCTTGAGCCAGTTCTCACCTCTTCTGAAATCAAAAGTGATGGGGGGGGGGGCGGTGTCACGTCACACGGGGTAACATGCCCCCTCAAATTTCTGCCAGGGCTTATATGCCCTTCCCTGAATCCCGCTACATACCACCAGAACCTTTAAATACTGCCCCTTCTCCCCTTCCCCGCAAACTATCAACAGGTATGTGTCACCTCTGTCTGTAATGATCCTATATTTGGAGGACCTACCTTGGAAATGCTCACCAGCATTTTTTCTTTGTCTTCTCAGATCTCCCTGTGGACATCTTAGGTCCCTTGATGTTATACAGTAACTTGACTGCAGCAAGTCATTTGAAGCTTGAGAAATCTCCAAAGCCATATGTTCCTTTAAGCCCCTAGCATTCTGTGTCTGTAGAAATAAATAAATAATCTTAATATCTGTGTCAATGTCATTTTTAAAGTGCTTTTATGAAGTAGTTGTCAATGATGTAAAAGTTTTTTGGGACAAATTTACAAATAAGTTAAGTCTGAGGACTGTTAGGTTGTCACATGCATTGTAGTTGTAGCTGTGTCATCCCCAGCATATTAGAAAGATGACATGGGCAAGGTAATATCTGTTATTGGACCAGCTTCTGTTGGTGAGAGAGGCAAGCTTTCAAGCCACACAGAGCTCTTCTTCAAGTCTGGGAAAGGTATTCCGAGCGTCACAGCTAAATGTTAACTACTTATGCTAAACAATCTGTTCCACCTTGCATTTAGTCATCCTCAAAGGAAACCTGCACAATACTTTCAAAAGATGAGCCTGGGAAATTAAATTACATTAACTTTGCAGGACACTAAAAATCATGGACTGAACAGACACTCGATTTATGGCTTATTGCAACAATCCACTAACCCCCTCTTTCTGTCCTATGACTGCAGAGGTGTTAACAGGCCACTCTACCTTAAATGGGTTTTTTCAATTAATTCATCCCTGGAAAGTTTAGATAAGGAGTCTTATAATTAGTGTAGAGGTATTGGCTAGTTCTTATTGTTTATATTGTCGTACTGCCTAGGTCTACCACAATACAAATAATAAATACCGCTTCTACGGATATAAGAGACCAGCCAGATGGATCTGGCCTAAATGATGCTCAGATAACTTTGGTTATAAATAAGACTATAAGAAAGCTGTGATTTTTGGGGGGAGGAGAGGTTCCAAAAGTTGCAACCAGTTTGTTAAAGTTGCAGTGTTGGTGTGGCAGGGGCCCACTCTGTGCAGAGGTGGGTGCAGGACTGAAACGCTCAAGGTTATCCACCCACAGCCCCCACTTCTGGAGCCCCTGTGAGGGCTGGTATCACCAGTCCCCTTTCCCACCCGCGCAGGAGGCACACGCCCCTCCATCCAGCTCCTCTCACTGGCAGCTGTGGAAGGCAAAGTCCTTCAGATCATCGTCCTGGTTGGCTTCCACCACTGCCTCCGTGCTTGGAGGCCTGGTGGTGGGGTGGGGTGGGGAGGACACACCTCTGGATACAGCCCCTTTCCTCCAATGCCCATGGTATGAGGGGGCCTGAACCCATTCACCCTAGAACAGTTCTCAACTCAGAGACCCCTGGAGGCCCAGTGGGAGGCTGACACAACACTACTCACTGACATTTGGCCTGGTCACTGTGCCATCATGACAGAAGGGTAGCCAGGCATTATGATCCCATGCGCCACATCTCAGTGCCAAGCCTGTGGAGCAGCAGCAGCTCCAGCACGACCTCGAAGACTTAAACCGTGGCTACTGGTGTGTGGGGATGGTTCTAGTTCTTGTGCCTCCCATAGGGCTGGGACTAGGGGGAGCCTTGGTGGTGCCACATCGCAACATCAGTCACTAAAATTTCTCCTGGCTGCCCCCTGTCATAACAGAGGGGTGGCCGGGCCAAATTTCAGTGAGTGGCAAAAACAGTTGCAGTGAGTGCTGGAAATTATGGTTTCTGTAACAATACCATGGCTTGAGATTTTTCTTACAGTCTTAATTATAATTATCTTAGGTTATACAGATAGCTATTAGCACTTTTATATATCCTATTCATGTATTGGTTAACATTATTGGCTAGTGACTAAAGATCCAATGTGGTGGGCAGACATTGTCTGTGTCCTTTAGTTCCCATCTTAAATTCATTTTTCTTATCTTCCTTTGAGAGATCCAAGGAGAAGAATGACAATTCCCATATAATGATAAATCTGATCTTTTTTAAAACCAATTTACTTTATTTGTACACAACAAGACTTATAATAGATCAACAAGGATATAGCCTCTCTATGTACATGGAATCCATTCACTGTTGGTCACCTCGGTCTATCTGCTATCATTTTACTTTTCTGATGGGAACATTTTGCCTTGATTCTTTGGAGTTGCAAAACTAGGGCTATGATGGTTGTAGGCTTGCTCCAGAAGACACTCAGAGACCACATTTTTTATCTTTCCCTGAGGGATGGTTGCTCGGTAAGAACCAAACAACTTCACATATTTAGCTTTCACAACTTAGTAGAATTTGCTTTCTCCAGAGAGCAAGTTAACCACACAAAAAGCTGGATAGTTTTAATTATGATGTTCGTTGTCCTGATAATGGCTGCACCATATCTACCATCAGGAAATGTGACAGGTTTGCTGTTCTTTTGAAGGGGAAATTATATAGTCGTTACCTGGATGCTAGTTAAACTTTCAGGTTGTCTTGACAAAAAAGTGAGATGGTTTTGTGTATTCACAAGCCAGTCCTCATTTTTCAAGTTAGTTGAGTGATAATGCTTACCTCAGAGTTCAGATCTGGTTTGACAGGCTGTAGAACTGGTGGGGGCAGTGGGCTCGCTGGGTTGGGTGGGGTAACCAGATGAAGGCAAGGAGCTCTGTGTATGCTTATTCTTTATATGAGAAAATTGAGCTGAGCCTGTTTCTTTGGAGACTTTAAGTTTGAGTGTGGCACCATACCCTACCTAGGCTATGTTACAGTCTGAGATATAGGAGCTACCCTTCATTCATTCACTGAAATGACAACCGCTTAGCTTCCCAGGTCAGAGTTGTGTTTACTTGCTGCTTTCCCTTACTTGGAGCCTCCTCCAGTACCTCTCCCCCTAGCTCTGACTGCCCATCCTGAACGAAAGCCAGGTGTTTTTAGAAGCCTGTGCCTGGAGGCTTAATTTGGGGTTTTTCTCTTAGCAGCTCTTCCTGCTCTGACCAATTGCTCCAGCTTCCCCAAGCTTCCCAAACAGCTGCTCCAGCAGCCCGAATAGCTGGTAAAAAGTTAGAAGTCAGACAGATGCATCTGAGCTTATAGTCCCTTCACCTAATGCAGGGACTAAGCCTTTAAAAATCATCTCTTTATATTAATCAAGAATGAAAGGATAACCTAGTTTGATTTAAGAAGTGCTCATTTTCAGAGCTTTAATTTTGGTTCTCTATTACATTCCATAGAAAAGTTTCTCATGTCCGTATTGCCATCTGATGTTACAGAGGGCTCTATAAAGCTGGACAATTCTGAAATAGTTCTTGCCAGAGGTGATGCTAACCCTAAGCAGAAATATTTTGCCCCTCCCAACACATAATAAAAAGTGAGTAGGGGGCTCCGTTTTGCTATTTGGGGCCTTAAGCAGTTGCTTAGTCTGCTAATGCCTAGCGCCAACTCTGGTTGTGGTTGCTAGGACTTTCAGCTGCCCCACTTAGTATAGCTTTCAGGAGCATTCTTTTCAGTTGTCATTGCATCACAATCTTTCCCCCTCCCACTGCGAGAATGGTTAACTTACCTACCTCTGCTTCATTTGTCTAAATGCTAAAAATGGACGTCAGAGTCAGTTCTTGATATCTTGTAAGGAGGTTTCTACTTTTGTTTAAATTTATTTTGTGCTATAGAGTTAAGAGTTTCCCCATGTCAAGGTGTAAAACACTGGACTCCAATTTCAAATTGACTCTGTACTGATTTGGGTGGGATCTGAGCAATGGAACGTTGCCTTTTCCCCAACAAGAGTGATGGTGATTCTTTCCTGCTTCTGAATCATTACTGATAGGAGACGCAGGATTTTTAAGTGCCCCCACACTCCAGTTTGAATGCTACTCACAAATGGGGAGGGGAGGTCCAAGACTGATCCAGCGCCAGCAGGATGGTTTGGCTGCCGATTGGTGCATACTGGAAGGGCTTAAGCAGCCTGAAGTATGCCAACCAAGAACACTGCCCTGTTGTTGGGGACTGTGTCCAATTCCCCTGCTGAATGGAAATAGAGAAGTCTGATCCAGAGGCAAACTCACTGCCCCCAAAATAAAGGGAAGTAGAAGTATGGGTGTGGTTATGCAAACTTAATTGGTGCACACTTTTAAAGGCTAAAGTGGAGCTGAAATAAGTACAAGTATAAATTAATTTTCATAGAAAAATATTCAACACACAGAGTTTTCTGGTACCATTGAATGTTTAAATAGGTTTTTGTAATGTTGAAATTAAATACACCTCTACCCCGATATAACGCGATCTGATATAACACAAATTTGGATATAATGCGGGAAAGCAGTGCTCTGGGGGGCGGGGCTGCGCGCTCCTGCGGATCAGTGCGTTAATTCTAACAAAAATGATTTGCTGACTATTAATAATGGAAATGCTTGAGGCCAAAGCAAGTTTGATATAATGCGGTTTCACCTATAACGTGGTAAGATTTTTTTGGCTCCCGAGGACCGTGTTATATCAGGGTAGAGGTGTAACTGTTTTAAAGAGTAATGAAATAAAACCATATTTTTGTACTTTTTATTCTAGGAGCACATGATTCTGTGCAGATTTGCAGATCAGACAGCTGTTCAGCTTCCACCCGAACGCAGACTAATAGGTATGCATTTCCACAGATCAGCTGTTGTGTAGAATATGCGCACTATATTTGGTGATGGGCTGAGCTTATGATATATGGGAAGCATTGGTACATTTATCAATAGGGAATTAAATTGCTGTTTTTTCAGCACACTTACAGCAGTGAGTGTTTCTATTGCTGCATCTTTTTTCACTGTGGTAGTGAAGCATTTTTCCTGGCTAAAGTTTTTTAAATATGAGCTGGAGTATAATTTGACATTTTATTGATCATTATGTCTCTGCACCAGCTCCTTTCCCCTCCATACCCTGAAAAGGGAGAAGACTTCCTGAAGTTCACTAGAGACCTCCCTAAAGTCAATCTAGTCCCGTGAAAAGTATTTAGATACTCTGGCAATGGGTGGCAGTATGAAACCCCTAGATATATTAAACATGATATAGTAGTTGGTGATAAATCATTTAAAAAACTCGCTGACAAACATCCAGGGCTAGATGGGAACTCTCCAAGAATTGTGCCGAAAGTAGCAAAGATAGGAATATCTTTAGCAGAGATATTGAAAACGTCTTTGAAATTGAAGGACTTAAGTGACCAGAAAGGAAGTTGCTGTAACTCCTATATAAAGGGAATTATCAAGGAAAGATAAAGGAAGATAGACCCATATACTCAACTTCACTAGTAAGAACAAGCTTAGATACATTAGTCAGTGAGTTTTTAGAGGCTAATTAAGGATAATTAAATCTAGCATCATTCTGAGAATGAAGCCACTTGATTTGTGTACTGACTTCCAACTCCTAGGGAAAAAAACAGTAATATATCTGTGGCAATGTGCAGTTCAGCTTTTAGCTATTTGATGTATTAAATAGTACATTGTTTCTCTGTTTTACATGTTTATGCTGTCATGGTATATAATAGCAAAAACGACCTGCAGGTTGAGCATTTCCATGCAATTAATGACCAGCTGGGCTAACGTTCATTGGTCTCTCGTTAAGTGCTGGAAAATGTCCTCACCTGTTGGCTGTTATGGCTCAAGTCAGACATGTATTAATCAAAAAAGAGGGACTGATCCAAAGTAAAGGGGAAGGCTATGACTTTTTTAAGGAAAGGCTTTTACTAGATCTCAGATGCAAATGCCCCCAAAACATGGACATTCACTGGGTTGATATCTGAACCTAGATCCACATCTTACAGCTCAAGTCCATCTCTAGTTCTTGTGTAGGATAGTGACAAATGACAGATGTTCAAGAGCGGACAAAGAATTAGCTTAGCTGTGGCAGATGGATGTATCATTCCTCTGCAATATTTAATTTTCTAAAGGGAAAAGGGAGACTAGAAACTAGTTTAAAAAAACAACCACCATTCAAGCCAAGATAGGGCAGACACTGTTGGGGAGTGCAGGTGGATATTCTTGGCTCAAAAACACTTATGAAATACATCAAAGGCAGTAGAAACAACTAATCTAAATACATTTTTTAAAGCTGCACTTGCGGTATTCAAGGTATTTCCTATAGTTCAGACTACTAAAGGAAATACTGCAGATTCTGAGATAATTTCCAATTTTACTTAAAAATAGATATGATTATTTTGCTATCCCCACTGTATTTAGACAGAAAAAAATGTGTCAGGGTTACAGCTGACAATTATACTCCACCCACTGAGAAGGGTGTCTCCTCTTTTGCTTGTGAGATAGCCATGGAAGATGGGAAGGAAACTGCCAATTCAAAAGAGAGGGAAGAGACATCAAATGAGCTTCTGTCTGCCTTTTGATACAAAATGTCAGGTGTTTTTGGATTATTTCAACTTTTTGTATGTTCTCTGTCTCGTAGAAATTGTACACTTTTCCTCACAAACTTATTTCCCCAAGGAGAAAACTCCCCCACCTCATTGGTATTTCTATTTTAAAACAAACATAATTTTTCTATTCTATTCCATTAGACATTAGACTATTCTGTTCTACTGAAAATCTTTATGGGGGTGTGGTTTCTGTGGATTAAGTCAGACCACATTTGTGTTAGATTCATGTTCTTTGGACAAGACAAGATCAGGTATTGAAAAGCTTCATCAAATGCAATTCAGATTTTCTTTTTAAAGAAGAGTTTTAAATGATTGAAGGCATGGAAACAATTTTGGAGACAGGGTGTCTTTTTTTTCTATATTTGTAGATAGTGAGAAAGTGGCTTATTCTGCGTTTTTTCCAGTCTTTTTAAGATCGAGAAAAAATGATATATGTAGCAGTGCTTACTGTGGGTCATCTGTCAGTGGTGGTTGTATAGTACCAATTACTGTCGGGTATCTATGACTAAAAAACTGCTGATTTATCCCAAACAATTACCCAGAAAAACATAATTCCCAGTTAAATAATGAAGATCTCTGTACCCCCTCCATCAGG